>BSBN01000635.1:10000000-12400000 GCA_027924645.1 Cunninghamia lanceolata | reverse complement strand
GCCTTTGTTTGAAGGATGGAAACCTGTTAGATGCAAATGGGTGTTCAAGAAGAAATTTGGTGCAGATGGCAGTGTTGAAAAGTATAAGGCCAAAGTGGTTGTGAAGGGGTATTCACAAGTGGAGGGAATTGATTATGGTGAAATTTTCTCTCTCGTTGCAAAGCTGACATCTATTTGGTTCCTATTATCTCTTGAAGTAGCTTATGACTTAGAGGTGGAGCAGATGGATGTGAAGACAACATTCCTTCATGGTGATTTGGAGGAAGAGATTTACATGTCACAATCAGAGCATTACATAGAGAAAGGTAAATAAAATTTGGTTTGCAAGTTGAAAAAGTCTTTGTATGGTTTGAAGCAGTCTCCTAGGATGTGGTACTTGAAGTTTGACACCTTTGTGTTGTCGGTTAGATTTATGAGATCAAAATCAGATCATTGTGTGTATTATAAGTTTGACAATGATCACATTCTCATTATTGCATTGTATGTTGATGATATGCTGTTAGTTGGGAATGGTAAGAATATGATTTTTGATTTGAAATCTCAGTTGTCAGCATAGTTTGAGATAAAAAATCTAGGGGTAGCCAAATACATTCTGGGAATGGAAATCAGAAGAGACATAGCTAACATACAAATTTGGTTAAGCTAGAGTAAGTATGTGAAGACCATGTTGGATAGGTTCAACATGGCAGATTGTAGACCATTGTGTGTTCCTGTTTCTTTGGGGACAAAGTTGTCTGTTAATGATTGTCCAAAATATCCTAGTGAAGTGGAGGACATGAGTAGAGTATCTTATGCTAGTGTTGTTGGCAGTTTGATGTATGCTATGGTCTGCACAAGACCAGACATTTCCCAAGCAGTGGGAGTCCTTAGTCGATTTATGGCTAATCCTGGATGGGTACATAGGGATGCTGTTAAGAGAGTGTTCAGATATTTGAGGGGTACTTCCAAGTATTCCATATGCTATCATGGTAAAGCTACTGGACCTTCGCATTTAGTTTGTATTCGTGGATTCATGGATTCTAATTGGGCAGGTGACATTGACAGCAGGAGATCCACCAGTGCCTATGTGTTCACTATGTTTTGTGGTGCAATTAGTTGGATGAGTAAGTGATAACCTGTGGTTTCTTTGTCTATGATAGAAGTTGAGTATATGGCAGAAACTCATGCTTGTAAGGAATCCATTTGGCTTAAGAGATTGTGTTCATATATTGGTGTTGATGTAGGACTGATTAGGATTTGTTGTGACAGTCAGAGTGTGATTTGCCTAGCAAAGAATCCAACTTTCCATGCCAGAACAAAGCATATTGATGTACAGTTTCACTTCGTGCGAGACATGGTAGAGGATGGGAAGGTGAATTTGGAGAAGGTAGACACTTTGAAGAATGTTGTGGATGCATTAACGAAACCAGTGGGCACAGAGAAGTTCAGATGGTGTTTGGAGTCTATCGGCCTCTTAGCCTATAGCAGCTAAATCCTGTTATTTTCATTGGCTCTTACAAGGTGTTCGACAAGTGGGAGAATGTTGGGAATTAAGGTGTCTCAACCTTGGTAATTCCTTGTAATATTTCATTGTATTTATTTAATTATTGCCTATTATTGTAATTAGGATGCAAATCCTTATTGTCATCTTGTGGGAGTTGGCACAGTGATGTGTCATCCTACATGGAAGGTGACGAGTTGTAAATTTGTCCTCACATGAGGAGATAGGCGTCCCAATTAGTGGTAGGAATATTTTTCCATGTGTTGGCATCTTGGATAGTGTGTAAGGGAATATTGACTAAAACGGTCATGACAAATTCCTATGACAAATCTATGATGCGTAAGAGTCGTAAATGGAAGATTCTATGACAGGTGAAGACATGTGTCATAAAACATCTTGCAAGAAGGCATATTTGGGTGCCCCAAGGAGGGTTATGACATTTTGTAAGAGAATATGCTATTTATAGCCTACGTATGATAGATTCTCTTACATCTATAAGATATGACAGCTATGACGGATTCTATGATGGTCGTAAGTGTCGTAAGAGTATTTGTCATTGCCCAACTTGGGAATAGGAGACCTCTTTGGGATGGGTGACTTGAAAAGTGTCAAGAACATCTTACAGTGTTGGACAAGTGTCCACATGTGTGGGTTTTGGGCCATGAGGCCATGTTGGATGCCCATCCCAAGATAGAGCCATTTTTGCCTTGTATTTTCTTTATAAATAGGTGCTTTGGAGAGGAGATGTATTATGTGATTGATAGGTACTGTTATGTTGCCAGATTGTCTCCAGATACGAGTGTCAAAGACTCCTGCAAAAGCATTGGCTCTGAGATTGTATTGAAAACCTCATTGTTTAGATAATACATTTGAGCTATGTTTTGGAGTGTGGGGTTTTTCACCCATAAGGGTTTTCCCCACGTATATCTTGTCTCTCTCTTCTTCTGTCTTACATTCTTGTGTATGTGTTTGCTGTAATATATATGTTGTTAGGTTAACATTATTGTAACTATAAAGATTAAAGTGAACTTGCACTCATCTCTCCTCATTAGATTAGTGTAGGAAGTGATTTCCGCACACCTAGCTTCCTTTCAAATCCAAAAAGTTTGCCTCATCTAGCTTATCAGGAAACTAGTCCTTATCCAACTTTATTGTATCCTCCATCTTTTTAATGCACACTTTGTAATGTATCAGTCTGATTTGTCAAAAGCCATCGATAACCAATCTCTTTGAAGTATTCTACATTTTTATACAACTTCCATATCATTATTGCAAATTGATCATGTACTCCTCAAAACATGACTCAAGCACAAACGTGGATGAATCAGGTTTGATACAACACACGAACCCTCTCCTTGTTGATAATGACCTCCATGTCACTCTCACTTTCATGGCAAAATCCAGTCGAGTGGAGGCGTAACCTAGGGGTGCTTTTGTTCGCATGAAAGTAGAATGTCACGGAGATCGGTTAGTCGGTCCTAGGGCCTAATTTGTGTCAATGTTTGCTCTATAAAGGAGATAATCCTATGATCCAAAGGGTCACTAGTTGTTGATCTCCTATTTGGGTTCCTAAGGTTCCAATGTCTAGATGGATGTTGATTCTGTTTGTTGATGAGTATGGAACGTTGTAACCTTTCTTCATTAGCCCGTATAGTTTGTTGTATGGTGTTTGGTTGTAGTATGACCCTAAGTGTGTGTTCTTGTTCTTCTTGTATTTGTTGAATGTGTTGGGATCTTGGGTGTATCATTTCTATTTCCTCAATGATAACTTTAACCCACTCACCTCTAACTCTAAAGCACATTTGTACGCTTGGATAAGAGACAGTTGATTCGAGTTTACCTTGGGTTGACTTAGACTTTGACTTGTGGTCAAAGGTTTTGTTTTATCTTGGTATTGATTTGTGAAGTATACCTCGTGATAAAATCAAGGGTTTGACTTTGTGTAAATGAATCCTACCTCGTGATCGAATTGAGGGTTTGAGTTTCCTAAGTTTCCTAATGTTTTTGTATTTTTTATGTATGCAACTAAATGAATGCAAAATGATTTTTTTGGTTTCTTTTGCAAGTAAATATAAAATTAATCTAATTAACTAATAATTGAAATATGAATGCACCTTTAACATGAATTTTTCCAAATGCAATCTATGCTATGTTTTTGTGCTTTTTCGAGATGATTTTATACTTAATCTAGGAATTTAGAATACATGAATGAAAACTAATCTATGAATTACAATGAAACTAATTTAAGAAATGATAATCTAATAAACTTGAAACAAATCCTATTAAGGAAATTGCAATAACAAGATTACTTTTTGCAAGAGAAAAGTGTGATTTAATTAAATACTTAAAACATGAAGAACCTAAATCCTTTGGCACATAATCTTGGCGTATCCTTAGAAATCCTTTGTGTGGCAGCTTTCCTTCTCCTCTATAGTAGTGGGGTACTCCTCTTGGTGATAGGGATGGGGTAGGAATTGATTTGAAATGAGCTATGAGAGCTATGATTGAATGAGCTATGAAATCTATGAAGCACTTGGGCTTGGCATTCCACAAGCGTAACAACGCTAAATGAAGATTTTGAAAGCTTTGGCAACAATACTAAAAAGAAAAAGACACATAAGTCCTACGGAGAGCATGAAAATGCTAAGTGGAGTGCAAAAGCAAAGCTTGAGGAATGAATGTGACAACGAATTTGCCTCCTATGGGAAAGACTTGAAGCTTTACAACAATGAAAACTAATGAAATGAACAAAAAGGCTCAAAGGCTTGTGAAGAAGCTTGAAAATATTGTGAAGATGGAAGAGTATTATCCAACTTGAGAAATACTGAAGAGGTGAGGGGTATTTATATCTTGGAAGGTCACACAAGAGAGAAATTGATTGAGAAGTTAACTCAATTGGTTGAAGAGTTAATAGGCTTAGTTAGACAGTGAACTGGCTTTGATTGGGAGTGAATACTTGATTTGATAGATTTTCACAAAAGAAAAAATGGAGTTAGAATGAGATTTATTAAGAGAAGAGTAAAATTGATTTGTGAATTATAATGGAGTTATTGTGAGTCTTGAATCAGTTAGGAAAATTTGATGATCAATTAGGGAAGGTGATTCACACAATTAGGGTTCAATTTGGAGCAAATTTGGGCCTAAACTGAAAAGGAAATCACATTTGAAAACACAATAGGGTCACCCCTTTTACTAGTAGGGTCACCCAGGGGAAACCTAGTGTCACCCAGGGGAGATCCAGGGTCACCCAAGGGGGATCTAGAATTGACAGGGGGTGACCCAGAAAGAAGAGGTTTTGCAAGACATAGGGAACTTTCAAAAGCTCATTTAGGCATTTACAAATTCCTTTCTAGGTGCCATTTTTTATGAACTTGCATAATTTTTTGAGCTCTAAGAAATGGTGCTAGTAGTTTTTATTGAAAGTGTCTCAAAATTGTACTTTTAGATAATTTTTTATCAAGGTATCCTATCAGTCTCCCAGGCCCTAAAAGATTTGTTAGCCAATTGGAAAGTGAGTTGGATGCATGAAGAAGAAAGAGTGGATGGGAACACCTCTAAGGAAGATTGATTTACCCTCTTGTGAAGTGAATCAGTCATGTAATCAAGGATAGCAAGATATAGGATTGGTTTTTCAAAGATGGGTTAGGTGACTAGGAGGATAGTGTGTAGAACCTTGGAATGTTAGCCTAGAGGTTAGAAAAGCACAACCAAAGTTAAAAATAAACAAAGACACGTGTCACCAAGAAGAATGCTAATGAGAGGTTATATTTACATGTTTACATGTATGCGTTTAGGATTATAACTCATCATCAGATTACCATGTAGGCCCATGCACTTTTTAGTGCTTACATATTTGTTGCCTTAGGGACGGTAGTCTACATGAAAGGTAGGTATTGTTCTCGAACTAGGCCTTACCTATTGTCAATTTCCCATAGTTGTACCTACAATAATAAGCATTAGTTTGACATTCAAAATGTTTAAAATGAGTACTAAAATTGAAATGAGAGAATATACCATTAATTGCATCGTAGGTATACCTAAGTTGTTTTGCTTTGCCATGGGGATCTACAACGGTGAAAGACCACAAAATGAGGGTGCAAGAGCACTATAGAAATAAAACACACACATGCTAAGATAGAGAGGATAAGAATATATTATTCTTTTATTGCTTATTTTGAAGAACATATTCAATTTTTAGGGATTTTGGAGACTTTACATTTTTTTAGGTTTTTTAACTTTCTAACTTTTATGGTTTTTCTAGAGATTTTGTGAAGGTCCAACATGATATCTTGAGGTCTTTGAGGGACCTATGTTTATTGAAGATATTTCTACCCTTTCCCCCTTGCATGGGGAGACTTGCATGCTTGAGTGCACAATTTTGCTCTTTTGACTTGTTGGAGGAGTGACTTGTGCTCAGACATTGTTTTGTACTTATTGATGTGAGATATGATTGGTTGAGATCTATACGTAGCTTTAGTCAAAATCTTGTACTTCACTTTCTCTCTTGTGCATATGGTTGGTTAGAGCTTTTACTTTTCTTATGAGAATGCATACCTATGATGATCACACATGAATGATACAATTTATTTTTGTCTTTTTATGATATGAATGAGATGCAACATGTCTGGATGTGATTCATAAATATGAAATGTGAAGTACTATGTTCTAAGTGTCATGAATTCCATGATGTTATGACATGAAATTATTGCTTTTGAATGTGTGAAATGTATGCAAGTGGAACAAACAATGTGAATTATTTTTAGTAGGATTTTTGACCTAGGGGATTGTGAGTTGACTCAGTATAGGGAGACCTATTGAACTTTGGGATAGGATTAGGGACTCAAGTGGGAGTGGGGGAGGAGATGGAATGTTCTTGATTTTGGCTTCTCAAAAGGCTAAACACCGATCCTTATCTAGATGAAACAATTTGGCAAGCTTTCAACTTAGACAAGTAACAAATTTTAATTAGCACCTTTTAGATTTAGATCAAAGATGGCCAACAGGACAGACTTGGGGTAAAGGAAAAGGCTCTAGAGTGGAAGATGGTCTTAAAGATAGATTCTTGGCTTTGCTCAACAAGTGCATGTGTGTACTTTGTGTTGGCAAAGTGACACTATATGGATTCATGGTTGTTGTCATTGATGGCAACAAAGGTCATCCCACATATCCGCAAGTCATGGTGTGTCTCTACCGGAAGTCAGAATAAAGATTGTTGTGGTCCGGTGAACAAGAACAGAGCATGTGGCAAGGTCCGATAGATTGGTCCGGATCTCTCAGAGGAAGTGTCTTGGTGCAGTGCGGATTTGGGAAAGTCAAGAGGACTACCCTGAGTGGTATATTCCAAGGATTTAGCCTCCGGTGGTGGACAAAGAAAAAGATATGAATAGTTGAGTACTGGATTCCTGAGAGACAGTGAAAACAGAGGAAGAACTGACTGACAGAGTATCAGACTACTTTCTGGATGTGTTACTGTTGATGATAAAGGTTGTGAAGGCATGAATCATGTTTGGCCGACATGATTAATGATATCTACAAGTATATGCTTGATCCGCATTGCTTGGTGAGCAAGGATTCAGCCGACAGAACAGAGTTTGTAAGAAACTAGACTGTTCCGGATGCCGACTAGAAAGGTGATGAAATTACTTATGCGGATATATATAGAGGATGGATTTAGTTGTGAAGTGTGTGATTGTGTGAAGGAATATGTGAATAAGTGCAAGAACAGAGCAGAAGTAGCAAGAAAGATCCGGTATGTGAAAGGATAACAGAATAAAGAACAGAGGAAAGATGAAGTGCAGCAGATCAGTGTACTGTGCCTAACCGGAACTGAACTCCAGCATATGTAGATGCTTCCAATCAGTTCAAGACTGTGATTCTTATCACTTTGTAGACAGTGTGTCTCCTTGTAGGCAGTGGGCCTCTTTGTGAGCAGTGTGCTGGGGCAATGAGCCCTAATTGGCAAGTGCCATTTTTGTAATTTCCTATTCTTCTAACAGAGAATAATTTTTGGGTTAATCACCCCGTGGTTTTCTCCCTTAACAGGGTTTCCATGTCAAAAATACTGTGTCATGTGTTTCTTATTTCATGGTAATGTTTTTGTGTTTGATTCAATGCTGCATTAATTAATAAGAAAGTTCAAAAGGGGAAATAATTAGGATAACTGATTCACCCCCCCTCTCAGTTATCAACAATTGGTATCAGAGCTAAGTTCCTCCTAATAGAGCCTAACAGCTTGAGGAAGATCTGGGAGTTCAAATGGATGCATATGGTTTAAGGGAGCAACTCAAGACTGCCCTTGAGGATCTTGAACAGTCAAATTCTGAAGTCAATGAATTAAAGGAAAGACTCAAACAGGCTGATGAATTCATGAGAGAATTAAAAGACAAATTAAGTCTCTCTATGAAAAAGAGAAAGGAGCTACTCCAACAATTGGCAAGACAAAGTGAAGAAAGCAATACAAATGAAGAATTGACTGAGCAAACCAAGTTATGTGAAAAGTTATCAAAAGAAGTCATTATGTTAAGACATGAAATGGAATCAGGAACTATAAAGTTTACTCAAGAGATTGAAGAAAAAAGAAAAGCTGAAGATAATCTAAGACAATCTCTTAAAGAAAAATCAGAAGAATGCCACCAGATGGACAGGATTATCAGACATCTTGAATCTGATCTTGAAGATGCCAAAGATAATGAAGAAAAACTTGAGGATCAAATTGCCTCTCTCAAAAGAGATCTTCAAACAGCAAATGAATATAAAGAAAAATTCAAGACAAGTTCTGCCCAACTTGAAGTACTTCTTGGAAGTCAAAAGAGGACAGATGACAAGTATGGTTTGGGATATGAGAAAGGAGAAAGCTCCGGATCCGGTCAAAAGAATTTTGGATCAGAAAATCCAAGGAATAGGCCTAGAAGACCTCCGGTAAGACAGCCCAATGCTCAAAGATATCCATCTTTCAATGGATACTGCCACAGCTGCAACCACTTTGGTCACAAAGCTAATCAGTGCAGAAAGAGAATGAATCAGATTAACTCATCCTTCTCCGGACAGTGCTTTAACTGCAAAAGGTATGGACACAAATCCCATGAATGCAGAAATATGCAAGTAAACAAATCATTTAAAGGTAGATGCTTTACATGCAAGAGAGTAGGTCATATGGCCAATCAATGCAGATCAAGAGGTTATCAGTCAAATATGCAAAGAAATGTTATTTGCCAAATCTGTAATAGGTCCGGTCATAATGCTAAAGTTTGCAGAAGCAAGAATCAGGACAAAAGAGGTCTGGTGTATAATCAGAATCAAGACAAGGGTAAACAAAAGATGAATGCGGATGAAGTTAGGAATCAGATGAGCAAGATTTGGGTGAAGAAAAGTTCAGAGAATGTAGAGGTTGGATCCGCACCAGACTCTGGTGCTGATATTTCTTCCGAAAATTAAAAAGTGAGCTCTGGCTCAGGGGGAGACTCAAAGAAAATCCTGTTCCCCCAGCCAATCAAGTGGTGCCGGATGTGGCACAAGATGCGGATTAAAGGGTTTAAAGATATAAGTCTTGAGATGATCCAGATAAGATTTCAGAGGTCCGCATGGAGATATGAAGAAGCTGTGATCGATCAAGTAAGACCTGTTCCGAGAGATGCTCCGGTATGACAGAGGATTACAAAAAGATCCGGAGAGATCTGAAAGTGCATTGTCTTATTCTGCGGATTAGACAGAGTGTTTGGGATGTTCCTGTAATGTGTCACCTCGATTTATTCATGATTGAAAGATCCGGATGATGTTCACAGATCAGGACTGATCCGGGATACTCCAAGCTATCCGGATAAGGCAAACCGGAATAATATAGG
Organism: Cunninghamia lanceolata; assembly: GCA_027924645.1. Classification (NCBI taxonomy): domain Eukaryota; kingdom Viridiplantae; phylum Streptophyta; class Pinopsida; order Cupressales; family Cupressaceae; genus Cunninghamia; species Cunninghamia lanceolata. The sequence continues at coordinate 12,390,679 of BSBN01000635.1, read as the reverse complement.
TCGAGCATTTATTGCCATTAGATATTAGGGTTTGCGGAGCAATATAAGGGATTTCTCAAAAAGCATTTGCTCATTCTGCACTCAAGAAGAAGCGAAAAGTGGAGCTCTGCAACAAGATTCATCAAGCACACCAAAGATCTCCTGCCGAAGTCATTGCATAAAGAAATCAATCCAATCACTCCGTGCAAACCGAAGGCGCATAAGGTATTCTCCGTTTTCATTATCTCACTGCAAATCTTTGAAGAAATGGCTACTCCAAATATAGTGAAAATCTCAGATAGGCCCCGACCTGAATTTAAGAAACATCCTTACAAATCCTTGGAGGTAGATCCACTAGGAGCCTTCTCTAGTGTTCCTCATGGTGTATTGCACATGGAAGATATTAGGGTTTACATCCATGCGAATCTTGAAGACTTTGGAGAATCAAAACTGATGGATATCTATCACAAACAATTGATAGATGACTCCTTTGAGATCAAACCTCAGTACAAAGCCATCCGGGACAAACACTTTGCACAGTGCATTCATTTCCCCTGTTTTGAAGAAGATGAATGGGTCCGGTATGTACTAAGTAGAGTACATGACAACTTCCTATGGTTGAACAAGCCCTTCAAGATCACCAAAGATGCAATTAGGGCTGTAACCGGTCTGCACTCATCCGGTGGATTACCTGTTCTCAAATCTGTCAAAAATCAGACAGTTAGTGATGCAACCGGATCCAAGTTTGACAAGAGAGCTATGACAGTTGATGACATCACTGAACCGGATGTCAAATTTGCATCTATGATAATTGGTTACAAAATCTATCACTCCAGTAGGGAAAATTCAGTACCGGGAACTGCAATCTACACAGCCTATCAAATGTTAAAGGAGAATGCAGACTATGACTTGTGTGAGCTTCTTGTAAACCAACTCTTTGAAAATCTGCAGAAGATTAAGAAGGACAAGAAAAACTCCTTCAAGTATGGCAATCTGATCCTTTGTCTCTTCTTTTATTACATGAATGAGCTTCCCGGATCCAGTGGATGGATATGGCAGAATGACAGACCGGTTGCCATCCAAATCAGAGACTATTTGCATGGACTTGGGGATGCTAAAGCAAGAAACATAGCTCTATGGGGATACTTCAAGAATTTCCAAAGCATGATGCATGCAAGAGAAAGAATACCCCTATCCCTCGTTGAAAAGTACAAAGACACAGTATGCTTCATGGTAGAAACAGATCAGTGTCTAATGGAGGCAGTAGAACCAAGAACTGTATGGATCATGCCCATGGGGTATGAAGTGGATGAACAAATAGTGGAGCTGCATGTTCAACACATGCTAAGTCAGCCCAAAGATCCAAAGGCAGAAAGGTTTGGAACCTTTGAGGAGCTGAGTGTAAAGATACATGTAGAACTCAGGGAACCGGAGATAAAGAGGAAGGTAAGAAAAGAAGTTGAGCATATTGCTCAAGGCCTAGGCATCTCAAAAGAGGCACTTGATGCCAGCTGGGAAAAGAGGAGGAAGGCTGAGGAAGAAAAGAAAAGTAAAGAAAGTGTTCCAGTTGAAACTTCCACCCGGACCAGATCATCAAAAAGATCTGCACCTCCCACAACCAAAAGCTCAAAACCGGAAGTCTAGGCATCCGGTAAAAGATCTAAGACAAAAGCCACAAGGGCTTATGAAAGCCAAAAGGATGAAGAGGAAACAGAGTCAGATGAGGGAGTAAAAGAAATAAAGAAGCAGAAGAAGAAAGGATCCGGTAAACCCTCCACAGGCCAAGACAAGGATGAAATGGCAGAGGTATCTGTTGAAAAGCCCACTCTGTCTCTAGAGAGTGTAATCAAGTCGGTTACGGTGGATGGAAACCTTCAACCAATGACTGACTTTTATGATGACTACAATGAGGCTGACCAAAAGACTTTGCAGGAAGCCACAGTCAAATATCTGAACATATACAATAAGGCTTTCATTGAGATCATATCTCTTATTCCTAAAAGCCTAGAAAAGGAATTAGAAATAAGAAAGAATAATGCTCATGCAAAAGATCTTGAGATCCGGGAGCAGATAGCTATTCAGCTATATCCTCAAATTGATCCCAAGACAATGAACATAATCTTCAAAGACTGCAAAGATGAGTTCAGAAGTAAAGCCAGGATGAATCAACTCATGCTTGGTGAGACTAACAAAGTGGCCAAAGAGACAGAAGAGATCCTCCGGAAGGCCTTCAAAAGGTTCAATCTTCCTGTTGTAGAGGACTTAGGTGCAGAAACAGCTGCGGATTTGGAATCATCTGCTCCGGAAGAAGTGGGCCCTGAACAGACTAACATCTCTCCTCCGATTTCCCCTACAGTCTCCGGATCCCAAGTAGAAGAGAAACTATAGGAGAAAGAAGCAGCAGAGGTTGACAGCACCCCAACAGAGAAAACCACGACTGAAAGTGGCAAGAGTAAGGAAGGAGAAAAGATTCAAAAGGACAAAACTGCAGAAGAGAAGAAACATCTGTCTCCGGCAAGAGACACTGCACAAACTGTTCAAGAATTCCTGACAAAAGCCACTATAGAAATTGATGAACCGGACCTGCTAAAAGGACCATTAGATTTTGACTCTTTGTCACCGGTGCAAACAATGAAAATAGCCTCATTTGCAAATGAGAAAGTCAAAGAGAAACTGCTGAAATCTCACATGGAAGACTGTGAGCTTATGGAGGTAGCATCTGGAGTGCTAGAAAAGATCATGCCATCTTTTCAAAAGGATCCCATAGCCTCCTCTTCCGGTAATCTCAAAACCTTAGTCAGCAGTGTTAGTACACATTTTGAATCTCTAGAAAAATCTGCTGAAGAAAAGGTCCGGAAGGAATTTTTGGATAAAAGATTTTCAGAAGTATTAGGATTAATCTCTAACGATAGGAGAAATATGAGTATTGGAATAAAGAGCTTAGAAAATACTCTTAAGGATGGCGGTGACATTTACAAATTTTGTATATCCTGGTCAAAGGCAACAGCAGCAATTGATAAGAAAATAAAAGAGAAACAGGACAAGCTACAAAGTTTATCTCAAAGTTTTGATCCTCTCTCTTCCTCCATAATAAATCAAGAATGTCAGACTATTGCAGTCTTGAATGAAATAAAGAATCTTGAGAAGGAAAGGAAGAATATCACTAACCGGATGGGAGAACTTAGAAGGATTATAATCCCTAAGTTAGAAACTATGCATGATGCCATCAGTGATGCTCAGACTACCGCCCTAACAAATGATCCGACAGATCTCAAGAGGGCAGAAGCTTTTGCATTTTTGTTGAGTGGTCACATCTCAATTTTAGATAGAATGAAGCAAAGTTGGGCTACAGAACTGATCCAATTGAAGACATCCTTTGCAGACATTCTTCAGTATATGTGAGTATGTAAATATGCGGCTATGTATAGAAATTTTTTGAAAATTTTGGTATGCGGACCCTACCCTTTGCCATTGATGTCAAAGGGGGAGTGAGGAGCTGTGAAAAATGAGGAATCCAACTAAGGGGGAGTTCCGGAAATTGTATATAAAGACAGAGCATCAGCAAAGGGGGAGCATAGTGTAAACACTTAGTCATTTTTCACTAAGTGTTGCCATCAATGCCAAAGGGGGAGATTGTTGGCAAAGAGACACTATATGGATTCATGGTTGTTGTCATTGATGGCAACAAAGGTCATCCCACATATCCGCAAGTCATGGTGTGTCTCTACCGGAAGTCAGAATAAAGATTGTTGTGGTTCGGTGAACAAGAACAGAGCATGTGGCAAGGTCCGACAGATTAGTCCGGATCTCTCAGAGGAAGTGTCTTGGTGCAGTGCAGATTTGGGAAAGTCAAGAGGACTACCCTGAGTGGTATATTCCAAGGATTTAGCCTCCGGTGGTGGACAAAGAAAAAGATATGAATAGTTGAGTACCGGATTCCTGAGAGACAGTGAAAACAGAGGAAGAACTGACTGACAGAGTATCAGACTACTTTCCGGATGTGTTACTGTTGATGATAATGGTTGTGAAGGCATGAATCATGTTTGGCCAACATGATTAATGATATCTACAAGTATATGCTTGATCCACATTGCTTGGTGAGCAAGGATTCAGCCGACAGAACAGAGTTTGTAAGAAACTAGACTGTTCCGGATGCCGACTAGAAAGGTGATGCAATTACTTATGCGGATATATATAGAGGATGGATTTAGTTGTGAAGTGTGTGATTGTGTGAAGGAATATGCGAATAAGTGCAAGAACAGAGCAGAAGTAGCAAGAAAGATCTGGTATGTGAAAGGATAACAGAATAAAGAACAGAGGAAAGATGAAGTGCAGCAGATCAGTGTACTGTGCCTAACCGGAACTGAACTCCAGCATATGTAGATGCTTCCAATTAGTTCAAGACTGTGATTCTTATCACTTTGTAGACAGTGTGTCTCCTTGTAGGCAGTGGGCCTCTTTGTGAGCATTGTGCTCGGGCAGTGAGTCCTAATTGGCAAGTGCCATTTTTGTAATTTCCTATTCTTCTAACAGAGAATAATTTTTGGGTTAATCACCCCGTGGTTTTCTCCCTTAACAGGGTTTCCACGTCAAAAATACTGTGTCATGTGTTTCTTATTTCATGGTAATGTTTTTGTGTTTGATTCAATGCTGCATTAATTAATAAGAAAGTTCAAAAGGGGAAATAATTAGGATAACTGATTCACCCCCCTCCTCTCAGTTATCAACACTTTGTACCTTTCTTTTTTATTTTCTCTGATATATCACTCTCATAGCTTTGAGCTTAGATTTATCTCCACTCAAGAGTATGGACATCGGGAATATTCTCTTTCTCACTTTTTTGTATCTCTTTTTTTGTATTTTTGTATTTTTTGTATTTTTTACCTTTTTTTTGAAATGCTTCACTTGATTTTTTTGCATTTGCTTGGTTTTTTTGGTGCTTTTTGACTTCTGATGCTTTGGTATTTTGCTATTCTAATGATTCTTTCCTATGATTTCTCACTGTTATTATATTTTTGATCTCTCATTTTTTTATTCACTCGTATTTTTTGATTGCTTCTTGCAAAGTTATGACCCCCCTAGAATTTTTGGTGAGGAAAGATAAGGGTCTAAGCACCACCAAGGATTTTTACCATCTAGCCAGACTTCCCTTCTACTAAGGTGAAATGGGGAAGGTCTACTTGAAAGCTTCTATTAGGTACTATAGCTTTGAATACTGACTTTGCTTGGACTTGACAACATGGTTCGTTAAGACCAAGATTAGTGTGAACCTAAGAGCTAGGCTTCAATTAAAATCATTAGAAAATGTGAATAGGGGAATAGTGATAAGTGGTAAACATGATTTATTATGGGATCTCAAAGGCTCAAAGGGTTAGAATATACCTAAGTAACCTTACACTCCTTGCTAGGACAAAAATAGACAAGAGCATGTCACTAACAAAAATGCATGGCGGAATAGAATGAAGAAAGTAAAGTTTTGAATTTTCATGATTTTTATAATTTTTTTGAAAATTTTTAATTATTTGATTTTTTGGATTTTATAGGCTTTTACAAAGTTTTGAGATATTGAACTCTTCTCCTTCCATAATGCACAAGAGATAAGTGTCATTTTTGACGTCTTACTTAACTACATGTATGGACCTATCCAATTTGGTCTGAACTTTTTTGAAAGTTTTTGCAAAGAACCTCAAAGACTTGGTGTAAAAATGCCTTTGTATTTAGTGAGAAGTTTTGTATACTCACACGTTTCATTGTTTGATGATTTTCCCCTAGCTTAATCATTTTTTTTGTTCTTGTTGAGTTTCAATGTTTGTTTTAAATTTTTGAGGGGCAAATGATGTTGGTGTTGACTCTCCTAGTTCTTGTGTGATTTTTTGTTCTTCTTCTTTAGTTGTGATTTCAATCATATGAATGTTTATGTTTGGATTGATTGGAATGGTAGCTAAGTTGAATGGAGCATAAGACTTTGTTGAGTGGGGATCAAAGGGTGATTCCCCTGTTGTCCCCTTTCCTATACAGTTTGAGGTCTTGGCTACGTTTACAATTTTTTTTGATGTCTCTCCTTTTTAAAAAGTGTTGAGTTTTGGGTCACTAGTGGTTTCCATGGTCTTTCCCTTCTTTTGTTCAATTCTATAAAGACTAAGAGGATTAGGGTCTCCTTTAATGATGTAGATTTTTCCCATGTGTGAGAAGTGGATTTCTTGAAATAATGTGGAGGGAAGAATCTTCATCATATAGGTCCAAGGCCTTACAAGGATCATATTGTAAGTTGTTTCTTCATTGATGACATAAAGTTCAATTGGGAGGGTTTTGGAACCCAATGTGATTTGAAGATTGACCTTACCCATAGTTTGAATGTTTGGGTTATTGTGACTTCTAAGGATGGAAGTTTCTTGTGTGATTTGAGTTTTTTCATAACCTATTATTTGAAGAAGAGAGAAAGGGACTATGTTGATTGTAGACCCATCGTCAATTGTTACATGTTTAATGGAATAGTCATGAACTTGGACTATTAAGCAGAGGGGGAGGTCACCCTATTTAGCTATGTCATTATTTGAGGGTAAATTTTCAAAGTCAAATATCTCAGAAGAACACTTTTCACTTGGAGTGTTTTGAACTAGATGGCATAGATCTAAGGGATTGAGGCAAGCATTCTTGTCATGCCCATGTTGTCACACATGAGCACGAACCACAAAACTTAGATGATTACCATAATTAATTTAATAAATCTTTAAATAATTTTTTAAGAATGTTAAATCCATAAGAACAAAATTTTAGACTAATATACAATATCATACATACTTTGAACAAATTTTGTGCAACTAACATAATTTTTGCATCATTTGTCAAAAATGATAATCATAGGTTTAAACATTTCTTTCACAACTATAAGCAACACAACACAATAGTCAATAGGCAAGATAGAAATCCTAAATTACATACAATAATTACTTTGAAACATCATGGCACAAATCTCAAATGAATGCTTAGGTCAACATAGAAAAGTTTAATCAAAGAGTGTACATATGGAACTCTTATCCCACAATGTCTATTTATCAAGAAAGATGGAAAGATAATATATTTGCAAACTTCTCACACAACAAAACATTAGCATTAGTTCAATATACTCTTTTATGTCAACACATCAATTCTAGAGAAATATATCACTCTAAACTTTTGGAATATGAATTAAACATACAACTACCTTCCTACAATTACCAGATATAATTTCTATAAATATTCTACCAAGTGACAAGAAATATTATTACATGTTCAACTCTCACCATAAAACTATTTTCTAACTAACATCCCATATAGTTACTTGATATTCAGATAGGCAATTCCAGAGGATTAGATAAAATAAAATACAAATCAAACATTAACTAAATGTAATAGTAGAAATGAAATGATTCATTTATACCTTCACTTTATTTTGTACCAATCCAAGTTAGTTTACTCTGTTGCGATGTCGGTACTCCTGTGAAGTTTTTCTTTCTATAACACTAGATAAAACAATCGATCTCCTCAAATAAATAAGTTAATCATATTACACTTCCAAAACATGATAGAGAAAGGAAACCTAACCTAAGGGCTAGACCTAAAGCCTTGGGGGCTCATCTGTGATGGCCTTGCCTACGTACGCGCAACACAGAGGCTTTGTAGTTCAGGGTAAATTGTCTTGCAACCATATGGTTGGCTTAGATACATACATCCATGAAAACAATAGTACTCGTTAAAATACTAGATTCATGATAAGAATTCAAGGCTCTCTTCTTCTATTCAAGGATGGGTACAACCTCAAATGGACAAAGTTTCCTTAACATAAGTTGATTTATAACTAGGTCAGCGCATAAAAAGAATTCAGGATAACTAGCTGACTATATTCATAGACCTTTGTTCTTAAGGTTGAATACACTATAAAAATACTAAGACATACAAATACTAAGTAGATCAACCTCTAGAATTTATATATTAATATAGAGTGCAAGAGAAAAGACATCACACAGTTCAATTTACAAGAGATCTCTTAAAGGTACAAAGAGAGGTTATTATAATAATAATTTGAGTAATCTAATCATTATCCTTGATAACATGTACAAGTTCCATAGACACATGTAAAAATAAATAAATAACTATCACCTTATTTAGCTAAAAGATTTTTATCTTCTTATAACAATGTATTCCAGTTAAAAGGTAAAGATATGCATTCATAGGCTTCTAGCCCATTACTCATGCTGAGATAGATATAGTATTCAATATGTTTTAAATAAAAGAGATAACTTCTAATATATATAAATAATGAACAACTTAATGCATTAATTACACACTATATAATGATTTCAAATCATCACATAACTCTTGTCTCATTTCCTCATGATTGCTTCTTGGTCTAGGATGTGACTAAAATCCAAGAACTTATAATACCCATTGTTAGAACTTCATTGTATATAGATCAATATATATAATCAAATGAAAAACATCCTTCACCATTAAATATACTGATTTATCAAGCATTCTTATGCACTGAAACTACATTACAATGACCAATAAAAACTCCTGTCATCAACTATTGCTACAATAGTAATAGAAATGCCATAACTTTCACAATACTTAATGAAATTTAAAACCGTAAAATGTTCCAAAATTTGTAAATAAATATGCTCATAACCCAGAAACAATTTTACAATCCCTTTCCCCTGTAGAGAGCAGTTTATAAAACATCAACAGGGTTTACAACAGGGTTTTAGCAAGGTTACAATAGTACTAAAATCATGATAAGTTTCTTAATACTTAATAAAATTTGAAACCATAAAATGTTTTAGAAACCTTAAATCAAGGTGCTCAAAACCCAAAAAGGAATTAAAGAGATTTCCACATATGCAAAATTGTTCACGTCGTAAAGTAGAAAATTAAAACAATTTTCTTGGCAAAATAAAACTAACCAACAATCTTAAAATTGACATATCTTCTTCAGATGTAAATATGCCATTCGAAACCTTCAACAAAGAGATGCAAGCTTCTATAATCTCCTAAATATAAGCTGACACTACTACAGCTATAAATGCAAGCATTTATAATCTTTAGAAATAACCCTATGCCTCTACAGATTCAAATGCATTCAAAAATAAGTTTTTCAATGAATAGTTTGACACCTCCATGAACAAGATAAATGCAGTTTCACTTATATAAAAACTTCTAAACAAATCAATACTTAAGAGAATGAATATTTTTGTAGATTCATATTAATAAGAGTACATGCAAATCAATTTGATATAACAATTGTTCTGCCCAGAAAAGGATTGCCTTACACCCAGGTAATGAACATATATCAACAAAATAACCACAAATATACAACATTATGTAATTGACCAATCTGGGGTTATCAAACTACAACACAAAGCAAGTATAACAATAGCTTTATAATTTTAGGAAGCAATTCTTAACCAATCCGAACTATAAAACCAATTTATATACCTACAGATCTAATCACACATGGCAATCTATGAAATGATTATGAAATAAAATATCCAACAAAGCATACCTGTGATACAATTTGTATAGAGGTATTTAATTCTTGGCAGCCCCAATCATCAATTCCTTCAAACCTACATAATGATTCCTTCACTTCAAACGTTTCTTGATCTGAAATCTGATTCCACAAGATATCTAATTCCATAAGGAAGAAGAAAATAAATTAAATGAAGAATGCACAAAACATCCCTTTTAAAAATCAAACAACATGACTCTTTGTTTTCCAAAAGAGAGTGACACTTCAAAAGAAGATGACTCTTCATTTGCCAATCTCATCACCTATTTTCTCGTGAACTAAAAATATGTTAAAATAACTCTAAAACATAATTTTTATGAATAAACAAGTACCCTACCCATAGGTGATTGACCTATGGACTTAATTTTACCAAAAATAATGATAAAAGAGCTCTTATTCCCTACAACACATAAGAATAATTAATTTAAATCAATTAACCAAACCATATCAAGATCTTAATGCTAAATTCTAATCACATTATAACTTATATCATAAATTCATAAACAAGTGTATCGTATGCATAATAAATTGCTAGTAAAGATTAGGCCTTACACGGATGCTCCTGTAGCATATAATTATACATAAAAATATTTCTATAGCGTAATAGAATTACAAATATATTCAAATTAAAAGTATAATAATACTTACACAAATGCATGTGGACGAAACATAATTGTAAACAAGGCACATAAAGTATTTGCATACCTAAATGAAGTAAATGATCAAAATGCAAATCTCATACTTTGTTTATCTCGCTGGATTCTCCTTTACCGTTAATGTCTCTTGATATTATTATAACTGAAATCCTTTCAACAATTTGAGAAATCTAACTGACAATAATAATTAGCATAGTAATTTCATGAAGATCAGCTAGTCTAATATCATAAAATAAAATCTAGTCGTAATTTAACTAAATAATTATTTGATCCATCTCCAAAATATTCTTGATAAAGTTCTATCACAAAAACATCAATATATCTATCATTAGAGTTATTAGATAGGATTTAGGCACGCTTACATTCTCCCCTCCCAAGAATGGACTTCCTCTTGGAAGTCCTCAAGAGGATAAAATATTCCCTTGCTTCATCACATCAAATAAGAGTTATATATAACATATTTATTTAATAGAAAAACAAAAATACTAAGATACCATTACTATTTCAAAATAAAACATAATACACATTATAATTGTAGGAGTCTCTACATTATCATTTATCAAACAAGAATGTTTTACAATTACTAATTTAAATGACTGTAACATTTATAAATCAAGCATACATATAATACATCCACCAAAAGAACTTGTTTATATAAATAACAATTTATCAAATTCAATGCAGTCGGATTTCCTCATAACATCTTTCAACACTTACACACCACATAATTTCAACTACATACACAACACACCATGTACGCACCCTATGGGATGAGGATGATCAGTGCCAAGAAGAACCATAGTGCCACAAAATAGATTTTACACAACTTCACAATAAATATTCCCTAGGCCATCTACTCCCCTATACAACATGCCAGGGACCCCTCTTGGGTATAACAATTTACACAATTCATATTACTCCACACAAGCAAGCAGCAACAAACACTGATAAAGCCTCAAAATAAAGAAGTTTCTAATGAATAAAATTTGAAATAAAATCAACTGATAAAACTTCATATAAATGCAAAGTAAATAGCGGAAGCCAAAACAACAATTCATTTTAAAACCAAAAACCTTAATAAAATAGTCCTTGAGGCAAAAGGACAATTTCCAATTACAAATAACCAAAATATTGACGAAATTTTAAAACTGCTCGCTCAATAAAACAAGGGAAAAAATAACAATAATCAAATAAAAATTTCAACAATTTCCATAAAACTTTACATCACAATCACTACGTGACTTCAAATGAGCCACCTAAGGGGAGGAGGGGAATGCGGTGGTCTCAAACCACATAGAGCTCAATAATAGATTACCATAACAAAATACGCATGTCCCACACAACCCGAGACAACCATATCATATATCACAATACACATGTCCCACACAACCCAGGACAACCATATCATATATCAGAAAAGCACCTCTGTATAAACTGTCACATGCAAGACCCAATATCATATACCACAAAAGGAATCAATCATGAAATCTGATACCCATCCACAATTATGTAGAGATCCCAACCTTTGATACTGAAACTGAGAGAAGAAGCCATTACCCTTTGATAATTATCAAAAAATGTCTTATCAATCTACTATCATTTCTTTTTTTGCTAACAAGATGTTGATATTATAATTATGACAATTTAACCAAGATCTTTTGTGTCCTAAGAATAATATATCGGTTTAAAATTATGAATGAAGCGAAATATTGCTATACCAAAATCACTGTTTCCAAAACTAGAAGTTTCATAAATCAATATTTAGTCTAACTGTTTGTAACGTCTGAAGCTGCCAGAATTTTATATCTAAAATGGATTCCCATAAATAGTGACCAAGTTACCATCAAATTTCCATCTGCTAGAAACTACCACTAGTGCTCATGCCAACTGAGATACCATAGCTAAATCATCATGGATAAATAAACTCCAGAACCATAGGCACTCTCTGATCCATCCTCAACCCATAGGTTCCCAACAACACATATGAATTGCTAATGAATCCATAAAGAGGGGGGAGCAAAGGCGATATGTATCCAATGTGACTATGAGGGGGATGTCTCCCCACCTCACCCCATAATGGGCTACATCCCAAAGGAGGATCCACACCTCGTTCAACCCCACACGAAGGAGGCTCGTCATCCCTTAGGCGTGATCAACTCCTTACATAACAATAATGACACATATGGATCTCTAGTCTGATCCATAAAGAAGGGGGAAAGAGGGGATAATCATTCCTCTTAGGGGTAACGTCATGCTCAAGTGAAAATTCCCCAAGAGAGGCTCCACACCTTTCTCAAACCCCATTACATGAATGAATCTCAGCCCTCAAGTGAGATCATCTCTCAAACATCACAATTCCCTTCCCAGCACAATACTCAACAAGAAGTCACAACCACAAATATACAACACACATTGTCCACCATAACATACAATTATCACAATCGAGTATACATGTATGAATCGTTACTCATGTCCACAATACCCTTCTCTCTAGTTGGATACCCAGTATCACAACTAGAGACACAACCCACACAAGCTCACTAGTATCATCACAGAATATGACAAAAATTTACATGTTTGACAAAAATCATCCACTATCATCAAAAACTTATATTCATAATGATACACGAAGGAACATTTATATATCTAAAGAGATCTACTATATTTTTATTCCAAACAATAATCAATCATGAATTATTTTGGTACAAGACAGTGAGACCCATAAGGCTCCAAAGTTTGATAAACCTAGCTCTGATACCTAATGTCATGCCCACGCTATCACATATGAGCACGAACCACAAAACTTAGATGATTACCATAATTAATTTAATAAATGTTTAAATAAATTTTTAAGAATTTTAAATCCATAAGAACAAAATTGTAGACTAATATACAATATCATACATACTTTGAACAAATTTGTGCAACTAACATAATTTTTGCATCATTTGTCAAAAATGATAATCATAGGTTTAAACATTTCTTTCACAACTATAAGAAACACATCACAATAGTCAACAGACAAGATAGAAATCCTGAATTACATACAATAATTACTTTGAAACATCATGGCACCAATCTCAAATGAATTCTTAGGTCAACATAGAAAAGTTTAATCATAGAATGTACAGATGGAACTCTTATCCTACAAGGTCTATTTATCAAGAAAGATGAAAAGATAATATATTTGCAAACTTCTCACACAACAAAACATTAGCATAAGTTCAATATACTCTTTTACGTCAACACATCAATTATAGAGAAATGTACCACTTTAAACTTGTGGAATAGGAATTAAACATACAACTACCTTCCTACAATTACTAGATATAATTTCTATCAATATTCCACCAAGTGATAAGAAATATTATTACATGTTCAACTCTTACCATACAACCATTTTCTAACTAACATCCCATATAGTTACCTAATAATCAAATAGGCAATTCCAGAGGATTAGATAAAATAAAATATAAATCAAACATTAACTAAATGTAATAACATAAATGAAATGATTCATTTATACCTTCGCTTTATCTTGTACCAATCCAAGTTAGCTTACTCTGCTACGATGTCAATATTCCTGTTAAGTTTTGCTTTCTACAACAATAGATAAAACAATCAGTCTCCTCAAATAAATAAGTTAATCATATTACACTTCCAAAACATGATAGAGAAAGGAAATTTGACCTAAGGTCTAGACCTAAAGCCTCGGGGGCTCATCTATGATACCCTTGCCTACGTACGTGTAACGAAGAGGATTAATAGTTCGGGGTAACTTGTCTTGCAACCATAAGGTTGGCTTAGATACATAGATCCATGAAACAATAGCACTGGTTAAAATACTAGATTCGTGATAAGAATTCAAGGCTCTCTTATTCTAGTCAAAGGTGGGTACAACCTCAAATGGACAAAGTTTCCTTAACATAAGTTGATTTATAACTAGGTCATCACATAAAAATAATTCAGGATAACTAGATGACTATATTCATAGACCTTTGTTCTTAAGGTTGAATACACTATACAAATACCGAGCCATACAAGTACTAAGTAGATCAACCTCTAGAATTTATATATTAATATAGAGTGCAAGGGAAAATACATCACATAGTTCAATTTAAAAGAGATCCCTTTAAGGTACAAAGGGAGGTTATTATAGTAATAATTTGAGTAATCTAATCATTATTGATGAGTCTAGTTTATGACTCAATTTTGTTAAACTTTATTATCCACTTGCTGTAGTTATCTTGGACTTTGGTACTTTGATCTTGATCTTTTTATGTTATTTCCTCAAAACTATAAGATGTTGGGCATAGGTTATTTCTTATAATCTTTTATGACAAAGACATGCTATATGAACTATCTATGTTAATTTTACATATGGTTAATGAATGTTACTCTAAGGTAGTTACAGATGTGCAATTATTGTGTGTACTAATATTGTTATGCAGATATAATTAGCAACCATAAAGTCGAGGAAGATTCTGCTGGTTGGTTACTCACCATAAAAAGTCAAACATGGTGATCATTCAAATGTCAAATGGAGGGAAGACAACCGCCTTGTAATTGATCTTAAATACTTTTTGAGCAAATTTAGGAGTTACTGTTGTGCTAGATCTGTGTTGAAGCAACTTGCTTGACCAGATTCCACACATGCGTAACCTCCTTTCCACTTTCTATGCTTTCCCTAAAGTGGCGTCCTCCTATTCTGTTGGAGTTGACCGCCTTGCTAGGTAGTTAGTTTTGTAGTTTTCCTTCTATAAATAAGACTCTGATGCTCCTTCTGAGGGGTTGTTGATTAATCAAAAATTGTATTTACATTATCCAGTTTTTAGTAATATAGTTATGATGTTCAGTTGTACTCATCTTTTCCAATGAATAAAATGAAGTTATAAGTTCGCATTTCTGAGTTTACATTTGTTTTAGGGAATACTCATCCAAGGGGGCCCACTTGGTGAGCATGCCATCCTCTAGTTTAGTTATATTTTCTGTTAAGTAGTTAGTTAAATCTGGCATTGAATGTTCCTACAACCACTAGAATTCTATTCTGTGTCTGTTCCTGCAGCCAAAGCAGACAGAGTAGTTTCCTGTTTGTTTGCCCAGAATTTTATTTTCTGTTATGTACTTGAGCTTAGAATAGTTGTTGGTTCATGTTCAACATTCCTGTTATTTCTTTCCTAGTAGTTTATCTTTAGCATTATGTCTTTCTTAGCTATAGAATGAATGTGGCTACTTTGGAAGTTCTTAGTGCACATACCGTGCTGACCCATTTCAAGTTCACGTCCTTGGGTTGACAATTGAAATGCATCTCCATAGTGATTAAGACAGCTATTCAGGTTAGATGTCCAATCGCTGAGTTACAACTTTAAGAGCTCAGTTGTTAAATCATTGTAGGAGACCAACATTTTTGGCGCCATTGCCAGGGATGGTGTCAAACTAAGAAGATCTTTGGAGTCATCTTTAGTATTATTTCTTGCAGGTTTCTCCTTTAAAATCTATTTTTAGTCAGGAAGTAAAAATCTACAACCCATTCACAACATTTTTTGTGAGAAGTGGCTGATACTGAGTATATTACATGCATAGAGGTAGGAGAAGAGATGCTTTAGGGAGATTCCTTCCTAATGATTCAACTTACCCAGTAGAAGAAGCAGAAGTAAATCCTTTTCTTGATGCATTCCCTGATTTGAATAGTTCTGAAACATCATCTGAAGAATAAGTTACCCCAAATCTGGTTGAAAATCCATTTGCCTTGATAATAGGTCAAGCAGTTATAGCTGCCCAAAATGTACCCAATCAACCAACCTTTCCATTTCCAATTGCTCATCAAAATGAAGTGGATAATCTCAAAACATCCCTGCTTCATCTCTCCCCAAGTTCTATGGACTTGCAACAGAGGATCCAGACACCTTCTTGTTTGAATTTGATATCCTCTACAGAAGCTATGACTACACTAATGATGCTCATACGCTTAAGTTGTTTCCTACTACCATGAAAGAGGCTGCATTAAGGTGGTTTATGAGTCTAGGTAGTGATATTGTCAATACCTGGGAAGAAATGAAAGATAAATTTCTTGAGAAGTATAAAGACTATTGTAGGAGTGGAGATATGATAGGAAATGATATTTTCAGAATGCAGGAGAAAGAAGATGAAAGTTTGGAGGATTACATCTCAAGGTTTCTATTTTCTTTACAAAAGTCTCCCCATCATGCACTCAATGAGGAGTCTTAGAAACTACTCTTCCTTAGGGGAATAAGTGAGCATTGTATAGATGCCTTGGATTTAATGGGAGGAGGAGATATTACCCAAGTGTCTTGGGATGATATTAAGAAGTTGTGTTAGAATTATTCCAGAGCAGCCATGAAGAAAGGAAGAGGTTACCATTCCCTTATGGGCAAAACCTCTACCAATGGAGTTTCAAGGATGGAGATAAGTCACTTGCTATCTGATTTCAAGCAAGATATTATAAATAATATGGCCACCCAGTTGCACATACTTCAGGCAAAGAAGAAGCATGAAGAGGCTGAAGCAATGTTGATAGAATATTGTCCTCATTGCAGACAAAAGAAGAGGGACTGCAGATGCAAGATGGTAGCTAACATTGACAGTAAGTAGATTCCACCTAAGTTCAAGCCAATACAAGCTGAAGAAGATCAAGTCTTCTATGTTGCACAAAGGAGGCCATGGGCTCCAAGACAAGGTATGTCACCAGATCCATTATCATTTGTTGGACCATATTTTAATACTTATGCATCTGGTAAGCAATGGTAATAGCCATTCGCATCTAGTTATGGAGGATATCCACCTCAGCCTTGGAACAACCCTCAAAATACTTGGAAAAATTACCAAAACCGTGCACCTCAGTGGCAACAGCCTCAGGGGAATTGGCAATCACCCCCAGGAAATTGGCAGCAAACATCTCAATGGAGAGGAGGACATCAATGGCCAAATCAGACCACTAATTACATGCAGCCACCTTCTCAACCCCAACAACCTGCTATAATGCCTCCACCTGCTAGCTCCAATTCAAATACACCCAAACCTACTCAGTTACCAGCTCAACCCTCACCTAACCCAACTAATAGACCACAACAACTGCCGGTATATTCTGCTGATCCAAATCAATTCCCTGTATATGCTGTGAATGTAAGTGATATCCATATGCCTTCAAGAACTACCTTGGTAGCTCCTTCAAGACCTGTTATTACTGAGCTTTCTGAGGAAGAAGAGGAACCTATCAAAACCCCCATTCAATCAAATGCACCTGGAAATCCTGAACCAGTGCCAGTCAAGTAGACTGCCCAAGAACCCCATTTCCACAAAAGGTTAGAAATTGTGAAACAAAAGGTAGAAGAAGAGGAACCCACCTTTGACATTTTGGAGCAGCTGAAACATATATGTGTCAAGATCCCTCTATTTCAAGCCATAAAAGATGTTCCTATATATGGTAAATCAATGAAAGAAGCATACCTTAAGAAGCCAGGTAGAAAAAGGAAAGACCCCACTATGGTTCATGTGGTGGGACAGTTGGCTGACATCATGCTTGGGAAAGTGACTGTTCCCAAATATAATGATCCAGGAAGTCCTGTGGTAGGAGTTATTATAAATGGGATCCAAATCAAAAATACTCTGATTGATCTTGGAGCAGCCATAAATGTAATGACAAAGGATATCCTGCAACAACTGAATGTTGCAACCATGCGACCTACTCCTACTGTCCTGCAGCTTGTTGATAGTTCTACTGTTAAACCTGATGGTATAATCGAGGACCTTGTGGTATCCCTGGACTCATGGGAATATCTAGCTGATTTCATGATACTTTCTCCTAAAGCTACGTTGGGAGGATATCCCATCATTCTGGGAAGGCCGTGGTTAGCCACAACAAATGCTTATATTGGATGTCGGTCAGGAGACATGAGCATCTATGATGGGAGAAGCACTAAACCACTTGTTCTTTACCCACTTGCACAACCATCTCATGATATGGATAATCCTGTTTGGCCTCATGTTGGTGAAGAGGTAGAGGAAGCTAATTCTATGGAGCAACTTATGATGTTAGGTAGAAGTTCTTTCCTGCAACTTGAAGGAGAGGAGGAGGTGTTGTCTAACATAATTCAAAATCATTGTGAAGTAGAGGAAGCATAATCCTCTCATTCTGCCGATCCAGTGAAGATACTTATTCCAATTTTTCCTGCAGCATCAGGTATGTTACATACATTTCTTCCATAGGACATTAAGGTACCAAGCATTAATGAAGTAACTATGGTAGACTTAACAACTCAAGTGGAAATTTTAGAAGAAAGATATCTCAATATTAATAGTAACTTGACTCAAGCACAACAGTTGTCTTTGACAAATTTATTAAAGAAACATAAGAATGCCTTTACATGGGATTATCATGACATGAAAGGATTAGATCCTACATTATGCACCCATAGGATTTACATAAAGGAATATTGTACACCAGTAAGACTGCCACAAAGGAGAATCAACCCTGCACTAAGAGAAATTGTCAAAGAGGAATTGTAGAAGCTATTAGATGCAGGATTTATCTACCCAATATCAGATAGCTAGTGGGTGTCTTCTCTAGTTCTTGTGCCCAAAAAGGGAGGGAAATGGAGAGTTTGTATTGATTACACAGAATTAAACTCTACCACCAAAAAGCATCATTTTCCCCTTCCTTTCATAGACCAAGTATTGGACTCACTTGCAGGAAAGCAATACTTTTCCTTTTTGGATGGGTTTAGCGGTTACAATCAGATTCAGATTGCACTTGAAGATCAAGAGAAAACAACATTTACCTATCCTTGGGGGACATATACCTACTCAGTACTCCCATTTGGCTTATGCAATGCACTTGCAACTTTCCAAAGGGCAGTCATTAGTATATTTTCAGATATCTCACATGATTGTATGGAAATCTATATGGATGATTTCACTACTTATGGTGTTACTTTTGAAGAGGCATTAGCAAACTTAGGGAAGGTGTTGGAAAGATGTGAAGACCACAATCTATCCTTGAATAGTGCAAAGTGTTTCATGATGATGTAGGAAGTAGTACTTGGCCACTATATTTCTCAAAAAGGAATCTAGGTAGACCCAACAAAGATTGAAGTCATCATCACTCTACCCATTCATGCAAAGCAAAAAGATGTCAGAAGATTCGTGGGTCATGCAGGGTATTATAGACATTTCATCAAAGATTTCAGCAAAATGGCATCTCTGTTATATACTCTTCTCACAAAGGATGCTGAATTTCAATGGAATGAAGATTGTAACAAAGCATTTTCTGATTTGAAGGTAGCATTAACCCATGCTCCTGTACTTAAGGGCCCAATTGGGAACTTCCTTTCCACATTCATACTAATGCATCATATTATGCCATAGGAGCAGTTTTAGGCTAGAAAGAAGGAGTCATTGAGCATGCTATTTATTTTGTTAGCAAAAACTTACAGGGTGCTGAGTTCAACTATACAGTAACCGAGAAGGAAATGCTAGCAGTCATCTATGCACTCAACAAATTTAGGCACTACATAACAGGCTATCAAATCTTTGTGCACATAGATCATGTAGCCATTAGGTATCTTATGAACAAACCTCTAATATTAGGTCGATTAGCAAGATGGGTGTTGCTGATGTAGGAATTTGACATCACTATTTTGGAAATCCAGGAAGCATTTTCAATGATTGGCACATAATGCTTTATAGGCCAAGCTATGGTAACATAATCCTACCTGGGAGAGAAGCAGCTTACAGAGAATATGAGAAGATTGCACATACTATTGGAGAATCTGTGAAGGGACATTTGACACAAAGGTGGAACAGTTTGTCTGATGAGCTAAAACAAACAAAGCCTCACTCTCTGCAGAATTATACTGCAACATGTGAAAGAGTGGATAGATATATACAGATTGTGAGGACGAAGGGGCAATTCTAGCTTCCCTTAATCTTTCAACCACTATCCTGTTGTGGCCTATGCCAAATTATAGATTTTACCAGTATGATATTGCTGAAGAGAGGCATAGATGGAATAGATTAGATAGGTAGCAAGGGTTCTATTGGGATCCTAACTCACGCACCAGAGAAACTGATATAGGACAACTGGCAATTACTAATTTTAGGGCAATAACCAAACAAAAGAACAACCCTTTCTCTACTGAAGGACCAACAAAGTCTTAGGTTGGGGAGAGTGATGAGTCTAGTTTATGACTCAATTTTGTTAAACTTTATTATCCACTTGCTGTAGTTATCTTGGACTTTGGTACTTTGATCCTAATCTTTTTATGTCATTTCCTCAAAACTATAAGATGTTGGGCATAGGTTATTTCTTATAATTTTTTATGACAAAGACATGCTATATGAACTATCTATGTTAATTTTACATATGGTTAATGAATGTTACTCTAAGGTAGTTATGGATGTGCAATTATCGTGTGTACTAATATTGTTATGCAGATATAATCAACAACCATAAAGTCGAGGAAGATTCTGCTAGTTGGTTACTTGCCATAAAAAGTCAAACATGGTGATCATTCAAATGTCAAATGGAGGGAAGAAAACCACCTTGTAACTGATATTAAATACTTGTTGAGAAATTTTAGGAGTTACTATTGTGCTAGATCTGCATTGAAGCAACTTGCTTGACCAGATTCCATGCATGTGTAACCTCCTTTCCACTTTCTATGCTTTCCCTAAAGTGACATCCTCCTATTCTGTTGGAGTTGACCGCCTTGCTAGGTAGTTAGTTTTGTAGTTTTCCTTCTATAAATAAGAATTTGATGCTCCTTCTGAGGGGTTGTTGATTAATCAGAAATTGTATTTGCATTATCTAGTTTTTAGTAATACAGTTATGATGTTCAGTTGTACTCATCTTTTCTAATGAATAAAATAAAGTTATAAGTTCTCATTTCTAAGTTTAAATTTGTTTTAGGGAATACTCATCCAAGGGGGCCCACTTGGTGAGCATTCTATCCTCTAGTTTAGTTATATTTTCTGTTAAGCAGTTAGTTAAATCTGGCATTGAATGTTCCTGCAACCATTAGAATTCTATTCTGTGTCTGTTCCTGCAGCCAAAGCAGACAGAGTAGTTTCCTATTTGTTTGACCAGACTTTTATTTTTTGTTATGTACTTGAGCTTAGAATAGCTATTGGTTGATGTTCAACATTCATGTTATTTCTTTCCTAGCAGTTTATCTTCAGCATTATGTCTTTCTTAGCTATAGAATGAATGTGGCTACTTTGGAAGTTCTTAGTGCACATACCGTGCTGACCCATTTCAAGTTCACATCCCTGGGTTGACAAGTGAAATGCATCTCCATAGTGATTAAGATAGCTATTCAGGTTAGATGTCCAATCTCTAAGTTACAACTTTAAGAGCTCAGTTGTTAAATCATTGTAGGAGACCAACAATTATCCTTGATAAAATTCACAAGTTCAACAGACACATGTAAAAATAAATAAATAACTATAACCTTATTTAGCTAAGAGATTTTTATCTTCTTATAACAATGTAGTCCACTTAAAAGGAAAAGATATGCATTCATAGGCTTCTAGCCTATTACTCATGTTGAGTTAGATATAGTATTCAATATGTTTTAAATAAAAGAGATAAATTTCAATTTATATAAAGAATGAACAACTTAATGCATTAACTACACACAGTAAATAATGATTTCAAATCATCACATAACTCCTGTCTCATTTCCTCATGATTGCTTCTTGGTCTAGGATGTGACTAAAATCCACAGAACTTATAATACCCATTGTTAGAACTTCACTGTACATAGATCATTATATATAATCAAATGAAAAACATCCTTCACCATTAAATTTACAGATTTATCAAGCATTCTTATGCACTGAAACTACAATACAATTACCAATAAAAACTCTTGTCATCAACTATTGCTACAACAGTAATAGAAATGCTATAACTTTCAAAATGTTTAACAAAATTTAAAACCATAAAATGTTCCAAAAAGATGACATAAATATACTCATAACCCAGAAACTATTTTACAATCCCTTTCCTCTGTAGAGAACAGTTTATAAATCATCAACAGGGTTACAACAGGGTTTACAACAGTACTAAAATCATGATAACTTTCTTAATACTTAATAAAATTTGAAACTATAAAATGTTTCAGAAACCTTAAATCAAGGTGCTCAAAACCCAAAAAGGAATTAAAGAGATTTCCACATATACAAAATTGTTCACGTCGTAAAGTAGACAATTAAAACAATTTTCTTGGCAAAATAAAACTAACCAACAATCTTAAAATTGACATATTTTCCTTAGATGCAAATGCGCCATTCGAAACCTTCTAAATACACATTCAAAAAAGAGATGCAAGCTTCTATAATCTCCTAAATATAAGTTGACACTACTACAGTTGTAGATGCGAGCATTTATAATCTTTAGAAATAACCTTATGCCTCTATAGATTCAAATGAATTCAAATATTAGTTTTTCAATTTGAATAGTTTGATGCCTCCATGAACAAGATAAATGCAATTTCACTTATATAAAAACTTCTAAACAAATCAATACTTAAGAGAATGAATATTTTTACTATATTCATATTAATAAGAGTACATGCAAATCAATTTGATATAACAATTGTTCTGCCTAGACAAGTATCGCCTTACACCCAGGTAATGAACATATATCAACAAAATAACCACAAATATACAACATTATGTAAATGACCAATCTAGGGTTATCAAAATACAACACAGAGCAAGAATAACAATAGATTTGCAATTTTAGGAAGCAATTCTTAACCAATCTGAACTATTAAACCAATTTATATACCTGTAGATCTAATCACACATGGCAATCTATGAAATGATTATGAAATAACATATGGACAATAAAGCATACTTGTGATAAAATTTGTAGAGAGGTATTTAATTCTTGGCAGCCCCAATCAGTAGTTCCTTTAGACCTACATAATGATTCCTTCACTTCAAATGTTTCTAGATCCGCAATTTGATTCCACAAGATATTTAATTCCATAAGGAAGACAAAAATGAATTAAATGAAGAATGCACAAAACACCCCTTTCAAAAATTGAATAGCATGGCTCTTTGTTTTCCAAAAGAGAGTGATACTTCAAGAGAAGATGACTCTTCATCTACCAATCTCATCACCAATTTTCTTGTGAACTAAAAATACATTAAAACAACTCTAAAACATAATTTTTATGAATAAACAAGTACCCTACCCATAGGTGATTGACCTATGGACTTAATTTTACCAAAAATAATGATAAAAGAGCTCTTATTCCCTACAACACATAAGAATAATTAATTTAAATCAATTAACTAAACCATATCAAGATCTTATTGCTAAATTCTAATCACATTATAATTTATATCATAAATTCATAAACAAGTATATTGTATGCATAAGAAATTGTTAGTAAAGATTAGGCCTTACACGATGCTCCTGCAATAGATAATTATACATAAAATTATTTCTATAGCGTAATAGAATTACAAATATATTCAAATTAAATGTATAATAATACTTACACAAATGCATGTGGAGGAAACATAATTGTAAACAAGGCACGTAAAGTATTTGCATACCTGAATGAAGTAAATGATCAAAACGCAAATCTCATATTTTGTTTATCTCCCTAGATTCTCCTTTACCATTAATGTCTCTTGATATTATTATAACTGAAATCCTTTCAACAATTCGAGAAATCTAACTGACAATAATAATTAGCATAATAATTTCATGAAGATCAACTAGTCTAATACCATAAAATAAAATGTATACTCATAATTTAACTAAATAATTATTTGATCGATCTCCAAAATGTTCTTGATAAAGTTCTATCACAAAAACATTAATATATCTATCATTAGAGTTATTAGATAGGATTTAGGCACACTTACAATTCGTATGCATAGGAGAACTCTTGAGAAGTTTTAACATGTGAGAAAACATTGAATTGTTTGATGTGTCATCTGGTCATTTTGGTCCTTGGGTGACACAAATTTCTTGATCTTTATCTAATTCCACAAGGTGTAAGGTGTTTTGATCAAAGGCATTTTGATGGATTTTGGGACAATTTCTTTCATCTTGTGAGAATGTTTCCATGAATGCTTGTCATGATGTTTTGGGAGGTTTGATATGAATTTATGGTACTCCCGACATGACTTGATATCATGCCCCCTTCTCTTGTGAAATGAGTAGTATTTATCATGATTGTAATCTTGAGGCTTATGATGATTCTTGTATGACTGCTTGTTGATTCTTAGGGGATAGTTGTTGACATTTTGGCTCCCCAAATTCGTATGACTATTGTAGTCGCAATTGTCATTCCTTGATGGTGAAGTGTTTGTTGACCCATCTATGTTTTGATTGTTCATCAATGATTTGTTATTTCCATTGTGGTTTATCAACCTTCCATTGACATCATACTCCCTTCTTTCGCTATCAATAGCGGCTTGGTCAATTCTAAGGGCACTTTCAAGTGCTTCTTTGTATGATTTGTAAGGGATTTTTTGAACTCCTTGTATGTCCTTGTTGAGGGCATGTAATAAAAGATCATAGAGATCCTTATGATCCATGTTTGGTGCACTAGTTGAGGAGTAGAGAACTTTCCTCCATCCTGTGATAGTGTGTGACTGACTAGTTGTCTTTTTGTTTGATTGTTAAAAAATTCTTGTATTCCTATTTTGACCAGTTTGTTTATGTTGAAGGTAGCCACACATTGATCGATGAGTTATTTAAATAAGTGGATTGATTCTTCTGGAAGTTGATGATACCAATCCAAAGTGATACCCTCCAAAGTCTTTGGAAAAATCTTTGCTATCACTTCATCCCAAGGAAGGAGTTCTCGCACTACTGTGATGTAAGCCTTGATATGAGAGTTGGGATCACCCTCTCCTTTAAATTTTGGAAGCTTAGGGAGAGGATGTGGTGGTATGACCTGACGAATGTTGTAGTCAAGAGGCTCCTTTAAATACTCGAGGTATGTTCCTAAGAGGGGTTTATGTGTAGAGGGTATTGTTCCCCTAAACATTAGCCCTTCAGGTGGAGCTTGTTGCACATGTTGAAAAGGTATGCTAGATTGTTGATATCCTAAAAAGTTGGATAATTAGATGGCATCACGTTTATGTTTTGAAAATTAGGTGGGATCATTTGTGGTTGATTTTGCATTATAGGAATCCCACCTACTAGTTGAGACTTGTCATGTTGGATGATGAGTGCAAGGGAGGCATGAATATTTCATGGAAGTATAGATGAGGGCAATTTTGTATTGCCCCTGTTTTGATTCAATCTTCTCAATGAAAGGATTTCCCTATGCCCTAGGTTTTTCTTTAATTTTATTTTGGAAAACTTGTTAAGCATTTCTATCTTCAAGGGTCTTGATTCATTGGACCAAGGTTTCTATAAAGCCTATGAGTGAGGCTTCCTCTATTCTTTGAGTTTTACAACCTTGAGATGGATTAATTTGTGTTGAGGTTTGACTAACCCCACTTGTTCGTTTTGATGACACTTGACATGTCATGGGTCTTTTATCTTGATGTACTACATGGAGGGATTTTTGTGCCTCCCAAGCTTCTTGTAAGTTCTTCTTTTGACAACACACCTCATTGTCCATTTGGGTGTCCATTTTCCTATGGTTTTTTGTGGGTTGATCTTGTTGATGGACCTCAAACTAAACACTCACTTGGCATGTTTTGATTTGGTCAACATTGTGGAGATCTTGTTGGGTCCCCTTTGATTTAGAGTCTTTAGAGTCTAGTTGACTTGAGATTGAATCCATTAGGTCTAAATACGTGCTAGTTTAGTTGTAGGGGAAATTCCCCTGAACTTTGTGTGACTTTGTCCTAGATTGAGGGTGCAGGAAACACCACAAAATGAATGAAATGAAGATGGAAATGAAATATGAGCATAGAATGAAAGAAGCACGTGGAAACATAAAAGAGCCCATAAGATTTTTTTCTTGACAGTTTCACCAAAATATATGTGGTGAATCTGGTGTCGGATGTGAAAATGGTGTATGAATGAATTTGAAAGCAAAAATGCAAACAACTTGTCCTAGAAGGATTTGTTATTCAAATCAAGTTTACCAAAATATGTACTCCTCAAATCATGACTTAGGCACAAACGTGGATGAGTCAGCTTTGATACAACACATGAACCCTCTCCTTGCTAATGGTGACCTCCAAGTCACTCTCAAACTTGTGGTAAAAGCTAGTCGAGAAGAGGCATAACTTGGGGCAATTTTGTTTGCGTGGAAGTAGAATATCGTGGAGAGTGGTTGACTGATCTTGGGGCCTAATTTCTGTCAATATTTGCTCTATAAAGGAGATAATCCTATGACCCAAAGGGTCACTAGTTGTTGATATCTTATTTGGGTTCCTAAGGTTCCAATGTCTAAATGGATGTTGATTTTGTTTGTTGATGAGTATGAAACATTGTAACCTTTTTTCATTAGCTTGTATGGTTTATTGTACGATGTTTGCTTGTAGTATGACCCTAAGGGTGTGTTCTTGTTCTTCTTATGTCTATTGAGTGTGTTGGGGTCTTGGGTGTATCAACTTTATTTCCTCAAGGATAGCTCTAACTCACTCACCTCTAACTCCAAGGCACATTCGTATGTTTGGATAAGAGATAGTTGATTTGAGTTGACCTTGGGTTGACGCTTTGGATTTGACTTTGAATAGTGGCCAAAGGTTTTGTTTTTTCTTGGTGTTGATTTGTGAAGTATACCTCATGATGAAATCGAGGGTTTGACTTTGTGTAAATGAATCCTACCTCGTGATCAAATTGAGGGTTTGAGTTTCCTAATGTTTATGTAATTTTGATGTATGCATTTAAATGAATGCTAGTGAACCAAATCAAACTTCAATTAGTCTAGTGTAGCTATGCTAGACACAACCCAATATCTAACAATCGAGTAACCATTTGATCATGACTTAGCTTCATTTAGTTATCAACTCGAGAATGTATCTTTAACACGATGTATGTACTGTATGTACAACATAAGATTTCTAGGACTGGCTTTCTAGGAATCAAATATAAAAAGTACAAAAATGTAAATGACATTGCTGAAAGGGAAATACATAATGGAAAGGAACGTAAATAGCATTGCTAGAAGGGAATATAGAATGGAAAGTACTAAAATAACAAAGGAAATGGATATAACATAATGGCTACAATCTACTAAAACATAATAATAGAAACATAACTTGTTGTAATATAAAACAGGGTTCTAGTCATCCTCAAGTGGGCCTTGCTCAAGGGACTGTAATCCTTTAAGGATTACTAATTAAATCATCTCTTACTCAGAAAATAGACTGCTATATTAAATTATGTTCTTCAACATACAATCTGTTGTCCTTCAACATATATTTTCTCTCTCCCTTGCAATAGTCCGGCGGTAGGTATTTATACATCTTACAGTTGGTTACATACATCCTACCACTCCCAACATGTAGGAGGAGGACTACTTATTTTAGAAACTATAAACTTGAAAAGGAGAATATAACTAACAAAACTTAATAAATGAGATATGCCACATTAACATTTGACTTTTTTAGCTTGAAACAATTAAGACATCTTCATAGAAGAGAAAGTTAAATAGGTCTCCTTCACTTCATTTGTTACAGGTTGGATTTCCATTTGCTATAGGTTGACCTAGGTAGTGGCTGGGGGCTACCTGTGTAGTTGTTGTGGGCTGCTTGTGCAATTGTTGTATGTCAGTATGCTCTTTGCTGCTTTACAAATGTTAGCATATATCATAGTAAAATGAACAATATGAAATAAGATATGACATTATGCATTAGTAAACAACTACTTAAATTTATACAATGTTTAGCATAAAATATAAGAGAACTAGTGCACATGTGGGGTAAGTTTAGGTAGTAAAGCATTAGGCAGATGAGTCAATGGTGAAAAGATGCACTAGGAAATGGATGTTTTTTCTAACTCATCACACCCCCTAACTAGAACTGTTACATGTTCTCATGCAACTATACATGCCTTTGGTGAAATAAATATAGTTCTCTGAAATATATGAGAACAACAACTCCTTCATATTGGTGTAGATAGAAAAGAAACTTGTTGCAGGAGAGACATTCCCATATCTTTGTTTCTTTGCTTTCATCTACCAACTAGTAAAACATTGGAGGGTGAAAAGCCAAAAGTAATCAATTAAGCACACACCCCCAACTAAAACTATTGCATGTCCTCATGCAACTATACATGTTATAGAGTGTGAAATAATGTGGACTACCTCTTCACATGTGTGATAATGATGCAATGAGTTGCAACATAATGATTGGCAACATGAAATAGTTTTCAAAAGTTGAATACATGCACAATTAGCTTAGGATATGTGGGAAAATGGGAGTGCACAAATTCTATAGATATTAATGCAAAAACATTTTATAAAATAAAGTAATGAATTTACTAAAACATTAAACATACTTACTCCAAAATTGTTCATGATTACTCTTAGTCATGGAGATGTCTATGCGAATTGCGTGACCATGTTGTAGGGTTGTCTTCAGCTGAAACATCTTCACAATCTTCTAGGTGTTGCCAAAAAACCTTCAAGTGTAAGGAAATGGAGATGTTGTAGGCACCAAATCTGAGTCATGCCAAGTGATGTGACCGTTGTTGCAGTCTATTCAATCTATTGTTTCCTTGGTTCAGGCTATTCTCCACATAGCTTGCTCTCCTTAATAGAGTGTTTATAGTAAATACTTATCTATCATCTACTCAATCAATCCAAAAATAATGAGTTGAATTCATATTCTTGAGGAGACATTTATTATAGCTCCTAACAAACTACAACTACTTCCTCTAAACCAAGTCAACAGGTCTATGCATGCGTAACAACACATACAAAAAATGCTATATTGAAGGAGTGACTGATTGAAGTCTTCTACTTTCAATATATGTGTAGTTGTATGCCCCATAATTGTTCTCTTTTTCCTCTATATCTCTTCTTATTTCCATCTTTCCATTTTGAAAACCCCGTAATTTTCTTCTTTTTCCACTAGGACTCTGCTGCCTGCCAACTCGCCACTTTTCACGTTAGTCATTTTCTGTTCAAACCAGCTCACTCATTTTTGTGAATTTCTGTAAATTCCTTCTGGGTTTTGTCCCCCTCATTCTCATATTTTTAGATCATTTTGAAAACCTAGATTTTGTTGAGAAATGAGGGAGATCTTGCTATTTTACCGAAACTTCTCTTCTTCACTTCGTTTGTCTTTTTAGGAAATCATAAGGTAATTTCCTTTTACATGAATTTTGGATGATCCGCTTTCCCTGCATGATTAGAACATGGCATCTATATCCAACTAGAGAGTTAGAATATGCAATAACTAGCCATCCAAGGTGTCTTCAAATGTAGAATATTTGTAGGAGTTTTTAGCATCAACAACTTGTATAGAAAATGACATGTTTACAACTTTAGAGAAAATGAAGTAGTATGTGCAAAGTACTTATTTGTAAGAAATAAACCTATGGTAACCTACTCTACATAGTTATGTAGAGATAGGTTACACAAAACTATTGACTGGTTGTGAGAAATATCCACCTTTTTTCAAAATACGGGTCCATGCACTCAACTTTTTGAAAGAAGAGGCAAACCATGACAAGAAGGTGACATAGATTTTAAACTCTACTGCTCCACATTTCTTTGAAATGGAAGCCTTCTCAATAAATTCATATTCTAGTAGATGCATGGGCTGATGGGAGAAGTCTTGCAACCTTTCCTCACGTTCTACTGCATGTTTGACTAGAGGCAGCTCTCTGTTGTTCTTTAAATATCTAATTGGGCAGCCCTCCTTAGAATTTAAAGGTGTCCAAATAATGCTTTTCCATACAAGCTCCTCTAGTGGAGACAAGATTTCTCCATTGTACTCATCACCTAGTGCAAGCAATAGGCCATTAATGTCCCCTTCTTCAATGAACTTTTCCTTGTTGGGACTTGGAGTCATGCTTCATTCAGTTGAAATCAAAATACAAAATAAAATCTATATCATAATCTTAGAATTCCAATGCTTGACATCGTCCCTGGAAACGACATGAAAATTGGTGGGCCAAATCAATCTTTAATTAGTCTGGTGTAGCTATGCTAGACACAACCCGATATCCAACAATCGAGCAACTAATTGATCATGACTTAGCTTCATTTAGTTATCAACCTGATAACTAGTAGGGTCACCCAAGGGTGACCCAGGGTCACACAGGGGAGATCTAGGGTCGTCTAGGGGTGATTTGGAGCTGACTCTGGGTCACCCTTCATTAAGTCCACTTTTCCTATTGGGCGCTAAACTCTGGCACCTAGGTGCTAATCCATTTTAGGCGATAATCCCTGGGCCCGGGTGCTAATCATCAGATCAGGCACTACTTTGCCTAGGGCACTAAGTCTTCCATTTTTGGCGCTACACCTTGCCCCCTAGGCACTACTTCCAACCTTTTAGGCGTTAATCGCAAGAGCAAGTGCCACTTTTCAGTACTAAACTTATCATTTTTGGTGCTAAACTTTTTAGTCTAAGCGCTAAACCTTCCCCTTCTACCTTGTTTTCCTAGGCACTAAACCACGTTGTCTCAACCCTAAATGCCAGACCGGGTGCTAAGCCTTAATCTAGGTGCTAATCCCTACCGTCGGGCCGCTAAATGTGACCGTTGGCGCTAAACTAACTACTCTAGTACCTATGTTCTACCCTCTTCCCCCTAGCATTTATTACACCTAACTGCCCTGAAACCTAAATCACAAAGCGTCGTTAGGGCACTTATAGGGTCTCCAGCCACCGCAAGTCATAGATACTCCCTCACACACTCCACATGATGCTCCTCTCGTGGAATCCATGCCATCTCATCTCAAATTAGATTTCTCTTCTCTAATTAGGATTTGCAATTAACAATAAGACAAATGAGAAGAATGGGCCCCCATCCCTTATATGTAGCCCTCAAAACCCTAATTTCTTCCCCTAAACCTTGATTTTCACCCCCTGTCCCCATTTCCCTCCACCGATCATGTCCTATATTCTTTGTTCATCTTTTTTTCTCCTATTCTCTCTTTGTCTAGCCATTCTTCCTCTTTCGAGACATCGCCGAATTTTTTTTTCTTCGCCAATCTCTCAAGGGGCATCACCTCACCATCCTTTCTCCTCCCGTCAGCTGACTGGGTTATACACATCAATCACATATTATTTGATATCCCGTCAACCCCAACAGTAATGATGCCACATCAAAGAGGGACAAAATGTAGACACCTGAGAATGGTCATAACCACCTTCATCTATTTTCTGCATTCTAAACCAATAATTCCTACTATTCTACCCAACACATATTAATTAAATAATTTATAATTATTTAATTAATATTCCTCTGCCATTCCCCATTATAAAAAAATCAATTTCTCCTACTATAGTTCAAAAAATTAAATATTTTGAAAGACTATAGTTCATATACACTCCTAAGAATTAAATAAATACTCCTATTTATTTAATTCCTTATTTTGATCACTTTTCATTACTTTTAGTAATCATCATTATTTTCCTCCTAATCATGTGCACATGGGTTAATTAAAATTAACTCACAATTACATCTCCCCATGTTTCTAGAAGTCCACTTGTCATTCAATGTACATGCATGTACATGACAAGTGGTACTTTGGAAGCATGGGCAAATCTTCCAAAAAGGATCATTTGTCTTATTTTCTTCTCATCCACTCCGAGTGTCACTATTCATGGAATTTGAAATTCTATATGGCACTATTCCTCCACTATTCATCTAATTTTAAATTACATGTGTCCTCTCACGCCAAACATAAAATTCTCACAAAATCCAATCCATACATTTTCATAAATGAGTCCTTACATGTCATACACCTACCCAATCTTAGCCATCCATCCATTCAACCATTCAATTTCATCCATTGATCTTCCCTTGAATCTTGGAGCATCCTTCTCATCCAACCTCCTTGAGACACTTGTCCAATTCTCCTTGCTTAAGGATCCTTAAGCAATGTGGGCCCTTGATCTTCCAATTCAATCCTAGCCCTCCATCCTCACCTCCAAAAATCTATAAACTGAGCAATCCCCATCCATTTCCAACAAGCAATTTGAATGTAATGAAATTCTGCCACTTTGAGCACTAACATAATAGCAATTTAGTCTATAGCAATAACATTAGGACATATCAATACCTAGGCTTAGTTAATTTAGGTGCAATTAGGATAGTTTGTTAGTATAGCACTTTAGTCTCATCACAAGGTTGCAAGGGTTGTGAATTGAATAGGTTAGGTGCATTTTAGCTTGTTTAGTATAGTTCACATCTTTTTGTATACATTTTTGGCATGCTGGGTGGGACAGCCACCACCTTAACACATATTTCTAGCATGTTTTTGGCTTGTTTTTATTTGTGTAGGATAGAATAGCACCGAGTTTTGGAAGAGTAGCGCTCAGCCAACAAATTTTAATGCCTAGACCTTCAAGATCAACACCCAATTCTGCTACTCCTCTGACATCTTTCAACATTGAAATTATATCCTTCAGTGCCCAACTCGTCTGTTTTAGTGCTCGAGCACAGGGAGGTATAGAATTGGTTATTTCATGTTTATATTACATCTTTTTGGCTTCATTGGGTTTTGTGTGATTTACTAATCTTGCTAACAAATTTGTAGGCCTTTAGCTCTCTATTTTGTAGGTTTTATCTATTCCACAAGCATCCATAATGCTCAATTCTCTTAAGGGCCCAGCCTACATACATTAGCGCCCAATCTTGTCAGATCAGCACTCAACCTTTGAAGTCACCAAAATTTACATTTTTATCATTTTTGGGGCCTAATTACCAAATTTTTGGATTTTATGGTTTACTAGCATGTCTAAAAGAACTTTTATAGATCTTTTGCTCTCTATCTTGTAGGTTTAATTCATCTTACAAGCCATCATACTGTCCCTATTAGATCAACACTCAAAAGATAGGATCAACGCCCAGTCCTGCAAGTATCACATTCTTCTTTTGCACATAGATTTCTTTGATTAACACCTAATCCTCTTGTGTTAGCACCTAAACCCTCTGTCTCAGCACCTAGCTCTGTCAGCATCGAGACTGTCTATTTTAGTGCCATGTCTCTATCTCACACATTGGTTAGGTTGTTTGCATTTGTTTTCGACTAATCCTTATTTTTTGCAGCATTTTTCACTTGTACAAGACATCATACAAACTACTAACACTTGTTTGCAGCCCTGCTAACCAAACAGATTATCTTTTTTTTCACTAATTTAGGAACTAAGTTAAAGTAGTAGGAATTAACCTTGTATGCTTTTCTTTTGGGTGATTAGAAGTTGTATGCTCTCCCCTCGTACCGTTTGGTGATCTTGGAGATCAAAAGACTTCTTTCACTCTCTTTATTTCTTATTAATCCTAGTATCCTTGATGTGTATGCTCTTGCGCATCGTACGATCTTGGGGACCAAAAGCATCTTGGATTCTTCCCTTTAGGAGGCCTACCTTAGAATTCATCCCCAAGGGGACAACCTCAACTGTGTGTTCCAGCATGATATACAAATGTTGTGAGAATCAAAAGACTCACTTCAAAGGAAGGACCCTCTCTCCCCTTGTAAAGACCCCAAGACCCTCGTTCCACCGAGACTTGTGTTGGTTGGCACTTGGTTGGATAGGGATACCCCTGTTCACAGATTCATCCCCCATACCTTGTGTATATTGGGACACCCCCTAGAAGCTTGTTCATCCTAGTTAAGACTTTCAACCATCATATCCTTCAGTGCATCGTAGCCACATGGAGGAGAAGAGCTCACACTGGTACCTTCATTGGGTTAGATAGAATACACTTTGGGCAAGACTTTCATCTCCAATGTAAGGGGTGTAAGGTGGTACATGACCTTGCATTCCTTACCTATCCAAGCAATCAAGGGGATGGAAACTACCATTTTCTAAATAGTGGGGGTTGCTTCGCACCTGAGTGAGTCCACAAGATATGACAAACCTTGCTTGATTAAATACTAGAATTGTGCAAAAGTGTTTAGTGTGTCTTCTTTTGATATACACATATTCACCATTTATTATCCATGGAGGTTCATAACCTTATGCACCCATTTCTGAAAGTGTCAAAACAACCATTGTGTTTGTTCATTTGAGATCTCTTGCCAAATCGAAACCAAAAACACTTAAAATCAAGACAATTCCTATCAGCGCCTAATTTTCATGTATCAGCACCTATCCACCCTCTATTAGCGCCTATATGGTCTCTGTTAGTACCCTGTCTGGTCTTTGTCAGCGCCCATAAGGCCTCTGTTAGTGCCCAATTATATTAATTAGCACCCATTTGGTGCCCTTTAGTGCCCATCACCCCTTTATCGATGCCTAGACCTTATGTCTTAGTGCCCAGGTTGGAACTTGCACAAAACCTAAAGAATTTTTCATCAACTTGGTCCTCTCACTCCACCCAATGTCCTTCCACATCCAAAATCACTCACACTTCTGACATTTTCGACCCACCCCGTCCGTTTAGACCCTCGCTTGTGATCTACAACCTTAATCATTATTCCAAAATCAACATCCATTATCCTAAATCAAATTAACCTCAATCATCCAAATCAAATCAACCTTCGTCGTAATCCAATTATCCAAATGAATCATCCAACAAATCCAATCCAATCTTTCTAAAGTTAGGATCTAGATCATTTCATCCTCTTGTTTGTATTAGGCTTAAGAACTTGTCTATCTTAAGTTTAGTATAAACTTGAAATCATCCCACTTGAATATACTAGCTTAGGAGCTTAGATTCTTCCTAAGTTGGTGGACTTCAAGAATCTTGTCTTGCTTAGTGCGTCTTGTCTACCCCAAGTAAGGCAATCCCATTATCCCCTTGCTTAGGATCTTTGTCCACCCTAAGTTCATAAGGATAACATTTCATTCACACTCATAAGTGATCTAGTTTTGAACTTAGAAAATCCATCATCCCCAAATATTTGGCCACATCATCCAACTCCAATCATAGTCATCCCTTTATGCCTCCCATCACATGATCACAAGCTAAGAGAAAAATGGATTCACCACAAGAAACATGGAGGGATACGCCAACCAACCCGAAATGGGTGAAGCAAACATACCACAACATATATATTCCCCCACATTTGTTAATTTCCTTAATGAGAGAGGATTGCATCACAAATTTGACCAATTCCTTGACAATTTTAAGGATGAATTCCTTGAATGCCTCATTGAACATGGAGCACACCTCCCCCACTCATTTGACCAAGACAAACTCAAAACAATCATGCATGATAAGCCACCATCACCCATTCCCGATCAACCTCGGGGACGTGTCCCTAATCCCAACAACCCTGTCTATGATAATCCATGGGCTAACTTCACTACAACTACCAATGCCATCCATACCATTAATCAAAACATAGAGGGTAATACCTTTTCACAACCACAAGTGTTGGACCCTCATGGTCTACCATACCATATGTTACCATCCAACTTTCCAACTTCTACCATGCACACCAACCCGAGTACACTTGTCGTACGACCTACATCAAACATTCCTCAAAACACTTCCAACACCAACACCATTCCAAAAACACTTCCTTCCTTAGTCATCCCACATGGTGGTGCCCACCTAGGGTTAGGGTTTTGAGTTGAGTTTGCAAGCCTATATTTTTGTTTCCTCAAACCCTTAGTCCCTTAGGTTTTGTTTTCCCTCAAAATCATGCATTGTATCTTCTATTTTGCCGGTGACCTCCTGTTGCAGGTCATCAATCACTTAAGTTGCATTTTCATGCCTTAGCATTCGTAGGTTGACCGGCCTCGTTGCGTTGTATTACCATTTTCTCCCGTCGCACTAAAAAGTATTAAAAAAATGCTAAGTCCAAAGAAAACCCTTTAAAAATGGTGAAAAATCATTGTATGTATTGTTGTATGCATATCGGGTTGTATGTGCATCGAATATTCCATCGCAGATTCCGTGCTTGTATGTAAAAAGAAATTGCATGTATGTTGTCATTGTATATTCGCATATACAACGGGTATATACAAGTGACGGATCTCAAATATGTTCAAATCAAGTTGAATAATGGTCAGGCCCATAGGTATGTAGCAAAAAGATTGCATGTATATTGTGTTGTATATTCAATATACAAGGATAAAGCATACAAGGGCAGATGTACAAGGGTCTTGTACATTTGCCACATGCAAGAAAATGATCAACCGACGGCAACATACAGACAAGATGCAAAGCAAGAGACACAAGGTATGGGGCCCACCAATTGCATATATAGGCGATTGTATGTTTGCACATACAATTGAACATACAATGCAAAATATACAAGGTACACATACAACCCGAACGTGAAGGAAAATGTGTTATGGCGGATAGGTGGCTGGAGTCCACGGGTTGTATATTGCATTTGTATATGCAATATACAGGGAGATATGCAAGGGGAAGATACAACACAGAACACGAATGCAATTTCAATTTGATTCATAACGATTTGGGGTCTGCGCCTTTGTATGCAGGTGATTGTATGCATATACAATCTCATATGTATAACCACAAATGCACATATTGATACAATGACTTGTCGGCGAGACTTTGCTTATCGGCGGTTGTATCCATACTCATCCTGACGGCAAATGGAGATGCAAAAGCATAGCGATGGCGATCCAATGGCAGGCTGCCATGTGTCCAAAAGTAATTGTATGTATGTGCATTTGCATATACAAGGATTTGAATGAACAATGGACGAAAAAGGTAAAGCATATGTTTGCAATGGAAAATCTACCTGCGTGGCATATTTTCATTGGTTGGCGACTTTTCAAAGTGGTTTGGAGCCGTAGATCTTAGCGATAGGTAGGAAATCAATGACCCTGTTTTGAATGCCCAAGGAAGGAAGGAATTTATGTTTGCTGCACCTTCTCCAGGTGGGAAAAAACTTCAAGAGCACGTGAACCACTACTGCATTTCAAAATGGGTAGGTTGGCCATTAATGGCGAATTTGCAGGGGTATGGGTCTTGATTGACAGGCTAGCTACCTTCTTCATGAGGAAAATCTTCAGACGGTGGCACATCTCCCAATCGCACCTACTCCTTTCCTTCTTCTGCCTGCTGCATTGAATGTTTTGGGCACCATTTTGATGGTGCATTGTATCTGGCATAATTTTGAATTTTACCATTGTACTTGGTTGCTGAGTACACATTCTGGGTATATCAGAACTATGTTACTCAATTTTTAGTTGTTGAAAAATGGACAAATTTTGGTGGAGTAAGAAGATACAGCTTTGCTGGTGGCTCTGTTTTGGTGTCTTGTGATTTTATGAATCATATGTTGAATGTTTTATGCATAATTTCTCTAGTTTCATGTTGTTTTTATATGAGAAATGCATTGTTGCATGTGTTTGGTCATTTGTCTCCAAGTTGTGGGCATCTTTCTTTTGAATCTAAATAGCTAAGGGTTATTTGGGATTTAGGAACATGGATTTTCTATGTTGAATGTCTAATCTCTTACCTTTGTTCAAGGAGTAGATTAAATGTTTTAGGTTAAGCATTGAGAAAGGTATGCTGCAACAAGGATATAACTAATTATGAATGACTAAACACTCAATCCTGGGAAGTATCTGTAAGGCAGACACTAAAAAATCCCCTTGGAACCCAGTTATTGATTCAAGTTTATGGCAATCATTCACATGTGTATGTCTACTGACTCCGAGCCCTGAGATAGGCACCAGTATGGTCTTGTATTGAGGTTACAGCCCAAGGTCCCTGTCTTGCATCCAAATACAAAAATACAAATTCAAACTTCAAATATACACCTTTAGGATATTAGAAGTAGTTTTAGGACCAAAATCCTCTGTCTCACAATTGAGCATAGGCCCATAGCTAGCCCCTTTGCACTTATTTCACAGTTTTGGTCTTCATAAGAGAGGATTTATCTGCTTTGTATCAACATCCTAATAAGTTCACTTGCATAGTTTATAGATGTTGAATAGGGAATACCCCCCTTGGTTCTGCAGAGCCTAAAAAAAAGAGGAGATATTTATAGAGTCTATCTCCTGTACTGTTGGCCCCTGGCCCGGGAATCCTGTTGATCAATGATGGATACCTTGTAGGGATAACTGGGAAGCATCTAGTTTGGGAAAAACTCCAATAGATTTGGCAACTCCGCTGGGGATACTTTGTGTAAGAACCTTGATTTAAAAAAAAAACTAATTCCTAGTTGTAGGTGGCGACTCTGAACAAATCTCCCAACCGGTAAAGTGAAATTTGTATGCAAGGGAGAAGATCCCTATGTAATCCTTTGCTTGAAGAATTACCCATAAAAATGATGTATAGGAGAAAAAGGACCGCTCAAGCTGGTCAAGAAGGTTCTCCCAGCCCCAGAAACAATGATAATACCCAAGATAATCTAGGATCTTCAGAGCAGCAGGCACCTTATTTTTCAAACACAGAGGCTGAAATTCAAAATGCATATGACAGACAACAAGGTGATAGATTGAGAATGAGATCAGAGGTGCTTCAGGAACGCCCTTTCTTAGATCCCCCTGACTGATTTAAAAAAAATTGAGTCCCCAAGGGATGATGATGATGACCAATACGGAAAGGGACCATCCTCTTCTATGCCTAAAGATGAAGAATTAGCTAAAGAAATCAAGAGCCTGAGAGCTGAATTAGAATATTTGCAGGCTTTGAAAATTAGAGATGATATGAGACAAAAGGTGCAAGCTCTAAAAATTGCCCAACATGATTCAGTTCCCACCCTTGATAATGCAAATGTGTTGAGAAACTAGCAAAGAAATGAAGTCCACTATCAATAGAATGACCAGAGACAAAATACAAACAACGTTAGGGTACCATTGAACAATGTGAGAAATCAGAATGCTAATAGGAATGCAAATGTTAATCAGTTTGGTAGACAGCCTATGCAGTTGGATAGATTCAGGCAGCTAGTTTTTAATGGTATTCCTGGTTACCCTAATCCCATTGATAAACATGTAAGGCCTCAGATACCAAAGTTTTCAGGAAAAAATGTTGTGTCAAGGGAAGATCATTTAAAGGCCTTTCAAAATGTTATGGACAACTTTGAAGTTGAACATGAAGATGTTTTTATGAAATTGTTTATGCAATCCTTAGTTGATGAAGCTAGAGAGTGGTATAAAAGTCTGCCTGATCAAAGTGTCTCATCATGGGATGACTTCAGAAGGATTTTTAAGGAACAATATGGTGATAAGACTAATCCAAGCTTTTTTGTTAATGAATTCACTAGTATTACTAAGGGGTCAAATGAGCAGGTTGCAGATTTTAATGCTAGGTTCACTAGAGTGTTGAACAAATTACCACTTCACATGAGGCCTAATGAACCAATGTGCATGGTACTATACATAAATGCTTTTGATGCTAAAACGGCTTATGGGTTAAGAGATAAGGGTCCCACTAGCCTTAGGGATGCTTTTAGAATTGCAACCAACATTGAGAATAATAGGAAAGCATCTGGTAAGACAAACATAAGGGATGATGTAAAGATTCTGCAGAATCCGAATAAGTCTCAAAGTACTCAAGGTAATGCATCTACTTCCGAAGATAAATTGGATAAATTGACAACTGTTGTTAAGGACCTAAGTTATAGACTTGCTAAAATTAAAAAGGGGATAGGTCCTGAAAGGCAGGTTTACCAGAGACAAGACAAGAGACCATCATTGCATGATATGCCATATAACACTAATTGGCATAATGGTAAACCCATTCTCCCAAATAGCAACACTAATCAAAGAGCTCAAAATGTTAAGGAGACTCCTGATCCTTTGAAGAAAGCTATTAACATTGTTGATGATACCCCATGGTGCATAATATGTCAAATGCCTCACTCACAATCCCAATGTATGATTGCTCAATCTTTGTATAATAATGCTGTTGCCTATGATGAATGCAATGAGCCACATTGTATGGAGGATGGTAGTGTCAATATGTTGTTCACAAATAGGGAGTATTCTTCCTATGATGCTGATGAAAGCACAAATTATGGGACTCAGGTCTGCCAGTAGATTTCCTATGATGAGGATGATGAAGATAACTATGCTTATGCTCAGGACTCACGCATCTTTCTAAATAACTTGAGAAGGCCTTTTGATGAAGAGATTAGAGCTCTCACAGTTGCAGCAGTGGCTCAGGTTAAGAGAAATTATAACCTTAGAGGTAAGGCTCAGGTAGGTGATCCACGTCAACCAGAAGACACCTTTGCAAACCAACCAGTGCATAATCATAAAGGGGCTGAACCACATAAGATGCAATGGAATGATAATAAGAAAAATTCTAAGAAAAAACCAAGTCATGATTCTCAAAGACCAGAAAATGAAGTTCCCCAAAATGAGGATCAAAATAAGAACTCTCAGGTCATGGATGACAGTCAAAAGGCCATTAAAATTAAAACTGGATTAGCACAGGATAAGAATAGAACCATGGCTCAACCTACAACTGTTATACAAAATTATACTCCCTTTGACATAACTTAGGTTTTATCCCAGATAAAGGTCTCTATTCCATTGATGGAGATGATGAAAGTTGAAGAATTCAAGAATAAAGCATTGTCCCTAATTTTAGGAGTAGCTTGTCAGGCCGAGCAGAATGTTGAGACTCAGGGTAAGAAACAGGCCTTGTGTATTGATGAGGATGAGGTTCCTGAAGTCTATCTGGGGGTGACAATGACAAAATGCCCTTCACAGGTTGAACCGTTTTATGTCTCCCTTGTCATCAATGGAAAAGTAATCAAGAATTGTATGCTTGACTCAGGGGCATCAACAAATATTATGCCTCTGGCTATCATGCAACAAGCTGGATTGAAGATAGATAATGCCTATGGAAAATGCTATGCAATGGATGCTAGGGAGGTACCGGTTATAGGAATCATGAAGGATGTGGACTTTATGCTAGCAGCATATCCAGAAAAGACTTACAGAATGAACATAATAGTGGTTGACATAAAGCCACAATATGGTATGTTGTTGTCAAGAAGATGGGCAGCATTGGTTGGAGGAAGTATGCAGTTAGATTTATCATATGCCATGATCCCAATGAATGGTAGAGATGTCAAACTAGTTAGGGAAGAGAGGTCACCAAAAATAATTGAAGATAAAGATTTAGAAGAGCATATCTGTTTTGTGGATACTGACTGTGAGAATTTCAGAATTGTATCAAATGATCAAGGAAACAAGGGGAGAGATTTTTGCATTCAAGAACTTGACCAATAGGGTCTCTGGACTATGCTTTTTGATGGAGCTTGTTCAAAGGAGGGTTCTGGTGCTGGAGTTGTGTTTTTGTCTCCAGCAGTTAAGCTTTTGAAATTCTCTTTCCTGTTACAGTTTTCCTGCACAAATAATATTGCAGAATATGAAGCTCTGCTACTAGGATTAAATGTTTCTTTGAAGCATGGGATTAAGATGCTAAAAGTGTTTGGAGATTCAGAGTTAATTGTTTCCCAGGTGAGATAAATATGCTTCAAAAAATAAGAGGTTAAAACAGTAGAAGCATGTTGTATGGGACACAATTGAATTATTTGATGCTTTTTCAATAAATTGGAGAGAAAGATCAAAGAATGTCATGGCAGACTTTTTAGCTAATGTGGCCATAAGGCTAGATGATGTTACTATGTCTGATGTTACAAATGTTGAAGTTAAAAGTAGACCTGCAGTGCTGGATAATATATGCAGTTGGAAGGTGTTTGATGATGATAGAGATTTGTTGAGATTATTACACTACATAGATGAATATGAGAACCAGGAGATTGATTTTCAGAACTTTGTAGAAGTTGTGAATGGAAAAGAAACTCTTTTGGGGAAAGAAGTGATTCAACTCAAAAAAAATAAAATCTCCAGAGGGCTAGTTGCTTTAGAAAGAGCACATGACAATAGAGACCAGTTTGTTACAAAGGCATCTCCTACAAACAAGAATGACTTGGAGGAGATAAACTTGGGGACATGCCATGCCCCCAAAAGGGTATATATTGGCAAACAACTCAAGCCACACATTAGGAGTATGTTGATTGCATTATTGAAAAG
Organism: Cunninghamia lanceolata; assembly: GCA_027924645.1. Classification (NCBI taxonomy): domain Eukaryota; kingdom Viridiplantae; phylum Streptophyta; class Pinopsida; order Cupressales; family Cupressaceae; genus Cunninghamia; species Cunninghamia lanceolata. The sequence continues at coordinate 12,348,439 of BSBN01000635.1, read as the reverse complement.
ATATAAGCATGTATTTGCATGGTCATATGAGGACCTAAAAGCTTATAGAGAAGACTTATTCCAGCATGAGATTCCTTTGAAGCCTGGAGCTAAGCCATTCAGACAGAAACAAAGACCTATTAACCCAACTCTGGCTCCAAAAATGCAGGAAGAGCTTGTAAAGCTTAGGGAGGTTGGAATAATTGTGCCTATCAGACACTCAACTTGGGTGTCCAATCTTGTCCCAGTTAGAAAGAAAAATGGTGATATAAGGCTTTGTGTGGACTTCAGAAATTTGAATGTATCTTCTTTAAAGGATAATTATCCACTGCCTAACATGGAGGCTATGTTGCAGATGGTGACTGGTTGTGAGCTTTTATCCATGATGGAAGGATTTTTAGGGTATAATCAGGTGAAGGTAAAAGGATCTGAACAATACAAGACTACCTTCACCACTCCATGGGGGACTTATGTATATGTAAGAATGTCATTTGGATTAACAAATGCAGGTGCTACATTTCAGAGGGCTATGGATGTTGCTTTTGCAGGATTGATTGACTCAATTTTGGTTGTATATCAAGATGATTTGACTGCTTATTCAAAAAAGGAGGAGCAACATTGCATGCATCTAGAACAAATTTTTATTAGGGCATTGGAATATGTCATTTCACTTAACCCAAAGCAATGTACTTTTGGGGTAATAGAAGGAAAACTATTAGGACACATTGTTTCCAAGGATGGAGTCAGGATTGATCCTGAAAGAGTTGCTGCAATTGACAAAATGCAAATTTCTAAAACAGTGAAAGGCATTCAGTCTTTCTTTGGGAAGATTAACTTTGTTAGAAGATTCATTCCCAACTTTGCAGAGATTACAAAGGATATTTCTAAAATGTTGAAGAAGGGTGAAACTATCAAATGGGAAAGTGAAGCAACTGATCATTTCAAAACATCAAAGAGGCTATAAAGATGGCTCCTGTGTTGAGATCTCCTGATTTTTCTAAGCCACTTTAGTTGTTCTCATTTGCCTCTTTTCACACTATTGCTACATGTTTATTACAGAAAAATGAAGATGGTTTTGAACAACCTATTGCTTTCTTTAGCATGTCATTGCAGGCAATCGAGTTGAAATATGATATCATGGAAAAATAGGCATATGCATTGGTTAGGGCAGTCAAAAGCTTCAGGCCATACCTAGTAGGATCTTAGATAGTCGCATATGTGCCCCATGCAGCGGTTAAGGACATTTTCACTTAGCAGGAAGTGACAGGAAGAAGATGCAGGTGGATTAACAAGTTACAAGAGTTCAACATTGAGATACAAATTACAAAATTGGTAAGGGGACAAGGTCTGGATAGGATGATGACACAGTCAAATTTGGAAGCATGTCAGGTAAATGTAGTTCAGGATGAAGTTGTTAACATGTCAAAATCTGATTGGTATAAGGATATTGTGTATTATTTGCAGAATTTGAATTGTCCTTCCCATCTCAATGATAGTCAAAAAAGGACCTTAAAGTTACATGCTATCAAATACATCATTATCCAAGGAGAATTATATTGGAAGAATCCTGATGGTGTACTACTTAGGTGTGTGGATGAAAATCAAGCTACATATATTTTAAATGACATGCACAAAGGAGTGTGTGGTGGACACTACATTGCTAAGACAATAGCTCACAAAATTCTTAGAGCAGGCCATTAGTGGCCCACCCTTTTCTTAGATGCACAAAAGATGGTAAGAAAATGTGATCCCTGTCAAAGGTTCTTAGGAAAACTTAAGTATGAAGGTGCATTACCCCTTAGAACTGTGACTGTGGAGGCTCCATTTTAGCAATGGGGAATTGATTTTATAGGGGAAATTTTAGAAAAATCAAGTGGAGGACATAGTTGGATTTTGGTTGCTACTGACTATTTTACTAAATGGATTGAAGCCATTCCAACTAAGAAAGCTACAAGAAGGGTGGTGATGGATTTTATTTTGGAACACATTATTATCAGATTTGGAGTAGCAGTCAAAGTGGTCACAGACAATGTCATGTGCTTCAGATCTGGTGAGTTTGTTAATTTTTGCAACAACTATGGGATTGATTTGTCATATGCATCACCATATCATCCACAAGGAAACGGTCAAGCAAAATCAAGTAACATAAGCCTTATGGAAATCATCAAAAGGATGGTAGACAAGAACAAAAGGGCATGGGATTCAAAGTTAAAGATGGCACTATGGGCTGACCGGATAACAGTGAAGAAAACAATTGGAAAGTCACCTTTTGAACTGGTGTATGGTGTAGCAGCTAAGTTACCTGTGAATAATCTCCTACCAGTTTATAGGTTCATACAAGAAAATGATAATTCAATTGGTTCCATTAGATGAGATTAGAAGAGAAGCACATAAGACAAATATCAGGAAGCAACAGAAGGTCAAATATTTGTTTGATAAAAGGGCTATAGAAAGGAAGTTTCAGATAAGTAACTTGGTCCTTGTTTGGAATGCAAAGAGCCAGGATAAGGGCAAGCATGGTAAATTTGAGCCCTTATGGATGGGCCCATATCAAATCAGCAATACTCATGGAGAAGATTCCTAATTTCTCCAAGCCCTAAATGGTGAACTTCTGGAATTGCCTGTGCACAGTTAGTTCCTAAAACTTTATTTCTCATGAATGAATATCTTGAGTGCACATTGTAAATTAGGTGTGAATAATCTGTATATACCTTGTATAGTCGGTGGTGTTTTGCATTTTGCATTTTGCTTGGTTTGTCCCGGAGTGATCTGGTTCTCGATGTAGCCTTGCTCCTGCACATCCCCAGTCGAAGCCAATGGTGGTGCCCACCTAGGGTTAGGGTTTTGAGTTGAGTCTGCAAGCCTGTATTTTTGTTTCCTCAAACCCTTAGTCCCTTAGGTTTTGTTTTCTCTCGAAATCATGCATTGTATCTTCTATTTCGCCGTTGACCTCCTGTTGCAGGTCATCAATCACTTAAGTTCAATTTTCATGCCTTAGCATTCGTAGGTTGACCGGCCCCGTTGCATTGTATTACCATTTTCTCCCGTCGCGCTAAAAAGGATTAAAAAAATGCTAAGTCCAAAGAAAACCCTTTGAAAATGGTGAAAAATCATTGTATGTATCGTTGTATGCATATCAGGTTGTATGTGCATTGAATATTCCATCACAGATTTTGTGCTTGTATGTAAAAAGAAATTGTATGTATGTTGTCGTTGTATATTCACATATACAACTGGTATATACAAGTGGCAGATCTCAAATATGTTCAAATCGAGTTGAATAATGGTCGGGCCCACAGGTATGTAGCGGAAAGATTGCATGTATATTGTGTTGTATATTCAATATACAAGGATAAAGCATACAAGGGCAGACGTACAAGGGTCTTGTACATTTGCCACATGCAAGAAAATGATCAACCGGCAGCAATATAAAAAGACAAGATGCAAAGCAAGAGACACAAGGTATGGGGCCCACCAATTGCATATATAGGCGACTGTATGTTTGCACATACAATTGAACATACAATGCAAAATATACAAGGCACACATACAACCCGGACATGAAGGAAAATGTGTTATGGCGGATAGGTGGCTGGAGTCCACGGGTTGTATATTGCATTTGTATATGCAATATACAGGGAGATATGCAAGGGGAAGATACAACGCAGAACCCGAATGCAATTTTAATTTGATTCATAACGATTTGGGGTCTGCGCCTTTGTATGTAGGTGATTGTATGCATATACAATCTCATATGTATAATCACAAATGCACATATTGATACAATGACTCATCGGCGAGACTTCGCTTATCGGCGGCTCTATCCATACTCATCTCGACGGCCGATGGACATGCAAAAGCATAGCGATGGTGATCCAGTGGCAGGCTGCCATGTGTCCAAAACCAATTGTATGTATGTGCATTTGCATATACAAGCATTTGAATGAACAACAGGCAAAAAAGGTAAAGCATATGTTTGCAATGGAAAAGCTACCTGCGTGGCGTATTTTCATTGGCTGGTGACTTTTCAAAGCGGTTTGGAGCTGTAGATCTTAGCGATAGGTAGGAAATCAACGACCCTGTTTTGAATGCCCAAGGAAGGAAGGAATTTCTGTTTGTTGCACCTTCTCCAAGCGGGAAAAAACTTCAAGAGAACGCGAACCACTGCTGCATTTCAAAATGGGTAGGTTGGCCATTAATGGCAAATTTGCAGGGGTATGGGTCTTGATTGACAGGCTAGCTACCTTCTTCATGAGGAAAATCTTCAAATGGTGACACATCTCCCAATCGCACCTACTCCTTTCCTTCTTCTCCTACCTGCTGCATTGAATGTTTTGGGCACCATTTTGATGGTGCATTGTATCTGGCATAATTTTGAATTTGACCATTGTAATTGATTGCTGAGTACACATTCTGGGTATATCATAACTATGTTACTCAATTTTTAGTTGTTGTTGAAAACTGGACAAATTTTGGTGGAGTAAGAAGATACAGCTTTGTTGGTGGCTATGTTTTGTTGTCTTGTGAGTTTATGAATCATATGTTGAATGTTTTATGCATAGTTTTGTTGGTTTCATGTTGTTTTTATATGAGAAATGCATTGTTGCATGTGTTCGGTCATTTGTCTCCAAGTTGTGGGCATCTTTCTTTTGAATCTAAATAGCTAAGGGTTATTTGGGATTCAGGAACATGGATTTTCTATGTTGAATGTCTAATCTCTTACCTTTGTTCAAGGAACAGATTAAATGTTTTAGGTTAAGCATTGAGAAAGGTATGCTGCAACAAGGATATAACTAAGTATGAATGACTAAACACTCAGTCGTGGGAAGTATCTGTAAGGAAAACACTAAAAAATCCCCTTGGAACCTAGTTATTGATTCAAGTTTATGGCAATCATTCACATGTGTATGTCTACTGACTCCGAGCCCTGAGATAGGCACCAGTATGGTCTTATATTGAGGTTACAGCCCCAGGTCCCAGTCTTGCATCCAAATACAAAAATACAAATCCAAACTTCAAATATACACCTTTAGGATATTAGAAGTAGTTTTAGGACCAAAATCCTCTGTCTCACAACTGAGCATAGGCCCATAGCTAGCCCCTATGCACTTATTTCATAGTTTTGGTCTTCATAAGAGAGGATTTATCTACTTTGTATCAACATCCTAATAAGTTCACTTGCATAGTTTACAGATGTTGAATAGGGAATACCCCCTTGGTTCTGTAGAGCCTAAAGAAGAAGAGGAGATATTTATAGAGTCTATCTCCTGTACAGTTGGCCCCTGGCTCAGGAATCATGTTGATCATTGATGGCTACCTTGTAGGGATAACTGGGAAGCATCCATTTTGGGAAAAACTCCAACACCACAAAGGACGACTATCACCCAAACAATGTTACCCCCTACAATACCTTCACAAACACCCCTCCAGTCACAACATCCACTCACATCTCAACCACACCATCAACCTCACAATCCCTTAACAAGCTATATGAATCCCATGCAAACATATCACTCAACCACTCATCAACAACCTCCCCATAGCACTTCCATGCAACATCATCATATCACCCAGTACCAACAACCACCTTTCCAATCACATGTGTATCATTCATCCACTCACATCCAACCACAACATCAAACATACAGACCCCATATGTACTCACAAGCTATAGGTTTACCTCCATATATCCCACAACCAACAATCACAAGAACCACCACTTCAATCCATATCACAACCTCCTCTTGCTAATCCTTTCAATCAAGAATGGAAAGAAATGAAAAATGCTATCAAGAACCTCCAACTAGGGACTCAAAAGAAACAACATAAGTTTTAAGACTTATGTTCCTATCGATTTGATCAAAACCTGACAACCATACATTTTCCTCAACATTTTGAAGTACCCAAATTTGATAAATACAAGGAAAAGGAGATCCCTATGACCACATCAAGGAGTTCTTCATGGCATGCCAAGAAGTGTCCTATGATCAATTCCTCCTTCATCTTTTCCCACGAAGCTTAGGAGGTCAAGCCCTCAAATTGTTTATGCACTTGCCTTATGGCTCCATCTCCACCTTCTCCGACCTATCAAAAAAATTTGTCGTCCATTTCTCATACAACATAGAACATGAAATCACCATGCTCAATATTTGCAACACCAAACAAAGAAATGGCAAATTTTTTGCTGCATACTTGCAAAGGTGGAGAGCCCTTGCTAGTAGGCTACCTTGGACAACACTCGAAAAACACTTGTACATATCTTTATCTAAAACTTGAACCAATAAATGGCCTTCCACTTATAACTGCATTGTGCATCTACCTTCGTTGAAATCATAGAGAAAGGCATCACCATTGAAAAATCCCTTATAGAAAAAGGTTTAGTCAAGATCTACAATCGAAATGACAACGAAAATCCATCCAATGACAAACCTAAATTTTGGGCTAAAAACAAAAATGTTGTAGGAGATGGTGCTACCAATTCCAAGCTCATCCAAATAGCTACTCCTAAACCTAAAGAGACACACATACAAAATGTTTTAAACAATGTCTCGATGCCATCCACTCCACCAAAGTGAAACCCTGCCAACAATCCAAAATGGAAGTACACTCCTTTGCGTAAACCTCTCAAAGTTGTGTTCCAAAAACTTATCCAAGCCAACATAGTTAAATTCCCCATGACCAAGCCTTTTGATGAAAATCAACCTAAACTCGCATGGTACAAGGAAAATGAGTATTGTGACTATCATCATATAAAAGGACACTCCATGGGAAAATGTATGAAATTGAAGAACTATATCCAAGATCTCATCGATTGCGGCGATATCCAAGTGGAAGGAAACAACAATACCTCACCCAATGATGGCTTGGAGTTTACCAAAACCCCCTTCCCAATCGCAACAACCAATCTGCATCCAAACCATCATCCTCCAACACCAATCCCAATAACCAATCTAATTAACTACAACAACATTCCACCTCCTTACAATAATGTCGTAGGCTGAATTGATTTCAACTCTACTCGTATTGCCACCATCAAACTCAAAAACAATTCCCCCGAATGTCCCATTACATCCTGACGTGGGCATGTAACCATCAAGGGACCAACCTCATCCTCCACCACCATCTTGAGAATACCCCCGCACAAATCTCCATCTTGGAACTCCTTAAGACATCCACCATCCATCATGAAATCCTTGACAATACCCTCCAAGAATCCCATGTTCCCACTGACATTCCACTTGCACAATTCCAAAATTTGGTGTCCCAATTGTCATCATCCTACCATCTTACTTTTAGCCAATCTGACATGCCACCTATCAACCCTATCCATAACAAAGCACTCCACATGGAAGTCCAAATCGCCAATCATAAGGTCAAGAGAGTCCTCTTGGGTAATGGATCTAGTTTGAACATATGTACATTAAAGTTCATAATTTTTTTGGGGTATTCAGTAGTTGACCTAAAATCTTTTGTTATCTCCATCAAAGCATATAACAACACAGAGCGAGAATCAGAAGGCAACAAATGTCTCCCTATCATAGTGGGTCCTCTCACATTACCCACTCTATGTCATGTAGTTGATCTTGACCTCCTCTACAATCCTCTCCTCAACTGACCATGGTTGCATGCCATGCAAGCTATTCCCTCCACCTATCACCAATGTCTCAAGTTTCCCTATAATAGTGTTAAAGTCACTATTCCCACCGATCAACAAGCATTTGTATATTGCAAAGCTTTGGAAGTTGTCTACGATAGACAATGTCATTGCCCAAGCACCTATGGGGAACATCTCAAAGACCCCGCATCCACATCATCCACTTCATCTCATCCTTTGTCCAATCCATCCATCACCATTGATTCATCACATGCCTTCACTTCATCTTCTACTCCAATCCCTCAAGTATCCCAGGTCAAGATCATAGACAAAGGGTGTGGTGAATATGAGCTTCATAATGCCTTCCATGTGGGACAATTGCCTTTGTACCCTTGCTCCCATGGTTGTTACTTACAAAAAAGGCTCAGGAATAGAAGCACAAGGTTGATGAAAAGATCCCCTTCATGCTAGCACAAGTCTCCCATGAAGAAGAAGTCGCTAAAACATCTTTGAATGATTGGTTATACCGTGATGAGACCCCGCCAACAAAAGTAGATCTTGAATATCTCAAGGAAAAATATCCTTTACCATTCCAAATATGTACCAAGATGCCCTACCATGGAAAAGGGCTTGACATCGATGAGCAAGGCACCATAGAGCCTATCCTGATTGATCCCACATCTCCTAAGAAATATGCCAAGTATTTTGGTTTAGGATATGCGTCGCCCACTGTGACAATCTGCGGACCCGCTAAAACTTTAGTAGATGTGGTTGAATCCACTTTTATTGTTAAGAACATAGCGTCAAGTATCATCATAGCTTCATATGAAGACCTTGATCTTTCATGCATTTTTCCTGACAATGCCATCTTCCTCATTGATCTTCCCCTCGTCCATCCTGATCTCATTTCCTGGGATTACCAAGGACCACCACCTCTTGATACATTCCAAAACTATGAGGCCCTCTCTGCATTCCTAGAACTCCATGAAACTTCATGATATGACATATGCTTGCATGCTAATACCTACTTTGGAGAAGAGGAGATCCTTAGTCCAAATAAATTAAAAAAAAAAAAATTGTCCCCTAGTGAAAACCTCTCTGAGGCACTATTGGACACAAAAGAGAAAAATAAAGATGTATCTCCTGTGAAAACCTCTCCAAGGCACTAGGAGATGAGGATCTCCATCTTCCTCTCATACCTTCATATTGGTAGGAACGTTCCACCATCCTAATTGAAGGCACACAAGAAATCAACCTCAGCACGCAGGACCAACCTAAGCTTACCCACATTGTAGAAAGTCTTACTAGCAAAGAAAAAACCAACATTTCAATGGTGCTCCACAAGGCACCGGATGTCTTTACTTGGTCTTATGCAGACATGCCATGATTGGATCCTTCCTTGGTAGTCCATCATCTTGTGGTACATCCAGAAGCACGACTAGTCAAATAGAAACTCCACAAGATGCATCCTCAAGTTTCTCTTCTCGTCAAAGAAGAACTATAGAAACTATTGGAGGTCAGCTTCATTTGCCCTATAGACTACCCTGAATGGGCTTCCAATAGAGTTCTAGTTGCTAAGAAACCTGGCAGCATCCGAGTATGTATAGATTTCCATGACCTAAACAAAGCATGTCCAAAAGATGACTTCTCGCTTCCCAATATTGACATCATTGTGGACCTAACGACTAGACACAAAATGCTCTCCCTCATGGATGGATTCACCGGATATAATCGAATTAGGATTGCTCCTAAAAATCAACATAAAACAACCTTCACATGCCCTTGGGGTACTTACTATTGGCAATTTAAGCCCTTTGGCCTCAAAAATGTAGGAGCAACTTATCAAGGAGCCATGACTATCATCTTCCACGACATGCTGCACAAAATCATGGAAGACTATGTAGATGATCTCCTCAGGAAATCAAGAACAAGGGAAGAACACCCTGAGGTTCTACGACAAATATTTGAATGCCTTAGAGACTATAAGTTCCATCTCAATCCTAAGAAATGTGTCTTTGGCGTAACATCAGGCAAGCTCTTGGGGTTCATAGTATCTCGCAAGGGTATTGAAGTGGATCCGGCTAAGGTCACCGCTATTATAGAAATGCCACCACCAAAGACTCTCAAGCAACTTTGTAGTCTACAAGGCAAACTCTAGGCTATTCAAAGGTTCATCACTCAACTTGCAGATAAATCCCAACCATTTTCCCACTTGCTTCGTAAGGAAGTACATTTCAAATGGGACCAAAACTATCAACAAACATTTGACCACATCAAGGAGTACTTGGCTTCACCCCCAATCCTTATGGCACCCATCCCTAGAAAGCCCCTACTATTGTACATATCAGCAAGTTTAGTAGCACTGGGGACACTTTTAGTACAACATGATGGAATTGGTCGTGAAAGGGCTATATACTACATTAGCAGGACTCTTGTCGGCTATGAGCTTAACTATACACCTATGGAATGAGCATGTTTAGTTTTTGTCTTCTACTCTCAAAAGCTACAACAATACATGCTAAGTCACTCAATCAAGTTCATCTCAAAATTCAACCCTCTCAAGTATTTAATTTCTAGGACCTCACTCACAGGATGAATGGCAAAATGGGTAATGTTACTCAGTGAGTTTGACATTGAGTATGTTGATCGAAAAGCAATCAAAGGAGAAGTTGTAGCATATTAGTTGGCCAAAGTACCTCTTACAGATCACCATCCACTTTCCATTGATTTCCTAGATGAACCCATTCTCACTATAACAGAATCAACAATGTGGAAACTATACTTTGATGGCTCCTTCACAAATCACGGTTCATGGGTAGGAATACTCTTGGTCACTCCCTAAGGTGACTATATTCCTAAAGCATACAGGCTTGCTTTCCCTTGTACAAACAATGTCGTTGAATATGAAGGCTTGATCATTGGTCTTAAATCGTAGCTTAGTGGAACATCCAACAGTTACGGGTCTATGGAGAGTCCCAGTTGGTTATCAAATAGGTCAATGGTGAATATCTCACTAAGGACAACAAATTGGTCCCCTATAAATAGATGGTTGATGAATTAAGTTATTCTTCACCTACATTTAGTTTGAACATGTACCTCACCTTCATAACAAAGCAGTTGATGCCATGGCCACCATTGGGTCACTCCTGGATATGCCTCATGATAGTCATTAGTGTGAGTTTCTTGTGGAACAACTACTTATGCCAGCATATTGTGTCACCGAGTTAGAATTTGTATGTGAGATTATTGCTCCCAAAAATCCTTGGTACCATGACATTTATGTCTATCTCCATCATCACACCTTCCCACCTGATTCCTCTCACAAACAACAAAGATCACTCATTCACTGAGCCTCTCGCTTCACCATTTTCATCGATACCTTTTATCACTGAAGCTATGATGGCACTCTCCTATGATTTTTAAAATGGAAGAAGATTCCCTCTCACTACATGAAGTCCGTGTAGGCATCTGCAGTGCCCACACAAGTGGTATTGTCCTAGCTAAAAAACTCTTACGTACAAGATATTACTGGCCAACAATGGAGCATGATGCATGTGAATATGTAAAGAAATGAAAGCCTTGTCAGTAGCATGGAGATCTCATACATGCTCCCTCTCAGGCATTGCAGCCAATCACCACACCATGGCCCTTTTCTCAGTGGTGCCTAGATCTCGTTGGTAAAATTAACCCTCCCTCTTTTGATGGACACAAATTCATCATCACTGTCACTGAGTACTTTACCAAGTGGGTCTAAGCCATTCCTCTCACTTTTACCACTAGTAATCATATTGCCAAATTCATCCTTTACCATATCATCTACCATTATGGTATCCCATCCACCCTTGTCACAGATAATGGTAAACCATTTAAAAATAATGATGCTCATTCCCTTTGTGATCAATTCCATATTTAACATCATTGGTCCACTCCATATTATCCTCAAGGTAATGACCAAGTTGAGGCAACTAATAAAACCCTTCTCAAAATCCTCAAGAAAGTTGTCAATGAAACTGGTCGTGATTGGCACCTCCACATCCACCTTGCCCTCTGGGCCTATTGCACTAGCATCCACACTCCTAATGGAGCCACAACGTACTCATGTTCTTTCGATATGAGGCTATCTTTCTAATCGAGATTAAATTTCCCTCATTGCGCATCTCTTTGCGTAATGTCATCACTGAAGAAGATTACCGTGTTGCACACCTCCAAGAGTTAGAGCTATTGGATGAACGATGTCTCAATGCTTTGAATCATCTATAGGCATACCAGAACTGGCTTTGTAGATCCTACAACAAGAAGATTTGTGCCTGAGAATTTGTAGTAAGAGACCTGGTCTTAAAATAAAATCAAAGGAATCTCTCAGAGCAAGACAAGAAAGGGAAATTTGAGCCTAATTGGTTGGGTCCCTATGTCGTCATAGCTAAATACAGTTCAGGAGTATACTGCCTTTCTAATCTTAAAGGAGAGGAGCTTGAAGAACATATGAACATCAGCCACCTAAAACGGTTCCATAGCTAAGCCGTTGAATAGCCCAAATCAAAAATACAAAAAAATAAAAAAATGTCAAAAAATCTTAAAAAATCAAAAAAGTAAAGAAAAATAATCCGTCCTATAGTGAAAACCACTCCTCGTGGCACCTTGGGCAAGTACCATGATGAAAACCTATTTATAGGCGTCATGCGTAGTCTCAGTCCAAATCCATTGTTCATCCACCCTCCCACCATCCCATTCACTTCAGCCATTACCCATCATTCTCACTACCTGAGCTGGTGCCAATCCATAAAGTTGAATATCCATCATTCCCAAAATGTACCTCCCCCAACTTAGTCATATCACATAAATCCTCCCTCACCAATTTGTATGTGTCTCACAAGAGACTGAGTAATAGAAAAGCAAAACTTAGCTCCACCATTGACCTACCTACCTTCATTCCCCCCATCAGACCCCCCTATCTTAGTCTCCATCCCACTCCCTGCCTTCCTCACTTTTTAAATGGAGTGAGTAACTACAAAGCATAAATCACACCTACAATAACCCCTTTTCATCCTAAGCCTCCCTTATATCCCTCCCAACTACCACATCATTCTACCCTACCTTACTCACTCAACACCTGGTCTCCTTTGTGATTTATCACATCATGTCTTTGCACCTCCAACAAGTCACCCAACCACTTATTCGCTATCCCCCTGCCTCCCTCACTTTACCCTTTTTATAGAGTGAGTAACAGAAAAGTAGAAATCAAGCTCACAATAAGTCCTCTCACCCTTTCCCCCATCACCCATGATTTTAATACCATGGTACAGTCTAAAAACTGCCAATTCCATCCTCTACCCAGCCTTTCTCCACCTACATCATACCATCCCTATATTCCCCTCTCATCAATCATCTAAAACGACATATCATTTCCACCTACATCTTCATGTGCCTTGATCCTATGGATACAGGGTATGTAGGTAGTATGGAATACGAAGGAAGTATCCAATACGCAGGTACATAAGATGTTACCCATTCGACCCCACTCAGATGGTCCCTATTCCCTGAGCTTGTTGATTCCACTTGACCTTTGCTCAATACACTCACTATGCATACTATCAAATCATAAAGCTTTCACTCCAATCATCCACTATCAAATCAAATTCACCCACAACTTATGGCCTATATCTCTCTCCACCCATCCTTTGATTTATCATCCATTAATTCTTGCCTTACGGATGCATCCTTCCTACAATAGGAAAAATCCTCAATCTACACCCATCTTGGCAAGAGATATAATAGCTGTCTATTTGGTTAGTTGGTCTTTTGTTTATTGATTTTATCTTTTGTTCTATTCTCAGATTGTTTCAAAACTACCTTGATTTTACTATATCATGGTACATGTCAAAATACCTAGAATGGGGCATGGTCATTGCTTTTGTGTGTCGTGCTTGTGGGATGTTCTCATTACTTCAATTTCATATTCATATCTTATGAATGATGGGGTTAGTTCTTGCATATTAGTTTCCTTTGCATCTAAGGTTCATCATACCATTGTGTACTAAGGGCTTATGCTATGGATCCCCCTCGTTTGTCTAGACAAGATTGTATTATCTTGAGCATGTATGGGATCATCCTATTGTTTACAGAGTCCAGTACAATGCATAGGATACCTTGTCACCTTGGTTCCTCATACCCTAGTGCATAACATCTTGTGCTATATCAACATCAGTGCTCATAATTGTTTGCAAAGTTTCTAATACATTCAAAAATCCCCTTTGAAAATACATCCTACATTTACATTCCTATTACCATTTGCCATATGGTGCTCTAAGTCTCATCAAAACAATCTTCATTACCCACACCTATTTTCTTCTACTACCTATTCATTGTGACCATCTATTTCCCCTTCTTAACCACTCCTCATAACCATTTTCAAGAGCTTGGTATCATGATCAACAAATCAAACCATGGCATTACCATTCCATCTCACTATCCATTGTGTTATCATTATTAATCTACACATATGTTCATTTTCCACTTCATTATCATTTTACATTTATCCATTCATGTATAATTGTCATCCATAATATATGTTTATTAATCTAAGCATATATTCACTAAGTCCATTTATCCATTATCCGTTTACATTCCATTAGTTTGTTCTCATTATTAGTCATTTCATTATCATCTAATCACATCATTAGTCCATCATATCATTAAGTTTTTTACATTATCATTAGTCCATTAGCCAACAAGTCATTACATATCACATACCATTTCATTATCATTTTTCATTTAGTTCATTCATTTATCCATTTGTATTTAGTCACATATCCATTCATTTGCATTAATTTTTTTCCTTACCCATTATCATATTTCTTTATCTAAACATCATACATTCATCTCATTATCATGTGTCCATTATCCATTTCATCAACATACATCCATAATATCAAAAATCATCCATCATAATCCAAATTAACATCCATAAAAATAATCATATCATTCATATCAACAAACCATACATCCATTCTAATATATGTCATACCTCATGCAACCATGTCATAACTCATGTCGTATATCAATATCCATCACGTCAAAAACATACATCCATCTCCTCATCCACATACACATCCATCATAATAAATTACACATCATGACATCCTGCATCACACATACATCATCAATCAAATCATCTATCCATAAAACAAACATCATAAATCATATCATCCTACATCATCAATCAAATCATCCATCATACATCAAAAACATACATAATCCATACCCTGCATCTTAGTACATCATAATCATAATCCACATCATAATCTACCAAACACAAATAAAAAATAAAGTCCATCAACATAGTCCATCTCATCGCAAGTCCCATCTCACATATATATACATAAAAAATGATCACGATACAAAGTCCCGAGGACCTGTCAAAAATACATAGATACATCAAAATCAGGAATCTACAACCCCTAGGTAGAACTGTCCCACGTTGATGTCCCTGACTAGGATGACCCTGCTCCTCTTTGTGGTGGTGGCCCCATGGCTTGTTGACCTGCTTGTCCAACTCCTGGTGCCTGTCCAAGTACTGGTCCTTGCCTAGGTACTAGTGCCTATGCCTGAAGTGGCTGCTGCATTGATTTCTTTGACTGACCAGTCCTCCTCGAGCCAAATGCCTTAGACCGGCTCATGTAACTCTCTTGTTGTCCTATAGGAAATAGGCGCTCATACAAGGCCCTGTAATACTGTGCCTCTCGCCCATCCTCATAGGATTGCTACTGCACAGATCATAACATGTTGACCATCCCTACCCCTAGTACCTGCCACGCCTGATTGCGCTCCTATTGGTATCTTTGTGCTTGTCCCTGTGCCTATGCTAGATGTATCTGCAGCTATGCTATCTAAGCCTATAATTGGGTAATCTACCCATCACCCTGTCCCTATGCTAGCTACCCCTACAGCTACACTACCTATCCCTATAGCTGTTATACCTACACCTGCAACTATTGAAACAATCCCTGTAGCCTCGCCACCTCTACTATTGCATCACCATCCCCATCTCCTCCTCCTCCAGCTCCTCTAGCCCCTCCATCACCCTTCTCCTCCTCCACATCCATCTCTATGATCTCCACATCCTCCTCCTCTTCGTCATCTCCTCCTACTGCCTGCACCATGACCGCCTGACCTACTGGCACCGTTAGTAAAACTGGCCTCTGTTGAGCCCACCACTGATCATATAATGTAGTAGTATATGCATCTACAATCTGATCCCATGCTCTCGTCTGCAGTCTATCAAACTTTGTTATCACCAATTGTGGGTCAATCGGTGCACCCCACCATGGTGCCTCTACATGGATATGCAGGAATACCACCTCCTCCTGTGGTACACCCTGCATCAGCCTAAACTGCCTCGCCACCCGGTCTGGCATATATATCTATCAATGATAAGCTCGGTCCATCCCATCAGGTAACAAGGTTGCAACACATATCACAGCTACACCACGTCATCCGACCATGTCTTGCACTCCCTCCATGGCCTCCAGATCATTGACTAAATGTCGCCAATCCTCCTCCTCCAGTATCTCAAGCCCCCCAGCTTATGATGCTAAAGAACTCTGCCATACGCAAAAACATAATGGTGACTCTTCCCCTAATCACTCACTATCACTGGCCTCATAATAGTAATATGCTTCGAGGCCCAGATGTGTAGTAGTGTCACCCCGCACCCCAAGTTGGTAGACCGCCTATATACAATTGTGTCCATGTCGTGGTATAAGTGTGCTAATATGTACGAGCCCCACACAAAGACTACTACATCTCTGAACATCCTCAAAAGAACCATCCCCCACCCCACCACAAATCCCCTCAATCTCATGTCTGGAACCAATGTCCCCACAATAACTTCGGCCACAAACAAAGGTAGAGTGTATATCCTACCCATCGTCTAGGCGTATATCATCTCTACCCTCCCCGCATTGAATGGAACCACCGCTGGGGCAAATACCTCCTCCACAAATTAGGCTCCTCGCCCATGGTTGTAGACGACCCTCTCCCCATGTATGGGGATCCGTAGGATCCTCCATACATCCTCAAGGGTAATCGTCATCTCTCCTGTGGGCAACAAGAAAGAACAACGCTCCATTTGCCATCTCTCAACTAGGGCTATCATCATCACCCTATGTGTCCAGATCCTTGGCATCTCAGCAATCCACCTCAAACCCATCAGCCTTAGGAAAAATCTATCTATGGAGTCAAGTTGGTCCCACAGCACCCATGTCGTTAGCTCTCACTCACGAGACTGTAGTACATCCTCTTCATCCTACACATGTGTCAAAAACACTTCATTAAGTCCACTTCCTTGTTGGGCGCTAAACCCTGGTCCCTAGGCACTATTTTCAATGCTAAAATCTTCATTTTGGGCACTAATCCTTGGGCCCAAGGGTTAATCGTCGGATCAGGCACTACTCTACCTAGGGTGCTAAGTCTGCCATTTTTGACACTACACCTTGCCCCTTAGGCACTACTTCCAGCCCTCTAGGTGCTAATCGCCAGAGCAGGCACCACTTTTCAGCTCTAAACTTATCATTTTTAGTGCTAAACGTTTTAATCTAAGCACTAAAACTTCCCCTTCTACCATGTCTACCTAGGCGCTAAACTGCGTCGTCTTGGTGCTAATCCCTACCGTTGGGGCACTAATGCAACCCCTAGATGCTAAACTAACTACTCTAGCATCTATCTTCTATCCTCTTCCCCCTAGCATTTATTCACCTAACTACGTAGAAACCCAAATCACAAAGCGTCGTTAGGGCACTTACTGGGCCTCCAGCTACCACAAGTCATAGATACTCCCTCACCCGCTCTCCGTGATGCTCCTCTCATGGAATCTATGTCGTCTCGTGTCAAGTTATCTTTCTCTTCTCTAATCAAGATTTGTAATTAACAATAAGACAAATGAGAAGAATGGACCTCCCATCCCTTATATGTAGCCCCCGGAACCCTAATTTCTTCCCCTAAACCCTAATTTTCACCCCTATCCCCATTTCCCTCCACCAATTCCATCCTATATTCCTTGTTCATCCTTTTTTCCCCTACTCTCTCTCCATCTAGCCCTTCTTCCTCTTTCAAGACATCGCCGAAAATATTTTTATTTTTCTGCCAATCTCTCGAGGGGGCATCACCTCACCATCCTTTCTCATCCCATCAGTCGACTAGGGCATACATATCATTCACATATTCTTTGATATCCCATCAACCCCGATAGTAATGATGCCACATCAAAGAGGGGCAAATTGTAGACACTTGAAAATGGTCATAACCACCTTCATCTATTTTCCGCATTCTAAACCAATAATTCCTACTATTCTACCTGACACACATATTAATTAAATAATTTATAATTATTTAGTTAATATTCCCTCACCTGTCCCCATTATAAAAAAATCAATTTCTTCTACTATAGTTCAAAAAATTATATATTTTGAAAGACTAGTTCATATACACTCCTAAGAATTAAATAAAAATTCATATTTATTTAATTCCCTATTTTGTGCACTTTTGGTTACTTTTAATAATCATCATTATTTTCTTCCTAATCATGTGCACATGGGTTAATTAAAATTAACTCACAATTACATCTCCCCATGTTTCTAGAAGTCCATTTGTAATTTAATGTACATGCATGTACATGACAAGTGGTACTTTGGAAACATGGACAAATCTTCCAAAAAGGTCCATTTGTCCTATTTTCTTCTTATCCACTCCAAGTGTCACTATTCATGGAATTTTAAATTCCATATGGCATTATTCCTCCACTATTCATCTAATTTTAAATTATGTGTCCTCTCATGCCAAATTTAAAATTCTCACAAAATTCAAATCGTACCTTTTTATAAATGAGTCCTTATATGTCATACACCTACCCAATCTTAGCCATCCATCCATTCAACCATTCAATTTCATCCATTGATCTTCCCTTGAATCTTGGAGCATCCTTCTCATCCAACCTCCTTGAGACGTCCAATTCTCCTTGCTTGAGGATCCTCAAGCAATGTGGGCCCTTGATCTTCCAATTCAATCCTAGCCCTCCATCCTCACCTCCAAAAATCTATAAATTGAGCCCTCCCCATCCATTTCCAACAAGCAATTTAAATGTAATGAACTTCTACCACGTTGAGCACTAACATAATAGCAATTTAATCTATAGCAATAGCATTAAGACATATCAAGAGCTAGGCTTAGTTAATTTGGGTGCAATTAGGATAGTTTATTAGCATCGCTCTTTAGTCTCATTATGAGGTTGCAAGGGTTGTGAATTGAAAAGGTTAAGTGCATTCTAGCTTGTTTAGTATAGTTCACATCTTTTTGTATACAATTATAATTGTAAATGCAAACATAAGGGAACTAGAGCCCACCGATTGCAATAATTATTTAATTATGAGACTTGTAATATTTATTTATTTACCTTAGGATTACCATAGGTGAAATAGGGGTGCCCAAATATATATTTGGCTTATGGTAGATGTAAGAGCATCAGCTATTGTTAGTGTTTTACATGTAAGGAATCAGTTATTATTAGTCTATTATGATGGAGCATCTTATGATAGTGTAAGTGGCATAATGGAGCCTATTTTTGTCCTGTTAGTGGGAATCCCAAAGAGGGGCATTGGGAATCTTGTATGACAACTATAAGAGAAATTAATGAATTTTTCTATGTTGAACATTGGATTTTTCTAGGTTGGGCACCATACTTGGTGGCTTCTTCAAGAAGCTTGTTATTGTTATTTAATAGAAGCTTGAGAAGGAGTGTTCAGTATGAGGTTGAGTTTGTTTGCAGGTACAAAAGTGCTGTCAAATTGGATGCAAGATTGAGGAAATTAGATATATTTTAATATTATTCAAGATAATATAAATTTTCCCTCTTTTCCTGGTGGAGTTTTTTACTCGAAAGGGTTTTTTCCACATAAATTTGAGTGTTATGTGTATGGATCTTGAGTATTGTTGATTTCTTTGATTCTATTTTACATATCCATTGATATTCTATAGTATTATTTTAGATTTCCATATTGTAGTGGTTTCCTTCATTTATAATAGTTGGTATTAGAGATTGACCAACTGTGTTTATTGGGTGGAAGTGTGAAGGTTTTTTGTGCTACAGTGGGAGTTCTAGTATTGGAGATTTGTGTGAGTGGAAGTCATGGTTGCATCTACATCTTGGATAGAAATTAAGATGTTCAATGGAACAAACTACGAGATATGGAATTTGAAAATGGAGGATCTACTCGAAGAGAAGGAACAATGGTTAGCTGCATCAAAAGAAAAGAAACCTAACACCATCAATCAAGATGATTGGGACAAGATGGACAAAAAGACAAGAAGAACAATTTGGTCACGCCTTGCAGACTCTATCTTATTGAATGTCTTAGTGAAAAAGACTGCATATGCACTGTCGAAGTGGTTGGATGAAATCTATCAAGCCAAGAACTTGGTAAATAAACTATATCTTAAAATAAAGTTATTTTCTCTTAAAATGAAGGAGGGTGATTCGATAGCTAAGCATTTGAATACTTTTAATTTAATTTTTATTCAGTTAGGTTTTGTGGATATTAAGATAGAAGAGGAAGATAAGTGTATTATGCTTCTTTGTTCTTTGCCTGAGTCTTGGGAGAATTTCATTCTTGCTATCACTGCTAACCTCAAAGATTCAAAGATGGATGCTCTAGTTGCAACTCTATTGTGATAGGAAATGAGGAAGAAGGCTATGGATAGATTGGTGGATGCTCTTAATGTCAGGGGAAGGTCTAAGGAAAGAGGACCAAAAGGATATCAGAAGGGGCCTAAGGAATCGAAAGGTCAGTCTAAAACTCCTAGGAAGAAGAACAAAGTTAAGAGTTGGAATTGCAGTAAGAGGGGGCATGTAAAGAAGGAATGTAGAAACAAGAAGAAACAATGGGATTCCTCTACCAAAATGTCCTTGAATCTAGGTGATGAAGTTTTACTTTCTGCATGTAATGTTATGTCTAATGAAGAGTGGTTAATTGACTTAGGATGCTCGTATCATATTACTCCTCATGAGGAATGGTTCTCTACATATGAGAAATAAGATGGAGGTAATGTCTACCTTGGGGATAGCACTACATTATCGATAGTTAGATGGGGAAAGGTATTGTTGTGTTTCAGTGATGAGAGGATTAAAACTCTCCCTGGTGTTTTACACATTCCTGGATTGGCTAGAAATCTTATTTTTATTTCAGTTGAATGATTCAAGAATGCATGTAACATTTAACAAGCATGGTTATAGATTGGTGAGAGGAATCTTGGTGGTAGCAAGGGGAACAAGGATGGGAACTTTGTTTAGGCTTGATGCCACTACTGTTTGTGCATCCACCTATGTGACAAAAAAATCTAAAAATACATGTATGTTGTGGCACTGTAGATTGGACCATGTAAGTAAAAAATATTTTGAAAACTATTATTAATAAATTTAGTTGGTGGATGGTTTCTCCTATTCTGATAAGCACTTTAATTTTTGTGAGCACTGTGTGTTTGACAAACAAAACAGAGCATCATTTCCTTTAGGGAGTAATAAGGCGAAAGATAAATTAGAGATTATTCATACGGATGTGTTTGGTCCTATGGATAATGATTCAATTGGCAAGTCATGATATTTTGTTAACTTCATTGAAGATGTATCCAGACTTACACATATTTACTTTATGAAGCATAAATCTAAAGTTTTTACTAAGTTTAAGGATTTTAATGTCTTAGTAGAAAACCAATCAGGATTGAAAATAAAATTATTTAGCTCTAACAATGGGGGGAATGTTTCTCTAAGAAATTTGATGAGTTTTGTAATCATGCAGGTATCATTAGACAAAAGGCAACTCCATATACACCACAATAAAATGGTGTAGCAGAAAGGATGAACCAAACACTTATGGAAAGAGCCAGGAGTATGTTGAGTGGCGCACAGTTGGAAAAATGTTTTCAGGCAGTTCAATCTATGAGTACCACTTGTTACTTGATAAACAGATCTCCTTGTAAGGCTCTTTATTCTACTCCTTATGAAATGGGGATATGTAAGAAACTTTCTGTTTCACATTTAAGGGTTTTTGGTTGTGAGGATTTTGTTCATGTACGCAAGGAAAAGCAATCTAAGTTGGATCAAAAAGCACATAAATCCATCTTCATTGGATATGGTGAGAATGTTAAAGGTTATAAACTTTGGAATCCTCTAACCAAGAAAATTATACATTCTAGAGATGTGATTTTCAAGGAACTTATAGCTATTTTTGATCTTGTACAACCAGAAGAGAAAGAAAGGAAAAAGATAGTGCATTTTGATTTACAACAAGAAGATGTACATTAGGAAGAACAAACTGATGAATTTGAGGATGGAGAGGAAGAAGAATTCATATTCAAGTCAAAGTTTTGATGAGGAAGACCTTATGATTATAAAAGAGGTTGAGGATATAGGAGAACAAGAGGAAGAATCTCTTATTCCACCCTTGAGAAGATCCACAAGACAATGGAATCCCGTTGACAAGTATAGCCCACTAGATTTTTGTTGTGCATTTTCTTTATTGAGTATTGACGATGAGCCTAGATCCTATAGGGAAGCTATTCTTGCAGATGATAGTGAGTCTTGGCAACTAGCCATACAGGAGAAGATGATGGCTTTAGACTCTTGGAGAAGCACAAGGCTAGATTGGTAGACAAGGGCTACTCCTAGAGAGAGGGAGTTAACTTCAGTGAAATTTTCTCTCCTATTGTTAAATTATCTTCTATTAGATTTCTTTTTTCCATAGCTATTGGTTATGATTTTGAAATTGAGCAAATGGATGTTAAGACTGCATTTTGCATGGAGATCTGGAAGAAGAAATTTATATGCAATAGCCAAAAGGTTTTGAGGTAAAAGGAAAAGAACACTTGGTTTGTAGATTGAAACTATTTCTTTATGGTTTGAAACAGTCCCCTTGGATGTGGTATCAAAAGTTTGATTCTCTTATGTTGAATTGGGGCTTTGTGAGAAGCAACGAAGATCATTGTGTTTACATTAGATGTATTGATGATCATATGCTAATTGTTTTTTTTGGTCGGTAAGGATGTTGAGAATCATAATATTATATTAGTAAGATAAAAGGTTACAAAAAAACCCCAAAAGGGTAGGATCAATCACAAATTTACATCATAAAAACCTCATTAGTAACAGAGGTATTCAACCCAAAAAACCAAATATGAGCATATACATATCATAGTAATATGTCGATACAAAAAAGATAAAACCATCATACAGATTCAGGGATTGATAACATTCAGGTTATTAACCATATATCCTTGTTTACCAGCATTTACAAATTGACCTTCTTCTTGAAGGAAAGTGTTTCTTGCATCCTGAACAGGGGGAGGCTGATAGTGAAGAAGGAAGGACTAGGCATGAAATTTGTCTTCTATTTTCTCGCTTATCCCTGCTCCAATTTGATCCTTATGTGAATGAAGGGATCTATCTAGCATAGCAGCATAATTATTTTGGAGACCACGTACAAAAGCATTATAAGTATAGTTGAAAGTAGGAAGTTCCTTGATTTCTTGGAGAGAAAATAGACCCCCTAAATTTGTTGTTCCTGAATGTAGATCATAGCTTGCGAGAGCATCATGAAATTTCTCATCTGAAAAAAGGTAATAAAAAATAAAATTCACTACAAGTGCCCTTACCATATCTTCTTGTTGAATAAGGCCCATGGCATTAGAAAGGAAGTGTGACACCAATTGAGAAGAATAAATAACCCTTGATTCTTGAAGAATTTTTTTACCACACACCTCCACTATCACTTTCTCAACTGCTTCCTCGTGAATCTTGAACTCTTGAGAAAGAAGCACATAATCCACTTCTCCATGAATTGGTAGTTCCCATTTTGCACAGGTAAATAAAACCTCCTATTGAGTGGAAAGTTCTCCAAGAATACAGACCAATCTTGCCAAAAGAGAGAGAAGAAAAAATTTGTAGAAGTGTCGAGCAATGCCATATGAATAGGGGTGTAAATACAATGTTTGCACATTGGAAATAATGAAAAACAACCTCCTTCACACACTTCAAATATTTCCTTACATAGAACACAAGCTTTGGCTATTGATGTAATTAAATCACACATGTTCTGATCTCCAACTGCAAACAGAAGTACTCCAAATGTATATAATCTAACCTACCATTCAAAGAAAGCACATGTTAGTTAAAAATATTTAATTTCTCCCTCACGAGAAAAATTGTTAGACTGATAATCCTCTTTCCAAGTGTTGAGAAATTGTGCATGATGTGGCAAGGAATTGTGATCCACTTCAAGCGTATCTTGATGCATATGGCAGGCTAAATTATCTAATAAATCAGCTAATTTATTACCTTCTCTATATGTATGCTGACATCTAAATTCTTCAAACCCATGAATAATCTCTCTTGCTTCACTCAATATATTATTTATCCTCCAATGAACACTAATGAGGGTTGTTGTAATCCTCTTCATTTAAATTTATCAATCTAGGGTGGTGTCCAAAGGTTGTCTGCATTAGGAACTTAAAGATTTTTGACAAATGATTCTTTCTAATAAAAATAAAAATAATTGAATTAATCTAATGAAATCACACATGCAAAATTTAATCACAGTTGCTTAAATTAAGACTAAAAATTAAAACATGTTTTCATGAATTAAAAATACAAAAACAAAACTAGCAGCTGTTGCACTACAAATTTAATTTAACACATTTAAAGTGAATAGAAATGCATAAAACTAAAATAATATAAATAAATAAATAAACACCAAATGTTGTCCTCTTCCTTGGAATGAGCAACCTACTCCTCCTTGGAATTGGACCAAGATCATTCACCCAACTTTGTCTTCAAAACTCCATATTTTATTTGCTTCAACAAAATTTTACAAATTCTTTTCTAAAAACTACTATATCTTTTCTATTCTAAAACATGATAAGAAAAACTCTCCTTCTTTAGAGTTGGGAGGTTTATTTCTAAATTGAAGATATTCACCCAACTCCTTAAATTATTGGAAAGTATAAGTACACTTGTCTTTCCATTCCTAGAATAAAGGAACAACTCCCTTTATTCTCTACACCTATCTCTCCTACTCCTATCCTAAAGGAAACAAATTCATTTATTCTCTCTACTACTCCCATGCTAAAGTAATAGCCTTTATTCTCTCATTATAAAATGAGAACTCATCCACATCCTTTTAAGAGAAAAGGGTGGATAGATTAATTTATTTTTTCATCTTTTATTATTTTTCCCATTTTAAATACAATAACAATTCATCTACAACCTTTTAAGAGAAAAGGTTGACATAATTTTAAATCCATGGATTCAACCAAATTATGAAGTTGGAACATCTTAGAGTTGGCTGAAATGAAGCTGGGATATTTCTGGAGTTGGTTCCAGAAGTGATTTTGCAACAATTTAGAATACTTCAAAGCTGGCTAGAACACTTTGAGGCTAATTCTGCATCATTTTAAAACATATTGCATTCTATTTTTCAAGAAGTATTAGAAAATGCTAGCAACTAGATTGCAAAAAAAATCTAAGAAATAAACTAGTATATATCCTATATTCTATTTTAAATAAGCTAATAATTCTTAAAACTACATTTAAATCCACTTTTAATGCTGACTTTTAGGAGAAAATGAAATGAATTTAGATGAGACATTTCTAGTCTCATCAACCATAATTATCCTTTTGAAGAGAATTTATAACAACATGAGAATCACCTTCTAGAATTATTTTCTTAAAGCCAAATTGATGAGATAATTTTAAGCCAAGTAAGAGTGCTTGAGCCTCTGCCTCATTATTAGTACCATCCATCACTTTGATAGCCCTGGAAACAAAAAAATCCCTAAATGATCTCGAATAACACATCTAATACCAGATCTCCCTATGTTCCCCTTTGCTACTCCATCAAAATTAACTTTCATCCAGTTAATTGGGGGAACTACCCAATGGATTTGTTTGCAATCTATTTTTGTTTTTTGTACAACTTGTCCTAAAGAAGGAGGTTTAATCAAAACCCATTTTTTTATGTAAAAGAGCATCCCAAGAGGAAAAAAGAGATTATTTTTTGAGGACCTGGACCATAGTTGTTTCATATATGGATGTTTCAATTTTGTATAAGACATCTTCTACCTTCAATTGTTGTTTTTTAGACATCCTTCTGTTACACTCCAACTATATATTCCAAATAAGAATTGAAGGAATAATTTCCTAGATTGATGAGAACATTGACTCTTTTAAAAGAGAGGGCCAACAATGGAATACTCCTAACAAAGTGTTAGGAAGCGGTCCAAACAAACTTAATTTACCTAGGAGACAAGACCAACAATTATAGGTAAATAGACATAGCAGAAGTAAATGATTTACATCTTCATCTTCCTCACCAAATAATATACATCTAAAAGGAATAGAGATAGCTAATCTTACCAATCTATCACTAGTTAGGATTATGTTCTTGAGGGCTAACCGAGAGAAATCTCTTGCTTTTGGGAGGCACTTACTTTCCCCAACAAAGTTTATGAGACCATTTTTGAAACCCTGATTCTTGTGGTCAAAGAGATATAACCTTGCTTTACAGAATAGGATCCTATTTTGGAAGGGCACCAAATAAGTTGATCAGATTGAAGAAGAAAAAAAGACCTTGCGTCGACTAAGAATATCTTTTAGAAGTTGTTTTTTCTCATGAGGAAATTCGATGTCTGAAAAATCTCTCCATTGCACACTATTATTTATCCCATCTCGATTTCTCTAAAAGTAATCTTTGACTTTTGTACCCCATGTTTGAGAAAGAATTTGTTTTGCTTCTCTTAACTCATCATATGCATTTAAGGTTTGATATCCATTCCAGGAATCTTCCCAAAATAAAGCTCTTTCTCCATTATGAATTGGCCAAGAGAGATGAGGGATAATTACATCTCCACATTGGATAATAAAGTTTCATATATGAGAGCCAAGAGGAGGATCTACAATAGTGAAGATTCTCTCAAAATCCTCAAAATCAAGATACTTTATATTATTTTACACCATTTAAGATTTAGTTTTGAGAATATTTTCCAAGCTAATTTAGCCCTTAAGGCTAAATTACGTGCTTCTAAATTGAGAATTCTTGCTCCACCTTCATTTTTGGAAATGCAAATGTTATCCTGGGACACTAGAGTAATTGACTTCTTATCAGAACTATCTAGATTGCCCTTCCATAAGAAATTCCTAAGAATTTTTTTAATATCTATGATGACTCCTTTGGGCATACTTAGGATAGACATCATATAAATAGGGATTGCTGATATTGAACAAATTTAATCATAACAAGTTTACCAGAAAAGTTCAACCATCTAATTTTCCCAGAGGACATTTTGTTCCTAATATTCTCCAAAAAATTTATCCAAAATGTTGTCTTATTTGCTCCAATAAATAAAGGAATGCCAAGATGATGGGAGGAGAGATCTGCCTTTTTTAAATCCAAATATTGACAGCTCACTAATCATACCCTTGGTGTTATTGAAAAATAACATGTTATCCACATAGAAGGCAACACTTAGTATATGATCAACACTATTTTGCATAGATTTAATATGAAGGATTGTAAGCCAGTTAGAATTCCTTTACCAATTGGTACTAAGCTTACGTTAGATATGTGTCCCAAGTATGAAGATGATTTTGAGGATATGTATAATGTTCCTTATGCTAGTTCTCTAGGAAGTTTAGTGTATGCAATTGTTTACACTAGGCCAGATATTGCCAAAGCAGTGGGAGTTTTGAGCAGGTTTATGCCTAACCCTAGTAGAGAGCATTAGAATTATGCAAAGAGGGTGTTTAGATATTTGCATGGTACTTATAATTACTGTTTGGTTTATTCTGGTACTAACAATGAAGATAATACATTGGACATACATGGTTTTATTGATGTAGATTGAGTAGGGGACTTGGATAGTTGAAGATCCACTAGTAGCTATGTGTTTACTTTGTTTGGAGAGTTGTAAGTTGGATGAGTAAGAGGTAGCCTGCAGTTTCTTTGTCCACCACTAAAGCATAGCATATGGTTGCTACACATGTATCTAAGGAGGCAGTATAGTTACAAAGATTGTGTATAGGTATTGGTTTTGATTGCAGGACTATTCAGATTGGTTGTGATAGCCAAAGTGCAATTTGTTTGGCCAAGAATCCAATGCATCCTGCTTGGACTAAGCATGTGGATGTTTAGTACTACTTTGTTCAAGAAATGATTGCAAATGGATAGATTGAGTTAAAGAATATTAACAATCAGTTGAATGTTGTAGATTATCTTACCAAACCCCTGAGCATAGAAAAGTTCACTTGGTGCAAGGAGGCCATGGGCCTTGTTTCATGTACTTAGTTGATTCATGTTTTCCTATGGTTGTATTTACAATGTATGATGTCAAGTGGGAGAATTTTAGGATTAAGGTGCCATCAACCTTGTAAATCCAATTAATTAAATTACTCCTAATATTATAATTGTAAATGCAAACATAAGGGAAGTAGAATCTACCGACTGTAGTAATTATGTAATTCAGTGAGTTGTAATATTTATTTATTTACCTTGGGATTACTACAAGTGAAATAGGGGCATCCATACCTATATTTAGCTTATGACAGATGTAAGAGCATCAACTATTGTTAGTTTCTTACTAGTTGTAAGGAATTAACTATTATTAGTCTGTTATGATGGAGCATCTTATGACAATGTAAGTGGCATAATGGAGCCTATTTTTGTTATGTTAGTGGGAATCCCAGAGAGGGGTGTTGGGAATCTTGTATGATAGTTGTAAGAGAAATTAATGCATTTTTCTATGTTGGGTGTTGGATTTTTCTAGGTTGGACGCCATACTCAGTGGCTTCTTCAAGAAGCTTGTTATTGTTATTAAACAGAAGCTTGAGAAGGTGTGTCCAGTATGAGATGGAATTTGTTTGCAGGTACACAAGTGCTATTGGATTGGATGCATGATTGAGAAAATTAGATGCATTGTAATCTTCTTCAAGATAATACAAATTTGCCCTCTTTTCCTAGTGGATTTTTTTATTCGAAAGGGTTTTCTCCACGTAAATCTAAGTGTTATGTGTATGGATCTTGAGTATTATTGATTTCTTTGATGCTATTTTACATCTTCATTGATATTCTATAGTATTATTTCATATTTGCAAGTTTATTTCAGATTTCCATACTGTAGTGGGTTCTTTCATTTCTAACACTTCTTCATAGACCAAAAGGTAATTATTTTTTATTTTTTCCACTAAGCCTCTATACAAGTTTCTTTTAGAGGCTATGGCATGTTTTTATAAGTAGTTTTTATAGCAGATCTTTTATAAAAAAGGTTGTATCTCCTTATTAGGATCTCTCCCATTCTATGTGGATACAATGCCATTATTTCTACTAACAATTTTTCAAAAGTAGTACCTTTCTTAATAGCAATTTCTTCCATTACTTTTTTGACCTCATCCCAAGAGTTCTTGTTTTTCAATCTTTCTAGTTGGGGTTTACTTTGATCTTGAATTTTACTTCTAGCATTCTTATTAGTCAAAACCCTTTCTTTAATCACCTCACATGGGTCATACTGCTAGTGAGAGTCAAGATCAAATTTAAAAATTTGTAAAAATTGCATGTGCCACGGTGAATGCTTTTATCTTGAATGAGAGAACTCCACATGAAAAAGGTAAGGAAGAAAATATTCTCTTCTTTTGTTGACAAAAAAGTGTAGTTTATCTATACTATCCATTTGTCGTATATATTCCAATCCAAAAACCCTCTCTATTACATGTATTGGAAGTTTATGGAGCTCTACTCCTGATCCATAAAATCTTAGCACAATATATTCCTCCATGAAGTACCAATCAACTAATTATATTTCTTCTCCTAGTTGAATGTAATCTCTATAAGACTCAGGAAATCCAGGCATCAGAGTATTTGTTATTGCATTATAAATTAGAGCCAAAAAGTAGTCCACAAAATTATTTTAGTTCTTTTGATTATCATACATCCTTATTTTAGGGGTCCACTTAGATAGTGGAACTGACCTCCTCATCTGATCATTTGAATAGGATTGAATCTAAAGCTTGTTGGCTAGAAATATTCCACTAAGCCACCATAGAAACTAATGGCACAAGCAAGTTGTGAACCTAAGTGTTGGAAGTGGAACCTCTTTTAATCATTAAAAAATGTTTATGCATGGATACTACAATGTGCTCAATAAATTTGTATCTAATAGGTGAAAGAACATAATGGATATTATATATAATAAAATATAATGGATACTATATATAATTTATATAAATAATAATATATAATAATATACATGATATACATTATTAAATATAAATAAAATATAATATATAATATATATAAAATAATTAATATATGAGATCAGTTTTACTACTAGGTCCTATTACCCATAAATTGCCTAGTCTCAACTCTCATGGATGTTATTAAAAACTTTCACTTCATTTCATTTCAATGTTCACCAAGCCCAAAATGCCTTTTGGTTCGTTGAGATCAACGGTCCAAAAGTAATTCCAGGCCCAATTTAGCTCTCAAAAAGCCATTCTATTACTGCTTAATTTTATTTATTTATCATTATTATTATTAGTTTTATATTGTTGTTGTGCAATTTTGGACATCAAATTTAAAGAAATTCTTTTGGAGTACTTAAAAGTTAACAATAAAAAAATATAAAAATAGTGATTCTAAATAATATTAAATGATTTCAAGTAGCCATTAAATAGTGAATTGGTTTTTGGATGATAAATTTATTCCTATCTTTAATTTAATTATTATTTGTTTTGGTTTATGATTTTTAAATTATAATATATTTCTAATTTATATATAGATTTGTAATTATATGTCTACATTTTTATTTTTATAGAAATTTTTATTATGCACAAATAATGTAATTTGATAATATTTTTTAATATAATAGTTTTATTTTATTCGTTATTTATTGGAAATTATATCAACATATTTTATTCATTATTGAGAGAGAGAGAGAGATTCTTTAGCTATCTAGTTCATTCCCAGCTAGTTCTTCGCTTTAGCTCTCTTCACACTAGGTTAAGTTTACTTAGGGAAATTTTCACTTTATCCCGCATTGGTAGTATTTTTAGTCTCTTGGGTGGTAAATCCTATATATACCCACCCATCGCTCTCTTATGAGCATCTCATTTTCATTGTATGCTTTGCATTCTCTTGAGTAGAATATAATTTATTCTTGCTCATTTTTTTATTTCTAGCTTTGCTTTGCTTCATTCATTTGCAATCTTGGGTGGATTTTCAACCAAATCTTACATAGTGTCAGAGTAGTTGTGAGTTGTGAGTTAACTTTTTTTTTTTATAAATCTAGGAGTGTAGAGCTATTATTTTCGAAGCACGAGTATGCTCTTCTCTTGCATCCTCAGATGATCTGGAGAAGCAGAAAAGTGTAGAGAAAATACCATTTTTTGGGGGAGTTCTCTTTTTGACTTGCTAGTTGTAGGTTTTTTCAAAGCTTATTGGAGACATTCTAAGCTCACCATTGAGTCCAGAGTAGCTGAAATAGTTAGATTTTTCATTCGTTTCATCCTAGTTGGACATCAGAAGCCAAATTTGCAAGGGTTTGAAATAGGAGGTTTGTTGCCAGATCTAGTAGAGAGCTATCATTTTGAAGCATTCTGGGTCAAATCTGACCCTTCCATTACGCTCAGAAGGCCTGAAACCCCTAAGATTGATTGTCCAATCATTAATGTTGGGAAAAGTTGTCCAGAGAGGCAATTTTTTTTGCCCAAGGAGCCCTATGACCCCCCATCACACACTTCGAGGTGAAAAGAAAAAAATTCAAAAAAAAATAATTTTGCATTTTCAATGTTTTTTTTGGAAAATAAAAAATTGGAGCTGTTTATTGTAAATTTTTCATTTTTTAAAAACAATATTTTGTGGGGATTTACCCTTGCATAGTAGGTAGGGTACCCCTGGGTACCGTGGGTACCATCACATAGGGCTTGTGTCCATTTCGTGGGCATCAGGCCCAATTTTAAAGGTGTCCCCCATGTTTAGAGGCCATGCCTCTTCATAGGTCACATTCTCTCTAAGGGGTTGGGCATGGCTTTTGGCCCCCACCCCTCATTTAAATATTCGGCCTTTAAAGACCATTCTCATTTGCTTCAGCCTCTTAGGCCTTGATATTTGTGCACCACATGGGGTTCAACCTTCAAGGCCATTAGAATATTCTTTTCAAAATCTCCTCGGCCTTTGTGCCTGAGACTTGGCCTTTAGACCAGATATGGTCCTACATCTGGCAAATTTGCTAAAATTAATAGAGCCCTGTATTTCGTTGGAGATTCCTTTTCTTGGCAAAAACTAATTTTTCTAGTAAGGTTCTATATCTAGAAAATCTGCTAAGTTTGGCATCAGTTCTGCTAAAACAGGCAAAGGGAGATCTTTGAAAACTCAAATCCCTCTTCGTTGAAGTTTTCAATTTTACACTTCAAATTTGGAAGACGATATCTTGGGCTCATGACCTCCTTTTTCTAAGAATTATTTTTTATTTGGGCTAATTTTTCATGCTCTACATGTTGGTAAAAATAGTTTTTAATTTTGGTGCACAGATTTTCCAAAATTTGTAAATTCTCACAGGTGACACTACACATTTCTCATTTTGAGAACTTCAAACCTTGATAACTTTCTCATATGACCTCAGATCGGGTGATTTTTTTTGAAAGTGCATGATTTTTGTGTACTTCATAGTGATGCTATTCATTTCACTTGGTTTTGTGTCAAAATTGTACTTTTAGTATTTACTCATTCCTTGAGAATTTGTAAAAGCATTGAAGTCAAGTTCACTCAGCGTTCTCTTGCTAGTGGCAATTGTAACCACACTAAATATAAAGTGCTAAATTATTTTTCTTGTGGGTCTCTTTGATTGAGTGATTTGGGGGGTCTCTTAGTGTGATTGTGCTTGTGCATCTCTTTCTGCTCGTGCTCTCTTTTCCTTCACAAATGGGTCTTTTTAATTTTCCATTGCTAACACCATACAACTACAACACATGGCATCAAAACGCATGGAATGCCTTAATTCAATAATGATATACACCTTATGTTGAACAAAAGGTGACTAAATCCACAGATGCTAAGGAAAGGGTACTTTAGATGATTGAACAAACAAAAGCTCTTGTTTGTCTTAGGAGTTTAGTTTCCCTTGACATTATGTTTCAACTGATGGATGTATAAATTCACATGATGCATGGGACAAATTAAAAACTCTATATGGTATGACTGATGAAGTTAGGGGATAGCAACTTGACAATGAATTAATGAGTTTTGATCCTAGGTCTTTTGACAACATCCAGGACTATGTAACAAAGGTTAATGACCTTAGAGCATAATGTAAATCTTGTGGCATAAAGAAAAAGGACATACAACTTGTCTTAACTACTCTCACTATTGGACTTGAATATGTTGTATTTGTCCCTAAATTTCACACTCATAGGTTGACTATGGGATATGCATACACAATGCCTTCTTTTGCTTCCTTTTCTGAAATGTTGATCAATGAATATGAGAAGCTTCTTTCCATGGGTCTCCTTAAGCCATCACAGTCTCAGGATTTGTTGGCCGGTCAACTAAAGTTACAGAAAGAGTCAGAGAAACCTAACAAGAAACAAAAGAAGTCCAAGAAGAAGTCACAGAAAGATCAGGCACAATCATCATCTAATTCCTCTTCTTTAAAGGGGAACTCTTAGAAGAATTAAATACCAACTTGTAGTTACTGCAAGAAGGTTTTTCAATAGGAATATTCTTGTCACAAGAAGCAAATTGATGAGTTGAAGCATTTTATCAAAATGAACATCATTAATTTGTCTTCTTCTATTGCTCAACAATCCTCTACTCCTTCCCAATTAGGCAAAGGGAAAGCAACTACACTTGTTGCCACTACAAATTCTTCACAATAGTGTATTCTTAACTTGGGTACATCACATCACATGGGTTCTGTCAGAACATTTTTTCTTTGTTGGAGCCTTGTTCTGTGCCCCACATTCTAATTGGGGATGACTCTCATATAGATGTCATCGGTAGACGTTCTATTGATGCTGGCACTGGTACATTTGAGGATGTCCTCTATGTGCCTAATCTGTCAACCAACCTTCTCTCTGTCTACCAGATTTCCCAAAATGGAAAAAAGCTGAGTTCACTCTAGATTTCGTCACCATCAGGGATCTTGAAGATAATGCACTTCTTGCAATTGGTAAGGTTGATCATGAGTCTCAATTGTATGCTTTATCTCATTTTGTACTTGATTCACATTCTACTACTTTTCTCACTCATTTGGATTTTGTGAGAAAACTATGGCATGAGCAGTTTGGCCATCTCAACTTTTTCTATCTTCAACAGCTCAGCACATAGGATATGGTCATAGGTCTTCCTTGGATCAGTTTCTCAAACAAAGTTTGTTTAGATTGTGCCTTGGGAAGGTATCCTAAGGACAAGTTTGACAAAGGGAAGGCTTGGAGGGCTTCACAAGTCCTTGAGCTAGTTCACAGTGATGTGGTGTGTCCATTTCCATCCTTATCTTTCAAAAAGGCTCACTACTTACTCACTTTTATTGATGACTATTCCAAATACACCTAGGCCTACTTTCTTTAAAAAAAAAGTCTCTGATAGATTTCAAAAGTTTAAGGCTCATGTTGAGAAACAATCTGGGAAGTGCATCAAAATTCTCTGCACCGAAGATGGTAGAGAATATGTGAACCATCACTTTGAACATTTTTGTACTCTTGAAGGGATTGATCTTTAGCATACTATCACCTACAAACTATAGCAGAATGGTGTAGTAGAGAGGAAAAATAGGTCCCTGAAAGAGATGGTTGGCTGCATATCCACACACGCTCCCTTGCACCTGAATATTAGGTGGAGGCTATTAATTGTGTTGCTCACATCCAAAACAAAGTTTCACATAAGGAATTGAAGGGAATTGTTGGTGCCTGCATGAGCAGTCATTTTTCAAGCATATAAACATGCAGGCACCTTCCCAAAAAATCCAAAAAAGTTTCTAAGTCCTTGGACCTCCTCAACATGTTTCAGCATCAGCATCATATTTTCTTTGGAGGAGGTCATCATCATCATATTTCTGGTTGTCACCCTGATGTTGCTTGCGAGGGTCATCATCATATTCTGCCTGCCTGATTTTTCACCCGGGCTGATATTTTAATATCGGGTGATCTTAGTTAAGATCACCCCGATATTGGTGTTGCGAAGTTTCTAAGTATGACCCGATCTCCTGAGCGGTCATCATATTTGAATATCGGGTGATCTTTGTTAAGATCACCCCGATGTTATTTTATCACCTTATGTTTGTTCCAGCATCATGATGATGCTGACGTCAAGGAGATATCCGCTTGTCGGCTTCACGCATTGTCCAGTGGGGGGTGATCATTTCAAATATCAGTCATATCCATATATCACCCCGATCTTATAGTGGAGCTACAGTGCAGCATGATATTTGTGCATCAGGATGATATTTCCAAATATCCGGTTATCTTCCGAATATCATCCTGATGCTGACATGATGGTGACGTCATCCGGATTTGAGGAGGTGTGCGATAGGCAGATATGCTGATGACGTCAGCAGGATATGACGGTGACATCATCAGGATGTTCATCGGCCAGACATTTGGTATCGACTAAGCAGGAGGATCTTCCTCCGATGGATCAGGTTGTGCCGATGAAGGCGATTATCATGCAGGTGATATTGCGATGATGATGCTGACGTTAGGGTGATATTTCAAGCAACAGGTTATCATGCTGCTGGAGGATGATGATGAAGGTTTATACTAGTGTCGTCGGGAGCAAAAGCACCGACATCATATATGCTCGCGACCTAGTATATAAGGTGATGAGGAGGTTGCTGCGGGGTGCATGTGGGATAATTCGACCCTACATATTTTCAAATATCATGACGATGTATCTTGGCGGGAAACGGTTGCGACGCACAATATTCTGCATTTCCCAAGGCTGCGGGTTGGTGCGCCATTAATGGCGATTGTTGCAGAGGTATGGGCGATGGCATGGACGGATCCAGTACCCGACTGAAGTTGTACATCCATGGCTGGTGGCTCATGGCTCGAGATCCTCTTCTGTCCCCTCTTCTACCTGCCGCATTCAATGCGTTGAGCGCCATTTTTCTGATACTGTGTATCTGTGGGTTTTTTGGTCAACCATGTAATTAATGTTGGGAACCTTCCTTGCTGTATATAGCAGGAAGTGTTACTCATTTTTAGGTTGTTGAAAGTTGAACATTTTGGCTCTGTAACACAATACAGTTCATTTTGGTTGCTCTGTACAGCTAAACTTGTGAGTTTATGTATCT
Organism: Cunninghamia lanceolata; assembly: GCA_027924645.1. Classification (NCBI taxonomy): domain Eukaryota; kingdom Viridiplantae; phylum Streptophyta; class Pinopsida; order Cupressales; family Cupressaceae; genus Cunninghamia; species Cunninghamia lanceolata. The sequence continues at coordinate 12,312,492 of BSBN01000635.1, read as the reverse complement.
CCTGTTGTACGATTTGGCATGAATCCACTAATTTCATGGTTAATCTTATATGAATAATGCTATGTTTGCATGTGTTATGCTGATTTTGTCTCCAGTTTTGCATGTATCTTTCTTACTGCAATAGGGATGTCATAAGTATAGACAGCTTAACACTCTGTATTGGGAGATATCTATAAGGCAGATATCATGTGTATCCCCCTGAAATCCAGTTTTAGCTATTCATGCTGATCATTCACAGGTGTATGTCTACCGACTCCAAGCCCTGGATAGGCACCAATCTGGCTCTGTGTTGAGGTTATACACCATGTCCAGCTTTGCATCCAAAATTCAAATCAAACCATTTCATCCTTCCATCTGTTAGTTGTAGGATTAGGATTAGGAACCTCTGCATGCTCTCATACCTAACCAGACATTATGTCCAAGAACGTTGCCCACCTTGTGATTTGTTATACAGATCTTGGTCCATATGTGAGAGTATTCTGCCTGTTGCTGTCAAGTTAGATCTTTCTATCTTTGAGCTAGTCAAGGTTATATCTTGAGTTATAGGGACACCCCCCTTGGTGCGGCAGAACCAGAAGTGAAGGGGAGGAGCTCACGCAACCTCATGTATTAGTTGGCTGAATCTGCGTGTGCATAGGAATTGGCAAACCCTGATGCTGATTCAGAAGAAAAACCAATAGGAATCACTCCCTTTGAAGCATGGTGTGTTAGGAAACCTGTTGTGTGTGCGACACTAGAGTTTTTGGCTCCCTAGTATGGGCACACATTCCTTCAGAGAAGCGTAAGGCCTTAGAACCTCAAAGTCAACTCTACATCTTTGTTGGTTATTCTGATGATATCAAAGGACATCGGTGTTTAGATCTTGAAACACATGAGCTTTTCATTGAGAGAAGTGTGCAATTTGAGGAAAGCTCTCCTAGCTCATCCTCTCATCTTCCTTCCTCCACAACGGATTTAGATAGTGACTCAAAGGGTTTTCCTCTAGTTGCCTCTACTCACAAAATTGATCACAAGGCTTCAGCCTCTTATTCATAGAGTTCAAATTATGATGATGAGGATTCTCCTCCTCCATCCCCTACCATGCCTCGCTAGGCTCATTAGACACTTGAGTTTGTAGATACTCTTGTTGGAGATCCTTTAGATACTCGAAGGACTCAGTCGCAAAACTAGGATATCCGCATTCCTATATTACCACAACTTTAGATCCACAGTCCTTTTGTGAAGCATCTAGTATTGTTGAGTGGGATTCATCAATGGAGGAAGAGTATAACTCTGATTTGAAAAAAAAAATGGGATCTCATTCCACTTCCTAGGGGAAGAAAGTTAGTTTGATGTGGATCTATCGAACCAAATTTGTAGTGGATGTATCAGTTGACAAGTTCAAAGCATGGCTTGTGGCCAAAGGTTTCTCACATGTTCCAAGTGTTGACTACAATGAGACCTTTTCCCCTATCACCAAGATGAACTCCATTCACTTGATACTTGCTATTGTTGCAACTCAAGGTTGTATTGTACATCAGATGGATATGAAGAATGCATTTCTTCACGAGGATCCACAGGAGTAAATTTACATGGAGTAGCCACAGGGATTTGTTAAAGATTATTCATTGGTTTGTAGATTGCAGAAGTCTCTCTGTGGCCTCAAATAGGCCCATGGGCTTTGTATGCCAAGATGGACTCCTTTCTTCTCTCAGTTGGGTTCTCCATATGCCACTCAAATTTGAATGTCTACATCTTGAGACAGGAGGATGCTCTTCTTTTCTTGGCTCTTTATGTTTATGACTTGATTGTCACTAGGAGCACTTCATCCATCATTGTAAGTGTCAAAACTACTTTTCATGATAGATTTTCCATGACCGAATTGGATCTCTTGCAGTATTTTCTCAGGATTGAGATCACTTAGACCTTTTCTAGGATCTCTCTTGCACATCCCAAGTATGCTCTTGATCTTTTAGCTCATTTTCAAATGGTTTATTGTAAGACTACACTAACTCCCTTTTTATCTAGAGTCAAGCTTGAGTCAAAATGTTCCACACCACTGGTTGATGCCACTTTGTTTTGTCAACTTATTTGGTAGCCTCATCTACCTGAGTCATAGCAACATAGAGTCCTCAAGAATCACAATAGCCTACACCCAATCATTCAGTCCCAATGAAATTTGGTCAAGGTCAAGACTAGGAGACGTATATTACTATGTGACTACCATTAAGGGGCCCAAACTAAAGGAAAAATAGGATAAATCCATTGTACCAAAGAAAACCCCTTCTTTAAGCAAGACCAAACCATCCAAGAGAATTAAATAGTGAGACAAACACAAATCTAGTATCCACTCCAACGTAGAGTGTCATGCGCAAAATAATTTATTCATGCACATAAGCATAGGATTATCATTAGCTAGAGGTGGAGAACATGAACCTTAAAGTTCTGTGTCTTTGTGCAACAAAAATCACAACATCCATGTTAGATGCAAAAGTAGAGTGCCTATTCTATTCATAGATGCGAGTGTAAGGGAAACCATTGGTTTTTTAGTCGATGGTGGCAACATGAAAAACCTCATGTCTAAAACTACTATTGTGTGCCTAAAATTACCAACCATGCCTCATCTACAACCTTATAGTTTGGGATGGATCAATTCCTATACCACCAAAAGTAGACATGCCATGTGTCAATGTTACTTCTTTTCTATTCATCCTTTTTATAAGGAGCGAGTATGTGACATTGCACCAATTGATTCTAGTAAGATAATCCTTGGGCATCCCTACTTGCATAATTTCCAAGGTGTCTATACAACCAAACCTTGGAGCATCACCATATTAGTGGGTGGTAAGATATATTGGATTCTTAAGGTGATTCCACTAGTCAAACATGGTATGTAGCCTCTACATTGAATTATAGAAGTTTCCTTCAACATAATTAGGATAATTGTATTTCAATAAGGGGGAAATTATTTGCACACTACCATCTAAGCACACATGCCACCAAACATCAGTTCCATGGTATGTATACTACACACAACTCCTTGCATCATGTGCCATGCATGCAATGCCAAGAACCATGACATACAACTTAAAGGATATAACCTAGCATGTGCATAACCCTACATCATGCACCATCTACACAATGTTGAGGATCATGTTGCATAGTTTTTTTGACAGCTTTGTTTGTGTTTTATACCACATTTGCATTCCCACACACACTCACAATGTGCAATATAAATCTCAACAAATAAGCTTGTACAACATCACAAAGAACCATGCAGTAGTCCCACATATATTTTGGATCCATTTCATTTCATGCCATTTGTCAACACAATACATGACCAAAATCCTAACTATCAAAAGATGAAGCATCATACATGTTTGATTCAACTTCCATAATGACTTCCTTCATCATGATAATATAAAATATAGATGTACATTTGTAACATAACATGAGTAGATCTAGAAACCAGGAATTATAAATATGCAGCCACACATCTCCATGATAGTGTGCCATGTACATGATACACAAAGTAATAAAATGATCTTATTATAATTCTAGTATTCTTCTTTGTCTAATGCTTTATCTCTATATCACTTCTACATAATTACAACATATATAGGCCCTTGCTTGGAATGTTGTACCCAAACCACTTAGGATCCAGATCAACACCCACACAAAATCCATACATAAAACAAAAGAAAAATGTTAGAGTATGCACTTTTTACCATTACACTTTTAAATAAATATATATTAAACAAGAGATACATTGTGTCTAGTTCTTGTTGGTAATTTAGTATTCAAAATCGTATTTGGAGTAAAGGATAGTATGATTACATAAATAGTGTAAAACTATATAATAACTATGATTTGTTTTTGTAGAGTAACAATAACCCTAGTAGGTGTAATGTTCATTTGTACTAATTTCTATCTATCTAGTACTAGTATATAATATAATTGTTAAACATGAATTTAACACTAAAAACATAATAAACGATAGGCTAGAGAGATGTACAAATGACCGTGATAGATTAATTCTACTACTTTGAGTTTTTAGATAGAATTGTGATTGTGATTTCTACCTTTGGTCGCTATCTCATCTTTTTCCCATGATCATGTCTATGGAATCTAATTACCTACAAATTCTTGATTTGAAACAAATGGCCTAGGCCTTGTCCTTAAACATGGCAACTTAGAACCTGATTCATACAATTTGACATTCAAGTCAACAACCAATAATTATTCTTTTGAATAAGGTTAGCTCAAATAAGGCAACAAAATTTGAATTTTGTTAAACGAGATCATGCAAACAATCATATCCAAGGGACAAGACTACACTACTATATGTGGGTTGATAAACTTGCAATAATTATTCAAAAATTAAATGGAGGATAGAGGGGCTTAGCTTTAAAACCAATGATAGGGAATGATTATTGATGATTCTATGAATTGATTCACTACCCCCTAATATTAATAGCTTTAGTATAGCTTTGATATGCTAACTATCTAAAACATGCACAAAAAACCTTGTAGTTCAATCTTGAGCATTGTAGACTTCAATCATGATTGCCACAAATTTTAAATTTGAGGCACACATATGAACTAGCAAAATGTATATTGTTGGAACCTATTTAATCTCATCTCTAATAATTGAAGTGCTTGTAACAATGGTTATATCTATAAACACCTTTAGGGAATCTATCAAATTACTAGTGTCAAGTTATCCTTAGCAAGACCCTTGTTGGATAGGATTTACGATTTGAACTGAAGATTCAAAGACAATATTCACCAACATGCAAGTGGCCTATATGTAGATGAAGTTCTTTTGTCCTTTAGAAAATTAGTGTGTCCTTTAATGATTTCTCTTTGATCAATGATATGAATTAATTGCACAAACAAATGTCAATTTAAATACCAAAACATAGTAGTTGTTGCACAAACATATGTGAAGCCAACTCATAATGGTTAGTAAGAAAGGGTGGAGTCTTGGAATTTAAATTTGAAGATTTGAAATATGCGTTTAATATCAAGTGTACTAGAATTAATTATGAGTGACACATGATTGAACTTGGACAGAAAAATTGATAATCTCAAGGCAAGGAACAATTGTATAAAAGTATGTACAATGGGGTGCAATAAATGAAAGATAAATAGTGAATATATAAGAATTAATGTAAATAAATGTAAATAGGAATAAATAAAGATTAGGGATTGATCTAAAACTTAGCACAAGAATATGTCATTTGTTGATATATGATTGCATTATGATGTTCCATAAAAATGACCCAACACTTAATGGGAATTGGAATGGATACATGTTAATTTCATCATTACAATGTGGAGAGTGAAAAGCAAGAGAAAAAATATTCTATATAGTAGTCATGGTTTTTAACTTTTATAATGATTCAATTTATATAGAATACAAGGATAAAGTTCTAAATATAGATAGTAAAAATTTAATATTAAATTATATATTCTATATTATATTACAATCATTATTATAATTCTATATTTATATAAATATTGTAATTACACCGAGAGGCATTATAAGTGGCATTAAGGGGATGACTGTGACTGTGTACATAAAAACTAAATAGAGCTGACATATATATTTTTTAAATTATGAAGTGTTTTAAATTTAAAATATATAATCGACATACTTTTTTTAAATAAATGCACATAAGAATAATACATGTATTATAATGACTAATTAATATCATCTTTTACTCATTTATTATAGCATAGTATACTTGATGAAATCTTTATATTTTAAAGTAAAAGAGGTCATAGGTTAAAAACCATCAAGTGGGTGTAATTTTTTATGAAATAATTTAAAATACTTAGTGTCAATGGCTAGAAATATATGGTAACAGTTAGTAGGCCAATTTTTTTATCCTAACCAACTAATCTATGCCTTGTAAACAAATTGAAAAAAGTACTTAAGGAACATTAGGACTAAACAAATTATTGTAAGAGGCCTGGACATTTAATTGATCTCACTTGGTGATATTGGTTTAAGGTGTTTGGATGGAGGTGTCACCTCTTTCCTTTATGGTGACCCTGCGTCCCTAGCTCTGGCTCTTTCATTGATGTTGTTTGAATCAGTGTTATTCCTTTTCCTACCCCTCCTAAGTTTGGTAAGATTGTGTTCTTGTGTGCACATTCTTCTCCTATGGTTATTCTAGGGGAGGATTCTATTGCTCATGACACTTATTTCTTAGAAAGGGGAATTTGTAGATTTAGTAGGTTGTGGCCAAAACATATTGATCTAAATAAGTAGATTTTTGATCATTGGCATCCCCTTATGGATGGAAAATGTGAGATTTATCCTTGCATTAAGGGATTTGTTTTGATTTTTGACTCAGCATTTGACAAGGATGCAATATTGGATAGTCGTATGTGGTTATGGAGCCAAAATTCCCTCATGATTAAGCCCTAATTTCCCTCTTTCAAGCTCTTCATAGAATCTTTCAACATCATGATTGTGTGGATTCATCTCCCTAACCTCCCTCTCCACTTGTGGTGATTGGAAACTCCCTAGGGCACTTCTTGAAGGTGGATTCTGCCACTACTCTTTTCTCTTATACTACCTTTGCTCGTATCTTGGTGGAAATCAATTTGTCCAAGCCCCTTTCTAGTTGAGTTTGTTCTACAAGTGGTAGATGGGTCTTTGAGTTAGCCTCTTGATTACAGGGGCATCCCCTTCTAATGTTGATGATATTTTTCTATGGGTCATTTGGTGTCAAATTGCCCTCACCATAGGGTTTCAAGATCTTCTTTGTGGTAGAAACATGCCCTCCTTAAACACCTCACTATTGATTATGATGATAATGACTCCCTTACAGAGTGCCCTAGGCCTCTCCTTAATGTTGGCATTGATCCTCCTATGTCTATCGTGTAATGCATCTGATGTTCCTTCTGTGACCTAGAAACCTTTATATAATTCTTCAACCTTAATATAACTCTTGAACATTTGTACATAACTCTCAAATAAAGAAAATAACTATAGAATAACTATTAAGTAATTGAAATAACTCTTTAAATAAAAAAAATAACTCATCATTGATATCTCTAACTAAGATATAAAACTCCAACTAAAATATAGCTTGGCAACAAAGATTACTATTTTATTTTCCCTATTCATGCTTTATTGTTTTATTTTCTTCTAGATTGTGCTCTCGTGTGCCCATTCTTCCCCTGTGGTTATCCTAGGGGAGGATTCTATTGCTCATGAGACTTATTTCTTAGAAAGGGGAATTTGTAGATTTAGTAGGCTGTGGCCACAACTTCTTGATCTGAATAAGTAGATTTTTTATCATTGGCATCCCCTTATGGATGGAAAATTTGAGATTTATCCTTGCATTAGGGGCATTGTTTTGGTTTTTGAATCGGCATTTGACAAGGATGCAATATTGGATAGTCATTTGTGGTTATGGAGCCAAGATCCTCTCATATATATATCCTAAAAATGTACTTTAAATAACTCTAAAGTAAAATAAATTCACATATATACAAAAATCTCTATATATTCTCTATAAATTTATACATTTACACACACACAGATATATATATATATAGGCAAATTGCTACCAAGGAGGTAGCTCCCATTATTTTAATCAAAAAATAGAAAAATGCATGTCTCATTACAAGTTCCCTCTTGCACCCATTCTCAATGATGAAGTAAGAAACATAATCCAGAGACCATTTCTTGTAGTCTTTCAATCTAGGCTAGAGTCAGTGCATTCCCCTCATGGGCCATATAGAAAGCATATGTTTCCATATTATTCCTTTCTAGGCATTCTCTATATAGTTGAATAATTTGCTTTAGCTTATCGGTCTTTTTTTTCAATACATATTGCATCACCCGCTGAACCTGTGTTTGGGTTTTGATTCATCTCATCTATGGCATTGGATACTTCTTCTCTCAGCCTTGGAATCACAACTCTATTATTGACTTGTTCCCCCAATAGACATTCCCATGGTCTTGACTACATTGTATATCAACTCTCTAGTAATGTTGCGCCGTGGATGTGAGCTTGTTGTAGGAGTTTCTTGCCTATAACTTAACTTATCGCCTTCTCTTCCTCTTGCAAAGATATAACAAAGACTCTTCTTAATTGTTCCTCCATGTTGTTGGTGTTGTAGTCACATCTGCAACTTGGGAAGTTTAACCTTTCTCCCATCGGTTTAGTCTCTCTGCTCGAAGATGAAGGGAAATCCTTCTTGAATAGGATTAGTTAATAGTTTCATTCATGTTGTGATCCATTAGTCAAGTGTGTTATTCCTCCAAATCCCCTCCTCAAGATTTCTCAGTACTGATGATGGGCTGCAATTCATCCCATGCCTCCCTTTTGTTTGATATTTTCATCTTTGAATGATTTGGTCGATCCCTTGATTAGATAGGAAATCTGCAACACAATTTGCTTCTCTATAAATGTGCTTTATTATGAACTCTTTGATTTTCTTAAGGTACCTCTATGCTAATTCAAGCCACTTTGAGATTTTCTAGGTGACTATCTTATTGAACGTTACAACCCTGACCGCCACATGTGAGTCACTTTCAATCTTAATAGGAAATAATTTCTTTTTTTGTACAAGTTTTGAGGCCTTCCACCAAAGTTGCTTGAACTCAACATCACTATTGGTACTATAAGGTAGTTTGATAGAACACACCCAACATAACATCCTATGTTCATCCCATATAATGTAACTGGCTCCCGACGCTCTAGGGTTCCCTCTCGACGCCCCGTAAATGTTGAGCTTTAGTTGGCCATGTGGTGGTGCCATCCACTTTGATTATTTCCTTTTCACTTTACCTTCATAGGGATTTCGACTGTGGATGGGGTTTTTAAATACTTCCAATCTCTACTTACTTTGTTATCCCATGAGGAGTACATGCACTTCCTTCTACTCACCTTCATATTCTGGTGTTCACTTATTCCCATTTCTATCTTGTTCATGATAGTCTCGATGTTAGATGATTTCCCTTTGAAGACCCTTGAGTTTTTTTCCTTTCATAGTTGCCATATAATCATGGTACGTGCCTCAATCCATAATCCAACCCATAGTGATCCCTTATACAACCTCAACTAGCATTGGAATGTTTATATTATTTTGGAAGGAAGCGGTCCCGATCATCCAAGCATATAGCACATTCATCTCCAACACTCTTGTGCCATTTGGAATTGTAGAAGCAAATGATCAATTGTCTCTTCATTGTCCTCACATAATGGGCATCTGAAGGGGCCATAAAATCCCATTTTAACATTCTATCTCCCATTACGATACGATTGACTAGAAAAGACTAGGCAAATGCTCCTGCTTTGGGGAGAACATTAGAGTTCCAACATAAGTCCTTGGGCCATGAATGTCATTGATCTTCTTGGAGCTGCAAATCATATCCAATCTTGGCTATGTATCTCCCTGACTTAGATCCACACCAAATTAGTTCATCCTCTCATTTTAAAAGTATTATTTTCCTCTTGGATAGTTCATCCAAAATTATCCTTTTGGGTTGGGATTTCAGTTCATCAAACTTCTTCCACTTGCATTCTGATCCATCTAATTCTTATTCTATTATTGTGTTATCCCTGACTTTCTCACCATATATTCCTTCCATGATATCCTTGCAGCCTTCTAACCCTGGTACTTCTATGAGTGGTATGTGCCCATTCTAGTAATCAGACCAAAAGAATGTCAATTTTCCATCATTGATTTTCCATGAGAGGTGATCTATAAGGATTGGTCTACATTTCATCATGAATTTCCATAGATGTGAGTCATTCAGAGGATTGGCAATAGTAAGTATACGTTTTGGTGCTTCATTATCTATGTATTTGTTCCATAGTATCTGACACCACAATGTGTTCAAGGATGTTCATACATTCTCTATGATAGTTTTGCCCCCAATGCCCAATTCTGTAACTCTATATTCTTGAGCCCTACTCCACCGTTCTCTTTTTTCTACATGACTTTATCCTAGGCGATGAGAGGGATTCATTTTCATAGACATGATATTTCCACAGTCCATGATGATAGTGCTAGTGCTTCTGGAAAAACTGTGTTTGCTTTTTTTGTCTCAACGTTTCAGATCACACTCCATGATCCATCATTAGGAGGAAAGGAAGAGGATTCATTTTACTTCATTTGAACCTTCCCATAGAAACTTCCTCTTGATTCCATTGAAGTCCTTCTTAACTTTGGGAGTTAACTCCATATAGGACAACATGTAGATTGGGATGGCAGCCAGGATAGCCTTTACCATGGTAATTCTCCTGGATAATGTAAGCCATCGCCCTTTCCATGGCTCAGCCTTCTTTCTACACTTACCTATAGTATCGTTCAATAAACAAGTGTGAACTACCCTTTGGAATAAGGGAATCCCCAAATATGTGTTGGGGATTTTTTGAATGTTGTAACCCAATGTAGCCACAATCCTATGTTGTACTGATTTCTTAGTGTTGAAGAAGAATATTTTAGATTTTTATTTGTTTACTGATTGCCCTAAACAGCTTACATATTCTTCTAGAGTTGCTTTAATTACTACAATTTCCTCCATTGTTTGGATACTATAGAGCAGTGTGTCATTGGTGAAGAGTTGATGGGTAATATTTGGTGTTTTCCTGGTGGCTTGTATGCTTTCCACCTACCATAGGCTACATTCCTTCTAATCCCATGACTCAAAGCTTCATCCATTTGAACGAACAGGAAGGGGGACAAGGGATCCCCCTGTCTTAATCCATGGGTGCCTTCAAAAAATCCACATGGACTACCATTGATCATGATAGAGTATCTTGGAGTAGAGATGCATTCATAAATCCATTCTAGCCACTTTTTACTAAAACCAAATTTCTCCATTGATCTCATTAGAACTCTCCAACTAACCCTATCGTAGTCTTTACTTATGTCAATTTTCAAAATCATTCCTTTCTGGTTATTGTTCTTGATTGAGTGAAGAGTCTCTTAAGCAATTATAATGCCATCTATGATATTCATCCTGGGGTGAAGCCACTTTGTTCTTGTGATATTATGGATGCTAGCATGATCTTCAATCTATTTGCCATTATCTTAGAGAAGATCTTGTAGATTGTGTTACATAGTGAGATGGGCCTGTAATCCGTTAGGGTTGTGCATGACTACTTTTTGATAATTAGAACAATGTTGGTAGTATTTATGTCTCTCAAGATCTTGGCCGATTGCCTTGATTCCTCAACCATCTCCCAAATGTCTTTGCCCATGAAATCCCAGCAAAACTGATAGAATGAGGTAGGAAATCCATTGGGCCCAGGGGCCTTGTCTGAATGAAGCTAGAATATGGCATACTTGACTTCTTCTATTGTTGTTGAGGCAACTAGGATGACATTATCCTCATTCTTCACCAATGTTGGGATGTTGTCTAGGATATCATTAAAAATTGGTTCCATCACATCCTCACTTCCCAATAAACATTGAAAGAATTGATCGCCTCTTGTTGAATTTCTTTTGGGTCTGACAAAGATCTACCATTAGCAATCACTATGTTTGTAATTATATTTTGTCCGCGCCTTACTTTGGTGACATTATGGAAAAATTTTGTATTGAGGTTGCCCTCATTCAACCATGTCTCTCTAGATTTTGACTTCTAATAAAATTACTAATAAAATTACTCTCTTGCAAGTATTTCATTATTTTTGGCCATTAATTATTTCTCCCTTAAGTATTCTACTTAAGTCATCCCATTTTCTATAACTTGTTCATAATGGCCTCCATCTCTTTCTCTATCTACTCCTTCTCCTTGATGATGTCTTTAAAGGATTCCTTATTCCATACTTTCAATTTTGTTTTTATGTGTTGAAGTTTTTGTGAAAGATGAACATCCTAGAGCCATTTAGGTTAAGTGGTTCTGCCCACCATGATTTGATCAAATCTTTTATTTCTGGACTTCTCAGCCACATTTTCTCAAAGCAGAATTGACAATTAGGGGGAGAGTGGTCTTCACTAAAACTTGGGGATACATGAAAGTGATCTAATCCAAATATTGGCTTAATTTGGGATTCCAATAGTACTGGGGAATTTAGCCAATTCGATGACATGAGGAATCAATCCAACCTTTTGGTTATGATGGTAAAACCAGATCTTCTATTATTCCAAGTGAATTTTCCATTGGCAGGGATAATGTCTATGATGTTATCAATAACAAATTCTGTAAAGTCCTATTGAGCCTACATGATCTTTCCTAGACCACCTTCTTCTCAACCAGATCCAGGATTGCATTTTTAATTCATTTCAAATAGTCTTTTTGTCCTCCATTTTAGTTGGGTCATACACATTAAAGATATTGTTCAAGATAAATCAGAATTACAGCTGCGTACCTTTGTCGATTGCCAATTGGAGTGTGAAGAGATGGGATCCATTTGTATTCTTCCAAGATTTCAAAGCAGCCCAAAACCACCCGAAGTGCCTACTACCTCAGTAAAGTGACCATTCCAACCCTTGTAATTTTTTATGAAAGTTTTTGCCTCCATTTTATTCAGTTTAGTCTTTTGTAAAATGACTACATCAACCAAGAGATTTTCTAATTGGCACTTGGTTGTGTGCCACTTGTTAGGGGCATTTAAGCTCCTAACATTCCATGTGAGAAGCTTCATTGCTTCCTAAGGGAGGGGCTCCTCCCTTAGATCTCAGAAGATAGTTTTTAAGTGTTGATTGTTCTCTAGTTTGTGCCAACTCCTCCCTCTTTTTCTTATTTGTTTTCCTTCCCCTTTTTGGGGCAATCACATTCATGTCTACTTTGAGATGTTTGGTCACAGATTGGCTTATTCTTCTTGGATCTACAATGTCGATTTCATCTTCTGGCTCTTCATCATCTACCTGCAAATCTTCCTCATATATTGGATCCTCATTTTTGCTTTTGATTTCATAAGGGATAATTGCCAAACAAGGAGTCAATGTTTGATCTTGGTTTGTTGTGACCTCTTCCACTTCAGCATGTTTTGGGTTGGTGCCAAGGTCTTGAGCCTTATTCATTTTTGGAGTCCATCGCATCATGGCCTTCGGAGGAAATCCGATGCATGCTTCTTCATTATGATTGCGGCTTCAACATTTTAGACAATAGAATTTGGGAGTTTCTATCTCAATCCCTTGTGACCATATTCTAGATGATGAAGCAAGATTGATTTGGTTAGGAATATAATTGTAATAATTCAAATCTAAGAATAGATTAGGGATTCTCCATTTCACATGTCGATCTCAATTGTCCTCCCCATGGAATTTCCTATTCTATCCAAACAGTTTGGCATCCAGTACTCTGGATGTATGTTGTAGAACCTAATCCAGGTCAATCACTCATGGGAGTGGTATCTCTGGGGTTGAAATTTGGTGTCCAATTTTGCATTTATAGAGATAGGATCTGTTCTTCTTCCATACACCATTATGTAGTATCTTATCTCTCTTTTGCGAGTTTTGGAAAATGGCGGTGAAAAAGCCTTTTGGTAGGAAGTTGAGAATTGCTTCGAATTCCCAGTTTTCACTTATCCATTCTTTGATCTCTTTCCTTGGGAGATTCAACCCAATGAATTTTCCAATTAGGGCAGTATCTGAAAGTGTCGACGCATGTTGAAACATCAATCCTCGCTACTTCTATTGTGTCTAGTTGGTGTTTTTGTATCTTTTGCACTATTTTTTTCCGGCTTGGTCTCATGTTCACATCGCCCCTTATTATATATATATATATATATATATATATATATATATATATATACTCTATATTTTTTATAAGCTTATCCACTTTTTATATAAATCTATATAAATAGGAATAAATAAAGATTAGGGATTATTATAAAACTTAGCACAAGAATATGTTATTTTCTAATATATGATTGTTGGAAGTTTGTGGGTGTTTTCATTAATGTCAACCTCCAGTAGATGGTTCACTTGGTTTCCAAGTGCTTTTGAGAAAATTTGAATAAAAAGGTGTGCAGTGTGACAGAGGTATGTTCAGTGTTGTGTTCTACATTTCCTCATGCTTGAAGAGATGCATGTGTGGTTTGGAAGTGATGATTAGAGGTGTTTAAAGGTGTTATATCTAGAATCTCAGGTTTTGGATCATGTGGCAGTGGAAGATGTGTTTGACAGAGTGTTTGACTATGAAGAAGGTTGTCTGGGATAAATGAGATTGCTCTTCATTTCTCCGCATCAAGGTTTCTTGTCTTGCGGATCTAGGAACGTGCATATATTGTTTGTATCTACCTTCCCTTGAAGTTTCTAGTGTTGGGTTGCTCTACAAGTTCAGTTCTTGTGTTGGTGTTCAGTGGTAGTGCATCATGATGTGCAGAATGAAGACATTCTTTGTTTCAGGTGGTTGCGCCAATGTTGCACAAGATGTTGATGATGTTGGAATATTCTAGAAAGATGTGTGGAAGTTGTGGAATATTTCTTCTTGGTCTGCATGATGTTTTTGGACTTGGAGAGACATGTATGTGGTCGCTTGCAGGGTTAGTTCAAGTTTGGCTAACCTGGCTTGCCAATGCTATTTGTAGAGATACCTCGTGGATTGTGGATGTGATGAGCAACATGGTGATACAGATTTGGGTTTCAGTTAACCCTTGGCGTGGTCCACTTTCACTTCTTTCCACCATGGAAGTGTTTGGTGCCGACCTATTTCAGTGTTGCACGTGTGAGATGCACATGTTTCATTAAGACTGACCTAATTAAGATTGCTTTAGGTTGTGGATGGTATATATACAAGATGAAGTTTGAGTGGAGTGATGTAGAGAAGATAATGTGAATGTGAATCAAGGGTGGTGAATTGAGTGTGAGCTTAAATGTTTATGACTTCTGGATGCAGTGAGCATAAGGTGTCTACATTTCAGTTTGCTTGAAGTTGTTGGAGGCAATGAGCTGAAGGTTGCGGATGGCATAAAGTTACAATGGTCGATTTCTCCTATTACCTTGAGATAGTGAATCTCTTTGGAACAATCTTCTTCTATTCTTCTCTCCTCTGGACAGTGAGTCATTCTGGCAATGAGCCTTTCTTTTGGGCAGTGAGCCCTTGGTAGTGAGCCTACTTGTATTCGGTGTTGCTATTCATATATATGTGAGCTAATCCTCACCGTGGTTTTTCCCTTCTTGGGTTTTCCATGTAAATCTAGTGTTCTTATGTGTTTGGATGTGTTTGCATTGATGCTTCATATGTTTACATTTTTCTAATGCATAATAAGAGTTTGAATATTAGAATAGTATTGAGGGTTTAATGTTTAATGTACAACTAATTTACCCCCCTCTTAGTTATCTTGTGCATACTAACAATTGGTATCAGAGCCGAGTACCTTGAAAAAGCTTAATCGGTTAAGGTAGATCTGAATGGCATACATGAAAGGTATTGAGATTCCCTTGTTTGATGGATCAAGTTATGCTTTCTGGAAGATCAAGATGGAAAGCTTTCTTGTCTCTTTAGGGTATGGTGTATAGAAGTTAGTTGAGAAAAAATATACTATACCTACTAATGGTCCAAAGGATGATGATGAGATTAAAGACTCTGCGAACAATGGCAAGGCAAGGAGTGATCTTCTGAATAGTCTTTCTGATTTAGAATTGGTGAAGGTAATGAGCTATAAAACTACTCATGAGATTTGGAAGAAGTTGGAAAGTATCTATGAAGGAGATGACAAAGTCAAGCAAGCAAAGATGCAAAATTTGAAGACAAAGTTTGAAACCTTAAATATGTCAGAGGATGAAACTATTGCAAGTTACATGTAGAGAGTGGATGAAGTTGTCAATTCCATCAATGATCTTGGTGGAAAGCTGGAGGAAGTTGAAGTGGTAATGAAGGTACTAATAACTCTTCCAAAATCTTATACTTCTAAAGTTTTTTCTATTGAGAAAGTTCAACATTTGGATACTTATACTAAGGATCAATTGTTTGGTACTTTAACTACTTTTGAATTGAGAGAATTTGGTCAAAATGATTCAAGAAAAGAGACTTATTTTAAGGTTAGCAAGACAAAAGAGAATGATGAGTCAGATCTAAATGATTTTGATGAAGTGGAAGCAATTTTTGTAAGTAGATTGAAAAAGGGCTCTAGAAAGTACAGAGGTAAGTTACCTTTCAAATGTTTTGGCTGTGAAAAGATAGGTCATTATGCTTCAAAATGTCTAGTCAAAATTTCAAATGATAAATACAAGGATAACAAAGGTAAATTAATCAAGAGGAGTTATTATGTTAAAGAAGATGATAGCATATCTGATGATGAATCTAACTATCTGGATAATGAAAGTGATGAATGCATGTTCATGGCTTTGAATGTTGGAACTAATTCTACTGACCCTGAAAGATGTATGAAAGAAATTGCTCCAGAAATAGGGCACAACATCAAAGGAAATTTGGTAACTGTTTTTCATGCAAGAGAAGAGGAAAACTACTGGATAATTGATAGTGGATGTTCAAATCACATGATAGGTGATAAGAATAAGTTTGTTAATCTTGAGAAGTTTGATGGAGGTTTTGTTAAGTTTGGAGATGATGCATCTGCTAAGATCTGTGGAAAAGGTTCAATTAGTTTTGATGGCAAGCATAGTATAGATGATGTTCTCTATGTCAAGGGTCTCTGACATAATCTCCTAAGTGTAGGATAAATGTGTAGCAGAGGATATAGCCTTGTGTTTCAGGATGGTGGTTGTGAAATTAGAAAAGAAAGCTCAAGAACTCTAGTTGCTACAGGAACAAGGACAAAAGGAAATGTATATCATCTCAAAGGTACTAACGGTGTGTATTTTATGAATCAAATCAATGAAAGTTGGCTATGGCATAGAAGAATGTGTCTCATAATTTTGATAGCTTAGTAAGGATCAGCTCTACTCGAGCTATGAGAGATCTGCCAAAAATTACAAAGCCTATCAATGCAATTTGCAAGAAATGTCAAATTAGGAAGCAAACAAGGAAGACTTCAAAATCAAAGAATATTATACCACAGGACCTCTAGAGTTGGTACATACAGATCTATGTGGACCTACAAGAACAAGAAGTTTTTAAGGTGATAGTTATTTCATGTTGTTTATTGATGATTATTCTAGAATGACTTGGGTAACCTTTCTCAAAGAAAAATTAGAAGCTCTAGATAAGTTTAAAGCATTTAAGGTTATGGTTGAAAATGAAATAGATCTGAAAATCAAGTGCTTGAGATCTGACATAGGTAGTGAGTTCATCTCCAATGAGTTTAACTATTTTTGTGAAGAGCATGGAATAAAAAGGCATTTGTCAGCCCCTAGGACTCCTCAACAGAATGGAGTTGTGGAAAGAAAGAATAGGACAGTTCAAGAAGCAACAAGGACAATGTTGAAAGAAGAAAATCTACTAGATATCTATTTGAAAGAACCTATTCACACTGCAGTCTACATACAAAATAGAGTGCAAGCAAGGGTCAATAGTTCAAAGACTCCATATGAACTATGGTACAGAAGAACCCCTACTGTAAAATATTTTAGAGTATTTGGAAGCAAGTGCTACATTAGGAGAGATGAAGAAAACTTGGGAAAGTTTGATACAAGATCAGATGAAGGAATCTTCCTTGGATACTCTACAAAGAGCAAGGCCTACAGGTTCTACAACAAGAGGCTAAAGAAGTTAGTTGAAAGTGCAAATGTCAAAGTAGATGAAGAACCACATCAAAGCCTAGTGTTGATAGAAGGATATGAATCTGATGAGCTCACATGCAGAGAAGAAGAAAGAGAAGAAGAAAAAGAAAAGGAGATGCAAGTTGATGAAGAAGATGCTCTAGAAAGGATTCCTAAGACTCCCAAGTATGTGCAGAAGAATCATTCTAAAGATCAAATCATTAGAGATAAGAACAAGGGTGTATTAATGAGAAGAAATATTGCTATGGCAGATGAACAGGTAAATTTGTGCTTGCTATCTAAAATAGAACCCAAAACAATGACTGAAGCATGCAAAGATGAACACTAGATCAAAGCTATGGAAGAAGAATTGATGCAGATTGAGAAATTTTAGACTTGGGAAATTGTCCCAAGACTAGTAGACAAAAAATGTAATAGGAACTAAATGGGTATTCCAAAACAAATTGAATGATAATGGAGAAGTAGTCAGAAATAAGGGTAGGCTTGTGTGTAAAGGATACTCACGAGTGGAAGGAATAGATTATGAGGAAATATATGCTCCAGTGGTAAGAATGGAGGCCATTAGAATGTTCTTGGCCTTTGCAACTCATAAGGACTTCAAAGTTTATCAGATGGATGTGAAATCTGCATTCTTGAATGGGGAGTTGGAAGATGTATACATTGAGAAACCGAAAGGCTTTTAGTTATCAGATGATCCAAATATGGTCTGCAAATTGAAGAAGGAATTGTATGGACTCAAACAAGCTCCAAGAGCTTGGTATGCAAGACTGGATAGATATCTACTATAGCAGGGATTCAAAAAGGGTATTGTAGATAGCAATTTGTACTTCAAAGTTAAAGAAGATCAAATTTTGATTGTGGAGGTATATGTTTATTATATAATCTTTGGAGGGAATGAAAGTATGTGTAAGGGATTTGCAGAAGAGATGCAGAAAGAATTTGAAATGTCAATGTGTGGGGAAATGAATTTCTTTCTTGGACTACAAATCAATCAATCAGAAAAAGGTATTTTTATTTCACGGTCAAAGTATGTTAAGGAAATGTTGAAAAAGTTTAGAATGGAGGCTTCCAAACTGGTATATACTCCCATGACTACTGGTTGTAAGTTAAGAAAAAATGATGAATCTCCTAAGGCTGATCAGAGTAAGTACGGATCAATGATTGGTGGACTATTATACCTGATTGTTACTAGACCAGATATCATGCATGCATTTTTCCTTGTGGCTAGATTTCAAGTAGATCCTAGAGAATCACATGTTATAGTAGTAAAAAGGATATTTAGATACTTGAAAGGCACTCCGAACTTTGGCCTATGGTATCCCAAGGATACTGATTTCTCTTTGAGTGCATATACAGATGTAGATTAGGTAGGATGTACAAATGATAGAAGAAGTACAAGTGGTGGTGCTTTCTTTCTTGGAAGCAGACTAGTCTCATGGTTGAGTAAGAAGCAGGATTCAGTGTCATTATCTACTGCAGAGGCAGAGTACATTGCAGTAGCACCTTGCTGCACACAGGTGTTGTGGATGAAGAAGACATTGAAGGATATCAAAGTCTCATATGATGAACCTATTCCTATCTTATGTGATAATACAAGTGTTATCAATGTTTCAAAGAATCCAGTAATGCACTCAAGAACAAAGCATATTTTAATCTAGTATCACTTCCTAAGAGAGAAGGTTGCAGAGAATGAGGTGAAATTGGAATGTGTGCCTACTAAGGATCAAGTTGCAGATATTTTTACAAAGGCTCTTCCTAAGGATACTTTTGAGTATCTCTCATAGAATTTAGGGGTTATTGCCCCTCCTTTTAATTAAGATGCATAAATGTGTGCATATGTCTAGGAAGCATTTCAAGATACATTCTTAGTCCTAGACTGATGTTGAAAGCTACCTCTCAGGGGGAGTAAGTAGTGGTTTTGCTGGTTGGTACAGTTAGATGGAACATATTTTTATGCTCTTAAGGGGAAGTGTATAGAAAAGTGAAAGTAGTGGAGTGAGAGCAGGTGCTTGCTGGTGTTGCAAGTGTTGCCCTTTGACATTGATGTCAAAGGGGGAGAGAGCTAGAGTGGCTAAAAAACCATAATGCAGGAAAGTGTGTAAAGTAGAGGTAAAAAGTGTGAAGAGTTAGAGTTGTTCTAGTTAGGAGGAGCACTATTGATTCTAGAGCTACTGATTGATTATTTTTGTTATTGATGATTTTCCAGAAAGTTAGTGTTTCCATCAATGACAAAGGGGGAGATTATTGGAAGCTTGTTGGTTTTGTCATTGATGTTAGCCTCTGGCAGATGGTTCACTTGGTTTCCAAGTGCTTTTGAGAAAATTTAAATAAAAAGGTGTGCAGTGTGACAGAGGTATGTTCAGTGTTGTGCTCCACATTTCCTCATGGTTGAATATATGCCTGTGTGGTTTGGAAGTGATGATTAGAGGTGTTATATCCAAAATCTCAGGTTCTGGATCGTGCGGTAGTGGAAGATGTGTTTGATAGAGTGTTTGACTGTGAAGAAGGTTGTCTGGGAGAAATGAGATTGCTCCGCATTTCTCTGCATCAAGGTTTCTTGTCTTGTGGGATTTGGGAACATGCATATATTGTCTATATCTACCTTTCCTTGAAGTTTCTAGTGTTGGGTTGCTTTGCAAGTTCAGTTCTTGTGTTGTTGTTCAGTGGTAGTGCATCCTAATGTGCAGAATGAAGACATTCTTTGTTTTAGGTGGTTGTGGCAATGTTGCAGAAGATTCTGATGATGCTTGAATATTCTAGAAAGCTATGTGGAAGATGTGGAATATTTCTTCTTGGTCCGCATGATGTTTTTGGACCTAGAGAGGCATGTATGTGGTCGCTTGCAGGGTTAGTTTAGGTTTGATAGACCTAGCTTGCCAGCACTATTTGCAGAGGTACCTCGTGGATTATGGATGTGATGAGCAACATGGTGATATAGATTTGGGTCCTAGTTAACCCTTGGCATGGTCCACCTTCACTTATTTCCACCGCGGAAGTGTTTGGTGCCGACCTATTTTAGTGTTGAATGTTTGAGATACACACGCTTCATTAAGACCGACCTAATTAAGATTGCTTTAGGTTGTGGATGGTATATATACAAGATGAAGTTTGAGTGAAGTGATGTAGAGAAGATAATGTGAATGTGAATCAAGGGTGGTAAATTGAGTGTGAGCTTAATTGCTTATGACTTCTGGATGCAGTGAGCAGAAGGTGTCTACATTTTAGTAATGCTTATGACTTCCAGGTGCAATGAGCTGAAGATTGCGGATGGCATAAAGTTACAATGGTGGATTTCTCCTGTTACCTTAAGATAGTGAAGCTCTTTGGAACAATCTTCTTCTATTCTTATCTCCTCTAGACAGTGAGTCCTTCTGGCAGTGAGCCTTTCTTTTGGGTAGTGAGCCCTTGGCAGTGAGCCTACTTGTATTTGGTGTTGCTATTCATATATATGTGAGCTAATCCTCACCGTGGTTTTTCCCTTCTTAGGTTTTCCACATAAATCTGGTGTTCTTATGTGTTTGGATGTGTTTGCATTGATGCTTCATATGTTTACATTTTGTTAATGCATAATAAGAGTTTGAAGATTGGAATAGTATTGAGGGTTTAATGTTTAATGTACAATTGATTCACCCCCCTTTCAGTTGTCCTGTGCATACTAACAATGATTGCATTATGATGTTCCATAAAAATGACCCAACACTTAATGGGAATTGGAATGGATATGCTAATGTCATCATTACAATGTGGAGAGTGAAAAACTAGAGAAAAAATATTCTATATAGTAGTCATGGTTTTTAACTTATATAGAATACAAGGATAAAGTTCTAAATATAGGTAGTATAAATTTAATATTAAATTATATATTCTATATTATATTACAATCATTATTATAATAATATATTAATATAGTTATATATTTATATAAATATTGTACTTACGTTGAGAGGCATTATAAAATGGCATTAAGGGGATGACTGTGTTCGTGTACATAAAAACTAAATAGAGCCAACATATATTTTTTTTAAATTATGAAGTAAGTGTTTTAAATTTAAAATATATAACCGACATTATTTAATCAAATGAATGCATATTAAAAAAATACATTTATTATAATGACTAATTAATATTATTTTTTACTCATGTATTATAGCATAGTATACTTGGTGAAATCTTTAATTTTAAAATAAAAGAGGTCATAAGTTTAAAACCATCAAGTGGGTGTAATTTCTTATGAAATAATTTAAAATTGATGAAGTGGGTAAATCATAAAACACACAACAACATAAATGAAACACAGAAAAATAGAATATTTCTTTATTGATCTGGGCAACTCATTACATTACAGAAGCTTCATTACAATCAGAGGAATCAATCCTCCACGGGCTGCAACACACTACAGCTACCCATCACTAGGCTCTGGAATCTCTACCTTTTGTAACCCCAAATTAGCTAGGGTTTCTATTTTCTCGCCTATTCTTGACTCTACACTTTCCCCCCTTAACTCTACTACTGCCTAGAGTTCCCAAAATAGTCATAAATAGCACTTTTTGGGGGCCTCCAGCTAAATTTCAAAATTTGTAACTCCCTCCAAAAGTAGGTCAACTTCCGGGAAGCATAACTTTTGAGCTGGGTGTCCAATTGATGAACCATTTTAAGCGCCGAAAAGATCACGATGTGAACTATCACACCAGAAATTTGTAAATGGATTTCTATCAACTTTTCAGGACATTATGGGATGTTTTAGTGCCTCATATATCGTTTTGGAAATTTTCAGGGGCTTTTCAGAAAACAAAAACTTTAATATCTTTGAGCTCACAAATGATCTTTGCCTGATTCCTTTGCCAAAGGTCTTATATTTCCATTATGAATCTTTCTGTAAGTTTTCGCTTCAATCCGTGCCTAAATGCAAACTTTCCTAAAATGGCAGGTAAACTTTCCAAAACTGGCAATTTTCTATTTTTAGCAGTTTTGAAAAAAACTGAAAGTCCTACATCATTATTTAAGAAATTATGGAACCAAAAATACTAATTATGGAAAGAAATGAAAACAACTGTAATGATTTTGAAGCAACATCTTTTTGGGTGATGTTAGATTGCCCTTTCACCATTGGATGCTCCTGCATCAGACACCCAAGGTAATTTGAGAAGTGACCCTGTCACGTCTCAGGGGTTTGTTTAAGGAAAACCCACATGGTCAACCTCTACCTTAGACAACCAAGAAGAATCTTCAACTAGCCTTCCTTTCCATTTCACCAGATATTCTTCATATTGTTTGTTCTGAGTACTTCTTCCCACATGGCTATCCAAGATCTCTTCTATCTCCTCCGTTGAAGTAGATGCCAGAATACTCCACTGTTCTTCTGTTGGTCCATCCTCTATTCCCCTTTCATGATATTCTGATAAATCAACAATGTTGAAAATAGGGGAAATATTGATCCCACTTGGCAGCTCTACCTCATATGCATTTCCTGAATCATGCTTCTTCAGGATTCTGCATGGTCCAAATTTCTTCATTTTCAACTTATTGTATGTTCCAATTGGGAACCTTTCTTTTTTCAAGTGAACCATGACTTCATATCCTACCTAGAACTCCTTATATCTCCTCTTTTGATTTGCCTTAGCCTTGTACTGAATATTCATCTTATTAATGTGCTTTCTCACCTCTTCATACAAATTCTTTTGGTGTTTTGTAAAGTCTTCGACCTCAGCACTTGTCTTTTCTCCTTTGTCTAGCTTCCTTAACTCTAAAGAATTTCTTGAACTATTGCCATATATAATCTGGAATGGTGATTTACCAGTACTCCTATTGACGGAATTGTTGTAAGCAAATTCCACCTGTGGTAAAATCAAATCCCATCCCTTGGGCTTATCTCCTACTAAGCATCGCAACAGGTTACCCAAACTCTTATTCACCACTTCTGTTTGTCCATTAGTCTATGGATGGTGTGTAGAATTAAACTTTAAATCTGTCTTCAACTTCTTCCACAATGTCCTCCAGAAATAACCAACAAACTTGGTATCTTGATCTGAAACTATGCTCTTAGGTAGACCATGTAATCTCACCACCTCCCTGAAAAATAACTCTACAATATGAACATCATCATTAGTATTCTTGCAAGGAATAAAATGTGCCATCTTCGAGAATCTGTCCACCACCACAAAAATGGAATCATGTCCTCTCTGTGTCCTTGGTAAACCAAGAACAAAATCCATACTAATATCATCCCATGGCTTCTCTAGTACAGGTAGTGGTTGATATAGACCTATATTCTGACTTGCTCCTTTTGCCATCTGACATACTCTGCAACTCTGCACAAATTTTCTCACATCCTGCTGCAACTGTGGCCAGTAATAATTTTCACCAACAATAGAAATCGTCTTATCTCAACCAAAGTGTCCAGCCAATCCTCCACTATGCTTCTTCTTAATCATGTTCTCTCTCATGGAACTCCTTAGAATGCACAACTGGCTTCCTCTAAACAACATGCCATCTTGGATAATTAAATCCAACCATTTTGTCTTGTCCAAAGTAACAGGTTCCAAACAAGCTTTCTAGGCCTCTGCAAAATCTGGATCTTCTGGATATAAACTCTTGAGCTCATCAAACCCAACAACCTCTATCTTCATTTCTGTCAACAAATTTTTCCTTCTGCTCAAGGCATCTGCAACTCTGTTGGACTTCCCACTCCTGTGCTTCAAAACAAAAGTATAGCTCTGCAAAAACTCAACCCATTTTAAGTGCCTCTAGTTCAACTTTCCTTGACTATTAAGATACTGCAAAGCCTGATGATCTGTATATAAAACAAACTCCTTTGGCAACAAATAATGTCTCCAATTCTCCAGAGCCTGAACTATTGCATAAAACTCCTGATCATAAACATAATACTTTTTCTTGGCATTATTAAGCTTCTCACTAAAATAGGCAATGGGCTTACCTTCTTGGCTCAAAATAGCTCCTATAGCACTGCCACTAGCATTACAATCTACCTAAAATACCTTATTGAAATTTGGAAGTGCCAAAACAGGTTGCTCTATAACTTTCTATTTCAATGTGTCAAAACTTGTGTCTACTCCTTTAGTCCATCTAAACTCTTTTCTATCCCCTCTCATTGTCTCAGTCAGGGGTGCACAAATGCTACTAAAATTTCTGATAAACTTTTTGTAAAAAGTTGCCAAACCATGAAAAGATCGTACCTCTGTGGCACTCCTTGGCGTAGGCCATTCAAGGATAGCTCTCACCTTCTCTGGGTCCATCTTAAGACCTTCCTCTGAGACAACAAATCCTAGGTATACCAACTCCTTTGCAAAACTACATTTCTTTAGATTAATCAGCAACTTTTCCTCCCTTAGCTTCTCTAAAACTCTTCTGATACCCATCAGATGCTCATCCCAAGTCTTACTAAAAATTAAAATATCATCTAAATAAACAATAACAAAATTTCCCAAAATTTCTTTCAGTACCTCATTCATGAGCCACATGAATGTGTTCGGCACGTTGGTTAGCCCAAATGGCATGACTAACCACTCATACAAACCCTCCTTTGTCTTGAAGGTTGTCTTCCATTCATCCCCTTCTCTGATTCGGATCTGGTGATACCCACTTTTCAAGTCAATCTTCGTGAAGTACTTGGCTCCACTCAAACAATCCATTATGTCATTTATTCTAGGTAATGGAAATCTATACTTGATCGTGATCTTGTTGATGGCTCGAGAATATGTACATATTCTCCACTCTCCATCTTTCTTCGGTGCTAGTACTGTAGGTACCACACATGGACTTAGGCTCTCTCTTATCGGTCCCTTCTTTAACAGCTCTTGAACTTGTATGTTCAACTCTTCACTCTATGCAAGGGTCATTCTGTGGGTTGCCTTATTCGGCAAACTAGCTCCTGGTATCAAATCCATTTGATGACTTATCTTCCTCACCAGTGGTAAAACTTCTGGTATAGTATCAGAGACAATGTCCTAAAATTCTTCCAACATATCTGAAATTGCTGCTAGTACATCTTCACATTTCTCTTGACTGATCTTAGGAATCAATGCAAAGTAATGACACTCATGCTTCATACCTTCCAAAAAAATTCTACCATCTACCAAGCAAATTCTAGCAGTACTACATACATTATCTTCCACCTCCTTCAAGGGCTTCAACTTATGATGAACTCCATCCTTTGTTAGGGAATATATGTTTGCACGGCCATCATGGACAATGCTCCTATCATATTGCCATGGCCTCCCCAACAGCATATGACATGCATCCATCGGTATGATATCACATAGCACCTCATCATGGTAGTCCCTAATCTTGAACTTCACTAGACACTGCTCATTGACTAAAGCTTTGTGGTCCTTCTGCAACCATGCAATCTGATATGGATGTGGATGCTTTCTTCTTGTCAACTTCAACATGTCAACCATCTCCTCTAAAACAAGATTGTTAGTACTTCCACTGTCAATAATAATATCACAACACTTATCTTCACATTTGCACCTTGTGTGGAATAAACTCTTCCTTTGATTTGGTTATTTCTCCTCATTCAGCAAGGTTCTTTTGACAACTAGGGTTTCTCCCCTTTCAGCATCTTCAGAATGCTCAAAATGTACATCTTCATCTACATGTGCAACTCATGCATTACCTTTAGGTCTTCTATTTGTCCTTCCTTGATGTTGCGGACACTCGTATGCTTGATGCCCTTCTTCTCCACATTGGAAACAAGTTCCTCTGAAACCTCCTCTTCCAAGACCTTGCCCAGGTCTACCTCTTCCTCTTCCTCTTTGTTCACCATTGTTCTGGTCACGAGGGCGGTAGGTATTATCTCCTCTCTAATTTTGACTGGTGCCAGCTTCTTCACTTTTCTTTGAATCTTCATTTCGACTTCCATAGGGTCTTCCACCAGTCCTTCCACCTTGACCTCTTCCCCTTTGCTTGTTGTCAAATCTTTTATTCAACTTCTCTTCCACCTTCAAGGAAAACTGGTATGCATCTTCAATGGTGGTCATTCAAACCAGGCTCAGCTCCTCTTGAATACTTGGCCTCAACCCATTAATGTAACGAGCTACCTTCTCCTTGTTGGGCTCTGCATGGCATGTCCTAATAGTAATCTTATAAAACTCTTCTATATACTCCTTAACAGACTTGTTACCTTGCTTCACTCCTTGCAGCTTCTTTAGCAACTCCATCTCATAGTCCACAAGAATGAACTGCTTCTTCAGTTTCTCCACCATCCGATCCCATCTAGTGATCTTTCCTTTTCCTCTTTTGTTCCTCTCTAATTGGACCTCCTTCCACCAAATATTGGCATGACCCTTCAACTTTATTTTTGCAAACTTGACCCGATCTGGGTCCTCCACATCTTCATACTCAAAATACTCCTCCATGTCATTGATCTAATCAATAAGCTATTCTGGATTCAAATCTCTAGAATATGTAGAAACTTCAATCCTGGGCCTCTTTCCAATTGTCGAAATAGCCCTCAACAACCTAACTTCTGCAGGATCTCCTGCAGCTTCTTGTTCTTCCTCAGATAGCTCTTCTTCAGCTTCATCCTCACTTTCTTCTCTTGTTCTCAGATCAAACCCTCTTCACAGCTCCTCTTGCAATGCATCGATTTGCCTTTGTAGGGCTCTAAACCCCTCTTCCGTCAAAGCATTCCTCCTAATATGATTTCTTTATGGAGGCATCTTGATCTCCACAGCAAACCCACAACTTCAAGTCCTGGTGCAAACTGCCTCACAGTCGGCGATCTGTCTACACACTCAAGAACCCTTGCTCTGATACCACTTGATGAAGTGGGTAAATCATAAAACACACAACAACAAAAATGGAACACAAAAAATAGAATATTTCTTTATTGATCTAGGCAACTAATTACATTACAGAAGCTCCATTACAATCAGAGGAATCAATCCTCCACAAGCTGCAACACACTACAGCTACCCATCACCAGGCTCTGGAATCTTCTACCTTCTGTAACCCCAAATCAGCTAGAGTTTATGTTTTCCTGCC
Source organism: Cunninghamia lanceolata (assembly GCA_027924645.1). Classification (NCBI taxonomy): domain Eukaryota; kingdom Viridiplantae; phylum Streptophyta; class Pinopsida; order Cupressales; family Cupressaceae; genus Cunninghamia; species Cunninghamia lanceolata. Next base: position 12,284,898 of record BSBN01000635.1, on the reverse strand, counting down.
TATTCTTGACTCTACACTTTCCCCCCTTAACTCTACTACTGCCCGGGGTTCCTAAAATAGTCATAAATAACACTTTTTGGCAGCCTCCAGCTAAATTTCAAAATTTGTAACTCCCTCCAAAAGTAGGTCAACTTCTGGGAAGCATAACTTTTGATCCCGGTGTCTGATTGACGAACCGTTTTAAGCGCTGAAAAGCTCGTGATGTGAACTATCATGCTAGAAATCTATAAATAGATTTCCATCAATTATTTAGGACGTTATGGGATGTTTTAGTGCCTCATATTTCGTTTCAAAAAATTTTAAGGGCTTTTCAGAAAATAAAAACTTTAATATCTTTCAGCTCACAAATGATCTTTTCTTGATTCCTTCGCCAAAGGTCTTATATTTCCATTATGAATCATTTTGTAAGTTTTCACTTCAATCCATGCCCAAATGCAAACTTTCTTAAAATGGCAGGTAAACTTTCCAAAACTGGTAGTTTGCTATTTTTAGCAGTTTTGGAAAAACTGAAAGTCCTACATCGTTATTCAAGAGATTATGGAACTAGAAATACTAATTATGGAAAGAAATGAAAACATCTATAATGATTTTGAAGCAACATCTTTTTGGGTGATGCAAGATTGCCCTTACACCAATGGATGCTCCTGCATCAAAAATACTTAGTGTCAATGGCTAGAAATATATGTTAACAATTAGTAGGCTTAAATTTTTTATCCTAACCAACTAATCTATGCCTTGTAAACAAATTGAAAAATGTACTTAAGGAACATTAAGACTAAACAAATTATTGTAAGAGGGATGGGCATTGAATTGATCTCACTTGGTGATATTGGTTTAAGGTGTTTGGATGGAGGTGTCACCTCTTTCCTCGATGGTGACCTTGCGTCCATGGCTCTGGCTCTTTCGTTGATGTTGTTTGAATCGGTGCTATTACTTTTCCCACCCCTCCTAAGTTTGGTAAAATTGTGTTCTTGTGTGCCCATTCTTCCCCTATGGTTATTCTACAGGAGGATTCTATTACTCATGACACTTATTTCTTAGAAAGGGGAATTTGTAGATTTAGTAGGTTGTGGTCACAACTTCATGATTTGAATAAGTAGATTTTTTATCATTGGAATCCCCTTATGGATGGAAATTTTGAGATTTATCCTTGCATTAGGGGCTTTGTTTTGGTTTTTGACTCCACATTTGACAAGGATGTGATATTGGATAGTCGTATGTGGTTATGGAGCCAAAATTCCCTCGTGCTTAAGCCCCGATTTCCCTCTTTCAACCCCTTCATAGAATCTTTCAACATCATGTTGGTGTGGATTCATCTCCCTAACCTCCCTCTCCACTTTTGGTGCATTTCTAGCTATGCGGCGATTGGAAACTTAGACTTTCTTTCCAATCCATAAAGTGAAATTTAGATTTGGAAATGTAATGGTTAAAATTTTGAAATGATAAAGAATTCTTTATCTTTAGAAAAAAATAAAAGTTTAGAGCATCGCCATCTTTAATTACTAATATTGATATTCATTTAGTAGGTATGGCTCGACCAAGGTTGAGTTTAATTCTTATGTGCATTCATTTAACAAGTGCCACGTAGTGGTGAGTACCTGCCTTTTAGTGTTGTAATTATAGTTTAGTTGTAATTATAGTTGTGTTTTAGTTTTAATTGATATATTATCTTAATTGATATTATAGTTTTATAATAATATTATATAATAATATAATAATAAACATAAACATAAATATAATATAATATAATAATATAATAATAAACATGAATATAATATAATAATAATGCAATTATACAAATATAATATTATTATATTTAATATTGTAATAATAATATAATTATAATATAATATTATAATTATAATTATAATATAATATTACAGTAATATAATAATTATAATAAATTTATAATAATATTATAATTAAAATTAAATACAATATCTCTGTTTTCTTCTAAAATTTTCCATCTTTGGTATCATCAATTGGCAAGTCGAGAGATTTTGGAACGAAGGAACCAATTCTACAACTTTTAGTGGGAGTTTGGCCGATAAGGCTTTGCTTTAGTAAAACTTAACTTTTGTTTAAAATGGAGAAAGTTTTGTAATTGGCAAGTTGGGAGTTTTGACAACCCAGGAACTAGTTGTAAAAAGTGAGGTTCTTCCGATAGTTGTTTTGCCGATAAGGCATTAGTTTTCTGATAAGCCTTTTTTAGTTATCAACAAGTTGGGAGATTTGAGAAACGAGGCACTAGTTCTTAGCTTTAATAAAATTGTAAATCCAATGGGAGTTTTGCTGATAAGACTTTGCTTTAGTGACACTTACAACTTTTTTTTGAAAGAGCCAAAGTCTTGTTATCGACAAGTCAGGAGATTTGGGAACAGAGGAACTGGATCTAACAGGTGAGGTTCTTCTGATAATAGTTTTGCCGATAAGGCGTTAGTTGAACCTTTTTTTGAAATGAATTAGGCCTTGTTATTGGCAAGCCGGAAGAATTGGGAATGAAGGAAGCAGTTCTCAAATGTTTGGTTCTTCCGATAGGAGTTTTGCCAATAAGGCTTTGCTTTAATAAAACTTTAAATTGGTTCTTCCTATGGGAGTTACCTAAGAATTTGGTTAGGGGGTATTTCATGGATGAGATTTATGTAGTTTTCCATGCCAAGTCTATCATCCATTACCTTTAAAATGCAATCAATGGTTTCCTCTAAGAGTGATCAGCCTTTCCAAGTAGTGACACAAATAAATGAAAATATTAAATTAGTGAATGTTTATAAAACAATTATTGATAAAGTTTGGAATTCAATGTAATATTCTTCACTTGCCACCTGGTTTTTCAGACATCAGGGTTTGTAGAAGTCCCCTTCAAGGATAAGAAGCTTTGTTACCCAGTCCTTGATTCACAACAATTTGGCCTATTTTGGCTTCATGATCCATTGTGATATGTTGAAGGCCACCCCCAAGCATGTTTTTAGTATTATCACAAACCTTAAGCTGCATGACATTATGGAAAATCATTATGTGAAGCAGTGAGACTTAATAAAGCGTATTGGTATCATTAGAATTTAGGAGATAACTATGGCATGTCTTTAGTTTCAATAAAGCTTGGCAATTTGTCAGAATTGATATTTATACATCTCTAGAAATACCGTAAGACAAGTTTTCATTGTGGTCAAATGCCTTACTCAAAATTTCCTTGTACTCATAAAATTTCAACCATTGTGAACCTGTCTTGGTGACAATTTCAAGCTTAGAAGGAGGGCATGAAGCTAAATTACCTCATATAGGTCTTCCCCATTAGGGTAGTACCCACTCAGTACTCATAAAGTTCTTTTAAATAAATCCATAGGATACTCTCAAAGGCCTTGGAACTATTGTTCTAGTCCATGCCAGATCTAGTATGGTAGGCATAATAATTTGTAGCACTGCCATAGTTTTCCAAGACAGGGTTGGGATAGCAAGTGAGCCCCATCACTTCGGAATGACAAGTATTTTAATAGGCAATGGGAAACAAAGGACAACTAAAAAGTTAATGATGCTCTAGAAATTGAGAATCAAACTAGGGAGCAAATTAATAAGAAAGATTATGAATGCCCCTCAAACCTACTAGTTTAATAATTAATTAGCTTGAGAACCAAACTGGAAACCAAACTAATCTTGGCCCCTTGTGGATTTTTGGAAATTCATATTGTAGCCACATATTTTTACTTTAGGCCCTCCACTGAAGAGGGGAGTTAATATTTTCATCTATGATTTTTCAACTGCTTTCTTATGATATACATTATAATCGTAGTTTTTTGGGTTGCTTGATTACAGGCTACATGCACTATCCTAGCTAGGTTTATGTGGGGCATGATACCAATCTGCCCTGTTCTTTTTGCAATATGCATCTGAGCACTACAATGTTTTATTAATAGAAAATGAAAGCAGTTTTTTTGTCAAGTTATATTGAATGGTACAGCGATGTCCACCCAATCTTTAGGTAGACATGGAAATTTGTGTTTTAGGTAAATAATATGCTTTGTACTCATCCATGCACTTCTATCCATTTCATAGAAGACTCAAAAAGTAATAGAGGAGAATATAGCAATGACTATAATTGAATGGCTGGCACTGCACATGAAGAGAGGAAGAAGAAAGTAATATCCCCACTAAAATTTTTCTTTATTTGTTGGGATATGAATGATAGATATCAAATCCTAGCTAATGATTTTGCACAAGAAGGTTATAATGTATTTACCTATATGAAATCCTATCTGATTATTCCTGAAATAAATCCTAAATATTCACCAATATCATAAACAAAATACGTGTTTTGAAATAATGGTCCAGAATTTTATGTTTATTGCATACCACAAACAGAGATATGATACAATATAATTGGCAGTTCAAATGATGAATGAATACTACTGAAATCAGAAATAATCTATAACTAACCCTAACAGTATGACAGTCCAAACTTTAGCAAGGATGTTGCAATTTTCCCAAGGAATGAAGCAGTTGAGTCTAGGAATGATGATGTCCTTCTCCAAACTGTCAACAACTAGATTTGGCCGCTCAAAACCCTACAAATATGCACCGATTTTCCCTTAAATTGGTGTAGCTCTATCCAAAAGATCATAATGCTAATTTTCACCCTAAAATAGCAGAAATTTTCATGGCCAGCAATTAAAATGATGCAGCACCCCTTTAGCCTAAGTGTAATCTTGATATCAATATGAAATTTCAATGGTTTAGCCTAAAGGTGACTCTTGTATGAAATAATCCATTTCAATAGTCAAACAGTCAATATCAATTTTTCACCTCATTCATAATAAAAAGAGTCAAATAATTAATATCAATTTTTCACCTCATTCATAATAAAATGTGGTAAATATTTGTCCTCTTTTTCTTACACTACAACAACACTTTTCTCCAAGATTGATGCAAGAGAAATTGTTGTGAGGCATGCAAAACATTTCCATTAAATACAATTGAGACGTAGCCATATTAAATACAGACACCCAACTGCATACTGTGTGAGGATGGTTTCCTATGACAGAAAATAGAGAAGCGAAACTCGATATGCAACGAAACAATGGTGTTTGTCAATGGCGATTTTAAACCTCATCCACCTGCAAAAGTGGTAAATAGTTGTCCTATTTTTATTGCACAAAATCTACCTCATCCACCTGACAAAATCTACCTCATCTACCTCATCCACCTACAAAAGTGGTAAATAGTTGTTCTATTTTTATTGGGCAAAATCTACCTCATCCACCTGCAAAAGTTGTAAATAGTTGTCTTATTTTTATTGAACAAAATCTACCTTTCACTATTGAACCATTTGATATTCTTTGATGGTAAATAGTTGTCCTCTTTGTCCTATTTTTATTGGACAAAATATACCTTTCACTGTTGAACCATTTTATATTCTTTGATGGTAAATAGTTGTCCCGCTATTTTTATTGGACAAAATCTACCTTTCACTCTTGAACCATTTGATATTATTTAAGAATTGTGGCCCCAAATGGAGAACTTACTAAACTAAAAATTAAAAATTAAAAAAAAATTATATTATTGTCTACTAATAACTGTTACAGGTTAATGGGACTGGAAGAGAAGTGAATTCCATATACAAGTTTTGAGAAGAAATAAACTATACATAGAATTGTTTGAACAACAAAATAAATCTAGGCAGTCTTCATCTATTATGGAAAATGTCATGGCTCAAATCGTAAATGAAGTCATGTTAATTGATAGGAATCTTGCACACTGCCTAACAGAGATATTCCACGTGCAAGTCCACTTTGGTAAGGCTAAAAAAAAAACTTATCTTTCACTACAGTGATTGGTTTATGATACTAAAAAATCAATTTTCAACGAATCTTTTAATCTTCAACAATATTGAAAATAGATACCATTAAATCTTTAAATCTTCTTTAGCTTCATTCCAATTTTTCTTCTGGCATAAAACATAACTCACCTGTCAATAGAACCGCCTTCTTGATTTTCAAAGAGATATTTTGTTAGTTTTCTGCTCTAATATTCGTCCTATCCCAAAACAAACCCAGAACTACATATCATTTGATTTACTCACAGATTTAACAAATTAAAGAGTGCTCAGTATAAAATATATATTTTCCTGTATAAAAATTGAATTTTAATATATTATAATAATCCAAATATAAATTGTAAGTCTACATCATTGAAAAAGGAAACACATGCTTAATATAACAATTCATCGATAGACTATAACTATGTAATAGAAAAGGAATCACACATTTCAAATTCATCGACAAACTATCACTAACCAGCTGGAAGATGATAGTTACATTGACGGTAAATGATTCTTTAATGGAAGACTACATTTATCAACAAAGATCCATTTTAGATTCTCAGATTAACATAGAATGGGCCCAATAGAAAGTATAGCATTTAAATCATTCTTCAATTACCAATAATACAAGGTAGATAAAGTTTGTATTATGCAGAAAGGAAGTATAGCAGATAAATACAGCATAAGCGACGTGTTTGGAACCGTAGTCTAGAAATATTAACAGTTTTAATCATTCAAGACTGAAACATCTAGAATACCTACATATCCACATATAAGACTAAACCCGAGGAAGCTTCTAGGCCACTATCATTTTGTATAACAAAAACAAAAGCCTGAACCTGGATCGCTATCAGTCAAAGTCCTTGTCATCCTCAAAATTGAGTAGCCACTGGAAACCCTCAACAGGCTCATAACAAAAATGTTTGAGTAGGAACCTGTACCCTCGGATGACTTGAACACGATGGTCTAAAAGTTCACGGCCTGACACACCCAAAATGAAAGGGTAAAAATGAACCGCTGGGTCCTCGAGGCGATCTAGATCTTCGGGGAAGGGTAAACCAATACCCAAGCGTGTAGCAGTTAGGGTCTCGTCCAAACCCCCAAGAAGATGAGGATACTTGTAGAATGATAATCGTGAAATCTGAACCATGGCAAACAATGATGATCTCGAATGGCAACCTTAAAGTTAGAGAAGCCGAAGGAAAACAGACACAACAAGTAAGAAGAATGGTAACCTAAAATTAGTGAAGCCAAAGGAACCCTAAAAGATTTTTATTTAAAGCTATGGACCTCTTTTAAGTTACTCGTCGTCCCTACTGTGCATTCCATTGTCAAACAGCAAGCACCATATTATTTATTGATTTGGGAGCTACCCCCAAAATGGTAGCACTTAGCATAACCAAAAAAATTAAACAAATTATAATTTTTTGTTGTAAGAATTGTTCTCTGCCAAAAGAAAGCCACAAAACAAATTTATTTGCATTTGTCACCAAATAAACAAATTAAACAGTGTTGAATTTGGCAAAACATATTAAACAAATACTTTAATAGAACCACTATAAACAACCATAAACACAGCTCACAATAGCTATCCTACTTCAACAATTCAAAAAAATTAACTCTCTGTTAATAACCATTTGTTTTAAATAATTCCCTTATTCCACAAAGATAACTAACTTTTAACAAACTTCAAAGGCTTTACTAAAGATAGATTGAAAACAAATTATTCATAAGGACCTTAAATTAGCATATAGTGCAAAGAAAAGAGGATACACATGGTGGCTCATGATTGATTGTTGTGAAATGTTTTCTATAGAGATCTCCATCGTTATTTTATTCTAATATAATAAATAAATAATAAATAAATAAAAGTGGAAACATGGTGTATTTGATACTCCTAGAACTTACAAATTGCCAAGTCTTTGTTTTGTTTCAAAGCTTTTTATGTAGTGGTCCTAAGTTAAAGTTTGGACAAAGTGAAATATATCTTTTCTATGCCCTAAGGTGAATGTAAGTACCAAGGGGTAAATTTTGTTTGAATGTCACAAGTAAATGGTATTTTTTCCATTGAATGATTTCATGATTTTAGAGTAAGTTTATATCTCTTTTGGGGAGGTTAGATATATAGGTTTCTTATGTGCTTTGGAAAGTCTTAGACATGTGAAGGATTGCATTTGCACTTTAAAAGTGTTAAGTTCAAATATTTCATTGGCCAATGTTTAGCAAAATATTTTTTAAAGTGTTAAAAGAATAACATTATATATATAGAAATTTTAAATCTTCTATTTTTTTAAGAGGTGCATATTTGCCAAAAAAAAACAAATTGTTTATTTGCTTTTTCATTGTAAATCCATATATGAGAACATACATATGTTTTTTTTAATTTATTAGCCCAAAATTTTGGGTAAAATGAGAGATTTAATCAAATATTTTAGAGCTGAAGTTAGATATTTACTATAATAATAATCATATAACAATGTAATAAGCATAAATGAATTATTATTATATCATTATTATTCTTATTATTATTATTATTAAGAATTATATTGTTTTATTCAATACAAATTAAACTATCATATTAATATGAAAATAACAATATAATATTACATAATATTATAATAATAATAATAATAATAATAATAATAATTAAAAAAAATTGTTAGTAATTTTTATATTTTTATACATAAAACAATAAAATAACTATAGAATGGTGACAAATAAATTATATCATTATAAATTATAATATAAATATTACAATTTTTTTTGATATAAAAACCCTGGTTAGGGACCAAGGACCCATCAAAAAGAGGGCCGAGCCCATAAGTTTTTAACATCTTCCCAGAGTTCAACTTAGACAAATTTGCCAAAAACCTGTCACTACAACTACACTGCTCAGCTATCATACTCTATGTAGAAGGCCTTTCAGCCAAAAAATTGACATCTAACAAAATACAACACCCAATCTTACTGAAACAAGGATCAAAACCACCCCCAGGGCATAATTATTTGTGATGTGAGTGTAACTGCATATTGTGAGGAGCTAAAAACTTTTTATTTTTATGTTGCACCACTGTCCAAAAGTTATTTGAATTTTCTACCTCCGGGACCACACCATCCATGGTAGGGAAAGCAGCCTCGATGTTGAAACCAACAGGGTTCACTTGAAGATCATTCGGAGAACCAATTGGCTCGAGAGTCTTCAACTCTGATACTAAACCACAATCTACCTTAGAAGACGTCATATCAAGAGGGATAGCTGAACTAGACGAAGAACATTACCGCGAAGAGGAATCCAAGTTTGAACCCAACAAAACAACAGAACTAGACTTCAGCACTATTGACTCTGAAGAGGGGATTGCAATGATTGTCTCCTCCAGAGAAGGGGCAGAAACCTCTTTATCCACTAAGTAATGGCTAGGAGCAGCATCCTTCCACCAAGAGGCAAGACCAACGAGCTTTTGTTTGGAGCAATTAACTGCCAAATGACTAGTCTCAAAGCACCAGCGACAGCGAAAAGGTAGGCCTTCATAATCCAAACATTGCTTCCAGCATCCACCTGAGGTTTTTAGGGTAATATCAGCTGGCAAATCTTTTGAGGTGTCTAAGTCAACCAGGATGTAGGCATAAGTGGTATGTATGAACACAGAGGAACCTTCATCCACCGCCAAAAATTTTCCAATTTGATTCCCAATTGCAGCAAAATAGGACTACAGCCAAAATTGGAGTGGGAGATTTGGGAGGCACACCCAAGTAGGAGAAACTGAGAAAGATTCTGAAATAGGGTTGAAAGCAGGGTGCCATGGTTTGAGCATGAGCATATGGCCCTCAAGGAACCACTGATAATCACAGAGAATTGTGTTTTTGTCCTCTAAGCTATCGAAAGCAACAATAAAAAAACCTCTAGCGCATGGATAAATTTCCACACTGCCTTTCAAAATTGGACTCCACGAATCTTTGATCCATTGATGGAATCTAGCTAGACTTGGCCAGAGCTTGACAAATCTTCCTATAAGACCTTTCTCTACAAAGAAAAATTCATTCTTTTCGATTTCTTTTCTCACTGCTTCATCAAATTCTACAACTGGCGTTGCTTTGGAGCATTGCAAGGGACTGGAAAAAGACTCCTTGAAACCCTTGTGACCGCCCACAAGCCCATCAACCAAGGAATGCTGAACCTTGCTCACATTAAGAGCCCCCGCATAGCTGAGATGGGCAATAGGACCCCATCCTGCGCCCAACCACCTATGCAGGAGGCAGAAGACCTATCAGAAATTACCTTGTTCCCCCTATGTTGCAGGGCAAATCGAGCCTAAGCATCCAACGAACAAGTCTTAACGGCCTCATCCAAGCCCTGAGCGGCTCAATTGGAGCCTCCACACAAATCGCCTCCCATTCGTCTATCTTCTGCACTGGGTGAAACCACTGCATTTGCTCAGAAGAAAGAAACCCTAGCCTCACTCATGTTCGACAACTAAGTACTAACATTTGGGAAATATAAATATTACAATAATATTATAATAATAATAATATAATATATTAATTTGTTACTAATTTTAATATTTAGCTTATAATATTATAATATCAATTAAATAATAAATGAAGAAGTGTTAATAATGGATATTAATAATATTATTAATATTATAACTATAAATAATAAAGATTGTGTACCTTTGACAAAAAGTAATTTTGAAGTTTAGGTAATGAAGTAAAAAATTAAATTCTAAAAAATTGATGATTTTTCACTTTAGAATTATCGACATCCCTTTAGGTATGACTTAACTCATGGGAGGTAAGATTAGTGTTCATAATTTGTTTACTTACCACATCCTCCCCTCAAACCGAATTTCTCTCCACATTTATAGGTGTTTGTTGCACTCTTTGACAATCCGCAGATAAGAGGTCATTTTTTTTTAGCCAATCACAATAGAGATAAATCATTTTTCAATGATTTTTTGTTAAAATTTTATCATCTTGAGATAGGAAAAGTTCAAATTTATATCAAATTTGCCCGAGAAGAAAAATAATCTTGTGTCTTGATTGGTTTATTGTTAATAGATTAATAACTAGATAAGCCTCTGCCTAGGACTAATAGTTGGTTGTATATTTTAAATTTAAAACAATTATTTTATAATTTTTACTTGCATTCATTTAATAAAACTATGTCTGTTATATAACACCACTGCCTCTAGCATAACTATTATTATTTTGAAAATAATAAATTACAATTTAATTAAATTGTGATGACAATAAAAATTTTAAAAAAAACATATTAATAAAATTAATCCAATCAAAACCTAAAAAAAACTTTATATATATTTGAAATTTAAAAATTACTAAAAATAATATTAATATTAAACCAAACAATTAAAAATAAAAAATACACATTAAAATAATAAAAAAATTATAGACATTCAATAAATACTAAAATAAAAGAGAAAGTCAATGGACCATTGGTCTACTGGTGAAGTTGAATGGTTCTGAGCCCACTAGGGATCAGGGATGGATACCCCTCATTCCTTGACTCTTAGTAGAAGAGGTATCAACCTTTAGCCTAAGACTCGTGGCCTTATGGACAACTAAAAATTCTATAAGTTTGATATAAAACCCTAATTAATAAATCCAAATTAAAATTTAAAATTATTATAATCTACCTTAGTAGACATGATATTCCACGGTCCATGATATAGATTATAACTTTTGGAGAAAACTGTGTAGCTTATTTGGATCGACGTTTCGGATCACATATTTTCTTCTTTTCTTCCTATGATGGATCATGGAGTGTGATGCCAAATGTGGATCCAAATAAGCTACACACAGTTTTCTCCAAAAACTATAATCTATAAACTACCTTGTACCTATAATTATTCTTTATACTACACTAAATTAAGAAGTATGTTTTTTTTTTGGGCAAAGTTGGGTTTGGTTTACTAATCACAAGAATACCTAATATTACTAACTAATCAACATTGTCTTGGAATTAGCCAGACATTTCAGGAAATAATTATTTTCTTTAAGTAAAAATATGTATATAAAAAAAATTTAAAGTTGGGAGGAAAGATGCCAAAACTGAGAACCCTAGTTGTGGTTAAATCTGAAGATTTTTTTAGAACCAAATATATTGGTTATCCACAATATTGTTTTATGAACCCAGACAAGCCACGCTACTTATCACTAACGAGACACTTACAAATATCTCTGCCTTATCAACAATCCTGGTCTTATATGATTGGTGGCGCGTAGATTTTTATAGCCAAACATAACCTAAAATACTTCCCAACATCTAGAATTGTTGCCGAACAAGCCCTGAAATCCCCATTTTTGATGAGCAAGCGTTGATATCAGTCTAAAGAAGTAAACACCATGGCAGCTTCAGCTTCTTTCTCCGTGGCAACTGCCCATGTTCATTTCAATGCAATGCCACCATCGATAGAGCTGCCATTGGCAAAAGCCACATGTTCTCGTGCTTACATGCCCAGTGTCTGCGCCATGGAACTTTCTTATTCCTCCTCCTCTTCATCCAACACTGCTCTCGTTATTACCCCTCTCACCAAGAAGAAGAAGGTGTTTAGATTATTTTCATCGATAATAACCCAAGAAGGAATGCCACTTGCAGCGAATGAGGAAGAAGAGGAGCCTCAATTCTCTGGAGAAGAAGTATCAGAGTCAGAATCAGGACAAGAGGTCGCTGGAGAATATACCCAAGAGGCGGAGCCTCCTGCTGGCTCTAAAATCTATGTCGGCAATCTGCCTTACAGTTGTGACAGTGCTGAATTGGCTGGATTAGTACAGGAGTATGGGAGTGCAGAGATGGTAGAGGTAATTTTTATTGCTTGCAGTCCTTCATTCTTGCAGTAGGGTTTTTTTCTCTTTTTGGCATAAAAACTGGGGTTTTTAATTCAAAAAAAATAATAATCTTCTCCTAACAATCAATGCTTGAGCCACTCTTGGTAACCCGTTATGAGGATGAAGGTTGAGTTAGATTGTAAATTAAAGTTCTTATACAGATAGCTCTGTAAAAGTACATGAGATAAGGTAGAACAGTTATTTCTAAAAAATTTCTATAACTGTAGAATGATACATTTTAATGTTATAAGGTAAAGTTGTTTTTAAGGTACCAGCTAGTGAGATTTCATTTGGGAAACAAGTGAATTTTTTCACTTCACTTTATATACATAATAAAGATTACGAATTGTAAAATTTATCAATTTTGTACCCATTGAGTTGAGTTTCAATATGATTGTGAACCAGTAGGCCTGAATTTGCTAATTTATTTAAATGAGAAGAAAAGAAAGGTAAATGGGATTTTGGGTTAAAATTTCTTGATGGAGAAATTAGATTTTTTGAAATTTTATCACTTGACTGTATGCAGCCGGTAATATTTTGTCTACAAGTTTTCCTGATTTCCAGTTGCAAATCCAATGTTCCGTTTTTATTTTTAGCACTATCTTGATTGGTGGCAGTAGTCAAAACCGTACAAGTTATCTTTGCATTTCGGGTTAAAAATTGTGAGATTGAGAAATTAAAGTGTTTTGAAGGTATACCAATTAAAATAAATACTCCCCAAAATTCCATTTACAGTTTTTGAAATTGCAAACCACAAGTTCCATTTTAACCATATCATAGACCAGGCAGAGGCTATCTTCAGAACCTCTGAATTCCAAATTCTCAGAAATTGTTTTTCACAAGTTTGGAAACATTTTGGGAAATTTCCAGCTGTTTTCAAGGAGTTTGTAGAAGTTTCCTATACTGGAACTCAGCTTTGCAAGATATTACAAAAGTTTTCAATACCATTTACAAAGGCTTCTGAATTGTTTTGGCTACTGTTTTGAGTTTCTTGAACTTCCTGCTGTTTTTTATACTGTTCCGTTCTTCTTTCTTTAAGAAATCTACACCTGCCTACTTGTCTAGCTGACCCAGATTTTGAAACCTGTATTTCCAAAGTTTCCAAGTAGCTATATCCAATTCCTTGTGCAACACATTTTAGAACCATCTGTCCTGGAAGTTCTCAATCTTCTTCAAGACACTTTTGTAGTTTTCAAGAGACTCAGAGGTGCCAAGTCATAAATAAACATTTGATTAGGGAAAAATAAAATTTTCAAATACATATCATTGAATTATTATGTTGATATATTTTAAAGTATTGTCAAATACCAAAGAATAACTTACTTATCTATGTTGGCAAGAATTTCACAAAATTTCATTTCTTAGTACTTAGTCGCACACATTATCAATCATAAATTTTAAGAGGTCCTGGTCTTAAGATATATACATCAAATACTATTCAGGTCACCTTAGCTTTCAAAATCCTGTTTGACCCGTGTAGTTTCAGTTTGATCCCAACGCGGGCTAAAGGTAATTACATATTGAGTATTTAGTGTTTTACATGTACTTTCCTGTTTAGAGCGCACTGTCTTTCTATCCCAAGATATCCGATACATTTCCATCCACACAGAATTCTGTGACTGTTAATAGAATATGCATTTATATGGAAAAGTGAGAATTGGAGGTAAAATACTAGAAAATAGAATCTGCCCCATGTCCTTGTTATAAGCATTCAATTTCTGTACTAAATTGACAATCATAAATCTGTGCCTACTGGATGCCCTTGTGATGGTTGTTTAATATTTGAACTATATGATAGCAAGAATTGGACTGCTGAATATTTTACCTATGAAGTTTTCAATTATTTTTGAACGCTTCTTTAAAAGAAAGGAGTTGGGTTAGAGATTCTTTTCTGGCAGTGCTGCATGTTTCAACTTTCAAGAGCCTGGAGGCAGCTGCAGCTTTTTGGGTTGATTTAAATTATTTTAATTCTGTTGTTGATTGCGTTCGACATTTTTGTACCTGATTTTCATCTTATGGGTCAATTTCAGTTTTAGGTGATTTTGTAGAACTGTATCAATTAAAATTCCAATTTAGAAGGAAAAGAGGTTTTGTGATAAGAAAGATTGCTTTGTTTCTAATAATCCTGTTTGCAGGTAATTTATGATCGGAATACCGGGAGAAGTCGGGGATTCGCTTTTGTTACAATGAGCAGTCCTGAGGATGCTAATGCAGTCATTGAGAATCTTGATGGGAGAGTAAGTGATGAAAGCATTTTTTGTTAAACTGTTGAGGACTATATTTATTGACATGAATCATTGAATACAGATTTAGATCTAAATTTTTCAAAAATAAAACTAATTGAGCTCTCAAAACATGTAGGAACATGGTGGTCGCACTTTGAGGGTAAACTCGCCAGAAAAGCCAAGGACGAGAGAAAGACCAACTTACAACAACTTTGCTGATAAGGAACATAAGGTGTTTATAGGTAATCTTTCATGGGGTGTAAATGATGAAATACTGAGTGAAGTGTTCGGTGAACATGGTAATGTGCTGAGTGCAAAAGTCCTGTATGATGAAACGGGAAGATCCAGAGGTTTCGGGTTTGTTTCTTTCTCATCACAATCTGAGGTTGAAGCTGCTGTTGCTTCACTAAATGGAACGGTAATGATCTACTCTTGTCCCTTTTTCAAACTATCATAATACAATTATAGTTGTGACTTGTGAAAAAATAAAAAATGGTTTTGACAAAAGACTTGCTCTGCCTTAAGTGAGAGAAATACCAAGAACATAAATAAAGATTGCAGTTCACTGTTGCATTGCTTAGTTGAACTTTGAACTTGTTGAGTCTGATTTCCTATTTATGTGTGGTCCAGGAACTGGAGGGGCGACCAATGCGAGTGGATGTAGCAATTGGGAGGCGCAGTTAACTAAGTAATTCATGAGCTGACATAAATTGCTTTAAGGCATGATCTATACTCAGAAAAGCTAGCAAATGTGCACATACAGCTGAGCAAATTGCCTTCAGACTTTGCTTGAGATCGTTATCCTCAAAATTAAATTTGCATGCATATTTCATCACTTTGTAATAGAATTTTGCATCTATTGATTAACAACTCAACAACTCAGATATAGAGAGTACCATAGGTGGAGGTAGCATTGATCAGCGTATATCTTAATCATCTCATAGATGACTGAAAGAATATTAATGATTGTTATGGTGAAAGAAAAATTATCCTAAAAATGGCTGGTTTTTTCAAATGTATTCTTCAAATTGCCATCTCTTAGGATTTACTTATCTTCAGGATTTGCAATTATATCTGCAATCAAAACTACCTTGAAATTCCCTGTTGGCAGTTGAAGTATGGTTATGAGTGACAATGCCCATGAAGGCTTGGTAATGCTTTAAATTTTTTAAGCTGAGGGGGTTGATGAGATAAGCTTTACATGAATGTGAATAAGCCTTGCGTATTTGGTTTCGAAGATGAATAAACAGAACGAAAATGATCGTGCTTTCTTATCTTCTTTGTCACCAAGCGATAAGACATACAGATACAGTTAGGGACTGGGAATGTCATTTTGAAATAGGGTACATGAGTATATGATTAATTTATGTATGAATTTTTAATATTGTCACTAGGAGATGCGGGTGTGAGTAATGGGTCCCCATCCTTACACTCATATTGCCTGATGACTGCATTTTCCATTTTGAGGATGAACTTACGTGAAGGAAAATATGTGTTGCATTTGTTGTTTTGAGTATGAACTAAAATGAATGAATGTAAGCCTAGCATATTTCATTTTGAGATTGAACTTGGATGAGAATAAGATTTGTGTATTTTGTATTCAGAATAATCCTTTGATGTTCTATTCACATACAGGTCAATGAAACTGTGAAATGGAAATGGTACAACTTGCAGCATGTACTACAAAATTTACTTCGTCTAAGACCATCTCAAATTTCTGGACATGCCAAATAATATATATCCAATATTTTCCAAGGTTATTCTAGTTACGTAATACCACATTTGCTTATATTAACTTAGAGCTCCTATGGAGGAGGGCTTCCTGATATTTGTTAGTAGATATTTCTAAGTTTAGGAGCCGTTTACAGTTAAATGGTACCACAGGATAGGAAATTCTCAGCTGCACGGTAGGTTTTTAAGACTGTTCATAAGAAACAATTTTTTTTTTTGCATTTTCCAAACTATTCATATTTCATGAGGCTACCTGGAACATAAAAACTTGAACGACTGATTTTTATTTATTAATCTTTTATCTTTTTGAACCCAAACAAAGGAAGTTTATATGACCGATTCAGAAGAATACAAACAATGCTATAGTTGATTGTACATGAAAATGACCTAAGATGGAAGATGAAAGCAATGCACTTGATACAAAAATAGGGAGCTTGTGGGAGAAATTCTCATGCATACAAAATAATGCCCCAATCTCTATTTGTTTTGTACAGTGTAGTAGTCTTCACAGAAATACAGGCTTTTGTTTTCAGGAAAATAATTTTTTATTTCTCATTGGCTAGGCATTCATCTGGAGGCTTAACTCGCTGCAGATGGTCCTCAGTCACTTTCTCTGTCATCGTTAGAGCCTTAGTCATTGGAGTCGTCATCCAAACCTGCCAAAGATTCAATTTAATCCTTGTGGCTCCATTAATAGCATCTGATCCATTAAATATTTGTCAAAATTGTATCGATTTCCTTGTCCAGTCATTGAATATTCTGCATTTTTTGCTCTTTAAGACCATGTGATTGTCAGATCTGCTTTCCTGTGTATTGTATAAATGTTTTAGGTCATCTAATTCGTCTTTCTTCCTGGAGAGTTTTTGCTTTAGTTTTCCTATCTGCCTCTGAAGGTAGCTGTTTAGATGGAACAAATTTAGCATATTGCATTTCCCTGTCCCTACTACCAAGGATGTCGTCAAGTGGCTCCATTACTTGCTTGGTTGTAATCAAATTGATTTTTGCAACCTTATTTAGTCTTAAGATTTGTTAATGACTCAAACTGGCCAATAAGGGGTAATTATACATATTATGTAATCCTTAATTTTATGTTGTCAGTCTCATCGCCCTGGTTGGATGACCTGACCAACTTAGCATTCAGTTTACCGTAGGCATGCATGAACAACAATCTTTGGAATAACACCTTTAAGTGCATCAATATTCATGTCTTTAGCTTAAGTACATTAGCCGCCTTTGCCTTCACAGACATAAGATTGACATCTACCTATGAATTTCCCACACATGGGAAGTGCAATAACACTGCTTCGTTGCCAGATGTCCCACGTAGGAGCCAAGGCATACGATGGCAAAGTACTACTTGAGGGTCTGGCATGAGATCCACATCCCAGGATGCTCCAGGGTCTTGCTTTTGTAGCCCTGTTGAAGTGAGAATGTGTGAAATTTGGCTCAATTGTGAGCTCTGCAATTTTTGAAGGCCTATTGATCGATTCCATATGCTCAGACAATCACCTTGAGCATGGTAACAAATCTTTTTCTCAATTCCTTTCTTGCTTTAAAGGGTGTCAATGGAGTTGGCCCTGTTAAAAGCAATTCCATATTTTCTCCAAGAATAATACCGAGGAATGACTAAGCCAATATTTGGGATGCCACTTTCCCTCAGAGACCACATTACTTGTTGCAACAAATCATAAATACATTCTGCCAAGCCCAACAGTTTCTTCTTTTACTTATTTAAAGTTGGCTTTTAACTGGTGTTAATGTCATGGCCCTTGACATCGAGAAATTCCTTTCTTGCTTTAAAGGGTGTCGGCGAAGATGGCCTTGTTTATAGCAATTTCATATTTCCCTGAGAATTGTACTGAGGAATGACTAGTCAATATTTGGGATGCCACTTACCCTCAGAAACCTCATTGCTTGTTGCAATAAATCATGAATACATTCTACCCAGACACATTTTTAAGTTCATGGGAAATTTTTATTAATTCCATGCAATGTATTGGATTTATTAGCTTATTACAGTGCTGGATTAGATTATTCAGATTTTCTTAATCCTTTATGAACAGGGCATATCGAGACACTAACAAGTTTTAAGATGAGCAAACTGAAAGCAGTGACATAAACAAAAGTAGATCTTAAAAATAGAATGGAATCCAAATAGTATCGGGAGAAAAATTAAGGTCTAAATTCTGTTTAGGAATACGTTGACAAAATTATTTGAAGTCATTTATTATAGCGAACATCCATAACTAATTTGCTTTGCCCCAAAGAAGTCTCAAAAATGTCATTATTAGTTAATGACATGTACTTGATCTATTAGCTTATTACGATGCTGAATTAAATTATTCAGTTTTTCTTAATCCTTTACCATCAGGCCATGTCGAGGGAGACACGCAATATTCTTTGTTTTAAGATGAGCAAACTGAAAGCAGTGACATAAACGAAAGTAGGCCTTAAAAATAAAATGGAATCCAATTAGTTTTGGGATAAAAACTGAAGTCTAAATTATGGTGAGACACTTTCTCAAAGTTATTTAAAGTCATTTTTGACATTGTACTTCCATAAGTAATATGTTCCACCCCAAAAATGTCTCAAGGAGTTTGATGTGTCTTCAAATTATAGTTACCTCTTGATAGGATGAACTAGACCAGGTGCAGCCTTTATCCGTCTAGATATATAAACCTTGTTATGTTCTCTTGATGAGAAAATGTGATCAACCCTTATAACCTACAATTTGAATGGTTATCTAAAAAATGTATAGCAACATTAGAATCACTATTTTGTCCAGAGTATGAGGATGTTTTGGCTTCACTTTCAATGGACATCATCTCATGAAGGTGGCACCATCTTCCTTTGCAACAAGAGTATCATTCATTTCTTTAGTACGTTGGCAAGTTCTTTTTTAAAATTTCCTAGTGTTTTTGAGCCTATTATTCAATGCTAGAAAATTTTCGTGTTGTTGCCACGGGATAGATTTTAAGTGAAAATTACATTGTCATATTGAAGATGTTTGAACTCTTTCTCAAGGCCTTCTACAATGCTCCTACGAAGCTTTAAAAATAATTAAAAATTTGGTGTTAATCTATAAATTAGTCAATTGCCACTCCCATGAGTTGTTAGGAATGATTACAAACAATGGCATTCACTGGCTTTCCTATTAGCCATCTAAATAGTTATGTATGTTTTGCATTGACATTGGATTTTAAAAATCATGACCAGTGAATTGCAATAACCTTTGCCTTGCAAAACTTGGATTGGGTAGTGGATAAAGTTTGAATAGAACCATGAGGTGGTTTGATAAATAAATGATAGAATGTCATATTGAACAACCTTAAATCCTTATATAAGTGGTGTTTTCATTGTGTATCAATTTGTGTGATAATTTAGCCATATAGTTTTGAGTCAATTTTCATTAACCCATATTTTATGAGTTGATATGAAAAAAGATCCTCAAATAATATTAGAGGATGTTGGAGAAAGTTTGGATTAAGATTGGACATCT
Source organism: Cunninghamia lanceolata (assembly GCA_027924645.1). Classification (NCBI taxonomy): domain Eukaryota; kingdom Viridiplantae; phylum Streptophyta; class Pinopsida; order Cupressales; family Cupressaceae; genus Cunninghamia; species Cunninghamia lanceolata. The sequence continues at coordinate 12,264,788 of BSBN01000635.1, read as the reverse complement.
TGATTGGGCTTTGGTAGGGAGTGTGATTTGGTGATTGGTTCTATTTATCGTTGGCCTCAGAAATGTAGTTATGTTGTAGGAGCAAAAACAACACTTAAGTGAATGAAAAGTGGAATATGATTGCATATTTAGATTATTCTCAAGATGTGCAATTTAAAAAAGGCAAAACCTTGTTTTGAGTTTGTATGCAAAAGCTATGGCTTCCAAAATAATTAGGTCAAAGAAAGCTAACAAAGTAGTGCATGTTGACAAGAGACACTGCTACACATGATAGGTGTTGTCATTGATGGCAACTAAGTCCATCATACATATCCGCATTACATAATTTGTTCATACCGAAAGTCAGAGTGAAGATTTGTCCAAGTCTGGGCAGTCAGGAAACAAAGCATGTGACAAGGTCTAGTATCTGGGTCCGGATCTCTCCAGTGGTAAATCACAGTATGTTGCGGATCTGAGGGAGTAATAAGGATTGTCAGGACTATCTAAATCTAGGAATGTAGCCTCCGGTGATGAAGGATTCAAAAGTTATAAGCATCTGAGTATCAGGTTCCAGTTAGTCAGTACAGTCAGAAGAAGAACAAGCCAACCTAGTAATTGATCTTAGTCTAGATGAAGAAAAGTTGTTGGTTAAGCAATTTATAATAACCAGTGGTATTGGCCAACATAATTGATGATTTGAGAATACAAGTTTTTGGTTCGCATTGTTGTTTGTGTATGGATTCAGCCGACAGAGCAGAGTTCTTAATAAATGTTCTAAGTTTTCTTGATGCCGACTATAGTTGATTAAATCTCTTGATGCAGATATATATAGCTGATGGATTCGAGTGTTTTGAGGTGTGTGTGTGAAGTGGTGATGGAGTAAGTGTGAAAAAGGCAGAAAGGAGTGCGAAGATAAATATCTAAGCTTGGATTATGGCTGAAGAGTGAAACAGGGCAGAGTAAAGATGAAGTGTGTAAGATCAGTATTATGTGCTTAACCGGAACTGAATTTTTGCATTGGTAGATGCTATTCATCAATTCAAACATTATGTAATCTTCTTGTAATCATTTCTGTAAGCAGTGAGCCTCTTAGAGTAGTGAGCTCTAAGCAGTGCACCCTGAAGGCATGTGCCTTCCCCATTTGTAATACTTCTAACAGAGTATAATTTCTTGTAGGTTAACCCCCACGATGGTTTTTCCCTTAACCGGGTTTCCACAAAAATCCTGGGGTTATGTGTTGATTTTGTTTCTGTTCATGTGTTATTGATTCATGCTTTCATGATTATATTATTCATCTAAATAAGTGGTAAAGAAGTTTAAATTGCAACAAAGGATAAAAGTTTTGTGACAACTGATTCACCCCCCCCTTCTCAGTTGTCTTCCCTTATTTCAACAATTGGTATCAGAGCAAGGTTCCTTGGAAGAAGCCTAACAGCTTGAGGAAGATCTGGGAAGGAGTCTCAATGGATTCACTCAGAGAACAACTTCAATTGGCTTTAGAAGATCTTGATCAGTCCAAAGCAGAAGTAAATGAACTAAAAGCGAATGTTGATGATTGCATTGAGATGCTAAAAGAAAAACTAAAAAAATGTATGGGAAAGAGGAAGGAGCTACTTCAGCAGCTAGCTAATTCTACTGAAGAAAATGGCATGAATGAGGCTTTGGAAGAAAAGACAAAGGAATGTGAAAAGCTGACAAAAGAAGTTTTTGTTCTAAAACATGAGATGGAATCTGGGGTGATGAGGCTAACCAAAGAAATTGAGGAGAGGAAGAAGATTGAAGAAAATTTGAATCAAACTCTGAAGGAAAGAACAAAAGAATGCTGCAGAATGGACAGAGCAATTGGTTACCTAAAATCTGATCTACAAGAATGCAGATATAATGAGGAGGAACTTGTAAGGCAAATTGTCATCCTCAGACATGACCTAGAAGTTGCAAATGAATATAAGAAGAAGTTCAAAATAAGCTTAGCTAAACTTGAAGTGTTGCTTGAGAGTCAGAAGAAGGTTGATGATAAGCATGGTCTTGGCTATGAGAAAGGTGAAAGCTCTAGATCCGGACAAAGAAATTCTCAATCAAGGAATGGAAGAAACAGACCTAGAAGACCTCCGGTAAGACAACCTAATGCTCAAAGGTATCCATCTTTCAATGGCAATTGTTTCAATTGCAATAAATTTGGTCATAGAGCTACTCAATGCAGAAGTAGAGTGAATTAAAGTGGTCCACTTTTCTCCGGTCAATGCTTCAATTGTAAAAAGTATGGTCATAGATCTAATGATTGCAATAGTATGATGATAAACTACTCTAACAACAGAAGAAATGTCAATTCTTTCAATGGCTACTGTTTTGCATGCAATGGATTTGGACACATGGCTAATCAGTGTAGATCAAGAAAAAATCAAATAAATAAGCAAAAAAATGTTGTGCTTTAATTGCAATAGATATGGTCATAATGCAAGATTCTGCAGAAGCAAGAATAATGAAAGAAGAGGTCCGGTAAACAGAAAACTGGATGAGCAGAAACAAGACAGGCAAGGGCAAAGTTGGTGTAAATAAGATCCAGAATGAAATGAACAAGACATGGGTGAAGAAAAGTGTAAGAAATGATAGTGATGGGTCCGCACCGGAATCCAGTGCTGAGAATTCCTCAGGAAACTAAAATGAGAACTCTGGCTCCGAGGGAGCTGCATTGAAAATCAAGTTCCCCCAGCCAGTAAGTAGGTGCCTAAATCTGGCATGATGAGAGAAGATAATTTGGGTTGTTGCAAATCTTTTGAAAGGATTTCCGGAAGAAAAGAAGTGGATATGGCGATTTGCGGAGCGATTCATGAGAAATTGCATCAAGAATCAGAGTAACCGGATGAAGTTAGGGAAACGCATTTATTACAATGGAGAATTAGGTTTTGTTGAGCATAAAAGGTCATCCTGTCATCATTTGGATCACTTTGCATTCAAAGAGAGCGAGCAGAAAAGCACCTGAGCTAAGATTTCAAGGATTTGAAGTGCGACTAGTGAATTCATCAGCTAACCCTAATTTTGTGGAAGAAAAAGGTATTTTTCTGTGAAGCTTTGAACTTGTAATCTTTTGCAATGGCTACACCTTTGATTGTTGATATCACTGATAGGCCCCGACCCAAATTCAAGAAGCATCCACACAAATCAGTAGAGGTTGACCCGTTAGGTGCATTTTCAAGTGTTCTGTATGGTTGCATGTTGAAGATATTAGGGTCTATATTCATGCGAGCATAGATGAATTTAGGGACTCAAAGTTTGTAGATTTGTTCAAGAATCATCTAAGGGGTGAAATTCATGGTCTTAAACCTGAATATAAGGCACTGCACAATAAACATTTCATTTAGATTATAGGTTTTCCATCCTTCGATGAAGATGAGTGGGTTCGGTATGTGTTGAGCCAAATGCATGATGAATTTATATGGCTAATGAAACCCTTCAAGATCACCAAGGACGCCATCAAGGCTGTGATAAGGTTAAACTCATCCGATGGACTGCCAATGTTGAAAGCAGTAAAGAATCAAACAGTAACTAATGCTACCGGTTCAAGGTTTGACAAAAGGGGAATGACAATCAATGACATTATTTATCCAGATGTTAAGTTTTCTTCAATGGTAATTGGTTACAAAATTTATCACTCCAGCAGGGAGAACTCTGTTTCCGGAACGGCCATATATGTTGCATACAAAATGTTAAGAGAGAAGGCTGATTATGACTTGTGTGAGTTGTTGCAGAACCAGCTGATGGAAAATTTGAATAAGGTAAAGAAGGATAAGAAGAACACCTTCAAATATGGTACACTAATCTTATGTTTGTTCTTCTATTTCATGAATGAGTTACCCAGCAAGAAAAGCATGTGTTGGACAGATGATAAACCTGTTGCTATACAGATAAGAGAGCACTTGAATAGCATTGGTGACTCTAAAGCACAGAAAATTACAATTTGGGGTTACTTCAAGAATTTTCAGAGCATGATGCATTCTAGAGAAAGAATCCCTAAATCGGTTGTTGAGAGATACAAGAATGAAATATGTTTTATGGTGGACATTGATCAGTTCTTAATGGAAGCAGTAGAACCCAGAACTGTTTGGATCATGCCCATAGGGTATGAGGTAGATGAGAAAATTTTGGATATGTATGCTTAACATCTCTTTGTTGCAAGTATGGGCCTAACCGGTGTTGTCATTGATGTCAACATACTCCTGTTGCATTGATGTCAAGGATTGGATGAGTTGTATGCTGAGGATATTGAGAAAATTAGTTTTATCAGAAACAGAGAAGATTAGTGAAGACAGTGAAGCTCTATGAAGTGAAGATCCCAACTAGATGAAGATCAGAGAATGCACATCAAAGGGTTTGTAGATGTGTCTCAAGATGATCCAGTCAAGATTTGAGAGGTCTGCATGAAAATGTGGAGTTATGGCCATGAGAGTAAAACCGGTTCTAGAAACTGTTCAGAGGTGACAGAGTGACACAAATAGGTCCGGTGAGATCTGGAAATACAATATCATGTCCTGCGGATCTGGTGGCATGTTTGGGAGGCTAATGTGAATTGGCAACTCAATTAGTTCGTGGTTTGGAAGTCCACAAGCAATCCTTCTAGTGGGACAGTGATGGGCGACTATGTTCTTGAGGTTCCGGATGAAGATGCGAATGATTACAGTAAGCAGAAATGGTGCAGATGTTCTTGGTGATTTAAGCAAGCTTGTGGGGGTCTCTAGATTATGTCCAATTCGTGTTGGCGGTCCGCATTGAAGATTGGGCTCGCAATTGAAGACTTACCTTTGGGTGATGGTGTTCTTCTTAGTCTTGGCCGACCGGATGATTTGTGCATGTTCCGGATGATCTTGAAGATGTTTTGCGAAGCATGGCGTGTTCCTCGAAGAAAATTGAAGTCTCAGCTATGTGTGGCCGATAGTGTAGTAATACACATGAAGTTTTTGTAATAAGTCAAGTTGTATTTTTGTAATTGCTCTGTAATTAAATAAGTGTATGTTGTGCCGACTTTGATGATCATTCCAAAGTCGATGTCATGTATAAATAAGAGTTGCGAAGTCATTCAAATGTGTCGTGGTGGTTATGATGAGAAGGTGGTAGTGAAGAGGAGCAAAAAGTAGAGCAGAGGTGTTGAGCTTAAATGGAACTGACTCAAGCATAGTGAAGATGTTAATCTTCAGTTCAAGTATGTGATACTTATATTCTTCTGTAGACAGTGTGTCTCCTGTAGGCAGTGGGCCTCTTGTGAGCAGTGTGCTCGGGCAGTGAGCCCTAACTGGCAAGTGCCATTTTTCTTTATTCTTTTAACAGAGAATACAATCTTAGTTAGTCACCCCGTGGTTTTTCCCTTAACCGGGTTTTCCATGTTAAAATCTTGGTGTTATATGTGTTGAATTTGTTTCTGCTCCTGAATTATTGCATTATGCTTCCATGATTGAATCTTTGATATGTTGTTGAAATATAAGAAGGTTTAAAGTAAAAAAGGAACATGATTTTGGTAACAACTGATTCACCACCCCCCCTCTCAATTGTCTGTCCTAAATTCAACAATTGGTATTGTTATCACCGAGAATTGCACCCTGCTTGGAGAGAGTCCAAGCATTCTAATGACACAATGGGAATGATCTCGAAGTGTGGGACCTTGCGAACTGAGATCAGACCTCCGGAGAAGGCCGGCTTCCTAGTTGGTTATCACCTAAAATTTACTAGATTTGCAGAGGAAAAAGGAGAAGGAATGCTTTTAAAATGAAAGATAAAACTAGAAAACTTGAAAATAAGGGTGATGCACCAGATTCATTTGAGCGATGGTGATCTTGGTGTAGGCACAACAATGATTTCAATGATGAATGGGATTCACACAGACTTATGAGACTGATTGAGGCATCTGTATGAAGGTCAAACCTACAGAGGAGTCATTTTACTCATAGAACATACTATAACTCCAATTAAGACACAGAAATCAGGACACAAGAGAGGCAAAAAGTCACGCATATATAAATCATGAAGGCTAGAAACCATTACTTTACAAAAAATTTAGTAGCAGAAGAGGTCTAACTACAGAAAAATTGGCAACATAACAGCCCCCAGTTAAATGAGGTTACATTGCATTTTATAGGTCAAGTTCTTGCACAGAAGGCATTGAAGTCGTTCCACAGGATCTGAGGTCATTAATGCAGGAACAAGGGCGCAGAGATAGGGGCATGGTGAAAGGACAAGAACCATGTCACCGGCAGGTCTGCAACCCGAGAAACGGTTGCCCACACACAAAAGAGGGCAAAACAAGAAGTGAGGAGCACAAAAGTCGTTGCAGGCCTCGAGGATATCTACCAGCAAGCTAAAGGAACCCACGTGCATTGAAGAATTTGACCATCCACCATGAATGCATCTACAAAGCTCACCAACCGGAGTTACTGCGAAAATATCAGCCTCTGCACACGCCAAAATGGTCGCTGAAACGTCCAGTCAGCCGAGCATGCAAATCCAGATAATATTTTGAAAGTGAGAAAATTCCCCTCAAAATCCCGCCAAATGAAAGAGGAGACAAAAATAAGCACTTTTGCCTTTTGAAGCATGTTGAAATTCACCAGAATGAGGGAGATATCCACAGTCAAAGTTGCGGTCAACTGCACCCTGCACTTGTATATCGCTTTGCATATGCAATTGTATATGCAGTTTACACTGCTAGGTTCACTTTATACATTTATGCAATTTCTTTCCTTTCGTCTTTTGCATATTCAACTTTTGTATATCGTTGAATCTCCCCATGTATATGCTTTTGTATGTGCAATTGTATATACAATACAATGGCCAACGTACAAAAGCAGACCTTTACCTTTGTATCACCTTTTATATACATGCCCTTGCCACATGTCATCATTCCATTGGTCGCCGAGCTGACCCTGGGACCCACCGCTGCATCCTCCTTATCGGCCATCAGAAAGACCTCAAACTAAGCCACCGATACACATTGTCTCGCCGAAAATCCATTGTATGTGCCTTTGTACATCACAATTGTATATGAGATACAATCGCATGTACATACAACGTGGAACTCAAAAGATCATCAACTAGAATGGAACATTGAAATAGGTCCGGCCTTGTATCTTTGCATTGTATATCGGCACATACATGCACTTCAACATACAACTGCGGACCCCAGCACTGAGTTTGCCAAATTTAATTTCCCAGTTGGGTCCGCATTGTTTATATCTTTTGTATCTAACCTTTGTATATGTAATTGTATATAGGATTGTATATGAGATGATACAATTGCATATACATACAATAGGCGGACCCCAACATTTTATAAAGTAAATTGAAACTAACATCGGGTCTGGCCTTGTATGTTACCTTCTTGTATGTTGCACCATTTTGACCTTGTATATGCAATATACAACCTGCGGACCCCAAATGATTATCCGCCACATTCAATTCCCCAGCGCATCTGGATTGTATGTATTCCCTTGTATATTGTCTTTTGTATATCACATATACAATGCGAATATACAAACAAACTTTTGTATCACCCTTTGCATCCCGCCAACATATCTTTGTATATTCTTTTGTATATCGCCTTGCATCTTTGCCCTTTGTATCTGCCCTTTGCATCTGCGAATGTATATGCGAATATACATACAAAAATGCATACAAAGATACATACAAAGAGACTAAGCATAAAACTGAGAAATCCCTGCGATGGAAGATACTTGAAGCTTAAGGATTTCTGGATTTTTTTGGGTTTTCTGCAAGGATTCTCCAGCGAGATTTTGGGATTTTTGTAAGGTAGAGCATGGGTTTTTGAAAAATTTAAGCTTTGTAGGGCCATTTCTAAAGGATATTCAAGGAATATACAAGGTGAACTATTTAACTCTTGGACAGAGGAAAAATAGGTCAACAGGTATTAGTGCCATGTCCCTCTAGAAGAAGCTTAACCGCTTGAGGAGATCCAGGATGTCGACCTACAAAAAGAACAGTCCAAGATTTGATGAAACAAACTTCACTGCCTGGAAGAGTCACATGGAATGTCACTTACAATGCATGGGATATCAGTATTGGAACATAACCTCAACTAAATATGTTCACCCAAAGAATGGTCCAACCACTATAGATGAAGTCAAAGATGCAGACAATAATCTTCGAACTAAAGAAGCCCTACTAAGTGCCTTGTCTGATTCAGAGTTGACAAATGTTATGGGATTGAAGACTGCTTATGAAATATGGACAAAGCTTGAAAATCTATATGAAGGAGACAAATATGTTAAGTGTGCCAAGATGCAAAGTCTAAAAGGAAAGTTTGAAAACTTGAAGATGAGTGAAGATGAGAATATCACTTTATATATGTCAAAAGTAAATGAGCTTGTATGTGGCATTAGATGTGCTGATGGAATATTGGATGAAGATGAGATTGTTGCTAAAGTTCTCATATCTTTACCTCCTGCATATAAACACAAAGTTGCTGCTATTGAGGAAATCAGATATTTAACAACTATCACAAGGGATCAATTGGTTGGTAAGATATCTGCATTTGAGTTGGCTGAGTTTGGTGATGCACTTCCTAAGACTGAATCTGCATTCAAAGCTAGTGCCTCTACAAAAGGCAAATAGAGATATGATCCAGGAGAAATTTCCTCAAGGAAATCATCTTGGTATGATAAAGCAAGGAAAGATCTGGAAGAGGATGAATTAGAAGCTAAACAACTTGAAGCCCTCATTGCAAAGAGACTATCAAGAGGATCTGGTAAGTATGAAGGAAAATTACCTTTTAAATGTTTTGCCTGCAATAAGATTGGTCATTTTGCCTCAAAATGTCCGGAAAGGTTTTTAAGGCCAAACCTTAATAGATCAAGGTTTCAGAAGAAGTGTTACTATGTTCAAGAAGATGATGATGGAGTGACAGATGATGAATCTGAGACAGGAAACAAACCCGGAAGTGACTGGGTGTTTATTGCCATCAAAGAAGAAGATCCAATGCCTATTGAATCTGCCAATCATAAGATGATAGAAAGTGCTTTGGCTGCTCAGGTTGAAGAAAAGGATGAATAGGTTATTGACAGTGGATGCTCCCACCATATGACTAGCGACAAGAGTAAGTTCTTAAGCTTGGAAAGATGAAGGTGGAGTTGTAAAGTTTGGAGATAATTCTGCTGGCAGAATTAGAGGCAGAGGAACCATTTCTTTTGATGGAAAGAACAAATCCAGTGATGTTCTGTATGTTGAAGGTCTGAAGCATAATCTTCTCAGTGTTGGACAGTTGGTGGACAAAGGCTATGATCTCCATTTCAAAAATGGAAAATGCAAGATCTTTGAAAGCTCTGGAACTGAGGTTGCATCCGGCACACAGACAAAAGGTAACATCTTCCAATTGGTTGGTACTGGCAAAAGTTGCTTATTTGTTCAAATTGATCAGAGTTGGTTGTGGCATAGGAGAATGTGTCATGTGAATTTTGATAATATCATCAAGATAAGCAACACCCAGGCCATAAGAGATCTTCCAAGACTGATGAAACCTACTAACAGTTTGTGCAAAGAATGTCAGTTGGGTAAGCAGAGCAGAGTCACATTCAAAAGTAAGGAACAATCTTCAACTGGATTGTTAGACTTGGTGCACACTTATCTCTGTGGTCCGGCAAGAATCAAGAGTCTGCAAGGAGATAGGTATTTCATGTTGCTAATTGATTACCACTCCCGGATGATGTGGGTAACTTTCTTAAAAGAGAAATCTGAAGCACTTGAGAAGTTCAAAATATTCAAGGCTATGGTAGAAAATGAAACTGGCATAAACATAAAATGCTTCAGGTCTGATAGAGGTGGAGAATTCACATCCGGTGAGTTCACAACATTCTATGAGAAACATGGGATAAAGAGACAGTTATTTGCTTTAAGGACTCCACAGCATAATGGAGTAGTGGAGAGAAAGAACCGGACCATCCAGGAAGTATCTAGGACCATGATGATGGAAGCAAATGTTCTTCGGATCTATTGGAGGGAAGCTGTAAACACTGTTGTCTATACTCTTAATTGGGTACAAATCAGAGGCAATACTGGTAAGACCCCTTATGAACTTTGTTTTGGTATCACTCCTACTGTGAAATATTTCAGAGTCTTTGGTAGTAAATGCTACATCAAAAGAGATGAAGATCTTGGCAAGTTTGATGCAAGAAGTGATGAAGGAATATTCTTAGGATATTCTACTCAAAGAAAAGCATACCGATGTTATAAGAAGAGATTGAGAAAGATTGTAGAAAGTACAAATGTGAAGGTTGATGAAGGCATGGAAAATCTCTCAAGGTTTTATGAGTATGAAACAGATGATCAGAATGATGTCTCAGACCAAGGAGAACAAGCCCCAACTCCAGTTCAGATTCAGACTGATCCGGAGAATCCTGAAATACAAGAAGAAGAGACAAGTTTGGATGAACCTGTCCAAGAATTAGAAGTGCAAGAGAATCCCAAAACTCCCAGGTATGTAAGACTGAATCATTCTGAAGATCATATCATAGAAGATAGAAGCAAAGGTATTCAAACAAGAAGAAAAATTGCTCAAGATTCAGTGAAGTATTGTTTGATTTCAAAAATTGAACCAAAAACAATAAGTGAAGCATGCAATGATGAAAGCTGGATTAAAACAATGGAGGAAGAATTGATGCAGATTGAAAAGAATCATACTTGGGATATTGTTCCTAGACCTAAGGATAAAAATGTGATTGGGACTAAGTGAGTCTTCTGGAATAAACTGAATGAAGAAGGTGAAGTAGTAAGAAACAAAGCTAGATTGGTCTGTAAGGGCTATTCTTAAGTAGAAGGAATTGACTTTGAAGAAACTTTTGCTCCTATGGCAAGAATTGAAGCAGTCAGATTATTTCTTGCCTTTGTTGCCTTCAAAGATTTCAAGGTATTTCAAATGGATGTCAAGTCTGCTTTCCTAAATGGTGATTTGGAAGAAGAGGTATACATTGAGCAACCGGATGGATTCTAATTGTCTGATCATAGAGATATGGTCTGCAAGTTGAAGAAGGCATTGTATGGACTCAAACAAGCCCCAAGAGCCTGGTATGAAAGATTGGACAAACATCTTTTGAAGATTGGTTTCAACAAAGGTACTGCTGACAGTAATCTGTATTTTAAGATTGATCATGAAAATATCTTGATTGTGGAAGTATTTGTTGATATCATTTTTGGAGGGAAAGATAGTATGTGCAAGACTTTTGCAAATCAAATGCAAAGTGAATTTGAGATGTCTATGTTTGGGGAAATGAATTTCTTCTTGGGTTTGCAAATCATTCAAACAAAGAAAGGAATCTTCATATCTCAGACCAAATATGTGAAAGAATTGTTAAAAAAAATTGAGATGGAAAATTCAAAGGCAATGAATACTCCCATGGCAACCGGATGTAAGCTGAGTAAAGATGATGAATCCCCTAAGACTGATTAGAAAAAATACAGGTCAATGATTGGAGGACTGCTCTACCTTACTCAAACTAGACTTGATATTATGAATGTTGTTGGTCTTGTTGCCAAATTCCAAGTTGATCCTAGAGAGTCTCATGTCATGGCAATCAAGAGAATTCTCATATATCTAAAGGGAACAGTTGAGTATGGATTATGGTATCCTAAGGATCATGATTTCTCTCTTCATGCATATACAGATGCTGATTGGGCAGGAGATGTGGATGACCGGAAGAGTACCAGTGGTGGTGCATTCTTTTTGGGAAAAAGATTGGTTTCTTGGCTAAGCAAGAAACAAGAGGCAATATCTCTGTCCACTGCAGAAGCAGAGTATATTGCAACAGCAGGCAGTTGCACTCAAGTATTGTGGATGAAGCAAATGCTAAGAGATATCAGAGTGGAGTATGAAGAACCTATCACAATCTTTTGTGATAATTCAAGTGCAATAAATATATCAAAAAATCTGGTGTTGCATTCAAAGACAAAACATATCCATCAAGTTCCACTTTTTGAGAGAGTGGGTGAACAAGAATGAAGTCAGATTGGAGTTTGTGCCCTCAAAGGATCAGATTGCAGACATTTTTACTAAACCTCAACCTAAGGACTCTTTTGAGTATCTCAGGGAAAAGTTAGGGGTTATTACCCCTCTAGTTCTGAATTAAGGTGCACTGATGTGCATCAGTCCGATGGATCCCAAAGTTATATCTTGTGATCTGGATTGATGTTAGGAGGCTACTACTCAGGGGGAGCAGTCTGTATGATTCAGAAGTATGTGAAGTGGTTGCAAGTATGTGCCCTTTGCCATTGATGTCAAAAGGGGAGAGAAGACATGTGAAAAACACAAAGTGGTTGTTGATCAAAGGGGGAATGATAAAGGAAGAGAAGACATGTGAATGGTTGTTATTGATAGGGGGAGCTATGTCAGTCAGTGAGGAGAAGTTCTTGTCTTGATGGTTAAAACAATTTTTCATATTATATGTTGCCATCAATGACAAAGGGGGAGATTGTTACAAGTATGGGCCTAACCGGTGTTGTCATTGATGTCAACATACTTCTGTTGCATTGATGTCAAGGATTAGATAGTTGTATGCTAAGGATATTGAGAAAATTAGTTCTATCAGAAACAGAGAAGATCAGTGAAGACAGTGAAGCTCTATGAAGTGAAGATCCCAGCTAGATGAAGATTAGAGAATGCACATCAACGGGTTTGTAGATATGTGTCTGAAGATGATCCAGTCAAGATTTGAGAGGTCCGCATGAAAATGTGGAAGAGTTATGGCCATGAGAGTAAAACCGGTTCTAGCAACTGTTCAGAGGTGACAGAGTGACACAAATAGGTCCGGTGAGATCTAGAAATACAATATCATGTCCTGCGGATCTGGTGGCATGTTTGGGAAGCTAATGTGAATTGACAACTCAATTGGTTTATGGTTTGGAGGTCCACAAGCAATCCTTCTAATGTGACAGTGATGGGCGACTACGTTCTTGAGGTTCCGGATGAAGATGCGAATGATTACAGTAAGCAAAAGTGGTGCGGATGTTCTTGGTGATTTAAGCAAGCTTGTGGGAGTCTTTAGATTGTGTCCAGTTCGTGTTGGCGGTCCGCATTGAAGATTGGGCTCGCAATTGAAGACTTACCTTTGGGTGATGGTGTTCTTCCTAGTTTTGGCTGACCGGATGATTTGCACATGTTGCGGATGATCTTGAAGATGTTTTGCGAAGCATGGCGTGTTCCTTGAAGAAGATTGAAGTCCTAGCTATGTGTGGCCGACAGTGTAGAAATACGCATGAAGTTTTTGTAATAAGTCAAGTATTTTTATAATTGCTCTGTAATTAAATAAGTGTATTTTGTGCCGACTTTGATGATCATTCCAAAGTCGATGTCATGTATAAATAAGAGTTGCAAAGTCATTCAAATGTGTCGTGGTAGTTATGATGAGAAGGTGGTAGTGAAGAGGAGCAAAAAGCAGAGCAAAGGTGTTGAGCTTAAATGGAACTAACTCAAGCATAGTGAAGATGCTAATCTTCAGCTCAAGTATGTGATACTTATATTCTTCTGTAGATAGTGTGTCTCCTGTATGCAGTGGGCCTCTTGTAAGTAGTGTGCTCGGGCAGTGAGCCCTAACTAGCAAGTGTTATTTTTCTTTATTCTTTTAATAGAGAATACAATCTTGGGTTAGTCACCCTGTGGTTTTTCCCTTAACCGGGTTTTCTACGTTAAAATCTTGGTGTTATATGTGTTGAATTTGTTTCTTCTCCTGAATTATTGCATTATGCTTCCATGATTGAATCTTTAATATGCTGTTGAAATATAAGAAGGTTTAAAGTAAATAAGGAACAAGATTTTGGTAACAACTGATTCACCCCCCCCCCCTCTCAGTTGTCTGTCCTAAATTCAACACTCTTGAGCAAACCCAAGGATGATTCTGTGGAGAGATTTGGGACATATAAGGAGCTTAGTTTGAAACTACAAGTTGAGCTCAAAAAACCTGAAATCAAAAGGAAAGTTCAAAAGCAAGTAGAAATGTATGCTAAAAACATTGGCATAACTAAAGAAGTTGTGAAGCAAAACAGAGAAAGGATAGAAAAAACTAAGAAGGAGATGCGGGATAAGAAATAAGGAAGTGCTCCGGAAGTCTCCACCAGCCAGCCTAGAAAAATAAGAAGCTTTGTTGCTGCCTCTATTCACACAAACCCGTCAAAATAGAGAAACTGGAAGACAAACCATCCGGTAAATATGGTAAAAGAATGAAGACTAAAGCATCCAGATCATATGAGAGCATTAAAGATGATGAGGAAACAGAATCAGATGAAGCAGTAAAGGAAATAAAGACAAAGAAAGCAGAAGCTTCAAAGACTGCAAAAGATAAGCCTTGCGGAAGTATGAAGATAAGTAAAAGACAAAAGACTAAAACCCAAACTAGAAAATCCACTTTGTCTGTAGAAGAAATTGTGAATACTATGACAATTCATGGGAATCTGAAACCCATAGTAAAATACTATGACACTTTTGATGATACAAACAAGAGAATTTTGGAGGACACCACTGTAAAATACTTGAATACATTCAATAGAGCTCTTGTGGAAATTTTATCTAAAATTCCTAAGAGTCTGAGTAACATTTTGGAAATGAGGAAAGAGGCTACTAAAGCTAAAGATTTGGAGCTGAGGGAACATGTGTTATCTAGTTTGTGTCCAGTGATCTCCAACAAAGAAGCAGATACAAATTTTAAAGAGGTCAAGAACGATTTCAAAAGTAAACCAAGGATGAATAAGCTGATGATTGGATATATTGATGAAGTTGTTAAAGAAACAAAATAGATTCTGAAGAAAGCACTAGACAAGAACAAGTTCGATGTGGTTATAGAAGAACCGGTTGATACTGAGGATGCATCAATTCTGAATGATGAAGAGCAGCAGAGAGATGAGTAGCAAACTGAGATAGATGACACCTCTATTCTGGAAGAGGAAGCAATAAACAAAGAAGATGAAAAGATGACAGATAAAACTGATGATGCAGGAGGTATTCAAACTCCTCCGGATTAATCTGACAAAGAAGATACAGAGATGAATGTTGAAGATGATTCATTAAAAAATAAAGAGCATGAAACAGAAGAAGCTAAGGATCATAAAGCAGAAAAGGCCAAGGACAAAAATAAAAAGGAAGAAGAGATTGCAAAGGTTGAGGAAGAGCCCAAGCAGGACAATCTGGTTGACAGTACCAATAAGGATCAAATAGATACATCAGCATCTTGGGCAAGAGACAATGCAGAAGCAGTGAAGGAAATTTTGGAAAGAGATAAACAAATTGAAGAAGATTGGGACATAATACAAGGTCCAATAAATTTTGATACCTTATCTCCAGTGCAGAAGATAAAATTGGCCTCCATTGCTCAAGCCAAGGCCAGAGAAGATATTCTGAAGTCTCACATGGAAAACAGTGAGCTACTTGGTCTTGCATCTGGGATTCTGGAGAAAATCATGCCAACATTCCAGAAGGATTCATCTACATCTCCCTCCGGCCAGTTGAAAAGTCTAATAAACTCTGTAAGTTCTCATTTTGAATCTCTTGAAAAGTCCGCAGAGGTCAAGGTTCAAGATGAATTCAATGATAAAAGATTTGATGCCCTGAAAGGGATGATTGCATTAGATAGAATTGTGCTGGATACCAGTGTTAAGAATATTCAAAATGCTCTTACAGAAGGAGGGAATGTATATAAATTTTGTTTATCTTGTCCTAAAGCTATAGAGGACATTGAAATAAAAAAATAAAGGAGTCTAAAGAAAAACTATCAAGTGTATCCCAATCTTTTGATCCTCTGACAGTATCAGTGATGAGCCAAGAATGTCAAACAATCAGCCTGATTGAAGAAATAAAGAAATTGATGAAGGAAAAGGACAACATTGAGTCAAGGATGTGTGAGCTCTGGGGACTGATATCCCCCAAGTTGGAAGCAATGTTCAATACCATGACAGAGGCCCAAGCTGCTGATAAGTCAAGTGATCCTACTGACTTGCGGAAAGCAGAGTCTCAAGCATTCTTATTTAGTGGTCACATCTCAGTTTTGAACAACATGAAGAAGAGTTGGGACAATGAGTTGGCGCTGTTGAAGAATATCTTTGGTGATGTGTTCAAACTCATGTAAATAAGTCATAAGGTTGTCTGTATATACACCCATGTACATAAAATTTTTGATGAATTTTGGTATGCAGATTTTGTCGAGTTTGATGCTCAATTACAGATATTGGAACTACTGGACCACACGGCAATATTCACTCCTGGCTATAAAGTTGTATTGCATATACACTTCATTGTGGAGGAATGTGGGATTATGGAATTGTTACATCCAAAAAGTCTAGCCTTTGCCATTGATGTCAAAGGGGGAGTGAAGAGTAGTGAAAAATGAGGAATCCATCAAAGGGGGAGTGCTGGAAAACAATGAAAAGCATAAGTGTACAAAGTAAGGGGGAGTAATTCTGACACTTAGAGTGAAAAGCATAAGTGTACAAAGTAAAGGGGAGTTGTTCCGACACTTAGTCATTTTTCGCTAAGTGTTGCCATCAATGCCAAAGGGGGGGGATTGTTGGTAAGAGACACTGCTACGTATGACAAGTGTTGTCATTGATGGCAACTAAGTCCATCATACATATCCGCATTACATAATTTGTTTATACCAGAAGTCAGAGTGAAGATTTGTCCAAGTCCGGGTAGTCAGAAAACAAAGCATGTGACAGGGTCCAATATCTGGGTCTGGATCTCTCCGGTGGTAAATCACAGTATATTGCAGATCTGAGGGAGTAATAAGGATTGTTAGGACTATCTAAATCCAGGAATGTAGCCTCTGGTGATGAAGGATTCAAAAGTTATAAGCATCTAAGTATCGTTTTCCAGTTAGTCAGTACAGTCAGAAGAAGAACAAGCCGACCTAGTAATTGATCTTGGTCCGGATGAAGAAAAGCTGCTGGTTAAGCAATTTATGATAACCAGTGGTATTGGCCAACATGATTGATGAGTTGAGAATACAAGTTTTTGGTCCGCATTGTTGTTTGTGTATGGATTCGGCTGACAAAGCAGAGTTCTTAATAAATGTTCTAAGTTTTCTTGATGCCAACTACAGTTGATTAAATCTCTTGATGCGGATATATATAGCCGATGGATTTGAGTGTTTTGAGGTGTGTGTGTGTGTGAAGTGGTGATGGAGTAAGTGCGAAAAAGACAAAAAGGAGTGCAAAGATAAAGATCTAAGCTTGGATTATGGCTGAAGAGTGAAATAAGGCAAAGTAAAGATGAAGTGTGTAAGATCAGTATTCTGTGCTTAACCGAAACTGAATTTTTGCATTGGTAGATGCTATTCATCAGTTCAAACATTTTGTAATCTTCTTGTAATCATTTCTGTAGGCAGTGAGCCTCTTGGAGCAGTGAGCTCTGGGCAGTGTGCCCTGAAGGCATGTGCCTTCCCCATTTGTAATACTTCTAATAGAGTATAATTTCTTGTGGGTTAACCCCCACCGTGGTTTTTCTCTTAACCGGGTTTCCACATAAAATCCTGGTGTTATGTGTGTTGATTTTGTTTCTGTTCATGTGTTATTGATTCATGCTTTCATGATTATATCATTCATCTAAATAAGTGGTAAAGAAGTTTAAATTGCAGCAAAGGATAAAAGTTTTGTGACAACTGATTCACCCCTTCCCCTCTCAGTTGTCTGCCCTTATTTCAACAATGCATTTATCAAGAATGTGGAAAAAAATGCAAAAAGATGCAAAATCATTACAGAGGACCTAGAGCATGGCTTTCAAGTGTTTTGTCTTCGTTTCTTAAACTTTTGAGCTTCCAATGGTGCCTAGAATTCATCATATGCCTAATGTAACCTTCCCAAAGAACTAGGAAAAAGATGATCATATGTAATGTTTTGAGCATTTGGAGTTGACAATGGAGCATTGAGAGGCATTTATTACTTTCATTCAAGAAGAGTGAAGGTTATATTAGCTAGTTTTGAACAAGGTGTTGTTGGTTGCTACTTGGTGATTTACTTGGATGCTTTCCCACACTGGTTATAGGGGACATTTGCAAGGATTGGGGATGAACCACAATGAATGGTTTCCAACACATTCTTGGAGGAACTGCTACTTGTAAAATTGCATCTTAATGGATTCATTGCTAGACTTTTCTTCCCAAATTGGGTTTCTCTAGGTCAAAAAATTGTGTCTTGGTTTCGTTGTGTTGTGTGGATGTTCTCTGATGTTTAATTTATTTACAAGTTCGTTAGAGTATTCATTGTGACTTCATTTACGATTGCACTATTATGTTATGGTTGTAGCATGTGAGAAGTCGTCGTTGGTGCAAGATTACTAGGGTGGCTACCATTAAGTGGGTTAAGCATTTCCATTGTTTTTATCAGTGTTAGTGTTGTATATTAAGCATTTGAATTGGTTCAACATCATTATTAAGATATTATCCATAGTTGATGAATGATGAGTGCAATCTCCACCACTTTTTTATAGTTTAGGTGGTTCCTTGTGCTTGAGGGTTTGCTAACACCTTATTGGTTTTAGTTGTTCTCCAAATTTGTTCCCAAAGTGTAGGGTTTTGTAGTTGCAAGAGTACAACCATGGGAAAGGCCAAGAAGACAAGACTTGAAGAGTCAGAAGGAGATAACTAGTTAAGTTGAATGGAGCACCAAGGTTTGAGGAAGTTTTTTGGAATCTTTATAAGAAGAGAAAGAAGGATTGCAAGTTCAGTTGTCAATCCATGGAGACTTCCTCATGGTCACTATGGAAATGTTGCAACAAGATTTGCAAGCAAAGGAAGAGATGTTGGAAAAATTGCAAGGTGATAGTGAAGGAGTAAAGAGGAAAGAAGAAACCTCAAAAAAAGATGCACAAACCTCAATAGAGGTATGCACCAAGGACACTCCAACAAATTCCCTTTTTCCCCCAAGAATCTTTTGATAGTTTTAAGAGTCATATTGAGGGATTTGGATTTAAGATGTTAACCAAG
Source organism: Cunninghamia lanceolata (assembly GCA_027924645.1). Taxonomy (NCBI): domain Eukaryota; kingdom Viridiplantae; phylum Streptophyta; class Pinopsida; order Cupressales; family Cupressaceae; genus Cunninghamia; species Cunninghamia lanceolata. The sequence goes on along the minus strand of BSBN01000635.1, from coordinate 12,245,856 downwards.
ACGGCATATGTTGGAAAAGGGCTTGGGAAAAATGGCCAAGGTATGTCCAATCCCATATAGGTTCTAGAAAGACCTCAGCATGTAGGTTTGGGATTTTCTGGTAGCATACAAGAGGTTGGAGAATGTTTTAAAAGGGTAGCAACAAAGGAAGCTTGTAAAGACTAGAAACCTAAGTCACCAATTTTGAAAGATCAACATATCCAAGGTAAAGTTGTTAGTCCTTTTTTGTTAAAGCCAAGGGTGATTTGAAGCATTTAATTGTTGAACAAGTTGCTAAAGGATATGTAGCACCTCAAGGAGGTAAAAATGGGATTCCAAGAAGAAAGGAAAAAACATTCTGAGTTGAAGCAGATTGCAAGAAGTCTTTCCGTGACCAAATGCAAAAGTGCAAGATGAAACAAAGGAGTGGACAAGCATACGACAAAGGGAAAAATAGCCAAGATGAGTGAAAATCATCTCCCAAGAAAGGAGAGTTTCACAAAAGAAGAGCAACAAGCCTAAAGGAAACTTGGAGGAATTTAAGTCTAGACCTAGCAAGGTATGTAAGAGGGAAGTTCTCTATTATTTGTTTTTTTTTTTTGCAAAAGAAAGGGCCATGTAGCTAAAGATTGTTGGGAAGCACATACTTGTTCATTATGTGGTTTGTGTAACCATTGTTTGGCTATGTTGGAAGAAGAATAAACTTACTGATGGAGAGCCTAAGACCTCCAAGAGGGAGTATGTTGTGCCCAAAGGCAAGGGCAAGTTTTTTTCACTAATTGCAAAAGGAGTGGGCATGGGAATAAGAAATGTTGAAGGATTCATTCATAACTCCGTCCAAAGAATCATAAGAGAGGAGAGTCACCCAAAAATAAGGAAGAGAATGTTGCCAAGATAGAAGAACATTGGAAGAAGGAACACACCAAGTGGGAGCAACCCAAAGAGGATTCCTCACCCCCAATTCAAGAGGGTAATGGTAAGAAGTCTTTCCTTTAATCTTGAGTTCAAGGATTTCACTGGTTGTATTTAGAATCTAGTTAGCTCAATCCTCCAAAAAAATGTGTTTATGTTCCATTTGTCGATTCAAACCATTGTTTGGCTAAGTGTTGGAAGAAGAATAAACTTACTGATGGAAAGCCTAAGACCTCCAAGAGGAAGTATGTTGTGCCCAAAGGCAAGGGCATATATTTTTTGACACATTGCAAAAAGAGTGAGCATAGGCATGAGAAATGTTAGAGACTTCATCCATAACTTTGTCCAAAGAATCACAAGAGAGAAGAGTTATGCAAAAACAAGGAAGAGGGGGATGCCAAGATAGAAGCAAGAACATTGGAAGAAGGAAGACACCAAGTGGGAGAAGCACAAAGAGGATTCTTCACCCCCAATTCAAGAGGGTAATGGTAAGAAGTCTTTCCTTCAAGCTTGGGTTGAAGGATTCCATTGTTGTATTTAGAAGCTAGTTACCTCAATCCTCCAAAAAAATATTGTTTGTGTTCCATTTGTTGATTGGAAAGGGAACTAACTCCTTTTATATAATAAGGCAAGGACTATGGAGGTGTAATAGGTCAATTATGAGCAATTTACTAAAATAAAGGAGGTGATAACAAGTTTGTTATGTCACTTTTTCATGCAATTTTGTTATGAAAATGCCATGTTAGCATGTTCGATGATGGAGCATGTGGTTGGGTATTGTATCATGGAATTCATTACCTCAATTTGCTTCTTAGAGGTTGTAGCATGCCTGTAAACTGTTTTGCAATAAATCTAATAGTTATAGCAAGTTGGTATGCTTGGTTTTGGATTTTGTATGTACTCATGGGAAGATGCAACAAGGTTTTCCAAAGTTGTTTTTTATGTGAAAAGAAGTTTTAGAGTATTTGAAGCATGCTCATGGTCCCAAAAGTTCTTCCAAGGAGGTAAAACAAGTTACTAAGGTTTGGGACAAATAAAGGAGGTAAGAAGAGCATACATGGTATGGAACTCCAAGTAGTTTGTTGAATTAAGTCATTTTGAGTTACCTTAGGTTTGTTAGGCAGTCTAATTTTTAGTGATATGCCATTCTTCACTTTGCATTGAGCAACAATGTTTGTAACCCAAGTCAGGTTAGCCATGTTGAGATTATTTTCCTTGCATTAGTTTGTTGCAAGCTCTTGCTATGATTATTGCAAGTTTGTGTAAGACCCTTAGAGGGAAACATTTATTAAAGACCCATGATGGGCAATATTTACTTGTTCTCAATGCATTTTTTCTGTAAGACCCCATATGGAGAGGGTAATGTTGTTGCATTGATGTTGGTACAATTTTTCAAGATCTATAAAGGCATTTGGTAGTTATTTTCCATTTTTAGGGATATTGAGATTTTGGGGACCAAAAGCCTCTATATTAGGGAGGTGTGATAGTAAAAATTATTGTCAGGTACAAAATTAGAGGTTAGGAATGTTGAAGAAGGTTTGAGATTGAGATGGGACATCTTGATTTAGGCTTTGGCAGAGAGAATGTGATTCTATGATTAATTTATCATTGTTGGCCTCATAATTGAAGTTACATTATAGGATAAAAAATATAACTTAGGTGGTATCAAAAGTGGGATATGATTGCATATTTGGATTCCTCTCATAAAGTTATACAATTTCAAAGAAAATGGACACCTCATATCAAAGTGTCAAAGAAGGATAACAAAGTGGCAAATTCATCATAAAAGAGGTGAAAACATTTTTGTTGGTTTGCAAAAAGAGGCAAATTCATTACAAAGGAGGTAGAGTATGGGATTTGAGACATCTTGTCTTCATCTCTTTAACTTTTGGGCTTCCAATAATGTATTATATGCCTAATGTACCTTTCCCAAAGGCACCAGTAGGAGAAAGGAGCATGATATGTGATGTTTTGAGCATTAGGAGTTGACAAGGGAGCATTGAGAGATGTATTTCTTACTTCATTCAAGAAGAGCAAGGTTGTATCAACAAGTTTTGAACAAGGTGGCACTAGTTGATACTTGACAATCTACTTAAGACACTTTCCCACAATAATCACATAGGACATTCACAAAGATTGGGGATGAACCACATTGAATGAAATCCAGCCAGTGCACAAGAGAATTCCTTATTAGCACTTTAGCGCAAGATCACGACTTTAACTCGCAGGCCTTTAGCGAAGCTACGAAGTTGTGCTAAAGACTTCTTCATCAGCATTTATCCTCCATTGGAACCATTAAAATTTTTATTGAAATCATGTTTCGGAAAATCAGCGTTCTAAAGAACTTGTGAATTGTGTCTTATAAAACATATCAACACTTAATGGAGCTTGTGAAGAGAAAGAGAAAGAAAGTGTTAGTCAATGTCAAGAGTGAAATCATTTTCTAAAAGAGGAAGTGCAAGTAAGTAATAGGAGTAAATTAGTTAGCACTCACAAGGATTAATAGACTACCATGAGGGATCTCCAATCTTTATCTCTTATGTTAGCTCTACAAAAGGAACAACTTGATGTCTAGGAGCGGCATCTGCTATCTCTGCCTCCTCATCCTCATGAGCTAAGTCCTCTAATGCTAACTCCTCCATCTCCTCCCTAGGAACATAGTCCTCGTCAGACTCATCATTAGGCTTGTTAGCCTCCTCAACAATAGGTCCTTTAGCCTATTTGGCTCATCATTGTCTTCGAAGTGGTTGCATAATTAGAGACCTTGGAGTAAGTGAGACCCACTAAAGTGTCCCATGCTAAGCATCACTCATTTCTTGAATAGATCTGTAGTAAGGGGTACTAGGGGTAAGTTTGTTAGAATCTCTCTGTTGAAATGCTAAGGCACTCATACAGTGTGTCTCTGTCATGCCATTCCTATCTGTTAGGTGAACAACCCCTCGATAGTAGGACTAAACTGCTTTGTTTCTCGGCCACAATCCCTGCATCTCTCTATAGGGATCTATAATGGAATTTTCATTTGTCAAAGTGGCCACTACTCGTGTAGTGGCATCAAAGTGTTCAAGGCTATCCCATCGCATAGCTCTTGGTAGTGTTGGGTCCTAAGAGGGCATCTCATGTTGGAGAGGAATGATATGCTCAAAGATCCATGACATGATCAGTGAAGAGTAGTTGAATGCAACGGCCCCTAATCATGCAATCCATTACAAATCTCAATAGACCAAGGCCAGTGTATCAATACCCTACGTGAAGGTTGTGCCTTGCTTAAGATGTTGAATGATTGGTGCCCAACACCACCGAAGCATAGGAGCCTTCTTGCCTCTTAACAAACGAGAAGCAATCAAGCCAATCGGGATCTTCTGTAGGGCTAGAATGTCAAGACAAGAACATTGGGTTATAATGAAGAGAGTTTTTCAATATTTACAGAGCACTTTTGAATATTCTATTTGTTATCATGGTGATGTTTCAAAGGATTGACACTTAGCAGATACACAAGGTTATGTGGATTCAAATTGGTTGAGGGATGTCAATAGTAGTTCTACTAGTGGCTACATATTTAGCTTATTAGATGGTGCAGTGAGTTGGATGAGTAAGCGACAAGCTATGGTCACTTTATGCACAATAAAGGTAGAGTACATGGCAACTACTTGTGCCTATAAGGAGGCTATTTGTATTTTGAGACTATGTTTAGATGTGGGGTTGAGTCAAAGAGTTATTAAAGTTCATTGTGACAGTCAAATTGTCACAACTTGACAAAGAACCCAACCTTTCATGCATGGACAAAGCATATTGATGTCTAGAACCATTTTGTTCAAGACATGGTAGAGGATGGAAGAGTGATGCTAGATAGAGTTAACACTTTAAAAAATGTTGCAAATGCATTGACAAAGTCAATGAACACAAAGAAGTCCAAGTGAGGGTGTAGTTTATGGGTCTCTCAACCCCTAGTAGTTAGTTAATAGTGTTGGTATTCCCTTTGCTCTTGCATGGTGTTTGACAAGTGGGAGAATGTTACGAAAGATATCTCAACCTTGCATCTTAATGTTGAGAACACTAAAATACAATTTGTGGGCTATAGAAATTGTTTTTTGCTCCAAAAAGTTTTGAAACAAGCTTTAATCGGCTAAAGCAGGTTACGATAACATGGACCTCTCCAAGATTTTTTAATTTGAAAAAACAGTCTCAATCGGCTTCCCAAATCAAAAGTTATGGCCTTTGTAAGTTAGGTCCCTCACATTAGAAATGTAAGAATGTTTATGATGCATAAGAGAGCTATAAGAGGGAGTTACATGTGTTGACCAAGTACATTCACCTACCTATGACATGTCATTGTGCCTATCATAAAGCATCTTTAGAGAGTTTGAATAAGATAAATTGGAGTGGCCAAGTTAGAAAGATAACTATATCACATGTTATGACATATTCTTATGACTAGTGTAAGGAATATGATATATTTAACATGAGGACTCTTCTTGGGATTTGGGCTTTGAAATTTGACTAGGGGATTTGGTTGCCACTTTTGAGTGGTATTAGTTCATGGTTTTGTGATTTATCTTTCGTGGTTTTATGTATTGGTTTCTCTATTTATTGGGTGCTTGGGATGGAGTTTGTATATGTATTTTGTAGGTATTGTTATGTTGCCAATATTACTCTAGACACAAGTGTTGGTGTTCTCCCATGTTAAGGCTCCTTGCCTAGATTATATTGTAACTAATATTGTTGTTGGTTAATACATCAGTTTAGAGTTTGGAGGGTAAGTTTTTTCTTGAACGTGTTTTCCCAAGAAACATCATTATGTTATGGTGAATGATTTTATTGTGTTGTTTCTTTCCTCAAATTATTTTAGATCATATTTTTGGTTCATCTCTCCTCTTATATTCGGGTAGGAAGTGTTCCCACACCTTGGCTTATAACAAAGTCAACTAGAGATTAAGTAGAAATTTGGATTTAGTTTTGATTGGAGAATCTAGATTAGGTCATGCTACTCGTCACCTAGCTTCTCTATGTTGGTTAATGGTTCTACAAAAGGTTTATTTTTTGCCCCTCAAGGTCTTAGGCAAGGTTATCCTCTTTTGTCTTGTCTTTTCGTTACTATGGTGGAAAATCTAGGTAGATATATTGGCGTCCTAGGGAAAAAGGGCACATTGAAAGGACTTCAAGCCTCCTCCAATGGTAAAGAACTTATCCATCAGCAATTTGTGGACAATGTTATGCTTTTTGTTGCCCCTTCTATTAGGGAAGGCAGGATAATAAGAGATCTTCCTGGAGATTAAAAAATATTGAATAGATAAAAGCAAAAAGTTTATTTCTCAATACTAAGGACCAAGAATAGGAGTTCCTTTGTAGATGTCTCTCCTTTAGAAAAGGTAACCTACCTAATTCTTATCTGGGGTTTCCCCTCTTCATTGGGAGAAATAAAGAACACCTTTGATACCCCATTATGGATAGATTTAGTAAGAATTTGGAAGGATGGAAAGGTAAATGATGCTCCTTAGTCGAGGGGTTAGTGCTACTAAAGTCAATTTTTCAAGTTGTCACAATCTATCATTTCTCTCTAGTTGTGGCTCCTAAGTGCATTATCTCTAAAACCACTATGGTCTTGCAAAGTTTTCTTTGGAGAGGTATGATGAATCATTTCAAATATGTAGTTTCTTGGGATAAGATTTGTTCCAACATTAGCAAAGGGGGTTTTGGTCTCAGATAAATTAGCATCTTCAATTAGGCCTTGATGGATAAAGGGGTTTGGAGGTTCATCAACTACAATCTTGCCTCTTGAACCAATATTCTCCAAAAAAAGCATCTTCATGAGGAAAACCCAATATGTATGCTCCCATGTAGTGATCTTCCCAAAGACTCAACTATATGGGAAGGAATGAAGAAGGCCATACATCTTATTTCCAAATACAACTTCTAGAATGTCCAAAATGGTAGGATAATGGGGTTCTAGAAAGATTGTTGGCTAACAAACAATCCTCTTTGTGAGAACCCAAACTTCCAAAGGTTGGCTACCCATATCAAAAGCAAATGGAGTAATAAGGTACAAAATTGTTGGGTTGAAACAGTTGAGACTTATGGGATATCAATAAAATGGAAATCTTTGTTAGAGTTTCCTGAGATTATAAATGAATCCTAGTCTTAGATTTCTTCCATCTTGCATAGTTTTAGACCAACCTGGAGTGTTGAAGAAGATTCTTTTGGTTGGCTTCAAAGTGGTAATGGTACTATATAATTAATAAGATATAGACTTCAAATGCTTGGCCCAAAGAAAAAAATATATTTGGCTTATTTGTTAGGCCAAGATTCTCGCTTGTGAACATCTCACTATGAAAGGTTTTGCTAGCCCTAGTAGATGCCCCCTTCACTACTCCCAAGAAGAGGAAGGAAGTCACTTAATTCTCCATAATGACTATTCATGACTATTCTAGACGCATCTAGGATAATTTCTTTAATAGTTTCAACCTCAAATGAATGTTTTGATTGTTTTGATGTTCCTTCAAAAATCATTTTGAGTCTTGGTTTTGCCTTGTTGCACTCAACATTCTCCAAAAACTAAGGAACCTCGCTCTAGATATGATAGCATGGAAAATATGGTTAGAAAGGAATAATAGAATATTCAATGGCAAGAAAGAGTCAAGAACAATTATGGAAGTCGTCAGTACTTGCTCCTATATTGTTTCTTTCCTAAAAATGAAAAATTCTAAAGTGGCGAGTCCTAAAGAGGTGTCTATTTTAAGAAACTACTTAGATGTAAGAATATAGCATGGTGCTACCCCTCCTAGAACAATGGCAAACAAAGAGCTCATGGCCTCGAGAACCCCCTCCAATTGGTTGGACCAAGCTAAATTTTGGTAGGGCTTTTACGAATAATCTTGGCACCTTTGGTCCAAGTGCTTTTCTTAGGAACAGCAAGGGGGATGTGCTTATTTTTGTAACTTGCTTCACTAGCAATAACTCGAACATTGCAAAAGTGAAAGGCTTAGCGTTCAGCCTTCATTGGGAATTCATCAAGTTTGAAATTTGATTGTCGAAAGAAATTCCAGTGTCACACTTAACAGTATGAAAGGTAAAAACGTTCTCAATTGGCACATCCGAGTTATTGTTTAGAAGTTAAGTCCTTGCTTTGCAAATTTGAAAACTACATCTTTTCACAGGTTAACGAAGTCAGGAACAAAGCCACTAATTGGGTGGTCAATCTTATAGCCTCAAGGACTTCAATTTTTTCTCCGGTGATGGCAAAGATTTGGAAAGGAGGAAACTTTCCAGGTTTTCCCACAAATCATTAAAGATGACAAAAGGCAAATTTACATTTTTTTTATTTTAGCCAGCATGCTAAGTTACCCTTGGCCAATAAGTTGTTTACTCTTCCTCGGATGATGCGGTCGATTTCCTTTCCTAGTCCCTTGCTTTTTGGCTTTTTCCTCTTGCCATGCTGCTTCCTTCCTTTTTTATCTACTTTCTATTTTTATTCATTTGACAGTCAACCTTGACTGTCAAGCAAATTTTTTTGACAGTTATCTATTCAATAGTGCCTTTAAAATACTATGGCATGCTTTAGTATAAGTAAATTCTCTAAAAACCAAATATATATATCATCATAATCCTATATAAATTTTGACAGTTTGTCCAAAATCTCTCCTTTCATATGATACGGTCTTTTCAAAATTTCAATTGTATTTTACAATTAAAATGTCTAAATACAGCTATACAACTGTCACATTTAAGCCCGGTTGGGATGGACAATTTGCTTCAAGTGTCCTATTATTCTCGAGTGTCACGACTTGCATTCTTTTCGGTGGTTGCGAAGTTTCTCTCGTTTTTTCCTGTGTTCCAACAGATCGCGCCCCTATATATGGTATCTTGGGTCCGCGACTTGTCCCTTGCCTGCTTCTTGTTTCTTCTTTTCTTTGCTCGTGATTTCCGTCATCCTGCCTTTATTCTAGCTCTTTGGCTTCACCTACACTTGTATTATGTCTGTTGTCTTAAAACACCTTTTCCAGATTTTGGCAATCTCTTTCTCATTCTGGAACCTTCGTTGATCCTCATGCTGGCGCAGTGGTCTAGATAGCTTCTAATGCTTTTTTGGCTCTCTCTAAGGACTTTCGTGCAGATGGCATTCAATCTCCTTTGGCAACTTCAACCGCGACTCCTCTCGACGGACCTATCCTTTCGGGGGAGCCCTGTCCCAGCTCTACACGTTCATACGAAAGATGCCTTGAAGTGCTTCCTCCTCGACAACTGGAACTTGGTCCGGGCTCTCCATTGTTCTTTGTTCGAAGGCAAATGAAAGCTTCTTTTACAGACCAGTCCCCGAGCAAGAAACTCATGCTATTCAAGACTCTGTTGTTGCTCCCGTAGTCGCTTTGTTTGAGTAGTTCGCAACCAGCTTCTACTAGTAACTGTCGCTTGGAAGACGTGCCTAGTGTTGTCCAGGAAGTGAATGTTATGTAGTCCAATTTTTTTCGAGAAGTGAGAGTGGATCGTGAGAATACTCATGACCTTAACCTGTATATTCAAGACCTCCTCGATAATATTAACTCATTTTTTTCCAGATGCAGATAGAAGCAGATCGCAGAAGACGACTTTTGGAATATTAGGTGGGCACTCTAAATGCTATTAATATTGATGATGGATCATTTTCTTCGCTGACATTATCAATAATATATATATATATATATATATATATATATATCTCATTCTCAACAAAAATTTATTTGCATCATTTAGATCAAATTACTTTGAAATTTACAATTGATATACCTTCAAAAAGAGATTGATAGTTCATGAAAAACTAATTACATCATCTCCAAATGATAGGTCATGCAGTGTGATCCTAAATGTTGACAGGAAAAACTACACACTTGAATCTAAAAGCACTCAGATACATCTGAAATACATCTAAGCTAATAGTTATAACAAATTTTGCTAAGGAAAAAAAAATTCTCATTCTCAATAAAATTTTGTTTGCATCATTTAAAACAAATCCCTTTCAAATTTACAATTGATATAGCTTCAAAAGATAGATTAATAGTTCATGAACTAATTACATCATCTCCAAAACAAAACCACATAGGACAATATCCTCCAATGCAATAGCTAAGACAATGAAATAGAGCCATACAGCAAATGTTGCAGATATGAAGAAAATAAAGTTCCTTGTTCTTTCAATAAAATATTATTTGCATCATTTATATCAGACTTTCAAAGTTGGATACAATAATGGTTTGAAAGAGGTTAATTGCTCTTGAGGGACTAATCATATCTCCAAAACAAAACTAGGTGGGAGATCTTCCTCCAATGCAATAGCCAAGACAGTAAAATAGTACTATTATTTTACTACTATACATATCAAAAATTCAGATAAACCCAAGTTGCTTGTGGTATGATCCTTGAGCTGTGGATTGCAAAAGAAACTTTGCTTTCTAACACTGCTGGTACTTCCCTTTCCAACTGCTGTACCCATTTCTGGGAGATAGCTGCCCTATAGGCACTCATTCGATATATCAAATAAAATCGAAATACCTTTCATTAGGATATGAGATGAATTGTGCATATACCAGAATATCGTCAAGTAAATAAAATACTTTAATGACATTAATTGTCTCATCAGATTTGTTGCTTTTGTTTCTGACAAAGAAGGTTTCTATAAATTGGCCACAAATCCAATTTTTCCAACAGAATAGCAGATGAAAAAAGAAAGCAAACGTTGGGATTTCCTCCTTTAAAAACAACATAAACCATGAAATCTCTCATGATTACAAAAATATGGTATCTCTTCATTAGAAAGAGCGGCTGATTTTTAAAGAGATTCTTTTAGCACTGAAAATATTTAATTTCAAAAGCCTATAAATTTACATTTTGTACTCCATAATTCTGTAAAAGCTTTCACACAATACCATGGCAATTAAGGAAAAGAATTAATCTCTCAGCCCTCTTCGAAATTCCCAACTCTCATAGGAATAGATGGGGGGCAAATGTCTAATAATTGATGAGAAAAAATAACATATGAAAGTAAATGTGTTGATCCAAGAGGCCAGACCAATTGGTGAGACGGATTTGAGTGCAGACATGCTTAATGCACTCATACAGGTGAGTCTGAGACCACCACCTCTTTATAAAAAAGCCATGTCTTCAAGCCCCTCAGCATAAATAACAGGAGCGTAAGGATGGGGGGTCCCATGGTGGAGGTTGGCAACCCTAAGATTATAATTTATCACAGAAGAACTCCTCATGGACACTGTTGAATTAGCTGCAGAAAGATAAATCTCCAGCAAAAAACATGGAGCAGCCAACTTTTTGTCAGGAAAATTTTTGCAGCCTTTGGAGAGGGTGGAAGCTTCTCCACATCTCTTTCACCAAATGACAGTTTCATATGGTTAAAGTTATTTTTTACAACATTCTGTAATTTTCTGCAAGGCTTCTTGGTTTTTTTTCAGCAACATTTAACAGAGAAAATGGATGACTGCAAGGGATCAGTTTAAGGAAAAACACCTCAAAATTCTTTCAGCAGCACCTGCTGAGAAAAGGTGACAATCCAATTAAAATTACGACATATACAGTTGAACCCAAGATTCGCAAATCATACAGATGAAAAACTGCGCACCACAACTTCCAAAAACTTTGTTATCAGCCAATACAAAAAGAAAATTTATACAACAGAAGCAGAATAAATGCTTTAGGGCTTGGGAGCTTCCATCCACCCAGAATCCACACTCCCATTCAGTCCATCATCCACAAAGTCCCCAACCTTCTTCACCTTCTCATCTCGCACGGGAACTGGATAATTCCCCGAAAAGCAGGCATCACAAAATGAAGGAGCCTCCTTTCCAAGTAGGCCCCTTAACTTCTCTAGGGGCAAGAAAGCCAGTGAATCTGCTCCAACAAACTTCCTAGTCTCCTCCACTCCAAGCCTGTTGGAAATCAGCTCTTCTTTGCTGGGTGTATCCACTCCGTAATAACATGATCCTATAATTGGGGGGCTTGCAATCCTCAAATGAACCTCTTTAGCACCCGCCCCTTTGATCAGCCTCACAATCTTTGATGAAGTTGTGCCACGAACGATGGAGTCATCCACAACAACCACCCTTTTGCCATTTAAGACTGCCCGAACAGGGGCAAGCTTTAACTTCACACCAAAATCCCTAATCTTCTGTGAGGGCTCAATAAAGGTTCGTCCCACATAATGTGACCTGAAGAAGAGAAGGAATTATTTTAGAGATTACAATTGCCTATGCCATATGGAAACACTTGAGCAGCAACAACATTCTGATACATTTTTACAAGAGCGAAAGAGTAAGGGTGGCTGCCATTGAGGGGGCGAATACCACTGCTACTTATAGTGATAAAGTGGCACATGCAAACTGTTTATTAATGCCGCAAGAAAAAATTGGAATCTTAGAAGAAATAACAGAGTAGCTACATTTTACTTCGAGAGATTGAAATAGAGTCCTTAACATAATTCTTACAAACTGGCAGTTTAAGACAGGGATCCCATGGAGGAGGCTACTCCTTTGATTTGTCTGCACCAGGTAGTCCCATGCAGTCACATAACTGTGAAAATTGCAAATGAAAATGTCTTTACGCAAATATAGAGTAGGGACTGCTTCCTGAACATTTTCAGGGATGGGCAATGGCAGGGAACAGAAATTTAAGAGATGACAGCAAGGGCCTGCCTACATAAATTCTTTGTCAAACTGTCAGCTTATAACTGCTCAAACTTTTTGTGTAATTTGTTTTCAAAATATTTCTCTCATAGATGACTGCTAAAGTTTCTCTGCAAGCCACTATTCTATGAACTTGTAGAATCCATTAGACCATCTAGTCATAGGAGAATGCCTAAATTAACTCATCGGTGCTTGCTGAAAATCTCCCTCATTTTTCTGAGGGACAGCTGCAAGAGAAGTGTATGGGGTTTATTTTATACAAAATCACTTCTAAAATCTCTGTGCAGCACCTATTAAAAGAAATCGATAACCCCTCCTGCTCAAACAAAGAATTGTACAAGAGTAGCAAGCCTAAATGCAAACCTACCTGATGAGACCCTGCTGGAAAGGCACATTGGCCTGTGCCGAGTAGCCAAGCGCGGCCACCACACCCGAGTCTGGAACAGCAATCACAACATCACAATCAACAGGCGCCTCATCTGCCAGGATCTGTCCAAAGGTGTACCTTGATTGATATACGGAACGTCCAAAGACCAACGAATTGGGCAGCGAAAAGTAAATGTGCTCAAAAATACAGGCCTTGCGCTCCTGGTGTGGCAACAGGCACAGAGAACTAATGCCCTCCCCATCCACAACCACCACCTCCCCAGGATTCACTTCTCTCTCATATTTGGCCTCTATCAAATCCAACGCGCATGTCTCAGAGGCAAATACCACAGCCCCATTGCTCCTCCTACCCATGACAAGGGGCCGAAATCCATGTGGATCCCGCACCGCCACCAACTTATCCTCGGTCAGGAACACCAGCGAATATGCCCCCTCTAATTGCTCACAAGCATTCACAATTCTTTGCATGAAGGGCCTGGCCTTGGATATGGCAATCAGGTGCAGCACCACCTCTGTATCAGAGGAAGTATTAAAAATAGAACCATTTTCTTCAAGCCGGTCCCTCAGGTTCTGGTAGTTTACTAGATTGCCATTGTGGGCAACACCCACAGATCCAAACCTGTAACAGGGAAAATGAAAACTTTTACAAGTGTAGAATGGTGAGCGAATCTTTCAATTCAAACAAAAAGTGATGTGATATACATGTATCATTTGCAAAGATTTCAAGAGAAAAAGTGAATTTTACTTTTGATAGCTTGAAGTAAGAAATCAAAACCTCATAGGACTCGCACTGCATTTATTGACACATTGGGTGTGAATCCATAACTCTCAAGATGCAAACCCCTCATCTTTGAACTTTATTACATCTATCATTTACTCAGTGGATTTGACACGTGATAATCAATACATTAGACAAAAGTGCCTTGAATGTCATTTAACTATGCAATAAAGAGTAAACCAGAGACCTCTAACTGCTACACCAATCAAAGGCAACATTCTACATATCTGATCAAGAAGCAGAATATTATATAGGCTGTCAACGGTTATCATATTGGTGGCTCAATCAGTCTAGCATCATCATAATTTTATCCTTAAACTAGATAAAAGTCTGCTTCATTTTGGTGTAAGTAAAGAATCAAAATTTAAATACAACACGGTACTGAAACGTTTCAGCATGTTTCATAATCTATGTTCAAATAATACTATCAACTATGCATTAAACAGAAAAATGGTCTTTCTAGTTCATTTTATCTGTACCATTACCCTCTTGTCCCTATTGACCACCTTGACAACTTCCTTATTTACAGATTTGTCCAAGATCGAGTTAAGAACTGAGAAGATTGTTATAGGCTAGAAAAAGGAAATAATGGAACAGACAAGCCCCTTTGGAAAACAATAGCATAAGTCCCTTTTGCCTAACCAAAGGACACAGCTTTGGACATTCAGATTCACCCAGGCAACCTTCTCTGGAAAGCATCCATTGATGCCACTGTTTTATGTACCTCTCAGCCATCTCTGAGCAATGCCAAACACTGATATAGCTGCAAGTAGTTGGGTTTATCAAGCACCCTAATGTCTAGTGTCCTCTACCGATATTCATACCTATCACCATATCATCTCCTCGACCCTACTTTTGATCTTCATTTCTCCAATAATATTTTCCTTAACTCTGGCAATAGAGAACCTCTCAAAAGCCTAAGCTTTTAGGAAAAAAAATTAATGCTGACTTAAGCCACGGTTCCATGAATGGGGTTGCCACAAATTTCTCAGAAGGTCACTACAATAGTCCCATTCAAAACGAAATTTCTAGATTTTTGCTTTAATAAATTTGCCAGAGACAGCAGTCCATTTTGCAGGTTTTCTCATAAAAATATAACAAGACGCTGGCTGATATTTGGCCAAAGACCACAATATAATATCTGAGGTGGCCACTCATATTCTCCTGTCAAGATCAAAGTTAAAAATTTTAAAGTCGAGTTCCCATTTTCCACTATTTTTGTTACTTGCACATCAATAGAGCCATCTTGACAGAGAAAATAGGAACAGTGCGGCATCCCTGCAGAGAAAATACAAATCCAAGCACCCTCCATGGGAAAAAACAAATCTTAGCACCCTCCATGGGACTGCATACTTGAAATACTCCCAAACTCTGGCAAATATGTTTAGTTTACCTGCATCTTATATAAAAAATCACAGCTGAAAAAGACCCCTCCCACTCAGTGTAGGGAAGTAGACGCTGTTCCGGGAAAGAACTAGCATTACCTTTAGGCTATAAGAAAATATATCCAGGACCATACACCAACAAAGATGTCGATTCAATGACTCTTGGGCCAAAGGCTGGTGTGCATGTTGTGCTAGCCTTTTTGGGAAGAGACCTTTCATAAAACTGTGTTGTAAGATCGGAATAACTTTTCACTTCATTGAAATAATTTAAAATGATTTCTTAATAAAAATGCAAGTATTTCTCAAATCTCTTTGGCTAGATTTTCTCCTGACATCTGCATTGAGCTACCTTGCAGACTCCTCACATGGCCAAGAAACATCAAATTATGTTTCCCCAATGGAAAGCAAGGTAGCTCACTTAGAAATTGTTGAAGAGCATAGATCAGCTAAACTTGAACCTATGACCTCGGAATGTAAAACTTTAAGGAATGTAAAAATTTCATAAGATGGAATGGTTGGCAAATGTTGCAGCCCAAAAACCACAGGGTTTATGTTTTGAAGGTGAATTATGAGGAAAATCATGGAATCTATTACAGATAGATGCAAATTTTGACTAATTTGAAAAGTTATGTACGTTTCATAAGAAAACTTGGTGAATATTATTCTAAAAATTTGCTAATTGGCAAACATAATTTGTTAAAAAATTGTAAGAAATCCCTGAGGACCGGTGGTTTAACAGTAGCCAAAAATGGCTTGAACATTGTTGGTCACAAGTTTGAGCTGGTGATTCCCCGATAAATTTGGCATCTAAGGGACGGCTGTAATAATGTACACTAATAATTGTAATAACGTTCACTGATAATAGAAAGAAAATTGCCCTGGAGCTTTACTACTAACTACCTGCCCTTCAAAAGGGCTTATTTTTTCTAGGATGTGAATTGACCTTCTAACAAATATACAATCTAAATTTCTAGATAAATTATATTAATTTTCATTGCTGCTG
Organism: Cunninghamia lanceolata; assembly: GCA_027924645.1. NCBI lineage: Eukaryota > Viridiplantae > Streptophyta > Pinopsida > Cupressales > Cupressaceae > Cunninghamia > Cunninghamia lanceolata. The sequence continues at coordinate 12,229,752 of BSBN01000635.1, read as the reverse complement.
AGGTGTTTTACCACTGAGCTACTCATGGTCCTTTATAATGAAGAGCTTAAGCAAATAAACAAAGAGTATCCCTTAAATCTTCATAATTTATTGTTTTTCACTCACATGTGAACATCAGACATTTTTTATATATATTTGTCCCATTTATTACATACTATTTCAAAATGAAAAACAAGAACAAATTATTAATAGTCATCTATATATAATTTGTAATTTTTGTTATTATAATCATATTCCTGTTTTATTTAATACTTAATGGATGAATATTTTATTTTTATATTTTTCCTTTTTCCCTTTTTTATTTTTTCTTCCAATTTTCTCCCATCCCCTCTATCCCTATCCTTCCATTTTATTTAACTTCATCTTAATGATGGATCACTGAGTATCTCTTCTATCCCTATCCTTCCATCTTATTTAACCTCATCTTAATGATGGATCACTGAGAATCTCCTCTATTCCTGTCCTTCCATCTTATTTAACCTCATCTTAATGATGGACCACTGAGTATCTCCTCTATTCCTGTCCTTCCATCTTATTTAACCTCATCTTAATGATGGATCACTGAGTATCTCCTCTATTCCGGTCTTTCCATCTTATTTAACCTCATCTTAATGATGGATCACATTCTAATGATGGATCACTGAGTATCTCCTCTATTCCGGTCTTTCCATCTTATTTAACCTCATCTTAACGATGGATCACTGAATGTGATCCTAAACCAATTGAATCCAAAAACTAAAAATCAAAAATACCCCTTGTTAAAAATGTCAAATACCTTAAAAACAACAATGCTTTTGATTCTATAAACTCAATATATTAAAAACAAATTTAGGCAGCCGACCATAAATATAACAAAACCCCATTTAAAAAAAAAAAGAAGAAAAACTCTGACCTGTAGCCGGCCACAAAGGGCTGCACGTTCTTAAGCATGGAGGAGCCGGCGGTGGAGTACCTAACGTGACCGATAGCTAAACTCCCGGGGAGCTGGTTGAGTTTAGACTCGTCGAATACATCGGCCACGAGTCCAACGCCTGTTATGGACTGCAACCTCCCATCGGTCGCGGTTACGATTCCCGCCCCTTCCTGTCCGCGATGCTGCAGCGCATGCAAGGCCAAGTAACACAGCCGTGCCGCCTCCGGATCGCCATAGATTCCCACCACTCCACATTCTTCCCTGATAACATCGTCGTCTTCTTCATTTTCAAAGAACTGAGAGATAGGGTTTTTGGGGTTTAAAGCCGCCCGAACTTCCAAGCGCATATTCTGTGCAACGGCCAGGCCGTACGAACCGGTGCCTGCATCAGTTTTTCTCTCATTTACATGAGAAATGGTTTGAATCAGGGGACGGTTAGGGTTTGCGAGGAATTTGCCATGGGGTTTTGGCCATACAATACTCCCTGCCGCCACCGCCGCCATCGCCGCCATTTGTAAGTTGGGTTGAAAAGATTTGGGACGGGATTTATTGTTGTTTTTTGGTAGATTTCATGATGTTTAAGTCCATCCGCGGATATCTGTGTAACGATCGTCTATGGAAATCATTTGCCTTCTGGTTCGGATAAAGTTTTTTTGTGTTTTTCGGCTGCTAATGTTGGCGGGCTTTGTTCATAAGTTAGTCTTATGTTTTACAGTGTTAAAAACATTGCACGCGGTTTTTTATATTAATTATATATTTTTTTATATTTTTATTTTAAGAAGTATTATAACAATTTTTTATAATCAGTTGGTATGCCTAGCCTATATGACAGTAGGGAGGAAGAGCATCTCATATGGTTACCATGAAAGAAAAACTATTTACAGTTGACATTTATTTTTTAAATATAAAGATATCATCATTTTAAAATATATATTAATACTTATAAATAAAAAATGTAACATATAAGTATATAAATTTACTACATTTATAAGTTTTAAAAAATATATATATATATTATTTAAATAGTGAATGGTGGTTTTTCCAAAATATAAAAGACAATTTCTATAATTAAAAAATAGCTCTTCATATAAAAATCAAGTAAAGAATGTAGATAAAATAAAATAATTCTTAAATTAAAATAAAAATTTATATTTTCGTCAAAGGGCCCTGTTGTCATATTTTGTTTGACCCCAAAATATTTTGTTTCCCTCCTTCTATCAGAGAAGGAGGAAAGGTTTAAATCCTGCATTTCCTTGTGCTCTGCCTTGCAAAATTTCCCAAAATCTTGCCTGGAGAATCCTTGCAGAAAACCCAGAAAAAACTAGAAATCCTTAAGCTTCAGGTGTCTTCCATCGCAGGGATTTCTCAGTTTCATACTTAGTCTCTTTGTATGTATCTTTGTATGCATTTTTGTATATATATTCGCAGATACAAGTGCAAGATACAAAAGCAGATATCGGTGGTCCAAGCAATCCCCTCCATTCCCAGTTTCAAACATCCTCTCCTTTCACACCTATTCAGCATGTTCCAGAGGCAACCCCCAAACATAAAATTCCAAGCTTCAAGCAGGGAAATTCCTCTGCACCTCCAAAACCGCTTCCTAATTTTAAAATCCCAAGTTTCAAAGGGCCTCAACCTTCACAGGAGCTTGTTCCGGCACAAATTCAACCCCTATCTCCTGTTTGCAGCCCCTTCAAATCCCCTTATCGAATGGACCTAGCATGGACAGTTATGATGAAATTGCTAAGTTGAAAGAGCATGTGTTTATGACCTCAAGCTTCAATCAAGCCCCTATTCTTGTGCAAACTCAAATTATCACTCCCCAGGAACAAATTTGTCCAAAACCCTCTCCCCTCCAAGAAATTCAAGAAGATATTCAAGCCTCTTTCCCTGATGCTATTTCAATCCTCGAGGATGGACCTATTGTCTACCAAGATAATTGGAAAGATGAGCCAAAAGAGGAGGTGGAAGAAGATAAAACTAATGAGGAACAATTTGTTCCTACACTCACAAAGGTGAAATTGTTTGAACCTATTACACCTATGAGTAATGTTAACCCAAATAAGGGATTGAGTCCTCTAGACTTTGGTTCTTTTGAAGCCTTTTCTCATGCATCTGATCAAGCAAACAAGGTTGAAATGCAAAGAGTGCATGGGGAAAACCTTCAGCTGCAGAGGCAACTTAACCAAAATCCAGAAGAGTTGCAGTCAAAGGATGGAGGCATAAGGGAAAAGGTTGCTAAGGTCACTCCAGAGGTGGATGATGCTGCCCTACTCCATGAGCTACCTAGTTATGATGAAGATGAGGAGGACGAACAGCTAGTTGTGGATATGCAGCAATAAGAGAACAATGAAAATAATGACGAATTGTTGCAGGTTGAGACCCAGCCTGACAGTGAAATTCCAGCCCATAAAGAAGAGCATATGAGTAGTCGTGTACTAGAAAGTACAAAGGACTTGGAGAAGGCTCATTTTTGGGATGAGCTTGAGATTTTTGCTCAAACCTGGATAGTAAATCAATGCCTCTAGATGAGGTAAACCATGAGCAGTTTGAGCAGATGAAGGAGGCAGTAATTCCTCCATTTGAGATCTAAGAACCAAAATATTTAGATCAACAACAGAAGGTTGCAGGATCAGAGCATAGATATACATGCAGCAGTGATGATTTGCATGTCACTTTAAGGGGATGCCCAATCAGGCATTTAGCCCAGTTGGAGACACATCAAGAGGAGTCACCACTTGTCATGCTTACCTCTAAGCATGAAGTTGAACTTCAAAATGAGTGGGATCAGCCTATTTATTCACCACAAGCTAGCAGCGTCAGCAATCAATCCAGGTGGATAGGTGAGTTTATCTCCTTTTGGGGGGAGGTGTTTTGTCAATTTGTTATATGCCCATCCCTCCCTCACCTCTTTTTAATTGCCCACATGCATGAGAAACATTGTAAATTGTTAAGGAAGGGCAGTTACTTTCAAGAACCAGTTAATGGCTTGTTTAAGGTCACCTCTGACTGGTTAGTTTAGGATTAGAGTAGGTTTTATTTCAGTTTTAGGTTTCCTTTCAATAAGTGCTCTTGCACAGGTTACATTGTCATTAGAAGAATGCAGGCCCCTTTCCCCTTTTTTTTGTGTTTTGGAGGCAGGTTTCAGGTGTGTTGATCTTTTTCATGCCCCTCTTTCTTGACTCCACACCCAATGGATGCTTAAGGCCAATAATCAATTTGTTTAGCAGGCAAACATCCCTGAGAGGTCACCAAAAATGTTGTCATATTTTGCTTGACCCCTAAATATTTTGTTTCCCTCCTTCTATCAGAGAAAGCCTAAATAGAAGGAGGAAAGTCTTAAATCCTACATTTCCTCATGCTCTTCCTCGCAAAATTTCCCAAAATCTTGCCTAGAGAATCCTTGCAAGAAACCTAGAAAAACTCAGAAATCTTTAAGCTTCAAGTGTCTTCCATCGCAGGGATTTCTCAGTTTCATACTTAGTCTCTTTGTATGTATCTTTGTATGCATTTTTGTATGTATATTTGCATATACATTTGCAGATACAAGTGCAAGATACAAAGGCAGATACAAAAGGGGGAGGATACAAAAGACATATCGGTGACACTTTTGTGTATCGGCAAGACTTAGGTGTGGTCTCGCCAATAAGCTGATGCAGATGCAAGGTCAAATGCAAGGCGATATACAAAAGAAGATACAAAGGGTTTTCGGCGAGACCTTACATATCGGTGACCCAGTTTGAAGTCTCCCCGATGGCTGATTCAAAAGGTGATGCAAGGTCATATGTAAAAGGGGGAGATACAAAGATACATCGACGGGAGATTCGTGTATCGGCATGACCCAGTCCAAGGTCTCCCCGACAGTCCGATGTATATGCAGATGCAAGGCAAGATACAAAAGTGAATGTACAAGGGCGGACCCAAGGGAAAAGTGCAATTGGTTTTAGATGCAAAGGCATATGTATGTGGTTTTGTTTGTATATTGCATTGTATATGTAATATACAAAAGATATACAAGGGAGGTAGATGCAATTCCGGACCCGGCCATTCCTTCGTGCTATTTTGATAGCGGTTTAGTTCCGCCCTTGTATGTTGTATATCAAATTGCATGTGTGCGATATACAAAGGCATATACAAAGCCAGATGTAATGAGATATACAAAATTGAAGATGCAGTCGCAGACGCCAATGTAGAATCAAAAGGTACAAAGTGCATTTGTACATACCGAAGCGTAGAAAAGTCAAACATCTTTTGTATTTATGATTGCATGTATATGCAATATGCAAAAAGGCGAAAATACAATCCGAATGTGACTGGAGAATTAATTCTAGCGGACTTCAAGATGGGGTCTGTGGTTGTATATTGCATATACATGATTGGATACAAAGTGATATACAAAGGTGAGATACAAAAGATGGATCCGATTCCAATTCCAATCCACTTCATAAAATGTTGAGATCCGCTTTTGTATGTACATGCAATTGTATCGCATATTCAAAGGTCGATTCAAAAGGAGGATGCAAGGGGTTTTTGATGAGACTTCGCATATCAAAGACTCAATTCATAGTCTTCCCGATAGCCCGATATATGCAAAATGAAGAGCAGAAATAATGCAGCAGTGGGTCCCAGTAACTCAACGGTCTATTTTACAGCGATGGAGCCACAGATGAAGATCCAATGGAATGATGACACGTGTCAAGGTCAATTCAAGGCATATGCAAAAGGCGATACAAAAGTCAAGGCCCGCTTTTGTATGTTGGCAATTGTATTGTATATACATTTGCATATACAAAAGCAAATACAAAGGCACATACAATCGCATCTACAAAAATTGCATATGCAAAAAAGCGAAAGAAAAGAAAATTGCATAAATGCATAAAGTGAACCTAGCAGTGTAAAGTGCATATGCATGATTAGATACAATTGCATATGCAAAGCAATATACAAGTGCAAGATGCAGTTGACCGCAACTTTGACTGTGAATATCTTCCTCATTCTGGCGATTTTCAACGTGCTTCAAGAGGCAAAAGTACTTATTTTTTCCTCCTCTTTCATCTAGCGGGCTTTTGAGGGGAATATTCTCACTTTCAAAATATGAACTGGATTTGCATGCTCGGTCGATAAGACGTCTCAGCGACTGATTTGGCATTTGCAGAGGCTGATATTTTCACAGTAACTCCGGTTGGTGAGCTTTGCGGGTGCATTCATGGTGGATGGTCAAATTCTTCAATGCACATGGGTTCCTCTGGCTCACTAGTAGATATCCTCGTGGCCTGCAACGACTTTTGTGCTCCTCACTTCATGTTTTGCCCTCTTTTGCGTGTGGGCAACTGTTTTCTGATGTTGTAGACTTGCCAGCGACATGGTTCTTGCATTGATGACCTCGGATCCTGTGGAGCTACCTCAATATCCCCTGCATAAGAACTTGATCTATAAAATACATTGTAACCTCATTATTCAGAAGGATGGTAAATTTTGGGTTGTTATGCTGCCAAATTTCTTGTGGTCAAACCTCTTAGTGTAATTACAGGGTAAGGGAATGTGACTCACTGTGCTTGAATCTGGCCTCTATTGTCTTCTTGTTTTTCCACCAATGAATGTGATTAGATATACTGTGTCTTTTCTTGCTACTGGTTATTTTGTATTGTAATGGTTTCTAACCTTCATGATCAATATATGCATGATTTCTTGCCTCTCTTATGTCTTGATTTATGTGTTTTACTTGAAGTTATAATCTATTCTGTGAGTAAAGTGACTCCTCTATAGGTTAGATCTCATATCGAAGCCTCAATCAACCCTATAAGTATGTGTGAATTCCCTTCATGATTGAGATCATTGTTGTGTCTACACCAAGATGTAAGAACTACAACTGGTTCAATCACTGAACTCACTATCAACTGCAACTATGCTTGCTTGTTTGTAATTCTTTTGTTTTGTATTTTCTAATTTTTTCGTGCTTTGAGGGTTTTGACATAAAAAGCAAACTACTTCTAATACACTAATTATAAGGAAGAGATATTGCAATGATAGACAACTATATTGAATGCAAATGTAAATACTCCTTACAATGGAAAACTATAACTTTTTATTGAATGTTTATACAAAAACAACTATAACTACCAGGAAACCTGATATAAATCCCCAAATTGTTGATTCAAGTACTGTAGTGCACTGTTCACGAGCATTGTAGCGCACTATTCACGCACTGTTCACGAGTATTGTTCATGCATCACTATTCATGCATCACTATTCACGCGTTACTGTTCACGCATTACTATTCACGGCCGTACTGTAGCAGCAGGTACAAACTTTAATAAGCAAATGATTAATCTTTAAATATTCTGATCTGTAATGAAACCCCTATAAATTTCTGAATCTTCCTCACAACTACTGAAGCACAAATCAGAGTCCTTGTATGAAACTCTATGGATACCAAATTCGCTGGATATTTCACCAGTTCAAATGGAGACTCACAGAAGAAACTACGTTCTTCAATGGCAATGGCTGAAACCCTTCTCAGAGCACAAAAACCTGTTTTCAAAATGATCATAAAATAATGCCTTTGATTTGCTTTTTGAAACCTTTTATATCCTCTCAACTCTTAAGTGCCTTTAATCCCCTTTTGAAATCCACTTTTAGGTTTTTCATAAAACTTTATAATAAGTCTTCAAACTTGGGCTCTCATAATCATAAATAATAAATGCACTTTAATATCATTTAAAATAATATAACTTGTGTGCACATTAACTTTATGAAATACTTTAATATTTGGGCGCCCATACCAAGGTAATAATTAATTACACTTTAAATCACTTAAGTTGAGGGTCATGGCCTCATTGAATATAAAGTGACTTTAATAACTTTATAATATGCTTTGAATGATTTAATTATTAATAAAGTCACCTTTATTAATAATTAAATATTATAACTTGCACAATAGACCTTATTTCTCCAAGCCAACTGAGAATTGGGATCAACACTAAAGTTACCACATGCCCAGGTGCCTTGCTATATATAGAAACACTGAGCCCAAATCACCAGGTAACTTACTATAAATAGTAAGTGTATGCAAAATGAGTCTAGAACAATCCCTGATGACAAATCCAAAATACGACCAGGTGCCTAACTATTAATAGCAATATCAACTCCCCCTGAAATTGTGACTTACTATAAATAGCAAGTGTGAGGAATTGAGTCAAACGAAGGCCAATCCTGAACTAAACTGAGCTCCGGAGAAGGAAACGCTCTGATAACTGCCAAATAGGACCCTCTAAAAAACTCCATTAGCCTACGAGGGTCAGGAAATAGGCTAATCCTTTGAAAACTGATGCTCGCAAAAATGGGGACATTACAGTCTGCCCTCCCTGAAATTGCTTGTCCCCAAGCAATCTCTACTACTAAGAAACACCATTCCACCGGAGGTCCAAAAGAAAACTGTGAAATGTCCCTCGTGGAAACACAACTGTTGCAGCACCAACATAAACTCAACCGCGCAAACATAGACAACAAACCAACTGTCCAAACCATGCCTACTGAAACAATGAACTCTGGTTGGAACCCTGATGCACACGAAGGATCCCAAACTCTGTGGTCACTACTCAGCTAACTGCCGGGATCCCAAATCACTTTGCAGAATGTCCAACTATGTGTCCACTACACCCACTGGATAAAGACTGTACCATGCTCAGTACTGCGGTGAACAACTACCACCACATAGAGCAATCTACTAAACAGAAGGATTCCTAGATCCCACAACCAGATTGGAAGTTTGCTAGACGAATCAACTTTTGACTTCCATTGTTCTAATCTGATCCCAACCTCACCATGCTGAAAAAGGTGAAGTAAACCATCGGGCCCCATCCAAACCGCAGTGCCAACTCCGTCACCACCTGGATCCCAATGCAACTGAACCTCACATCCATCCACCATGAAAAGACAAAAATATTTGGAAGCCTCCGCAACACAATATCTCTCTACAACCACTGCGAAACTCCCGTGGATGTGATAACTAACCAAGCCATCATGCCCACTACCTCCATAATCATCCTGTAACCATGTATATGTATGAAATCTCTATGACATAGAAGTAGCAAACCCTGTCGGATACATAATAGCATGATGGATAACTGACTGCTGTCCCTGCAAGTCATCATGAGAAGACTCTGCTCCAATCCCCTTTTGTCTTCTCTCTAACTGAACCACCCAAAGATGATCCTCAATCAGTTTGTACATCCTGTCATGATGAGATAATGTTGCAATAATCTCATCCTCCTTCACTGTCAACTGAGCCTCCAAGCTATGAACAACTTCTGCCTCGCATGAAGAAACCTCAATCTGTTCTTGTTTCCTCATGTTGGGAATCTTTACCAAGTCCTTCAATTGACCAAACTTGTCAACCTCATCATCATCATTAGAATAAAGTGCATTTTCATATTCATCTTCTCTTTGAATAAAGAGTCTTCTAATGTTATCTATCCTTTTTTGTCTTGCTATGTTGATGAGATTGACCTTTTCTTTCACTTCTTGAAGATGATGTCTTGCATTGACAACCACTAATCTAGCCTCTTTGGCTTTTTGCAACCATTCTTCGTTCATCTTTTTGGACTTCTTTACCTCTTGGATGCCAAAATATACAAAATCAGTCCTCTTATGCTTAATATCTTCATGTCTACCAATGGGTGTAGGGCTGCCATTAATGGTTGATATCATAACATTAGCTTTCTCATGATCACAAGCTCCTATCTCATGAGAATGATGGGACATAATGCTGTTGTCCTCAAACAAATCAGCGATGACATCATGCCATTGTAAAATGTCTCCTTCATCATGTGTATTCAAAACACTAGTGGCTACTCCACTAAGCAAAGGATCAACTTTCACATCCACCTTAATATCTTGGACCTTCAATGGACTTTCATATGTATGAATAACATTCATGGAAGCACCATCTGATTCTTTGCCATGATAGGATGAAGCAATGCTAGACTCACCTAATGAAGCATCACAAGAAACCTTATCTTCATGTAGCTGCTCTAATGTAACTGGTTTGTCTTCACCCATCACTTTCTCTTCTTCACTCTTGAAGTCATCATGAAGTGTCTTGTGCTCAACATCTTTCTCTATGTAAGTCTGATTTTTGCTCTCCATAGGATTAGCTGTATGCTGGTCACTAACTACTAAAAATTCATTGTAGAGATTCTTAGATATTTCTGCTATAGATACCTCTTGTTTCCCCTTCTTTTCGTTTTGTGTTGTAGACCCCTTAAAAATGGATGACATATACTGTGCTGATATGTCGATGGTTGCAGGGTGTGAAAGCAATTCATTCATCCTCTTATGGTTTTCATCCAACTTATTCAGACTTTGTTTAAGCTTCTTCATATTCTTGTCCCACTGCTTCTGAGTACTTGAAGTAACCATGATAAACTAGCTGATTCAATGTCCAATCTACCCAACAGGATGGCAGGACAAAAGCTTTGATACCACTGTAAGAAGCCCAACTGGTTCAATCATTGAACTCACTATCAACTGCAACTGTGCTTGTTTGTTTGTAATTCTTTTGTTTTGTATTTTCTGATTTTTTTTGTGCTTTGAGGGTTTTGACATAAAAAGCAAACTACTTCTAATACACTGATTATAAGGAAGAGATATTGCAATAATAGACAACTATATTGAATGCAAACAAATACTCCTTCTTACAATGGAAAACTATAACTTTTTATTGAATGTTTATACAAAAACAACTATAACTAATAAGAAACCTGATATAAATGCCCAAATTGCTGATCCAAGTATTGTAGCACACTGTTCACGAGCACTGTAGCGCACTATTCACGCATTGTTCACGAGTACTGTTCACGTGTCACTATTCACGCGTTATTGTTCATGCATTACTATTCACGGCCGTACTGTAGCAGCAGGTACAAACTTTAATAAGCAAATGATTAATCTTTAAATATTCTGATCTGCAATGAAACCCCTATAAATTTCTGAATCTTCCTCACAACTACTGAAGCACAAATCAGAGTCCTTGTATGAAACTCTATGGATACCAAATTCGCTGGATATTTCACCAGTTCAAATGGAGACTCACAGAAGAAACTACGTTCTTCAATGGCAATGGATGAAACCCTTCTCAGAGCACAAAAGCCTATTTTCAAAATGATCATAAAATAATGCCTTTGATTTGCTTTTTGAAACCTTTTATATCCTCTCAACTCTTAAGTGCCTTTAATCCCCTTTTGAAATCTATTTTTAGGTTTTTCATAAAACTTTATAATAAGTCTTCAAACTTGGGCTGTCATATTCATAAATAATAAATGCACTTTAATATCATTTAAAATAATATAACTTGTGTGCACATTAACTTTATGAAATACTTTAATATTTGGGCACCCATACCAAGGTAATAATTAATTACACTTTAAATCACTTAAGTTGAGGGTCATGGCCTCATTGAATATAAAGTGACTTTAATAACTTTATAATATGCCTTGAATGATTTAATTATTAATAAAGTCACCTTTATTAATAATTAAATATTATAACTTGCACAATAGACCTTATTTCTCCAAGCCAACTGAGAATTGGGATCAACACTGAAGTTACCACATGTCCAGGTGCCCTGCTATATATAGAAACATTGAGCACAAATCACCAGGTAACTTACTATAAATAGTAAGTGTATGCAAAATGAGTCTAGAACAATCCCTGATGACAAATCCAAAATACGACCAGGTGCCTAACTATTAATAGCAATATCGACTCCCCCTGAAATGGTGACTTACTATAAATAGCAATTGTGAGGAACTGAGTCAAACGAAGGCTAATCCTGAACTAAACTGAGCTCCGGAGAAGGAAACACTATGATAACTTCCAAACATGACCCTCTAAACAACTCCATTAGCCTACAAGGGTCAGGAAATAGGCTAATCCTCTGAAAACTGATGCTCGCAAAAATAGGGACATTACACAAGATCACCATCACTCACTGAATCTAGTGCATCACCCTATTTCCCTTTCAGTTTCCTTCTAACCCTTTCCCCCCGCAAGCATTAATACTAGGTTTAGTTATATTTCTCTAAGTATTAGGCTTAGAATGAGGAACCAACCTTCTTTGGAGGTCTGATCTCAATTTGCAAAGTCCCACACTTTCGAGATCATTCCCATTGTGCCATTAGAATGCTTGGACTCTCTCCAAGCAGGGTGCAATTCTATGTGACAACAGGCCCTTGGTCTATTGATGAAGTTGAAAGGTTCTGAACAAGCCCATCAGGGATCAAGTCTTGTTGAGTACAAGGCCCGTGACACCATAAGGGATGAGGTCTAGATCATGCTCTTGGCGAATTTGGTGGAATGGATGCCCCTTAGTTCTTGGCTCTTAGATGAAGAGGTTCAGCCTAAGGCTCCCGTATCAGGTAGTAAAAATGATCTTGTGGATGATCTCCATTAAATAAATGTGTGTGTGTTTGTGTTAAATGCAATTGTTACTTTTAAATTAATAGATGATGTCAAAACATGTTTGTGCTCTATGGAGAGGTATGGGAATTTGTAAACTTGTTCATGATTACTAGATTTGAAAGAAATACACAATAAATGAGATAGGACTATTTGAATTAATATAGTTTTTAACACAATTTTATAATTCTTGTATTTAAGATTTTATTTCAAAGATATGTTGTTAGGTGAAATCATCAGCATTTGATTTTATGTATATGTCTTAAATGTGTTTGGATCAAAAGATATTAAGGAAACAGTGTTCTAGATCTATGTTGCCTTAAAAAAAAGTGATATGGTTGTAAACATATCTTCTCTTTTATCATGCTAGGCATGTGTAGGAGTATATAATATGAGCATCCTACAACTATCATTTTCTTCATTAGGTTTATCTTCCAATTTCATTAATTCATTAATACCTTTCATAAGGGATTAAGTTCATACAATCATACAACGTATTCATTTAATCATTGCACAATGGGGAAATTACAAGGAGATAACATGATTTTTCTTGGTTAATTATTCTATTTTTAAAGGATTGTGTGTGTCCAAAACGGTTATTAAACATATTTTAATTTTCTTAAAAAAAAACTTGGAAGAAGCTATTAATGGAGTCTTGTGGTTTTTTGGAAATTTTTTGTATAATTTTATTTTTGTAGAAAAATAAAATATATGATCTATTTTGTAGGTATTTCCAAAATAGCATGGAATAGGAAGGCAACTATTGCTTGTGGGTGCTCTTAGCATGTGTGTGCTCTTAGCATGTGCGTGCTCCATATATCTTCCTTAGGAGCTATTTTGCAAAATTGGTAAGATTGATTGAGAAGATGGATGACACTCCAATCTCCTATCCTACACCTTTCATTCTTTTGAGCTTAAGTCTTGTGAAGATCCATATTGTGTTGACAAAATCATGCTTAGGTGCGTATTTGTGTGTTGCCAAACTTGTATTTTTTATGAGTGTGTTTGCAATCCATGAACTCATTTGCATAGTCAAGTGAGATGGACCATTGAATTCCACATAGTCAAGTCATAGAATTGTCATTATTGGTTCACGTGATGGAGCCATGACTATCGATTTAGTGTTAGAAATGAAAGTAAACAACTATCAATGAAAATCTGATTACAACTGTAATATAGATATTTAACTGTGTCGAACCAAAATGGAGATAGTATGAAATCAACAAAAAGAAATAAAGAAACAGAAGATCAAATGCATAACATAGTGTTTACGTGGAGAAACCCTTTCGAGAAAAAACTCCACACAAGAAGATATGCACCAGTTTGTATTAACTTCAATAGAGTTTACAATACATGTTCACTATCAATCTCCTCTTCAGTCTTCAATCTCTGGCAGTGTTTGTTTTTCCAATCTCAACTTTCTACTCTACTCATTCACAGTTGTAATACAATATCCTCGTAAAGGGGTTACCTTCTAGGGCAAGAAAATCCAACATAACCTCTACCATCAGATATGTGACCTAATGATGAACTGTCTAAATTTACAATGAAAAAATATATATATATAATGTGGTTTTCAGGGGCGCTGTCCCCAGACCCCCGCCGGGGCACCGGCCCTAGACCCCCGCATGGGGTAGCCCCCTGCACCCTCCAAAATGAAATGTGCTCCATAACTAACATCTGTCAGATATCAAGATCAAACATGCGGCTAAAACAAGATCGCTACTTGGTGAAACCTTTCATTCCTTATGAGTGATTTACAAACAATAATAGGAGTAATAAATTACATAGGATTTACAAGGTTGATGGCACCTTAATTTTAACATTCTCCCACTTGACATCATACATTGTAAATACACTCATAAAACATAAAGCAACTAAGTACTAGGTGTAAGATAGAAAAAGACCCTGGCTTGATTAATTATGAACTAATTAGATCAATCTTTTCTATCAAACATTAGAATGCAAGCCGACGAAGACTTGTACACTTGGCTACAGTCCTCAAGGGAGAACCAAGCTATTCGGGCTCTATTCTTTTGTTGTAATAGTAGAGATTGATTTGAGAATAGCAAGATCTAGGGTTTTAAGTGACCTAATTGTCAAAATGAATGACTTATAGGTGTCACAAATTAGATCCACAGAGATAGGAAGCAGATCAAGAATGAGCAAGTCAGAAGGAGCCCGTAGCTAGAAACTAGGGCAGATCTGGCAGGACTTGGGTGCTGGGTGCCCTAGTCCTAGGGTTTTTGGGCTAACGAAGCCTGTGTGCGACGATCTCAACTACTTTCATTTTTCTGTCACTCGTCGATGTATGAAACTTCTGATTTAGACATGTACAATAAAAGAAAGAAAATGGTTGTGTTGTATAGGGGTGTGTCTCAATCAAACCCTCTATTAGTGTTCCCATCTCCACAACAACAATAATAGATGATGATAGAGAGTGTGTGCTCATGATAAGTAAAGGCAAAACATGTAATAATGAATCAGAATGAATAGATTTACCATGAGCATGAAACCCTAGTTGGATGGATGTCACAATCCACAAGGAGTTGAAGGAGAAGGAAAAAGGCTCCTCATAGACCTACAAGGGTTAGTACATACAACAATAATCTTCACAAATAGAGAGCTTTTAGAGAGAGAGAAATAAATAGCTTGTTAGAGAGAAATGTGTGTAAATGAGTGAGAGAGGGTTGTTTATATATCAATCCCAATTACTTTTCAAGGGCCCAATTGAATTGAGGTCGACAAGGTGCATCACTTAAGTCAAGAGGCTAACATTCAAATACAATCTTTCGGGGCCAGATTGGCAGGACCCTAGTGCTAGGGGCTAGTGTCCTGGTGATTTGGGCTTTTGATGTGCCAGATGTCAGAGGACTTAGCCTTGTTTCTCAAAAATGTAGTGGAGCATGCATATTGTAAGTAGAGATCACCATACAAGCTAAAATGAGTTCCAAACCTAGTGCAAAATTGTAAGAGGTAACAATTTTTGACACTACATTTAGCCCCACTTTAGTGAGGTAATGAACTTACGTTCATGCGCACACTAAAGTATAGAGAAGCCAAATCTCTTCGCTAAAATGTTGAAGTCGAAGAATGTCGCTAAGTTCAAAGATGTGCTAGTCCCCAAGCTTAGGATTCTATGAGTCTACAATGCTCAAACAAAGAGGTTATACATACACAAGACACATGGTATAAATCACACATATACACAAAGCATACATGGAGCATATACAAGGCATACATGGAAAACAGGAAGCATACATGGAAGACATGAAGCATATATGGATCATAGATGGAAAACAAAAGCATATAACAACGAAGTTGGTAAACTATGTGAGCAAACACACCAGCAAACGAAAGAGAAATTTTGAGTCAACAGAGTAAAGAGACCTAGGTGTGAAAGGTTGTCTCAATACCTTGCATCATCCCCAAAATATAACAAAAAATAAAAGAAAACCCAAAAATAAAGGAATACTAAAAAGGAGATAGAATAATGTAATGAGTTGATTGATTGCTTTAAGGAGAGAAGGCATACATATAGACAGGGGAACAATCAATATGAATAAATAAGTGTACATGACTCTGGCACTAGCTTGCTATGTTGCTAGGGGTCATGTAAATCAAAATACCCTCATGGATCATGGGCTAGCAAGTTGCGTAATGCTAGGTGACCATGAGTGTAACAAGGTTAGGTTATATGAAGCACACAAGCTATCAAGTTGTGTTATGCTAGGTGGCTCATAGACTATACGGATCATTGGCTAGCAAGCTGCGTTATGCTAGGTGACCGTATACTACCAATGCCTCAGGGAGCATAAAAATAAACAATGCCTCAAGGAGCGTAAAATAAATGCCCTAGGGAGCATATTTATAACCATGCCTCACAGGGTGCTATGAAAAACACCGTCACATGGGGGGCACATCAATAAGCTAAAGCTCAAGAGACGTGAATGAATAAGGGTGCATGTATGGATGCACATGTGAATAGGGAATATATGCCCCCCCTTAAAATATTTGCATGTACAATATGCAAATGTTTTAAAGTAAAGAAGAGAGGAAAGTATAAGAGGAGGGGAGATCCTTAGAAAGAATGCCTACCCCTTGAACAAGTTGTCCCCTGCCCCCTGGAGTATGGGTGAGAACAACCATGAGAAAGAGAATTGTGTTGCTACTGTAAAGTGGCGGAGTCTGTCGCAATGTGATGACAAAGGTGGCTCGATGTCATAATAATGGAGACTCAATCATAATGATGTAGAGAAAATAATGTTTATTATGTAAGATAAGCTCAACATGGGTGATTCTCACCATCACTTGTTATTTTGAGAAAGAAGAGGTGCTACAACAGAAGAGAAAGTGCAAGCACGTGTGTCACATAGGTGTTAATTTTGTCATGCAAGGATAGACATTCACTAGTGGAATGGCACAACGCTCGATGATATGCATAGAAGGGAAGTGTTGATTGACTATTTTGTGGAAACTCTTTGCATGTTGGAGGAGGAAGAGTGATCAAGCAGTCCTTGAGTAGACTTGACAAAATACACTCTTGTTGAGATAGAAGCGAAGAAGTGGGTGGAGTAGGAAGCAACCCTTTCTGTTTTGGAGAGAAGTGTGATTTATGAAAAGAAGGAGCCATAGAGACCTTAAATAATGGTGGGGGGATGTAGACATAGGAGAAGGCTGGAAACCTAAACCTACTTTAGAAAAGTGCGGTGTCAGTTTCAAAAGAACCTTAATTCCTTGTTCCATGCACCCTAAACCATTTCCATTGTATCCATGTTTAGAAAGAATTTTGAATCCAAGTTCGTAACATGTCTCCTAATCAGATAGAGGAGGAGAGGCCACATTACTAATCTTGTCGAAATGAGAAGCGTGATCACATGTTGAAGAAGAAGTAGTAGTAGAATTGATATGAGGAGAGGGATCGATCATTTTGCCAGAATTCAAATCCTTGTTAAATGTGGGAATGTTAGGGTGAGAAAGGTCAACTTTATATTCACCAGACCCATGAGGGGTGAAATCTAAAGAGCCCCAATCATTACCAAGACATGCGTTAGAAGAAGGTACATCATCATGAATATAAGGTGAGGATGGTGTTTAAGAATTTGATGAAGTAGAAAAAGTTGGAATAGTAGATTTGAATTGTTTAGAAGAAATAGATTGTACAAATGAAACAAAAGTGATCTTCAGGATTTTAGGTTTAGATTGTGAGATTTTGTACTCTCCAATAAAGGAGGGTGTAAAATCTAGTGAACCCCAATCATCACCAAAATATGCCCTTGAAGGTAGAGCACTATTTTGATCATCACTATTGTTAGTAGCAGAGAATAGTGGATTGGATTTTGTTGAAGAAGGAATCAAAGTATTGAGAGATTTTGAAACAAAAGGTTGATACCTGGCTTTTTCTTGTAGGCAACTTTCTGGATTCGGATCATCCGTAATTGTATAAAGTTTGTTGTTATAAATGAACTTCAATTTACGATGAAGAGTAGACTAGACTACCCCCATGGCATGAATCCACAGTCTACCAAGAAGAAGATTATATGAAAGAGAATCAGGCATGACATGGATTAGAGTAGACAAGGTCACAAGTCCAACTTCAATTGGTAGTGTGATTGTCCCTAGCGACTGTCTACTAACATTATCAAAGCCATGGATAGAAAGAGTATCAGGTTTGATGAGAGATGTATCTACACTGATTTTGCACAAGAGGTCTATGCTACAAACATTAAGACCCGATCCGTTATCGATTAGAGTATGCTTTATTCCATTTCTATTAATGATGACCAAAATCAAAAGAGGATCATGTTGTTTTTGAACTTCGAGAGAAGGTAACTCATGTTGCTGAAAGACAATATCTAGACTCGTCACATGCATACAATCTAACAAGGCTACTACATCATTCGATCTAATAGCAGGTGGGATGACTACCTTATGTAGAGCCTCGTGGAGCATCCTATGGTATGCAGGTGAGGTTTGTATTAATCCCCAGAGTGAGATCTTAGCTAGAGTAGCGCGAAGTAACTCTATAAGATCATAATCTCTGTTAGCATGTTGAGAAAGATGAGGTGGTGGAGGAAGAAAATGTTGAGAGGGTGGAAGAGAAGTAGGAACAATCAGTGCTTGTTTATTTTGTTTGTTGTTACAAGTTTTGTATGTGTGAGCAACTGCATGGTAATGAGGTTGCTACGACACATTTTGAACAAATTGGTTGTTTTGAGTAAGTTGTTTTGTAAAGTTGAGAATGTAACTAGGAGGTCAAGGTGGGTTTGGAACACCTCAAACAGTTAGAACAGGATTTTATTGAGGTTGCAGAACATCAGAACCAATATGCACAACAATTTTAGGTTTCACAGGTTCTTTTTGGGAACCAGAAACATAAATTGTGTTGATTTGGTTTTTATAATTATCTATCCGTGTGGGATTTGATGTGAGCTTTGATTCTTCATTCACCAATGCCATGTTGCCAGAAAAAAGGGTATTGGAATGAAGAGCAGGTAACGTGACGTTAAAAAAAGTTTCTATGATTGTGTCCTTAGTGATGTCCAATGGTCTTGAACATGCAACAGGTTGGTTTTTTCCCAGACTGGATGCTTATTCCCAGATTTCCCTACAAAGTAGCCATCAATGATCAAGAGGATCTCTGGGCCAGGGGCCAACAGTATAGGAGATAAACTTTATTGTTATCTCCTCTTCTTCTTCAGGCTCTGCAAAACCTAGGGGGGTATTCCCTACTCAACATCCACGAGAATATGCATACAAAGGCTGGGATGCTGACATGAAGCAGATAAGTCCTCCTGTAAGTAGACCAAAACTGCAAGATAAGAGCAAAGGGGCTAGCTTTGGGCCTATTTTCAGTTGTAGACAGAGGACTTGGGATCCTAAAACTAATTCTACTATCCTAATGGTTGTTTTGGAGTTTGATTTTGATGTTGTGTTTGGATGCAGAGCTGGACCTGGTGTATAACTTCAACACAGAGCTAGATTGGTGCCTATCCAGGGCTTGGAGTCATAGACATACACATGTAAATGTTCAGCATAAACATACTAAAACTAGATTTCAAGGGGATTTGTGTGATATCTACCTTACAGATACATCCCAGAACAGAGTATCAAGTTATCTCTACTTATGATATCCTTACCGCAATATACTTTCGTCAATACTTGAACTGCAAACAGTTTAATCTATCCCTTGAACAGAAGTTAAGAGATCAAGCATTCAATATAGTAAACCTATATCCTAGAACCCAAGACACCCCTTAGATATCCAGATTCAAAAGGAAAGCATATTCAATACGGGAGACAAACAACAAAACACATTCAATCTAGCATTACTCATCTAAATCAGCATGAAACCAATGAATTTATGCACAAAACATAAGACATGAGACTCATAAACTCACAAAATCCACTGCACAGAGCAACCAGGTCAGTTGTATTGTATTACAGAGCTAGAAAATGTCTAACTTTCAACAACCACAAAATGGGTCACACAGTCTGCTTAAATAGCAAGAAAATGTACCCAGCAGATTAATTACATGGCAAGACAAAAATCTGCCAGATACACTGTATGATTAGATTGGCGCTCAAAACAGTAAATGCTGCAGAGGGACAAAGAGGAAGGAGCAGGGGAGATTGGGATCTGGGCCGCCGCCTGAAGATTTGCATCATAAAATGGTGGTTGAGCCATCAACTCGACCCATGCCTCTCTGCACGATGTGCCATTACTGTTTCACCAACCCGCAGCCTTAGGAATACAGCCACAACAAGTTTCAAGAGTTTTCCCTCCCAAAAACCAGTCACAGAAATGCGGGAAAAACCCATCACTGCAAGATCAAAATGTGGCTGTCAATCAAAAACCCAGCCGCGGAGATCAACGGCCCCAAAAACACTGAAAAGTCATTAGCCAATGATACTATGCCACGTAGACACTTGCAGTTTCTATCACTGGGCCATTGCTGAGTCGTTTTATCCTTTGAGAAAGGGACACGTGGCGGCATCCGCAGCATCGGCTTTCGGGACAGGTGGCAGCTTCCGTGCTCTCCTTGAAACACAAAGAAACCCTCTGAAACACCCGCAGAAGCAGCCACGTGGCGCCTTCTGCGGCCTCACGAAACTCAAAGAAACTTCCTCAAAACACTTAGAAACTATAGTGAGAAACTATCATAAGTCCCGGGACCCTCCACCACACGTCACCTTCCGCCACACTTGACACTTACGTTGGGGCCCACCTCAAGCTTCGCTTAACGTTTGAAACAAAAAGAAATAGCTTGCGGAAGCTGACACCTGTCACACTCCGCAGTAACTATGAGGGACACATGACGCTTTCCGCGCACCTGTTGAAACATATAGAAACTGCCCCCGCCATTCGACACTTGGCGCCTTCCGCGCGATCATTGAAACTTTATAAAGGGGCACATGAAACCTCAAGCGGAGGCCGACACCTGGCAGGATCCACGGCCACCAAAGAAACTGAGAAACACATCTGAAACTCCTGCTGAGGCAGCCACTTGGCATCATCCACTACAGCTTAGAAACTTTAATGGGACCCACCATGTCTGCGCCACACTTCGAAACAAAAAAGAAACTAACGCAGAAATAGCCACTTGTCGGCTTCCGCAACAACTACAAGGGACACGCGGCAAGCTCCGCCCCTGCATAGAAACCTTTTAGAAACTTCGCGGAGAGCAACACGTGGCATCATCTGCGAGGCATTGAGAAACATTAAGGACTTCAAAACACTGGCAGAAACTGAGAAACTTTTAGGGTCTTTCGGGTGCCTCCACGTGGTGCCTCCCGCGACACTCTTGAAACAAGATAGAAACTTTATTGAAACTTCGGTGGAAGCTGACACATGGCGCCTTCTGTGCATTCAACTTGAAACACAAAGGAGATGCTTAAAGGATCTTTGAGACTCAAGCAGAAACTGACACATGACGAGTTCCGCGGCTAGCAACTTAAAGCAACACTAGAATCAGCTTCTGCCACGTGGCATGCTTCGCGCTACGGTTATCAGTTAGAAAGAAAAGTACGGCATAAATCAAGGCTCGACACTTGGCGGATGCTACGATACTAGCAAAGGGAAACACTCATAGCCATAGAAACAATTTTAGACACAGGAAACTGAGACCCGATACGCATCTAAAATGCATCTGACTCAAATTTTTATCATTTTCAGGGGCCGATAGTAATTTCAGCAACAGAACAAGATCCTGGAACTCAGAAATTTCAGGGTTTGAAGGAGAAAATTAGCAAACATTCAATTTTAAAACCCTAGACATAAATAATTACCAACACAACCAAAGGAGGAGAAAAAGAGGTCTTCATATCCTTAGTGATATCCAAGGGACTTGAACATACAACCAAAGGAGGAAGAAAAGAGGTCTTCACATCCTCAGTGATATCCAAGGGACTTGAACATGCAACCAAAGGAGAAAGAAAAGAGATCTTCACATCCTTAGTGATATCCAAGGTACTTGAACATGCTACCAAAGGAGGAAGAAGAGAGATCTTCACATCCTTAGTGATAACCAAGGTACTTGAACATGCAACCAAAGGAGGAAGAAAAGAGATCTTCACATCCTTAGTGATATCCAATGTACTTGAACATGTAACCAAAGGAGGAAGAACATAGATCTTCACATCCTTAGTGATATTCAAGGTACTTGAACATGCAACCAAAGAAGGAAGAAGAGAGATCTTCACATCCTTAGTGATATCCAAGGTACTTGAACATGCAACCAAAGGAGGATGAAAATAGATCTTCACATCCTTAGTGATATCCAAGGTACTTGAACATGCAACCAAAGGAGGAAGAAGAGAGATATTCACATCCTTAGTGATATTCAAGGGACTTGAACATGCAACCAAAGGAGGAAGAAGAGAGATCTTCACATCCTTAGTGATATCCAAGGTACTTGAACATGTAACCAAAGGAGGAAGAAAAGAGATCTTCACATCCTTAGAAATATCCAAGGTACTTGAACATGCAACCAAAGGAGGAAGAAAAGAGATCTTCACATCCTTAGTGATATCCAAGGTACTTGAACATGCGACTAAAGGAGGAAGATCATCATGGACTATGGAAGATGTGGTAGAATTAGAAGTGATATGCTCAACATCTACTAATGCCTCATCTCTAGAAGAGAGATCATCCAAATGAAGAGAAGGTAAAGTAATGTTAAGGAATGTGTCAATGATTTCATTCTCTAGCGCCAAAATACCCTCATAAGTAGGAGTAATTTTAGGAGAGGGAAGATCTAAGTTACCATCACATGCTTAACATGGAACATCATTGTCAACAACTTTTTGAGTAAAAGTGGACAATGCTATAAGAAAAGAAGAGAGCATATCTAGGAAGAAATTGAAAATTGAAAAAGTAATGAACCATAGCTAATGAAGAAAGTGATGACAAGAAGGATATGCTGATGATATGTTAGAAGAAGGAAAGGTT
Source organism: Cunninghamia lanceolata (assembly GCA_027924645.1). Taxonomy (NCBI): domain Eukaryota; kingdom Viridiplantae; phylum Streptophyta; class Pinopsida; order Cupressales; family Cupressaceae; genus Cunninghamia; species Cunninghamia lanceolata. The sequence continues at coordinate 12,206,932 of BSBN01000635.1, read as the reverse complement.
TTGCTTAGGTTTCGATTGTTTTGGTTTTTGTTTGACATGTTTAAATGTTTGATTTTGTAAACACATAACATCAAATAATACAGAAGATAAAGTAATATTTGCAATATGAGTATCTAATCAATTTTTCAACTAATCAAACACAACAAAGAAGGTTGTACAAATGTAAGATGTGTTGGGTTCACCAAAATGTAAGATAGAAAAAGATCCTAGCCTAATTAATTATGAACTAATTATATCAATCTTTTCTATCAAACATTAAAACATAAGCCGACGAAGACTTGTAAGCTTGGCTACAGTCCTCAAGGGAGATCCAAGTTGTATGGGCTCTGTTCTTTTGTTGTAATAGTGGAGATTGATTTGAGAATAGAAAGATCTAGGGTTTTAAGTGACCTAATTGACAAAATGAATGACTTATAGGTGTCACATATTAGATCCATAGAAACAAGAAGCATATCAAGAATGAGTAGGGCAAAAGGAGCCTGTAGCTGAAAATTGGGGCATATTTGGTAGGACTTGGGCGTTGGGTGCTCTAGTCCTAGGGTTTTTGGTCTAATGAAGCCTGTGTGCGATGATCTCAGCTACTTCCATCAAGTCTTGTCACCTGTTAGTGTCTGAAACTTCCGATTTGGATTTGCACACATAAAAGAGGGGAAATGGTTGTGTTGTATAGGGGCTTGCCTCAATCAAACCCTGTGTTGGTGTTCCCACCTCCACAGCAACAATAATAGATGATGATAGTGAGTGCGTTCTAATGATAAGCAAAGGAAAAACATGTAATAAAGACTGTAATAATGAAATAGAGTTACCATGAGCATGAAACCCTAGTTGGATGGATGTCACAATCCACAAGGAGTTTAAGGAGAAGGAAGAAGGCTCCTCATAGACCTGTAAGGGTTAGTACATACAAAAATAATCTTCACAAATAGAGAGCTTGTAGAGAGAGAGATAGAAAGATATATCTTGTTAGAGAGAATCACCATAGAGAGAAATGTGTGTAAATGAGTGAAAGAGGGTTGTTTATATATGAATCCCAATTACTTTTTGAGAGCCCAATTGAATTGAGGCCGATAAGGTACATCACTTATGTCAAGGGTTGACATTCAAATATAATCTTTTGGGCCAAACTGGTAGGACCCTAGTGCTAGGCGCTAGTGTCCTAATGATTTGGGCTTTTGAAGTGCCAAATGTCAGAGGACTTAGCCTTGTTTCTCAAAAAAGTAGTGGAACATGCATATTATAAGTAGAGATGAACACACAAGCTAAAACAGGTGCCAAACCTAGTGCAAAATTGTAAGAGGTAACAATTTTTGACACTACACTAGGTATAAGGCACATGGCCTTCTTGCACCATGTAAACTTTTCTATGCTCATAGGTTTAGTAAGTGAATTTGCAATATTCTCCTGAGTGTCAACCTTCTTTAGTTCCATCTGACCATTAGCAATCATTTCATGAACAAAATGGTATTGAGCATTCACATGCTTAGTCTGTGCATGATACATGGGGTTCTTGGCCAAACATATTGCACTCTAGCTATCACAACGTATTTAAATAATCCTGCAATCAAAACCAATACTTGTACACAATCTCCGTAACCAAACTGCCTCCTTAGAGACATGAGTAGCAGCCATATACTCTACTTTGGTGGTGGATAAAGCAACTGTGGGCTGCCTTTTACTCATCCAACTCATAGCTCCTCCAAACAAAGTAAACACATAGCCACTAGTGGACCTTCGACTATCCAAGTCACCTGTCATATCTGCATCAATAAAACCCTGTATGTCCAATGTCTTATCCACACTGTTAGTACTATAATAAAACAAATAGTAATCAAAAGTACCATGCAAATATCTTAACACCCTCTTAGCATAATTCCAATGTTGTCTACCAGGTTTAAACATAAACCTGCTCAAAACTCCCATTGCTTGGGCAATATCTGGTCTAGTGCAAACCATTGCATACATCAAACTTCCTACAACACTAGCATATGGCACATCAGACATATCCTCTAAATCATCTTCATCTTAAGACATGTATTTAATGAAATCTTAGTACCAACCGGTAAAGGAATTCTAACAGGATTGCAATCATGCATGCTAAATTTGTGCAAAATAGTATTCACATACTTACTTTGTGATAACCAAAGCTTTTTGTTACCTCGATCCCTTTTTATCTCCATTCCCATAATATACATGGCTGCCCCTAGATCCTTCATGTCAGATGCACCTGAAAGTTGATCTTTCAACTCATTGATCATACCCTTGGTGTTACTAAAAATAACATATCATCCACATACAAGGCAATAATTAGAATTTCATCATCAATACATCGAATGTAGACACAGTGATCCTATTCACTTCTAACAAAACCCAATTTCAAAACAAATGAATCAAACTTCTGGTACTACATTTTGGGGAACTGTTTTAAACCATAAAGAGATCTTTTTAACTTGCATACCCAATGTTCTTTCCCTTTTACCTCAAAACCTGTAGGTTGTTGCATATAAATTTCTTCTTTGAAATCTCCATGCAAAAATGTAGTCTTAACATCCATTTGCTTGATTTCAAAATCATAAGTTGTAGCAATGGATAAAGGAAATATAATAGAATATAATTTAGCAACAGGAGAGAAAATTTCACCAAAATCGACTCCCTCTCTTTGGGAGTAGCCCTTGGCTACCAGTCTAGCCTTGTACTTTTGTAATGAACCGTCTGCTCCAAACTTCTTCTTAAAGACCCATTTACATCCTATGGCCTTTCTTCTTTTGGATAAATGTACAAGATCCCAGGTGTCACATGAGTCTAAAGCCATCATCTCCTCCTACATGGCTAGCTGCCAAGACTCGCTATCATCTACATGAATAGCTTCCCTATAGGATCTAGGTTCATCATCAGTACTCAATAAAGTAAATACACAATAGAAATTTGGTGGGATATACCTATCAACTAAGTTCCATTGTCTTGTCGATCTTCTCAAGGGTGGAGTAAGAGATTCTTCCTTATGTTCTTTCATATGCTCAACTTCTTCTATAACAACAGAGTCTTCCTCATCTAAACTTTCACTTGAATCTTCTTCTTCTTCTCCTTCCCCTAATCCATAATTTTGTTCTTCCTGATGTACATTTTGTTGTTGTAAATCAAAATGCACTATCCTCTTCCTTTCTTTTTCTTTTAGTTGTACAAGATCATAAATAGCTCTAAGTTCCTTGAAAATCACATCTCTAGAAAAGATAAAAATTTTGGTCAGAGGATCCCAAAGCTTATAACATTTTACATTCTCACCATATCCAATGAAGATGCATTATTGTGCTTTGGATCCAACTTAGTCACTTTTCCTTAGGCACATGAACAAAAGTCTCAGCCAAAAACCCTTAAATGTGAAACAAAAGGTTTCTTACCTGTCCACACTTCATAAGGTGTCAAATCAAGAGCCTTACAAGGACATCTGTTTAACAAGTAACAAGCAGTACTCACATCTTCTACCCAAAAGCATTTATCTAATTATGCATCATTTAACATACTTCTGGCTCTTTCCATTATTGTTTAGTTCATCCTTTCTGCAACACCATTTTGTTGTGGTGTATATGGAGTTGTCTTTTGTCTTATGATACCTGCATGCTTACATAACTCATCAAATTCCGTAGAGCAACATTCCCCTCCATTTTCATATATTAATATTTTATCTTAAGTCCTGATTGGTTTCTACTAAGACTTTAAACTCCTTAAACTTTGTGAAAACTTTAGATTTATGCTTCATAAAACAAATCCATGTGAATCTAGATACATCATCAATGAAGGTAAAAAAATAACGAGATTTTCCAATAGAATCATTATCCACAGGTCCAAACACATCCGAATGAATAATTTCTAACTTCTCTTTTGCTCTATTGCTTCCTGAAGAAAAATATGTTTTGTTATGTTTTCCAAACACACAATTCTCACAGAAATCAAAGTGCTCATCATGATAGGAAAATCCTTCCAACAAATTTTTATTCATATTTTTTTCAAAACATTTTCACTTGTGTGGCCTGATTTGTGATACCACAACATACATGTATTTTTAGTAGTTTCAGTTACACAAGTGGAATTAAAAATTGTAGTGGCATCAAGACTAAATAATGTTCCCATCCTTGTTCCTCTTGCTACCACTAAGCTTCCTCTCATCGTTCTGCAACCATGCTTATTAAACATTACATGCATTCCCGAATCATTCAACTTTGAAACAAAAATAAGATTTCTAGCCAATCCAATAATTTGTAAAACACCAAGGAGGGTTTTAATTCTCTCATCACTGAAACACAACAATACCTTTCCCCATCCAACAATCAGATATGTAGTGTTGTCTCCAAGGTAGACATCACCTCACCATATTGCTCATATGTGGAAAACCATTCTTTGTGTGGAGTCTTGTGATACGAGCATCCTGAGTCAACCAACCAGTGTTCATTAGCAACAATGTTACAAGCAAAAAGTAAAACCTCATCACCTGCATCTGAGGACTTTTATGTAGAGGAATCCCACTATTTCTTCTTGTTTCTGGATTCCTTCTTAACATGCCCTCTTTTTCCGTAGTTCCAACACTTAACTTTGTTCTTCTTTTCAAGAGTCTTAGAATTGTCCTTAGGCCCCTTCCACTCCCCTTTTGGTCCTCCTTCCTTAGACCTTCCCCTGATATTAAGAGCATCCACCGAGTTATCCATAGCCTTCTTCCTCATTTCTTGTGACAATAGAGTTGTAACATAGCATCCATCTTTGGATCTTCAAGATTAGCAGTTATAGCAAGAATGAAATTTTCCCAAGACTCAGGTAAAGAACAAATAAGCATAATGCATTTATCTTCTTCCTCAACCTTAAGATCTATAGAGGCTAGTTGACTCATTATCAAATTAAATGAATTTAAAAATGCTCTACAATAGATTCATCTTCGTTCATTTTTAGAGAAAATAACTTCTGCTTTAAATAAAGTTTGTTTACTAGACTTTTAGCTTGATAGGTTTCACCCAACCATTTCCATAAAGCATATGCGGTCTTTTCTTTAGTGACATTCAGTAGGATAGAATCTGCAAGACACAACTAGATTGCACCTCGTATCTTTTTTTCCATCTTGTCCCACTCATCTTAACTGATAGTATTAGGTTTCTTCTCTTTTATTGCAACCAACCATTGATCTCTTTCTTCAAGTAAATCCTTCATTTTCAGCTTCCACAACTCATAACCCGTTCCATTAATTGTTTTGATGTCTAATCGAGATGTAGATGCAACCATGGTTTCTACACAAAATCTGCAAAACAAATTCAATTAGAACTCCCACTACAACTCAAAAAACCCTCACATATCCACCCAAGACACATAACTAGCCATGCTCTTATACCAAATGTTAGAAATGAAGGTAAACAACTATCAATAAAAATTTGATTACAACTGTAATATAGATATTTAACTGTGTAGAACCAAAATGGAGATAGTATGAAATCAACACAAAGAAATAACAGAACAAAAGATCAAACACATAACATAATGTTTACGTGGAGAAACCCTTTTCGGAAAAAACTCCACACAAGAAGAGATGCACCAATCTATATTAACTTCAATAGAGTTTACAATACAACACTATCAATCTCCTCTTCAATCTTCAATCCAACAACACCTATTTTTCTAGTCTCAACCTTCTACTCTACTCATGAAAACTGTAATACAATATCCTCATAAAGCCTGGGTTGCCTTCTAGGGCAAGAAAAGCCAACAGAACCTCTATCGTTAGATTTGTGACCTAATGATGAACGATCCATATTTACAATGATATATATATATATATATCTAGGGCAAGAAAAGCCAACAGAACCTCTATCGTTAGATTTGTGACCTAATGATGAACGATCCATATTTACAATGATATATATATATATATATATATATATATATATATATATATATATATATATATATCTATATATATATATATATCTAGGGCAAGAAAAGCCAACAGAACCTCTATCATTAGATTTGTGACCTAATGATGAACGATCCATATTTACAATGATATATATATATATAATGTGGCTTTCAAGGGTGCTACCTCTAAACCCCCATCAGGGGGCTCATCCCCCTGAATCTCGTAGGGGGGTAGTCCCCTACACCCTGCAAAATGAAATGTGCTCCATAACCAACATCCGTCAGGTACCGAGATCAAACATGCGGTTGAAACAAGATCACTACTTGGTGAATCTTTTCATTCCTTATGGGTGATTTACAAATAATAATATGAATAATAAATTGCATAGGATTTACAGGGTTGATGGCACCTTAATCCTAAAATTTAGGAGCTTGGTGAGTTCCTAGTTTTCATTTAGTTAATTTGTCACATTTTGTCATCATTCAACAAATATGTAAATTAAGTGTAATTGTCACTTTTGAATTAATAGATGATGTTGAAACATATCAATGTTTGTGCTCTATGAAATGGTATGGAAATTTGTAAACTTACTCATGATTACCATATTTGGAGGAAATACATAACAAATGAGATAAAACCATTTGAATAAATATGGTTTTTTTTATGTAATTTTTACAATTCATGTATTTAAAATTTTATTTCATAGATATGTTATTAAGGTAAATTGTGATTGCTTGATGTTATGTGCATGTCTTAAACATGTTTGGATCAAAATTTATTACAAGAATTTTAACAAGTTGACAAGTCACAACTTCTCAAATTATTTGTCTAAAAAAATTAATGTCTAGAGAGCGAAGTCTTAATATATACAATTAGCACAACTAGGTTGAGCTACATCTACTATGGTGAGTTTATAATTATTTTTCTCAACAATCTATAGTCATTCTTATTGTTTATGTTTTCAATGTTTTGTAATGCCCCAAGCTTTTGCCCAAGACATTAACGATCAAAGAACATGTGAACAATTTTTTTGTGATGTAATTGTGACACAAACACACCACAATTTTACTTGTGTGATCATGCTTTGTGATCATGCTTTGTGTAAAAGTATCATCTCATTATGATAAAAGAGCAAGAAGTAAAATGACATGTTATAGGTACTCAAAGTGATCAGCCAGCTGAGATAAATGATACAGATTATGCCTTTAAAAGACAAAATCAAAACAGCAAGGCATCAATAACTCTGGCAGACATATGCCATAATGAAGAAATATGATGATCAAGAAAATCAAACAGTATATGTGGAACAGATATGTCATAGCTTTCAAGATGAAACAACCAAGTCAAAAATCCCATATGATTAAGTCATCAATAGAGAGCCTATATTCCCAGGTAGCTGCCATAGTCCCAATGTAATCAAATGTTCAACATTTAGACATTCAAGTGACACATGGAAATCATATCACAATCCCAATCTCATCACTATATTGTTCAAACAAGCCTTATCTCATATGCCTCGGAACAGTGAAAAGACATCATGCTATAGTCAGCAAATGCCAGAAGGAGAGATATCTTGCAAGAATTAAACAAGTGCAGTCACATTTACTATGAATAGTTATGACAGTGATCGTGAAGTGGCTTATGCAAGCAAATATAGTCAAAATAGATCATAACTTCCATGTCCATCAACAGGAGTAGAACATTCTTGAAAGAGAATACCACATCAATGATGAAGGAGAAGCAGTAGAAGGAACATGATATGCCAAATGCTACAGTGATGATGATTGACAGAGGCACAAGGATCCAAATGCATCATGAAATAAGTAGTGAGCATGCACATAGGCAACTATAGGGAGTATCTAAAGAATGCCACAAACAAATGTAAATGAAGAAAACAATGATTCCATAATCACATACATAAGGGAACATTTCCCATGGAGCTAGCCAAGGTTAAAGAAGTAGATGCTGATGGACAGTCAAATAATAATGATTAATAGATACAGATAGAGGAGCCTCAACATTCAGAAAATAGTTGAAGATAAAATCTATATGCTACAGAATTTCAGACTTGTTGCCACATTGATCAAACATTCATACTTTGTAATGAGGAAGGAGCTGACATCATATGGATTTAGATGGACCAAGAAATATAGACAACCAAGGAGAGATCAGAATATGATATGTATGCTATAGTAGGATCCAAATGCAACAAAGGCAGTCAAGAGGAGCATACACAAAGGCAGTCAGGAGATGATTCCACAGTCACACATGAGGCATAAATCATTCAACTCTAGGCATCAATCATTCAACTCTAAGCATCATCCATTTCAAACAGTTGAAAGCCTAGTCTAGGCCAATGAAAATAGGGCATATATTTACCACTCTCTGTTGTAAATATATGTGTTAAGTCACATATATGTATCATCACACATGACAAATGATCAATCATCCTACAGTTAGTAGGCAAAGGAGATATATGACATGCAGACAGGCTATATAAGCCATCTAAGCTCAAGAAAGTGAAATAGAATGAACAGGCTAAAAGAGCCATTTGAAAGTTTAGGTTTTTCTCTTTTAATACATGTATTTATCTCCTATCAAGTGATTAAATAGCATGAACAATTTAAAATGTTGCAATAGGAGAACCTTCATTGCACAGAAATATCAATATATGATACATAAGAGAGAAGAAAGCAAAAGGAAGTTGTTATACAGAGAAAAGAGATGTCATAGCCGTGAGCAAGAAACACATTTTCATGTTAAAAATGTATACCCATCTGCAAAAAGGTAAAGCCCTTGTTTCTTTTTTGTATATGGTTGAAATGAATGCCAAAAGATGGAGCTAATACCATAGATGTGCTAGAGGAAGGCCTTTTGTGTAGCAAAGACTAAACCCTTGTGAGGAAATTTCAAACCCTAGTGCCATCTTGCACTTACAGCCAAAAGGAAAATGATAAAAGATATCTACTGCCATAGACGTACCAGAAGAAGACATTTTCATGCTAAAAATAGAATACCCATCTACATATGTCAAAACCCTTGCTTCTTTTTCTGTATACAGTAAAAAAGAGAACACAATGGATATTACAGGAGGCCAGCCATGATAGTAAGAAGGGTTTTATGCAAAGAAAGTTGAAACCCTTGTTTCATTTTTAGAAACCCTCAACATTTTTTTCATATTTTTGGTGTCTACATACAAATGGAGCATAGCCATAATAGAATGAAGGCTTTGTAGGTTCAAAAAGGAACAAACCCTTGTCATAAAATAAAAAAAACCCTCAAAGTTTTTGTACCTACAGTCAAATAAAGGATGAAAAGAGATGTATACAGGCACAACTAAAGGAGATATATCATTTTATGCAAGAAAATGCAATACCCATTTCTATAAATCTTAGAAGATCCTTATCATTCTTCAGTTACAGAAAGACAAATGAAGCTACAAGAGAGACAAGAAACAAATGCTTACCTTGTTTTTCTAGCATGAAGAGACACCTATCCACAGCCTCACAGGAGTATCAAACTCTCAAATATAGGTTATAGTGGTAGAGTTAAAGATGCAGAGACAAGAAAGAGTGTTGTTAAATAATGTGTAATGTATTAAGATAGCTATGAAAGGAGAAAGAAACCGCAACCATAAAAGGAGAAAGAAGCTATAGATGCCAGTATACTCAAAACAAATATTACCTTCTTTCTTGCATGCAGAGTTCTGATGATTCAACCAAGAGAAGACTAGAGAGAGAGTAAAAAGCTAGAGAGATATGCTTGAATCCTCCAAACCCTAACTGGCAGAACGCAGTTGTAGAGTGTTGAGGGAGAATGCCAAATGAAGAAATGAAGATAACTTTTAGGGTAATCTATTGCTTTTGTTTGGAGGTTCTTTCTCTCGAGTTTTTTGACTTCGTAAAAGACAAAAATCAATTACCTTATCCAAAATGCCCGTGGTCAAGACTTTAGTCTTGAAGATTTCCTAGCCATCATGATATGGAGGGGCCGACCAACATTGTTGCACTTGATTTTTTATAAAGTCAAAAGGGTTAGTATGATGAGAAGGCAAGGCTTCATGCCTTATGATTTATTTAACTCCTTTGTGGTCGACTAAATAGCATGGTCAAAGCTGCCTCATATGAAACTCATGCTCAAAGATTCTTTCTCATTTTTTGCAAACATTCCAAGGTCAGAGATCCTTCTTGATTATGCATGGTGGCCAACAAGGTCAAAGGAGCATTGTATTAGGACATGATATGCATGAAGATAGAGTAAGTTTACAAGGTGACAGACAAGGTGAGCATATATAATGGTGCAATGTTTGATGCATGGAGTTATAAGGTTTTCTTGATATTAAAATTGCACATGGAGATATAAGGATATATGTATGCACTAGGGCATTGAAGGGAGTCATAAGGATATTAATGTATATTGTTTTGTTCATGGAGATATTATAAATGCATAGGATGACTTAAGGTTTTTTTTTTCTTGCAGAGAGAGGATTAGTATTTTCTCCTTAGTGCATGTGGAGTGATAAGGGTAAAATTTTTGCCTTAATGAATATGTATCATGCAAACTAGGGGTTTTTCCCACATGGAGGTTTTGGGGGATTTTTATTTTCTTCTAAGTCCTATTTGTGCTCATATCATGCAAATTAGGCAACTGTAAATTGGAGAGATAAGGAGTGTTATTTTTTCTTCTCATCATGCATGATTTTACAAAGATATTAATTGTAAATAAATGATAAAGTGATATTTTCCAAATTACTTTATTATTTTCCACAAATTGTAAACTCAAAATTAGAACAAGTTGTAACCAATAATAAAGTAATTATTTTTATTACTTTATTATTTACTCACAATCAATTTTGCTAATGCAAAATCATGCAAATTGATTAGTTGAGTTAACTAGGCCACCTAGGAGGTTTTTGCATGATTTTAGGAGTTTTTTAGGGTTCTTGGTCAACGTTTTGGTCAAGCATATGGAGAGGCCCAAATTGGAGCTATTTTTGCTCAATTTGTGGTAGTTTTAGACCCTAATATTGAGGATTTTGGAGGTTGCTCGTGAGAGATTATTTTTAGAGGCAGTTATCTGCAAGTTCATATTTTGCATGCCTCTTTGAGAGAGCAAACCTATATATTGTAAAGCAAACGTTTGTTTTTGCTAGTTCTTGATTCTTATTCTGATTCAGACATATTGGAGAATTCTTTTAGCTCATTTTATAGTTTTATTGAGTGATCGGTAGGTTACAAGTACTATTTTTTTGTCTTCTTTGCAGAGTTTCCTTTGTTTCTTTGAGATTAATTAAATTACCTTTCCATTTAGTGCTAATTATTGAAGTGATTTTGATGAGATTTTGTTGTATTTAATCATTAAACCTTTAAAATTATTGTCTCACTTCCTTGCTTGCAGCATTAAGCATATAATCATCACAGGTCTTAGGTTGTGTTAATCAAAAGTAGTCCTTTTGTGTTGTGAAAAACCATTTCCTTCATAGAAAGCTTGTTTTCAAACCTTCTTTAGAATCACTTTTGTGATATTTATGCCAAGTTTGGATTGTGTGAAAGTCAGATTTCTAAGTAATATTGTGAGCCAAATTGTATATTATTATCCAAATCAGGTGCATCACCAAATTTTACATTTTTTGCATTTCACATAGTTCTTTCTTCCTTTTTCCAAAACAGAATACATACATCTCAATAGAACATTTGAAGGGAACCAACCCACAATTTGGAGGTCTAATTTCATTATAGGGCACCCACAACCTGAAATTAGTCCCGTGTTACATGAAATTGCAAAGCTCTACCAGCCTTGCATATGGGTGCAATTCCCAGTGATAATAATTCCTATATGCTTAAGGTTCAATCTATCATTATTCATTTTAACCAAAAATCACTAATTATTATTTATGAGCAAATGTTCCTTTTTCCTTCCCATGTGACATAAGCATACATTAATGATCTTAACTCCTATTCATAGGGTCAAATGCATAACATCTAATAATGATTCTAATCTCAATCATAGTGCCATCAATAACATAATATATTTTATGAATTCATTCCAACTTGAAAACAACTATATCTTCACATTTAAGACTCAGGACTTAGCACAACATAGGATTCCATTTCAAATCTCAATACCATGTCAATTCAAATGATGATAAATGAAAAAATATAGTATGGTAGTACCATTCCAAATGTGGATAGTTTACATAATTTTTTAAAGTTAGTTTATGGCTCCAATACAAAATGAGCTTCGAGTTACAAAGGATCTCAATTATACATTTCTCAACAATGCATCCATGAAGGTCTAATATTAAAATAATTGAGAGAACTCTGCATGCTCCTCAAAGCATTGTTATTGATCCATCTTGCCCCAATAGTGATCAACACCATCCAACCATGTGGGACCCTGAGGCCCACCCCTCTATACTAGGAGATAGTCGATCAAGCAATCATACAAACTCATGCAAAACAATATGGGTACGAGACAAGCTAATGCTTACACAATATATCTAATAACCATATGCATTGAAAAGATAATATCAAACAATGACATATAATGGAAATGACATTAACCATCAATAGTACACAAAGAGAATAGCATTAGCAACCAATAACACACAAGGAGAATGACAATAACAAACAATAGTACACAAAAAGATTGGCGATAACAACTAATCATACACAAAGAAACACATACACACATCAAATACAAACAATCTAACAATTAATAGGACATGCTACTAGATGTAGGACATAAAATGTCATCATGACGGTTTTCCATTTCACATGTTGTTGAGAAGTGTAACCCCATTGCCATGGAGGTTCCCAACAAAATTCAACCAATCATGAATGGATTGTGATGGCGTCCTTCACTATTGTTCACTAACCATATTAAGGATGTTTGATATTAGAAATGGATTATGTCTTCATTATGTTTTATTTTGTTTGATCCCCATTCAATATTTAATTTTTACATTTGTATCCCCTCTCAAGATCTTCTCTTATTTGTCATTCCAAGTCAAATGATGATGAGGATCCACTTTAATCCTAACTCTAGAGCTCATCCTAACACAACAAGGTCTTGAACCTGGTGGTGTTCACCTAGGGTTAGGGTTCTAAATTTGAGTTTGCAGGCTTCTGTGTTTATTCCTTCAAGCCCTTGGTGCCTCAGGTTAGGTTGTTCCTCGACCCACATGTAATGTTTTACCGCTTGTTCCTATCACACCTAAGAAAAATGCTAAGTTTTTATAAGTGCAAGTGCAAATGTATGTTGGCGGGCTCAGAGGTGCACATCGGCTTTCAAAAACTGGTGAAAAAATGAGTCATATGCATTCCGGAATGCATATCGGGTTGCATATACATGGGAGAATCAATCGCAGATTCTTGGGAATATTTTGCGATGGTATGTTGTGTTTGCTTGTTTAACAGGTTTGTATGTTCAGACATACAAGTGAAAATATACAAAGGGAGTGCATATACATTTGCTACAGTGCGACGGAAATGCATCCGGTGGGGCCCTCAGGTATATACAAGTGAGATTGTATATGATCGACGTACAATGTGGATGTACATTGTCAATATACAAATGTGAAAGACAAAGGAAAGATGCATCGTGGATTCTAGGGGATATTCTAATCTAGCAGATAAGGTGTTGAAATTCGCAGCTTGCATGTATATGGCATTGTACATGCCTATATACAAACAAAAGGAGATAGAAGGCCCGGATTTGAAAGTTTTTCAAATTTGATGGATAAATGGCTGGGGTCTGTTGTATGTATATCGCATTTGTATGATGCAATATGCAAGGATATGTACAAGTAAGGAAATGCAAGCTGAACCTGATTTGAATTTCAAAGCACCTCATAGTCATTTGAGGTCCGCAGAATGTATATTGGATTTGTATGTGCAACATACAACCTGATATACAAAGGAAAGACATACAACTTGGACACGAAGGAGAAATCAAATGCAGTGAATGAAATTTGAGGTCCATGGATTATATGAAGTGCTTGTATGTTTGCGATATGCAAGGGGCCGATATACAAATGGTGGGCCCCAACAACTTAAAGAAGCTGTTGTATGTATATGCAACCTGCATATACAAAGATTTAAAAAGCGATTGTATATGCATTTAAGCATGCATATACAAGGGCGAAAAGGGCAAAATAGAGGGGAAAAGTCAGCGATAGAGGAGCTAGTTGCCTATGTGGCATAATGTCATTGGCTGGTGACTTTTCGGCATGTTTTGGAGCCATTAATCTCCGTGATAGGGAGATATGATCAACGACTGTGTTTCAAATTGTTGGCGATGGTTTTCTTTGCATCAGTAGTCATGTTTTGAGCGGGAAAACTCCATGGATGTGCTATTGCAACTTGCGAAAGAAGCACGGGTAGGTGAGCTTTTATTGGCTACTTGCAGGGGCGCGATGGATTGAGTGACTGGCTACCTACCAGTTTTATGAGGAACATCCCCAAGTGGCAGCACAGGGCTCGAGGCCTCCCTGTTTCTTCCTCTACCTGCTGCATTTAATGTTGAGTGCCATTCTTGGTGCAGTGTATCTGGGAGGAATTTTGACTTGTCATGTAATTAATTTGCTGGATGTACAGTTTGGCTATAAGAGGGGCAAACTGTGTCATTCAAGGTTGTTGAAAACTAGATGAAATTTTTGTGCTGTAATAAGATACAACTTCATTGGTGGCCCTGTTTTGGATGTCTTGTGAGTTTATGAGTCTCATGTTGTATGTCTCATGCATGAATTTACTGATTTCATGTTGATTTAAATGAGTAATGCTATATTGCATGTGTTCTGTTATCTGTCTCCAAATTGAGTGTGTTCTTCTGAATCTAGACATCTAAGGGGTGTTTATGGTTTTAGAATATAGGTTACTGTATTGAATGCTTGATTTCTTACTTCTGCTCAAGGAGTAGATTAAATGTTTTAGATCAAGTGTTGGGAGGAATGTACTGCAGTAAGGATGTTTGTAAGCAGAGATAACTAAATACTTGGTCTTGGGAAGTATCTGTAAGGCAGGTGCTAAACAAACCCCCTTGAAATCCAGTCTTTGGTATATGTTTATGCTGATCATTCACATGTGTATGTCTATTGACTCCAAGCCCTGGATAGGCACCAATCTGGTCTTGTATTTACGTTGCAACCCAAGGTCTCAGTTTTGCATCCAAATATAAAATCAAACTTAAATCTTCAAAACCAAACCTTTAGGACTTTAGAAGTAGTTTAGGACAAAAATCCTCTGATTCACAACTGAGCATAGGCCCAAAGCTAGCCCCTTTGTACTTATTCCATAGTTTTGGTCTACATGAAGGAGGATTTATTTACTTTGTATCAGCATCTCAGTCAGTTCTTAGTCACATTTCATGGATGTTGAATAGGGAATACCCCCCTTGGTTCTGTAGAGCCTAAAGAAGAAGAGGAGATATTTATAGAGTCTATCTCTTGTACTGTTGGCCCCTGGCCCGGGAATCCTGTTGATCAATGATGGCTACCTTGTAGGGATGACTGGGAATAAGCATCCAGTCTGGGAAAAACACCAACAGATTTGGCAACTCCGCTGGGGAATGCTTTGTGAAAGAACCCTAATTTTAAAAGAAAACAATCCCTAGTTATAGGTGGCAACTCCGAATAAATCTCCCAACCGGTAAAGTAAAAAATTTATATGCAAGGGAGAAGATCCCTGCGTAATCCTCTGTTTGAAGAGTTATCCATAAAAATGATGTACAAAAGAAAAGGGACTGTTCAAGCCAGTCGAGAGGGTTCTCCCAGAAGTAATTATAATATTCAAGACAATCCAGGATCTTCAGAGCAGATAATACCTTATTTCTCAAACACTGAGGCTGAAATCTAGAATGTATATGAAAGACAGCAGGGTAGTGGATTGAGAATGACATCGGAAGTGTTTCAAGAACACCCTTTTGTAGATTCCCCTGACAGATTTGAAGAAGCTGAATCCCCAAGGGATGATAATGATGATCAGAATGTGATGAAACCTTCCTCTTCTATGCCTAGAGAGGAGGAATTAGCCAAAGAAATCAAGAGTCTGAGAGCAAAATTAGAATATTTACAAGCAGTAAAAATTAGAGATGATATGAGATAGAAAGTGCAGGCTCTTAGAACTGCTCAGAATGATTCAGTTCCCACCCTTGAGAATATAAATGTGTTGAGGAACCAGCGCATAAATGAAGTTCAGGATCAACATAACGATCAAAGATAGAATGCAAATAATGCTAGAATACCATTGAATAATGTAAGAAATCAGAATGCAAATAAAAATGTAAATGCAAATTAGTTTGACAGGTAACCTATGCAGTTGGACAGATTCAGACAACTGGTTTTTGATGGCATTACTGGTTACCCAAATCCTATTGACAAACATGTGAGGCCGCAAGTGCCAAAGTTTTCAGGAAACAATACTGTATCAGGAGAAGACCACTTAAAAGCTTTTCAAAATATCATGGACAACTTTGAGGTTGAGCATGAGGATGTTTTTATGAAATTATTTATGCAATCCTTAGTTGATGTGGCAAGAGAATGGTACAAGGGTCTGCTTGATAGGAGTATTTCATCATGGGAGGATTTCAGAAGAATTTTCAAGGAATAATATGGTGACAAAACTGATCCTAGTTTTTTCATAAATGAGTTCACTAGCATTACCAAGGGATCAAATGAACAGGTTGTTGATTTCAATGCTAGATTCACTAAGGTGTTGAACAAATTGCCACATCACCTAAGACCTAATGAACCTATGTGCATAGTGTTGTACATAAGTGCTTTTGATGCTAAAACAACTTATGGATTAAGAGATAAGGGTCCTCACAGCCTCAGAGATGCTTTCAAAATTGCAACAAATATTGAAAATAACAGAAAAGAGTCTAGTAAGACAAATAGAAGAGATGATGTAAAAATTTTGTGAAATCCAAATACTAAATCTCAAAGTGTTCAAGGCAATGCATCTACTTCTGAGGATAAATTAGATAAATTGACAACTATTGTCAAGGACCTGAGCTATAGAATGGCTAAAAATGAAAAAGGGCTAGGTCCTGACAGACAAGTTTATCAAAGGCAAGAAAGAAGACCATCATTACATGATATGCCATATAATACCAATTGGCATAATGGTAAACCCATTCTTCCAAACAACAACACAAATCCAAGGAATCAAAGTGTTAAGGAAACACCTGACCCTTTGAAGAAGGCCGTTAATATTGTTAATGACACCCCATGGTGCATAATATGTCAGATGCCTCACTCACAGTCACAATGTATGATTGCTCAGTCTCTATATAACAATGTCGTGGCCTGTGATGAATGCAACGAACCACATTGCATGGAAGATGACAATGTCAATATGCTATCCACAAACAGGGAGTATCCTTCTCATGATGTTGATGCAAGCACAAATAATGAGATTTAGGTCTGCCAGCAGTTTCCCTGTGATGAAGATGATGAAGATAATTATGCTTATGCTCAAGACTCACACAATTTTTTGAATAACTTGAGGAGACCATCTGATGAAGAGATTAGAGCCTTCACAGCTACAGTAGTTGCTCAAGTCAAAAGCAATTACAATCTTAGGGGTAAAACTTAGGTAAGTAACTCGCACCAACCAGAGAATACTTTTGTGAACCAACCAGTGCACAGTCATAAAGGGACTAAACCACAAAAGAAGCAATGGAGCAATAATAAGCAAAATTTTAAGCAAAAAATAGGTCATGATTGTCAAGGACCAGAAAATAGAATTCCCCAGGTTGAGGATCAAAACAAAAAATTTTAGATCAAAGATGATAGTCAGGGAGCCACAAAAATTAAAGTTGGATCATACCAAGATAAAAGTAAAATTGTAGATCAGGCTACAATTGTTATACAAAATTATGCTCCGTTTGACATAACTCAGGTCTTGTCCCAAGTAAAGGTCTCTGTTCCATTGATGGAGCTGATGAAAGTTGAAGAGTTCAGAAATAAACCATTGTCCCTGATTTCAGGAATACCCTGTCAAGCTAATCAAAATATTGAGACTCAGGGTAGGAAACAAATTATGTGTATTGATGAGGATGAGACCCCTGAAGTTTATTTGGGGATGACCATGACAATATGCGCTTCACAAGTCGAGTCATTTTATGTCTCCCTTGTTATTAATGGAAAAACAATCATGAATTGTATGCTTGATTCTGGAGCATCAACAAATATCATGCCTTTGGCCATTATGCAGCAAGCTGGGTTAAAGATAGATAAAGCATGTGGAAAATGCTATGCAATGGATGCCAGGGAGGTACTAGTCATTGGAATCATGAAATATGTGGATTTTAGACTGGCAGCATATCCTTAAAAGACCTACAAAATGAACATAACAGTTGTTGATATCAAGCCACAGTATGGCATGTTATTGTCAAGAAGATGGGCAACATTAATTAGTGGGAGTATGCAATTGGACCTGTCATATGCTATGATCCCTATGAATGGTAATGATGTCAAACTAATTAGAGAGGAAAGGTCACAAGAGATAGTTGAAGATCAGGATTCAGAGGAGCACATTTGTTTTGTTGACATTGATTGTGAAAATTTCAGAGTTGTCTCAGATGATCAAGAGGGTAAAGGAAGAGATATTTGCATTCAAGAGGTTGACCAACAAGGTTTGTGGACCATGTATTTTGATGGAGCTTGTTCAAAGGAAGGCTCAGGTGCTGGAATTGTGTTTCTGTCTCCAGCTGGTAAGCTTCTAAAATTCTCTTTCTTGCTGAAGTTTTCTTGTACAAATAATATTGCAGAATATGAAGCTCTGTTATTAGGATTGAATGTTTCTTTGAAGCATGGGATCAAGATGCTCAAAGTATTTGGGGATTCAAAATTAGTTGTTTCCCAAGTCAGAGATAAGTATGCATTAAAGAATAAGAGGTTAAAATAGTATAAGCATGTTGTTTGGGATACAATTGAATTGTTTGATACTTTTTCAATAAGCTGGATAGAGAGATCAAAAAATGTCAGGGCAGATTTTTTAGCTAATGTAGCCATAAGGCCAGATGATGTTACTCTGACAGATGTTACAAATGTTGAGGTTAAACTTAGACCTGCAGTGCCAGATAATGTATGTAGCTGGCAAGTGTTTGATGATGATAAGGATTTACTGAGATTTCTACATTGTATTGATGAATATGAGAACCAAGAAATGGATTACCAGAACTTGGTAGAAATCGTGGATGGGAAAGAAACTCTCTTAGGGAAGGAGGTAATTCAGCTCAAGACAAATAAAATCCCTAGAGGGCTGGTTGCTTTAGAGAGAGCATTTGACAATAGGGACCAATTTGTTACAAATGCATCTCCAACAAACAAGAATTATTTAGAAGAGATAAACTTGGGGACATCTCATGCCCCTAAAAAGGTATATACTGGCAAATGACTTAAGCCACATATCAGGAGTATGTTGATTGCACTATTGAAAAAATATAAGCATGTTTTTGGTTGGTCATATGAGGACCTGAAAGCTTATAGAGAGGATTTATTTCAGCATGAAATCCCTTTGAAGCGTGGAGCTAAACCATTCAGACAAAAACAAAGGCCTATCAACCCAACCTTAGCTCCAAAAATGCAAGAAGAGCTTATGAAGCTTAGGAAGGCTAGAATAATTATGCCCATCAGACACTCAACTTGGGTGTCTAACCTTGTCCAGTTAGAAAGAAAAATGGTGACATAAGACTTTGTGTGGATTTTAGAAATCTAAATATATCTTCCTTGAAGGATAATTATCCATTGCCTAACATGGAAGCCATGTTGTAGAAGGTGACTGGCTGTGAACTTTTATCCATGATGGATGGATTTTCAGGATACAATCAAGTGAAAGTAAAAGAATCTGAACAATTCAAGACTGCTTTCACCACTCCATGGGGAACCTATGTATATGTGAGAATGCCATTTGGGCTGACAAATGTAGGTGCCACATTTCAGAGGGCTATGGATGTTGCTTTTGCAGGATTAATTGATTCGATCTAGCTGTATATCAGGATGATTTGACAGCTTATTCAGAAAAGGAAGAGCAACATTGCATGCACTTAGAACAGATCTTTATTAGAGCATTGGAATATGGCATCTCACTCAACCCAAAGAAGTGTGCTTTTGGGGTAGTGGAAGGAAAATTGCTTGGTCACATTGTTTCCGAGGATGCAGTCAGGATTGATCCTGAAAGGGTGGCTACAATTGACAAAATTCAGATCCCTAGAACAGTGAAAGGTGTTCAGTCCTTCTTTGGACAAATCAATTTTGTTAGAAGATTTGTTCCTAACTTTGCAGAGACTACAAGGAACATTTCTAAAATGTTGAAGAAAGGTGCAACTGTCAATTGGGAAGATGAAACAACTAAATCATTTCAGAACATAAAAGAGGCTATAAAGATGGCTCCTATGCTGAAATCTCTTAATTTTTCTAAGCCATTGCAGTTGTTCTCATTTGCTTCTTTCCATACTATTGATGCATGTTTATTGCAAAAAAATGTAGAAGGTTATGAACAACCTATAGCTTTCTTTAGCAAGTCATTGTAGGCTGCTGAATTGAAGTATGACATCATGGAGAAGAAAGCATATGCGTTGGTTAGAGCAATCAAAAGCTTCAGGCCATATTTGGTAGGCTCTTAGATAATTGCATATGTGCCTCATGTAGCCGTTAAGGATATTTTTACTCAGCAGGAGGTAACTGGAAGGAGATGCAGATGGATAAATAAATTGTAAGAGTTCAACATTGAAATACAAATCACAAAATTGGTAAGAGGACAAGGTTTGGCAAAATTGATGACACAGTCAAATCTAGAGGCATGCTAAGTGAATGTAGTGCATAATGTAGTTGTAAATATGTCAGAATCTGAATGGTATAGGGACATAGTACATTATTTGCAGAATTTGAACTGTCCTTCCCATCTCAGTAATAATCAAAGGAGGACCTTGAAGCTGCATGCTGTTAAATACATCATTGTTCAAGGAGAGCTGTATTGGAAAAATCCTGATGGTGTATTACTTAGGTGTGTAGATGAAAATTAGGCTAAGGATATTCTAAGTGACATGCACAAGGGAGTGTGTGGTGGACACTATGCTGCCCAGACTACAGTCCACAAAATTCTTAGAGCAGGCTATCGGTGGCCAACTCTTTTCTCAGATGCACAAAGAATGATAAGAAAATGTGACCCTTGTCAAAGGTTCTCAGGAAAGCTAAAGTATTAAGGTGCATTGCCCCTTAGGACTATAACTGTAGAAGCTCCATTTCAACAATGGGGAATTGATTTTATAGGGGAAATCTCAGAAAAATCAAGTGGAGGACACAGTTGGATTTTGGTTGCTACTGATTACTTCACTAAATGGATTGAGGCCATTCCAACTAAAAAAGCTACAAGCAAAGTGGTGATGGATTTTATTTTAGAAAATATTGTTATCAGATTTGGAGTACTAGCCAAAGTGATCACAGATAATGCAATGTGCTTCAGGTCTGGTGAATTTATTGATTTTTGCAACAATTATGGAATAAATTTGTTACATGCATCACCATATCATCCACATGGAAATGGTCAAGCAGAGTCAAGCAACAAAAGCCTCATGAAAATTGTCAAAAGGATGGTAGACAAAAACAAAAGGGCTTGGGATTCAAAGTTGAAAATAGCATTATGGTCTGACAGAGTAATAGTGAAGAAAGCAACTGGAAGATCACCTTTTGAATTAGTGTATGGTGTAGTAGCTAAATTGCTTGTGAACAACCTCCTACCAGTTTATAAATTCATACAGGAAAATGAGGAGGAGATTGAGGACTCAATGACTAGAAGAATAAATTAGCTGGTTGCACTAGATGAAATGAGACGGGAGGCACATAAGACAAACATCAAGAGACAACAAAAGGTAAAATATTTGTTTGATAAAAGGGCTACAGAAAGAAAGTTTCAGATAGGTGACTTGGTCCTTGTATGGAATGCAAGGAACCAGGATAAGGGCAAACATGATAAATTTGAGCCCTTATGGGTAGGCTCGTACCAAATCAGCGACACTCATGGAGAAGATTCCTATTTTCTCCAGGCCCTAAGTGGTGAATTATTGGAATTACCTATGCACGGTCAGTTCCTAAAGCCCTACTTCTCATAAACACTTATCTTGTGTTCACAATGTAAATTAGATGTAAATATTCTGTACATGCCTTGTATAGTCGGTCGTGTTTTGAGTTTTGTGTTTTGTCTGGTCTGCCCCGGAGTAGCTTGGTTCTCGCTGTAGTCTTACGTCTGCACGTCCCTAGTCGAAGCCACTGGTGGTGTTCACCTAGGGTTAGGGTTCTAAATTTGAGTTTGCAGGCTTCTATGTTTATTCCTTCAAGCCCTTGGTGCCTCAGGTTAGGTTGTTCCTCGACCCACATGCAATGTTTTACCGCTTGTTCCTGTCGCACCTAAGAAAAATGCTAAGTTTTTATAAGTGCAAGTGCAAATGTATGTTGGCGGGCTCAGAGGTGCACATCAACTTTCAAAAAATGGTGAAAAAATGAGTCATATGCATTCTGGAATGCATATCGGGTTGCATATACATGGGAGAATCAATCGCAGATTCCTAGGAATATTCTGCGATGGTATGTTGTGTTTGCTTGTTTAACAATTTTGTATGTTCAGACATACAAGTGAAAATATACAAGGGGAGCTCATATACATTTGCTACAGTGTGGCGGAAATGCATTCGGTGGGGCCCTCAGGTATATACAAGTGAGATTGTATATGATCAGCGTACAATGTGGATCTACATTGTCAATATGCAAAGGTGAAAGACAAAGGAAAGATGCATCACAGATTCTAGGGGATATTCTAATCTAGCAGATAAGGTGTTGAAATTCGCAGCTTGTATGTATATGGCATTGTACATGTCAATATACAAACAAAAGGAGATACAAGGCCCAGATTTGAAAGTTTTTCAAATCCGATGGATAAATGGCTGGGGTCCGTTGTATGTATATCACATTTGTATGATGCAATATGCAAGGATATGTACAAGTAAGGAAATGCAAGCCGGACCCGATTTGAATTTCAAAGCACCTCATAGTCATTTGAGGTCCGCAGAATGTATATTAGATTTGTATGTGCAGCATACAACCTGATATACAAAGGAAAGACATACAGCCTGGACACGAAGGAGAAATCAAATGCAGTGAATGAAATTTGAGATCCATGGATTATATGAAGTGCTTGTATGTTCGCGATATGCAAGGGGCCGGTATACAAATGGTGGGCCCCGGCAACTTAAAGAAGATGTTGTATGTATATGCATCCTGCATATACAAAGATTTAAAAAGCAATTGTATATGCATTTAAGCATGCATATACAAGGGCGAAAAGGGCAAAATAGAGAGGGGAAAAGTCAACGATAGAGGAGCTAGCTACCTACGTGGCATAATGTCATTGGCTGGTGACTTTTCAGCATGTTTTGGAGCTGTTGATCTTCGCGATAGGGAGATATGATCAACGACTATGTTTCAAATTGCTGGCGATGGTTTTCTTTGCATCAGTAGTCATGTTTTGAGCGGGAAAACTCCATGGATGTGCTGTTGCAACTTGCGAAAGAAGCATGGGTAGGTGAGCTTTTATTGGCTACTTGCAGGGGCACGATGGATTGAGTGACTAGCTACCTACCAGTTTTATGAGGAACGTCCCCAGGCGGCAGCGCAGGGCTCAAGGCCTCCCTGTTTCTTCCTCTACCTGCTGCATTCAATGTTGAGCGCCATTCTTGGTGTAGTGTATCTGGGAGGAATTTTGACTTGTCATGTAATTAATTTGCTAGATGTACAGTTTGGCTATAAGAGGGGCAAACTGTGTCATTCAAGGTTGTTGAAAATTGGACAAAATTTCAGTGCTGTAATAAGATACAACTTCATTGGTGGCCCTGTTCTGGATGTCTTGTGAGTTTATGAGTCTCATGTTGTATGTCTCATGCATGAATTTACTGATTTCATGTTGATTTAAATGAGTAATGCTATATTGCATGTGTTCTATTATCTGTCTCTAAATTGAGTGTGTTCTTCTTCTAAATCTAGACATCTAAGTGGTGTTTATGGTTTTAGAATATAGGTTACTGTATTGAATGCTTGATTTCTTACTTCTGCTCAAGGAGTAGATTAAATGTTTCAGATCAAGTGTTGGGAGGAATGTATTGTAGTAAGGATGTTCGTAAGCAGAGATAACTGAATACTCGGTCTTGGGAAGTATCTGTAAGGCAGGTGCTAAACAAACCCCCTTGAAATCTAGTCTTTGGTATATGTTTATGCTGATCATTCACATGTGTATGTCTATTGACTTTGAGCCCTGGATAGGCACCAATCTGGTCTTGTATTTAGGTTGCAACCCAAGGTCTCAGTTTTGCATCCAAATATAAAATCAAACTTAAATCTTCAAAACCAAACCTTTAGGACTTTAGAAGTACTTTAGGACAAAAATCCTCTGAGCATAGGCCCAAAGCTAGCCTCTTTGTACTTATTCCACAGTTTTGGTCTACATGAAGGAGGATTTATCTGCTTTGTATCAGCATCTTAGTCAGTTCTTAGTCACATTTCATGGATGTTGAATAGGGAATACCCCCCTTGGTTCTGTAGAGCCTAAAGAAGAAGAGGAGATATTTATAGAGTCTATCTCCTGTACTGTTGGCCCTTGGCCCGGGAATCCTGTTGATCAATGATGGCTACCTTGTAGGGATGACTGGGAATAAGCATCCAGTCTGGGAAAAACACCAACAGATTTGGCGACTCCGCTGGGGAATGCTTTGTGAAAGAACCCTGATTGTAAAAGAAAACAATCCCTAGTTATAGGTGGCAACTCTGAATAAATCTCCCAATTCTGTGGCCATTTACTAAGAATGAATCTGTCCTAATGGGTGCTAGCAAAACTGTTCCATTTTCATAAACTTCCCTTATTTGATAAGGGCCCATCCAGTGAGTTTGTAACTTCCTTTTGAACTCCTTAAACTTAGAATCATATAGGAGAACCCAATCACCCTGCTGAAATATCCTCCTTTTGATGTGTTGGTCATGCCATTGTTTTCTTTGATATTGAACACGTTCTATTTGCTGTATGGCTTTTGTCCGTATTTCATCCAACTCATTGAGTTGAAGAACCCTGTTCTGATGTGCTATAGACAATGGTAGGTTAATATATAATGAAGTTTTGAGTGTTTGCAATTCAAATTCTATAGATAGAATGGGTTTCTTCCCATAAACCAATTCATATGGTGAGAACTTGGTTGTGGACTTCCAGGTGGTATTGTAAGCCCAAACTGCTTCAAGTAACCTGCTAGCCCAATCCTTTCTATTCATGGCCACTATCCTTGTCAGGATATTTTCCAGTTCCCTATTAGTCACTTCCACCTGTCCATTAGCTTGGGGGTGGTAAGGTGAAGATTTCTTGTGTTTAACTTGATATAGATCTGTGAATCCTTTGATTACCTAAGAAGTGAATTGGGGTCCTCTGTCTGAAACTATTGCTCTTGGGGCTCCAAACCTTAAGAAGATTCTGTTATAGAGGAAATCAACAACTTTTTCTTCTCTTGCAAATTGCAATGCTTGAACCTCTGCCCATTTAGTTACATAGTCTGTGCATACCAGAATGTATTCTTTGCTTGAAGATGGTGATGAAATTGGTCCCACAAAGTCTAGACCCCATTGCTCAAACAGTTCCAGCACTACCTAAGGATGAAGTGACATTTCTTGGTTAAAGGTTAGCTACCCCATCCTTGGGCACTGATCACACTGCTGCACATACTTCTTGATATCCTTATGAAGAGAGGGCCAGTAGTAACCAGCTCCTAGAATCTTGTGAATGGTTTTGTGTGAGGAATAATGCCCACCAGATGGTTCATCATGGCATGCCCTTAAGACATCAAAAATTTCATCAGCTCTTAAACACCTGCGTAAAATGAAATTAGGACCACACTTAAACAGTAAACCATTTAACCATTTGTAAGATAAGCTTTCTTTTAGTAATCGCTTCTTTTGTTTTGAGGTGAAATTAGATGGAAACAAGCCTGTAGCTAAGAGATTAGCCATGTCTGCAAACCAAGGTACAATAGAGGAGATAGCAAAAATATGTTCATCTAGAAATTTATCCTCCACTGGTTAGTTTTCTCCACCTGTATGCAATCTTGATAGAAAGTCAGAAACCAAATTGAATTTCCTTGGATTATCAACTATGATAATGTCAAATTCCTACAATAGCAATAGCCATCTAATTATCCTTGCACCCACTACCGGTTTGTTCATTAAGTACTTGAAAGCTGCATGATCAGTATGTACAAATATATTGTATCTGGTGATATAATGCCTGAATTTGTTTATAGCATATATGACTGCCAATAATTATTTTTCAGTTCTAGTATAGTTTCTTTCTATAGAGGTAGGGTTTTTACTGATGTAGTAGATGGCATACATACCTTCTCCCTCTTCTTTCTGTACTAGGACTACCCCAATAGACTCATTTGAAGCATCAGTTTATATGTGAAATGGCAGAGTCCAATTGGGCCCTCTCAAAACAGGTGTGACAGTAAGTTTCTCCTTAAGGGTTTCAAATGCTGATTGACAATCTTCTGTCCATGAGAAGTCAGTGTCCTTGGTAAGTAGGGAAAACATAAGAGCAACTATTCTACTAAATTTTTCTATAAATCTCCTATAGTAACCTGCATGATGTAGAAAACTTCTAACATCTGTCTAGTTTTTAGGTGAGGGTAATTGTTTTATCACTTCTATTTTGTTTTGGTCTACTTTGATCCCTTTTGCTGAGATGTGATGTCCCAATACAATTCCTTCCTCAACCATCATAAAGCATTTTTCATGGCTTAGGGATAGTCAGTTTTTTTCACAACATTGTAGCACCTTCTCCAGGTTTATGAGAGCTTCTTCAAAGTATTCTCCATACACAGTAAAGTCATCCATAGAGACTTCCATACACTCATTAGCTAATTCAGCAAAAATAGCTAAAACAAGCCTCTGAAATGTAGCTGGAGCATTACATAATCCAAATGGAAGAACTTTGTAGGTGAAAGTTACCCAAGAACAAGTGAAAGTGGTTTTATCCTGGTCCTTAGGTTCTACTTGAATTTGGTTATATCCACTAAACCCATCCAAAAATGAGATGTACTTTCTCCCTGTAAGGTTGTCTAGCACTTGGTCAATGAATTATGGTAAAGGAAAGTAGTACTTCTTTGTGGCTTTGCTTAGTTTTCTATAATCAATACACACTCTCCACTTCCCATTCTTTTTAGGTACTATAACTAGGGGTGAGACCCATTGACTGTCCGAGATTGGATATATGAACCCTACTTGTAGCAATTTTTCTATCTTAGTCTTAATAATATCTTTTAAAGAAGGATTTAATCTTCTCTAGGGTTGTTTGACAGGTTTGACATCTTTAGTGTATATATGATGAATATAGATCTCAAGAGGGATGCCCTTCATATCTTGGTATTCCCTAGCAAAAGATGCTGAATGGGAGACTAGGAGTTTGAGAAGTGCTTCTTCCTATTTTTTTTGCTAACTGGGTGTTGATATTCAATGTTTTCCCAGGTAAAATCATGACCTGTTTTGTAATCTAATCCATAGATGTCCTCAATCCATATCCTAGAGTCATAGTATTAAGGGGACAAGAATGTGGGAGCAACATGTGGAATGTGGCTAAGTCTCTATAAAAGGTCTCTCCACAAGGAATAATGTTTGCTAAGGTACAATGAGTAGCAGTGAGAAATTCTCTATTTGAATCTTGGGCTAGTTTCATTATATCTTTGTCAATAAGAATATGGGTGATATCTTCTATTGTATCATAGTTGATTTCTTCTTATAACTCACCCAAATGTTCCTTGATGGTAACCATATCTATTGGGGCACTGTTTTCCATGTTAGTTGGCTCATCTACCCACACTTTTCCTGAATAATGTATTGATGGTTTAGATGGAGGGTATAAAGAAATTTTCTTCAAATCTATTCCATTGGAAATGACCACATCCCCTATTTGACAATCAATTGATGATGCTGCTATAGCTAGCCATGGTCTTCCCAATATTAATGGGTATACATTTTGCTGGTTCTAGGTTCTAATATCAGAAAGTCTACTGGGAATTCCCATGACTCTACCACAACTGAGACATTAGTTAACACCCCTTTTGGAATTGCTACCGACTGGTCAACCAGTTGGAGGATGGTGGATGTGGCCTGAACACCTGTTAGAGCTAATTTGTCCGTGGTGTGCATAGTCATTACATTTATTGCTGCTCCCAAATCAACCAAAACATTAGATATTTCCACCCCTGAGATATAGATAGTTATGACAGGGTTCCCAGGGTCTCCCATATTTTGGGAGGAGCATTTCTCCGATTAGGAGGTCTACTACTTTCCCTTCCACCTGGATGGTGGTAGGAAAGTTTTTCTTTCTACCCTGGGTTTTAACACAATGTTGTTTGATGAATTGGTTAAGTTTAGGCACATCTCTAATTGCTTGTAGGAGTGGAATTTCAATGTTCAATTATCTGATTTCTTGTAGAAATTCTGATTCTAGGGTAGGTTGGACTTGATTTTGTAGGACCTTTCTGAGAGACATGTTGTTTGAGCCGTTCTGGGTATGGTGCTGGTTTTTCTATCTCCGGAGCAGCTCTAGAGTTCTTAACAGAAGTGTTTCTAGAGGTGTTCTCTAGAGCTGTTCCTTTAGGAGGAACTCTGGAGTTACCCAAGGATGGTTCTTTTAGCATAGTTTCGATAGTAATCTCTTCTTGAAGCCAAGTGGATGGATTTTCAGGTTCCACATCATTGGTTACTTCAACTATAATTGGGGGAGATGGTCTTGGAAGTGCTTTCCTAGAACGTAGCTGGAGATTATTGGAATATATAGTGTTGGTACCAGCTATATTTTCTTCTTCTGTCATGTAAACAACTGCTCCCTGTTTATTTCGTGGGTTTGGTATAGGTTGGGCTGGTAAAGGTGGCTAGCTAATTGGCTCATTTTGTGACAGTCCCTATGTGTTGGGGGGTCCAGTTAGTAGTGCTTGTTGTTAAGGTTGGAAAAGTCTAGGTTGTCCTTGGTATTGTTGATTATAACCTTGTTGAGGACCCCAATGAGGTTGCATGTTTTGTGATCCAAACTGTTGTGGCCATTGTTGATTTCCCCAGGGCCGATTTTGCCAGTGTTAGTTCTGCCATCGCTGGTTTGGCCAATCTTGTGGTCCCCAAGGTGAAATATTTTGAGGCCCATGCCACACTAGATTCCATTGATTATTTCCCCAGTTCTAAGGGGCCCTGTAAGAAGCCTGGTTTGGATATTGATTATAAGGGAAATTCCTAGCTTGTTTTTGTCGTACATAGTTCAACTCCTCCTCTATAATGGCATTCTTTTTAGTCAACCTTTTTAAGGCCGGGAGATGATCACACTAACTGGTAGGATGTTCCCTGTCACAGATCTGACATATTTCTGATTTATCTAAAGGGTATTCTCTCAACAGGTGTTTGTTCCTACACTTAGGACAATATATGGAGAGTGGTTTAGTTTTTCTGCTGTGATCGGTTGCTCTAGTTTTTGCCTGAATCCCATCTAATGTGGTATTCAGTTGGACTAGAATGTCTATTTTAAGATTTGTAATCTCCTCCATTAACTGTCCTATTTCATTCTTCCCTTTGAAAGATTTGGGTGTTCTCACTCCATCTTGGGTTTTGGAATAGTTCCTACAGAGTTCTTCTATAGCAGGCATATCCATTTTGTTGATGTTCCCTTTTCCCATTAGATCTAGTGCCTGTTTGGATTCTTTGTCTAATCCTTTTACAAACAGTGTTCTGGCCAAAGAGTGAGACACAAGATTGCCATACCTTCTCAAAGCAAAGTTGAACCTATCCACATAGTCCTTTAAGGTTTCATCCTCTCTTTGTTTAATTTTGAACAATTCCTCATTTTTATCACTAACCCTACAGTAATCCTGTACTTTCCCAAAAATTCTGTTTCCATCTAATCCTAGGAAAGAATGGAGTTTTGGGGTAAACCCATGAACCATCTCATAGCAGAATCTTTCAGGGTTGATGGGAAAAGTTTGAGTTTTTTATTATCTGATCCATAATCATAAGTTTGGCATACCACTTTGAATTCAAACAAAAACTGATTTGGATCCTCAGAAGCAAGACCCCTAAAATTTGGCAAATGTGAAGGTGAAATATTCTTCATAGGGGCATTATCTCTAGCAACCAGGACAATGGGGTATGAGAAGGTTCTTGGAGCCTGATTGTCCTCCTCATCATGATTTTCATCCATGTCTGACACTTGTTCTTCTCTTTAAGATTCAGTATGGGGTTCCAAGGAATTAGTTTTTGTTAAAGGATCTACCTGGAATCTTTCTTGCAATTCTTGGATATATTCAGAGAGTGAAGGACTTTAAGGATTTGAGGGAATATCGAGTTGGGGTGTAGCTTCCAAGGTGGGTTCTAGGTGCCTCTCTTCAACAAGATCTTGTGCCACCTGATGGAGACAGGTTGTCATTGATGTCAAAAAGGTGTCCTTAGTTTGTTTGATGTTATCAGGACTTGGTTGATTGGGTTTGGCCTTCAATGTGTCTTCTTATGTCCTTTGGTAAGTGAAGTCACTAGGTGATTTGTTTTGGGTTGTCAAGTGTTGACAAATGTTCATCATCCATGGTTATGTAGTGTGAAATGATGACCTTCCTAAGTTCATGTTGTTGGAGTTTATTGTCTTACTCACAGGAGGTTGATCTCAAGAAATTTAGAATATGTTAGAATATGTTTTGACAGAGTATACTTAGAAGTTGTGATTCATTCCATACTTCATATGGTTAAGTGGATCTCAGGTTGTGCTCAAGACAAGATATGCAAAGATGTGATCTTCATGGTTATGCTCATATGCAGAGATGTGATCTTCATAGTTATGCAGATATGCAAAGATGTGATCTTCATGGTTATGCAGATATGCAGAGATGTGATCTTCATAGTTATGCAGATATGCAGAGATGTGATCTTCATTCATGAAAGGTTGTATTCACAATCATCTTGGAAAGAACATCATGATTGAGTATCATGCTTTCAAAACACTCAGTTGTATAAGTGTTGTTTGAACTTACATGAAGATGTGTTGACATGATTGAGGGCGTTTGTTGCATTAACAAGGTTTATATTTCTGAATTCTGTCTTCAGTATAGCAGAGGTTTATGACAGAGTTTAAGGTTTATGACAGAGTTTGTGACATGATAGTGATTAGTGTTAAATCCTATGAACACTATGTACATGTTTTAAGTTCTAAATATCCTTACCCTTTAACCGTTTTCAAATAATACGCTTTTCTTTTATTCATTTGTTGACTTGTTATCACAAGTCATGGTCACTTAAGTGACCGATTGAAGGGTATTCGAATCATTTGAAAACCGGCCCTTTTATTCTTGTCACCGGTTGGAGTGGTCTCCACCTTATTTGATGGGCGCAAATGGCATATCAATGGCCATGTTTTAAACTTAGTTGAGCGGGCTTTTTCACATCTAAGGATGAAATTTGAACCACAGCTCCCACCTTCTGTGTCAACTTTGACGGCCTCGAGAGTGTCAAACTACTTTTTGTTTGCAGTTAATTTTGTTTTGAAAGCTAATTTTTAGCTGTTTCCTAAAAGGCAATTAGATGTATTTGTTTTAAAAGCACTTATTCTTAGAAAGATTTTCTTTCTTCTTAAATCTCTTCGTGGCAGATGAAGACAAAGGATTCCTTCTAATATTTGGTTGAAAAGATTTTTTTGTGGCTTTAATGCCTTATAATTTTTTTTGTCTGAGCATGAAAGGGCAGATTGATTGAAGATGTTTTTTTTGCAGAATATTGTTGAAGATAGAAGGAGATTATTTTATGGGAATTTGAATGGATTTTGGAGTTTCAAAAAGAATTCTTTATATGTTTAGAATATTGTGAATCAGAAGATCTTTTGAGAGAAGAAAAATAAATTGATTCAAGATATTTTTTATGGGAATTTGAATGGATTTTTGGAGTTGTAAAAAGATTTTTATTGTAGGAGATTGTCTTTTGAAGATATTTTTTGGATGAAGTTTAAGAGTTTTGTTTGAGAATAAGGTAGATTGGATACAAATTTTTGAAGACAAATTTTATGGATTGAAGAGAAGATAAAGAGTTTGATGATTAATTTTTCTTGCAGGAATATGAAGAGAAAGATATTTTTTTTCAGGGTAGATTGGTGCAAAAATAAATATGATTTCTAATTTTTATTTTTGCAGATTGAAGGTTTGTGGAAAATGGAATATGAAGAGACTTTGTGAAGATGATCAAATAGATTTTATTTATTTCTACAAGGCAAGATTAAAAATATTGTTGTTGAAGACAATAAAGATGAAGATCTGCAGAAGATGAAATTGAACAGGCAGATTGAAAAAGCAGAGAAGAAGTGAATTATAAAAGGATAGAGAGATGAAACATACTGAGGTGTGAAGGATTGTTGAGTGTATCCAGATGTTAGATTATTTTTGAATAAAATGGGCATTTGACAGACATATGTGAGAGAAGAAATGTTTTGAATTGTATGGAAACAGAGTGTCCCTCTGAACTTGTTTATTACTTCCAGTGAAGACACAGTTTGCTAGTGAGGCACACAGTATGCCAGTGAGGCTTGTAGGTTAGTGAGACCTCTCAATTGTTAGTGAGACATAATATTCAGCCAGTGAGGCTTTGTAAGAAGTTTTTAAAGTTAACCCAGTGAGGCACTTCATGAGTGGTTTTTCTACCCTGAGAGGGTTTTCCACTCCAGTAATTCTTGTGTTAATGATATGCTTCTATGTGTGTTTTTGCTTCTATGTTAAGATTTATCTCCATGTGGTCCCGCTCATAATTTTCATTATCAAACTTGTACATATATGTGTAATAGTTTATTGATGACTTTCTCTTTCTGAGTCTTGAAAATTAAAAGTTATAATAAGTTGCAAAAATCTACACAACATTGATTCACCCCCCCTCTCAGTGTTGTCTGGACTCCTACACCACCTACTGCTTTCTCCTATAGTTTTCTATTGGGGTGTCTGTTTTATGTATCTACCTTTTGAATCCCTAGATCTAACCATACAGATTCAATTCAACCTAAAAATTGTTAACTAAGTTTTCCTAATTAACATAGAGATCCCTAGCAACGACGCCAAAAATGACAAGGGTCGTTGGCATTTAATCATGTTTTTATGTGTCAAATCCAGGGCTGTGTCCTTGGCTATCTGCAATTAGGGATCCTATAGTTGCCAGTCTATTTAACTAATTTTTCTAATCTTATTTACTCTAGAAATTAATACTGCTAATTTATCTGCTATGAAAGTAAATTTTGAAAGTACTAGAAACAAAGATGAAATAGTAAATTGCTAATATTGACCTATTCTAATCCACACAACTGAAACATACATTTATCTATGTGAAAACAATAACTATCTTCCTAAGTAGAATTTGAAACAAGATAACAAACAAACAAATACTAGCCTCCTGTCTTGAATGGAGGGAGTGGGCCCTTGCTCCTCGCTCTCAGGACTAAAGACTAAAGCAATAAATCAGTACAGGAATAAAGTATCACAATCTTTCTTCAGTCTAATTTCATCAATATGCTTTGTATTCAGAAAATATATCCAATCTGGAAAAATTAAGATTACAACAATCTATGTATCATCTCCATCCTGCTTCTACCTTATATATCTATATATCAACTCAAGCGATGAGATATCACTCTACTCTAACTATCAGTTCATCTATGAGATAACATCAATCTCTTATTCTATCAATTATTTAACTGCAGAGTAAAATCATGCAGCTAAAATAGATTTTAGTGGTACAACAGTCCCACTAAATCTGGAGTCTTAGTTTAAATAACAACTGGGTAGAGAGGTCCTGAAAATATAGATATTAACTAAGTCTTTTGGGAACTCATGCAAAATCAATAAAAGAGGAATTAGACCTCTAGCAGTCAACTAGAGTCTTCGCTCGATCATTCAGGTGTTGGTTGAGCAATCCCCGGAGCACTCCAATTGCCCCCGAAAGTGTTGACTGATAGCGGTGCTGGAAACTCTACATTGTCTTAAGGAGGGCTCCGAAGATGTGTTTTTTTGTCTGGAGCTCCAGAGATGCACTTATAACTTCTGTCCAACTCTGGAGATGATCCACCCTTGGTCCTCCTATTTCGAAATATCTCCAATCATATTAAAAAAACATTGGAGCCTGGTGTAGTATTCCTCATGTCATCTCCGGAGACTGTTAGGACCATCTCTGAAGATGCTCAAAATTGCCTTTGCCTATACAACTGCACCTGTAGACACAAAAAGAGAGAATTTTCTGCATATTTCCATTAATTTGCTGCACATTAGTCCTTCAATCAAAAATCATGACTTTTGGTAATTCATCTCTCATTAATGTAATTAGAACAAACCTTATCAGTCTACTATGGTGCAATTACCAGGACAACAGAATAAGAAGGATGGAAAAGAGAGGTAAAAAGGGTATATTATTCTGGGTGCTACCTGGCACTCATCATTACTCTTTTCCAATCACACAATAATTTCAATAAAATTGTGATAGTTCTAGTGCTATTTACATTTTTCAAAAATGAAAACCTACAAATTAAATCTACCCAATAAGATAGCATACCAAGCTTAAATCAAATTCAACCTAAGCAAGGGAAACCATATGCCAACCACCTAGTGTAGTGCATGGAAAAACAAGAATCTAATCAAGATTATGCATATAAATTAAAATAGGAGGATACCTTCAACGAAGCAAACCTTCAAATATGGTGATGATCTTTTCTTAAAACACAATACACATAACTCTTTGCCAACTTCTTCAAGATCTAATCCAAGCTTATAATCCATAAGAAAACTCCAAACAATATTTTCCATTTGACAAAGAGCTCACACAATGGAGGAGAGGGAAGAGAGACAAACCAAAACATAAAAATGAACAAGTGTTTCCAAAAGACTTTTGTTTTCCCTTTTGACTCCAAAAATCCCTAAACCCTTTAGTGACTTTTCACTCCATGTTCACATTCAAACTAACTATTTTTAAAAGGATAATTTATTTTCATAAAGGGTACAAGGGGGTTGTGAAAGGGGCCCCACCCTTATACTTGAGCACAACACCTAAATGGAAATGGTCACAAGGTTGAAACAAAACTAAAAATCAACATCCTCACTAGACCAAAGACTCCAGCTACATCGAAAGTCCACCCCCTACCTACCCCCATAGAGCCACTTCAAAAGAGCCTACATGATTCCTAAACCTTCCCTAGTAGACCTTCCCCATCCCTTATGAAAGTAGGAACCTAGACTAGATTTAGGAGGTCCTTTCCTCCTATATTGAACAACTATCAAAATACAAATACCAATACCAAATTAGGCCATAGAGATGAAACTACAAATTTTGATGTAGAATGGGATAGATTAGACTACACCAATAAGTACTTGAAAATTATTCACTTTAAAAAATGTACCAAAAAATGTTACCATATGAGCCCAAACAGAGCCTCATAAGTTTTCAAAATCAGAATTGCTCAACATCACTTATGAGAATCTGTAATTTCTAAAAAATCTAGACTAAAATCAAAAACCATATACACCACTATGAAGCTCTCGAAAAGTTATCTAGATAAAATTTACTCAAAAAATAGAGCTGATATGACCTAGAATAGAGCCTTTAAAGTTGAGATACCAAATGCAAACTACTAATGGAGAGGTAGGTAGAGTAGGGAGGAAAAGTGATAATGTCATGCTAACATCATCAAAGGAATATTCTAAGATACCCCAAAATATGCTATATTTTGCGAGATTCCAAAATCACTCGTCGTTTTCACCAAACCACTATCTGTGGAGCAAAATTACCAATGTCAAAATGAAAACCACTACCTTGAGGTGGAAACCACTTTTTCCTACTAGGAGGTGGTTTTATACCTACATGGGTAGATAGAGGTGGTGCCAATGGTGGTGGCAGAGCCTTCGTTGGAGAGAGATCTGTCAGTGGTGGGTTGGGTGGTGGCGAGATGGTTGCTACTACATATGGTGATGTTGGTAGCGGTGATGGGGATAAATGCCACCATTGTTATAGTACTAAGTAGGTACTATGAAGGTGTAATCTTATGTAGTACTATGCAATAATTTTATTTTTTTAAATTATGACCATACGATAGAGGAAAAAATTGAGAGTAGGAAAAAGTCTTTTGATTTTGATGATTTGTCAATTGATCTATGGGTTCTTGGTCCTTTTAAACATGATGGAAGGGTCAAATTTGACCCAAAATGCTTTGAAGGAATAGGTATCTGTTGGATCTAGCATGCACCTCCCAACTTCAAACCCTTATAGACCAATATGATAGAATAATTCTATTCTATTCAAGGACTCAATATGCAAAAAAGATTGATTACAAAATACAAATAATCCTATGCTTATATAGAGCAAGACAATGCATGCATGGTGGAATCTAACTAAAGATAGACATGGATCTAATTGAAGCTAGACATGCATGATAGGTGGAGATAACTAGATGAAACAGTATGATATAAGGAATGTAACTCAACCGAGACTAGATAAGTGTCAATCAAGTGCATAAGATATGGGCACATGACTGATTGACACAACTACCTAAGTGAGCTTATCCTAACTAGGTGTGCATATTATGCAATATAGTAATAAACTAAATGCAAGAAAAATAAAATGCACCAACACTTCCACATCCATTATCATGACTTCCTCCATTTGTTAAAAGGAAACAATAAAGTGGGAATTTCTCACACCCATGCAACATGTCTATTGAGAGAACAACCTTGTGAGATATACGAAGGCATGCATGATAGCTAGTTCAAAAGTATAAACATGTCAACAAGTCTTAGTAGACAATAAAAGATGGGTTTCAACTTAATTAAAAAACAATCTCATAATGCAAAAAATGGGTTGCCTTGACACTATTAGAAACCAAAAAGGTAAAATAAAGGAACTCCAAACTAAGTAAAATGGACAAATAATTAATGAAAATAGTAGGTTTCTCTAACAACTATAAAGGCTGGTGTTTCTTTGTTCCTATAGCTCTTAGTACACTCTTGAACATCCATGTAGTCATTAGAGAAACCTCATTTAGGTATCTCATTGTGATTTTTCCATAATGGTTATTATTTTTCCTTGAAAATTGTGTTGAAGGGAAAATTTCTTGATTTTCTAATGTTGATGTATTACTCTAATTTTTATTTTTCAAGAAATCTTTGTTTTCTAATGTTTATGTTTTATATTGGAAACTGTGCATGGGTAAATATTAAAAAAAGATTAAATATTTGAATAAACTTCCTTACTTTAGCCTTTGAAGCTATTATAGCACTACATGCAGGGCACATATCGCTATAGATGGTTGTTGTTTAGGGATTGCTAAGGGATACATGTTGTTGCCTCAATGCAATGCAACCAAAATTTAATAGATGATGTACATGAAATGCCAACGTATTCTCTCCCTCTTTCTTGTAGATCCTTAAATCTCTATCCCACCTCATTCTACTCTGTATTGTCTCCTTTTTAAGTTGTGGGCATGTCTACACTACAATCCAAGTGCATACAAAATGCTACGCATACCACTCAGGTAAAAGTGGAAAAATTATAATGATATGTACCTACAATTTATTAATAAAAATTAATAGGATATTTTATCTCCTGACTTAAAAAATATGAGGAGCATACAAAGAATAATTGAAAGAAGTAAATTACAATTGTAGTCCCTCCCAAAGGCTATAAGAATGGTTTGTCATGCTAGTATGATGTGTTTGTTGTATTTATTCTGAAACCATAAACAAATTAATAATACATTACACATGAATCATAAAAAACCTTAATAGACCATATTCCTATTATAGAAACAATAAGGATTGTATAATCAAAAAAATAATGTCACATGCACACAAAATAGGGCTAGAAATAGGGGAGACCCTTTGGTGAAATCATGGGGCTTCTGGCCTGTAGTGCCAACAACCAAGGTTCAAACCTCGTGGGGTCACCCTCTATCTTGTCAAAAATTAAGGTTGCTTACCTCCAAGAGGGGAGACTCTATGGTGAAATGTTTGGGCTTTGGCTTGTAGTGCCAACAGCCTAATTTCAAACCTCCTTGGATTTCATTTTAAGCTTAGCACTTGTTTAGCAATTTTTGCTGCGAATGAAGTCTGTGAGCGAGCGAAAAGGAGCTATAGTGAGTGATGGTAAATAGACAAGCGAAAGGTTGGCAAGGATGGCTCCAAATGCGGTGTGAAGACATGTGTGTGGTGTTTTGGGCAAGCCTGATGGGCAGGGCAACAAAGTACTCAGGCAGAAATTGGAAGCCCTGTGGCAATGGTGGTGGAGGCCAAGCAAAGGAAAGACCATGGCTTTGCTGGATGCATGAGATCCCCCTCCTTGAGCTACCATCTCCCTAATTCACCCTCCACAAGGTTGATGGTTCCTGAGAAGAGAAACTATAAATTGTGCAAAAACTTTGCAAACCATTTTCATGTTTGTAGTAGCTTTTGCAAGGAACGGATTCTAACTCTCAACCCTTCGGCCAACTTAAGGCTTGTCTCTCCATTTGCAGATCCTATTGCTTCATCCAGGAAGAATATTTCTCTTTCTCTAGATCCCCCACCCCCTCCGGTGGCTAAGTTTCCCACTTCATGCTCATCCTGGCTTCTATCGATTCCAAGGTGGACTTGGCCTCTGAGCCTGTTGATTTCCATATATCTGATGACTGCATCAAGAAGGCCACCTCAAACATTGGCTCATGGGATTTGGTCTTTAGATTTGTGGGATGATGGCCTCCTATAGATGAATTCATTGCCTGGTGCAAGAGCTCTTGGGGCAACATGACTAACCCCTTTGTGGAATTGTTGGATTTTGGAATCTTTCTTGTCACCTTTCTAAACCCCAAGGATTGCAGGTTTGTTTTGGGTAATGGACCATGGTTTTTTGGCAAATCTAGATTATTCATGACCCCTTGGACCCCTTTCTTTGATCCTACAAAGATCTAAATTTCTCCATTCTGATTTGGTTGCGCCTTTACAATCTACCTCTAGTTATGCGAGATTTAGATCTTATCAAATCCCTTGTCAATCAGTTTGGTGCCTTCATCAAAATAGAGGATGGGGCTGCCCTCATAAGGTACTTCAGAGTTTGTACCCTAATTGATATCTCCAAGCCATTGCCTCACATGGTTCGCATCAACTCATCACTAGACTCTTGGCTGCAATATATTAATTTTGAAGGGCTTCCAGAGTGATGCTTCAAGTGTAATCAACTTGGACATAAGATTGTTGGTTGTCAATCCAAGACTATCAATGGCCGACGGACCCTTAATCTCAAAAGATGGGTCTACAAAGGGGGCTGTCCTGATGCAGATTTTGTATGGAGAAATCATGGCATGTTTTTGGATCATTGCTCCTCGGCTCCCCCTAATGATGGGGTTGTTATGCATGGCTATGAAAACACAACTATTCCAATTGTCGTGGCCGAGGATTCTCAAGACCAGCAAGTGATTACATACCAACAGATGAATTTTGGGACTTCAGAGGATGAGGAGCTAGGCTTGGTTCATTCAGAGGACCATGATCTTCTTTTGGATCAGGTGGATGCCATAGCTTGCTCAAATATCTAGACCATCTCACAGACTGCAGGTAAGAAATTAAATTTGAGCAAGAGCAGCAAGCGTATGGGAAGAAAATTTGAAGCTGAAAAACTTAGAATGGATGCCTTGGATGCTATTGATGATGGCACTCAGTGGATGATGGAAGCACTCCTGATGAGAAGCAAAAGAAAACAAAAGAAAGGCTGATCTCTTAAGGCTTTGTTGGCTTCTAGCACAACTATGTTGGTCTTGTAGGAGTCTTTGTAGAGATTCTTTCTCTGTCTTTTCTTGTCTTTTCTGCTCCCCAATTATGAGTCTAAAGTATTCTTATTTTATGAGCGTTTATGTTATAAGGGAATGGGCCCTAAACCTATAGCTTATTGAACAAAAAAATAGTGCTAGAAAATTTCTTTTAAAACTAGGAATTAAGCATAATGTAGATTGAAGTATGTTGAATCTTAAGATGTTAGTACACCATTAATAGTTTAAACATTCAACATTTAACCCTTAATTCAATTATACTACTCACCAATTAAGTGAACATGTATACATAGTAGTTAGATGACTTAGGCATGATAAGTTCCCTAACCTTTAGATATACATTTTCTTTTAATGTGTGTAAAGGATTGTGATGTCCTGATATTAAGGCATTGTTTAAATTAACGATTTAAACATCATGATAAAAGATAGTGAGGTTGCTTCCATGACATGCGGTGTTTAGTCAATTTGAATGATAGAGATAATTACGTATGTATTAATATTTAAATAAATATATATTACAATATTTAATAAATAATATTAAATAATATTATTATATAAATATTTTAATATAATTCAAATATAATATGTAATATATTTATAAAAATATATTAGTATATTATATAAAAATAATTATAAATAACAAATATAGATATTAATAATATAGATATAAATATTAAACTAAATATTATAATTATGATATAATAATATAAATATATAGAATTAATATAAGGCAGCAGTGAGATCAGATCATAAAGATCGATCCATATAAAATCATAACGCAAGGAAAAAACTTATGTATGATGACTCCCAAAAAGGCGGATCTATATGCAGATCTAAGGATGAATATAAGCAGTTGAAGAGGCAGCGATTAGTATATTTCTAGAGTAAGGTAATAAAGTAGTAATTGAGATTAAAGGCAACGATCATAATCATAGTGAGGAATGATTAGTTAATGAGTAGCGAAGATATGAAGAGGTGCAATGACTCCTCACAAAGGCAATGATCACCATAATACAAAGAAGCATGGAGCGCTCAAGTCTTACGGAGGGAACGATTAGGATAAGAGATATAACTATTAGTAATGTGTGCAACAATTAATAAGAAAAGGCAGTAGCAAATGAATTTTGCATTTATCAGGGAATGAAGTGTGAGGGGTTGCGATTCATGAGGAGGTGTGCCTTTGAATGGGATGTATCCCTTCATAAAAGTTGAAAGATATGAATAGAGTGGGCAGAGCAAGTATGAAGAAGGTGGGGTAAGAAATAAGAAGATAAAATCAGACTCACACCTACAGATCTACACGAGGATATAGAAAGAATATCATTAAAGAAGAATATAGATAATTCTGAGATATAAGAAGGATAATTTCTAAGTTTAAAATATATAATTCAGAGATATGGAGATCTACACATGAGATGCATTAAGGCATCGAATCAAGTAAGGAAAAATAGATATGAATAAAGGAGCAGATCAATTGATGTTTGAGAAAAGTTTGCTGCTATCATACTTCCCACACATATATATACATTTAGGTGTATCTTTCTGCCAGCTCTTATTACATATGTATGCTTACGGTTTATAGATATATCTGATCTGTAAATGCTTATGCTTATTGTCACATTTCTGGTTATTCTCATGCTTCAGCTTATTGTCTCATATGATTTATAGATGCATATTTTCCTATGCTAAAATTAGAAATGTATTGGACTATCTGCAAATCCTCTTGTGGGAAGGGCCAAGGGTGGAGTAGGTAAGAAAGGCTAGTAAGTCCCATCCTAGAGTGTCCAGGGCACTTACCTAGAGAGCCATGTGAACCACTTACGACCTCCGCTCAATCCCATGAGTTGGCAAGTGTTTTCTGGAGTCAAGGTCATGATGGAGAAAGTAGGTACTAAGTCACCAAGGGGGAGGGATGTGGTATACACCCTCTTAGGCTTGGCATATGGCTTCAGGGCGGACCCATCATGCCGCTTCTCCCAACTATGGTGCATTGTTGATGACTTATGGATGTGATGCAATGATCTAACCCTAACAATATATACATATTTACATATAGTGTTCATGTGTTGAATGCAGGATCCCAATCCAAGATTACTTCATAAAGGAGATTTTTATTTAACAAGGTGAAACCCTAACCATAATTTGTTGCTCTTTGTGATCAATAGGCGAATTCTAGGGAAAATCAGGATAGGGGACATTACAGTGGTATCAGAGCTTCTTTCCTACCATCCTGTGTATGCTTTATGTATTACGTGTATTGATGTATACCTTGTGCCTTACACTTATATGTATTCAAGTGTATACCTTGTGACTCAAGTGTATTCAAGTGTATTGTGTGTATTCAAGTGTGTACCTTGTGACTTATGTGTATTCAAGTGTATACCTTGTGACTTATGTGTACTCGAGTGTATACTCTATGACTTTGTACTCAAGTGTATACTTCATGACTATGTATTCGAGTGTATGCTCTATGACTTTGTATTTGTATTCGAGCATATACTCTATGACTTTGTATTTGTATTCGAGTGTATACTCTATGACTTTGTACTCAAGTATTTAAGTGTATACTCTATGATGTTGTATTTGTATTCAAGTGTATACTCTATGAATTTGTATTTGTGTTCGAGTGTATACTCTATGACTTTGTATTCAAGTGCATACTCCATGAATTTGTGTAGTCAATTGTATACTTTATGAATTTGTGTATCAAGTGTATGCTATATGTATTACATGCGTATACTATGTTCATGCTTCATGCTCCATATACTTTTGTGTATTATGTGTATGTTCCATACTCCATGTATTAAGCGTATAAGCTTTGTGTATGCTTCATGTATTACATGTATTCACGTATATGGTTCATGCTTCCTATGTAAACTTTATGTATTACTTGTATTCAAGTGAATACTTGGTGACTTACCTATTCCAGTGTATACTTCATATGTATACTCCATGACTTATGTATATTCATGTGTATGCTTCATGACTCATGTACATACTTCATGTATTTATGTGTGTGCTTCACACTTCGTGTCTTATGTATATTCATGCGAATACTTCATATACTTCATGCTTCATGTACTACATGTATTTATGTGTATACTTTGTGTATTACGTGTATACTGTGCATCTTCATGTATCACATGTATGTACATGTATGCTTCATGCTTAGTGTATTACATGTATTTATGTGTGTATTTATGTGTATGCTTTGTGCTTCACATGTATTTATGTGTATACTCTGTGTATCTCACATGCTTCATGTATTATGCATATCTAGGTGTTTGTTTACTCTATGTGTGATTAATATTACCTTAAGTAAAATCCAAATCTCTCAAAGCTTTATTTGGCAAATGCTTCTTGGGTTAAGAAGCACTAATGAATTAACTTATGAAGAGTTGTAACTAGTGAAATGGAAAAAGTATGACTCCCTCAAACTTGAAATATAAAAGGAGAACATTTCATTTAAGAAAGACATCCAAAACATCATTGAAGAATTCAAATGAGAATAGAACCCTAAGTAATTTTGTAAGTAAATAATGATGATGCAAGAAAGGATGAAACCCCAAATACAAAAATGGACCTTCAAATGTAAGACTTCCTTAACAATAAAATATAAAAGGGAATCATTTCCTTGTGAAGAAACCATCAATAGGAAGTAAATCTAACAATCAACTCAAGGGTAAAGTATTATTCTTGAAAAAGGCTTACCAAATCTTCTTTGATCACAAATTTTTCTCTCCATGACAACATATAATCAATTACTCCTCAAGAATGTGACTCTTTGAGGACAATAACATATAAAAAGGTAAAAATACAAGATGACAAGTACAAGACAAAATCTCATGATCAAAGGTCAAGATGTCATTTAGGTTCTTCACTCTGAGAACAAGAGGAAATTTGTCTTGAGTTATGAACCTTTTACGAACTCTTGTGGTTGAAAGATATTGGGAAATACAAGCACACGAACAAAAAGAATGGAACAACAAACTACCTCATACTTTGGAGAATGCTAACGTTAACAGTTAGATTGAGACAAGAATACTAACAACAATTCTTCGAAGAAATTGATTTATGATCCTGATGGGTTTAGAAGCATCCTAAGTTTTGATTGCTTGAGGACAAGCAATCTTGGGCAGGGTGGACTGTGATGTCCCAATATTAAGGCATGATAAAAGACGGTGAGGTTGCTTCCATGACATGCAGTGTTTAGTCAATTTGAATGATAGAGATAATTGCGTATGTATTAATATTTAAATAAATATATATTACAATATTTAATAAATAATATTATTATATAAATATTTTAATATAATTCAAATATAATATGTAATATATTTATAAAAAATATAT
Source organism: Cunninghamia lanceolata (assembly GCA_027924645.1). Taxonomy (NCBI): domain Eukaryota; kingdom Viridiplantae; phylum Streptophyta; class Pinopsida; order Cupressales; family Cupressaceae; genus Cunninghamia; species Cunninghamia lanceolata. The sequence goes on along the minus strand of BSBN01000635.1, from coordinate 12,162,826 downwards.
TATTATATTATATAAAAATAATTATAAATAACAAATATAGATATTAATAATATAGATATAAATATTAAACTAAATATTATAATTATGATATAATAATATAAATATATAGAATTAATATAAGGCAACGGTGAGATCAGATCATAAAGATCGATCCGTATATAATCATAAGGCAAGGAAAAAACTTACGTATGATGACTCCCAAATAGGCAGATCTATATGCAGATCTAAGGATGAATATAAGTAGGTGAAGAGGCAGTGATTAGTATATTTCTGAAGACAGTGACCAAGGTAATAAAGTAGTAATTGAGATTAAAGGCAGTGATCATAATCATATGGAAATGGATCCTTTTATAGTCTGCAATGTCAAGCACCTATTTTTGGGTCTACAGGTGGCTTATAACATATGAGACTACCTCATACTCCTAGTATGCAGGAGGCACCTAACTATGCTTCAAATATGAGGAGCGATTAGTTAATGAGTAGCAAAGACATGAAGAGGTGCAGTGACTTCTCACAAAGGCAACGATCACCATAATACAAAGAAGCATGGAGCACTCAAGTCTTACGGAGGGAACGATTAGGATAAGAGATATAACTATTAGTAATGTGTGCAACAATTAATAAGAAAAGGCAGTAGCAAATCACGAGTTTTAGATTTATCAGGGAATGAAGTGTGAGGGGTTGCGATTCATGAGGAGGTGCTCCTTTGAATGGGATGTATCCTTTCATAAAATTTGAAAGACATAAATAGAGTGGGGAGAGCAAGTATGAAGAAGGGGGGTAAGAAATAAGAAGATAAAATCAGACTCACACCTACAGATCTGCACATGAGGATATATAAAGAATATCATTAAAGAAGAATATATATAATTACGAGATATAAGAAGGATAATTTTTGAGTTTAAAATATATAATTTAGAGATATGGAGATCTACACATGAGATGCATTGAGGCATCGAATCAAGTAAGGAAAAACAAATATGAATAAAGGAGCAGACCAATAGATGTTTGAGAAAAGTTTGCTACTATCATACATCCCACACATATATACATTCAGGTGTATTTTTTTGCAAGCTCTTATTACATATGTATGCTTACGATTTATAGATATATCTAATCTGTAAATGCTTATGCTTATTGTCACATTTCTCGTTATTCTCACGCTTTAGCTTATTGTCTCATATGATTTATAGATGCATATTTTCCTATGCTAGAATTTGGTGTAGGAGCAACACTTCAACAAGCCAAATATACATCTGAGGGAGAAGACTAAGGTTTGGATATCTTGTTGTGTTTGTTCATGTTGTCATGTAGGACTCGTGTTGTGATTTCATGTTTGTAATAAAGACCCCATCATGTGAACCAATGTAACAAATTTGGCATCCTAATAAGCCAATTTGGACATTTTGGACAATTGGGGCATGTGGATGAACAAATCGAGTGTGTCATGTTGTTAATTGTTTTGTTGATGTGTTTAAATCATGTTTTGTGCTAGACATGTGTCGTGTGGTTAGTTAGTGTTTTGGCTTGTAATCTTGGTTAAGCAAAATCCAAAATATGGAAGTTATAACGACTTCAACCTCTGGTATTCTGGTTGGAACTGGAGGGGAAGAGACTATAAACACATTTTTGGAAGAGGAGAAAAAGGAGACGAAGTTGGAGGAAAGAAATATAATTCTGTCAGTTTGTAATTACAAGTTTTGTGTTCTGTGTATATTCGTTGCATATCGAATTGTTTTGTGTATATTCTTTGTATCGAATTGTTGGTACATAATCTAGTTTTCTATTGTCAAAAAAATGCAAGACTGAGACCATTCCACTGGTGGATTTCTTTGAAATCAGTGGAATGGACCCTGTATATATTTTTCTATTTTGTTTTCTTTTTGTTCGTGTTATGGCAGAAAGGAACAAAGGATCCGATCTCTGGAAGAGTTGTCGCAGTAGAGAGCCTAGCATCTCTATGTGCTAGGGCTCAACAAAACAGAGACTGTGAGGTTGGTTATAGAGGACGTCCTTCGACGTAAGATTTTGGCATTATTTCACTGAAGATACGTTTCCTATATATATCGCAATTGTATTAGAGTATAGTTCGTGTATATCTTGCAATCGTATGTTGAAGAAAATCTGTGTGTATATCGTAGTTGTATGCGAGTGACATTCTGTGTGTATACTGCTAAAGTAGATTAGATTCTATAATTTGTGAGTATATGTCAGTTGTATGATGAGAACAATGTATGTGTATACCACAATTGTATGTGAATGCATTCTGTGTATATTTGTCAATCGCATGTCAGAGATTGTATGTTTGAAGATGCATTGAGATTATACAAGTATCGAATGATACAAGAAGTGATCGGTAGAAGCGGTAGGGAGAACCGACACAGCAGGTCAGTAATGTAATGTATGTGTGAATTGTACATTGAGAAGATACAATGCATTAAATACGAAGAAAGACAGGCAAAAATGGTAATGAAGACCGACGATAGTAAGGAATGACTTGCATGTACAACAACAAACGCATATCGGTATAATGGGGTTCGAACTTGCCGATAGAGAATAATCTATATATTTTGGTCTTATTTGGACCTTAAGAAAGATATTTCAAATTATTTGAACATTTCTATTGAGCTCTGCATCAGAATTAGAAATGTATTGGACCGTTTGCAAATCCTCTTGTGGGAAGGGCTTGGGGTGGATTAGGTAAGAAAGGCTAGTAAGTCACCATCCTAGAGTGTCCATAATGGCTCCTAGGACTAGAGGGCACTTACCTAGAGAGCCGTGTGAACCACTTACAACCTCCGCTCAATCCCATGAGTTGGCAAGTGTTTTCTGGAGTCAAGGTCATGATGGGGAGAGCAGGTACTAAGTCACCAAGGGGGAGGGCTATGGTATACACCCTCTTAGGCTTGGCATATGGCTTCAGGGCAGACCTATCATGGCCCTTCTCCCAACTATATTGCATTGTTGATGACTTATGGATGTGATGCAATGATCTAACCCTAACAATATATACATATTTGCATATAGTGTTCATGTGTTGAATGCAAGATCCCAATCCAAGATCACTTCATTAAGGAGATATTTATTTAACAAGGTGAAACCCTAACCCTGATTTGTTGCTCTTTGTGATCAATACGTGAATTCTAGGGTAAATCAGATAGGGGACATTACAAGGACAATTGAGTCCCCCTAGTTAGATGGAGACAAACACAGAAATGGAACACATACAATATGCTTCAATGAGACAAACACAGAAATGGAACACATACAATATACTTCAAACTACTGCATTTTTGATATTATACTAGCGGAAATAGAATAGTATTCTCATATACATTGCGCGCTGTACTAAACACAAAACAATTTTTAGACCTGTATGCAAAGAGCGAACCAGAGATAATGGTACTCTTTTGCTTACAGACTTATATCTGAACTTAAAACTCTAAAACTTTCTAAGACTCTCTAGACCTTGCTTGGAGACTTTGCTTGCCAAGGCTCGAATGAAGAATGAGGCAGCCTTACATCCTTTATATAGGAAGGCAAGGCGGATCTTTAACCTTTCTTCACAAATCTAGATTTGAAATCCGATCATACAAGGAGGACACGTGCAACCCTTATCCGAAGGACTACCTGGATGAGGATAAGATTCCTCAGGTGGGACCAATTAGTCCGTGAACAAGATAAGAGGAAACCGCTAAACTTTACAAGCCATCTTTTTAATCACGGGAAGGGTAACCCGTGCATACTATAGGCACGTATGCTTTCCCCTTTTACCGTGGAAGGGCCCACGCTTATCTTTTGACACGAAGAGATAAGTATCTTCGATGGATGACAAGCTACATTCATTAGCTAGAATATTCCTCTGAGCTACTAGATCACCGTCTTGCATAGTCAAGACATCCTTCACAGATTTGATTGATCGGATACGAACAGTCAGGGGCTCGTCTATCTTCATACATGGTTGAGGATGAGGGCAGATCAGGATTAGGTGTAGTAAATATGATTGGTGGATCTTCTTTCCATATGATGCTCAATACCTTGAGTTTATGTGCCCCATACATTCCATGGTTGATTGAGGTATGATCAGCTTGGTCAATTCGATAGGTTTTCATATGTATCCAGATAGGCATTTGAGTGGAATACAAATGTTTCTGAGTATTTGGTGTATTCCAGAAACAGAACCTAGAGCCAAGTTCGGTAGGTCCATAGGTTTGAACCATGTGACGACTAATCAGATTTTCAATCATTCCATAATGTGTGGAATTGATCATTACTTCTGAAGGAGCTTCATGAGTGAGTTTAAACACACATCCTAAATAGGATGATGTTCTAGTGAAGTCTACATCATTGGCAGCTTTGCGAGGACCTTGGAATAAATCTCGAATGAGATTTTTACCTCCTTCATGATCCAACCATCGATCAGTTCTGATGACATGAGGATTACAGAATTTGATAGGTATTTGTGTATCATATTCACACCAATTTTGAAGCACTGATTTTACTTCAGGATCAATATGTTCAGCCTGAGCAGACATTTCGAAGAAAGGATGGTTAGTCCAGAGACCTGCTGTAGTCAATTATTGGGCTGTAATAAGACAACGAAACTTGTCATGGAGAAAATCATTAGCCATATAGAAATTATGACGATCCCTCATTGGCAAGGGATTGGTGCTCCATTCCATGCAGCTGGTTTCATACCACCTATGTTCGTGAACTTTAATGACATTAACATGTCCTGTAGCCTTAACATGCATTTCTTCAACAGGTAAATCATGCTCGACTTTAAGAGTAACATGTCCTTCTCTGGAGAGGAAATCTGCAAAGATGTTAGAGGAACCAGGAAGATGAGCAATATCAAAATCAAATGTATTTAAGAATTGAGCCCATCGGAGTAACCTTCCTCTGACTACTTTATCTTTTGATTCCTTTTTGAAGAATCCTTTCAAGTTCTGCAGATCACTTCTGATTAAAAACCTTTTATCAACAACAAACATTTGGAATGCTTTTAGAGTATTGATAACTGCAAGAATTTCCTTATGAGTGCTATGATAATTGATTTCACTATTTTTGAAACTTCTAGAAATATATCAGACAATTTCTTCCTTACCACTGGGTACCTGTTCTTTGAGAATACCAGCCCAAGCATGTTCACTGGCATCAGTTTCTATTATTTTAAAACCAGAACCAGGAAGTCTTAAAGAAGGTAGCTCAGAACATTTCCTTTTAATTCTGGCTATCAAGGCATCATCTTTATCTGACCAAATTGGTGGATCTTTTCCTTGCAGCTTATTTAATTCAATACAGTCCTCTGCTAGCTTACAATAGAATCCAACAATATAATTTACAAGACCCAAAAATCTCTGAAGTTCTTTGACAGTGATTACCTAAAGAGTCTGGATGCGGGTTAGAATGTGTGGTTGTGCTTCCATTCGCCCCCCCCCGGGAGAAGCTTGATGCCAATAAAAATAATCTCACGTTGAGCAAAGTGAGATTTAGAAGCATTGATAGCAAGCCCATGCTGTTGACAGAGCTGTAGGAAAACCTATAAATGCTCTAGATGCTTCTTCAAATCCTGACTAAAAATTAAGATGTCATCAATATATGGCTGAATAAATGTTGCAAAACTATAAAATATCTTATCCATGGCTTGTTGGAAGATTGAAGGCACTGTTTTGATACCGAATGGAAGGACTTTCCATTCAAATAGCCCTTGAGGAACAAAAAACCCTATTTTATGGATATCTTCCTCTTTCATCTTGATCTGCCAGAACCCTTTTGTTAGATCAAATTTAGAATAAATATTACTGCCTTGGATAGCTTGCCATATATGATCCTTGCTGGGCAAGGGGTGCTGATTATCAATAAGACATTCATTTAGGGGCTTGTAATTAACCACAAGCCTTTTCTCAGTGAGTTCAACTCCATTTTCATCAAATTTTGGAACATACATTGCATGACAACAAAATGGAGAACTAGAATGTCTGATGATATCTAAAGAAACTAATTCTTTAATTTCTTTGCGGCAAAGTTTTGTTTCATGCAAACTCATGAGAAAATAATTTGCCTTTGCCATAGGAATAATTTCATTACCTGTAGCATCTCTCTTGAGTGGTAGAGAACATACCAGGTTTCTGTGCTGCTTTTTTAGATCTTTTGTCATAATAGTTTGAGCAAACATTGTCTTGATCTGTTCTAGATTTTGTGCTGCTGCTTCAAGCTGTTGTGTAAGCCATACTTTGTTTTCCTTCTTTTATTTCTTTGTCTTTTGGATCTCTATTTTCTGTGTAAATGCCATATTCTGATGAAGCCGGGGCATTTGATAGATACCCATGAGAGTGATGAATTGTGAATCCATGAGAATGGGTTCCCATGTTTGCATTGTCCTACTACCAATGACTCTGTCATATCCATTTACTTCATAATGCACAAAAGTAAGTTCATCAACTATACATGTTCCTAGTTGAATAGGAACTCTACAGATGAGTTTAGACTCATATTGTCCTTTTCCAAATTCAATATCTGTTTTGGCTTCAATCCAGAGGTCTTTAGGAAAACAATTGTACCTGGTGATATTGATATCTACGCCAGTGTCCCAGAGAAATGCTAAGGGATAAACCTTGATGCTTGGAGGATGCATAGTGAGAATTATTCCTGGACAAGTGGTTGTTTGGCCGGTTTGTAAAGTTCTAAACTGGCTTGGGCTAAAACTAAAACCACTACTACTTCCTCCTTCTTCAAGATAGGAAGAGACATTATGTATGAGCTCAAGACTGGGAGGAATATTCTCAACAAGATAGGAAGAGACATCAAGACTTGAAGGAATAGTCTCAACACTAGGTTGTTTTCTTTAAGAACTGAATGGCTTTTCTGAGCAAAGTAGGCTATTATCGGGACTAAATGGCTTTTTTGTATAGAAGAGTTCATTTTCACGGGAAGTAGAAACTTGTTGTGGGAGCTGGACTAATGAGGATGCATTGTACTGATTAATATAAGTATCCAATTCAGGAGATTTTTCCATTTCTTCAACTAGATTCAAATTTTCTTCGTCATCAATTTCTGCTATTTCAGAATGTGCTTGTTGAATAACTTTTTCAAGAAAAATCTTTCTCTATCGTCGCCACAATCTTCGTGCCATGCTGCCAGCTGTAGGAGCTTCTGCCATGCTACATTGAGCTATAGGAGCACGAGATTCGGCTACTGTTGGTCTAACATGAGGAGAATAGTCAAGGACTGTAGTTCTCCTAATTGGCTGTTTAGGCTCATTATCTTTTAACAGAAAATATTTCTTTGACTTTAGCTGCTCAAGCTTTTCTGTTAATTTTTTCCAAGTTTCAGGTCCCATATTCATCTCACTGAGCTTTTGTTCAGTCTGGACAATTTCATCAACTATCTTGTCCAATTCAGCTCTAGTGTTTCTTCTCAGCATCATGCAAAAGAATAAATTTTTAGAATCAGTTGAATCTAATTCTTCTGGTTGACTGGTTAACAAATTTACATTTGCTTGCTCTAGAGAAGATACAAACTCAGCCTCATCAGATTCTACTTCTGATAAATCAGAAAGAATGATGTCTTCAGAATCTGAGGGATATTCATTGAAGAATTCATATTCTTCATTGTCAAGACTAGCGTCTCTGGCTATTCTGACTCTACCTTTATTTTTCTGTTTATTTCTGTCAGGGCATTTGTTTGCATAATGTTTCCCTTTACAGATATAACAGGTTGGTTCCCATTTCTTACCAGAGCTTTTTCTTTTATCCTTCTTTCTGAAATATCCCCTTTTCTTAGGATATTTACTGTATTGTCTTTTCTTCTTCTTTTTATAATACTTATCTTCTTTGTCAAAGTATTTTTTCTTAGAAGAAGTCTTACAATTTTTACATTCATCTTTGTAAAAAGAAGGCATAAGCTGATGACAAACATAAGAAGAGATTAATGGCTTAACTCTTTTTATTTCCTTTTTCTTCTGTGATTCTTAACAAACTGCTTCATTAATTTCAATCAGATATTGGACAAGCTATGGATAAGTGATTTCCTTCATTTCTATTCCTTCTGCTATAAGGTTTTCTAAAACTCTTTTATGGTAAAATTCTCCTACTTCATATCCAAAACTTTTCAGAAATGTAGTGAACATGAATTCCTGATTCTGCTCACGGCCTGACTGATAAAAGTTCTTATACTGTTCATCATAGTATTCCTTAAAATATTTTAAATTACCACACTTACCTTTGATATACTTATTGTAGGCAAGTGTTTCTCTTGTGTCTATTTTTCCTACAAACAGACGGGTTAATTGAGCACACACTTGATCAGTGCCTCTATTAATCAGGTTTTCTCTATATTGATCCTCTAATCTATCCCATACATTTCTTGCAACTCCAGTCATGGAATTTAGGGCTTGTCTTATGACTTGAGCTTCATCAGCTCCTACATTGGTAGACATGTAATTGGTGATCCATGCACGCATGGCATCAATACCCCTCATATTCTCTACATCCTCAAAATGATCAAAATTAACTAGGGGAGGTGTCTCCGCTTTAAAAGACTGGATATTCTTAAAGGGATCAACTAGTTTAGATCCTTGGGGATCAAATCCATTACCACGAGCCATCTGTAAACTTCCAGATGCTTTGGCCTGTTCAGTGGTTTCTCTTAAATTACCAGTTGTAGGATCATATACCTTTTCAATTACATGTTGCTTAGGATGTACTAACAACTTAGGACCTTCATACTGAGCCTGCAAATATCCTTTGGCACTGGATGGGAAATTTAATACTTTAGTTTTCTGTACTTGTGACTGTATCTGAACAGAAACTAAAGACTTAATCTCAGATGATTCTTGAACAACAGAATCTTTTAATAGAAGACAATTACTGTTTACATGTTGAATTTCTTGATGTAGATCTTGCTGAACAAGATCCAGCTTATCTTCAGTGTGCCTTACCTAAATTTTATAATTGACCAATTGTGAACTTAACATATCAGTGTCAAATTTATTTTCTACTCTCACCTGCTGCAATTTTTCTCTGTGTTTCCGCAGCTTTATGAAGAGCGACCCACCACGCTTCAGCATGTGTTTTAAACTGGGTGTAAGAGGCTTGTAGTTCATGGACCTCATCCTTGAGTTGCTGACAGAGTTCCTTTTCCAGGCGTTCAAGGGAAGCAACTATAGTGTGCATATTCTCCTGAAGAGAAAGCATCTGTTTCTCCAGTCGAAGATCACGAACTTCATCCTGTGTCTTCTTTTCATGAAGCAACAGTAACTATTTTTAGATGCACAAATTTGTCCAGTTTAACAATTTACTCTGGCTGGACCCTTGGACTTCTCCGATAGGGGTGACATGCAATGGCCAGAAGTCGACTTGAAAATGACCAGAGAGGTCTTTAAGCATGAAATCCCGGAAGGGAGGAATAGTACCAGGTAAAATACACGGTCCAGAAGGCATAGAAATAGCCTTTTCACTGGTCTCTTTAATGTCCTATTCTGGGATAGAAGCAGATTTTCCAAACATCATATTGACATGGCCAGAAGAGGGGTGAGATTCTGGAATGAATGGAAAGGTTCCAGATGTCGGACCAGAGGGTGGATGGAAGACAAACGAACAAAGTTCACATTTAAACAAACCATTGTCCTTGGTGGAATACTGGTTATGCAGACATGATTGTGACATAGGTGCCTTTGAAGAACTTGCACCAGGAGTTTGTTGTACAGGTTTTTTAACAACATAGATTTTAAACAAATCTTCAAAGCCTTGACTAGGTTGAAGACGCACACTCTGTGATCTGGGTAACACAGATGAAGAAGGGTTATTATAGTTAAATATTTGTTCCTTTCTCGTAGACGGAGTACGTCTAGAGGAGAAGCGAATAACCACTTGGTCATGTATTTCCTCAAGAGTTACACCACGTAACTGAGGAGGTTTTTGTTCAGGAATCTGACAGTCTTTATCCCATAAATCTATTGCCCATTCATTAGGTAACTTGATGTCTTTGTGTTTAACAATTTTGGGGGCAATTAGCTATGTATTTTCTGAGGTGGACTTCCAGATGGTGGACAGACCTTCTATTCCTTGGGCTTTTCTCGGGCTCATCATCAAAGGGATGACTTTGTTATACAGACGATAATGAACAAGGAATATTAAGGAATGATCAACTGAATTTTGCTTCATAAACAAATTCATTGTCTTGAATTCATATGTCAAGACATCATCTAAATGACCATTTTTCAAACTGACTGGGAAGTCAAGCAAACAATCAACATATAATGATCCCTCAGCCATGGAATCACAAGCACAGCCTAACATACCATGAGATAATTTAAAGAATCTTGCATCTTTTAGCATCATCATCATAATAATAGGAAGACCCTTCCTATAATGGCCTGCTATACCTATACGGACATAGGATAGATGCATAAATTGTGGATTCTTGGACTGGCTAGAGCTTGATCTCTAAATTTCTTTACTTGTTTATCACTGAACAATTTTAGCTTTCCTTCGGATCCTCCTGTTACTGTATGCTGTAAGTCAGCTACATGACACTTTTGCCAGGAAGTGTATCCAAAGAAGTTCTTAAGACCTTTAGATTTATTTATCATGGAGAGAACTCCATCAGGGATGTCACGATAAATCCCAGAAGGTTTGATCATAGGGACTTTAAATTCTTTATCTAAAAACTGATTATTACTAGAAGAGACTTCATCTAAAACATTACTACTTTCAGATGTCAGACCAGAGGGTGGATGGAAGACAAACGAACAAAGTTCACATTTAAACAAACCATTGTCCAGGGCGGAATACTGGTTATGTGGACATGGTTGTGACATAGGTGCCTTTAAAGAACTTGCACCAGGAGTTTGTTGTACAGGTTTTTTAACAACATGGATTTTAAACAAATCTTCAAAGCCTTGACTAGGTTGAAGACGCACAATCTGTGATCTGGGTAACACAGATGAAGAAGGGTTATTATAGTTAAATATTTGTTCCTTTCTCATAGATGGAGTACGTCCAGAGGAGAAGCAAATAACTACTTGGTCATCTATTTCCTCAAGAGTTACACCACGTAACTGAGGAGGTTTTTGTTTAGGAATCTGACAGTCTTTATCCCATAAATCTATTGCCCATTCATTAGGTAACTTGATGTCTTTGTGTTTAACAATTTTGGGGGCAATTAGCTGTGTATTTTCTGAGGTGGACTTCCAGATGGTGGACAGACCTTCTATTCCTTGGGCTTTTCTCGGGCTCATCATCAAAGGGATGACTTTGTTATACAGACGATAATGAACAAGGAATATTAAGGAATGATCAATTGAATTTTGCTTCATAAACAAATTCATTGTCTTGAATTCATATGTCAAGACATCATCTAAATGACCATCTTTCAAACTGACTGGGAAGTCGAGCAAACAATCAACATACAATGATCCCTCAACCATGGAATCACAAGCACAGCCTAACATAGCATGAGATAATTTAAAGAATCTTGCATCTTTTAGCATCATCATCATAATAATAGGAAGACCCTTCCTATAATGGCCTACAATACCTATATGGACATAGGATAGATGCATAAATTGTGGATTCTTTGGACTGGCTAGAGCTTGATCTCTAAATTTCTTTACTTGTTTATCACCGAACAATTTTAGCTTTCCTTCAGATCCTCCTATTACTGTATGCTGTAAGTCAGCTACATGACACTTTTGCCAGGAAGTGTATCCAAAGAAGTTCTTAAGACCTTTAGATTTATTTATCATGGAGAGAACTCCATCAGGGATGTCACGATAAATCTCAGAAGGTTTGATCATAGGGACTTTAAATTCTTTATCTAAAAATTGATTATTACTAGAAGAGACTTCATCTAAAACATTACTACTTTCAGATGGTAATGAGAAAGTCTGTTCAGAGTTTGGAAAGAAGTTTGTGAAACTAACCTCTTCACTCCTTGCCTATGTATAATCTTCAGGTGCTACCTCAGCTCCAGATGTAGAAGCTTGATCCATATTGTATGCACTCCAATCTGCACTCGAAATACCAGATAACTGCCTTAATCGCCCTAAATGCCAACCATGGCAAACAATGAGACTTACTACAAGGACTTACGACAACAAAGTGACGGTATGAGCTTTACAGAGAGCAATACATCAACATGGAGTTCTTCTCTTACTAAAACTAATATAGTCATGCAAAGACTGTATTTAGTGCAAGTAGCTAAAGATTTATTCACAGAATTACTGTAACCTGGCTCTGATACCAACTTTTGTTAATAGCTGCAACACAGAAATGGAACACATACAATATACTTCAATGAGACAAACACAGAAATGGAACACATACAATATACTTCAAACTGCTGCATTTTTGATATTATACTGGCGGAAATAGAATAGTATTCTCATATACATTACGCGTTGTACTAAACACAAAATAATTTTTAGACCTGTATGCAGAGAGCGAACCAGAGATAATGGTACTCTTTTGCTTACAGACTTATATCTTAACTTAAAACTCTAAAACTTTCTAAGACTCTCTAGACCTTGCTTGGAGACTTCTCTTGCCAAGACTCGATTGAAGAATGAGGCGGCCTTACGTCCTTTATATAGGAAGGCAAGGCGGATCTTTAACCTTTCTTCATGAATCCGGATTCAAAATCCGATCATACAAGGAGGACACGTGCAACCACCAACTTTTGTTAACAGCTGCAACATGAGACAAACACAGAAATGGAACACATACAATATACTTCAATGAGACAAACACAGAAATGGAACACATACAATATACTTCAAACTGCTGCATTTCTGATATTATACTGCCGGAAATAGAATAGTATTCTCATATACATTGCGCGCTATCCTAAACACAAAACAATTTTTAGACCTATATGTAGAGAGCGAACCAAAGATAATGGTACTCTTTTGCTTACAGACTTATATCTGAACTTAAAACTCTAAAACTTTCTAAGACTCTCTAGACCTTGCTTGGAGACTTCGCTTGCCAAGACTCGAATGAAGAATGAGGCGGCCTTACGTCCTTTATATAGGAAGGCAAGGCAGATCTTTAACCTTTCTTCACAAATCTGGATTTGAAATCTGATCATACAAGGAGGACACGTGCAACCCTTATCTGAAGGACTACTCGGATGAGGATAAGATTCCTCAGGTAGGACCAATTAGTCCGTGAACAAGATAAGAGGAAACCACTAAACTTTACAAGCCATCTTTTTAATCACGAGAAGGGTAACCTATGCATATTGTAGGCACGTATGCTTTCCCCTTTTACCGTGGAAGGGCCAACGCTTATCTTTTGGCACGAAGAGATAAGTATCTTGGATGGATGACAAGCTACATCCATTAGCTAGAATATTCCTCTGAGCTACTAGATCACCGTCTTGCATAGTCAAGACATCCTTCATAGATTTGATTGATCGGATGCGAATAGTCAGGGGCTCGTCTATCTTCATACATGGTTGAGGATGAGGGCAGATCAGGATCAGGTGTAGTAAATATGATTGGTGGATCTTCTTTCCATATGATGCTCAATACCTTGAGTTTATGTGCCCCATAAATGCCAATGTGCCCCATACATTGGCATTTCTCTGGGACACTAGTGCAGATATCAATATCACCAGGTACAATTGTTTTCCTAAAGACCTCTAGGTTGAAGCCAAAATAGATATTGAATTTGGAAAAGGACAATATAAGTCTAAACTCATATGTAGAGTTCCTATTCAACTAGGAACATGTATAATTGATGAACTTACTTTTGTGCATTATGAAGTAAATGGATATGACAGAGTCATTGGTAGCAGGACAATGCAAACATGGGAACCCATTCTCATGGATTCACAATTCATCACTCTCATGGATATTTATCAAATGCCCCAGCTTCATCAGAATATGGCATTTACATAGAAAATATAGATCCAAAAGACAGAAACAAAAGAAGGAAAATAAAGTATGGCTTACACAGCAGCTTGAAGCAACAACACAAAATCTGGAACAGATCAAGACAATGTTTGCTCAAACTGTTATGACAAGAGATCTAAAAAAGTAGCACATAAACCTGGTATGTTCTCTACCACTCAAAGGAGATGCTGCAGGTAATGAAATTCTTCCTATGGCAAAGGCAAATTATTTTCTCATGAGCTTGCATGAAACAAAGCTTTGCCGCAAAGAAATTAAAGAATTAGTTTCTTTAGATATCATCAGACATTCTAGTTCTCCATTTTGTTGTCATGCAATGTATGTTCCAAAATTTGATGAAAATGGAGTTGAACTCACTGAGAAAAGGCTTGTGGTTAATTACAAGCCCCTAAATGAATGTCTTATTGATAATCAGCACCCCTTGCCCAACAAGGATCATATATGGCAAGCTATCCAAGGCAGTAATATTTATTCTAAATTTGATCTAACAAAAGGGTTCTGGTAGATCAAGATGAAAGAGGAAGATATCCTAAAACAACATTTTCTGTTCCTCAAGGGCTATTTGAATGGAAAGTCCTTCCATTCGGTATCAAAACAGTGCCTTCAATCTTCCAACATGCCATGGATAAGATATTTTATAGTTTTGCAAAATTTATTCAACCATATATTGATGACATCTTGATTTTTAGTCAGGATTTGAAGAAGTATCTGGAGCATTTACAAGTTTTCCTCCAGCTCTGTCAACAACATGGGCTTGCTATCAATGCTTCTAAATCTCACTTTGCTCAACGTGAGATTATTTTTATTGGCATCAAGCTTCTCCCAGGGGGGAAAATGGAAGCACAACCACACATTCTGACCTGCATCCAGACTCTTCAGGTAACCACTGTCAAAGAACTTCAGAGATTTTTGGGTCTTTTAAATTATATTTCTAGATTCTATTGCAAGCTAGCAGAGGACCGTATTGAATTAAATAAGGTGCTAGGAAAAGATCCACCAATTTGGTCAGATAAACATGATGCCTTGATAGCCAGAATTAAAAGGAAATGTTCTGAGCTACCTTCTTTAAGACTTCTTGGTTCTGGTTTTAAAATAATAGAAACTGATGCCAGTGAACATGCTTGGGCTGGTATTCTCAAAGAACAGGTACCCAACGGTAAGGAAGAAATTGTCTGATATATTTCTAGAAGTTTCAAAAATAGTGAAATCAATTATCATAGCACTCATAAGGAAATTCTTGCAGTTATCAATACTCTAAAAGCATTCCAAATGTTTATTGCTGATAAAAGGTTTTTAATCAGAAGTGATCTGTAGAACCTGAAAGGATTCTTCAAAAAGGAATCAAAAGATAAAGTAGTTAGAGGAAGGTTACTCCGATGGGCTCAATTCTTAAATATATTTGATTTTGATATTGCTCATCTTCTTGGTTCCTCTAACATCTTTGTAGATTTCCTCTCCAGAGAAGGACATGTTGCTCTCAAAGTTGATCATGATTTACCTTTTGAAGAAATGCCTATTAAGGCTACAGGACATGTTAATGTCATTAAAGTTCACGAACATAGGTGGTATGAAACTAGCTGCATGGAATGGAGCACCAATCCCTTACTAATGAGGGATCGTCATAATTTCTATATGGCTAATAATTTTCTCCATGACATGGTTCATTGTCTTATTGCAACCCAACAATTGACTATAGTAGGTCTCTGGACTAACCGTCCTTTCTTTGAAATGTCTGCTCAGGCTGAACATATTGATCCTGAAGTAAAATCAATGCTTCAAAATTGGTGTGAAGATGATACGCAAATGCCTATCAAATTCTGTAATCCTCATGTCATCAGAACTGATCGATGGTTGGATCATGAAGGAGGTAAAAATCTCATTCGAGATTTATTCCAAGGTCCTCGCAAAGTTGCCAATGATATTTACTACACTTGATCTTGATCTGCCCTCATCCTCAACCATGTATGAAGATAGATGAGCCCCTGACTGTTCGCATCCGATCAATCAAATCTGTGAAGGATGTCTTGACTATGCAAGACGACGATCTAGTAGCTCAGAGGAATATTCTAGCTAATGGATGTAGCTTGTCATCCATCGAAACTTATCTCTTCGTGTCAAAAGATAAGCGTGGGCCCTTCCACGGTAAAAGGGGAAAGCATACGTGCCTACAGTATGCACGGGTTACCCTTCCCGTGATTAAAAAGATGGCTTGTAAAGTTTAGCGGTTTCCTCTTATCTTGTTCACGGACTAATTGGTCCCACTTGAGGAATCTTTTCCTCATCCGGGTAGTCCTTCGGATAAGGGTTGCACGTGTCCTCCTTGTATGATCAGATTTCAAATCCAGATTCGTGAAGAAAGGTTAAAGATCTGCCTTGCCTTCCTATATAAAGGACGTAAGGCCGCCTCATTCTTCATTCGAGTCTTGGCAAGCGAAGTCTCCAAGCAAGGTCTAGAGAGTCTTAGAAAGTTTTAGAGTTTTAAGTTCAGATATAAGTCTGTAAGCAAAAGAGTACCATTATCTCTGGTTCGCTCTCTGCATATAGGTTTAAAAATTGTTTTGTGTTTAGTACAACGTGCAATGTATATGAGAATACTATTCTATTTCCACCAGTATAATATCAGAAATGCAGCAGTTTGAAGTATATTGTATGTGTTCCATTTTTGTGTTGCAGCTGTTAACAAAAGTTGGTATCAGAGCCAGGTTACAGTAATTCTGTGAATAAATCTTTAGCTACTTGCACTAAATACAGTCTTTGCATGACTATATTAGTTTCAGTAAGAGAAGAACTCCATGTTGATGTATTTCTCTCTGTAAAGCTCATACCGCCACTTTGTTGTCGTAAGTCCTTGTAGTAAGTCCCGTTGTTTGCCATGGTTGGCGTTTAGGGCAATTAAGGCAGTTATCTAGTATTTCAAGCGCAGATTGGAGCGCATACAATATGGATCAAGCTTCTACATCTGGAGCTGAGGTAGCACCTGAAGATTATACATAGGCAAGGAGTGAAGAGGTTAGTTTCACAAACTTCTTTCCAAACTCTGAACAGACTTTCTCATTACCATCTGAAAGTAGTAATGTTTTAGATGAAGTCTCTTCTAGTAATAATCAATTTTTAGATAAAGAATTTAAAGTCCCTGTGATCAAACCTTCTGAGATTTATCGTGACATCCCTGATGGAGTTCTCTCCATGATAAATAAATCTAAAGGTCTTAAGAACTTCTTTGGATACACTTCCTGGCAAAAGTGTCATGTAGCTGACTTACAACATACAGTAACAGAAGGATCCGAAGGAAAGCTAAAATTGTTTAGTGATAAACAAGTAAAGAAATTTAGAGATCAAGCTCTAGCCAGTCCAAAGAATCCACAATTTATGCATCTATCCTATGTCCGTATAGGTATAGCGAGCCATTATAGGAAGGGTCTTCCTATTATTATGATGATGATGCTAAAAGATGCAAGATTCTTTAAATTATCTCATGCTATGTTAGGCTGTGCTTGTGATTCCATGGCTAAGGGATCATTGTATGTTGATTGTTTGCTCGACTTCCCAGTCAGTTTGAAAGATGGTCATTTAGATGATATCTTGACATATGAATTCAAGACAATGAATTTGTTTATGAAGCAAAATTTAGTTGATCATTCCTTAATATTCCTTGTTCATTATTGTCTGTATAACAAAGTCATCCCTTTGATGATGAGCCCAAGAAAAGCCCAAGGAATAGAAGGTCTGTCCACCATCTGGAAGTCCACCTCAAAAAATACATAGCTAATTGCCCCAAAATTGTTAAACACAAAGACATCAAGTTACCTAATGAATGGGCAATAGATTTATGGGATAAAGACTATCAGATTCCTAAACAAAAACCTCCTCAGTTACGTGGTGTAACTCTTGAGGAAATAGATGACCAAGTGGTTATTCGCTTCTCCTCTGGACGTACTCCGTCTACGAGAAAGGAACAAATATTTAACTATAATAACCCTTCTTCATCTGTGTTACCCAGATCATAGAGTGTGCGTCTTCAACCTAGTCAAGGCTTTGAAGATTTGTTTAAAATCCCTGTTGTTAAAAAATCTGTACAACAAACTCCTGGTGCAAGTTCTTCAAAGGCACCTATGTCACAACCATGTCTGCATAACCAGTATTCCTCCCTGGACAATGGTTTGTTTAAATGTGAACTTTGTTCATTTGTCTTCCATCCACCCTCTGGTCTGACATCTGGAACCTTTCCATTCATTCCAGAATCTCACCCCTCTTCTGGCCATGTCAATATGATGTCTGGAAAATCTGCTTCTATCCCAGAACAGGACATTAAAGAGACCAGTGAAAAGGCTATTTCTACGCCTTCTGGACCGTGTATTTTACCTGGTTCTATTCCTCC
The DNA here is from genome assembly GCA_027924645.1 of Cunninghamia lanceolata. Taxonomy (NCBI): domain Eukaryota; kingdom Viridiplantae; phylum Streptophyta; class Pinopsida; order Cupressales; family Cupressaceae; genus Cunninghamia; species Cunninghamia lanceolata. Next base: position 12,144,530 of record BSBN01000635.1, on the reverse strand, counting down.
CTTCTGGGATTTCATGCTTAAAGACCTCTCTAGTCATTTTCAAGTCAACTTCTGGCCATTGCATGTCATCCCTGTCGGAGAAGTCCAAGGGTCCAGCCAGAGTAAATTGTTAAACTGGACAAATTTGTGCATCTGAAAACAGTTACTGCTGCTTCATGAAAAGAAGACACAGGATGAAGTCCGTGATCTTCGACTGGAGAAACAGATGCTTTCTCTTCAAGAGAATATGCACACTATTGTTGCTTCCCTTGAGCGCCTGGAAAAGGAACTCTGTCAGCAACTCAAGGATGAGGTCCATGAACTGCATGCCTCTTACACCCAGTTTAAAACACATGCTGAAGCATGGTGGGTTGCTCTTCATAAAGCTGCGGAAACACAGAAAAAAATTGCAGCAGGTGAGAGCAGAAAATAAATTTGACACTGATATGTTAAGTTCACAATTGGTCAATTATAAAATTCAGGTAAGGCACACTGAAGATAAGCTAGATCTTGTTCAGCAAGATCTACATCAAGAAATTCAACATGTAAATAGTAATTGTCTTCTGTTAAAAGATTTCGTTGTTCAAGAATCATTTGAGATTAAGTCTTTAGTTTCTGTTCAGATACAGTCACAAGTACAGAAAACTAAAGTATTAAATTTCCCGTCTAGTGCCAAAGGATATTTGCAGGCTCAGTATGAAGGTCCTAAGTTGTTAGTACATCCTAAGCAGCCTGTAATTGAAAAGGTATATGATCCTAAAACTGGTAATTTAAGAGAAACCACTGAATAGGAAAAAGCATTTGGAAGTTTACAGATGGCTCGTGTTAATGGATTTGATCCCCAAGGATCTAAACCAGTTGATCCCTTTAAGAATATCTAGTCTTTTAAAGCAGAGACACCTCCCCTAGTTAATTTTGATCATTTTGAGGATGTAGAGAATATGAGGGGTATTGATGCCATGCGTGCATGGATCACCAATTACATGTCTACCAATGTAGGAGCTGATGAAGCTCAAGTCATAAGACAAGCCCTCAATTCCATGACTGGAGTTGCAAGAAATGTATGGGATAGATTAGAGGATCAATATAGAGAAAACCTGATTAATAGAGGCACTGATCAGGTGTGTGCTCAATTAACCCGTCTGTTTGTAGGAAAAATAGACACAAGAGAAACACTTGCCTACAATAAGTATATTAGAGGTAAGTGTGGTAATTTAAAATATTTTAAGGAATACTGTGATGAACAGTATAAGAACTTTTATCAGTCAGGCCATGAGCAGAATCAAGAATTCATGTTCACTACATTTCTGAAAAGCTTTGGATATGAAGTAGGAGAATTTTACCATAAAAGAGTTTTAGAAAACCTTATAGCAGAAGGAATAGAAATGAAGGAAATCACTTATCCACAGCTTGTCCAATATCTGATTGAAATTAATGAAGCAGTTTGTCAAGAATCACAGAAGAAAAAGGAAATAAAAAGAGTTAAGCCATTAATCTCTTCTTCTGTTTGTCATCAGCTTATGCCTTCTTTTTACAAAGATGAATGTAAAAATTGTAAGACTTCTTCTAAGAAAAAATACTTTGACAAAGAAGATAAGTATTATAAAAAGAAGAAGAAAAGACAATACAATAAATATCCTAAGAAAAGGGGATATTTCAGAAAGAAGGATAAAAGAAAAAGCTTTGGTAAGAAATGGGAACTAACCTGTTATATTTGTAAAGGGAAACATTATGCAAACAAATGCCCTGACAGAAATATAAACAGAAAAATAAAGGTAGAGTCAGAATAGCCAGAGACACTGGTCTTGACAATGAAAAATATGAATTCTTTAATGAATATCCCTCAGATTCCGAAGACATCATTCTTTCTGATTTATCAGAAGTAGAATCTGATGAGGCTGAGTTTGTATCTGCTCTAGAGCAAGCAAATGTAAATTTGTTAACCGGTCAACCAGAAGAATCAGATTCAACTGATTCTGAAAATTCATTCTTTTGCATGATGCTGAGAAGAAACACTAGAGCTGAATTGGACAAGATAGTTGATGAAATTGTCTAGACTGAACAAAAGCTCAGTGAGATGAATATGGGACCTGAAACTTGGAAAAAATTAACAGGAAAGCTTGAGCAGCTAAAGTCAAAGAAATATTTTCTGTTAAAAGATAATGAGCCTAAACAGCCAATTAGGAGAACTGTAGTCCTTGACTATTCTCCTCATGTTAGACCAGCAGTAGCCGAATCCTGTGCTCCTATAAGAATAACTCATTGTTTAACTTATAACATTGATAAGTTGTAAAATTAATTTAGATTGTCATGTTAATTGAAGTCACAATTAAGTTAACTTGTTACTTAAATTACCTCCTTTAGCTTTAGAATAGCTTTGTTCTTTATTTATGTGTTTAAGTTATCAATGAAACATGTTAATTAGTTTGATATCTTAGGTTAACCTATTAGATAATATTAGGTTATTAATATGTTTGTAGAAAGACATACCATTAAATTGTTTTTAAAGTATATACACAATTAAATCACATTGATCAATAAGAAAATAAAGAATAACAATAACATAATCTAACTCATTGCGTGAAACCAATAGACCCATTCAATAATTGTAATTACTACCTTTGTTATCAAGTTTACCGTATACAACATTTGTCCATAAGGACCTTGATCACATATTTCTCATAATAAATTAGATATGCAAACAATTTACCCCAAACAATAGTTATAAGTATCCTTTTGTTTAATCATTTATCACTAAGAAAATCACACTGGTTAATATGGTATAATATCATATTTCCAAGCATAACAATAATATGTATTTTTAAATTTTACAATTATTAGAACTATCCAATTCTAAGAATAAATCATTTTCCAAAGTATATAATAACTTGCTTGCCATCTTGTAATGGTACTAAAAAGTCAAAGTTTCTTGCTTTTGAGAAGATATCAATAATAAATTGCATGACAATATTCATCAAAGAACCCCAACCATGAGTTTTCCTTTCCACCCATAAACCCCTTCCTAGGCATAAGGTGAGATCTAAATGATTGATTGACAACAGAAATAAAAATTTACAACTACTAAATCCAAGACATGATCATAGAGAATTGACTTCTAAATAATAACATTTCTAGGTTAACATTCAAGCTAGGGATTATCTCCCTTTTTAACACACTCGACATCCTTTAAGAAAATCCCATAAGTAGACTAGATTTGTTATTAAAACATATCTTAATCAACCTCCCCAAATGGGTCAATACATCATTACTTATTGAATAAGAAATACCATGGATTAAAAATAATATGGCTTAATGGTCTATAGACCCAAATAAACACTTCAACTTTCTCAAAAAATAACAGATAATGGCTAATACGAGCCGAACCCCTTGAGTAGAGGATTCCTTGAAATTGCATAGTGGTTGCATGTAAAGCCCTTAGCCTATAGTTTGGTCATAACACAAAATAACCATGGCGATAATGAACATTATCCCATGTTTGAGAAGGAGATCGCTTAACATAATAATAGACTTAACAACCATGAAAACAACCCTAAAATAAAACTCTAAATTCTATATCCACAATGTCATACCACCAAGACCCACAAGAATAAAAACTTATTATAACTTATTATACTACAATCTACAATAGAGTTTAATATGTTCCATGCCCTAGGAAAAAGATTATCGCAAGGAGAGTATCTTATAATATGTTACAAACACCTTAATGCCTCAAACAAGCATTTGAAAAATCATAGCTAACAATAATTCCAAAATACCCATAAATAGAAGCAAAATTTAGAGTTATCACATAGTTCCTTACCATAGCAACAATAAAAAATTAATTTAAAATAATAATTATAGAATGTTACTAGGCACCCTTGATTATAGAAGTTACATTTACACTAGGCCCTTTGTTCAATGTAAGCTTCTAGTTCAAACCACAACCTTGTCATCACTTTCTAGAATACCAACCTGGCTACTAATAGTAAATCCCAATGGGATTCAAATCCATATGACAACAATATTGAATAGTTCCTCTTGACCACCAAAGAATCCATATCGCAATAACTCCCACAAAAACCCTTCTTAAAGAAAACCAACTGCTATCGACCCTGAGTATGCATGCTAATAAATGAACAAAGTTCATAGAGATAACAACCAAAAAACTCCTTTGTCAAAATGTAATTTCCTAAAAGATGAATAAAAAATAACCAAATGACCCCTAAAGAGTTGAGAAGAATCTAAGTTAATTACTACCATTAACGCATATACTGAATGATTGATGGATTAACCAATAAACCACTAAACAAGCTAGCTCAACTAGTGGTTAAGACAACAAACACCATTAATTCTCACATTAACAACCGCTACTAAATCTTCATTGTAGGATAGACCACAATCAAAAGACAATTGCTAGATCTTAGGGTTAGTGTAGGAGCCAACCCTGCCAACCCTTGGTTCTATTTTAATTAAATTTATACTTTCAATAGCCTATGAACTAAGGCCAAAGATATTAAACATACAACATGCAATTTATAAATTGTGGTCAACAACGTTATACATTGTAATCCCAACTTACAATTTGCATGATATTATATATAATATATGTATGTGTATATCTATATCTATGTATATACATTATATATAATACCTATAGAATACATATATAATTATACCACACTTAAAGATAATTAAATCAAGAATAGAAAACATATTTGTATAAATATATACATATACATACACATGTGTGTATATATACTTACAATCACAAGATACAAAAAACATACACATGCACTTGTAGATATACTTTTTGCCTTAGTTTATTTACACAACAATATGTGATAGTGAAACACAAACCAAGATGACTACTGCAAGGATAATTCCAATACTAGACGATGCAACAATCACAAGACAAACAACACCATAACAACTGTTGAGTGCCAACAACTATTTGAACATCACTTGATGACCTTTCTTGATGAATACTATTTCACGTGGAGAGTCTCAGTTCACCTATAGAATGAAGATAAAACCAACATTAGATCTCATTTTAAAATATCATATCACTAATCCCAATAGGATAAATGAAATCAAAGTTGGTCAATCAAACATATCTCGATCTAGGATTTAATCCTTGCACACACATAGAATGTTGCCAACATAATTTTAGTAGTAAAATATAATCAAATTTCTCATTAAATTAAATTAAGAATTTCAAATAAAGGTTCTTTGAGAGAGGCCCATGACAAATAATTATGATAAAAATTGAGCAAACTTATAGTCATTCAAACACATCTCTACCACACACCTTTAAGCTCATAGTATTTATTAGTAGTAGCCTTGCTAATCCTAATCAATGGACTCCAAGAGTGAAGAATATAACAAGGCCATATGAAGGGATCACTCCCAACCACCACAATCATACCTATTTCTTAAACCATTTGCAAACTATAATGGTAAATATTAAAGTCCAAGGCAAGAACTATGAAAAAGCACCATCCTTGTACTGCTATGTATTTACTCATGAGCCTAGCATGAACATCCATTTTCATGCCTTTTGAAGGTATGTATGCTAAGATTCCATAGGTGTCTTCCATTATAAGTTATGACTGAACAATGTAATGATTTGCAAAACTAAAACAATGAAGTAAGACATTTATTAGAATGGAGGGAAGAGAGAAATTATTAATTTCCATGGAAGATGACTACATGCATCACTATGGCAGGCAATGCTATAAGGAAAAATAAAAATTGTGCACAGATGTAACTAGCCATACTTCTTATAGGCATGTTCATCCAAATGAAATTTGGTATCTAATATGGTAGAAATATTGTAAATTTGTCCTGTAGATGTGAAGAGGTCCCTAGAAAATGTAAAATAATATATTCACCTATATAGAGAACAAAACATAGTGACTTTAACTTGATTAAATTTTTTATCAAGAGCACTTGTGTTTTTTGGTCAAGCATAAGGGTAAATTTAAACTTGCAAAATCCAAATTTTTGAAATGTGAGTACAAATATTGTGAAAAACCAATAAGTGTTCCCCCATTAAGAGGTTTTAAGTTAAGTACTTACAAGAAAACTAAATTGGATGGAGTGGTGATTTTCTCACTTATAAATCCCTTTAAGCCTTGATTCCCAAGAATCCTAGTAGCGAATATAAACTTTGGTCACTATCAAGGAAAAGCTTTCATCATCAAGATATTGACAAGAAGTAGGAGAATGGAAAAAGATGAAAATTTATATTAGATACATGGAATAGATAATAATATGCTCAGAAGCATAAATATAAAGTTGTTAAATCTAGAACAATGAAATGTAAGTAACAAATATTATTAAAAAACCATAAAGTTTCCCCACTTACAACAATAGATTTGCCCATTACTATAAGTGAATAGGGTTATGATTTTTGAGCCATCAAAAGTTGCTTGAACAAAACCTAAGTTAAAAAATCCTCCAAGATCATATTTATGCAATGAGACACACTTGGACACCTGAAACAAAACAAAACCTAAGTTAAAAAATCCTCCAAGATCATATTTATGCAATGAGACACACTTGGAAACCTGAAACAAAGTTGAATAAATCTAAGTTAAAATTTTGCTTGACCTATTGCATGTAAAAAGAGCTAGATATTCCTATTTTACATATGGGCCACTAAGATGCTTTGTGCCATCCTCTTTATTTTAATTGAAAATAGAAAAACCCAAAAACAACAAATAATTAAACTCCAATCTAAAATTTAAAATAGTAAAATAAGAACTAGAACTCAAGATGAAAGATTTTAGGTAAGAATAATTTGATATGATAAATTATGATTTTGATAATTAATATCTTTGATAGCCAACAAGATTTATCTAGCATGCATTGTAGGTGTCTCATTGTGATTTTTCTACAATTATTCCATTTTTACTTGAATGTCATACATATCATTCTATGTGAACTTGGGTTGTAATGTAGACATGTCCATAGCCTAAAAGGAAGAAATATTGAGTAGAATGAGGTGGGATGAAGATTTACAAAAATACAAGAGATAGGGGAGAGGATTTTGGCGTTGGTGCATGTACATCATCTATTAAATTTTTGGTTGCACTGCATTGAGGCAACAACACTTATCCCTTAGTAAACCCTAAATGACAACCATTTGCAATGATACGTGTCCTATAAGTACACTGTAACAATAGATTCTAAGGCTAAATAAAAAAGTGTATTTAAATATTCAAGCCTTTTAAAATATTTCACTGTGCATGATTTTTAATATAAAATTGAAACATTAAAAATTAATTTCAGTTTTTGTCAGGTGTGATTTATGGTTGGAGCATTTTTTATTCTAATTTCACAAATGTAAATGTATGATTTTAACTATAAAAATTTGATCAAACCAATCAAACAATAGGAAATAATTGTTTCTTAAAAAATTACAGTAATAGGTCAACATTAGAAAATCAAGAAAAAAATCCATCTACACAATTTCAAGGTAAAAATAATATGCAACATGAAGAGAAATAAAAACATTAGTATCCTTATTATAGGCAAGGATTGGTAATCCATAGGTCCCTTCCATTACAATTTATGAACCATTAAAACAATGATTTACAAATCTAAAATAATGAAGTAAGAATTATATTAGAATGGGGGGAAGAGATAGATTACTATTTTTCATGGAAGATGACTACATGCATCACCATGGTAGCCAATGTTATAAGGGAAAGCTAAAAAATGTGCTCAGATGTAACTAGCCATACTTACCTATATAGAGAGTAAAACACAATGATTAACTTGATTTAAATTTTTACCGAGTACATTTATGTTTTTGGTTCAACATGAGAAGGGTAAATTTCAACTTGTAGAATCTGAATTTCTAAAATGACAATATAAATATTGTGGAAAAACTAGTACATCTTCCCACATTAAGAGGTTTTAAGTTAAATAACTAATGAATCCATTTAAGTCTTGACCCCCAAGATTCTTGGTAGCAAATAATTTTTTTGGTCACTATTAATAAAAACTATCTTTCATCAAGATACTACCTATAGAAGCACAAGATATTTGAAATGGGATCTCCTACTCCTGCTCTCCTGCTCAACCCTTGCACTCTAATGATGTCCAACGTCTCCTTGGAGCCCAAGGGTGACTCCTTTTTTTGGTAAGCATTCTTCATTAGTTTTAAATGTAGTTTCCTTTGCTCCTAATGGCAGTGGCAAGGGTAGATCATCTCCAGCTTGTTGCTTAAAGGGAAGCATGGATCTTGCAATGGCTCCCTATGATGGTCATGAGGGAGTGACTACTATTCCTTCATGGGGTTTGGGCTTGGGCATACCCTCCTTCATGGCAACAGTTTGCAATGGGGCTCTCCTCACCTTTCATTTCTCCTCTTCTTAAAATAGCTATTTCTTGTGCCCAATCAACCTCTGTCATCATTTTGAGGGAAGATGTGTTAAAAACAAGACCCACTTTTCTGAGAAAGGTATCATCTAAAAATTCAATCAACTGTGGCCACAACTACCTAAACTAAATATTTGGATATTTTAACATTGGTATCCCATTACGAATGGAAAAATCAAAATTTATCCTTGTGGTAGGGTTTCTTCATCGTGGTCTTCATTTCAACTGCAGGTGTTGAGGTGCGGTGCTGGATGAGCATCTTTGGTTATGGGGAAACATTCCAATATGCTCAAGCCTTGGTTTCCCTCCTCTAACCCTCTCATAGAATCCTTCAACATTTTGTTGGTACGAATTCATCTTTTAAATCTTTCACTTCATTATTGGTGTGATTCCTGCTACAAGGTAATTGGTAACTCCCTTGGGCGTTTCCTGAAGGTGGATTCTACCACCACTCTTTTCTCACACTACTTATGCTCAAATTTTGGTAGAAATGACCTATCCAAGCCCCTTCCAATGGAGGTTGTACTGTAAGTGGTTGTTCAGTTGTGAAGCCAGCCTCTTGATTGCAAAGGCATCCCTTTTAGATGCCAATGGTGTTTTGCTATGGGACACTTAGCCTTAGAATGCCCACACCTTAAGGTCTCAAGATCCTCTTCATGGTGAAAGAATTCTCTTCTCAAGCACCTTACCATTGATGTTATAGATGATGACTCTTCTTCAGAGGGCATTGGGCCTCTCCTTGATGCATGCATTGATCCTACCATGTTGGATGAGTATATTGCTCCCAATATTCTAGTTACGGCCTCTTCTCCTACTCATGCATCACTTGTTCTTTCTTCAGATCCCACACCCCTTGAGGCATTTAGTGTGGGTGAGTCATCTCAGGCTCCTATTTTGTCTCCTTGATGCCTAGATTCTTGTGTTAGGGGTTCCTCTCCTCATGTGGTTTCTATAGTAAGGGTATTAGTGGTGGATTCCCCTCCCTGCTCTCCTTAATTTGAAGACTTGGAGGATTGTGTATCTTGGACTATTATTCAAAGGCAAAAGAGAGGTCTTCCTAAGTCTATCTATTGACCACACACTTGGATTAGTAGTGTGTGGGTGGCTAGGATAGGGCTTGTCATTATATATGCTTGTTCTCTTAGTGTTGTGATGTTCTCGGCAGCTTGGCTGCAACTATGCTATTTTTGTGTCCTTTGGCTGTTCCATCCCTCATGGAACTCGTTTTGTTAGTGTTGGGTTGTTCTATTGTAAAAGGATTTGGGCCCTTTCAAAAACCCACTTTTTACCAATATAAAAAACTATAGAAACATGAGATTAGCAAAAGATGAAAAGTTATATTGGATACATGAAATAAATAGTAATTTGCTTATAGGATTAAATATAAAGCCATTAAATCTAGACCTATGAAACATGAGTACAAGTATTATCAAAACCACAAATTCTTCCCCAACTTACAACAATATGTTTGCTCTTATTATAAGTGAATTGGGTTATGATTTTTGAGCCATCAAAAGATGCTTGAATAAAAACTAATTTAAAAATTCCTCCAAGAATATATTTATGCAATGAGACATATTTGGAAACTGAAACAAAGTTGGATAAATCTTAGTTAAAATTTTCCCTAATCATCTACATTAACTAGTTGCACCTAGAAAGAGTTCGATCTTCCTAATTTGTATATTGGCCATTGAGATGCTTTGTGCTATCCTCTCCATTTTAGTTAAAAATAAGAAACCCCAAAAGCAACAAAGTTTTAAACTCCAATCTAAAATTTAAAACATAGTAAAATAAGAACTCAAGCTTAGAATGAAAGAGTTTAGGCAACAATAATTTGATCAGGTAAATTATGATTGTGATAATTAATATCATTGTCAATAAGATTTACCAAGCATGCATTTGTAGGCATGTCGTTGTGATTTTTCCACAATTCTTCCATTTTTACTTGAATGGCATGCATAACATTTTGTATGAGCTTGGACTACAATGCAAACATGCTCAACAACCTAAAAATGAGGCCCAATACAAAGTAGAATGAGTTGGGATGAATATTTATAGATCGACAAGAGATAGGGGAGAGGATGTTGATGTTGGTGCATGTACACCATTTGTTAAATTCTAGTTGCACTACACTAAGGTAGTAGCACATATCCCTCAACAAATTGTAAACAACTACAATTTGTAGTGATATATGCCTTGCAAGCACTTTAACAATAGATTCTAAGGCTAAGGAAATAAAGTTTATTTTAATATTCAAGCATTTTTTAATATTTAGTTGTGCACAATTTTCAGTATAAAAGTAAAACATTAGAAAACAATTTCAATTTTTGTTGGGTACGATTTATGATTAGAGTAGTTTTTGCTTCTAATTTTACAAATGTAAATGAATAATTTCAACTAGGAAAATTCAACCAAACAAATCAAAAAATGGGAAACAATGAATTCTTGAAAAAAATCATAGTAATAGATTGACATTAAAAAATCAAGAATTTTTTCATTTGCACAATTTTCAAGGTAAAAATAATATGCAATGAAGAGAAATGAAAATATTTGAACCCCTACCACAAGAATGGACTAACTAGTAAAAGCACTGCACATGTATGTTTTGTTAGCCAAGCACTACACATTTATGTTTTTTTGTCAAAGTCATTTTGTGTAGTGCTTGGCTGACATGACTATTTATATATGTGCCTATTGGTCATCCAATAGCACCTTTAGGTGCTTTTGCTAGTTTTTTTTAAGGAGTGTATCTTTAGGATGTTGCATACCTTATTTTTGTTCAATAATAGGTTGTGTGGAACTATCCCTGGAGAAATTGGCAACATTAGTTCCCTCAAGTCTCTAGATCTCTTAGACAATTTCGTCTCAAGGAGTATTCCTTATGAAATTGGTAAGATCAAGAGATTGACACTTTTGAGTCTTACGCTAAATAGTTTCAATGGTGGAATTCCATAAAGTATTTGGGAGCTTCTTGAGCTCTTTACCTTAGAAATCTTGAACTCCCTTACAAGGATGCTCCAATAGGAGCTTGGTAGGAACTCATCTCTATAGTGGTTAGATGAGTCTTCTAATTCCTTTATTGGTACACTCCCTCCCCATTTATGTGGAGGTGACAATCTAGTTAAACTAATTATGTTCAACAATGGTTTCTTAGGAACTATTCCTAACAGTTTGGCTAACTATCCCTCTCCATGGAGAGTAAGAATGAACAATAACTAGCTCTCCAATGCTATCTTTGTAGGATGTGGATTGTTGTCTAATCTCATAAGGCTTGGATTAGCCAAAAAAAAACTAAATGGTAGTATCCCACTTGATCTAAACAAAAAAAATAATAATAAATGCTAATATTGTAGATCTTTTGCGAACTTATCTCAATTTGTTGATTAAAAGGCCAATAAGTAGGTATGATATGAAAAGCATCCAACATTAGCCATGAATGACTACCGTGTTTATGATTTTATATTTTTGTTCAACAACTTTAAATTGTGTCATGGCTTGAAACTTCCTACTCATTTTCAGTTTTATTTAATAAAAAATGTATTTGTTGGATTTATTACATCATATTATAGTTTAGTTTATAGTTAGATAATATAAATAATAATCTATGGTTAGATAATAGTTTATAGTTAAATAAATTAGTTATTAGTTTGCTGGGGGTTATTCCCATATAGGTTAGTTGGTTATTCAGGGGAAAAATGTAAGGCTTTAAAAAGCCATTGCAATTTAATGTTTTATCCATCCCCAAGTACAATATAATATTACATATTATCTGTTGTGCTATGATGTAATTTGTGAATTTAATTGACTCACCATTTCAATACATGGTATTAGAGCAGTAGACGATTATGGGAGTTGGAAAGGAGTTTTGTGAAGAAGCCATGATAAATAGTCATGATGACCAGTGACAATCATATTAATTCAAGAGAGTATGAGCGCCATTCTATTTGCTGGTAAATTGATTTGATTTTAAAATCATGTTTTTAAAAAAAAGTCTAACATAGTCTCACCAAAATTGCAATATCTCTCTCATTTTATATCAAAATTTAAAAATTTAGAGTGTTTTGGAAAGCTAATGAAGAGAGGAATAAATCCCAGAAATTTTTTGAGGATATTGTGAGTATTTAATGAGTAGTTGGATGCAAAAAAAAATGAGAAGCAAAATAGTGGTGTGAGTTTCATCTAGCTGTGAAAAATCAAGAAATATGTGAGAAATTAGAACGAGGAGAAGGGGTCTAAGTGTAGAGGCATTTTGGAAATTGAGAATCCAATTTGTAAGAGTGAAGGAGGATTATAGAAATTTTGTAGAAGCTGTTTGAGGTGGTAAAAACCAAGCGCTGGAGGATAAAATGGAGGCACAGTGATTTCAAATCAAATACACAGTCATTTGAAGGCTATTTTTCAGTAGTGTTGGCATTTTGAATGTGTTTTGATTACATATGCGTAGCCTCTTTTACATCCAAAATGTTGTTGTTCATGTGAGTTTCACATTACTAATATCTATAAGTTGATTCTTATTTGTTGAGTGAAGTTTTGTTTTCTTATTCTGGCAATGGTTTAATAATAATATTGGTGGTGAATATCCAATCATGGTGCATAGATGAGCTGGTGAAATTTGTGGAAGTTTAAGAAGAGGTTACGAGTTTAAAACTTGATTATGCCTCATAATAACTTTTTTATGAAGGTTTAATAGTGTATTGGATTTATCATTCCATTGTTTTTGTGTAGGGTTTGTACATGTAATCATTTATTTTGGAGTTATTATTTAAAAAATAAAAATTGTATGCATTGGAGTGATAAGGACAATAAGGGTGTGTTTTATTTTTAGAAGTATAAGGTTGACTAGTGTATGGGTCCATCATTGGTCAAAATTGACATCATTATTTTTAGCATTTGAACATGGCCAGACATTATGTTTGTGTTCTCGATGCCATTCATACTATCACTGATAAAAATTTGGAAGACTCACATGCCTGTGCTATTGAAGGTTTAAATGCTACACTTGATAGGGATTTTGGAGATTCACATGCAACATCAAGTGGATAGAGTGTAACAAGGTCCATTGGAGGTTGGAGGAAAATGGAGGCCGAAGGTTTTTCTCATCTCGAGCTAGCTTCTTTCTCAGAGACAATCCCCTGTATGAGAAGCACCATCAATTTGTGTCCCTTCATGGAGCAAGGGGGCTTGTAGTTTTGGTATTTCTTGTGGGTGCAGTTTGTGTATTCATTTTGGTGTATTTCCTTTTGTACATTGGAGGAGGGATATTGACACTTTTAGAGGAAAGTAGACTCTCGAAGGAGGAGAGTTGTGTACCCAAAAGGAGGGATTTTGACACACTCGGAGGAGATGTGGATTCTTGGAGGAGAGTTGTTCTCTCAAGGGATTATTGACACTTTCGATGGAAAGTGGACTCTCATAGAAGGAGAGTTGTTCTCTTAGATGCAACACTAGTGGAGGAATTATTGACACACTCGGTGGAGTTGTGTACTCTCAGAGGAGAGTTGTGTTCTCTCATCATGCATGGAGGGTGGGATTATGTTCTCTCATGTGGTATAGAGGATTTTACAGGTTTGATAGTCAGGAGATCCGCTGACAGCTTCAATTTGGTGTTTCCTAGGTGAGTGAGGAGAATTGGTGAAGGTGCTTCATCAAAGTTTCCAAAAGGGATGCTGTGTTTAGTCCTTGCAGTGTTCCATCCTTTGTTCGGATTGATGTAATAAGGGGGGCGGAATGTTGGATTTATTACATCATAAATTATAGATAATAGTTTATAGTTAAATAAATTAGTTGTTAGTTTGCTAAGAGTTATTCCCGTATAGGTTAGTTGGTTATTCACGGGAAAAATGTAAGGTTTTAAAAAGCCACTGCAATGTAATGTTTTATCCATCCCTGAGTACAAATATAATATTGCATATTATCTATTGTGCACTGATGTTATTAGCTCACCATATCAATAGTATTATACTAAAATTAAAATGAATTCTTTTCAATTGAAGTTATTCTTTAATGAAATTAAAAATAATGTGAAGATTCCTTTAGCACTTGGGTATCTTGATGAGTCTTAAAGAGATTTGGTTCTATTCCAAGGCAACTCTTGAGAACTTTCTAGAATATAAGAAAAAAAGGATCATAACATTCTAGATCTTCTTAAAACACTAGCTTGAGTAAAATTAAAATTAAAATGTAAAACCACAACATACTAAATTTCAAATTAAAATCTAAAATCATAACATATTAAATTTAAAATTATAAACCAATTTACAAAAGCAAATTATTAATTGGAAGAAACACTATGTTGAATATAATGATCAAACTTAAGTTTAAGATCCTTATATACATGTTCAACTACACATAAGTACCATGTAAAAGTTTTTTAGCTTTTTACAAAAATAGATTAACCCTGAATAAAAGACCATAGGTCAAGATTCATCAATCTACTTACACTATATGTGCAAGCACTCTACTTAAATATCATCCACTTCAATGGTCCAATAGTCAATAGCAATTTTACACCTCATTTTATCAAATTTTTATTAGCCAAAATTGACCTTTTTGACTCTTTAAAGTCGACATCACCTTACAATGTTATTCCAAATGGGGATTTGAAGGGATGGCGATGGTGAAAAGTGGTACAGAGCTAAATGGTCTGCCAGTGAATCCATTAGTTGCTTTGATTCAATCCTTTTTTTCGCTTTTCTACTTGCTTCCCCACTTATATTCATTTCTTTGTTACCAATGGAGAATATAGTTCTAATTTCCTATAGTCATCATCTGCTTATTTTGTATTTATTTGTTATGTTGCCAATGCTGAATCCAGTCCCTGTGCAGGGATACAGGAGCAAGGAAAGCAGGCACTTTTTTATTAGTTCCTGCCATGGAACTATAGGGGTGAGGCTCTTTTTAATGGGTGATTAAACTATTTTTTCCAAGCCAATGGTTGTGTTTTCTTCTTAATAAAATGAAAATCTAATGTGTAAGCAGCGAACTTGTGCACTATTTACTCCCGTGTTTAATGTAGGGCAGAGTTGGTGAAATGTGGTTTGTGTATTGTTGTGGTTGCAGGATCCCAGAGCAGTGGGAGGTATAACGAGGCGAGAGAAGGTGTAAATTTCAAGCTCCCACTGCTATTCCAATGACTTCGTACAGGGCATCAAAAGAGTCTGTGGATTTATTGGCATGTTTAGGGTTTGTATTTACTATTTTTTTCAAATTTCACAGACACCCGTGCAATGCGTGGAGAGGTGTCCAATGCTACAGTTTTGGGTAGCAGAAATGGGTAGTATAATAAAAGAAATGAGTGATAGCAGAAATGCAGACATACTCCGTTGAAGTAGGGAAATGTTGCAAGTATGGGCCTAACTAGTGTTGTCATTGATGTCAACATACTCATGTTGCATTAATGAGAAGGATTGTATGAGCTGTGTGCTGAGGATTTTGAGAAAATCAGTCTCAATCAGGAACAGTGAAGAACAATGATGTTAGCAAGGTAAAAGTCCAAGATATGTTGAGGATCAGTGAATGCGGTTTAAAGGGCTTGTAGATATAAGTCTTGAGATGCTCCAGTAAAGTTTTCAGAGGTCCGCATGAAGATCCAAAGAAGTTATGGTCGCTCAAGTAGAACCGGTTCCGGTAGGTGTTCAGTAGTGACAGAGAGACAGATAGGTCCGGTGAGGTCCGGTAATGCATTATCACATTCTGCGGATTTGAGGAAGTGTTGAGGACATCTTTGTGAAGTATCAAGTAGATTGGTTTGTGGTATGAAGGTCTGGAAGAACCTATTCCTTTGTGACAGTAATGACAGACTGTGTTCTTGAGGTTCCAGATGAAGGAGAGAAGGATTTCAGTAAGTAGAGGAAGTGCGGATGTTCCTGGCGATTCAGGAAAGCTTGTGGAGGTCCTTGAATTATGTTTAGTTCGTGTTGATGGTCCACATTAGAGTTGGAGCCCGAAATTAAAGAAATACTTTCGGATGAAGGTGTTCTTTCTATGACTGGCTGACCAGATGAATTATACACCTTGTGAATGTTCTTGTGGTTGTTTGCCGACTTAGATGTTTATTCCTAAGTTGATGTCATGTATAAATAAGGGATTGCGAAGTCATTTCAAAAGTGTGCTTGTGGATATGAGTGTGTGGTAGCGAGGAGAAGAGCGAAAGGCAGAGCAGAAGGTCTGGACTTAAATGGAACTAACTCAAGCATGGTGAAGATGCTATTTACCAGTTCAAGTATGTGATACTTACTCTTTTGTAGACAGTGTGTCTCCTATAGGCAGTGAGCCTCTTGTGAGCAGTGTGCTTGGGCAATGAGCCCTAATTGGCATGTGCCATCTTGTTCTTTCTATTCTTCTAACAGAGAATATTATCTTGGGTTAATCACCTCGTGGTTTTTCCCTTAACCAGGTTTTCCACGTCAAAATCTTGGTGTCACATGTGTTGATGTGTTTCTGCTCTTAATTTGTTCCATTGTGCTTTCATGATTGATCTTCTATTATGCTGCTAATTAACAATGTGGAGTTAAGTATATAAAAGAAGGAAAGATTTTATACAACTGATTCATCCCCCCTCTTAGTTGTGTGCCCTAAATCCAACACTTGGTATTAGAGCCAAGTTCCACTAAAAGGAGCTTAACCGCTGGAGGAGATCCAAGATGTCGTCATACAAGAAGGATAGTTCAAAGTTTGATGGAACCAACTTTTCTCTTTGGAAAGGTTGCATGAAATGTCACTTGTAGTGTATGGGAAAGGCGTACTGGTCCATGGTCACAAAAGCGTATGTACCTCCACAGGGTGGTCCGACAACCCTAAATGAAATCACAGATGCTGAAAACAATCTGCGGACCAAAGAGGCTCTTCTAAGTGCATTAACTAACTCAGAGCTCTCAAATGTTATTGACCTATCGACTACCTATGAGATCTGGATCAAACTGGAACTTCTGCATGAAGGAGATGAGTATGTTAAATGTGCAAGGTTACAAAGTCTAAAAGGGAAATTTGAAAAACTAAAGATGAGAGATGATGAAAATATTACCACTTTCATGCCAAGAGTGAATGAGCTGGTTTGTGGAATTAGAAATTCTGGTGGAGTCTTGGATGAAAATTAGATTGTTGGTAAGATTCTCAGATCCCTCCCTACCTCTTACAAAATCAAGGTTGCTGCCATTGATGAATTCAGAGCCCATACAACTGTCAGAAGAGACCAATTGGTTGGCAAACTAGCTGCTTTTGAAATGACTGAATTTGGAGATGATCCCCCCAAAACTGAATCTGCATTCAAAGCCAGTGCCTCTGTGAAAGGTAAACCAGGATTTGATCTGGGAGAAAACTCATCAAGGAATCTGTCATGGTATGGAAAAGCAAGAAAAGACCTAGAAGAAGAAGAAGTAGAAACTGTTCAACTTGAAGCCCTCATTGCAAAGAGACTGCCAATAGGATCCGGTAAGTATGAAGTATAATTGCCTTTTAAGTGTTTTAACTGCAATAAGATTGGTCATTTTGCCACAAAATGTCTAGAAAGATTTTCAAAGCCAAATCCTAACAGATCAAGGTTCCAAAAGAATTGTTACTATGTTCATGAAGAAGATGATAATGAAGGAGTAACAGATGATGAATCAGAGACAGGAAACAAATCTGGAAGTGAATGGGTGTTTATTGCCATTAAGGAAGAAGAACCAATATCCTCTGTATTTATCAATCATAAAGTTGTAGAAAGAGCTCTGGCTGCCCAAGTTGAAGAAAAGAATGATTGGGTCATTGACAGTGGTTGCTCTCACCACATGACAGGTGACACGAATAAGTTCATAGATTTGGAAAGGTATGAAGGAGGAATGGTGAAGTTTGGTGATAATTCTCCTGGTAGAATTAGAGGAAGAGGAACTATTTCTTTTAATGGAAGAAACAAAACTGGTAATGTACTGTATGTTGAAGGTTTGAAGCACAATCTTCTCAGTGTTGGACAGTTGGTGGATAAAGGCTATGATCTTCGGTTCAAGGATAGAAAATGCAAAATCTTTGAAAGATCCAGAACAGAGATTGCATCCGGTACTCAAACTAAAGCTAATATCTTCCATTTGGTTGGTACTGATAAAAGCTGCTTGTTTGTTCAAGTTGATCAGAGTTGGTTATGGCATAGAAGGATGTGTCATGTGAATTTTGATAATATCATCAAAATAAGCAATACTCAGGCTATAAGAGATCTTCCAAAATTGGTGAAACCTACTAACAACTTGTGCAAGGAATGTCAGTTGGGTAAGATGAGCAGAGTCACTTTCAAAAGCAAGGAATTGTCTTCTACCGAACTATTGGACTTAGTTCACACTGATCTTTGTGGTCCGACAAGAACCAGAAGTAGTCAAGGTGATAGATACTTCATGCTGCTAATAGATGACTATTCCCGAATGATGTGGGTAACCTTTCTAAAGGAGAAATCAGAAGCTCTTGAGAAATTCAAAATATTCAAGGCTATGGTAGAGAATGAAACAAGAATAAAGTTGAAATGTCTGAGGTGTGATAGAGGTGGAGAATTCACATCCGGTGAGTTCATAGAATTCTGTGAGAAACATGGAATTAAGAGACGGTTGTCTGCTCCAAGGACTCCATAGTAGAATGGAGTAGTGGAAAGAAAGAACCGGACCATCCAGGAAGCATCTAGGACTATGATGATGGAAGCAAATGTTCCTCAGATCTATTAGAGAGAAGCTGTCAGCACTACAGTCTATACTCTTAATCGAGTTCAAATTAGAAGCAGTACTGGTAAGACCCCTTATGAACTCTGGTTTGGCATTACTCCCACTGTAAGATATTCAGAGTCTTTGGTAGCAAATGTTACATCAAGAGATGAAGATTTAGGTAAGTTTGATGCTAGAAGTGATGAAGGAATATTCTTGGGTTACTTTACTAAGAGCAAAGCATACCGGTGTTATAACAAGAGACTAAGAAAGATGATAGAAAGTACAAATGTGAAGGTTGATAAGGGAATAGAGAAACCCTCAAGGTTTTATGAGTATGATGAAGATGATCAGAATGGTGTCCTGGTTTAAGGAGCTCAATCCTCTCCTGAAAGTCAGATTCAGATTGATCTGGTAAATCAGGAAGAAGAGATAGGTCTGAATGAGCCTGATCAAGAAGCAGAAGTGCAAGAAACTCCCAAAGTTCCAAGGTATGTAAGACTGAACCACTCTGAAGATCAGATCATAGGTGACAAAAGCAAAGGTGTGCAAACTAGAAGGAAAATTGCTCAAAATTTAGATGAATGTTGTCTGATTTCAAAGATTGTACCTAAGACAATAAATGAAGCTTGCAATGATGAAAATTGGACCAAAGCAATGGAGGAAGAGTTGATGCAAATTGAGAAAAATCACACTTGGGATCTTGTTTCCAGACCTAGAAACAAGAATGTGATTGGAACCAAATGGGTCTTCCGGAACAAACTAAATGAAGTTGGTGAAGTAATTAGAAATAAAGCCAGATTAGTTTGCAAAGGCTACTCTCAAATAAAATGGATTGATTTTGAGGAAACCTTTGCTCCGGTGGCAAGAATTGAAGCAGTCAGACTATTTCTTGCTTTTGCAGCCTTCAAAGATTTCAAAGTGTATCAGATGGATGTCAAATCTGCTTTCCTGAATGGTGACTTAGAAGAAGAAGTGTACATTGAACAACCGGATGGGTTTCAGTTATCTGAGCATGGTGATATGGTCTGCAAATTAAAGAAGGCATTGTATGGTCTAAAGCAAGCCCCAAGAGCATGGTATGAAAGGCTGGACAAACATCTTTTGAAGATTGGTTTCAACAAAGGTACTGTTGATAGTAACCTATATTTCAAAATTGATCATGAAAACATCTTGATTGTTGAAGTATTTGTTGATGATATCATCTTTGGAGGAAGAGACAGTATGTGTAAAACCTTTGCAAATCAAATGAAAAGTGAGTTTGAAATGTCAATGCTCGGTGAAATGAATTTCTTCTTGGGTCTGCAAATTACTCAGACAAAGAAAGGAATCTTTATCTCTCAGACCAAATATGTGAAAGAATTATTGAGGAAATTTGGAATGGAAGATTCAAAGCCAATGAACACTCCCATGGCAACCGGATGTAAGTTGAGCAAAGATGATGACTCTCCTAAAATAGATTAGACAAAGTACAGATCAATGATTGGAGGATTATTGTATCTCACTCAAACTAGACCAGATATAATGCAGGTTGTTGGTCTTGTGGCAATATTCTAGGCTGATCCCAGAGAATCTCATGTCATGGCAATCAAAAGAATTTTTAGGTACTTAAAAGGAACAGTTGAGTATAGTCTATGGTATCCTAGAGATCATAATTTTTCTCTTCATGCATATATAGATGCAGATTGGGCAGGAGATGTGGACGATAGGAAGAGTACAAGTGGAGGAGCATTCTTTTTGGGAAAAAGGTTGGTTTCTTGGCTAAGCAAGAAACAAGAGGCAATATCCCTGTCCACAACTGAAGTAGAATACATCGTAGTAGTAGGAAGTTGCACCCAAGTTTTGTGGATGAAGAAAATGCTAAGAGATATTCAAGTAGAATATGAGGAGCCTATCACAATTTTCTATGATAATTCAAGTGTAATAAATATTTCTAAGAATCCGGTGTTGCATTCTAAGACTAAGCATATATCTATCAAGTTTCACTTTCTGAGAGAGCAAGTGAACAAGGGTAAAGTCAAATTGGAGTATGTGCCCTCCAAGGATCAGCTTGCAGATATTTTTACTAAACCTCTTCCCAAGGACACTTTTGAGTATCTCAGGGAGAAGTTAGGGGTTATTGCCCCTCCGATGATGAACTAGGATGCACTGATGTGCATCAATCCGGTGGATATCATAGTCATATCTTGTGATCCAGATTGATGATAAGGGAGCTGCTACTTAGGGGGAGCAGCTGGTATGGTATGAAGTAGTGAAGTTACAAGTATGAGCCCTTTGCCATTGATGTCAAAGGGGGAGAGAAGACATGTGAAAAACAAGTGGTTGCTAATCAAAGGGGGAGCAATAAAGGAAGAGAAGACATGTGAATAGTTGCTATTGTTAAGGGGAGTTGTAACAACAAGGAGAAGTTCTTGTCTTGATGGTTTTTCACATCATATGTTGCCATCAATGACAAAGGGGGAGATTGTTGCAAGTATGGGCCTAACCGGTGTTGTCATTGATGTCAACATACTCATGTTGCATTAATGAGAAGGATTGGATGAGATGTGTGCTGAGGATTTTGAGAAAATCAGTCTCAATCAGGAACATTGAAGAACAGTGATGTTAACAAGGTAAAAGTCCAAGATATGTTGAGGATCAGTGAATGTGGTTTAAAGGGTTTGTAGATATAAGTCTTGAGATGCTCCAGTAAAGTTTTTAGAGGTCCGCATTGTCATGCCCACATTTTCCATGTGGTCACAACACACATCGCACGTGTCATAGCCACATCTGTCATGTGGGTATGACACGAGATATGAAAAACTTTTCACACTGTCCTAAAAACCCCTTCGCATGCGTAAGCATGCTCGGCGGTGTTCTCTCATGGTGAAACACTACAATTTTTAGCGGGATATAAGTACAATTGCGTGCAACCAGACGCATACAGATCAACAAGAGGGTCTGTATGACGCCGCTAATGTCATTGCAAGAGTGAGATTACCAAAGTTCCTAAATCTAAACCTCGGCAATCTCCGGCAGCATAATGCCTTACGGCGTTAGTGGGAATTACGCTGCACTCATTTACGCACGTGGTTCGCTGATAGATTAACAACTTCCCACGACGCCTTGTTCCGACTAAACCGACTAGTGATCTCCCTATTTAGTCATTTTTCAGCCAGGCACGGTTGTCTGTCTCCTCTCTTGTTTCCTGAAACATACTCCTCCTATGACTTAGCATTCTCAACAAGGCGGTTTGATTGCTCTCTCTTCCCTTTTCACTGGTTCTTAATTTTGATTGTATTTTTATCGCCCTTACCTTAACTATTTCTCTGTTAATTTAGTGTGTTTATATTTCAGTCTCTCTCTCTCTTTCGTTTTCTATGCTTTCTTTATGTGCATCCGGTCCTTTCTTCATGATTTACGTAAATCAGGGTTATCACTGCAGCTATTGTTGATTTAAACCTAACTTCAGGATGGTCTAGGTCACATAGACTGGTTTACTACTTCGCTGGACTCGGTCTCCTAGTCTTCTCCGATCACGGTATCTCCTCTTCGTTTGTACTTATTAAACTTGTTCCTAAGCAGATTTAGCAGAAGGGTCCGTCAACTTAGTTCTCTTATCCCATGTGGGAAATGTCGCGCATTTTCTCCTCTGTGTTTTCCAATGTTAGTTTTTCTTCTTCGGACTCTCTTACAGGTTTACTTATGAGGTCGTTTACTACAGTTGGGATTAAAATGGCCACATGGAATGTCTGTGGTGGCTTCTTAAGTTTATTTCCAGTGTTCTTTTAAGCAAGGTGACGTGTAATTTTCCTCTTCATTTTCCTTCTTTTTTTTTTTTCCTGGTTATTGACATTATGTTGGTAGTGGAAACTTCCGAGAAACTCTTTCCGGAGTATTACAGTATATTCCTTTATGCACCCATTAAATTATAATTTTATTTTCTCTTATCTATAATTACTGTTGTTATTATTACTAATCAGTATTATTAATACTCTTATTGTAAATCATTTACCGTTGTTAATACATGTAGGAGGCTCTTCACTTTATAAAACCCTGTTCATGGAAATATAACTTCTTTGGTTGTTGTGTTCAACACTTAATAAAAACTAACTGTGAAAATATAATTTGTTATTTTATTTTGTATATCCATGTGTCTTATTTTATTAAGATTTTAAACGAGGGTCCAATAAAATGGTTCATAGGACTACACCTATATATATATATATATATATATATATATATATATATATATATATATATATATATATATATATATATATATATATATTTTAATGTATATGTAGAAGACGAAATTGTTCTCTTAACTTTGTTAAACAATATATATATATATACCTATATATATATATATATACCTATATATATATATATATATATATATATATATAGAAATTATTTCATTATTTATTGATATATACATAGACATATATAGTATCTATATATGCCTATATATATAGCAATAAAATGCATTCATTTCTAATTAGACCAATCATATGTTAGGGCCAAAGCCCTAACATTTTTTTGTTTGTTTTTTTTTTTTTTTGTTTTTCCACAGCAAGCGGCGGACATGGGCGGCGGTGGCCGCAGTGGCAGAGGAAGCAGGGTCGGCGCACAGAATGGAGGGCCTGTGTAGGCCGCGGGAGTTATAAGGGGAAGGGGGATGTGGGGTGTGGGTGGGGCTCCGCCCCACCCCACACCTCCATTTATTTGTTAGAGCCTGCGGTGGGGATTTCTCCCCACCGCCCCATATGAAACCGCGACTGTGTGTTTATGCCGCGAGTTTATAATTTCGACAGTCATCTCTTTATGGTGCTTTTCGTTGATATCTATCAACACTACTATATTTATATTTATATATATATATATATTTATATATATATATATATATATATATAGATATATATATATATATTTATATATATATATATATATATAGATATATATATATTTTTATATATTTAGATTTATAATTCAGTCTCTTAAAAAAAATAGTTTCTGTCAAAAATGATAATTAATAAAAAAACTGTGATATATATATATATATATATATATATTCTTATATGTATATATATAGAATCCTTAATTTTCTCAAATTAACTACCTTATTCATTTTCTCAAATTCACCCTGTTAGAATGGTAATTACATAACAATTATATATATATATATATCTATATATATATATATATATATTTATTCCAGTTTCACTTATTCAGTAGAAATGGTAAATATATATCAACTCATTATATTTATATATTTATATATATATATATTTATATATATATATATATGAATATATAACGATATATATTCCATTTTCATAAAACATATAAGTTTCTCAATTAACAAACAGAAAAATATACATGCTAGATTTCCTCTAATCTTTTCAAATTAACTGAATCTACTATGTATGAAGAATAAACTCAAACATTTAAAATTGTCTTTTCCTTTAGAACAATGAACCATAAAAACTAACATTTCAACTAGTTAAGCAATTCCAAACTTTCAAATGTAAACAAACTCAGATTAGATTGCAAATCAATAATGAACTCTTCCTTTCAGTAATACTTGAAACACAAATAAATTGCTATTTAACAAGGTTTACAAACATCAACTTGAAAATTTAAGCACATTCATATTACAGATTTTAAACCATGGATACAACAACTAACTTTCCAGATATGAACTTTCTTCACCCAACAGTATACAACTGGTAGCTTGAGACAACCAAGTAGAAGACCATTACTAACAAGATCAGGGAGGTGGTTTCCTTCACCCCCAGGGTAACAATAAATTACAACAATAATAAGAGAGGTACTCTCTCTTCAACTCTCATGAAATGAACCAGGCCTAATTCTCATGACAAAGAAGAATAACTGTTTCTTCACAAATATAACTCTTCCCAAGCCAACCAGAAGCTCCAAGAGAAAACCTGCGTATCAAAGACAAACAAAGAAGAAAACACCACTCATCTAGCTCTCCTCCCTTCCGTAGACCCGCAAGTGGGTCACCCCCGAGCTAGGGAGACCATACTCACACCTGGGTAACTCAAACACTCCACTTCACAACAGTAACAACAACAATCCCAAAGCACACAAACACCCGTGGGTAATTTACACAACACGGAAACTCAACTACAGTGAGTTTCATAAGGGGCAGGAGAGTGGACACACTCGACTCCAGAGTGTCACCCTGACAGATAAGTTAACCAATACAATTTCTCTTGGTCTCAAACCAAGTTTGATCACAAATTTGTAAGAAATCTGTATATGACTCTCAAGTCAAAGATACAGACACAGATACATGCCCTCAAGGCTTTCAACATCCCAAAAGATGGAAACAGGTATGCACCCGAGGAGGATCTCTCCTCCCCTACCCCAAACTTGATGAGCATTTCTCCCAAGTGGGAGAAGCTCTGTCAAACAACCTGACAACAAACCCCACAGAAAACAATTCTAAACACAAAATCACACACTTTTCATACACATTCAGCTATACGAAACAAAGGTAAAATTCAAACCAACCTTACAAAGCCTTCCTGGAATGAAGCTGTTGCTGAGCCCACAGAGTTCTCTTCCAACCTTAGCCACCAACTCCTTCTCCCTTCTCTCTCCCACAAACTAATTTTTCTATTTTTGGTAAGGCAAAATGAAACTTTCCCCCAAAATTCAACTCACTATTCTGCCCTGGTGGCTTATGTCACTCACCCATCCCTAGAATACTCCTTATCCCTTTCCTCCTGTCATTTCTCTTTCGCATGGGAGAAATAAAAGGAGTTAATGGGGAAGAAGACAGGTGACCCATGCCCCTTCTTCCCTCCTTCACATGGGTGTCCCCACAGCACATGGGGGAATCTCACTATGGAAGGGGTGACTTTAAGTCAATCCTTCAATAATGGATGGCATCTCTTACCTTGGGGAATGTAGAGGGGATGGGTTGGGTGTTGGTACAACCCATCATGTCCCCTCCTACCTCCAATTTTCGCCACTTAACTTCAGGGGAAGGTTAAGTTGACTAGATGGAGGTTACTCAAGGGTTACCCATGCCAAATGGGCCCTTGGACCCATGGGGTATAACCCAGGGTCAACTTTAACCCATACAAGACACCCCTGGTCAAGGTAAAGCACAAGAAAAGGCCTCATAAATTTAAATTAAATAAGGAAATTCAATTTCAATCCTTTTTTTTTTTTTACAACACAAATATAAAATAATGTTACATGAGGGTAACCTAATCCACTCAACCATACGAAAGACCACATTACATCATTACATCAAACACAAGAGATCTTGGTTCCTCGTGGAACCAGATCGGCTTAACAGGGAATAACAATTAACAAGGTGCGGAATGATCTCCGAATTCTGTGGTTCGATTAGTAATTCCTGCACACTAAATTACAAGATCAGTAACCACATAAAATCATCATAGCCGAAGCAACTTGAAAACATGCATTATCATGACATAGTACTAATTAACATAAATGAAATCATATTACAATTTTCCATCATCACCTAATTAATCTTTTTTTGTTTGTTTTTTTGAAATGTAAACTTATCCAAACATCACCCAATTAGTTTTTTTCCGAAATCATAATAAAGTTTAATAGTTTGACAATTCCGGGAACTGCTATCCCATAAACATAAAAAGTAACAATAACAGTCATGTAAATAGTCATAACAACAGTAGTAAAAAGGGCGGTCCTCACACGCATGAAGATCCAAAGAAGTTATGGTCACTCAAGTAGAACCGGTTCCGGCAGGTGTTCAATAGTGACAGAGTGAGACAGATAGGTCCGGTAATGCATTATCACATTCTGCGGATTTGAGGAAGTGTTGAGGACGTCTTTGTGAAGTATCAAGTAGATTGGTTTGTGGTTTGAAGGTCCAGAAGAACCCATTCCTTTGTGACAGTAATGACAGACTATGTTCTTGAGATTTCGGATGAAGGAGAGAAGGATTTTAGTAAGTAGAGGAAGTGCAGATGTTCCTGGTGATTCAGGAAAGCTTGTGGAGGTCCTTGAATTATGTTCAGTTCGTGTTGATGGTCCGCATTAGAGTTAGAGCCCAGAATTGAAGAAATACTTCTGGATGAAGGTGTTCTTTCTGTGACTGGCTGATCGGATGAATTATACACCTTGTGAATGTTCTTGTGGTTGTTTGCTGACTTAGATGTTTATTCCTAAGTTGATGTCATGTATAAATAAGGGATTGCGAAGTCATTTCAAAAGTGTGCTTGTGGATATGAGTGTGTGGTAGCGAGGAGAAGAGTGAAAGGCAGAGCAGAAGGTCTAGACTTAAATGGAACTGACTCAAGCATGGTGAAGATGCTATTTACCAGTTCAAGTATGTGATACTTACTCTTTTGTAGACAGTGTGTCTCCTGTAGGTAGTGAGCCTCTTGTGAGTAGTGTGCTCGGGCAGTGAACCCTAATTGGCATGTGCCATCTTGTTCTTTCTATTCTTCTAACAGAGAATATTATCTTGGGTTAATCACCCCGTGGTTTTTCCCTTAACCAGGTTTTCCACGTCAAAATCTTGGTGTCTCATGTGTTGATGTGTTTCTGCTCTTGATTTGTTCCATTGTGCTTTCATGATTGATCTTCTATTATGCTGCTAATTAACAATGTGGAGTTAAGTATATAAAAGAAGGAAAGATTTTATACAACTGATTCACCCCCCCTCTCAGTTGTGTGCCCTAAATCCAACAAGAAATTGGCAGGTAGTTTTTTGTTTGCTTTTGTTTGTGTTTTTTTTTAGAAGTTCTTCTTGTGTTGTTTTACATTGATCTGGAAGGATAAATATAATACCTTTGAGGGGGTGCCGTGGCTGTAAACAAACCAAAGCCATCGACAGACAAGGAAGTATAGAAAATACGTTAACTTGTATTAGTAGGAGAAGTGTTTGCAAAAAACTTCTTCCCCACCTCAAACTTCTGCCCTAACAACATCGTATATCTGATCTTTTGAATGCCTTCCCATCTTAAGGGTTCATTTGGTGGCTTCACAAGAATAAACATCTATCAAAGTGCAGAGTAAGAGGTTTTTTGGTGAGATGTATGCAAAATGTGGAAGCATAAGCAAAGGTGTGTGGACCTCAATCTTCATAGATTTCTGTAGCATGTTCAACAGATTAAAAATTGCATATTCCAACATTGTCTGCGTGAAGAAACCATACCTTAAGGCCTTGTTAAAAGTAATTTCAAACGACCATTTTTCTTGCAATGGAAAATTTCAGCCAAGACTGTTGTTTCCAAAACTGTTCCATGTTTTTAGCTTTCTTTCCACAAAAAAAAACTGAGCTGTGCTTTACCATGGCTTATCATTACCTTATAATATTAGGCAATTACATGCCCTGTTTTATTTTGGTTTGTAATTTTTATGTGGAACACAAATAATTAAGGATGATACAAAAACATTATCTATACAATTTGTTTGAGCAAGCAATGGAAATTACTGGGTACAGTGAATTACTAGTGTTAGTCTTCCTTGCACCTTTCTGTAACTACTTCTTAGTGTGGGTATCTTAGTTATTTTTGCCATAGGTTAGGCGTCTCATCTCACAAGCGGATTCCTCATTACTGACATGTAGCACTTCCCTAAGCTTTGCGAGGAGAACTTCAATTTTCTTTAGCAAGTGGGGCAGACAAATGAATTTTTTTCCCTCCTTATGTGGAGCAAAGCCCTTTGCACCTTCCACATCCCTTCCAGCTATATTCATTGCCACTCTGGCAAGTAAAGCATCGTCCAGATCATCTTTAGACATGAACAATTAATGACATCACATGTAACATGTTCCTCTGCATGACATTCACTCATAAGGTCATCCAAGATCATATGATAAAACCATTTTGTCTTTTGACATCAATGACAAACCAAAGCCACCAACATCCATAACAAAGACTATTCCTTCTGGACACCATTTTCTAAGCCCACTGTCCAAGATATTTGAGGAGGGTTCCTCTGCTTGACCATCCCTCCAGCCTATATTTGAATTTTTCTACAATCCAATGATACTACATAGAGAAAATAGCTCTTCGTATTGATGGGAAGTTGTCTTTAGTACATTATTCTATGGATTTTATGCCATTATCTATTTGGTGGTTTTTAATCTCTTCTATATTAAGATTTGAAAACATAAGCCCTTCAGTTTTCATGGACATGTATGCACTGACATTGGATTTGGATTTCAAGAAGTGTTCCTTCTTACCATGTCTAATTACAACTGTAAAAGGTTTGAACAAATGCTAAAATAATATTATATCCACAATGTTATTCTTGGTAGCTTGTATTGTTTAGGTAGCAATGGATGTAATTATGTCATTAATTGCATATTTGCATAGGACATGTACCATGGAATATGAACTGCACGATAAGTGTGATTATATGGTCAGTTTTGCTATCAATTTTTGGAGATTTGTAGTGTCTAGGACTAATTATATGATTTTTTGTTTTCCATTTGCAGCAACTGTACATTGGAAATAGTCTTCAACAGTGTTGACAATCAAGTAAGATCTTACCTAGTTTGTACTTTTGCGTCCCTAGCTTGTTGTTGTACTATGAACAAAATGAAAAGAAAGATTGATTCAACAGAATCATTAGACAATATCATAGATGTAGAAAACTATGAGTCATTGAACATACATGTGGATGAGACAATTGACATAGTATTGGAAAATAATAGCATGTTCAGAATAAGCCAATTCCTATACAACATAGGTGACTGTCTTTTTGACTCTTTGCAACTATTGTTGCATATGCGCTACACTTCCATAGAACTACACAATGGAACCATCAACCACTTCTTAAATTGTCTAGCAAAGAGTGACCTTGAAGCTTTATCTTCTTACAGATATGAGCTAGACCCCCAAACATTGTATGAATTGCATGGAGTGAGTGATGTTAATACATTTTTAAGACGTATGCGACTGTCTACAGTCCCAAAGCCAAACTGTAATGAATATGGCCTTTGGGGGGACATATTTTGTATTAAGTGGCTAGACATTCAAATATGTATATGGTCTTTAACAAGGAGAGCAAAGTACTTACATTTCAATGACAGTTCACGAAGTACTATGTATTCCATCTTGTTCCATGATCAAAATCCTATTCATGGACATTTTGAGCCACTTGTATCCAAAAAAATAGGGCATTTGAACCACAAATTCACCAAGCTAAACACTCTAAAATAATTTGTAATTCAAAACATTATGTTGTGGAAGATAAGTCAATTGCTCCAATGTCTAGATTATATAAAAATGCATTGTCTATATCAGATTGTGGTGACAACCTTTTTAATAGTATTGCTATTCTCACAAACAATGAATTTGATAGCCAATGTCTTAGACGATACATGGCTCAGTCCTTTTGCAATGCAATCCTATCCCAAGGCAAAGTAGCAATGGCTTGCCTTGTAACATGTCTCAAATCTGACATGATTATCAGTTGTGGGGTGACAAGTTGGGAAACATTTATTGCAAAAGTTGGAGAGCCATATGAAAAGAGCAGAATTGAAGGACATGATTTCTGTTTTGAGTGGCTATCTTACATTTTGCAAATAAAAATAAAAGTTTGGCTAGAAAATAGTGACATGTCTATGAAAGAATGTTGCAAATGCCTAGAGCCAACAAAGATATACAATATTGTATGTTGCAAGGTGAATGACATGCATACACACTATAGACCATGTGGAGTGGACATTATATTACTAAATGATATTAATAGTGAACAATCACAAGGAATGGCACCGATTAAAGGACAACATAGAATTAGTATCCACAAATTGAAACAATCCATTCGAAACACTAAACATGTACAGATTAGCAGCTCTAAACAATCCATAAATGTCTTGAAGGGAATTGCCCACAAATCACTTCGTAAAATAAAATAAACCATATGTAAGAAAACTATAATTCATGGCACACACAAATCAACAAAAAGAAAAAAGACTCCAATAGAAACATACATGGCAAAAGTACAAGACACCCCTAAACATGTGTGTGCAATTTGTCAGCAATTGTGTTTTAAGAAAAACATAAAAAAATTTACACAAAAAGCAATAGAAACATATCAGCTGCTATTGTTAGAGAAACGAGAATTGTTTGGAAACAAGATATGCAAGTTTTGTAACCAACAATTGCAACAAAAGAAAAAACTAGCATATGCAACACCAGAACAGATCAAAACAAACAAGCCATTAAAATACACAACTACACTTTCAAAACTTGAGGAAAGGTTGGTGTCCCTTCGAATTGCATTTGCACAAATTTGGCAACTAGGACATAAGAGATCCCAAATTGGACTAAATGGAACTATTATCAATGTGCCAACAGACATGAACATTATACAAATAGTGTTGCCACGATCAACCAATGAAACATGCACAATTGCTATTGCATTGAAGAGGCGTTTACAATATACAAATGCATACCAAAAAGGAAGAGTGCGACCAAATGCTATTATAAATGCTTTAAATGAGTTGTGTCAAACAATGTTATACAAAATGCAAAATGTTAAATTGAACACAAATTGGCATGAGCATTTATATCCTTTACAAGAACAGATGCCAAGTATTGACTCTTCATCAAGTGAAAGTGACAATGACAATGCCATCGAAATTGAAGCAGATACCTTGATACATGGATTTACAGAATCAAGAACTATACATTCTATTCAAGACAAAATCATAGAAATCGCACCAGTAGAAGGAAAACAACCTCTAGGAATCTTTCAAGATAGATATGCAGAAGAAATGAACTTTCCCACATTATTTTTTGGACAACCACATGATGACAAAATTACAAAATGATTTTCATACCAAAAAATTGCACGATGGGAACTACAAAACTCAAATCGAATGTTTTCTTATCATACCACCAACTTATTTTTCAAAACCATCAAAATACTAATTGGCCAAGTTTTCTGTACCATATGGATAAGAATTCGCAAGGGGAAACTAAAAGGCAGAACATTGCTAGCAAAAGATGTCAAGTACAAACCAAACCTTGAAAAAATATTGCAATCTGATATTAGATATGCAGACTTCAAAAAAATAAGAAACTCACCAGACTATTAGCAACATCTCAAGAAAAATGTTTTTGCAATGATACGACAGTTAGGACCACCAACATTTTTTGTAACATTCACTAGTGCAGAGCAGAATTGGGACCCATTAACAAAAACATTGAAAGAACTGTACATTTTAGATGAAAGCAAGTCAAAACAAAGCCAACATGAACTATTTACTAACATTGACATTTTCTCTTTGATAAAAAAGGATCCAACCACTTGTACTCGGTATTATAAACATAGAATCAATGCTATGAAACAATTAATACGTTTAGATGAAACATTCTTTGGAAAGGTACTGGACTATTTTTTAGTTACTGAGTTTTAGAATCGAGGAAATGAACATGGTCATTTCATGCTATGGATTAAAGATGCACCAATATATGGAAAAGATAATAATACTACCATCGAACATTTTGTGGACAGATATGTAACTTGCAACACAGAACAATTGCATGAAGAAATAGCTAAAGTACATATACATCACCATACGAGACAATGCAGAAAGACAAAACGAGGAAAATGCCGCTTTGGTTTCCCACAACCACCAATGAAAGAAACAACAATACTTGAACCATGCATGGACAAAAACAAAAGCAATATGTGTCTTGTCGAAAAACTCAAATCTGGTTTAGAATATTCAAACTATGATTGTTTTGTAACCTTTGAAGATTTCCTAGTGAACATAGGCATGACTGAAAATGAATACATATTAGCCATATAGTCTACATTGCTTAGGCCAACAATGTTCTTAAGAAGGAAGCCAACTCACATATGGAACAATACATTTGCAAAAAACATTCCACATCTGTGGCAAGCAAATATAGATGCACAATTTGTCCTTAATGCATATGCTGCAGCAATGTATTGTAGCTTGTACATGACAAAAAGTAATAACTCAATAACAAATGCATTTAACAAGATACGCACAGACCACAAAGAACATAACATTGATGCAGTAAATATGATAACGAAGCTTGGCAATGGTTTGCTAAACCTACAACAAATGCCTACTCAACAAGCCGTGCACATTGTACTTTCACTTCCTCTTAACTGTAGTTCAAGAAAATGTAGATTCATAGACACATCTGCTGTTGACAATCACACATTTGTTTTGAAGACTTCCAAACAACTAGACAATGAACCAGATGAATCAAAAAATTTTGCTTGTAAAAGCTTAATTGACCATTATATTGCATGACCCAAATCATTGTCCAATGTTTGTCTAGCAGAATTTGTCTCGGAATACACAATAGCAAAAGGAAAATTAAGGCGAAGAACTAGACCACAAATTATCAGATTTATCAAATACAATAAACATGTTGACATTGAGAACTATTATAGAGAGCAACTTTTTCTATATGTTCCATTTGATTTGGATGAAAACATCTTGAAACAAGGCTTCACAACATGGCAAGATGCTTTTCCTAGCCATCAAAAAATAGTACAACTTAACCAAGCAAAGTATACCTACAATGTAAATCAATTGTGGGGCAATATGGACGATGCTATTAATGATGTCAATGTTCAAAATAAAAACTCTAAAGATGGAAACAATGTGGAAAACCTAAGTAGCAAATACAATGAACAATACAATTTGCAATCAGATTTAGAGACAATAAAACTCAATATCTACAACAAACAAATGAAAAGACCATTTGAGATAACTAAACATCCACACTTACTCGACAACATAGAATATTACAATCTTCGAAGAATGTTAAACAATGAGCAACAAGCCATAGTGAAAGACATACTAATGAAAAAACAACAAAAGAAACTTGAACCATTGCATTTGTTCTTAACATGAGGCGTTGGCACATGAAAAACATTCACTACCAAAGCTATATATCAAGGCCTCCTTCGTATATACAATAACTCAATTGATAGTAACCCAGACAAGATAAAAGGCTTGTTACTTGCATACATAAGCAAAGCAGCTTACAATATAGGAGGCACAACCTTGCACTCTGCACTCCTTATACCATTCAACAAATCCATTCCTATTCCATTGGGCTCTGACAGATTTGGTTCATTGACAAAAGAATATCAACAATTGCGTGTTGTCCTAGTAGATGAGATCTCATTAGTTGGAACAAGACTATTACGCTACATAGATAGGATGTAGCACCTTGCATGAACACCTTAGAGAACAACACATCTACGCTATGCAAAACAGAATAATTTTTTTTTTTAAATGAATAAAATAACAAAGTAATGTTAACACATCTAAATACACCATTTGACTATCAACTTGTTACTCTAAGATTTCATGGGAGCATTACTTGACAAAATAATTAACATAATCTAACACACATCATAAATTAACATCAGTAGAACATTCTAAACCTATTGCATTAAATCAATAAACATTTACATCTCCATAGCATCAGATAAATAATCATCAGGATCTAGTACGTAGTTACAATTTCTTCTCACATATGAGCACATCATTACATTGTTACTTAACACCTTCTGAACACATATAATACAAATCAATGGATACACAGACAAGTACATGAATACAAATTACTTACTTCATATCTGGTACAAGATCTGACGGCTGATACACAAGATACAACATCCTCGCACTCGAAGAACAGCAAGGAACAAACCAATGGATAAAAGCTCTTCCACCCGACCATGTGGAACCCTAAGGTCCACCCCCTGAGCTAGGAGTTAACATAAGGTTCCCACTTCAACAATCAGTCAGGTAGATTGTAGAATATAAGAACAAGACAAGACATGACTCCAACAACACAAGTCAATATCGCAAACAACTTAACAACACTTCCAGAGGCAAGCACATAACGAATGGAGAGAGTACAACTAGGGAATGCTAGGCTGCAGTAGGGAGGAGTGTCATCACATGGCTTGTCATGGGTTGTCCTGGTAAGCCTTCCTAGGCCCCGACCCCCATCTTGGGTTGTCCTGGTAGCCTCTCCCGACTCCCGGCCCCCATACAACGCTCATGCGGAATCAACATACCTTTCATGAGGACAAGGTAGTTGATCTTGCCATTCCAGGCCTTCTCATCTCATCTCAAGCCTAAACGAGCACTTGAGCCATGAGTGAGGCATCCACTTATCTTGTTTAATGTGATTAGCTACCCAACCCCCCTAATTCATTATTTAGGTTATCACTGAGTTAACAAACTCCCACATGGGTTGTCTTGGACGCCACTTTGGGCTCCGGCCCCCCATTGAGAGCCACTCCCCTACCTGCAACTAGAAAACCCCACTCAACAAGCATAAAAAACATCATCAGGACAACGAGGATACAGGAACCATGCAAGGAATCAACCATCTTGCACACAATTATCCTCATATCAACATGTGTATATAGCAATGCAAGGAATTAACCATCTTGCATGTCATCTTAATCACAAGGACAACTAACAAAACATTGTCCATAGCAATACATAACATTACTCCTATTCTAGTACTCAATGTCTCCCCATAACACAAATCTCAATATAAGATAATTATAGTCAATACATCCACAAAGAGGATTATGCATTCACTACATCGAATATTCATCATATCACATTGTCATACAAGCGGCAACACACTTATATAACTTCATGGTCTCGAACACTTATCAACACATCTCATGAAATCAAAACACAAACAACCTATGCCTCTGGAACTAACCACTCGGTTACATGCAATGACATAGGGTCCATGAAGACATATTTAAATTACTTTTGTAAATCAAGTTTTGTAACCTTAATATATAAGCAAATTGCTCTCATCATATCTACCCAATTTATAAATAATTTACGTTTATTTTACAATTAACAATATCATTTAAGTAAATCAAATTTAAACATAACCTACAATTCATTTTTAATTTAGAACAAATTACTTCTATATTAGTTACACTCTAAAAGTTATAACACGATATAATTTTAAATAAAATTATGAAAAATAAATATAATTACCTATCAAAATCCATAATTTATAATAACAACACTAGAAAATACAGTAAATTAGGTAAATATCTACCTGTAATATAAATCTCAACCTTAATAATAACATCGTTCTATATTTCATTTCCGAGAAAAAAACTAATATAATTTAATAACAAGGAATACATAATTTAATTCTCACATAAGAGAAACCCTATAAAATATTATTTAACAAACTAAATGTTACATAGACATATATAATTATACATATCTATAAACATTATTTACACATTAAACTTCACAATTTCCAAGAATAAAACTTTATTACTATTTACCACACCATAATATTTCATAGCTTTATAATAAAGTTTATTTCCAATACCCAGATATATTTCTACCAGAAATTCATAACCTAGAACTAATTTAAATGAGTTCTAACAAAAACATGGATTATATAAAGTTAACTAATTTCTTGTTTAAATATCTTCTCCTATTAATCTCTTTGAACTATTCCCGAACATATAAAAGGTTCAAAGGGTACACAGATAGAAAAACAAAGGTGATGTTTGTTTGAATAATAACCCATATAACAATACATTTTATATGTGCTTTTGAAAATAGAAAATAATTCAAATAAAAGAGATATTTACTAAAATACAAACCCTAGATTTTTATGATATATCCAATTGATAGTTTCTTATACT
Organism: Cunninghamia lanceolata; assembly: GCA_027924645.1. NCBI lineage: Eukaryota > Viridiplantae > Streptophyta > Pinopsida > Cupressales > Cupressaceae > Cunninghamia > Cunninghamia lanceolata. Next base: position 12,107,832 of record BSBN01000635.1, on the reverse strand, counting down.
AAAGTATGTCATAGTACTTAAAGACTCTATCGCATAGATAATTGTCATAAGAAAATAATTTGTGTAAAAGGAGCAGCATAGGCATATGAACCTATTAACAACACAAACATTTGAAAAGATATATGTATGAACATATTTTATAGATTAAATGCAATCTAACCTAATCAATCAAAAGAATACAACTCAGTATAAATTAACCTAGATTAAATATTTGGTTTTTCTGTGAAGACTTCTAAACCAGGAAAATTGCCAGAGAATTTTCTAAACTCGTCGGCTGTTCTAATCAGCGTATTCTTTGAAATGCATTGATTGCAGGATATATATGGATTTGTAGAAAAAGGCTTTGAACCTTTTTAAATAATGTAATTTGTTTGTTTTCTGGTTGCGTTTCCCCTCAACTCACCACAAATCTTGCAATTTGATATATTCGCATGAGTTATTTGCTTTTCAGCCCTTTTTTTTTTCTATGTCAAATAAAATGTCCTATCATGGAATGCAATGGATACAGGATGTACACAGTATGGAATTGTTTGAAAAACTTTTAATCAAAGACGAATGACAGAGTAAAGATGACAGCGAAACTACCTGAATAATCACGCCCCTAGCATTACCTTTTTTTTAGTGATTCAAGGTTGACCTGCTTGCCCGTGCGGCTATCTTGAAGACACCATAAACTTTATCATAGCGATACCTGTTAAATCTGTGGGGCATTTTCTAGGTTACTGCAGATCACATATGAATATCGGCTTAGGAGTATTTACAGCAACCCTACTTTTCAAATACACGATTTATGTTCTTTTCTCAAACATTTATGCAGAAGTGGGCAGGTGTGGTGAGTTTCAAACGGTTAAGAAGAATTGATGCACGATAGAGGAATTAAAAGGATCCCTCGATAGTTGTATTGACGGCCATAGATGGTGCAATCTTTTTGTGCAGGAGACGGATCAATCCATTGACAGAGGAGATCTATTCCTCTTGGAGAAATTGGCTTGGAAGATGAAGGCAGCCAATTATTTTGCTTGATTCAAGATATTTACTTACTGCTAAGAAATAATCTAAAGTAGAATTATTCTCTACGGTAATAGTAAAAAGTTGGAATTGCAATCGGTTTGTTAAACACGCCCTGTTGATTATCTATACAATTTATTTCCAAGATTGTTGTAAGAGGAATTGTTGTAAGGGCTGTGAACCACTTTCATCATTTTAAACAGAGCAATTTTCTAGTGAAGTTTATTGGCGATGCTAAACGAAGCAATCAGAATAACATCATGGATATGCAATACAATAATGTGCACAGCATCAAACCTACTGTATTAATGATAGGAATTCCAACCCATAACATCCTTGCGTATACTATGCAATCTAATCAATTGAATTCTAACCATACAGGCAAATAGATCATATGTAGCAGATCGCTAAAATAAAAGTCACTGACTGGTTCAACTACATACCTCATTTTCCTACATACACATTGCTTCCTTTGGACAGATCATCAAGAGAGAGATTATGTATTCAACTCTAGTAGCATGTCTTGTATCGACAGTTTAGATCTTGTATTTGACGGTCTATCCATAAACAACAGACCTCATGAATCTTCGGTGATCTGCAACATATTCTGCGGTGGTCAAGATCTCCAAGCATCCTTATCAATCAACCCACATCTCAGGTCGGCGGTTTTGGCATCGTCCTTCGGCATTTTTTGTTTGGTTTGATCTAAAACATCGACCGTCAACAATTTCCTCATCAGCATCTGGCCTTTTGCAAATTCTGCAATCTGTAGTCCACATTTTTCCTCGGACCAGCGGTTATTTCCATCATCTGTATACGCTGCAATGACCTCAATCTGTTCTTCGCAGCTCCGTTCTCCTTCCCAGATCTCCCACTCCGTTTTTTCCTCCTCTTCTCTCCTTCTCTCTGCTTATTATATAGAATTTCCTACCCTCAATGTTTGTACTCCACCATAAGGGAATAAACACATGATCCAATGCCAACCGAAAATATAGCTTACTTTCATTTAATTTTTTAATACCATTACAATATAACCCCTATTCTTTTATTTACTCAAGGGTAACTTTCATTTAATATAATACAACTTATAATCTTTACTTTATTTAATTTAGTATTTTATAGATATTTGGTATATAATAACTCATAAATATATATTACTTTATTTAATCATGTATTTACTTGGCCACATATATTTACTTTCATGTTTATTTTATTAATAATAGAATAATTCCACAACTTATAATGCCACTTTATAACTAATTTATCTCCTTTATTATTTATTTATTTTTATTTATTAATTATTTAATATATATTTGTTATATAACAACTAATAATTATTTATAAATCTATTTAATAAACATTAATCAAATTTATCTATTTATATACCACAATTAACCAATCACAATCATGCAATTACTCGACCATCAAACATGCAGAGAAAGCAAGATGACAACCCATAGAGACAAACGAAACTGAGAACAATGACTAGACGCAAAACTGAAGACTTATCCTCTACAAGGATGACGGATAACTAGGGAACCTTATGCTAACTCCCATCAACAATTCCATTGGCTAGGGCATGCTCAGACCTGCTAGTTCAAGTGGAGTCGATGCCTGGTACCTGCATCCTGCAGCAAACCTCAAGATTAAACATATATATACAAACATGAAGTCATGCACATAGTAAACAGAAATCACAGCGTGGTAGGGTACTCAGACACGAGTAATGCGACACCGTTCTGTTCACATAAATACATCAACAATTAAGTATTCAGTTGTCTACAAGGAAATTGAACAATCAATAACAATAGGATCTAGTATGACAATTATTGTTAAAGCATCATAACCCTGATTAAATATCACATTAAACTCAGAAATAACATTAATCCATTATATCAAATATGTCCATCAAACTACGAAACACAAAATATCAATAATCTAATATCATCAATCGTCATCATAGAAATAGGTCCATAACCAACTCAACATAATAACAAGGAATCCCACGTCTTGATATCTAATCCTACTAGGAATGCTATCAGTCTGACAGAAGCAAGGTGAGGGGCACTACATAGGAGATTGTGTGAAATAATGCAAACGCCTACTAAACCTTTTGGTGGTTTAGATGTTATTTTTTGTGGTGATCTCTACCAAGCAGAGCCTATACATGATTGCCTAGTGTTTCAAAATCCAAAAATAGATATTGAGCTAGTACCATACAATTTCTGGAAACAAAACATCAAATGCTATAATTTACAAACAACAATGAGGCAGAAAGACCAGGTCTTTATCTCTATACTTAACAGAATACGTACAGCTTCTCAAACAAATAATGACATAGCATACTTGAATAGCAAATGCTTACGCTCTCCACCTACAGACCCAACATTCCCATTTCTTTTTTACAAGAGAAAGGATGTTAATGCACACAACCAAAAAATATTATCTGTTCTACCTGGCCAACTAATTACAATCAATGCAATTGATGAAGATGACAACTCTATCAATGTACAACAATTATACAAACACACTACGAGTCTCGCGGATCAAATAATGTTAAAAACAAACATATCGATTGAGATATATGGTGGAAACTATGATACACAGGATGGCCTTGTCAATGGATCAGACGGAATATTCAAAGCATATATACAAACTACTAACATGGACATCATATGGATTGAATTCAATGACTGCCGCATTGGAAAATGCTAGATTACAAAACTAGCCCACCTGAACCAAACTTACATTGATAATGGATGGGTGGCAATTCTTCGAGTTGCAAAACTGATCCAAAGACTAAGCACAAAAGGAAAAATGACTATTAGAAAACAATTCCCAGTGCAACTAGCATGTGCTCGAGCAATACATAGATCACACGGACTCACAATGTAGGGCCTTGCATTTGACCCCTCAGGTGTTGTGCAACATGGGTTAACATACACAACTCTTTCTCGCACATCAAGTATTGGAACATTATATTTGTTAAGCCCTCTAACAGCAAAAAACTTTAAGGTGAAACCATCAATCAGAGAAGAAATGACACGGCTTGAAACGACTGCCAAATGGACTCTTCAAAACAACCTACATTGTGAGAGTGACACATCATTTATTACCATATCTACATTAAACACTCGTCATTTCCAACCCCATAAACATGACATCTTACACGACAAGGATTTAATGTCATCCAACATTATTTGTCTACAAGAGACATATTTGAAAACAACAATGGAAGACAACTCATTACTAGACTTCAATTGCTTTGTAGCATACCATGTACGGGTAAAAGTTCAACAAATTTGGGCCAACTTAGTCAATTTTGGTGAAACTTATGTTCTATCTGGATTCATTTTAGCTAAATTAGATCTAGGCCACAACTTTTCCAATTGGAACCATCCACTAAAAACATATGTAGCATCACTTTGGGGCTCAATTACCAAAAAAATAAAATTATTAGAAAAACTTGATGCTCTAACAACTCTTGTGCAAATAATCATTTTGAAAGAATCTAAAAATACCCTTTTGTAGATCAATCAATCTACTTTATAAAAATATAATTTTTAAACATTGCAATTAGTGTTTATATTTTATTTTTTATTTCTACTAAAAATAGGTCATTAGCACCAAAATTTGGTGGTTATTATCCTCTCAAGAGAAAATAGTAAAGTTTATCAAAAAAGTTTGAAAAAAATATGATGCACTAGAGGAGAGATTCCTTGTCAAGATGCCAATTTTTTTCCTATTTTGGATAAATAATGAAGACAAAAGTTGACACCCCATCGAAATAATTGTGTTTTCATTACACGCAACTTCCAAGATTTATTTAAAAATATATATTTATCAAATTGGGGAAAAAAATAATCCATGCACTAAAGTTTTGAGCTATGAATACACAAAAAAATATAGAAGGAAAATAAATGAAATTTACTATATAAAGTGTGATGTCACATTCAACCTTATTTTTCAGCATTTTATCAGCAATTAAATAATAGTGTCAATTTTATAAAATACTACATTTAAATAATTTTTTAATTCTTTTAAAAAATAGAAACATAAAATACACTAAAAAATCTACATTTTATTAGTTTACATCATTTTAAAATTTAGGACATATACGTCACTTTGTAGTGATTCAAGTTAAAAAGTTAGATCAGTGTTGGTTGTTTCCTTTATAAAAGTGTGACACATGTTTGTGCTTTTACCCATACATGGTGTAATGACCTATACTAGAAAACACATTAAAGTCTCAAATGCAATATCATTAACATTTGAAAATGTTGAAGCAATATTACTCTCGTTAACTATAACTGGACAAACACTTTATATTTGTAATATCTATGCTAGACCAGTGGCAACACTTACAAATATCCTAACAATTGTTAGTGAAGTAATGACAAATGTTTGTAAACAAAGCCCTATCTACATTGTAGGTGATTTCAACATTGACATGTCCACACACTAAAAAAAATAGAAATACTTAATGAGCACATGCAGATACACAACTTGCACTTGTTACTTGAAAAAACAGAGCCTTTGTCACAGGCCATTATTGATCATGTGTGGACAAACAATTATGCATATACAACTAGGATTCAAAGATTAGAAACATACTGGAGTGATCATGACACTTTCCTAATTCACATTGACAACATTGTATAGTCATGCCATGTGAAATAGTAAATGCATGTGCATTGTCTTGCAAAAGGTAAACATGTAGAACATATTGTCATTCCAAAATGTTTCAGTGCCTAGTTATGCCACTGCTTAATAGAATAATAGATGTGCAACTCATTATTAATACTATATTCATGGCTCAAATGCCAGAAACTAACACAAACACTATTTTGCAGGTGATTTAAAAACATGGATACCATCCAAGAGACATCATCTAGTTCAATGTCCACAAAGGCACAACAACAAACCAAAAAAAAGTAAAGTATCTAGATAAAACAAATACAATGCAGAATTACTCATGTCTTTATGTTAGTCATACAAAATACTTGCATTAATAAAAACTTCTAGAAAATCATAGTTGAACATAGATCTGCTACAAATGTTTTCGTAAAATATATCTTTACACATGCAATTGCCTTATCAAATGTAAGCTTTTATAATGTTCACTTTTGATTCTAAAAACAGGTAGGCTGTATTCAAAATCGTGTAATATGGATTCAGATCTCTATTTGTAATTTTTTGGATTTTGCTCTACATATCTAGTCATAAACTAGTTGGCTAGGCACATATTAATGGTTTTTTCCCACAGATGCATAGAAAACATGCAACTCAGTGGACAAGATCCTACTACTGCATTGATAAGAAAACGGTAATGCATGTCAATTGTGCTAAATAAAATGAAACTTGAACCATATTTTGACTGCATTTCTGACTTGCAATTTTGCTTTGTCATAGCTGAGTGCAAAGCATTGAATCAGATGGCACATCCTCTGGAGAATTGAATACACAGGGCAATGAAACCAATGAAAGGTATTGATTACAAATAGTTCTCTCTTCTACTACTACTTTGTCCAAAGCTAAAGTTTCAACACCATATTTGATCATTTAATGTTAAACCTTGACATGGCACATTTACATCCTTTTTGTTTCTTCTTCAGTCATACTAATTGTGGCTCCACTATTACCTTCTTTGTTGTATTCTCTCAAAATAAATTGAGAATATGCTTTTGACCCTGCAACACAAGTGTCCCTCCAGCTGTGATCACCTTGCCACACAATCATGAATTGATTCCAGATCCATTTTTGGATCAGTATCTGACTCAAAACAAAACCAATTAAATGTTCTTATGCTGTGCACAGCTTATGCGTTTAACTTCAGACCTGATTTCAGCTTTTTGGTGCACATAAATTGCATGTTTATGAGCTTTTACTGCAAATCATAATCCTTGTTTTAAGTGGCCCTTATAAACAGGCCTAGACCTGCCCCAACAGAGGAGGGGACTTATATTGAAATATACCAATGGAGTCAAGCCAGAATTCCTAGCCTTGCCCAAATTTTTTGCTTTTACATTATTGTTAAAGTAAACTTAAAGCCTTGCAAAGTTGGCGATGATTGCATTCTTCTAAAGTTGTTTTGCCTATTGTACTCTTTTGTACATGATACCATTTTAATGCCACTAGTAGTTGCATGAGTCCAACAAGAACATGATGTTCCAAGCACATTTATGTGACATTAACTGATTATAAGTCAAACTAAGTGAAACTAAAATAATTATTTCTAACATCTCATAAAAGGAGAGCCCTACAATAAATCACATCAACAAAGGAAACATTATCAAAAGATGACCTAAGAGACTTACTTTGCACCTCTTAACCTCTTATACTCACCATGGAGCTCTCTTCATTGGACCCTCCAACATGTTTTGAGCTTCAAAAATGAGTTTAAAGCTAAGGGTTATGCAACTGTTCATAATTTACAAAGGCAATGCTTTCAGCACCAGTTCAAAGACATCAGACAAATCTTCAATCCTTCCACACTCCAGTTACTCCAGCTTTGATTAAATGGTATCAGGTTTAGGGACTCCAGCAATATCATTAAACTGAGTACACATTGAAAGAATCTAACCTCAACACACACAAATAAAATAGTTTCATACTATGTTATTCTAGTTCTTCATACATTCCATATTACCTCTACCATATTTAATGTGGTCATCTATTATTCTTGTTTTATTTAGCAACTGTCCTCTATTTACCACAGCCACATTTGATCAGATCATTGTTCTTTATAAGCTTTAGTTCATAATAACCATGCCCATTTGACAAAAAACATGTATAAATGAAGAAATGAACCTGCAAACTTTTGAACTATTATTTTTCTTATCTAGAAGAGTAGACTAGCATAAATCCTAACACTTCTTTCAACAGCATGTTTTGCAGCTTATTATAACATATTGTGTAAAATAGTTTCCAATAAGAGTGACTTTTCTTTGAATAATCTAGCTTGGGATATTGGCTTTAGTTTAGAGTGGAGTCTTGACTTTAGCATAGAGATCTAGAGAAGTAATTGCCTATTTGTCATAATTCTTCTTACACCATGGATGTACAGTCAATTCACTTTCAGCATGGGAGAAGATTGATTTTCCTCTATCAGAGCTTAAAAATAATTGAAGGGTGTTCAGTTATGCAATTACATAAAATGTGCTTAACATTGAAAGGAAAAGAACATGAACATCTTGTTTTGTTCAAAATTCCTCAGAACTGTACCTTTTCAAAACTGAAAGTCCTTGCGAATTCTTTAGGTTTCTTCTTACATGTAATGCACATTGCGAGCTGTATCTCCTGCAATTTGTAGATTTTGTAGTATCTGTGACTGTGACTGTACTTGTAAGTTATCATTAGAACTTGAATGCTTTGAGAATTAGAATGATCTTTTGACTAATATATGGAAATGGTGTATGTGCTTCTAACCATTTATGTTGAATGGTATTTATCTGCAATTGTAGACTTACTAGCTTCAAAGATTTGACAATTCTTTTGATTTGAAATATATTAGTTTCTTTGTAGAGATGGACAGGAATTTATCATGGCTATTGAATCATTCGCTTCTGGTCTAGTTAGATGACATAAAATTATGCAACTTTGGCATATTTAATTGCATAACTATAATCTTGTTCTTACCTGTATATTTCACTTTCTCCATTCCAAGAATGTAACATATGCTAATTTTCTGCTTTCAAGAACATTATGTATACATATAATTGAGACAACCATTACTAACTAATTCCCTTGGGTGAGGATAATCGTCACAATACCCTTGATATATTATTCTAAATTGTTAATAAATACATTACTTATTTGCTACATAAATTTAACTTCCCAATTTGCTTTTGTAGGTCAGCGTCCATAGCTCCAAAGCGCAGTACGATATTGGAACTTTGCACCAAATGAACTGGTTCTATATTCGAAGGGGATATACTTGTTGTTTATGGCCCTACATCTAACAGGTACACCAATATTCCCAGTAAAACATAAATTGTGCATGTAGACCTTGTGGACGCTAATGGACAAATGGCAATAACAGTCAATATTAGCAACACTTTGATAAACACATTCTACCCATGTATGGTAACTGGCTCCAGCATTCGCATTACAAACTTCTTAATCAAAAGTAAAACACAATACGAAAGAGGTGATGCAGACTGTTGCCTTGCCTTGACCCCTAAAACCTTGGTTGAAACTGTGCCCACTGTTTGTAATCACCATAGGTTGACACCTGACTCAACTATCTCACAGCTAATAGAGGCAGAATCCAGCTATGCAGTTGGCTCCTTTGGAGCCATAGTTACAAGCTATCATGTCAACAAAAATCAGTACGAAGTCCACGTCAAAGATGGTGACCTCCAAGAAGACATGGCTACTGTACGTACCAAACCATTTACATATTATTTCATATTAATGTTTTCTTATCATACTTCCAATATGCATCTACATCTGCACATTATGTATTGCCCAGTTCGCAAATACTTCAAACACAAGTTTTTTTGCAGGTTGTTATTCCAAACATCAACACAGAATTGTCTGCAAATTTACAACACATGCTCTCAATAACAGAAACACCGATGTTACTTTTTAAAAATGTTGTTAGACATGGGTTGAAAGGCACAAATGTCATGCGCACAACCCAGTCTACTTTTTTGCAGGAGCTTAATGATGAAAGCACAAAAGCACAGCTACAGACCCTTGCTAGATGCAACATCCAGGCAAGAACAAAAAAAAAAACATTTTTGTAATCTCATAGTTAAATTACATAACACATTACCTTCTTTGACTATGATGCAGAATTCATAACAACTACATTCTCTTTTCAGGTAGTTGGCACACTCAAGGCAAAGAATGTCCATTTGCCTCCCTACGAAGCATGTTGCAATACATGTCAACGCACAATGTTGTTTGACACTCCTGTTGAAAAAGGTTCAGCCCACTGCACAAACTGTAGAACAATGACACAATATTCCTACCGTCACAACCTAATTTGCACTTGCACAAGCAACACGGCAATATTGACTGCCACTTACATGGAGATCTTCTACAGCAGAGCTTTCCGAACCTTGCAAAAATTGCATACGAACAATACAGTGATGACATTTCCACCACAGTGTTCCTCCTACGTAGATTCCAAATATATGGAACATTTACATTGACAATATTTACATTGGCAATAAACAATTCCATTGTCAAAATTGTCAAACAATGAGCATCCTATAAATTATGCTCTTTACTATACCTTGATTTACTAAATGCTCTATTGCTAGTACTGTTTTTAAGTAACTTGATAGACTGTAACTGTACATGCATGTTTTGCCTGTGAATATGTAACCTGTAGCTTTGATCCAATATGTATATAGAAAAATTTAAATCATATGTGTGTAAAGCAATCAATACAGCCCTCACTTATAGATTAGTGCAATTATGTAATCAAAACTAATCAAAACTTATGGATTAAATGTTTTGTATGACTTATTTACTGATATTTTGTAAATTAGCACAAAATCATATTTGATGTCTATAGTGATGTCTAATACTGCCAACAATGATATTCAGTTGATTGTCATAAACATCATTTCTAAACCCCCAAGGTTTCCTGTCTACTCATTTCTAATTACTCGGACCTATACCTTTACAACCTGCTATTTCTGAGATTTACAAAATCATATCCATCTGCGATGCATGTAATAACAATTCATTGTATTTTTCTGCATGAGAGAGTAAAAACTCTCGAATGACTGATGTACTCCAAGCGCAGTAAAGTTCTTTTTTTTCCTTCTCAAGTCTTTTCACTGCAGATTTGCGGATCACATGTCAGTAGATTTTTTCAAATATCAAATTACTCAGAATTTTAAAATATCATATTGATACTGGAAAAACGCGTTCAGAATTTGTACATTGGAAAACCAAAATATCACATCATTGTTTTATGCTCGACATTTATTTAAGGTGCAATTTTTTTTAACAAAAAGTCCAAATTTTTTTATTGATTAAAATGTTTCACTTTTATTGAAAGATTAACCCTATTTAACATCCACGTTGTTTAAGACCTTTAATGATGAATGTTCACCTGTTACTTCATGTTCCTTATGCAGCTGAAGAAATTAGTGTAGAATTTATTTTCTCCAGCTCCAACTTCTACATAGTTATTTTGCCTATACTAGGCATCAAGAATACTGACCAGGTATGCACTACTTACCCTTTTTTTTCAAAGATTTATATGGCTTTTACCTGTTATAAGGCACATTATTTTGAGTTGGTTTCAATGGTTTTACAACCTCTATGAAATTGAACAGCTATGACCCTATAGCTCTACTTCATCTCCAAGCGACTGTGATTATGCCCTTTTCTAAATCTGTGCTTCAAGGCGCAGGACTGGTTGCAAGTATAAAGCAACATCAGCAAAGACTGTTTATGCCCTTTTCTAAATCTGTGCTTCAAGGCACAGGACTGGTTGCAAGTATAAAGCAACATCAGCAAGGCTGTTTTGCACAACTCGGCTAACACCTTTTGTGGCTTACTGGTTTTAAAGACCATGCTATGCATCTTGTCTATTTGTAGGATATTTGTAAACTACTTAAATCATGTATTAGGTTCAAGATCTAAGGCTTGGCTCTCTGTTTTTAAAGATTGAGCCATGCCTTTGAGTCTCAATAACTTCTTCACTGATATTGCAATTAGGTCTTTGCGGGTTAGGTCTTAAAATGTAGAAAGCTTGCAGCCCTGAGCAATGAGTAGAAATAGAGTTTTCAATGAACATGGAATGAGAGGCAGGAATGTGACTTAGTAACTTCTATGTTAATTTTAAGGGTTAAAAGGGTTAGATCTTGTTTTATTTTCATAAAAGAAGTTTTTTTCCTTTTTGCTGCGGGTTTGCCCAGGAAGAGAATAACAACTGAGAAAGAACAGTAAGTGCAATAACTTAGATGGTTGCCTACATTAGTAGGATTCTACCTCCATAGAAGTGATACCAGTGGTCAGTTATACATATTCAGTTATACACTGTCACCTGCATGACAAGGCATTCTGTGAATTCACATCAAAGCATCAAACTAGAAAAATGTGCGAAATTTGCGAATTCACATCAAAGCATCAAATTAGTCATATAGTGTTATTAGAATCATAGTATAGTTAATTAGGGAGGGCATTATTCTGACTAACTGCAACCAACATGACAAAGGACGAAGTTTTAAATAAAATACTGCAAAGGACAAAACCGCCTTCCCAGCATTTGGCAGGAACTACACTGCAATGCGGCCTTGTTATATTTATATTTATGTATGGACAGACTTTTATTCATGTATTTCTTTGAAACAATGAATTTGGTTTTAAAGTCCTTGTTTATATCTGCTCCCTCAACTCTTAGATTTTGTATGGGGATATGGATATCGCATCAACATGCAGTTGGCCATGTATAAGTCAATGTTTTTTTTAAGTTACCCTATTATGTGGTATGGCTTTTGACCATATCCTATGACACCATTGATCATATTACAGATGGTATTGATCCTTTTGAGTGTATCCAGAAGTCACTGCATTCTTTGAGACTACATCTCTGTCGATTCATTTCATCAAACAGTATTACCACATTTGGCATATATACTCACAACATTTTACTTAAACATCATTCATTTGAATGGTCATCAATTAATAGTACAACAAAAAATTGTAAATATTTGTCTTATTTTTATTGGCCAAAATTAACTTTTGATTATTGAAGTGGATGATGTTTAAGAATAGCCTAGTCAGGGTATCTTCATCCTTCCACCAGACGTGCCAATAAATCCACTTGCGTTTCATTCTCTGCCACTATTTCTAAGGTGTTTCAAATTCAATTGTAATTAAGAGAAAAAGAAAACAGCCTGTGTATGCAATCTCCAATGTCGTTGCTGTTTCAGAAAAAACACAATAAAAAGTTGGGCCATATATTTTTTATTTACATTACAAAATCAACAAATTGTCAAATTTAGTGCTGATTACAAAATCAACAAATTGTCAAATTTAGTGCTGATTAGACCAAAAGTTCACATATAACCATCTATTAGCCAAATAAGCTACAATCTTTTCACTTACAATTGTTATTAATTAGTTATTAGAATTAAATAGTTGGAAATAATTGCATGTGAAGTAGATAAAAAAAATTATAAAATTTGTTTATCTCTATTTTTAAGACAACTAATTTTTTAATTTTTTTAAAAAACTAAACACTACTAAATTTTGGGTGTATACACCTAAAATTGGCATGACTGTACCTAATATTTATTCGATTCACTTCCTCTCATTCAATTAAATAAATTACATTTTATTTAATTAATTAAAATCACTTACATCAACTTCATTCTTCTAAAATAATTAAATAAATTTATTTATAATTAAAATCTTTTATTCCTCCAAATTTAAATAAAATGCAAATTTTATTTAAATAAAATCTAAAATCCTCAAAAAATAAAATATATTTATATATTTTATTTATTCCTCTCAATTATATACAAAATAATTAAATAATAAATCTTTTTATTTAATTATGCCTTCTTATCTTCATAAAAATCATTCTTATTTTCCAAAAATACTTTTCTCTTGTCACATAAAAGCAAAAGCTGGGTTACAAAAGCAAAATCAGTTTTAAAGCATCTTTAAAGCAAATCTTCTTTTAAATTAGAAAAATAAATTCTAATTTAAGAAAATTAAATCTCATCCTCATCAAGAGAGGAGTTAACTCAACTAAGCTGCTTTTGGAAGGACATGTGTCCTTCTTCTATTAGATGCACGTTCCTCAACAAACCTCCTCCGTTGATCCCTTCTTTTCTTCTCAACTATTGATTTTCCCTCACTCTCTTCTATAAATACAACCTTCTTCTCTTCATTTCATATTTGGATTTTGTGTAAACTTATGCTGCAGAGATATCGGCACGCTTTTGGCACCCCTACATCCATTTGAGCATCCTCATTCATAATCCATTTATGTATTTGAAGCTCATCTTCAAATACACAAGTATCACAGCAATTCACTCTTTGTCATCTTCAAACAAGCAAGCAAGCAAAAGCTTCTGAGGGCTTTTATTATCAAGATCAAAGAGAGATAGGCGAGGTATAGAAGGCGAAAGGTAAAAGGTGAAGGTATCATTATTTTTCATTATTTTTAATCTTCCTTTATCTTCATATTTTGTAGATGTTTGGGTTTTATTATTCATTTATTTGATTAACCTATTTTCCCCCTCACATTTTGGCGCCCACCGTGGGGCCCTTGCCCCTCTACTAATCAAAAAATCTGAGTTTTCTTGAAGACAGGTCTGTACAGGTGACGAACAGGCCTCTAACAGAGTTTTTGTTCATTCGACTCCTGAAATGACGCATGCACCTCTCGAAGTGACGCATCTGATAAATTGGCGCATCCGACCTTCTAAGTGATGCTTTTACATTCTGTTGTTGCGCATCTGCTTTTCTGGTGCATACGACATCTGAAGTTGTGCATACAACTTGACTTCGCTTCTAGTTTCAAACTTGCGCATACACTCTGCCAACTTGCGCATATACTCTGTCAGATTGCGCTTCTGTAAAATTGTGCATTTACCCTACCTTTTTGCGCATTCATCTCATCCTTTTGCGCATCTGCTATTTTTGCGCCTGTACCTCGTCTTTTTGCTCATTTAATCTCTGTATTTGCGCTTCTATTAAAAAAGCCACACACTCCCTGTTTCTGCACATTCAGGCTGAAGTGTTGCGCATCTGTCTTCTGATTTCTGTTTTAGGTTTTCTGATTTTTGCATGCTGGAACTAACGTCTGTTTTGTAGGAGTAGTGGCTGGAGTAGGTCATCTAGATTTTTTTGCTTAGTTCATCTAGCCTAACTAGGGGTGAAGTAATCAAATGCATTTCATGACAAACTACACATAGTCCCTAACTAGGGAGGAAGTAATTGGACCAAATTGCTATCTTGCATTGTGGATTTATTTTCTAGTTTAATCGCTACTATCTTCTACAAACATGAAATGAACAATGCTATGATTAATCACTTTTCAAGTTAACAATCGTGTGAGTGCACAAATTAGTTTAGCCCATTTAGTTTTTATTTTATTTTAACTAGGTTGGGTGAACAATTGTTTTCTATGCTTGTGAATGACAATAGGCTTATGCTCTTCCCTTAACTGAGTGATCAAAGTGCCAGACTTGTCATTCTTTTTGTCAAACCTTTAGGAGGGCTTGCCCTTCGATGCATGCTTGTCCAAGTGGGAACGACCCTGAGTGGTAACAGGCTGAAGCCAAGCCCTACCAAGCCACTTAAAATAAATTGTGCTTAGGGTGAAAACCTCAAGTAACGATTGCTGTTGTGTTACACCGACGGCCAACCTCCCCCAAAACCCTCATAGGCATAACCCTTTGAGGCTGGGAGACTCCATAACGGAGAGCAGCGCCGTCGCACGTGTAACCACTTGAACGGTTGCCCTGATTAAGAACCAATTGTGTAGCAAGCCAAAAACCCTATTCGTTGATGCAAAGGGCGGAGCTCTTAAAACGGCCTCGATTCAAGTGACTCTTAGTAGAGGTAGCAGGGACAATCCTAAGGTTCGGTGTGGGGATGAGCCTAAGGAAACCTGAATCTGGTATGCGTGATAAGTGAGTGCCATGGAGGGGAGCTGGTGCTACTAGATTCTGGAGCTACACGTTTTGAGTGGCACAGCTAGAGGATTCAACGAATATTGTCACATCCAGCTTAAGTTGTACTTGTTTTGAGTCATCATAGTCCAAAAACACAAAAAAAATATAAAAAGATTAAAAATCATGGAAAACTTCTGTGTTTGCTGTGCTTTTGCCATAATTGAACATCAACATCATCAGAAGCACCAAGTTTTTCAAACCAAAAACAACAAACAATCCTGAGAACGATCCAAAATTCCCAAAATTTAGAGAAAGCAACCAAAAAAGCCAGAATTGCGCATTTGCCTCGACTTCTTGCGCATTTGCTTTGACTTATTGCACATTTGATTAGGTGGCGCATTTAAACAAACACAGAATTGCGCATTCACTCTGACTTCTTGCGCATTTGACTCCTGCTGTTGTGCATTCAAACTGTTGCGCATTTGAACTAGAAAACAAAAACCGTATCTTCCAAGAGCAAAACTTGTCAAAAACTTTTCAAAAAAACCATCTTCAAACCTGTTCAGTTTTTCAAAATCTGATTGAGACCTTGCAAATCAACCATTTCTCCTTCTTTTCTGCACCATAGATGCTTGCTCATCCACAATCTCGCCAAAATCTTTCTCCAAGTTTCCAACAAGGTTATAGTCAAAGTTTTCTTGATCAAAGTCAAATCTCAAACAAGACCTAGTGAGCCTCCAAGTATCAAGGATTACTTATCCTTCTTTATCGAAACTCCACTAGTGGATTGTGTAAAGGCTAGTCAACGTCAAGTAACGGATTCCTAACATCCTAGCTTTTGACTATCGCTTTTGTATACCCACCTTGTTTTGACACCACCTAGATCTAAGGGGAACCTTGCTAAAACCTTGTTTCATCCTAGCACCTTGCTCAAAATCTTCCAAGCTCACCTCATCCCATCTCTTTACTACCTTGCATGCTCTTGACAAGATTACAAAAACAAAAATAGTTAGAAATGGCAGAGAAAAGTATTTTTGAAGGTCACGAAAGGATGAAGAACCTTCCATGGAAGAGATCCTCAAAATGCAACATGACACAAAATTTCAACGCCTATTAGATGGAGTACTTGCACAAGACTCTACAAAATTCTTCTTGCACGTAGCAAACCTAGGAGTAAAACTTCCTAAAGGTTATGATGTAGAGGCTCTACGAGAAACTGAAGAAGAGAGAATCTCAGAAGGAAGTGGACAAGGTGAAATACCCATGGATAAGAGCAAAGCAACAATTGACTCCTTGGATGCCATAAGTCTAATGAACCAAAAATATGAAGCTCTCGAACAACAAATTTCAGACATGAAAATGGGAACATCGACTAAAAACTACACCTTAGAGGATATTTCACCATATCCTTTTGATAGGTCCTTAATCATGATTCCCTTCCCCTCAAGATTTGAAATGCCTAAATTCGATAAGTATCGAGGGAAGGGCGATCCAAGAGATCATATCAGAGAGTTCAATGCTACTTGTCTAGAGGTCGCACATAACGACACTTACCTTATGCGACTATTTCCACGGAGCTTGGGAGGACAAGCCATGGATTGGTTCTCTAGATTGCCACCTGGTATTAAAACATTCAATGAACTTGTCAACAAATTTGTCACCCACTTCTCATACAATATTGAGCACGACATCTCAATATTGGATCTCTGTAACACCAAACAAAAAGGAGGAGAATCTTTCGCTGCCTTCTTACAGAGATGGAGACAGCTGGCAAGCAAGTGCCCACACCAAATACCAGAGAAATAGATGCTAGAGATGTTTGTCCACAATCTGCAAATGGACCTAAGCTACCAAATCCAAATACAATGTCCCACTTCTTTTAG
This sequence comes from Cunninghamia lanceolata, assembly GCA_027924645.1. Classification (NCBI taxonomy): domain Eukaryota; kingdom Viridiplantae; phylum Streptophyta; class Pinopsida; order Cupressales; family Cupressaceae; genus Cunninghamia; species Cunninghamia lanceolata. Next base: position 12,090,341 of record BSBN01000635.1, on the reverse strand, counting down.
CAAGGTCATTGAGATGGGCCTTATCATAGAAAAAGCTCTAATTGCAAAAGGTCAAATCAAGCTCTATAAAGACTCTCCCAATACCAACACCAACAATGACAAACCTAGGTTCTGGATGAAAAACAAGAATGTTGTGAACGACGGGGTGGTGGATGCCAAAAATACGGCACCTAAACAACCAATTTTCAACCTATCAACACCTCAAAATAACCCCCCACAAAACAAACCAAGAAATACCGAATCTAGGTTTACCAACTTTTGACCTAGGAGAATGTTCACACCTTTGGATGAGTCACTAGAAACTGCCCTACGGAAACTAATCGCCAACAATCTCATAAGGCTTCCCTCAGCACGAGAGTACGAACCAAAGGTCAAACCCTGTTGGTGGAACGACAATAATTTTTGTGAATACCACTGAAACAGGGGGCACAAGACAAATGATTGTATTGCACTCAAGCATATAATCCAAGACTTAATAGAGCAAAACAAAATATCCGTCAACGGACAATCTCACGGACATACCTCCAACAGTGATCATCAGGCATTCAAGGATCCTCTTCCTACCTACAAGCAGGGAGGACCTTCCAACAGAAATAACAGTGGCTCTAACAATGCAAACTACACAAATGTCAGCTTCGACTATGTTGTTAACCATATCTTAGAGGGTGATTCACACATCAATGTGATCACTGTCAACAAGGATCCGGATTGCAACGTTACTACCCGTAGTAACAAGGTCACCCTTAGAGGAGCTTCTGCTCCTCCGTCTAGTCAATACAGTATCGTGGATCAACTCCATAAAACACCTGCACACATCTCCATGTTGGAACTTCTGCGTCTGTCTCCTTCTCATAGGTCTATACTTGACAAAGCCTTAGCAGAAGCCTCCATTCCCACGAACCTAGTTGAAGAACAATTCCAAACTATGGTCGGTCACATCACCTCATTGCACTCCCTATCATTCACTGAGAAGGATGATATGTCTATCACTCAACCCCATAATGCCTCCCTTCACATTGAAGCTTTCATACACAAGCACAAGATCAAAAGAGTCCTAATTGATGGAGGGGCTGGTTTGAATATCTGCACATTGAAGCTAATCCTTACATTGGAGTTTTCAGAGAAGGCTATAGATCCGAAAAGAAAAATCACCATAAAAGCCTATGATGAGGAAGAAAGAACGTCTAAAGGAATTGTTACCCTACCAATCAGGGTGGGCCCCATAGTGAAAGATGTAGCTTGTTAAGTCCTTGACATGGAGCTAGCATACAACATTCTTCTTGGGCGACCATGGATCCACGCTTTGAAAGCAGTACCTTCTACATACCATCAATGTATCAAGTTCCCACATGAAGGACAAGAGATCACCATCCAAGGTGATCCTAACCCCTATCAATACTGCAACTCCATTCAGCCCAAACCAGAAGTTGTGATCCCCAATAACCGTGCCTCTGCTTCTTCCTCCTCTCATGTTGACCTAGCTACACTTGCTTCTTCTTCAGGGGCATCTCAACCCAAACTCCAACTCAAAGATAAAGGCTTGGGTGAGTACACGATATCTCAGTCCCTTTGTTTGGCACAACTGCCTCTATCTCCTCGATCCTATGGGAGACCTATTTTAAAAACACCCACAGCGGAGAAGCCAACCAAAGGACCATTTGTGAAATGGGGAAGCCTAGAAGATGAAAGTGATGAAAAAGATATCCTACAGTGGCTATACAAGGATGAAGCTAGCTCCTCAATGCAACATGACCATCCCATTATACAAATAGCACAATATGGTCAAGGCTTTCAAATGCTATAGAGAATGGGGTATGAAGGACACGGTCCACTTGGTTCAAGAAAGGATGGCATCACTGAACCCATCCAACCTCATACCTTAACAACTCGAGACACTACAGGGCTAGGCTACACTGGAGCACCAAGAAACAACAGAACCAACAAGAACAAAGGCAAACAACTAGAAGTATCCACTAGCAATCTGGTTGAACAAATTCAGAGAATGCAAATGGGGAGAGAAACTGACTCTAACGAGTATGAATGGGATAGCCTCTTTGAGATGTCTTGTGATGAAAAGGATATAGATGTTGTCCACGAGTACGACCCAACCCATGACAATGAGGGACAAGGTCCAAGGGCTAGGTCATTAGAGTCCGACCCGCATAGCAACAATAGTGAAAATCGTGAGGAAGGAATGTTTTCCCCCTTGACGGACCCACTAATAGAGAGTACCATCGCAGACTTTGTCCGCTTCTTCAATAACTCTATCCTAACGATCAACGCCATTGAACCAGACCAACCTAATGATCCCTTACCTTTGGTGTACCCTGAACTTATCGACTGGAACCTAGAAGGTACCACCCCTAAACTAGACACCTTCAAAAATGATGATGCAATCATCAATTACCTTGAGCTTAGAGATCACCTACCTGCAGGAGACCACAGAGCTGGCTATGCTATTGAACTCAACGAGAAAGCCTATTTTGGAGAGAGCGCCAAGCCTTTCAGTCATAAAAACATCAAAATAAAAGAACGATCTAATGGTGAAAACCGCTCCGCGGCAGTGTTAGATCATCAAAATAGTAAAAATAAAGACATATCCAATAGTGAAAACCTCTCTGAGGCGCCGAAGGATGGAAGGCTTGACCCTCTCCCCAATCTTACACATCAAGAGAGATCGTCGATCTTGATAGAACCAGCAGAAGCAATCAATGTCAACACAGGTGATAATCCAAGAATGGTCCACATGGCAAGGGCTCTGACAGAACATGAAAAACCACCATTTATAGATTTCTTCAAAAGAAAACAGATCAACTTTGCATGGACATACGCTGACATGCCAGGGCTAGATCCAAATCTTATCATGCATCATTTATCTCTAGCTCCGGGAGCTAAACCAGTCAAACAAAAACTTAGAAAGATGCATCCACATGTGGCCCTCATGGTAAAAGAGGAATTAAAGAAGCTGTTAGACGTTGGATTTATCAGGCCTATAGACTATCCTGAATGGGTTTCGAATATAGTACCGGTGGCTAAACCAGATGGTAGGGTCAGAATATGCAATGATTTTAGAGACTTGAACAAGTCTTGTGCCAAAGATGACTTCCCCCTGCCCAACATAGACATGATTGTCGATCTTACAGCAGGACACACTATGCTGTCACTCATGGATGGTTTCTCAGGATATAACCAGATAAAGATTGCACCTGAGGACCAACACAAAATTGCCTTCACATGTCCTTGGGGCACTTACTGTTGGTGTGTCATGCCATTCGGTCTAAAAAATGCTGGGGTGACATATCAGAGAGCCATGACAACAATCTTCCACGACATGATGCACACCATAATGGAAGACTACGTCGATGACATTCTAGCAAAGTCTCTCACAAGAGAAGGGCATCTAGCAGTACTAGACAAGATCTTTAACAGACTGGAACAGTTCAATGTGTGACTTAATCCAAAAAAGTGTGTGTTTGGGGTCACATCAGGAAAATTACTGGGATACATAGTGTCTGCAAATGGTATCGAAGTTGATCCCGCTAAGGTGAAGGCCATAATGGAGATGCCACCTCCTAAAAATTTGACTCAATTGAGATCCCTACAAGGCAAACTATAGTCTATTAGACGGTTCATTTCCCAACTGGCAGACAAGTGCCACCCATTCTCTCATTTGCTACACAAAAATGTACCCTTCAAATGGAACGAGTCATGTCAGCAGGCATTTCAACAGCTAAAGGAATACCTAATGAAGCCACCAGTATTAATGCCACCAATTCAGGGCAAGCCTCTATTACTGTATATCTCAACTACACCAATGGCTCTGGGAGCTCTCCTTGCTCAACAGAATTATAATGGAAAAGAACAGGCTATCTACTACATTAGTCGAACACTCGTCAGATACGAATTGCAATACACACCAATAGAAAGAGCATGTCTAGCAGTGGTCTTCGCCTCGCAAAAATGGAGACATTACATGCTGTCACACTCTGTTAAACTGGTGGCAAAGATTGATCCACTAAAATATTTACTCAACAGGGTTGCCTTAACAGGTAGATTATCAAAATGGGTCATGCTTCTCAGCGAGTTCGAGATTGAATATGTGGATAGAAAAGCGATAAAAGGACAAGTGCTTGCAGATCAACTAGCAGAGGCACCTTTAACGGATGACAACCCCCTGATCTTTGAATTTCCAGACAAGTCTATCTTTCACGTCAACACAACAAACTGGAAAATGTACTTTGATGGCTCCTACACTCAACATGGATTGGGGGCAGGTATCTTATTAATCACACCTAATGGCGACACTATTCCAAAGTCATACAGATTAATGTTCCCTTGCACTAACAATGTAGCGGAATACAAGGCTCTGGTCATCGGTATCAAGCTAGCAGTTGAGTGGAACATCAAGGAACTTCAAGTCTATGGTGACTCACAACTGGTCATCAACCAAGTAAATGATGACTACCAAACGAAGGATGAGAAACTGATTCCTTATAAACGCATGCTAGATGACTTCAAGGAGTATTTCATCAAGATATCATTCGAACAAATACCAAGAATCGAGAATAAAGCTGCAGACACAATGGCTACAATCGCATCCGTCCTCGACATTCCAGGCAATCAAACACGATATGAGTTCTTAGTAGAGCCAGTCTCCTGTCCTGCTTATGACACTCCATATTCCCATATCATATGCCACATCGTGGGAACCGATTCCCCTCTCTATGGTAAAATATTTGCCTATCTAAAAGAGAATAACCTCCCACCTGACCTCTCCCATAACCAGAAAAGAACCTTCATCTGGCATGCATCTCGGTATGCCATTGTCGCTAACACCTTGTATCGCCGAGGTCTCGATGGTACTCTCCTTAGGTGTCTAGATAGAGAGGAATATCAAACTACTCTAAGCGACATACACGATGGAATATGGGGGGCTCACTCTAGTGGCCCTACCCTAGCCAAGAAACTCATACGCATGGGATACTATTGGCCAACTATGGAACAAGACTCCTATCAGTTTGTAAAGAAATGCAAAAAGTGCCAAATCCATAGGAACCTGATACACGCACCAGCGCAAGAGCTATAGCCGTTGACAACTCCTTGGCCTTTATGTCAATGGGGACTTGACTTAGTGGGCAAGATCCACCCTCCTTCCTCAAGCGGCCATAAATTCATCATCACTGGCACAGAGTACTTCACGAAATGGATTGAAGCCGTGCCCTTAGCCAACATCACAGGCAAACAGATTGCCTCATTTATCCTAAACTATATCATTTGTCGTTATGGTGTCCCTTTGTCCATTATCAAGGATAATGGATGATCCTTCAAACATCAAGATGTCAGGGAACTATGTGACAAATTCCATATCCAGCACCGCTTCTCAACTCCTTATTACCCACAAGGTAACAACCAAGCTGAGGCATCAAATAAAACCATTCTAAAAATCCTAAAGAAAACTATCAATGATGCTGGCCGTGACTGGCATGTCCAACTGAATCCTGCACTGTGGGCCTACCACACAAGCATCCGCACACCCACAGGTGCGACACCATACTCCCTAGTCTATGGATCTGAAGCTATCTTGCCCATTGAAGTTGAGATCCCATCCTTGCGAGTCTCATTAAAAGGCCTCATATCAGATGAAGAGTACAGAGTAACCAGACTCCAAGCATTAGGCAATAGGCCTTTAATCACTTGAAAGCATATCAGCAATGCATGTCTAGAAGCTACAATCATAGAGTAAAACCCCAGATATTCCAAGTCAATGACCTAGTCCTAAGAGAAAATCCCAGAAATCAGCAAGACAAAGAAAGGAAAGGAAAGTTTGAACCTAACTGGCTGGGTCCCTATGTTGTCATCACAGCTTATGGATCGGGGGCATATCAATTGGCTACATCTGAAGGTGAACTATTCAACGACCCTATCAACAGCATGCACCTTCGCAAGTTCTATACCTGAAAACCCCAATGTAAGGGAGTCTTGAAAAAATCCAAAAAAATCGAAAAAGAGATAAAAAACAGAACAAAAAAATAAAAAAATGAGAAAATAACAAAAAAATCGTCCTACGGTGAAAACCTAGCAAACAGGCACCTAGGATAGGTACCATGGTGAAACCCTGGCAAACAGGCGTCGTGTGTACTTTTAGCTTCTTGTGCAAATAAAAGCAAGTGGTGAAAACCTGGTAAACAGGTGCTATCTGTGACAAACCACTTTCTCCATCTGTTTCGACTTCATATCTCTTGTGTCCTTCATCTCGTTCATCTTGAACCGGTCTTTTGAACCATTGTTGAAGTACGTCACCTCTGAGTTATCACGTAGGCAAGGCCATTCTCAATGCACCCCCGAGGCTTCACTTCACCTCACTTCGCTCCTCTCCTCTCCACTCCACTGTCCTGTCCGTCCCATATCTAGTCCTTCTGTCAATCTGGGTCCGTGCTATTTCTGCCCCACTTTGCCATCGCCTAGGTCTTAGGTCCGCTAGGGTTTATCCCGAACTACGTTGCCTCTGCGTCGTCACATAGGCAAGGCCATTTAGCAATGAGCCCTCGAGGCACTAGGTCAGTCCCTTAGGGTCTGTCTCTCCATGTCTATCTGTTGTCTCACTCATAATAAGTCGATCCTTGTCTACACTGGGGGCAACTCCTCGACCTAGTTGCGGATTTGGATTCTTGAATGCCACTGTTCTAAGAGGATACCAATAAGGATTGTGATACCTTTCACTAGACAAGCAAGAGCAGCAAAACAAGCTACCCAACAAACAAAAGTCCTTGACTCAAAAACATCAACCTGTCCTAAACAAAGTGCAACACCATACCAAAGACACTAAGACTGATTCTATATCAATTATGGCAAAAGACACATCTAATGCAAAGAAGTTTTGTCAACATGTTAATTTACAAGGTCTTGAATTTTTGTCATTATGTCTTCCTATGCTACTCAAGGATGCCAAAAGCTAGAGATGCTATGATGGGGGCATAATTGTTTTATTTGTTTGCTGCTTGTGGATTAAACCTTAGTAATGTGACGACTTTCGTCTAACGACATGATCAGCAAAAGATCATTGAGGACTCCGAGGTCTAAACATGAAAAGGGGCAATCCTTGTCTGTTGAAATGCAAGAAGTACTCAGGTCATCTAGATTCAAGTTTGACTAGATGCTTGTATTAACTTGCTAAATCAAAATCCATGTAAGTGATACTCAGGTCATCTCGGTTTCATTATACCTAGATGCTTGTATTTTCTTACAACATAATAAAGAGCCCAATGATGAAATAAGCACTTCAAAATACTTGCTATATCAAGATGACAAATATCCATATCCATATCCATACCATATCCAATTGCAGTTCATATCCATATCCATATCCATATCCATATCCGATTGCGTTTCTCCATATCCCATCCAATAAAGATCCAAAATGCAGTGAATCAATGTTTACAAAAGCTTGTGATTTCTTCTATCGAGTCATTCTTCTATTGATCAAATTTCTATTTGTCTTCATGTCCCTCATTAACAGTTCTAGCTATCAATCGAAGTAGTGATCAAAATGCAAGTCTATCCTTAATCCATACCAATCGAGTCAAGTCAATCTTGGTAAATGATCCAATCGCAATTAGCGGACTTGATCCTAATCTTGTCGTAAACCATATCAATTAGTCATAACTATCCTTCATGTTGCTCTAGGGATATATCGTTCCCCGCCATGACAACACTGTTGTATATTATTATCATATCAAATGTCTTAGACATGATGTTGCATTGTTGAAACTAGACCCGGAGTCTTATACATGTTTCATTCCTGACACCATACATCATCGATCTATATCGTTGGTTTACCGCTTGATCGGGGCAATACCTTGCCTATTCTTGTATCATTTGTGCATTCTTGCTTGCTTGCTTCTGTATGTCATCATTTTATCTTGCATCACATATCATTCACCATCTTTCTTCTGCATCCAACCATTTCTTCTCCTGTTTCTCCTCTTCTTCATCGTCAGATTGTCCATCTCACGCTTTTCTACCATCTCCCCGTCCAATCTCCCGAGGGGGCATCCTGTCGTTAAATTTGTACTAGTGGCAAACTGGGGCATGTATCACTGTCGAAAATTCTTATTCTTTGAAGCAATGTGATAAAACACATTGCATTAAAGAGGGGCAAAATGTATACACCTAAAATTGGCATGACTGTACTTAAATAAATATTTTAAATATTTATTTCATCAGTCACATTCTACTGTCAATAAATAAATACATTTATTTATTTATTCGATTCACTTCCTCTCATTCAATTAAATAAATTACATTTTATTTAATTAATTAAAATCACTTACACCAACTTCATTCTTCTAAAATAATTAAATAAATTTAATTATTTAATTAAAATCTTTTATTCCTCCAAATTTAAATAAAATGCAAATTTTATTTAAATAAAATCTAAAATCCTCAGAAAATAAAATATATTTATATATTTTATTTATTCCTCTCAATTATCTACAAAATAATTAAATAATAAATCTTTTTATTTAATTATGCCTTCTTATCTTCACAAAAATCATTCTTATCTTCAAAAATACTTTCCTCTTGTCACATAAAAGCAAAAGCTAAGTTACAAAAGTAAAATCAGTTTTAAAGCATCTTTAAAGCAAATCTTCTCTTAAATTAGAAAAATTAATTCTAATTTAAGAAAATCAAATCTCATCATCATCAAGAGAGGAGTTAACTCAACTAAGCTGCTTTTGGAAGGACATGTGTCCTTCTATTGGATGCACGTTCCTCAACAAACCTCCTCCGTTGATCCCTTCTTTTCTTCTCAACCATTGATCTTCCCTCACTCTCTTCTATAAATACAACCTTCTTCTCTTCATTTCATATCTGGATTTTGTGTAAACTTATGCTGCAGAGATATCGGCGCGCCTTTGGCACCCCTACATCCATTTGAGCATCCTCATTCATAATCCATTTCTGTATTTGAAGCTCATCTTCAAATACACAAGTATCACAGCCATTCACTCTTTGTCATCTTCAAACAAGCAAGCAAGCAAAAGCTTCTGAGGGCTTTTATTATCAAGATCAAAGAGAGATAGGCGAGGTATAGAAGGCGAAAGGTAAAAAGTGAAGGTATCGTTGTTTTTCATTGTTTTTAATCTTCCTTTATCTTCATATTTTGTAGATGTTTGGGTTTTATTATTCATTTATTTGATTAACCTATTTTCCCCCTCACATTGGGTAATTATAAAGTGAATTCATTTTAAAGATGGCCTATCATCAAACAAATTGTACATTATTAATAGATGGGCTTTCTTCAAGAATTTCATTTGGTTTTGAAATATAAGAAAGGTACTACTAATGAAAGTGCTAAACATGTTTCCTAGGCTTACACAAGCTACTTCTGCACATGATGAATTTAGAGATTTCCTCTAACTAAATATGAAGATATTGATTAGAAGTACAAGATTTTCAAGCACACACGTGCAAAGAGAGGTCTAACTTCTTCAGCCAAAAAAAAGCTACTTTGCAAGTTGGGTCAGGGGTGCATTCCCAAAGGCAATGGTAGGTCTCATTTGATGAGAGAAGCACATACTTTGAAATTTGTAGGCCACTTTGGTGGAAGCAAGAGCAATGCCAATCTTCAAAGCAATGTATATTGGCCAATATACAAAACAACAGTGTCAAGTTCATAAGAGTAACAACGAGACTTAGAAAGACAAGTAATTAGGGTGCTTGGCTTTTTTATGAGTTCAAGTTTTATATGCTAACTTTTAACAAATATGAGTAGCTAAAATTCTTTGCTACCTAGTTATGTTCATGCACTCGTAGCTTCCTACCAGTCTCCATGCCTCATAATCATTTTGGTTTGACAACTCTATTCTAGCAACAATGCCTCTTCACCCAACTGCTCTTCTTCTACCCAAATGTTTCCTATCCCTCAATAACTTGTAGACCTGCATAAAATGCTCCATTTTGCATTGATGCCTAGGTGGGTATTATTTTTGTGATGAGATTATCTCAAATCTATTGCATTTGTAGCAAGAGAGTTTGCCATAGGCAATACATGGTAGTCTATGTTGATTATCCATTAAGGCCATCTTTTTGTTTTGGGTATAATTGTGCAGTCCCCACTTTTATTTGAGCAATCAGAGCTTTTGTCCAATAACTATCCCTTAAAGGAAAAAAAAAATCATTAAACAATTGGTGGACTAGTATTTTAAAAAAAATAACTTACACTTTTCAATAGTAAAACCCAAGATGTGAAGAAGATAAAGAGGGGTGTCCAATTTAAAGCACCATATCCTCCTCGACCTTTGGTGAAAGGACCTCTTTTAACCATTTTGCATTATTAGTTCTTGCAAGAGGTAGTTTAAACACCTGAAATTGACCACATCACTTATGACACTTCTAATATCACTTTCAACACCTTTCAACATTGTCCTAATCTCATCCTAAACACATTCATCCTAACACTAATTAATTAGATAAATTATATTTATTTAATTAATTAGCATTATCCTTTTAACATTTCAGGCGATTGCATGGAAATGCTATACAAAAAGTGGCCAAATGTCCAATTTTAGACAAAACGTGAGTGTGTTTATAAAAGCGCGAGCGTGTTATTTTGAAAATCATAAAACACACTCATGTTATGGCTTGGTAAAACCCAAGCCAAAATACGAGCACATTTTTATTGTTTAAAAAGTAAAAAAACAAACCTTTCTACGTTTTTCCCTGGCTGTGACCCTCTGCCCATCCAGTGCACACTTTGGAGCTCCAAAACACGTTCATGTTCTTCAATTTTCACCATTTTTCAATCAAAATCACCATTATGTCATGTCAAAGAAGAGGTAGGTCCATGATTTTAGCATTTTGTAATCAAATTGCGTTTGCATTTCAATAAATTTGATTGTTTTTGATGAATTTCTTATTTTTTTAATTTTTTTATATATCAGATCCTATAGACCCTAACCTAGAACCAAATTTGGATGAGGAAATGCTCGAAGAGAACCCTGCAACACCCCATTCTCCTCCAACACTTCTGAGAAACCCTGGACAAAGTCAAGAGGATTTGTTAGGGCATTTAGAAGAAAATAAAAATCAATTCACAGAAATAGTTTCAAAATTGAAGGCATCAATATCAACCCTGCACCATGCATCACTTGCTTCATTATTGGAAGAAATGATGAAGAATGTTGACTTGGTGATGAGTCAAATAGATGAATGAAAAAGATATAAAGAATCATGTCATGAATTCCATGCAACTAAATTGTCCTACAATGATGTCAAAAAAAGAGATAACAAAAGAACAAATTTGTGCTCTTTTTACTGATCCTAGAACCAATGCATCGCTTCCTGTGACTTCAAAGAGATTTCTAATACACTGGTGCAATCATAATGAAATAAGAAATAATTTTTGGGACAGGTGGTGGATGGTCTTTGACCAACCTCCATGTAATAACCACGAGGTGCCATTATATTTTCTCAAGAAACTTTATTGTGAGTTTGTTCTTTGTGAAATTCCTAATTATTTTGATATGAGGGAGTTTCAGGGTAGAGGTGGAGGCTCTGCCCAACATAGAATGGGAGCTCGTCGGGATGCAAACCGTCCACAAAGACCACTAGCACAAAAAATCAACCATCATGTGACGATTCCATTAATCGTCAACAAGACTATGGAGGTTGATGGGGAGCGCGCAGTGGTAACGTAGACAAAATCAAATTTTTTTTCTGTCGGCAAGACTCCACTTACTGGCCATCGATACACCTCGATCAGCCAGATAACCGTCAGTCGGAATGACTTTCTTAAGTCTCTCCATGATCAAACTTACGCCAATGTGACCACGAAACTTCCTTCGCCGAGACTTACTTCTATTGGCGGAACTTTGAACTTGTCTCCCGATGCACCGATGGCATTTGTCTTTGATAAGACTTGATACTATCGGTAAATCTCCTTTTGTTCTTTCCGATGTGCCGATGCGTTCTGACATCAAGTTCGGTGAGACTCAACTCTATCGGCGAACTCTAGTTTCGCTAGGCCGATACACCGATAGATTTCCTGTGCTTGGTCGGACTATTCTTGTCGATCTGAGAGTGAAATACTTTTCTGACGGCCCCAGTCTCACCGATAATGACTTCAGCAGCTTTGCAACCCTACGATTCATCTACTCTTCAACTGAACCCTAGCACATGGAGATGCTAGGCGATCTACTGTGCAAGACACTTCATTTGGGTTCTCTGCGCCGTCGCACAAGAAAACAAAACAGGAAACAAAAACACATACTTGTACAACGAAGCCATTCCACCGTTCTCGACAAGAATTGTACTAGTGGAATGCTTCAATGAACCATTCTGCAACAAAATACTGAAAGGAGAATCTACTATGCACAATAAGAAATTTTTGCTCTTAAAAATAGAAAAAAAAACAAGATGGATGGAACAGAGCTTTATTGTTCTTCAGCACATTTCATACACAATACCAGCAAGAACATCAATAAATATTACAGGACCTGAACAGAACCCCCAAATGTTCATTCTGCTATGATTTTAATCCACTGCTGTGGGAGGCCAACCGATTCGGAGTAGTTGAGGAAGACCAACCGCTTGTGTCCCCCAACTGTCCTGTTTCGACCAGTTCTCACTTGGTCGGTTACAAACTGAACAACAACAACTGTAAAAAAAAATTGGTCAAATTGACCTTATTACAAACACAAAGCATGATTTATTAGGTGCTCCTGCACTAGAGGTGTAGACTCTCCATGCTATTGCTAGCCTCATAGACACACTTGTACAACATGGCATGTAGGTATCTTAGTCGTGTGCTTCAACAGATAATCGGGTAGCACAACCATCCAGCTCTAGTGCTCCTACCTCTCACTTGTGCCGTAGTTGTTCTAATTTATGCTGAGTACATTGTGATCTAGAGGGTGTAGAGGGTGCCACCTCCCATGAATGCAATCATTGTCATTTTAGATGTTTTGGGAGTAGAGCAGGTGATCTAATAGTATAAGGTCATCGATTAGATGATGTGGTGATGGATGATGAGATATTAAATGATTTGCTTGCTGATCACACACATGTATTTTTATATGAATTTATAAGATTTGTATATATTATACCTAAATTTTAAAATGTAATTTTTTTTTAATTATAGAATTGAATTAAAATTATGCATATATTATACATTTCAGGGTGTAATGTCACAGCCTGATGGTACGACATCGACCATCCCACCAACGAGTTGTATAGGTGCATTTGTTTCAGAGGTAAAAATCTAATATATCAAAAAAAGTATTTTATATTTAGAATAATGTTAAATATTTGAAAATGCAATTTTTTGTTGAATAGGTGGGTATTACATCACCATCTAACATGCCTATTCATATGGTTAGTTGTGGCATTAGATACACTAAGGTACGCTATAGCTCATTTTAAATTTTTATTTTGCAAAATCTAATTTTATTGTTTATGCGTATTAGAGTTTATGAGTTAAATCTATTATTGTTTGTTTAGTTGATGTATTTAGCTGTCACACCTCTTGGTATACAAGAGAATTTGGATATCGGTGTTTCTGCAACAATTTCATCAGCAATGTGTCTAACATAGGTATGAGTATGAACATATACATTTAATTATGATTATTTTGTCTCAATTGACGTCATTAGGTATTTGAAAAAAAATTATAAATACATTTTTGTTATGCTATAGATTGGTGTAAACACTCCTATATGAGGACATACCTCCATTGATGATGTCGAGCGTCATAGGAAAGAACAACTAGACTACCAATATGTTGTAAGTGTGTATATTACTTTTATATCATTTTAAAATAATATTTTTTAGTTATAGAGTTTGGCATAGTATTTAATTTTATAATTTGTATATACAACTTCAAATACAAAATAGTGAGGGACGCAGGAGATTAGAACGACACAAGACAACAACTAATTCAAGGGATCAAGATTCAATTTCTGGTCGAGCAAAGAGAGGCCAAATGTTTCAATAATTTAGTGTTTGCTACCTATGATGAAGACACTTTTTATGCCTTTACATGACACATTCATAATGTAATTTGTATGACTATATATATTGATGACATTTTGTAGTTTGAGAGACAATGTTGCCATCATGGCATTGTATGACATTTTGATGAAATTTGTATGCCTTCATGGCTTTATCGAGACTAATGTATATAAATATTTTATGCGTATTCATAGCTTAAATGGTTTTAATGGTTTGTACCTATTCTATGTCTCTATATTCCCTTTGTCTCTATCACTATCTCTCTCATATGTACATGGTGTGCATAAGGGTTGAATGACATATATATGGCATATACATATATGGTGAGCATAAGGGTTGAATGTCATAAATGTCATAATATCATACAAGTGGCATGCATGCATCATGGGTAGTGTGCATCAAACTCCTATGACTGTGTGCATAGGCTTCTTATTCATACATCATGGTTATTGACATTCAATCTTGTGCATGATCATCACTTTTATATGAAGCCTATAATGAAATATATGTCATTTTGTTGTATGGGTTTTTTTTAAGGTTGATTGAAACTCTTATATTGTACCTAGTGTGCTTGTTGATGCATTAGGGTAAGTGACATTGACTCGAGAATACATGACTTTTGCATGACTTTTGCATGACTTTTGCATGAAGGGTCTAATGACATATATGTCATTGAGTTCTATGGAATTTTGTTTGAAGGTTATAATGGCATATATTTCATAGAGATATAATGGATTTTCTTAAAGGCTGCATTGAATTGTTATCATTTTTGTTCATGCATCATGGTTGAGTGATACTAACTGTTGTGCATGACAACATCAAATATTTGTTACAAGTTTCCCATTCTTAGAAAAAGGTTCTTCAAGAGTCCAAACATCATTTATAATAGGTGGCAGCATCATCTCTAAGGCTTGTAAGGAGAGAGTTTTGATGGTCTTGTCTCATTTTATCATGTTAATAGTTATTTTAAGAAGTCCTTCATGGTTGAGTGTTTCATGAGGTATTTAGTGCAAATGAGTTTGTATCAAGGGTTTGAGCATAATGGAGGTTGGCATAACAACTTGTTAAATTCATACAGTTTACATGCTTTGTCTATGCTTCCACACTTTGCATGCATGTCTACAAGGGTAGTTGCAAATATAACATTTGGCAAAATTTCTATATCCTTTATGCTTTGATGGTTGTTCATACCTTGTTCCAAAGATCCTAATTTGGCACAGGTAGGGAGGATGCTAGCAATGGTTGTGGAATTTGGCTTTACACATGCTAATTGCATTTGCTTGAAAGTTTCTAAAGTCTTTTCAACAAATCCATTTTCTGCATATCTTGCAATCATTATATTCCATGAGAGGACATCTCTTTGCAGTGTTCTATCAAACAGTCTGTGCATCTTGTCTATGCTTCCACACTTTGCATATATGTCTACAAGGGCATCTTGATGCAGGAGCATCCTAGGTTGAAGAGCAATCTTACATCAACCAAAAATATTTTCTTTCTTTTCTTTCTTGCATTTTAGTTGTAGTTTAGTCAGTTGTAGTTTTAGTATTTTCCCCCACATTTTACTGCATTAGCATTTTAGATCTCAAGGAACATGATTTGGATTCTACACTATGGAATCTACATCATATTCAGATTTCATGAGATTTGGAATTGTCTGCAGAGAGTTATGGCTATCAGAACATCATCAACTTTCACAGAGTAGAGCATTCAGTATTCATCTTGAGCATACAAGGTTTGAAAAGCATTCCTATGACTTGCGGAGCCAAACGAAACATCACACAATAAAGTAAAGGACCAGATAGACCTTCATTGAGAAACGCAACACATTTCATCCATTTTCAAAGAATTACCATGAGTTGTAGGCTAACCTACACCTTTCCTACATGTTTCATCACACATTAGGGTTTGAGACCTCTTGTTGCCGACATGGAGGATTCTTTGAGCTAGAAGATGGTATATAAGCATTTCTTAGATGCATTAGGAAGTTAGTTATTCATATATGATAATAGAATAGAAAGATAGTTATTTTCTGGAGGCACTTCAATGCCATATCATTCATGTATGTTGTAATCCAAAAAGCAGGCTTGTGAGCTAGGTTGTAGCTCGCATGTTGACGGCATATAAGCATTGAATTGTCTGGGATATTGAGCATATAAATATTCCATTGCATTTTATTTTTGTTTTGTTCTTGTGTTGTATCCATTGTGTTTACTCTAGCTGCATGGTTGGACAGTCCATTCTCTAGACCCTCCATCCGTGACTACACCACAACTACAATTACAACATCTGGCAAAATTCCTATATCCTTTATGCTTTGTTGGTTGTCCATACCCTATTCCAAAGATCCTAATTTGGCAGAGATAGGGAGGATGCTGGGAAAGGTTGTGGAATTTGGCTTTACACATATCAATTGCATTTTCTTGAAAGTTTCTATATCCTTTTCAATAAATATGTTTTTTGCATATCCTGCAATCATTGCATTCCATGAGAAGACATCTCTTTGAGGTGTTAGGTCAAACATTCCATGTGCCTTGTCTATGCTTCCACACGTTACATACATGTCTACAAGGGCAATTGTAATTACAATATTTGACAAAATTACTATATCCTTTATGCTTTGATGGTTGTCCATACCCTGTTCTAAAGATCCTAATTTGGCACAACCAGGGAGGATGCTGACAAAGGTTGTGGAATTTGGATTTACATGTGCCAATTTCATTTTCTTGGAAGTTTCTAAAGCCTCTTCAAAAATGCATTTTTTGCATATCTTGCAATCATTGCATTCCATGAGAGGACATCTCTTTGAGGTGTTAAGTCAAACAGTCCACGTGCCTTGTCTATGCTTCCACACTTTGCATACATGTCTACAAGGGTAGCTGCAAATACAACATTTGAAAAAATTCCTATATCCTTTATGATTTGATGGTTGTCCATACCTTGTTCCAAAGATCCTAATTTGGCATAGGCAGGTAGTATGCTAGCAAAGGTTGTGGAATTTTTCTTTATACGTGCCAATTACATTTTCTTGAAAGTTTCTAAAGCCTTTTCAACAAATCCATTTTGTGCATATCTTGCAATCATTGCATTCCATGGGAGGACATCTCTTTGAGGTGTCAGGTCAAACAGTCCATGTGCCTGGAAAGGACAAGAATTATGAACAAAATTCATATTTTTTAGTGTCTAATGACATATTTTGAGGCATCAACAACAACTGCACTTGCCCAAAAATGAGCAATCCCTTTCCTTGGTCACCCCAATTACCTTAGTGAAAAATCTTCAATAAGCATGTTTCATGGGAAAAGAGGAGGTTTTCAATTTTAATGGATGTGTGGGTTAAATCCTCCTTTCACTACAAATATTCAAGCATATATCAACCGAGTTGAATCACACTTTTGCAAGAGGATTCACCTATAGGTTAGGCTGTCACTTGGAACGATGTGGAAATTTAGAGATTGTCAATTAATGTATCAATTTAATGCTCACATACCCTTAAAACCCTAATTATGCAAAACAATAAGTAAAATGATGAATTACGACAAATGCTTGCAGACTAAGGTAGTAGGTAGAGATTAACAACTGACCATTTTTTGATGTTCGGGATGCGGAATTCTTAGGGACACTGGCATTAGCACCCTTGTCCAAGGTGGTGTTTTCTTTATGGAATCCTGATCTCCTTCTGAATTTGATGTTCACTATATTTCCATTTCTGTCCTGGGAGATGTGGAGGACATTGGCACTCGAGACCGAGTCCAAGGCATGGTTATTTTCAGGATGTCAGAGCCTCTTTAGATGTTGATTGTCACTATCCAAATGATTTCTATGTTTTCAACCTCAGAGGACACTAGCATTGGCGCCCAAGTCCAAGAAGTATTTTTCTTCAGAGATCTAGAATCTACACACTGTCTTACTGTTCCCTGCAACTCCACTCCATCAAGATATGACACTTGTAGCTTGCAATCACAAGGAGAGTAGTTGGGGGTTGTGGTGTTTAAAGGCTTGCCTCAGTCAAGCCCCAGAGAGACATTCAAGTCTTCCGAACACTGCTGTCAGATAAAGAGTGTGTATCCCTGCGGGATAGAGGCAAAATAAATTGATAAATGATTCAAAAACAAATAGATATCACCTCGGAGGTGTAGATCTCACATAGATGAAGGCTCGTCAACACATGAGAAGATGAAGCTAAATCTGCAATCACAAACACAATAACAATGCTCTCCTCTGCAATAATGAATATCTTGAATGCTCTAAAATCATAAGTTTGCCACAAGTTCATAATCATCTTCTAGTTTGCAAATGAAACCCTAAACATGCTTATATATGCAACAACACACATTCCCGCTAAGAATTTCATAATTTAAACTTAAGATGTCGACATGGGACCTAATTAACGGTCACCAAACCGACATTCAAATTTGGGACCTGCCTAAAATAGGGCAGGACAAGGGTGCTAGTGACCATGTCCATAGGTCCTTTTCCAAGGCAAGATCAAATGCCACAATGTCCTTAATGCCCCATGTGACATGGGTTTCAGGCCATTTTCTTCCAGGAGTTAGAATTAACATATATGATGTAAAACAAGGGACCCGGGAGCTAAACCTAGGAGGGAAAAGTACAGGGCGACATTTTTTGACATAACATTTAGCCCCCACTTTAATGTATGTATAAATGCAAGGTCCATACATGCATTAAAGTATGGTCAAAACACAACAAACACGCCAAGCACTTGAAGCTAATGCATACACAAAGATTTAGGAACTATTCCTAGCCCCCAGTCTCAGGTAGACATTAGAGAAAACACATTACAGGCATGCCAAACACAGTGAAGATAGTAACATGCACGTAAAACATAGAGAAGATAGTTATAGTCATGCAAAACATGGAGAAGACAATATTGAAAACACACAAAACACAATGAATACAGTGATTATTTATTTTTTTATTTTCATATATATATTAATGCAAATGTAAGTACATGGAAAGTAAACATACCACCCAAAATGTAGGAGGGACTCATCGCCACACGTCTTTAGACTACATATGGGGCAACATACATGCAATACAAATCAAGCACGCCATACAAATCCCAAAGCATAGGAGGGACTCATCGCCACACGTCTTTAGACTATGCTTGGGAACAAACACGCCATACAAGAGAGAAATCACACATGGAAGACAGAGAAAACACAACAAGCAACCAACGAAAGGAGCCTATTGCTAGGTTCACCACCATCTCAGGCACATTATAGGCACACCTGATGGTTGGGATTTGCCACAACAACCACCAAAGACACACTTAAGGGAGGATAGTCTTAGAACCAACCTTGCATACTCGAAGGACTTTTAGAATAAAAAGGATGTGTACTAGCTCAAGAGATACACCGTCCCCGCCTCCATAGAGGGCTTTCAAAATGCAACCCCACCCGCATCATAGAGATGCCTTACAATGAAAAGGAAGCATGTGCTCAAAAGTATACAACCCCACCCACGTCATGGAGACGCCTTACAATGCAAAGGAGGTATACGCAATAGATCAATGTTTGCAAACACACTTTGTCAATATCAAAATCATCAGACAACTTACCTTATATATGCCCCCACCTTAAGGTGCTTGATATCATGTATCGATATCAAGTGCATTAAGGTAGAGAGAAAACACACAAGGGAACAAGAGCTCTCTCAAAGCCCATGCCCCCAGAAGTGACATGCACTTTATGATCGCTGAATGTTCCCACAAACACACAATATCCTACAAGAAGAGAGGTTAGAAATCTTTCCACAAGATAATAACCACACCACATTATCAAAAGCAATGCATAAACATAATTATATCAAGAGATGAGGTTATACTATGAATTCGGAACCTGAGTATAACCGTGGGGCTATACCGTAGAGATCTTAGAACCGAGTGTAACAAAGTGCACGGAGTAGAAGTATTGTTATGGTTTGTTAGTGTGATAAGACATCATCAAAATATTACACGAAGTGATTCTACTAGACAAGCGTTGGATAATATATATCAACCCCATCATCATGTATGGACTAGGTCCATTTTTGCTTACTTGCTGAAGGGAGATGTGGTCCGTATCAGTCTTATTTATTTTTTCGTCATCCGCCAGCTAGATAGAACCACTAGAGGAAGATAAACAATAAATCAAGAGAGGTGAAACAAGTGCCTTAGGGTCATCATGTAGGAAGTTGCCCCCAGGTCACCAACCACAATGCTATGCCCCTAGGACACAACACACAACAATGAAAATAGAGGAGAGTCAATATAGAAGAATGATGATACAAATAGAAGAAGGGTCACAACAGAGGCGGTCTCCCAGTATTCATGACCTTACAAGAGTATCAAGGATCATCCAAGGAGGCATAAAAAACACATAACACATCACGGGGGAAACACAACATGGAGGTAAAGGATTAGAAATACTTACCTGTAGGGACAACCGAACTAGCGGTTATCCTGGATCTTGATCTTTACTTTAATAGTTAAAGCTTTATCTCTTCTTCTTTCTTCCACATTCTCATGAGCTTGTAAGGGGACTATTGTAGGAAAAGGATAGATTAATGATGGTGGAGAAGGAGTGTCATGGTTTTCTATGTCAATTAAATGGGGTGATGTAGGAGCTTTAACGATACCCATTCCAGTTGAGTGAGGTTGTGAAGGAACTCGAAAAGTGCCCATTTCAGTCCATATATAAGGTGTTGGAATACCTTGGTTTTGAGGAATAGTTTGTTCTTTGATGTTTTGTGAGTTTTCATTATTTTCCAAGGTATGTGATGGTTCAGGTAAAGGTGTATGATCTGTTTCTTTGTTTAAGATGTAGTTGAGAAGTGTTTTAGCATCAGTTGGTAAATTTTTAGTTTCAATAGGTTGAAGTAAATGTTCACAAGGGGAATCTGCATCATCCAATGCTTCATCCTGGCCAGGGAGAGCAGGAAGGGATGGAAGAGTAGTGTGAAGGAATGTGTCAATGATGTCTTCTTCTTGTGCTAAAATATCCTCACCAAGTGTGGTTATGTTGGGACAAGTCTCTTTATTAGATGAATCACCCAGGGCTATATCAGTCTCATAGGTCTCAGAAAGAATGTCCATTATGTTGTCATGAAATGAAGGGAAGGAGGGAAGGACATTGTCATCACTACTTTCTTCTTGATGTTTTCTAGATTGAAATTAGTGAGATTTTCCAAGATTGAAGGGAAAACACCCACAATAGTGACAAAGATTTCAAAATAGGCTATTGTTTGAAGAATATCACAGGTAGTGCTTACAGACATGTCAATATCATAGATGTATGAGATTTGGTGCAAGACTTAAGGATATTTATCAGTGAATTTGCAAAAATTATTAACATTTACAATGTACTCAAAAAAATCTTCCAAAGATGAATGACAAGGAGAACCCATGATATATGCAAGAAAATGAATGCAAAACTATGTATGTATATGACCTAAAATGCTTGATTTTTCATTTTTTTTCACAATTTTTCAATGCAAATGACTAAAAGAAGAGGTGTTGTGAAGAATTTTATAAGGGTCAACAAATAATAAGCTCAATATTAGTCTAATAATTCAATAATATCCTTCACAACACGCCTATGATGCGATTCTAGAGAGACGATAAGGCCAAATCTTGTGAAAATGAAAGGTTTTCAAACCCTAGACATAAATTTTTGCAAAAAGGCCACTATGATGAAACACTACAATTAGAAATTAGTCCTAAATAAGTGTTTGTAAAGGTTAGTAAAATCTGAAACAAGATTTTAACTACAAACCCTAGCTAATGCAAAATTAGGTTTTTATGAAAAATGCACAATTTGAATCATTTTTTAACAAATTAAGCATGAAAATGCAATACAAATGATTAATTGATGATAAATTTCTGTAATTTAAATCAAATCTAAATAAAATAACATAAATTAAATTGAATTAATTCAAATTATGCCAAAATGCAAGCCTAAGATGCCAATTTTTTCAAAATTTTCAAATTGGACAAAATGAATGAATGCAAATCTAGAGTACAACACTCAGGAAGATGCAAAATTCAAATTCACATCAGGTTCACCAAATTTTTTTATATGAAAAAAGAGGGGGTTTTCAATTTCAATGGATGTGTGGGTTAAATCCTCCTTTCACTACAAACATTCAAGGACATATCGACTGAGTTGAATCACACTTTTGCAAGAGGATTCACCTATAGGTTAGGCTGTCACTTGGAACGATGTGGAAAATTAGAGATTGTCCAATTAATGTATCAATTTTAATGCTCACATACCCTTAAAACCCTAATTATGCAAAACAATAAGTAAAATGATGAATTATGACAAATGCTTGTATACTAAGGTAGTAGGTAGAGATTAACAATTGACCATTTTTCAAAGTTCAAGATACGAAATGATCAGGAACACTGGCATTAGCGCCCCTTTCCAAGGTGGTGTTTTCTTTGTGGAATCCTAATCTCCTTCTGACACTGATGTTCACTGTATTTTCTGTTTCTATCCTAGGAGATGTGGACACTGACACTCGAGCCTTAGTCCAAGGCAGGGTGATTTTTAGGATGTCGGAGCCTCTTTAGATGCTGATTGTCACTGTCCAAATTATTTCTATGTTTTCAACCTCAGAGGACACTGGTATTGGTTCCCAAGTATAAGTAGTCTTTTTCTTCAGAGATCTGAAATCTGCACACTGTCTTACTGTTCCCTGCAACTCCACTCGATCAAGATGCGACACCTATAACCTGTAATCACAAGGAGAGTGGTTGGGTGTTGTGGTGTTTAGAGGCTTGCCTCAGTCAATCCCCGAAGAGACATTCAAGTCTTCCAAACACCGTTGTTAGATAAAGAGTGTGTATCCCTACGTGATAGAGGCAAAATAAATTGATAAATTATTCAAACACAGAGATATCACCTCAGAGGTGTAGATATCACATAGATGAAGGCTCTTCAACACATGAGAAGATGAAGCTAAATCTGCAATCACAAACACAATAACAATGCTCTACTCTGTAACAATGAATATCTTGAATGCTCTAAAATCATAAGTTTGCCAAAAGTTCATAATCATCTTCTAGTTTGCAAATGAAACCCTAAACATACTTATATATCCAACAACACACATTCCCACTAAGAATTTCATAATTCAAACTTAAGATGTCAGCATGGGACCTAATTAACGGTCACCAAACTGACATTCAAATTTGAGACATGCCTGAAATAGGGCAGGACAAGGGCGCTAGCACCCCTGTCCACAGGTCCTTTTCCAAGGCAGGATCAAATGCCACAATGTCCTTCATGCCCCATTTGACATGGGTTTCAGGCCATTTTCTTCTAGGAGTCAGAATTAACATGTATGATGCAAAACAAGGGACTCGAGAACTAAACCTAGGAGGGAAAAGTCTAGGGAGACATTTTTCGACATAACAAAGCAAACCTTCATTTGCAGTTGCATGTTGAGGCACCTGCTAGGAAGGAAATAAAAATCAGATTGAAATATGATTTATTGTTGTTGTTCCAATTTTTAATAGAAGGAAGCGACCTGTAGAAACTAGGTGCCTCCTTATTCAATGATTTTACAAATTAAAATCTACTCTATTGCAATTAACATGTAGTTTTCTCATTATAAATTGTTATACGACAAGAATAATGATGTGTTTTTAATTTAGAATGTGGAAATCTTGCCTGAAGGAGTTAAGTTAGGTAAACACCAACAAAATAGAAAGGTTGAAATTATAATTTGAAAATGAATTGTTTTAAATAAATTGCTTGAACGGTGGTCATTAATAAATTATTAATAGTTTAAACATATACAAGCAATGAATTGATTTAATATCATGATGTTTTAATTAAACTATTGTATTTATTTTGAATTATATGAATTCATATTGAATTAAAATGTTGAATGACATGCATGGAAGGTGTTTGATGGTGTATAATTTCAAGTGGGATAGGTCCTGAAGGATTAAAATTTGCTTATATTAAAGCATTGAGCTCATTGGTTGATAAATGTTCTAATGAGTTCGCCATCTCATGAGTTTATGGACTTGCATTTCTATATGTTTTCTTGTTAGTATTGGGTAGAATGCATTTAGTCAAATTCATAAACACGGTTCATGCATGTCAACCTCGAAAGGCTAGTCTCTTCGTGAAGGGTTGGGCTACTCATGTGGGTAGCACAAGGAAGTCTATGACTTTGTGGTAGAGTGGAAGTCACCCCAATGATGCTCTCTCTTCTTCAGGGTATGAAGAAGGAGCTTGTGGCGAGAGATTGCACCGAGATACCACAGATGATAATGTATTGAAAATAAAATCATGAAGAATTCATGTATGTAAAATATTACTTGAAATTGTATTTGATTCAATGTATGTAATATTTGACTATATTGTTAACATTGTGGAATTATGAAATAGTTTGATTTCATAAGTAACATTTCCTATGTATGAAAGGAAACCATATGTTGTATTTGACATTGTGGGTTAATTATTGGTGCAAAGCACTAATTAATCAGAATTTTGATAAAATCTTTTATGAAGGATTAATTGCAAAATTGAAATGCATGATAGACTATGATATTATATGTATCATTTACATCTATAGATTATGGAAAAGAAATAGTATTTTTTATGATATCTTGTAAAGATAGAAATTGATTGAAATCATGGATTGAGGCTATGATTTTATCCATGTTGATTTATCTTATCTTATTCCTTTGACATAGTGTCAAATGACAAAATGTACACATTGAGAATTGTATAATGATACATTATATGTCATTCATATTTATTTATTAATGCCATTAATAATTTTATAAAGTTTAAATTTGGTATGGTGTTGCAACTGATATGGTTAAAGTTGAGCTAAAAGATAATGTTAAAGCCCACAACTAGCAACAAATTCCATGACCAGGGCTAACAACAATCATCCACAACAAATGCTACACTCGACAGTTAGCAACAATGACTAACATTTAACATAACCATAGTGACTAACATTTAATATTAACAACTCAAACATATGCTAATCAAATAGATGCTAATTGCGATCAAAGTGCTAATGTTAAAATTGAAGATAACCATTAAGGTGAATGCTACTAGTAGAAAACAAGTATGTCCTTAGAAATAGAGGACCAAAAGGGGGTCAATAGTGGCCAATTTTTTTTTTAATCAGTAAAAATTGATCTTGGATGAGAAATTAAAGATAAACCATGCTCAAAATTAGATGTGATAAGGACAAGATTTGTAGTGCTCGAAATCTAGTTTCTAAACTACTATTTTTTTCTAAAAATGGTGGATATTAAGAGGTTGAAATAAGGGGAGCACACAAAGTGCTCCTATTTTTGTCAGAAAAATATAACATAGCCTCTAGTGTGCCCCCCCCCAAATGTTGACTATTTTTAAGTATTTCACAAATCGCTTTAGTGAAAAATTAGCTATCATGTAGTTTATGCTTGATTTCTCTGTTAAATTTTTAATGAATATATGAATTTTTATGAATTTTCAAAGTGGACACATCTTGAAAAATGAAAATTTGAGTGTGCTCCCTCGATTTTTTGAAAACTAATAAAAAACAAATAAGAAAATTCAATGTGTATAGAATAGAGTCTAGAATCTAAAAATGTATTTTTTCTCAAATTCTGACAAACGTGTAACAAATGTTCTGCAAAAAAGGAAGACATTAGAAAAAGAAATTGAAGATGGAAACCTTAACATTATCATATTTTAGAAAAATTACATGGTTAGAAAACTAATAAAAAACTTGAAGTCATCCTGACATTTTTTTCGTATTAACATTAAAAAATGTGTAAACCTGATGGAGAGCATGCTAGAGATTTTGTTGATTTTCTATGTTTTGTTGAAAACACGTCTGTGGCATCCAAAAGGTAGGTCCAACCCTTTGGGTTGGATGCCCAAGGCAAATCCAACCATTAGGCTTGGAAATTTCCAAAGCAGTGAAAAGTAGGCTTGCGTTTTATAACTGTCAAATTTTTTTGGATGCTTTGTTAATATGCTTTAGAAATCTAATGTCACCCCTCCATCTTCTTTTCCTCTATAGTAGCATCATGCTTAAGAAGAGACAACTGTTATATTATTAGATGATGATGATGAGGAATATATATATATCTCTCTCTCTAGCTATACAAAGAAATTTAATAGATTCCAAAAGACTAGAAATTTAATGTGCACAACATAAGTGTTCAATAGCCATATAAAATTATGGTAACTCTCTCTCTCTCTCTATATATATATATATATATCAATCTCCTCCTCTCTCCCCCACTATCTCTTTCTCCTATCCGTCTCTCCCTCTCCATCCTTATCTCTGTCACACCCCAAATTTTGACTATGTTTTACTTTTTACTTGTATATAATTAGTAGATAATTTTGCATGGATTAATGATTTGACGTTTAGTGAAAATATCAAGATAAATCAATGATTTCATGAGTTTATGTTTATATGCATAGAGTTTAGACATGTGATTATATGATGTCAAGATTATTTATTTATAAGGTTTATGGATTAACTAACGATACACTAATCCCAATTTGGTGATTGTAAGTTGTAACCAGGAAATAGGTTTCCATCCTACGAGAAAGAGAGGGAGAGCATCATTGGAGAGAAGTGAATAGACATAAGGAAAGGAAAAGGTTGTTGCCATCTAAGTCTTGCGCTTTCAATGTTAGTGAACCTCATCATAAGTGGTAAGTTGTGTTCAACCTATTTGGTCAGAATTTATTGTTTTTGACTCAACAATCGTCGATTTGACGTTAAGATCCATTAGCATTGGTTTTGTCAAAAAAATGAGTTAGGATAAAATGACCATCGACAAGATATGGTCGATAGACATTATTTTTCCTTATGTGCTATGAATATAGTTTATGTTATTATAACGATTTAATTAGAGGTTAAGTTATATTATTTTATTATCAATGGTTTCTGATATGTATTTCATTATGATAACTTATCCTTTCTTTGGTGTTTTTGCAAGATAGAGAGGGGGAGAATACCTTGACCCCATTCTCTTATCTTTACAAATGTTGGTAACAACGTAAGTAAATATTGGGTGCTTTTTACTTCACCTTGTAGTTATGTTTATATACATATATTTAAATATGATTTAAGGAGTTAGACCTAATGAGGTGGTCACTAAACTTCTTTATGCACGTAGCTAAGATTCCATGGTATTGCAAACAAATTTTATGATGAATTGGCTTCACTTCTTTACTCCCTAACCGATTTAGAGAGTAAGGAGGAGCATATCAACTGACATATGGAGTGGTCTTTTATGACTGTAAGCTCCACTAAATTGCATGCCTACGAGGAATTATTGTAGGCTATGATTAAGGAGAGAAGGATGCGGTTATGACAAAGTTGCTATTAATCACTGCAGGAGTTTTCTGTCGGGGTCACATAGAGAGAGCTGGAGAGAGACACTAAGAGTATTAGAAGGACATCGATAGCAGGGAACTAGAATCAAGCTCATCGTAGAAAGGAAGAACGAAGACTGTGGAAAGATCTTTAGTCGATCTCAATATAGGTTCTCTCCTTTGTTTTAAATCTTTAAGAATAGCTTATGAATCATAAGTTGTATTTAGTTATGTAGCTATGTTATAATGTCGTAAGTCTTTGATTATCTTTGTATGTTATATGGTCGATTTATTGTATGTTATATGGCCGATATACTATATGTTATTTGGACGATAAACTTATAGTATTTCTCCATGTTATATGGCTGATATACTCTATGTTATATATCTCTATATGTCATATGACCGATAGAATTAAAGTATTTCTATGTTATTTGGTTGATAAACTTATAGTATTTCTCCATGTTATATGGACGGTAATCTTAAAGTATTTCTGAGGGCTATGTGGCCGATAGACTTAAACTATCTCTGTGGTTTTATGGTCAATGAACCAAGTTTATCTCTACCAGTATATAAAACCAGTAAGCCTAGTTAAATGCTATGGGTTCAAGGCTGATAGTTTACCACACTACTGTGCAAGTACACGACCGATATGCTTGTCTAAGACTGTGTAACCTAAGGCTAAATAGCCTTTATTCTCTTGGTGTTATGATAAACATTAGCTAAATATTGTATTTTGTTAGTGTATAGAGATAGATGTATCTCTGTTCACTATCAAGAATTGTATTCTTTTACCTTAACCCATGAAGGGAAACTTAGTGACTTTTTAGTGCATATTGTGTGTCTATGCAGGCTGAAGGGTTGTTTAACTATAGAAGGCCGAGATATTTACTATTGTAGTTAGTAAATCTATCCTATGTATCTTTCTTAGACCCTAAGATGTAGCAAAAAGGTTTGCTTATTCTGAGAGCTCAAGTTTGTTGGTAATTATCTATTACCTACCTTTGCATTCAAGTTGTCATGTGATGCAAATGTTGTCACGTTATTATTAAACCGAGCCTCTAGAGAACTCAGATTGGACAAAGGAGTCAAGATCTCAGTAAGTAAAGATTGAGTTGTTTACTATTCTTCTCTGTAATACATTCAAGTTTTATTGTTTTCATCCTAAGACTTAGTCTTAGGTCTCTTTTTATGCTAAGTAAACATGAATGAAATTGGATATCATTAGAACACCCAAGGTGCGAATTATATTATTATATATGCACACTTTATTATAGAAAGTATTTTTCATTATGTGCAAGGATGATGTGCACAGGTACATAACTTTTCTATATCCAGTGTCAGTGGATGAAAGGAGACCATTTGGTCGAAACTTTATTTATTATTCTCTATAGACTCATAACCTATTTTGGAGAACAAACTTTGTTAAGAGTATTTATGCTATGGGAAATATTTATTAGATTTTATTTATGTGAAGATAGAAACTCATGTTCTATATTTATTTTATGAGAAACATGAAGTTGAATAGAGCCTAAGTGGTCTAGAGAAGACTAGAGGCTATTATAATCATGCATATTATTATACATTCTTATCTTTAGATAACAAGAGTTTTGATGTTATTTTGTATATTGGGTTAGAGAAGATAAAACCCTAGGATCAACCCAGATGGGTCTAATAAACTTAAAACTCTCAAAACGGTTATGACATTGATTTAATATAGTGTATTTATGGTTGACATTGAATAGTCTAGAATCCATAGATCAAGACAAGTATAATTTAAGAGAGTCTAAGAAGTTTTTTGATAAAGTTTAAATGATTTCTTGATAGAGTCAAAACACGACATAAAGAACAAGAATGCTTAATTTTTGAGTCTATGAGTAGAATGATAGGAAGTCATAGACTCTAATGTTTGCAAGAATGCAACAAAGGACTCTTCGAAAGGTTAAGTCTTTTAAACCTATTCATTGCATATATATCCTAGAATTCAGGATTAAATTCAAAGTCAGATTGACTAGGAATAAGGCTTAGTCAAGACATTTCATGTCTAGTGTTAATAGTCAACAAATCAAACTGTAGGATGAGATAGTTTCCAAGTTGAGTTAGAGGTGTGTGAACACATGAATACGTTTATTGCAAACATCTATTTATATAGAATCTTTGGCCAAAGTGATGCATTTTCCTTTGCATGCATTAGTCGGTTCACAGTGTCTAGATGGCGTAACCTGTTAGTAGGATCATACTTAGCTAGAAGATTGTCTAGAGTTGTATGGTCAATTGTGTTACATAGGACACAACACTAGGACTCAGATGACAAACCTGTTGGTTTCTTATTTCTATACTCTTCATGAAGGGTAGGGCCACTTCCAGGAAGGAAGCTGTGCAGGGACCATCAATTTGTGGTTGGAGGTAAAGCACTTAGATGATGCTCTCCCTCTACAGCAAAAGACTCACCAAGACTTGAGTGACAGATATCAAGATTCTAGATGTAGTATTCTTTATGTTATGATGTAAAATTATTCGTATTGCCGAGTGCAAATTATATTGTAAATGTAAAGTGAAATGTTTCTCACTATGATTTATCATTGAATATATTGAATTTCAAGGTTGAAAAATATTCTAAAAAGATATATATTTATTTTCTTGTAATTATATAAATGATAAAAAAAATTCACTCATGTTTATCATGTTCTTTTACTTTCTTAGTAAATTGTTTGTGTAATTCCGAGTAATATGAGATGGCATGTTACATATGGTATCAAAACTAACTGAGTTCAACACATGGACCTAGGAGCTCACTACGAGAAAACTTGTCAACATTTAGTAGATTAGCTAATGTTTGAAATTAGTTTTATGCTAGAATGGCGTGGAGGAGAACAAAGAAAACTGCCAGAAAGTTTGTTCCCCAATGTTTACCCAAAATTGGGGTTAAGAAAGAACCTATTGAGGAGGTTAAATTGAAAGAGCATTGTAGCTATGCTAAGGGTGCATGGCTGGAGGATTCTGAGACTTTGGATGATGCTCTTAAGTGTATACAACTAGAAAGGAAACAATGTATCAGTCTAGCCAAGAAACCCATTGTTCCTACTTGTGTAGTTAGACCAAGTAAACCTTCTACTAGTTGTGAAATTCTATTTGGGTGTGGTTGTGATGCCCCTATTTTAGGAAAAGAGGTGATGGAGGTGTTTTAAGTATGTGCTAACCAGTATTGTCATTGATGTCAACATGCTTTTGTTGTCATTAGTGTCAACTGTGTCTTTTGATATTGCTAATTGTTGCTTGACTGAGTTGTCATGTTGAGGTGATTTGAATGACTTGAAGAAGTGTTGATGATGCTAGCATATTGGTCATGTTGCTGAGTTTCCAAGTACTTTTGAGAAAATTTGCTCTCCAAGAGGAAACAGTGTGTTGCAGAGTATTTTGGCTTGCAAGATACTATTTGAGTTTTTGCTTCACATTTCTTCTGTGTTGAAGACCAAAGTATGATATTTGGATATGTTTTAGAGAAGTGTTTGAAGATGCTAAATCTAGAATTTGGTGGTCCAAATCACTATGCAATAGAAGTTGTGTTCACCAGTTTGAAGACCGTATTTGACAGAGTATCAATGTTGTGCAGAGGTGTATAGGAGAAAGTATTTTGCTCCATATTTATCCACAGAATGATTTTAGGTGATGTGGTTTTGGACATATGTTTATAATGTCATTAGCTATCTTCATTTCAAAGGATTTGTGATTTGGTGCTCTGAAAAACAAGTTATTGAATAGCATAACTTAGTAGTGTTGTTTATAAGTTGTCTTCAAGTGAGATCTGTTGCCTTTAAGTGAAACTTGTTGTAGCTGGATTTGTTAGCTTCCAGGTGATTTTATGTTGTTCATGGATGTCTCCAGATTGTGTTGAAGTGTTGTGCTGGTCCGCAAGTCATGCTTATGTTCGTGGAAGAGTGTACCTAAGTGTTCTTGGTGTTTACACTAGTTCTGGCTGACTTGGTTGCTTACACTTGTTGCGGAAGTACTTCGTAGTTTGTGGAAGTGTGTTGAAGTGTGTGAAGATGTATGTTGGTCTGAGATAATCCATGAAGTGTTCTTCTTTCATTCATTTGCTCCACATGTTTGTTTAGGTGCAGACCTATTTTGAATTATGTATGTTTGCCGACCTTGGAGACTATTCCAAAGGTTGTAGTTTGTATTGCCGACATTGATGTATGT
The DNA here is from genome assembly GCA_027924645.1 of Cunninghamia lanceolata. NCBI lineage: Eukaryota > Viridiplantae > Streptophyta > Pinopsida > Cupressales > Cupressaceae > Cunninghamia > Cunninghamia lanceolata. The sequence continues at coordinate 12,058,767 of BSBN01000635.1, read as the reverse complement.
TCCAAGGTTGATGATTGGTATAAATAAATGTAATAAATCTATGTGTAATGTGTGGTTGACTGAAGATGCGAAGATGAAGGTGTTTGTGTGGTAAGTTAACAAAGGTGATATGTATATTGTGCTTTAATGGAACTGAACTCAAGCATGTTGTAGATGCTATCATATCAGTTCATGGCAGTGAGCATTTATGGACAATGAGTCCTTAAGGGCAGTGAGCTCTAAGGCAGTGAACCTCTTTTGTTATTCGGTATTGTTACTACATTATATTGTGAGATAACACTGACCGTGGTTTTTCCCTTTTAGGGTTTTCCACGTAAAAATCTAGTGTTCATGTGTGTATGGTGTTGATGTGTTTAAGTTTTGATTCTACATGTCATCTTTAATCTTCATAATAGTTAAAGGGGTTAAAGTAAGTGAATGTGAATGTGATTTTGTTTACAACTGATTCACCCCCCCTTTCAGTTGTCTTGTGCCTTCAACAATTGGTATCAGAGCAAGGTTCCTTGGAAGAAAGTCTAACAACTTAAGGTAGATCTGGGATAGCGCACAAAAAGACATTCCTTAGTTTGATGGATTTGAATATGCCTTCTGGAAGGTACGAATGCAAAGTTATCTTGTTTCTATTGGTTTTAATGTCTGGAAAATAGTTGAAGATGAATACATTATTCCTAAGCGAGGTCTGACAACTACACTTGAGACTAGGGCCTATGAGACTAATGGCAAATATAAAAATGCTCTACTAAATGCTTTATCTAACACTGAAATGGCAAAAGTTGTGAATTTGGAAACTACTCATGAGATCTGGGTGAAATTGAAAAACATATATGAAGGTGATCATCTGTCAAGAAGGCTAAGTTGCAGAACTTGAAGACTAGATATGAAACTATGCATATGTTTGAAGATGAGAACATAATAAGATACATACAGAAGATTGATGAAGTTCTCAACAACATTAAGGGTCTTGGTCAAACGATAGATGATAAGGATGTTGTAGATAAGGTACTCAGAACTCTTCCCAAATCTTATAGTCACAAGGTGTCTACCATTGAAGAATTGTTTGATATGGATAAGCTTTCAAAAGATCAATTGCTTGGTAAACTAACTACTTTTGAAATGAGAGAATTTGGTACTACTGATGGCTCTGTGAAAATTGAAACTTCTTTTAAAGCCAAGGAAGAAAAGACTGCTAGATTGGATAAGTATGCTGTGGAATCAGATGAAGAAGACGTTGATGAGCTTGAGGCAAAATTTGCAAGTAGAATGAAAAGAGGCAGTGGAAAGTTCAGAGGTAAGTTACCTTTCAAATGTTTTAGTTGTGGTAAGATTGGTCACTATGCTTCAAGATGTCATGACAGAGCTTTGAAGATCAAGAACAATGAAAGTAAAGGTAGGATTGTAAGAAAGAGTTACTATGCTAGAGATGATGATGGTGTAGCTGATGATGAACATGATTTTGAAGATGGTAATGCTAGTGAATGTCTGTTTATTGCTCTAAGAGAAGAGCGTGTTTTTGCTAACCTTGTAAGCTGTGAGAAGAAAGGAAGTTTGGGAGAATTGTCTGCATTTCATGTTGAAAAGGAAGATGAATGGATCATTGACAGTGGATGTTCAAATCACATGATAGGAGATAAGAGTAAGTTTGTTAAATTGGAAAAGTATGATGGAGGACTAGTTATGCTTGGTGATGATGTAGCTGGTAAGATTTGTGGAAAAGGGTCAATTACTTTTGATGGAAAGCATAATACAAATGATGTTCTTTATGTCAAAGGCTTAAAGCACAATCTTATAAGTGTTGGACAGGTGTGTGAGAAAGGATACAATCTGATGTTTAAGGATAATGGATGTGAGATAAGGAAAAGCTCTGGAACTATAATTTCTACTGGTAAGAAGACTCATGGTAATGTTTATCATTTCAAAGGTACTGACAATTATTGTTTGTTAGCTCAAACAAATGAAAGTTGGTTATGGCATAGGAGAATGTGTCATATTAACTTTGATAATTTGGTGAGAATAAGCTCATTCCAAGTGTAAGAGACTTGCCTAAGATTATGAAGCCTACTAATGCCATCTACAAAGAATGTCAGTTTGGGAAGCAAACAAAGACAAGTTTCAAGAGTAAGGAACAATCCTCTACTAATCTGCTGGAGTTGGTGCATACAGACTTGTGTGGTCCTACAAGAACAAGAAGTCTGCAAGGTGACAGGTATTTCATGTTTCTTATTGATGATTATTCAAGAATGACTTGGGTTGCTTTCCTTTAAGAAAAATTAGAAGCCCTAGACAAGTTCAAGGTATTTAAATCAATGGTTGCAAATGAAATGGAATTGAGAATCAAGTGTTTGAGATCTGATAGAGGTGGTGAGTTTACTTCAAATGAATTCAATACTTTTTGTGAAGAACATGGGATAAAGAGACAATTGTCTGCCCCTAGAACTCCTTAGCAAAATGGAGTAGTTGAAAGGAAGAATAGAACTATTCAGGAAGTTGCCAGAACAATGATCAAAGAAGCTAACCTTATAGAAGTTTATTGGAAAGAAGCTATTCATACTATTGTCTACATTTAGAATAGAGTGCAAGTCAAAGCAAATGCAACAAAGACACCTTATGAGCTATGGTATGGAAGAAATCCTACTGTCAGGTATTTTAAAGTTTTTGGAAGTAGATGCTATATCAGAAGAGATGAAGAGTTGGGAAAGTTTGATGCTAGATGTGATGAAGGCATATTCCTTGGGTGCTCCACTAAGAGCAAAGCCTACCATTTCTACAAAAAAAGGTTGAGGAAGATTGTTGAAAGTGCAAATGTGAAGGTAGATGAAGATATTCAAAAAAACTGAGAGCTTGATGGATATCAGTCAGATGAGTCTGCTGATACATAAGCATTTGAAGAAGTCAATGATAATCATGTTCAGAGTGAGGAAGAAGAAGCTCTGGAAAGAGTTTCTAGAACCCCCATGTATGTGCAAAAGAATCACTAAGAGGATCAAATCATTAGTGACAAAACCAAAGGAGTTTTGACAAGAAGAAGAATTACAGAAGAACATGTAAATCTTTGTTTAATTTCAAAGGTTGAACCTAAGACTGTTTCTGAATCATGTAAAGATGAACACTAGGTCAAGGCTATGGAAGAAGAATTGATGCAAATTGAAAAGAACAAGACTTGGGAACTTGTCCCTAGACCCGTGGATAAGAATGTGATAGGAACAAAGTGGGTTTTCAGGAAGAAGTTGAATGAGAATGGAGAAGTGGTAAGAAACAAAACAAGACTTCTATGCAAAGGCTACTCATAAGTGGAAGGAATAGACTGAGGAAACTTTTGCTCCAGTGGCAAGATTGGAAGCTATTAGATTGTTTCTAGCTTATGCAGCACATAAAGATTTCAAAGTATATCAGATGGATGTAAAGTTAGCTTTTTTGAATGGTGAGTTGGAAGAGGAAGTATATATAGAGAAACCAGATGGATTTCAGTTATCAGACAAACCAAACATGGTATGCAAATTGAATAAGGCATTGTATAGACTGAAGCAAGCTCCTAGAGAATGGAATGCAATATTGGACATGTATTTGTTACAGCAGGGATTTGGTAAAGGGTCTACAGATAGTAATTTGTACATCAAGGTATGCAAAGATCAAATCCTGATTATTGAGGTCTATGTAGATGATATAATTTTTGGTGGAAATGAAGGTATGTGTAAGAACTTTATAGATGAAATGCAAAAAGAATTTGAGATGTCAATGTGTGGTGAGATGAAATTCTTTCTTGGACTGCAAATTAATCAAACAGATAAGGGTATTTTCATTTCACAATCAAAGTATGTCAAGAAATTGTTGAAGAAGGTTGGAATGGAAGAATCTAAACCAGTTTGTACCCCCACCATGACAATTGGTTGCAAGCTGAGAAAAGATGATGAATCTTCTAAGGCTGATTAGAGTAAATATAGATCAATGATTGGAGGACTATTATACCTAACTGCTACCAGATTGGATATCATGCATGTAGTTTGTCTTGTGGCAAGATTTCAGGCAGATCCTAGAGAGTCACATGTCATGGAAGTAAAAAGAATATTTAGGTATTTGAAGGGTATTCCAAATCATGGTTTGTGGTATCCTAAGAACAATGATTTCAACCTAACTGCCTACACAGTTGTAGATTGGGATGGATGTGTAGATGATAGAAAAAGTACAAGTGGTGGTGTGTTCTTTCCTAGAGACAGACCTGTGTCATGGTAGAGCAAGAAGCAGGATTCAGTGTCTTTATCTACTGCAGAGGTAGAGTACATAGCAATAGCATCATGTTGTACACAAGTGCTATGGATGAGACAAACTCTGAAGGATATCAAAGTTGAGTATGATGATCCAATTCCTATCTTTTGTGATAATACCAGTGCCATCAACATTTCAAAGAATCCAATGATGCATTCAAGGACAAAGCATATTTCTATCAAGTATCACTTTTTGAGAGAGAAGGTTGCAGAGAAAGAAGTGAAGCTTGAGTATGTGTCTACAAAAAGATCAAATTCTTGACATTTTCACCAAGGCTCTTCCTAAAGACACATTTGAGTATCTTCAAGAGAAGTTAGGGGTTATTTCCCCTCCTGTGTTGAACTAGATGCATGTGGAAGTGCATCAGTCCAATGTGATTCAGGAGTTATTCTTTTCTAGACTGATGATGGAGGCTACCTCTCAGGGGGAGCAGGTAGTGACTTTGAAGTGTGCTGCAGTCAGAGGAAAGTATTCAGAGTAGTTGAGAGTTGTGCAAGTATGTGCAGTGTCAAATTGGAAGGGAGAAAGATTGAAGAAGGTATGTTACCCTTTGCCATTGATGTCAAAGGGGGAGAGAGTTCATGTGAAAAACAAAGAGAGAGTAAGATGTATAAAAGAAAGGGGAAGAATGAGATCAATGCAAGTTTGTGTCATGATGTTTTTTCACATCATATGTTGCCATCAATGACAAAGGGGGAGATAGTTGCAAGTATGTGCTAATTGGTGGTGTCATTGATGTCAACATGCTTCTGTTGTCATTAGTGTCAATTATGTCTTCTGATATTGTTGATTGTTGCTTGATTGATTTGTCATCTTGAGGTGATTTGAATTAATTGAAGAAGTTCTAATGATGCTAGCATATTGGTCATGTTTCTAAGTTTCCAAGTGCTTTTGAGAAAATTTGCTCTCCAAGTGGAAACAGTGTGTTGCAGAGTATTCTGGCTTGTAGGATACTATCTGAGTTTTTGCTCTACATTTCTTCTGTGTTGAAGAACGGAGTATGAGATTTGGATATGTTTTAGAGAAGTGTTTGAAGATGCCAAATCTAGAATTTGGCAGTCCAGAGAACTGTGCAGTAGAAGTTGTGTTCACCAGTTTGAAGATTGTATTTGACAGAGTTTTAATGTTGTGCCGAGGTGTCTGGGAGAAAGTATTTTGCTCCGCATTTCTCCACATAATGGTTTCAAGTGATGTGGTTCTAGAAATATGTTTATAATGTCCTTAGCTATCTTCATTCCAAAGGATTTGTGATTTGGTGCTCCGGAAAGCAAGTTATTGAATAGCATAACTTAGCAATGTTGTTTGTAAGTTGTCTTCAAGTGAGATCTATTGCCTTCAAGTGAAACTTGTTGTAACTGGATTTGTTGGCTCCCAAGTGATTTTATGTTGTTCATGGATGTCTCCAAATTGTGTTGAAGTGATGTGTCTAGTCTGCAAGTCATGCTTGTGTTCGTGGAAGCGTGTACCTAAGTGTTCTTGGTGTTTACACCAGTTTTGGCTGACTCAGTTGCTTACACTTATTGCGGAGGTGCTTCGTGGATTATGGAAGTGTGTTGAAGCATGTGAAGATGTATTTTGGTCCAAGATAAGCCATGAAGTGTTCTTCTTTCATTCATTTTCTTTGCAAGTTTGTTTAGGTCCAGACCTATTTTGAATTATGTATGTTTGCTGACCTTGGAGATTGTTCCAAAGGTTGTAGTTTGTATTTCTGACCTTGATGTATGTTCCCAGGTTGATGATTGGTATAAATAAATGTAATAAATCCATGCGTAATGTGTGGTGGAGCGAAGATGCAAAGATGAAGGTGTTTGTGTTGCAAGGTAACGAAGGTGATATGTATTGTGCTTCAATGGAACTGAACTCAGGCATGTTGTAGATGCTATCATATCAGTTCATAGTAGTGAGCCACCCCTCCTGGCAGTGAGCCAACCCTTGGCAGTGAGCATTTATGAACAATGAGTCCTTAAGGGAAGTGAGCCCTAAGGCAGTGAGCCTCTTTTGTTATTCGGTATTGTTACTACATTATATTGTGAGCTAACACTCACTATGGTTTTTCCCTTTTAGGGTTTTCCACATAAAAATCTGGTGTTCATGTGTGTATGGTGTTGATGTGTTTAAGTTTTGATTCTGCATTTCATGTTTAATCTTCATAACAGTTAAAGGGGTTAAAGTAAGTGAATGTGAATTTGATTTTGTTTAAGGTTTTTGATACAATTGATTCACCCCCTTCTTAATTGTCATGTGCCTTTAATAGGAGGAGTACTTGCATGTACATCCACCCTCTAAGTTTGTTTTACTACATTTTGATGGGGAAGAGGAACCTGAGGAATATCCTTTAACCGATAGTGACATGTAGTCTTGTTGAGTTAATTATCTAAATAAGGATGTATTTATACCCAGAATAAACTCTAATAAAGATGAGATTATTTTGCACAAATTTGAGTTTTTGAATGGATTTTATTGATGAATTTTGAATTAATGAAATGCATTATTTTTGAAATCTAATTTATAACTTGATACAAATATCAGGTGTGATATAAAGTATCATCATGGTTCAAACTCAAACAAATCTTGAAGATAGTCAAGGAGAGTCGAATCCTTCTAAAAACCTAATGGCTAAGTTGGGTCAAATATTGACCATGTTGAATGAAACCAAGGAAAGGCTTGGAAAGCTAGAGTAGGAAGTGAGGGGTCAGGGTAGATCTAAAGGAGAAAATGAGGACTCACATCAAGGAGATGATGAATATATCCATGAAACTAGTATTCATGGTGAACAAAGCTGGGAGAATGTTGATAAGATAAAGTATCAAGAGGAAAAGAGAAGTAGACTTGCCTTAGAGCTGTCTAGATATATGAAGAAAGTGACCCCACCTAAGTTCAATGGAACAGAAAGTGGTGATGCTACAAAAGCTTGGTTAACAAAGATGGAAAAGTATTTTGAGATCTAGAATTACTCTAAGATAACCAAGGCAGTGTGGGGTGCCTTTTAGTTGGTAGGAGAAGCATCCATGTGGTGGATGAACAAAAAAATTGAACTAGGGTTAAGTTCCTTGAGCTTAACCTAGGATCAATTTGTGTTCTTATTTCACCAGAGGTGGCTACCGTAGCTTTTCTTTGATCAAAAGCTAATAATTTTTCAAAATATGCGGCAAGGGGATATGCTAGTGGTGTAATACTAGGAAAAGTTCACCTGTGTCCTATAGTATGTGCCACAATATCAGAAAGATGAAAGGTTTAGAATCAAGAAATTCATCATGGGTCTTAATGCCTAAATTGGTGGAGAATTGGATGTACATGGTCCTACCACTATGGACCAAGTTTTAGAGAAGGCAATCAAACAAGAGCAAAAATTGAAGTCAATTTCTGCATATCGCGAGAAGAATCGTAAGAGGTTTAACAAGACAACAGATTCTCATCCTTTCAATAAAAGGAATGACAAATAGGATGTGGCTAAAAAAAGTGACAAGTGACCTATAAATGAGAAGAAGAACAATGGCAAAGTTTGAAGGAATGATAATAATTTAGATAAACTTGTTGAGAAGCGAGGACCTCCTAGAGGGTGTTTCACCTGTGGTGGAGATCACTATGCAAATCAATGCCCAACCAAGAACTAGGGAGTTCAACAACGTGGTAATGCTTTACCCACTCAACAAGCAGCTTTTCAATAGAGGATCCATGTGGCATTAGACAATTGCCAGGCAGAATACCACATTACTCCCATTGAGAAAATAGGTACTTTGTTTGGAGTTCCTTGTAACATGCCATCTCATATTACTTAGAATTACACACACAATTACTAGGAAAGTAAAACAACATGATAAACATGAGTGAAATTTTTTAATCATTTGCATAATAACAAGGAAATAAATACATATCTTTTCTAAATATTTTTCAACCTTGAAATTCAATATATTCAACGACAAATCATAGTGAGAAACATTTCACTCTACATTTACAATATATTTTGCACTTGGCAATAAGAATAATTTTACATCATAACATAAAAAATATTGCATCTGGAATCTTGATATATGTCACTCAAGTCTCAGCGAGTCTTCTACTACAGAGGGAGAGCATCATCTGAGTGCTTTACCTCCAACCATAGATCGGTGGTCCCCCACACACCTTCCTTCCTGGAAGTGGCCCTACCCTTCACGAAGAGTATATAAATAAGGAACCAACAGGTTTGCCATGTGAGTCCTAGTATTGTGTCCTACGTAACTCAACCAACCATACAACCCTAGACAATCTTCTAGCTAAGTATGATCGTACTGACAGCTACACCATCTAGACACTAAACTGACTAATGCATGCAGAGACAAATGCATCACTTTGGCCAAAGATTCTATATAAATAGATGTTTGAAATAAATGTATTTGTATGTTCACACACCTCTAACTCGACTTGGAAACTATCTCATCCTACAGTTTGATTTGTTGACTAACAACACTAGACATGAAATGTCTTGACTAAGCTTTATTCCTAGCCAATCTGACTTAGAATTTAATCCTGAATTCTATGATATATATACAATGAATATTTTTAAAAGATTTAACCTTTTAGAGAACCCTTTGTTGCATTCTTGCAAACATTAGAGTTTATGACTTCCTATCATTCTACTCATCGACTAAAAAATTAAGCATTCTTGTGCTTTATATTGTGTTTCTAATCTATCAAGAAATCATTTAAACTTATCAAAAAGATTCTTAGACTATCTTAAATTATACTTGTCTTGATCTATGGATTCTCGACTATTCATTGTCAACCATAAATACACTAGATTAAATCAATGTCATAACCGTTTTGAGAGTTTTAAGTTTACTAGACCCATCTGGGTTGATCCTAGGGTTTTATCTTCTCTAACCCAATATACAAAATAACATCAAAACTCTTGTTATCCAAAGATAACTATGTATAATAATATACATGATTATAATAGCCTCCAGTCTTCTCTAGACCACTTAGGCTCTATTCAACTTCACGTTTCTCATAAAATAAATATAGAACATGAGTTTCTATCTTCACGTAAATAAAATCTAATAAATATTTCTCATAGCATAAATACTCTTAACAAAGTTTGTTCTCCCAAATAGGTTATGAGTCTATAGAGAATAATAAATAAAGTTTCAAGCTAATGGTCTCCTTTCTTCCACTGACTATGGATATAGAAAGGTTATGTACCTGTGCACATCATCCTTGCACATAACAAAAAATACTTTCTATAATAAAATTGTGCATATATAATAATATAATTTGTACCTTGGGTGTTCCAATGGTATCCAATATTATTCCTGTTTACTTACAGTAAAAAGAGACCTAACACTAAGTCTTAGGATGAAAACAATAAAACTTGAATGTATTATAGAGAAGAATAGTACACAACTCAATCTTAATTTACTGCTCTTGACTCCTTTGTCCAATTTGAGTTCTTTAGAGGCTCAGTTTGATTACAAAAAGATATAATCTTTCATAGTTTAATAATAATGTGACAACATTTGCACCACATGACAAATTGAATGCAAAGGTAGGTAATAGATAACTACCAACAAACATGAGCTCTTAGAATAAACAAACCTTTTTGCTACATCTCAAGCTCTAAGAAAGATACACAGAAGAGATTTACTAACTACAATAGTAACTATCTTGGCTTGCTATAGTTAAACAACTCTTCGGCCTGTATAGACAAACACAATATGCACTAAAAAGTCACTGAGTTTCCCTTCATGGGATAAGGTAAAAGAATACAATTCTTGATAGTGAACAGACATACATCTATCTCTATACACTAATAGAATACAATATTTAGCTAATGTTTATCATAACACAGAGAGAAAAAAGGCTATTCGACCTTATGTTTACACGGTCTTATACAAGCTTATTGGCCATGTGCTCACACAGTAGCATGGTAAACTATCGGCCTTGAACCCGTAGCATTTAACTAGGCTTACAGATTTTATATACTCTCAAAGATAAACTTGGTTCATCGACCATAAAACCACAGAGATAGTCTAAGTCTATTGGCTACATAACACTCAGAAATACTTTAGGATTATCGACCATATAACATTGAGAAATGCTATAAGTTTATCAACCAAATAACACAGAAATACTCTAATCTATCGGCCATATAACATACATTGATATAAACCATATAACATAGAATATATCGACCATATAACATATAGTATATCAGCCATATAACATACAGTATATCGGCCATATAACATACATAGATAATCAAAGACTTACAGCCTTATAACACAACTACATAACCGAATACAACTTATGATTCATAAACTATTCTTAAAGCTTTAAAACAAAGGAGAGAACCTGTACTAAGATCGACTAAAGATCTTTCCATAGTCTTTGTTCTTCCTTTCTACGATGAGCTTGATTCTATTTCCTTACTATCGATGTCCTTCCAATACTCTTAATGTCTCTCTCTAGCTCTCTCTATGTGTCCCCGAGAGAAAACTCCCATGGTGATTAATACCAACTCTGCCAGGTAAAAGCATAGAACTGTGTCACACTTTTGGCTAACTTATCAGCACAAGTGAATTTAAACATTTCTAACTAAAAGTCATTTTTTTTCAGATATATGGTCTAGTGAGATTCATTCTAGCTAAGTTAGATATGGGCCACAACTTTTCCAACTAGAAGTGTCCACTAAATACATATGTAGCACCACTTGGAGGCCAATTTACCAAAAAATACAAAATTTCAAAAATGTTGACGTTTCAACAATTCCTACTCATGTAAATAATTTAAAAAAAAAAATCTAAAATACCCTTTTGTAGATTTGTAAGTGTAGTTTTAAAAAATGTGATTTTTTTAATAGTTTAATTATTGTTAATATTTTATTTTTTTATTTTTACTAAAAGTAGGTCATCAACACCAAAATATAAGGTTAATTGTCTTATCAAGAAAAAAAAGTAAAATTTATTAAAAAAATAGAAAAAAATATGATGCACTAGAGAAGAGATTCCATGTCAAGATGATATAATTTTTTTTCTATTTTAGATAAATAGTCAAGACAAAAGCTGACGTCCCATTAAAATAATTATTTTTCAGTACACACAACTTTTAATATTTGTTTAAAAATATATATTTATCAAAATGCATAAAAAATAAATCCATGCACTAAAGTTTCAAGTTATAAATACACACAAAAAATTTGAAGGAAAAAAAAAATTTACTATAAAAAGAGTGACGTCCCACTTAACTTCATTTGTTAGCATTTTATCAACAACTAAATTATAGTGTCAATTTTACAAAATAATGTATTCAAATAATTTTTTAATTTTTATAAAAAATACAAACATAAAATACACTAAAAAATATACATTTCATTAATTTACATCATTTCAAAATTCAAAATGTATGTCACTTTTTAATGATTCAAGTTAAAAATTTAGATCAACGTTGGTCGTTTCCTTTATAAAAGTGTGACACAGCTTTGTGCTTTTACCCTACCATAACCACATCCTTCTCTCCTGCCTACAACAATTCCTCGTAGGCATGCAATTTAGTGTTTGTGATGGTCATAAAAGACCACTCCATAAGTCGGTTGATATGCTCCTCCTTACTCTCTAAATCAGTTAGGGAGTAAAGGAGTCAAGCCACTTTATCATAAAAGTTATTTGCAATACCATGGAATCTTAGCTACGTTCATAAAGAAGTTTAATGACCACCTCATTAGGTTTAACTCCTTAAATCATATATACACACACACACACACATAACCACAAGAAGAAGTAAAAAGCACCCAATACTTACTTACATTGTTACCAACATCCATAAAGATATGAGAGTAGGGTCGAGGTATCCTCCCCCTCTCTATCTTGCAAAAATACTAGAGAAATACTTATCGGAAATCACCCCGATAATAAAATAGTATAATTTAACCTCTAATTAAATTTTTATAATAAAATAAACTGCATTCATAACGCTTAAGGAAAAATAATGTCTATCAACCATATCTTGTCGATGGTCATTTTATCTTGACTCAGTTTTTCTACAAAACCAATGCTAATGGATCTTAACGTCAAATCAATGAATGCTGAGTCAAAAACCCCAAACTTTAACCAAATAGGTCGAACACAACTTACCACTTATGACGAGGTTCACTAAACATTGAAAGCACAAGACTTAGATGGCAATAACCTGTTCCTTTTGTTACGTCTATTCACTTCTCTCAAATGAGGCTCTCCATCTCTTTCTTAGAGGGTGGAAACCTATTTCCTAGTTACAACTTACAATCACCAAACTGGGATTAGTGTATCGTTAGTTAATCCATAAACCTTATGAATAAATAATCTTGACATCAAATAATCACATGTCTAAATTCTATGCATATAAACATAAACTCATGAAATCATTGATTTATCCTGATATTTTCACTAAATGTCAAATCATTAATCCATACAAAATTATCTACTAATTACATATAAGTAAAAAGTAAAACATATCAAAATTTGGGGTGTGACATTCCTTTTTCTATTTTGACTGATACTGGAGCAATTGAAAGTTTTATTTCTCCAAGAGTATTAAGTAAATTTTCTAGAAGAGCTGGATATATGGCTAAACCTTGGCCAGTTGAATGCTAACTAGATGAAAGCTCAGGTAGAGCAGTGTCTATTTGAAGCCAAGATTGAGCTTCCTAGTTTTTTGACTGAGGTGAATTTGTTTGTAGCCCCCCTAGGTTCCTATGATGTTATCTTAGGAATAAATTGGCTATGTATGGATAGAGCCAACGTCAACTGTTTTGCAAAAATAGTTGAGTGTCTAGATGATGTAGGAAACAAAGTCTTTTTGTAAGGCACTCAAAGAGAAGTCAAGATCAGACCAATCTCTGCAATGCAGCTAAAGAGGGCTAGGTGAAAAGGTTGTCAACTTTTTGTAGTCAAAATAGAGCAAGTAGAAGAGGATCCTAGTGATCAAAGTGTATCTTTGGAGAACTATCCTTTCCTTCGAGATTTTTGGGATGTTTTCTCAGATGAACTTCTAGGATTACCTCCGAAGAGAGATTTTGATTTCTCAATTGATATAATACTTGGATCTTAGCCAATTTCAAAGGCACCATACCATATGACTACTACAAAGTTGATGGAATTGAAAGCCCAGCTTTAGGAGCTATTGGCTACAGGGTTGATTAGACCTAGTGTATCTCCTTGGGGAGCACCTGTGATCTTTTTAAAAATAAGGATGGGTTCTATTTTGAACCAAGTGGGCTTCTAAGATACAAAGGAAGAATGTATGTTCCAGATTCAACAGAATTGAGAAACCTTGTGTGGAAGGAAGTTCATTCTGCATCATATTCATCTCATCTAGGAGTAACTAAACTCCTAGCCAATGTGAAACATTTTTATTTTTGGAAAGGAATGAAGAATGATGCTGCAATATTTGTAGCAAGTTTCCTAGAGTGCTAGAGAGTCAAGGCTAAGCATCAACATCTAGCAGGGCTTCTGTATCCACATGATAGTTCAGAGTGGAAGTGGTAGGTTATTAACATGGATTTTGTGCAAGGCCTTCCAATGTCTCGCAATAGAGACGATGCTATTTTAGTGGTGGTGGACAAACTCACCAAGGTAGCTCATTTTATACCTCGGAATTTAATAGATGGAGCATCAGTCATAGCTCGCAAGTTTATGCAAGAAGTGTTTAGATTGCATGGAGTTCTTGAGAAGATTATCTCAGACAAAGATGCGCACATGACATCAAGATTTTGCCAAACTTTGTTTTCAGTGCTAGGAACTCAACTCAATATAAGCTTATCTTATTACCTTGAGATAGATGGTCAGACTGAAAGGGTAAATCAAGTTCTATAAGATTTGTTGAGGATGTATTGCATGGATCAGCAATACAAGTGGGAAGAGTATCTACCACTTTCAACATGGAGTTTGCTTATAACAACTCCTACAATTCTTCTATCAAGATGCCTCCATTTGAAGCATTATACAGAAGAAGATGATGAACTCCTATAAGATAGGATAAGATAGAAGATAGGATTATTATTGGTCCATAAATGTTATCAAAAATAGAAGAACAGATCAAGTTGATTAGAAATAGATTGGTGGAAGCAAATGATAGACAGAAAAGCTACGCTGATGCCAAACATACCCCAAGGCAATTCTCAATTGGAGAAAAATTTCTTTTGAGGGTCAAGCTTCAAAAAAGTTCCATAAAGTTTGGAAAATCTTCCAAACTATCTCCTAGATATGTAGGACCCTTCAAAGTTCTCGAAGTGATCAATCTGGTTGCCTTCAGAATTGCTCTACCACTAGCTCTTGCCAGTATGCATAATGTTTTTCATGTATCATATTTGAAAAAGTATATAACATGTGATAATCATATTCTTGATTGGAATTCTTTACAGGTATAAGACCCAGGAGTGGTCATGATCAAGCCTCTCAAAGTGCTCGAAGTTCGCAAGCCCCGCTTGTATGATAGAGAGGTTACAAAGTGCAAGGTCTAGTGGGACTCGTATGCAGAGGATAGTGCCACATGGGAAGATTACCATGATTTTTATTAGAGATTTCCTCATTTGTTTTATGCTTTTCAAAGTTGAACAAAAACTTTATCATATTATTTTTAATACATTGGATCATTGAGGACGATGAATCTTATGGCGGGAGATATGTCACACCCCAAATTTTGACTATGTTTTACTTTTTACTTGTATATAATTAGTAGATAATTTTGCATGGATTAATGATTTGACGTTTAGTGAAAATGGTAGGATAAATCAATGATTTCATGAGTTTATGTTTATATGCATAGAATTTATACATGTGATCATATGATGCCAAGATAATTTATTCATAAGCATTATGGATTAACTAACGATACACCAATCCCAATTTGGTGATTGTAAGTTGTAACCAGGAAACATGTTTCCACCCACCGAGAAAGAGAGGGAGAGCTTCATTGGAGAGAAGTGAATAGACATAAGGAAAGGAATAGGTTGTTGCCATCTAAGTCTTGTGCTTTCAATGTTTAGTAAACCTCATCGTAAGTGGTAAGTTGTGTTGGACCTATTATGTTAGAGTTTGGGGTTTTTGACTTGACAATTGTCGATTTAATGTTAAGATCCATTAGCATTGGTTTTGTTGAAAAACTAAGTCAGGATAAAATGCCCGTCGACAAGATATGGTCGATAGACGTTATTTTTCCTTATGCGCTATGAATATAGTTTATGTTATAATGATTTAATTAGAGGTTCAATTATATTATTTTATTATCAGTGATTTCCAATAAGTGTTTTGTTATGGTAACTTATCCTTTCTGCGGTATTTTTGCAAGATAAAGAGGGGGTGAATACCTCGACCCCATTCTCGTATCTTTACGGATGTTGGTAACAATGTAAGTATTGGGTGCTTTTTACTTCACCTTGTAGTTATGTTTATATATATATATGATTTAAGAAGTTAGACCTAATGAGGTGGTCATTAAACTTCTTTATGAACATAGCTAAGAGTCCATGGTATTGCAAATAAATTTTATGATAAAGTAGCTCGACTCCTTTACTACCTAACTGAATTAAAGAGTAAGGAGGAGCATATGAATTGACTTATGGAGTGGTCTTTTATGACCATCACCTCCACTAAATTGCATGCCTACGAGGAATTATTGTAGGATATGATTAAGGAGAGAAGGATGCAGTTATGGAAGATTTGCTATTAATCACCACGAGAGTTTTCTCTCAAGGACACATAGAGAGAGTTGGAGAGAGACACTAAGAGTATTGGAAGGACAACAGGGAAATAGAATTGAGCTCATCGTAGAAAGGAAGAATGAATACTGTGGAAAGATCTTCAGTCAATCTCAATACATGTTCTCTCCTTTGTTTTAAAGCTCTAAAATAGTTTATGAATCATACATTGTATTCGGTTCTAAAACTATGTTTACATTCTTGATATCATGTCTGCACTAAAAATTATGGCCGAAAAACCTATTTTGCTACTCCCATGTTTTAGGTTTTTAAGAGCAAGTTGTCAATTTTTGATGGTTTTCGTACAAAAGGACTATGCCTAGTTTTGAGATATGTTTGTAAATGCTGAAAAGGGTATCTGAAAATGCCTTTACATTTTGAATGTCATGATCCCTCTAAAAGTTATGAAGGAAAAACCATTTTGGAAAGGCTACAATAAGAATGAGGCCTAATGAAGGAAAACCCATCATAAGATGTTTAAATGATTGAAAGATTGGTTGATTGAGATAGGTTTGGTATTGTCCACCCCTTCTCTACCACCCTTTTACATCATGAAGGTACGAATGGGTAGATGTTAGGCTTTTGTGTTTTGAGTCATTTTGTTGTAATAAGGTCTATTTAGACCATGGTTCATGTTTTTCTTGGTCATGTGGGGTCAAGTTTGAAAAAGGTGTCAAGTTTTGATCAATGTTACAAAAATTACAATGTAATTTTCCATTTTTTGGTTTGTGTGGGAAGTTGAATGGTCAAGTACTTGAAAGGTAGTTTGGATTGGTTGGTTTTTAAAGGAAAATGGTTAAATATGCCATGGAATGTTTGAAGCAATGTTCTGAAGACATTTTTTAAGAAAAAACTATACAAATACCCTATCTTTCTACATTTTTTCCAGTGTTTTCTACTGCTATAGTGTATTGTACGACCCAGTATGGACTGCAGATGAACCACAATTGATAGAGGAGTGAATTACCTATCTTTTGGTTTTGATTTGAGTCATTTTCACCATGTTTCAAGAAAGTTAGAGCGATTTTACTAAAAACAATCAGGAAACCCTATGTGATGAGGGTTTAGTTGAAAAAAATGAGTTTTTGAGCAATTCCACCGTTGTAAAATTATAAAAAATTGGTGAAAAGGAAGTAGATACAGTACTTTTAATGATTTTGGCATTTGTAGGAGCAGGGGATGGAGTTAGGGCAGAGTTTGATCAAGCCCTAGCCTAATATCTCAATGTATTAGGCTTAGGAAAGGTAGGTAGAGATAGGGTTTTGTGAAATAGGGAATTGGAGATTGTTCTAGAGGATGGAATTGGCATATTCAAACCCCATCTGACATGAGGAAAGCCCTGGAGTGGAATTTGGAAGTTTGAAACTTGAAAATCGTAAAGTTGCTTTGTAAAAGAGGCTTAATTTGACCTAATTGCAACATAATAGTCAAAATTAGAGGGATTTGTTTCAAAGTAACCCTATCCACAAAATTGATATGTTGAAGAGAGCCATAAAGGGTATCTGCAATGGTGATTTGTTTCTGGGTTTGAGGCATTCTCTAAAAGATATGTTGAATAAACCATGTTCTAAGTACTACAAGGAGAATTAAAGGGTTTATGAGAAAACCACCAAATTAGGGTTTCTCAGTTGAAAAGTTTGTTTGTTTAAGGTTGTCTTGACATCCTCCACCCTGCTCTACATCACTTTGACATCAAACAGGTAGGATATCCATCCTATGTTAAATCTAGCATTACTCAATATTGTTTCCTACCAGTGGTCTTGCACAACAGTGAATAAGCCGCCGACATTTAAATATTTGTAGCTCATTTTATGAGAATATGACATAGTAGTATAAAGGTTTGTGATTGTTTGATTTAGTGTAATTTGAGATATCGTAGAAAATAGTGAGAGATTATCATTGAAACGTAGAATCTGTGTCTTGGGTTTGATACATTATTCAGATTTCTTAAAGTTGTATTTTGGGAATGTATAAAGTAGATATTATTTTTTAAAGTTTAGGAGAAGCTTTTAGTTGGCTTTAACAGTGTGGTGTAAGAGCATATTTGATTGTATTTCAACATAGGTTATACCTCTGTTCTTAATAAAATCCGTAAGGTCAAGCATAAACCATTTACAGAGATCGGCCTTAGAGTGTTTTTTACTAGAAAAGATCAAAAGAGAGTTTTGGAAGAATGCAATTATTTTGAAGTAATATAAGTTTTTCCTATCAACTACGAAGGATGCAGATTTATTCTTAAAAACTAATTGTGCAACTCTAATGAGTTTACCAGTGGAGTGTTCATGAGTTTATTTGATCTTATATTTTGCACTATGCTAAAACTCGACTGAGGAATATGTGTATCAAACCTCTGACAAAGCACATATATCATGCTATGCAACATGTCTATCCAATAATAGAGATATTAAGAATATACTGGACATGAAGTTTCTATGAAAATAGTTCATATGTTCATATTTGTTTAGTGCCTAAGAGGTTTAGAGGAAACCAGAATGCAGTATGCACTATACTTATGTTGTATGATCATAATATTGTTCTTTGATTCCAAATTAGAAAATGGAAATAGATCCTTTAGTCGATGTTGAAGACTATGATAGTTCTGTAGATCAAATCTTGCTAGTTTTCTCAGTGAACCTTTTTGGTGAGATAATATCATGGAAGCAAGGAGGATGTGGAATTGATAATGATTGCTTGTATGAAATAGAATATCCTCTTGTCAATTTGTAATACATATCCAGTGAAATAGGTGATCCAAGAATGTGGAAACCTAGATAGCCTTTAATAGCATCTATTACTTATGTTATGTTATCTAGAGAGAGAGAGAGTAAACTAGGAAATGCAAAGATATAGATCTCATAGATTTTGTTCAATAGAATTTAATTTAGTGCTAAAGTGCATAGAAGACAAAGTTAGCCCAACGTTGGGCATCACGGGAGTGTTTTATTCTAAGTTGGGTATGTTGGGAGATTTGAATCTCAACTCCACATGATTGTTGCACTTAAGATTATTGATATAGGTTTATTGACATGTATTCGAAGGATGAATTTCTTATGAGTCCACAATCTGTCATATTGGAAAGTTAGCAGACTTGAGTAATCCAGGGGGTTGAAAGTATTTTGTTATCTTTATGACTTAAACCTACTTGGGTTGATATAATGGACTTACTCAAAATACTAGTTGCAAAAAGTGTTAGTATCCATCAAGATATTTTATGGATGAGGTCATACCTCACATACTATGCTTATTCATGTTATGTGAATTGTGATTTCAAATAGTGCCAAGTGGTCTAGAAAAGACTAGAGTTATTTTGTTCCCATGTGTTATTATATTTATGTTATTATCTCTAGAAAACAAGGATGTTTAATATTTCCATTATTGGGTTAGAGAATTTAAACCCTAGTATTAAGACTAGAAGGATTTAGGAAACCCATAACTCTTATGTTGGATGTGACATTGTTTATATTTCTATATATTGGTCAACAGTGAAAGGTCGAGAAAAACATATTGGTCGATAGTGAAAGGGCAAGAAAACCATATTGGTCGATAGTGAAAGATCAAGAGAACCATAAAGCAAGACAAGAATAGTCTTAGTAGTACTTTATCAAATTTAAGTTATTCTATGACAGAGTCAAAACTTGTTATAATGCACCAAAGATGTTTTATATTTGAGTCAGAGAGAAGAGTGACAAAAGTTCAGTGACCCTAGAAATTGCAAGTATGCAAAGAGGGAATCTTTGGAAGGTTGGAATTACCTATATATATATTGCATGTATATCCTAGGATAAGGATTAGTTCTAAGTTAGATTGACTAAAATGGAATTATAGTACACACAAGTTTGTGTTTATAGTTGCTAAGTGAAGAAAGTCAAACTGTAGGATGAGATAGTCTCCAAGTTGAGTCAGAGGTGTGTGTCTAGATGACATGACCAATCATAATGATCACACTTAGCTAGAAGGGTCTAGAGTTGTATGGTCGATTGAGTTATGTAGGACACAACACTCGGACTTAGATGGAAAAAACTTAATGGTTTTTATATCTATACCCTTCATGAAGGGTAGGGCCACTTCTAGGAAGGAAGGTGTGCAGGGGGACCGCTGGTCTGTGGTTGGAGGTAAAGCACTCAGATGATGCTCTCCCTCTATAGCAGAAGACTCGTCGAGGCTTGTGAAGATATTTATCAATATTTTAGATGCAGTGTACTCCATGTTATGACTTGTGACCATCAAATTTATGAGGTAAAACTATTCTTTATGCCAAGTGCAGTTTATGTATTGTAAGTGAAAAGTGAAAGGATTTCACTATGATTCTAGCTTAGATTATGTTATGATTTCAAGGTTGAAATTATATAGAAAGCTGCACTTTATTTCTTGTGATTATGCAAATAATATTTAATTAAAAAAAAATTCTCCCTCATGTTTACTATATTTATTTACTTTCTTGTAAATTCTTGAGTTTATTCGAGTATTATGAGAAGGGATGTTACACAGTGTAACCTTTCTTGATAGAATCCCAAACTCCACAGCCTCGTGAATTAATGTAGCCTTCCATCCTTACCTTTTAAAAAGCATAATTTGTTCCATCGAACCTGGGAATCTTGTTGGATCCTCCTTGTGCCATTTCGGACCTTCCTCAAGCAGTTAAGCTTCCTTCAAAGGAACTTGGCTCTAATACCAAATGTTAGACACACCAAGATACTCAGAGGGGGGGTGAATAAGTATCTAATCAATCTTCAAATTTAACAACTTTATCTTATCCGGAGTAGACCAGAACATAAGCATCACAACATTAACATGAACATGAAAGATTAACACAATGCACCACAACACATAACACCAGATATACGTGGAAAACCCTAGAAAGGAAAAACCATGATGAGGATTAACTCACAATATATGAAGATCAAATAATAACTTTATTTTAAGGGCTTTAACCAAAGGAAGTTGCTACTCATTGATGACTTTGTTTTAGGGTCACTCCCAAGGAAGCTTCTACTCCCTGAAAAGAATAAAAAAGAATATAGTGTAATAGTCTTTTCTTACTGTCTGAAAATTGTCATTGAAGCTCACACCTTGATGATTGCACTTCTACCTCCACACACTTTCTTTTGAAGATCTGAGCAATCAGGCACACTCTATACTTGATTATTGTCACAAATATGTCTTCACGATGAATCCAAACAGCATCAACAACATTTGCTCTTTCTCCTTCAGTCTCACATCAATAATGCATTTATTCTTTTTTTTTATCTGCTTGCGAATATTTTACAATCAAATTGCAATCATACCTTCCTAAATCAATTTGATTCACTATTTATACATGATATTACATTGATTACATATCTTGTCGGCTAGATACAACATGAAAAATACATTTACAAGAAGGCCAAACAACACACACTATGAAACATGTAGAAGATAGGTCCTAATTGAAACAACACGTTACACCAGAAGAAGATCTAGGCCTTGAAGACCCCAACCCATGCTTAATCAACTCCAAAACATCCTTCACTACTTCAAACATCGAAGAATTACATCCGCACACTCCGCTCATTTGAAAATATAGGACAACTTTAAGGAAAACTCATGAAGACTTGAAGAATAACGACCACATCAACTTGAAAACCTTGTGTGGTATAGGAGATAAGAAAGATCTTCATGAAAATTTTCTAGATGAGTTCACATGACTCATAAAACACCCCCATACATACCTTTACCACCGCACATCAAAGAATTATGCTGCACAACTTCAAACATTTACTTTGTAAATACTCTGTTATCCAGAACACACTACACCAAGCTGTCAATTGAAAAACTAAGCCATGGACCACCAAGAAGCCTCAAATAGAAAAGAGGCATGCCATTCACATCCAAGAACATGTTCACAAAACTGCAAGGTCAATCATTCACTTTCAGAGGAATGTAGAGTATTCCACTTCAACACTGCACTATTCTGCTAGAGCACATGACGGTGTTCTATAATACATAACTTTCATAGTGGAGGGAAATATGATTTGAAACTTTGGAAATAACACCTTTGATGTCATCTTGACACAAATCTAGATTTGCATAGCCTTATCTACAACTGCGGAGGAATGCGAAGCATTCCATCACCCTGCTAGGAACCTCTTTACAGAACCCAACTTTATCTTCAAGTTGTCAGCAGAAAATATCCTTCCAGTGATCAAAACATCATCAAACTTGGAATATACATAAAATAACACTTTATGAAGCTATGTTCCAAACTACAAAACCTCATAGCAAAATGATGAAAATGCGGAGCAATCTTCTAGACAGTCTTCAAAGAGTAGACATTCTAAAACTGTTAGGGATTGCATGCAGAAGATATCAATTAAATGCAAATAAAGACTAAATAAAGGAATGAAAAATACATAGATAAAATAACAATGAGAGACAATTTTTAACGTGGTTCACCCAAAATTGGGCTATATCCACCAATAGAGTCTAATATTATTATCCAGTAAATCAAACCAATTACAACTAGAAATCCTTGCAACTCAATACCGCTGCAAATGCTACAATACAATCTCAACTAAAACCCTAACCCTTAGCCACTTTTATCAAGCCTTATGTCGGTTACAAAATAGGTTTTTTTTTGTATGTCGGCCAATAGAAAAATAACTCTCGACACCTTTATAAAATAATAAAAATTGTTTGAGGTTTCGGGGGCGCTACCCCTCAACCCTGCCCTGTATCACAACAGGGAGCGTGCTAGGGGCATTGCCCCTGGACCCCGCAAGGGGCACTACCCCTTGACCCCATCTTGGGGGTGCTGCCCCTTGACCCCATTAAATAATTTGGGGGGAAACCGCACTGATAAAAGTGGGGTAAATTTAACCTTCGAGTCTGATTAGGCTCCATATAACAACAAAAACAAGGACTACCATCTTCTTTCGAAGGCTAAGTCTTCTTCACATCACCATATACAACTCAGGAATAGTAGGATAGACCATACAACATGCTTGAAACCATCAGACATCCTTACTTAACATCTGATTCTTTTAGTGCTTCTAATTCCCATATTAATAAGGCCTCAAACTCAACTCTGCTTTGATTAGAGATATAGCTTTTATGACTTCAATCATGAGCTTTCTCTTTCTTATGAATATGCAACCAAGAACGGTATCTTACTTTCCTAACATCGGTGTATGCATCAATGTATGCTATGTTGACATTAATGACAACACATATGGCCAAAAGAACCAAGTTTATCTATACGAGTATATAAAACCAATAAGCCTAGTTAAATACTACAGGTTCAAGGCTAATAGTTTGCCACACTACTATGTGAGTACACGAATGATAATCTTGTATAAGAATGTGTAACCTAAGGCCGAATAGCCTTGATTCTCTTGGTGTTATGATAAACATTAGCTAAATATTGTATTCTGTTAGTGTATAGAGATAGATGTATCTTTGTTCACTATCAAGAATTATATTCTTTTACCTTATCCCACGAAGGGAAATTCGGTGACTTCTTAGTGCATACTATGTTTGTCTACGTAGGTCGAAGAGTTGTTTAATTAGAGCAAGTTGAGATAGTTACTATTGTAATTAGTAAATCTCTTATGTGTATCTTTCTTAGACCCTGAGACGTAGCAAAAATGTTTGTTTATTCTAAGAGCTCAAGTTTGTTGGTAGTTATCTATTACCTACCTTTGCATTTAGGTTGTCATGTGGTACAAATGTTGTCACGTTATTATTAAACTATGAAGATTATATCTTTTTGTAATCAAACTGAGCCTCTAGAGAACTTAGATTGGACAAAGGAATCAAGAGCAGTAAGTAAAGATTGAGTTGTATACTATTCTTCTGTATAATACATTCAAGTTTTATTATTTTCATCCTAAGACTTAGTGTTAGGTCTCTTTTTATTCTAAGTAAACATGAATGATATTAGATATCATTGGAACACCCAAGGTGCGAATTATATTATTATATATGCACACTTTTATTATAACAAGCATTTTTCGTTATGTGCAAGGATGATGTGCACAGGTACATAACCTTTCTATATCCAGAGTCAGTGGATGAAAGGAGACCATTAGGTTGAAACTTTATTTATTATTCTCTATAGACATAACCTATTTTGGAGAACAAATTTTGTTAAGAGTGTTTATGCTATTTGAAATATTTATTAGATTTTATTTACGTGAAGACAGAAACTCATGTTCTATATTTATTTTATGAGAAACGTCAAGTTGAATAGAGCCTAAGTGGTCTGGAGAAGACTAGAGGCTATTATAATCATGTATATTATTATACATTTTTATCTTTGGATAACAAGAGTTTTGATGTTATTTTGTATATTGGATTAGAGAAGATAAAACCCTAGGATCAACCCAATTGGGTCTAGTAAACTTAAAAATCTCAAAATGGTTATGACATTGATTTAATCTAGTGTATTTATGGTTGACAGTGAATAGTCAAGAATCCATAGATCAAGACAAGTTGGTGTAGTCACGTTAGGAGGGTTCACAAAATGAACTGTCCAGGCCGTGCAACAAGAATAAACATAATGGAAACAACTCAAAGATATGAAACAAACACAGATTTAGTAATTAAATATATCATATAATTCAAATAAAATCTGGCTGACATCATGCGGGCTTATAATTAGGGCTCAAAGGCCTGATTTCAGAATATCAGAATAAGCACAAGATATAGCTTTGAAGCTCCTTCGCGCAAAATCTAAACTGTCCACTATCACTATGTAAATCACTACTTTCCTAGGGATCTATTACATCCTTATATATCATCTCTGGTACAAAATATTCCTCCACATCGGCCAAGGAAGGTCACAAACTCCAATGAAGAGCTGTAACGTGTGTACACGGATAGGTCAGACTTAATCATGTAGAACACCTCTGCAAATGTATGGAATGATGTGTGGATCTCAGGGAAGGTCAGCTATGAACCAAAGATCATTGAATGATGTGTCATTAGGTTCCACAAGTTGAGGAATGCTCCACAAGTCTTCTCCTTTAGTTGATTATCAGAGACTGTCAAGATGCTCTGTTATGAGAAAATAATTGATCTTCTGATAGCGATAACTTTTTGGTACTTAATCCAAATGCTCTGAATTCTGGATATGATGTAGATGAACATGTCTAGATGCTAAGTCCATCTCCACAAGATGTGAAATGCAACTGCAGTAGAATGTGGACCAAAATACAGAAATTGCTACTGACTGAACTGAACTGGAAAATGAAAGGAAACAAACTGAATTGCAAACAAATTAAAATGCAAATGTTTTTAATTGATGCAAGATTGCTCTTGAACCAGGGATGCCCCTACATCAGACATCCAGGGTTATTGAAAAAGTGAGTCCCTCACTTTGCTGGGCTAGGGGAGAACCAAGACGATTCACCTCAGCTTGAGAAATCCATGATGAATCTTCTTCTGGTCTACCTTTCCACTTCACAAGGTATTCTTTGTATTGTCTTCCTCTGGTGCTGCGTCAAACTTTGCTATCCAAGATGTCTTCAATATGCTCCGGTGCTTGTTGTGGTAACTACTTCTTCAGGTCTTCTTCAATGTTGTCACCGAACTCTGCTTCATGATACTGATATAGGTCTACAATATTGAAAATAGGTGATATACCCAATGTCTCCAGTAACTCCACTTCATATGCATTTCCTGAATCAAAATTTCTAAGTATCTTACAAGGTCCAAACTTCATCTTCAACTTGTTACATCTCCCAACTGGAAATCTCTCTTTTCTCAAGTACACCATCACTTCATCTCCAACTTCAAATTCTTTGTCTTCCCTTCTCATCTGCTTGCTCCTTATATTTTCTGTTCACATCTTCTAAATGCTTCTTCACCTGATTATGCACTATCTTCAAGTGATCTACAAATTCTTCTGCTTCTGCACTTCTCTTTTGTTTTGTACCCATGTCTCTCAATTTTGTCACTCCTTTAGGGTTTACTTCGGTAACAATCTCAAAAGGTGTTCTTCCGGTACTCCTATTTACTAAATTATTGTATGCAAATTCTGCTTGTGAAAGAATCAAATCCCAACTTCTTGCTTTCTCTCCAACCAAACATCTCAACAAGTTTCCCAAACTCCTATTCACTACCTCTGTCTGTCCATCAGTATGTGGATGAAATGTTGAACTGAACTTCAAATCAGTCTTCATCTTCTTCCAAAGTGTCTTCCAAAAATATCCAAGGAATCTAGTGTCTTTGTCTGAAACTATACTCTTAGGCAATCCATGCAATCTCACAATCTCCTTCAAAAATAGGTCTGTTACATGCACTGCATCAGTTGTCTTCTTACAAGGTATGAAATAAGCCATCTTTGAAAATCTGTCTACCACTACAAATATTGAATCATATCTTCTATGTGTCTTAGGCAATCCCATCACAAAATCCATACTAATGTCTTCCCAAGGTCTCTCTGGTACTGTAAAAGGTTTATACAATCCAGTATTCTGACTAGTTCCTTTTGCAACTTGACAAACTCTATAGCTCTAAAAATTTTTTATAACATCCTTATGTATCTAAGGCCAAAAGTAATTTTCACTCACCAAAGCCACTGTCTT
Source organism: Cunninghamia lanceolata (assembly GCA_027924645.1). Lineage (NCBI taxonomy): Eukaryota > Viridiplantae > Streptophyta > Pinopsida > Cupressales > Cupressaceae > Cunninghamia > Cunninghamia lanceolata. Next base: position 12,032,232 of record BSBN01000635.1, on the reverse strand, counting down.
GTCAATGCCAAAATGTCTTGCCAATCCACCACTATATTTCTCCTTGATCAAATTATCTCTCATTGAACTTCTAGGTATCCATAACTAACTTCATTTGAACAACATATCTTCCTGAATGAAATAATCTGACCACTTACCCCTACTCATCACAAAAGGTTCCTTACACGCTTTCCAAGGTTCTACAAAATTAGTGTCTCCCTCATACATGTTCTTCAATTCATCAAAACCTAACACTTCAACTCTCATTTCTATCAACAAGTTTCTTCTTCTACTCAATGCATCAACAACTTTGTTTGATTTACCACTCCTATGCTTCAACACAAAGGTATAAATCTGCATGAACTCTTTCCATCTCATATGTCTCTGATTCAACTTACCTTGATAATTTAAATACTGTAAACCTTGATGATCTGTCACTACAACAAATCCCTGTGATTAGCTCCCTTTTTTTCTTTGTTTTTTGCTTCCACCCACTGTTTTAATGTATTTTTCTCTAATTTTGTGAAAAAGTCAGCTCTATTTATCGGGATGGCACTACTTTTGGCATTTCTTGCGCTAATCAGAACAAGTAGGCACTAAATTAGGCACAAATTAGCACCTAAATTAGGGCTGACTTTAGAGTTGACTTTAGTGCCTAAATTAGCGCTGACTTTAGCACGTACTTTAGGGATACTTGGGTTTAGGGGTATTATTTAGGGTTTAGGGGTTAAGGTTTAGGGTTTAGAGAGAGATAGAGGACCAATAGGGAGATATAGAGGAGACCGAGGGGAGAGATAGGGAGATAGAGAGTGAGGGACATGGCCAGAGACATAGGGAGAGAGATTGAGAGGTAGAGGGACAAAGGCGATAGGGAGAGAGGGAAGAGATAGGGAGTTAGAGGTTTAGGATTTAGGGCATTATTTATGATTTAGGTTTATTATTTAGGGGTTAGGGGTTCAGGTTTAGAGGTTTAGGGTTTAGGGTTTATAGAGAGAGAGGAATGATAGGGAGATATAGAGGAGACTATGGAGAGAGATAGGGAGATAGAGAGTGAGGCACATGGCCAGGGACATAGGGAGAGAGATTGAGAGGTAGAGGGATGGTAGAGATAGGGAGATAGAGATTTAGGGTTTAAGGGTTTGGGGTTTAGGGTTGCTCAGGTTTGGAGATAGCTAGATAGAGAGAGAGAGAGGAGACAGATAGGGAGAGATAGAGGAGACAGAGGGGAGAGATAGGGACATAGAGAGTGAGTGAGATATCTAGAGAGATAGGGAGAAGGATTGAAAGGTAGAGGGACGATAGAGATAGGGAGATAGGGGTTTAGGGATTCTTGGGTTTAGGGTTTAGGGGTAAGGGATTAAGGTTTAGGAGCATTATTTAGGGTTTAGAGGTTTAGGGTTTAGAAAGAGAGGACCAATAGGGAGATATAGAGAGTGAGGTACATGGCCAGAGACATAGGAAGAGGTAGGGATTATATGGAGAGTGAGGGACATGGCCAGAGACATAGGGAGAGAGATTGAGAGGTAGAGGAACAATAGAGATAGGGAGATAGAGGTTTAGGGTTGCTTGGGTTTAGTGTTTAGAGTTTAGGGGTTTAGAGTTTAGGATTTAGGGGTTTATGGTTTACGGGTTAGGGCTTAGGGCTTAGGGGAATTATTTAGGATTTATGTTTTAGGGGTTAGTGGTTAGGGGTTAGGGTTTAGGGTTTAGGGGAATTATTTAAGGTTTAGAGGTTTAGGGTTGCTCGGGTTTAGGGTTTAGGGGCATTATTCAGGGTTTATGGTTGCATGTCAAAAGAAGTCTCTCTCTCTAAATCCCTCAACCCTAAATAATGCCCCTAATCCCTAATCCCTAACCCCTAAACCCTAAAACCTGAGAAACTCTAAACCTCTATCTCCCTACCTCTCCCTTATCTCCCTCTCTCTATCATCCCTCTACCTCTCAATCTCTCTCCCTATCTCTCTAGACATCTCACTCACTCTCTATCTCCATATCTCTCCCTCTGTCTCCTCTATCTCTCCCAATCTATCTCCTCTCTCTCTACCTATCTATCTCTCCCCATCTCTTGCCTCTCTCTCCCCTATCATTCCTCTATCTCCCTATCTCTCTAGACATCTCTCTCACTCTCTATCTCCCTATCTCTCCCCTCTGTCTCCTCTATCTCTCCCTATCTGTCTCCTCTCTATCTCTCTCTACCTAGCTATCTCTCCCTATCTCTCTATCTCTTGCCTCTCTCCCCCTATCATTCCTATATCTTCCTATATCTCCCTTCTATTTCTCCTTCTCCCTTATCAATGAAGGGAATGAACAAGAAAACTCTCTCTCTCTCTCTCTCTCTCTCTCCATATTTGTCTCCCTTATCAACAAAGAAAATGGGAACAAGAAAACTAGGGACATGAAAAGAGGGATGAGGATATAAATTGGTAGGATGAAATGGAAACAAGATAAAACTAAAGTTCATTGGATGGGAAGAATGATGAGAGGAGAGGTGGAAAATAGTAAAATAGGGAAAAATTGGTGGATCTAAAGGGAAATTGGAAAGGAAAAGGAAAACTAGGAAAGCTAGGAAAAGGATTTAACTAGGAGAGAGAGAGAGAGAGAGAGAGAGAGAGAGAGAGAGAGAGAGAGAGAGAGAGAGAGAGAGAGAGAGAGAGAGAGAGAGAGAGAGAGAGAGAGAGAGAGAAGAGAGAGAGAGAGAGAGAGAGAGAGAGAGAGAGAGAGAGAGAGAGAGAGAGAGAGAGAGAGAGAGAGAGAGAGAGAGAGAGAGAGAGAGAGAGAGAGAGACTTGGGGTTAGGGTTAGAGTTTAGGACTAGGAGAGATAGAGGAGATAGAGGGGAGAGATTAGGGAGATAGAGAGCGAGAGACATGTCCAGAGACATAGAGAGAGATTGAGAGGTAGAGGGATGATAGAGATAGGGAGATAGAGGTTTGGGGTTGCTTAGGTTTAGGGGCATTATTTACAGTTTAGGGTTTATGGTTTTGGGGTTAGGGGTTAAGGTTTAGGGTTTAGAGAGAGATAGAGGACCAATAGGGAGATAGAGGTTTAGGGTTACTTGGGTTTAGCGTTTAGGGGTTTGGGGTTTAGGATTTAGGGTTTCTTAGGTTTAGGGGTTAGGGGTTAGGGACATTATTTAGGGTTTAGGGTTTATTGTTAGTGGTTAGGGGTTCAAGTTTAGAGGTTTAGGGTTTATAGAGAGAGATGAATGATAGGGAGTGTTAGTGCCTGCATAAACATTTAGGTTTAAAGCATTTAAATATGCAGTCACCTTCCCAAAAAATCTAAAAAATTCTAAGTCTTTTGGCCTTTACAGTTGAAAAGTGTCAATAATTCAGTTGCATGCGTGTATCTTTGTATATACATGTATGTTTGTATGTACAAGTGCATTGTGCATTGGCGGGCCCAAAGAAATTTCAATCGGCCTTCAAAAATGGTGAAAAATTAGTTATATGCATTTCGCAATGGCATATCAAGCTTCAAAAAGGTTAATATACATTGAGGAATCTATCACAGATTTTGGGAATATTCCCTTCTTGTATATCAGGTTGCATGTATATTTTGTGTTGTATGTTCAGACATACAACGACTAGATACAAAGGAAAACATGCAAAGAAAATATACATTAGCGGCATACAAGCGAAACATGCAAGGGTCAATGTACATCGGGACAGGTGCAAAGGTGAATGTATGTCCGACATACATTGGGAATGTACATTGAGAATATACAAAGTAGCCGGCATGCATTCGCTACAGTGAAAGGGCTCTGTATGTGCGAGATGCAAGTGCAATATACATTCGCCACATACAATGGAAAGATACATTGGCCTATGCATATATAATGAAAAGATACAAGGGGTCTTGTATATTCGGCGACATACAAGGTAGAATGTATATTGGGTAGATGCATCGGCGGCAATGTACAAGGTGATACATGCAAGGCAGGTACTAATGCATGGGGCCCCACCAATTGTATGTTCGCATTGTATATGTGACATACAAGCCGATATACAAAAGAAAACATACAATCCAAACCCGATTAAAAATCAAATGCAGTCAATAAAATTTGGGGTCTACTGCTTGTATGCGAGGTGCATTGTATATGCCAAGATGCAAAGTAGAGGAGATGCAACCTGGACGCGAGAGGAGAATATGTTTTTGGCGGATTTCAAGTTGAAGTCCATGGGTTGCATGTTATGCGTTGTATATGCGATATACAACGAAAAGATACAATGAAAAAGATACAAGCCAGATTTCAAAAGGAGGTATATTCTGATTCATAATGGTTTGAAGTCCGTGGCTTGTATGTATGTATGTGTTATATATCGTGGATATACAAAGGAGGGAGATACAAGCCAGACTCGAATAAGTTTTCAATCTATTTCATAAAGGTTTGGGGTCCGCCTTGTATGTAAGGTGATTGCATATGCTTTTGTATATACAAAGTAGCGAAAAGGGCAAAATGAAAGGCATAAAAGTCGGCGATGGCAAGGTGGTGCCCATGTGGCGCGATTACATTGGTCTGTGACTGTCCCAAGATCATTTCAGGCCTCAAATCTTGGTGATGGGAGAGAAAATCGACGGCCTATTCCAGATGTTTCAAATGAGCGAAGGATTTCTTTGTATGCAGTCGTGTTTGAGGCGGGAAAAAACTTAGAAACAAGTGAAGCTGCTGAGGCTGCGGGTAGGTTGACATTAATGGCAGTTGCAGATGCATGATCGATGGAATGACAGACCAACCACCATTTTCAACGGAAAAAATCTCCAGTCGGCTGCACGAATCCCCATTCTACCTACTCTCTTCCTTTGTTTCTCCTGTTGCACTGTATCTGGCAGAAAAATTTTGAAATGCCAGTGTAATTAATGTTGGGTACACTCTCTTGCTGTATATAGCAGACTGTGTTACACATTGTGGTTGTTAAAGACTTGGCATTTTTGGGGGAAATATAATGAAAGATAGAGCATTTTCTTGGCTATTTTATCTCTTTTGGAGTTTATGAGTTGCATTTGAGTGCACCTTGCACATATGTTCAGTTTCTTGTTAGTTTATATGAAAAATGCATTAATGCATGTGTTTATTTGTCTGTCTCCATGTGTTGTATGCATTCTCTTCTTTTGAATCTGGCTGCTAATGGTTTCTTAGATTCTAGGGTATGGATTTCTATATCACATGCTTAGTCTTTAACTTCCATTCAAGGAGTGGATTAAATTGTTTTTAGGTTGAGTATGGAGAAGATTGTATGTCGGCTGGGATGTATGTAAGCAGAGACAGTTAAATACTTATCCTTGGGTGGTGTTTGTAAGGCAAATACCAGTCCTAACCCCTTGAAACTTGAATTGCCAGTTGTAAGCCATTTCTTTTGTATACATCTAGTTGACTCCTTGCCCTGAGATAGGCATCAGTCTGCTTCTGGATTAGTAGTTACGATCCAAAACCCCTTTGTCTTGCATCCAAAACATTAATTCAAACCATTTTCATGATTCCAACCTGTTAGTTGTAGGAGTAGGAATAGGAACCCTGCATACTCTCATTTCCAACCAGTTAAAATATGTCCAAGAATGTTGCCAAACTTGTGACCTATCATGAAAATCTTGGTCCAAACATGAGAGTATTCTGCCTATTTATGAAAAGCTAAATCCTTCTATCATTGGGTGAGTCAAAGCAAAACCTTTAGCTATAGGGATACCCCCCCTTGGTGCGGCAGAACCAGAAGTGAAGGGGAGGCAGCTCACGCAACCTCCCGTATCTGTTGGCCGAATCTACCTGTGCATTGGAGCTGGCAAACCCTCCAGTCGGATTGGGCACTAACAAGGAGATATAGAGGAGACTGAGGAGAGAGATAGGGAGATAGAGAGTGAGGCACATGGCTAGGGACATAGGGAGAGATATTGAGAGGTAGAGGGACAAAGGTGATAGGGAGATAGGGAGAGATAGGGAGATAGAGGTTTAGGGTTACTTGGGTTTAGGGTTTCTTAGCTTTAGGGGTTAGGGGTTAGGGTTTAGGGGCATTATTTAGTGTTTAGGGTTTATTGTTTAGTGGTTAGGGGGTTCAAGTTTAGAGGTTTAGGGTTTATAGAGAGAGATGAATGATAGGGAGATATAGAGGAGACTGAGAAGAGAGATAGGGAGAAAGGGGAGAGATAAGGAGATAGAGGTTTAGAGTTTAGGGGTTTGGGGTTTAGGGTTGCTCAGGTTTGGAGAGAGAGAGAGAGAGAGAGAGAGAGAGAGAGAGAGAGAGAGAGAGAGAGAGAGAGAGAGAGAGAGAGAGAGAGAAGAGAGATGAGAGAGAAGAGAGAGAGAGAGAGAGAGAGAGAGAGAGAGAGAGAGAGAGAGAGAGAGAGAGAGAGAGAGAGAGAGAGAGAGAGAGAGAGAGAGAGAGAGAGAGAGAGAGAGAGAGTTGCTCAGGTTTAGGGGCATTATTTAGGGTTTATGGTTTATGGGTTAAGGTTTAGAGGTTTAAGGTTTAGTGTTTAGAGAGAGAGGACCCAATAGGGAGATATAGAGAGTGAGGGACATGGCCAGAGGACATATGGAGAGATATTGAGAGGTAGAGGAATGATAGAGATAGAGAGATAGGGAGATAGGGAGATAAAGGTTTAGGGTTGCTTGGGTTTAGTGTTTAGGTTTTAGGGGTTTAGGGTTTCTCAGGTTTAGGGTTTATGGGTTAGGGCTTAGGGCTTAGGGGAATTATTTAGGGTTTATGGTTTAGGGGTTAGGGTTTAGGGTTTAGGGGCATTATTCAGGGTTTACGGTTGCATGTCAAAATAAGTCTCTCTCTAAATTCTTCAACCCTAAATAATGCCCCTATTCCCTAACCCATAACCCCTAAACCCTAAACCTCTATCTCCAGGTCTCTCTCTCCCGTATCGATGAAGGAAATGAAAACAAGAAAACTAGGATTCTCTCTCTCTCAATCCTCTCTTTCTATCTCTACCCCTCTATATGTATATCTCTCCATCTCTCTATCTCTATCTCTATCTCTATCTCTATCTCTATCTCTATCTCTATCTCTATCTCTATCTCTATCTCTACCTCTACCTCTACCTCTCTCCCTCTCTTTCTCTCTATTGATATCTCTCTCTCTATCTTCCAATCTCTCTCTATCTCTCTCTTTCTATCTATATCTCTCAATATCCCCTCCTAATCTCTATCTCTCTTTATATCCTCCCTCTCTCTCTCTCTCTCTCCTCCATATATATATATATATGCGCATACCATTATGGTAGGTTATTTTGCATATGGTGGTCATATCCTTTATATCCAATCACCTCCAAACTTCACAAATAGACATAGAGCATAATTCTAAGCATCTTTCATAAAGACCGCTTCTCTACATAGGTGCAACTAATACCACTTTTTCATTTTTTTCCCACATTTTAATTACTAATTCTTTTCCATTTTCCAAGTCCTACATGTGTCCAAGTTGTATTGTTTGTCAAGTTTTTAGTCTAATTGTTAGTCCTAACTCTCATGGTTATTCAAATGTTAGTATAGATTAGATTTATCCTTAGGTAACATTAATTTACACATTGTTGCACAAACAACCACACTCAAAAATAACCTTACCTAATTAAGGTTAACCTTTAAGGTTCTTTCATTTGGTGAGCCTAATAGATCCAATTAGTTCAATCTTCTTATAGTCCATGCTTAGCCTTCCACTACCCATGCCACGTCATTTTCATAACACATTTGACCATAACATTGCCACAACAATCATCACTCATCCCAACCACCATCCTCCACCCATGTGACATTTATCTAACACATATTCCAATTATAATTATATCTACACCAAAACTCAAGGTGTTGTAAGTACAATTAGAAGGACCTTAACAATGTTTAAATGATAGGCGTTAAATTAGGCACAACTAGGCGCACTTTGTGTCACCTTTGGCACCCCAAAGAGATTACATTATAGGTTTAAAGTTGATGCTAAAGTCGGCGTTAAACTATGCCGACTATAGCGCCAACTAATGAATCAAAAACAAAAAAATTAAAATTCCTGCCAAGCATAGGGTGAAGACAATAGGCGACAAGTGCAGGAAGAGGAGGATCAGTGTCAGGGAATCCCAAAAAGGTTGTTAATTTTTGGGATTGAAGATGGCACTACCATGGAGGGAGGTCTGAAGAAATTGATGATTGAGGTATGCAATTTGTTGAATAGATTTACCAAATGCTAATGAAAGCGAATGAATTTGGAAAGGGATTTATATCATAATTGTGTTTTGAGGATTCATAATTTCTACTAAGTCTAGATTTGTTTTGTTCCTCTATATGAATTTCTGAATAAGGATGACTCTTTCTGTGTCCTTGAGAATTTATTGATCGCCAAACTGTAGCATCATGGGTTTGTCCTTTATCCCTTGCACCTTGTAGATTGGAACCATAACTATTATTAAATCTTTTCTATTTAAACATTATCAATCGGCATGAGTTGATTGCTTTCATATTAATAAGATATTTTGTTTTGAAGACTATCTTACTGAGATATAATTTATTTTTTTGAATCCTTCTTAAGCCCGCATTAGAGGAAGTCGACTTGCACCATCATCCCAATGAAAAAAGGGGTTTTCCTATAATCTTTTCTCTCTCCCATTTGGTTGATTCAATTTTTCTTGAAATTTCCTGTTGGGTATCTGTGATATGTTGGCAAGAGACACAACTAGAATTCATAAGTGTTGTCATTGATGGCAACAAAGTAGATCCCACACATCCGCAATGCATAAATTACTCATACCGGAAGTCAGATTGAAGATAGGATGATTCGGTAGTCAAGAACAAAACATATGATAGGGTCTGACAGATTGGGTTCGGAACTCTCTGATAGTGAAACCCAACATGTGGATTTGGGTGAGTAATAAGGGGTATTTGAACTACTTTAATTCTAGAGATTTAGCCTCCGATGACAAAGCATATGAAAGATATGAGCATCTAAGTATAAGACTTCAGTTAGACAGTGCAGATAGAGAAAGAGTTGGGCCAACAAGGTATTAGACCTCAATCCGGATGTGCAAAAGGTGTTGATCAAGTAACTTGAGGTGTTATATGATTTTGGCTAACTTAGGTAATGATTTATATGCCTAAGATTTGGTGTGCATCATCTATCAAGTATGAATTCAGCTGACATAACAGTATCTTGCAAATATCCTAAGTATTCTTGTTGCTGACTAGAAAGTTGATTGAAATCCATGATGCAGATATATATACCCAATGGATTCAAGCTTGTAAGGGGAAGTAGTGATATGTGTATGGATTTAGTGCGAAGAAAAGTAGAGAGAAGTGTGAAGGCAGTAATCCAAGCCTGGAATGTGACAAGAGAGTAATACTAAGCAGAGGAAGAATGAAGTGTGCTAGATCAGTATACTGAGCCTATCCGGAACTGAACTCTTGCATATGTGGATGTTGTTCATCAATTCAAACACATTATTATCATTTGTAAGTATCTAGTAGTAGTGAGCCTCTTGTGAGCAGTGTGCTTGGGCAGTGAGCCCTAACTAGCAAGTGTCATTTTGTACTTTATTCTTTTAATAGAGAATACAATCTTAGGTTAATCACCCCGTGGTTTTTCCCTTACCAGGGTTTTCACGTAAAAATCCTTGTGTTATGTGTTGTTGATTTCATTTCAGTTCTTATGATTGCTTATTCTTTTCATGCTTTGATATATCACTGAATGTTAAGACAAGAAAATGAAGTAAAAGAAAGAAAGTTTTGAGATAACTGATTCACCCCCCCCTCTCAGTTATCTACCTTGTTTCCAACAATTGGTATCAGAGCCAAGTTCCTTAGAAAAAGCCTAACAGCTTAAGGAGAATCTGGTAATCTCAATGGATGCATATGGTATGAAAAAGAAACTACAGTCTACCTTAGATGATCTTGAATAATCCCAATTTGAAGCCAATGATTTGAGAGAGCGACTTAAGCAGGTTGATGATTTCATCAATGAGCTAAAGAAAAACTTAGTAATTCTATGAAAAAGAGAAAAGAACTACTTTAGAAGTTAGCAGATCAGAATGAAACCAATAGCACTGATGAAGACCTAAATGAGAAAACAAAGCTATGTGAAAAACTATCAAAAGAAGTTGTTATGATAAGACATGAAATGGAATTAGGGTTATGAAATTCACCCAAGAAATTGAAGAGAAAAGAAAGACTGAAGATAACTTAAAATAATCCCTTAAGGAGAAGATAAAAGACTGCCACAAAATGGACAGAATAATCAGACATCTTGAGTCTGATCTTGAAGAAGCCAGATACAATGAAGAACAACTTGCGAGCTAGATTGACACTCTTAAACAAGATCTTAAAACTACAAATGAATACAAAGAAAAATTCAAGATAAGCTCAGCTCAACTTGAAGTTCTTCTTGAAATTCAAAAGAGGGTAGATGATAAGCGTAGTTTGGGATATGAGAAAGGTGAAAGCTTTGGATCTGGTCAAAAGAACTTTGGATCAGGAAAGACAAAGAATAGGCCTAGATGACCTCTGGTAAGACAACCTAATGCTCAAAGATGTCCATCTTTCAATGTAAATTGCTTCAACTGCAACAACTTTGGTCATAAAGCAACTCAATGCAGGAACAGGATGAATCAGAATAATCCATCCTTCTCCAGTCAATGTTTCAATTGCAAAAGGTATGGTCACAAATCTCATGAATGCAAAAGCACACAAATGAACAATTCTTTCAATGGTAGATGCTTTACATGCAATAGAATGGGGCACACTGGCTAATCAGTGCAGATCAAGAGGATATCAACCAAATAAGCAAGGAAATGTTGTGTGTTACAATTGTAATAAATCCGGTCATATAGCTAGATTTTGCAGGAAGCAGAAATCATGATGGAAAAGGTCTGGTGAAACATGATCAGAAACAAGGACAAAGGAAAAGGTAAGTGAATATGGATGATCATCATAAGGAAATGAGCAAGACTTGGGTAAAGAAGAGTGTGATGAACATTGGTGATGGGTCCGCACCGGAATCCAGTGCTGATAATTCTTTTGAAAACTAAAAGGCGAGCTCTGGCTCAGGGGGAGCTACAGAGAAGACCAAATTTTCCCCAGCCCGTTAGTAAGTGTCTGAAATCGACACATTAAGGAAAAATAAGAGGTTGCAGATTAAAGGGATTTTGAAGGTTCATCTAAAAAATTAGTTAAAAGTTGAGAAATCCACTTTTGAAGAAGTTATGGATAGATCAGGTTCCAACAGCTATTTGGTAAAACAAAATTACACAAATAGGTTCGATATAATCTAAAAATGCAATCTTATGGTCTGTGGATTTAGAGACATGTTTTCAAAGGCCAAAATTATGTTGTCAACTCACTTAGATGATAATTTGAATATTCCGCACAATGATTCATGAGAAATTCACTCAAAACAGGGTAACCGGATGGCTTAAAGTGTGCATTTATTACAATGAGGAATTAGGTTTCTGTGCAAGGATAAAAGGCTTTCTATTAGTCCATTTATAAACACTTTGCACTCATGAAGAAGAGAAAAGAGCTATGTTAAGAGATCCTGTAGATTTTACAAGTTGAAGCTGAAGATCAAAATCAAGCAAAAATTTGCTTCGGCAGTTGCAACAAACCCTAAAGCGAAAAAGGTATTTCTTCTCTGCAAAATCTCTCCAAATTTTGTTGCTAGAATGGCTACTCCTATGGTTATGAATGTCACTGAGAGGCAAGACCAAAATTCAAGAAACACCCACACAAATCTATAGAAGTTGATCCCTCTGGTGCGTTTTCCAGTATCCTCATGCTGTTCTAGCATGTAGAAGATATTAGGGTTTACATTCATGCAAACATTGAAGACCTTGGAGACTTAGAATTGATGGAAATATACTGTAAACAGTTTAGAACTGAGAATTTTGCTCTCAAACTAGAATTCAAGGCCCTAAAAGACAAGCACTTTGCACATTACATTCATTTTCCATCTTTTGCCGAGGATGAATGGGTCCGTATGTGTTGAGTAGGATGCATGATAACTTTATGTGATTAATGAGCCCATTCAAAATAACCAAAGATGCCATCAAGGCTGTAACTGGACTTCACTCAATTGGTGGGTTGCCTACACTCAGATTTGTGAAAAATCAAACCGTAACAGAAGCCACCAGATCAAAATATGACAAGAGGGCAATGACTATAGATGATATTACTGATCCAGATGTTAAGTTTGCATCGATTATAATTGGCTACAAGATTTACCCCTCAAGTAGGGAAAATTTGGTATTTGATACAACAATCTATAGTGCTTATCAGATGGTGAAAGAAAATGCATATTATGACTTGTGTGAGCTTCTATTGAATCAACTGATGGAGAATCTGCAGAAGATTAAGAAAGATAAGAGAAATTCCTTCAAGTATGGCAATCTGGTGTTGTTCTTGTTCTTCTATTTCATGAATGAGTTACCAGAATCAAAAGGTCTGATTTGGGCAAATGATAGACCTATTGCAATTCAGATAAGAGATTATTTGTATGGACTTGGTGATGCACAAGCCCAGAAGATAGCTCTCTGGGGCTACTTCAAAAATTTCTAGAGCATGATGCATGCTAGAGAAAGAATTCCAAAATCAATAGTGGAGAAATACAAAAACATAGTTTGCTTCATGGTTGATACAGATCAATGCCTAATGGAGGCAGTTGAGCCAAGAACTGTATGGGTAATGCCCATGGGTTATGAAGTTGATGAAAACATATTGGAGGTACATATTCAACACTTGCTAAGCCAACCCAAGGACACTGAGGAAGAGAGGTTTGGCACCTTTGATGAGCTAAACATAAAAATACATGTTGAATTAAGGAAGCCTGAGTCAAAAAGAAAAGTGAGGAAGGAGGTTGAAGAAATTGCTAAAAGGTTTGGCTTAACAAAGGAGGCAGTAGATGCTAATAGAGAAAGAATATAGAAAATTGAAAGGGAAAGGGAAGAAGCAAAGAAAGAAAGTGTACCAGTAGAAGCCTCTACTTGAACAAGATCTACCAGGAGTTTTGCCCCTGTCTCTCCTAAAAGTTCAAAGACTGCAAAATCGGCAACCAAACCATATGTTACAAGAGAGAAGAGAAAGAAGACTAAGGCAACAAGAACATATGTGAGCCTTAAGGATGATGAAGAAACAAAATCTAATGTAGAGGTCATAGATTTGAAGAAAGCCAAGAACAAACCTTCCAAGACTGACAGGACTGATGAGGAGCAAAAGACAGAAGAGTTTGTTGAGAAACCCACTCTCTCAATTGAAGACATCATTACGACAATCACTGTGGATGGAAACTTGTAGCCGGTAATAGAATTCTATGATGAATACAATGATGCAGACAAGAGAATTCTTGAGGAAGCAATGGTAAGATACCTAAACATTTATAACAAAGCCTTCATTGAATTTATAACTAATGAAGAGACTTCTGACATGGATGTCGAAGGATTAAAGAAAATTGATGAAGAGCAATCTAAGGCCTTAGACTCCTATGTTCCTGAAGAGGAAGTGTAGAAAGAAGAAACAAATTTTGTTGGTGGCAATAAACAAATCAGTCTGAATGCCCCCAAAGAAAAGGAAGTTGAGAATACAAGAGACATTGCATAAGCAGTACAAAGTTTTCTAGACAAGGAAGTTGTGGAATTAGATGAACCAGAGTTAATACAAGGACCACTAAATCTGGACTCTCTCTCTCAGTTCAGATAATTAAGATAACATCTTTTGCTCAGGCCAAAGCCAAAGAAAAACTCCTGAAATCTCATATGGAGGACTATGAGCTGCTGAGTATTGCATCCAAAATACTGGAGAAGATAATGCCCTCATATCAGAAGGATCCATCTGCCTCTCTATCCGGTAACTTGAAGAACTTAGTTAATTCTATCAATACACACTTTGAGTCTTTAGAAAAATCAGCAGAAACTAAGGTCTGTAATGAGTTCTTGGGGAATAGATTTAGTGAGGTACAAGGGCTAATTGCTAATGATAGAAAAACCCTAAACATTGGCATAAAGAGCATTGAAAACATTCTTAAGGATGGTGGAGACATATACAAAATTTGTTTTTCCTGGCCCAAGGTCACAGAGGACATTGAGAAGAAAATGAAAGAACAAGAAGGAAAATTGACAAATCTATCTCAGAATTTTGATCCTCTCACATCTCTCTGGTAAGTCAAGAATGCCAAGTAGTTGTTATAATAAATGAAATAAAGAAACTAGACAAGGAGAAGAAGAATATAATGGATAGAATGGGTGAACTCAGAAGGATAATCATCCCTAAATTAGAGGCAATGCATGATGCCCTAGCAGATGCTATAAGTACAACCCAGACTAGTGATCCAACAGATTTGAAGAGGGCAGAATCATATGCATTTTTGTTAAGTGGACACATCTCCATTTTGGATAGGATGAAGAGAAGTTGGGCCACAGAGCTTGTGCAGTTGAATACTACATTTGCAGATATACTCAAGTATATGTAAGTTTATCCTATGGATTGTATGTACATATGCGGCCTTATATAATAACTTTTTGCACATTTTTGGTTGGGGGATCCCACCCTTTGCCATTGATGTCAAAGGGGGAGTAAAAAGTAGTGAAAAATGAGGAATCCAACATTAAGGGAGCACCGGTAAGTAGTGTGGAGAAATGGAGCACAAGCAAAGGGGGAGTCACAACGACACTTAGTCATTTTTCACTAAGTGTTGCCATCAATGCCAAAGGGGGAGATTGTTGGAAAGAGACACTACTAGAATTCATAAGTGTTGTCATTGATGGCAACAAAGTAGATCCCACACATCTGCAGTACATAAATTACTCATATCGGAAGTCAGATTGAAGATAGGATGATCCGATAGTCAAGAACAAAACATATGATAGGGTCTGACAGATTGGGTCCAGAATTCTCTGATAGTGAAAGCCAGCATGCTGCAGATTTGGGTGAGTAATAAGGGGTATCTAAACTACTTTATTCTAGAGATTTAGCCTTCAATGACAAAGCATATGAAAGATATGAGCATCTGAGTATCGAACTTCAGTTAGACATTGTAGACAGAGAAAGAGCTAGCCAACAAGGTATAAGACCTCAATCCGGATGTGCAAAAGGTGTTGATCAAGTAACTTGAGGTGTTATATGATTTTGGCTAACTTAGGTAATGATTTCTATGCCTAAGATTTGGTACGCATCATCTATCAAGTATGAATTCAGCCGATAGAACAGTATCTTGCAAATATCTGAAGTATTCTTGTTGTCGACTAGAAAGTTGATTGAAATCTGTGATGTGAATATATATACCTGATGGATTCAAGCTTGTAAGGGGGAAGTAGTGATATGTGTATGGATTTAGTGTGAAGAAAAGTAGAGAGAAGTGTGAAGGCAGTAATCCAAGCCCAAAATGTGACAAGAGAGTAATACTAAGTAGAGGAAGAATGAAGTGTGCTAGATCAGTATATTGAGCCTAACCGGAACTGAACTCTTGCATATGTGGATGTTGTTCATCAGTTCAAACACATTATTATCATCTATAAGTCTCTAGTAGGTAGTGAGCCTCTTGTGAGTAGTGTGCTCGGGTAGTGAGCTCCTAACCGACAAGTGCCATTTTGTACTTCTTTATTCTTTTAACAGAGAATACAATCTTGGGTTAATCACCCCATGGTTTTTCCCTTAACAGGGTTTCCACGTAAACATCCTTGTGTTATGTGTGTTGATTTCATTTCAGTTCTTATGATTGCTTATTCTTTTCATGCTTTGATATATCACTGAATGTTAAGACAAGAAAAGGAAGTAAAAGAAAGAAAGTTTTGAGATAACCGATTCACCCCCCCTCTTAGTTATCTACCTTGTTTCCAACATGATAAACCCCATGTTATTATTGAAAGAAAATTGAAGTTTCATTATGTTCAAGTTACAATAAAAATTTTTAGTGCATCTTCATTACCTACAAAATTCCTTGCCTGGGTGTATGAGAATATTTAAGGTGTTGTTTTTGCAATCCCATAATCATTGTATTCATAAGATGACATCTCTTTGAGGCATTCATATGGCTAAATTTTACTTGTAGATTTTTAAAGCCATTTAACGAATCCATCTTTGTGCATTTTGCAATCATTGTAATCCTTGGGATAATGCCTACTAAAACAAAGCTTTAAAAAAAGATGTTTAATCTGGACTAAATCTATTGATCATAATTTACTTCAAAAGGCTAAAGCCATTCTACAACCCATTTTGAGTTTATACTGCAATCAATCCAATCCTTGAGATGGCATTTCTTTTAAGCAACAGGGGAAATTGTGGCCTATACTTGTAAGCTTAATTCCGACCATTATAAGCTTTCATTTTAATTGGAGTTTTCATAGTAAGCGCTTTTTCTTCCTATCAAAGAAAGCATCGGGACACAATATCATAATCAATGGAATACCAAGGGCCAAACCAGAGGCCCAATGGAAACATAGGCAATTTAGGCATGCTGAATTTTATGGCTTTTAATTGGACTCCTGAACCTGCACACGACCTAAATGGTAAGGTACCTTTCGCTTTGGTATTGTAAATTTGCTCTGCTTTTTAATAAATTTTTATTAGGGTTTAGGATATTTTAAAGTGGCCATATAATGCTTGGTAATTAAATTGCTGAAATAGCATGCAAGATGAGTTGATTTTATTTGTTGGAATACAACAACATTGTGGGTGGTAGGATTTCTTGATTATTTTTTTTTATTTGGTAAATTCCCTCTTTCTTGGAGGTAGACTTCAACTTAGTTGCCATGAATGGGGTCCTATCCTCTTTATGTCAAATTCACACAACTTTCGCTCGGTGGTGTTAGTTAGTTTATAATATTTATTAGGCTTTGAACCTGGAGCTCCTCTATGGAGTTATTCTTTGAACGTCTACTAGCTTCTTCAATGAGCTCCCTTTGGTCAGCATGTGAGGGCTTCTGTAATTCTTCAGATAATCAGGAAGAGATCAATCATTGTGAACATCTGCATCATCCATTCACCATTTATAATTTTTCTCATCAATTCAGCAGTAAGTTTGCCTCTTCTCAATTACGCTTTGGGATCATACCAAGTTTACCTATCCTTGGTCTTTTTTGGTTCTTGTCTAACTTGCGGCACTAAGGATGGATACCCTGCATCTTTTTTTCCATGATCCCTTTGATCCTCTATTCTATTGTCTGACTTCATTCTTGCATAGTTTTGAAGTGGTGGCATTTGGTATAGATACCACATCTCTTTGTCCTTGATCCCTATAATCTCTTCCCTTAAACCAAGAAATATAAACTATCAAAAACTTATCGACAAATTAGTCATGTGGAAGGTTTTAAATTCCAATTCTTCTATGGAATTTAAATTTCTTTAACTTTTAAAGGCATTTTTTGTCTTCCTTTGCATGGACATTTAAAACAAAATTGGTTTTATGAGAATCTTGCTTAGTATTAGAGTACATTAGCACTCAATTAAGGTTTTGAGGACCTTATTCAGTGTTAACTAATGTGTGATTGACTTATCAACATTGCAAAGATCATTTTAGTACATGTAGTAGTTACTTTTGGTACAGCTTATTGATTACCTTATTGATATGATATACATACCATAAAACCAAATATGATTCTAACTTACCAATACATCTATTGGGCCTATTTGAGCACACTAATATATCTTGAAAGAGTTTGCAACCTTGCTATGGTTGGCAACTTAGGAACACTAGGGCCATAATATGTTTAGTGTGATATACCTTTTTTCAAGATTTGCATTTGTTCAATCGCCATCAACTAGTGCCTTTACATCTTCTTTTGCATCACTATTAGTAGTGAAAAGGTGTTTCTGAAGTGCCCATCCTTACTTTGATTAGGTCAAAATTTGACATTATCTGTATCCTGAGTAACCATTTTTATGTTTGTATGGAGATTCACTCTTCACTCCTAGACAATGACCCAGCCAAGGCCTCATTGTAATACCTGGTCTCCAAAGATTAGCCAAAGTGTCCAAGTGTGTTGTTTGCTTCTCCTCTCTGTTAGCAATTATCTTCTTGATATTTTTGTGCAGCTAAAGTTTTTTTCTTCAGAAGTTTTATGATTCCATTCCACCACATGGTATGTATCTGTATTCTTAGATTGGGAGTTTCTTTTAAAACTTAAGATCTATCATAAATGTAGCAGAGCAGTGAAATGGCTACCACAAGCTATTTCAAATGTTTGTAGCTTTCCTGGAACTTATATTAGTGATTGTTTATCTATAATCCCATTTATCATTAGAAATTTAGGATCACAGTACAAAGATATCTCTAAGGTCCAAAGCACCAGTTTTCAAGCTTTGATACCATTTATTAGGTGTCCAAACTATTTACTTGAGTGGGGTGGAATAAAAAAATGAGTCTAAACTTTGATTGGTGGCAAGGACGCTCTCAAAATCTTTGGTTTAATTAAGCACTCTGGAACATATCCTAACATTATAAGCTTTACTTGTATTCTAGGTGCATGCATCCATGCAGGTTTAGTGGATGATAGTTGTACATACTTCAATCACATTTGCAACCCTTATTGCATTACACCTACAGCGGATCATTATGTGTGCATGATTGACCTCCTTGCTCGTGCTGGCTATCTTGAAGACACCCTAAACTTTATCATTGAGATACTTGTTAAATCTGTTGAAAAGGCATGTGAACTGTTTGACAAAATCCCTGAAAGAAATGTGGTCTAATAGACTGCAATGGTTGCATGATATGCACAAAATGGATTTGTTGAAAAGGCACTGCAAGGATGCTCTCAAAATCTTTGAATTAATTAAGCACTCAAGAACATATCCTAACATTGTAAGCTTTTCTTGTATTCTAGGTGCATGCAACCATGCAAGTTTAGTGGATGAGAGCTGTACATACTTCAATCACATTTGTAACCCTTATTGCATTACACCTACAGTTGATCATTATGTGTGCATGGTTAACCTCCTTTCTCATGTTGGCTATCTTGAAGACACCCTAAACTTTATCATTGAGATACCTATTAAATCTGTTGAAAAGGCATGTGAAATGTTTGACAAAATCCCTGAAAGAAATGTGGTCTAATAGATTGCAGTGATTGCAAGATATGCACAAAATGGATTTGTTGAAAAGGCTTTTGAAATTTTAAAGCAAATGCAATTAGCTGGCGTAAAGCCAAATTCCACAACCTTTGCCAGCATCATCCCTGCCTCTGTCAAAATGGGAGCTTTAGAATAGCATATGGGCATCCATCAAAACATAAAGAATAGAGGAATTTTGTTAGATGTTGTAGTTGCAACTTCCCTGTTAGACATGTATGCAAAATGTGGAAGCATAGACAAGGCACGTGAACTATTTGACAGAATGCCTCAAAGAAATGTGGTCTCATGGACTGCAATGACTGCAAGATATCTACAAAATGGATTTGTTGAAAAGGCTTTAGAAATTTTAAAGCAAATGCAATTGGTTGGTGTAAAGCCAAATTCCACAACCTTTTCTAGCATCCTCCTTGCCTGTGTCAAAATGAGAGCTTTGGAATAGGGTATGGACATCCATCAATACATAAAGGATAGAGGAATTTTTTCAGATGTTGTAGTTGCAACTGCCCTGTTAGACATGTATGCAAAATGTGGAAGCATACACAAGGCACATGAACTGTTTGATAGAATGCCTCAAAGAAATATGGTCTCATGGACTGCAATGATTGCAGGATATGCACAAAATGGATTTGTTGAAAAGGCTTTAGAAATTTTAAAGTAAATGCAATTGGCTGGTGTAAAGCCAAATTCCAAAACCTTTGCTAGCATCCTCCCTGCTTGTGTCAAATGGGAGCTTTGGAATAGGGTATGGACATCCATCCAAACATAAAGGATAGAGGAATTTTCTCAGATGTTGTAGTTGCAACTGCCTTGTTAGACATGTATGCAAAATGTGGAAGCATAGACAAGGCATGTGAACTGTTTGACAGAATGGCTCAAAGAAATGTGGTCTCATGGACTACAATAATTGTAGGATATGCACAAAATGGATTTGTTGAAAAGGCTTTAGAAATTTTAAAGCAAACGCAATTGGTTGGTGTAAAGCTAGAAACATGAAATAAAATAAATGCAAAGTCTTTCCTATTTTAACTGGTGGCATCATGGTAGGGGGATTCTTGTGAGATATTATAGTTTGAAATGCTCTCATAGACATGTATGCAAAATATGGAATTATAGACAAAAAATGTGAACTGTTTGACAAAATTCCTCAAAGAGATGTCATCTCATGGAATGCAATGATTGTAGGATATGCATAAAATGGATTTTGCAAGGACGTTCTCAAAATATTTGAATTAATTAAGCACTCTGGAACATATCCTAACATTGTAAGCTTTGCTTGTATTCTAGGTTCATGCAGCCATGTAGGTTTAGTGGATGAAAGCTGTACATACTTCAATCACATTTGTAACCCTTATTGCATTACACCTACAATTGATCATTATGTGTGCATGGTTGACCTCCTTGCTCATGCTGGCTATCTTGAAGACACCCTAAACTTTATCATTGAGATACCTGTTAAATTTGTGCTGGTTGTATGGATGTGTTTTCTTGGTGCCTATAGATCACATATGAATATATGCTTAGGATTATTTACAACAATACTGCTTTTTGATTTGGATCCTAAAAATGTTGGACAACTTATGTTCTTCTCTCAAACATCTATCCACAAGTGGGTAGGTGTGGCGAGGTAAGGAGATTGATGAAAGATATAGGAATTAAAAAAATCCCTGGATGTAGTTGGATTGAAGGGCATAAAATGGTACATGCTTTTTGTGTAGAAGACATATCACATCCATAGACAAAGGAGACCTATGCAAAGTTGGAGAAATTGGCTTGGAAGATGAAGGCGGCAAGGTATTTTCTAGATTCAAGAATTTACTTAATGTCATGGAAGGATGGGAAAAAGAATTATTTCTCTGCCACCATGGTGAAAAGTTGGCAATTGCATTTGGTTTGTTAAACATGCCCCATGGAACAACTATATAGAGGTGTTAAGAGCCTTCGAGTATGTATTGATTGCCACATTGCAAGAAAATTTATCTCCAAGATTATCACAAGAGAAATTGTTGTGAGATGTGAACCGTTTCCATCATTTTTAAACAGGGACAATGTTCTTGTGGAGATTATTGATGATGCTAAATGAAGCAATATGAAAAATAGGTTTACACTATAATAATGTGCACCATGTCAGATTTCCTACTGGTGGGTGTAAAGCCCAACTCCTCAACCTTTGCCAGCATCATCCTTGTCTGTGCACAAATTGAAGCTTTGGATGAGGATATGGACATCCATCAAAGCATAATTGGAAGTGCATTTTTTTTCAGATGTTTAGTTGCAAGTGCCACTTCCGATCATGAAAGCCTTCACAAAGACTTATGCACAAAATTCAATAAAGAAGAATAGAATTTATGCACAAATTCTCTCGTGAATGATTTTAAATTGTAATCAATTTCTTTGTAGCTTATAATGTGTGGATAAGAATTGATGTTCCTTGTAGTTTCCTATGCCATTAATTAAAAGGAATCTAGATCTACACATTCATCTTAGATGCATTTACACAGTTGAAGCATGTTGTTTTAAATCCTTTACACAAGTTTTCCATGGGTTAACCTATGATAACATGTCTCCTAGAAACATAACGGCAATCGTCTCAAGGGGTTCTTAAATACCACCAATCTAGGTTAATTTATGCTAAGTTTTGTGCATAAAATAGATTACATCCCTCAAAGAAATGTGGTCTCATGGACTGCAATGATTGCATGATATGCACAAAATGGATTTGTTGATAAGGCATTAAAAACTTTCAAGCAAATGTAATTAAATATACATATATAGAGAGAGAGATGTATGTGGAAGCATAGACAAGGCATGTGAACTGTTTGACAAAATCCCTGAAAGAAATGTGGTCTAATAGACTGCAATGATTGCATGATATGCACAAAATGGATTTGTTGAAAAGGCTTAGAAACTTTCATGCAAATGAAATTGGTAGGTGTAAAGCCAGATTCCACAACCTTTTCCAGCATCCTCTCTACCTGTATCAAAATGGTAAGCTTTGGAACAGGGTATGGACATCCATCAAGGCATAATAGAAGGCAAATTTTTGTTAGCTATTATAGTTGGAAATGCTCTGATAGACATATATGAAAAATTTGGAAGCACATACAAGGCACACAAACTGTTTGACAAAATGCCTTAAAGAGATGTCATCTCATGGAATGCAATGATTGCAGGATTGCACAAAATGGATTTGTTGAATAGGCTTTAGAAACTTTCAAGCAAATGCAATTGTCAGCTGTAAATCCAAATTCTGTAACCTTTGCCAGCATCCTCCCTGCCTATGCTGAAATGGGAGCTTTGGAATAGGGTATGGACATACTTCAAAGCATAATGGTAGGGGGATTCTTGTGATCTATATTATAGTTTGAAATGTTGTCATAAACATGTATGCAAAATATGGAATCATAGACAAAAAACTTAAATTGTTTGATAGAATTCCTCAAAGAGATGTCATCTCATGGAATGCAATGATTGCAGGATATGCACAAAATGGATTTTGTAAGGACGCTCTCAAAATATTTGAATTAATTAAGCACTCCAGAACATATCCTAACATTGTAAGCTTTGCTTGTATTCTAGGTGCATGCATCCATGCAAGTTTAGTGGATGAGAGTTGTACATACTTCAATCACATTTGTAACCCTTATTGCATTACACCTACAGTTGATCATTATGTGTGCATGGTTGACCTCCTTACCTATGCTGGCCATCTTGAAGACACCCTAAACTTTATCTTTCTTTCTAAATCCCCAAATTTGCCCTATTCCCGCTCACATTGAAGACCTATGAGCGGGAATAGGGCTAACATTTTTTCTTTCTAAAATCGGTCAGATAAAGCCATATTGCTAACTTCATTTTTTTTCAAACAAAATAAACCTTTATCTTAAGGTTACTCATGAACCTTAAGATAAATAATTATTGAAAAAAAACTGTACATTCCTTAATGACATGTAAGAGAATTTAATCAACTGCTACTTAAAAACTCTTTAATGTTTCTGTCTAATGCAGGTTATTACATTAATAGTGAAAAAGAATATACATGGACCAAGCAATTTGTGGCACTTAAGGTTATGTAATAGAATTTACAGTTGTTAGTTAAATTGTACAACAATTTTTTTTATGATCTTTACTAATGTTTATTAGAATTGTTGCATGTTTTACATCATCGGAATGACATATTAGCTGTAACTTTTTTGAAATTTTATTATGGTATGTGCACTTTGATATGATGAACAATATGATTATGGTTTCATTTCATATGTTGTAATATTAGATATATAATAGAAAAATAAATTATTGCATGAAATAAATAATAACTTTTTATTTTAAATGTTTTTTTTACAGAACACAGGTCTTCTAGAAGATCAAGATGATCCTCATGATATAGATCCAGATTATGCTAGTTTTGGTATAGATCACATGGCAGAGGATGATGATGACGCAAATACAGAAGACATCGAGGCTGATGACGATGATGAAGACGACGATGATGATCATGATGATGATGATGATGAACACGATGGTGATGATGATGATGAGGCAGTTGCTGGTAGTAGCCAGTGACATTCATGATCATATAGACTGCATCATGGATCATTGTTGATATATCGTTATGATGCCTCTTTTCATGGTTACTATCATATGTATCATTTTCACATCTTGTAGTACCATATTATTGAGTTGTATCATTTTGACATGTCTCATTTTGACTTATATCATTTGGACACGTATCATCTTAACTTGTATCATTTTGAGTTACATAATTTATCATTTTTACTTATATCATTTGTACATGTATCATTTTGACATGTTATTGATCTACTGGCATATTTGACTTTCACTTGTTTTAGTTATATATGATGATGATCTTATCAGTATTGACTTGTCAATTTATATATATTGAAAGTGGTCAATGATTTTTGGATGGATATTTATTACGTATGATGATTTTAATTTACTGCTCAGGATGGATGTTGTCATATTCAATTAAATTATAGATATTTGACTCACTTGTTTTAATTATAGATGATGATCATGTTATAATAATTATCTTGTTATTTAATCATATGAGTTAAATAATTAAATTACTTACTCTATAATCATATGAGTTATTTAAGAGGCATGATATATTTAACTAATTAAATTGAAATAAAACATATTAAATTAATAAATGTAAGCAAAACAAGAAGCATTTTTAGAAGCAAAAAAGGAAGCAACAATGGAAGCCAAACTAGAACCAAACCAGAAGCAATATTGGAAGCAAAACTTGGCGTTATCTAGGAAGCAAAAATAAAAGCAATTCAGGTAGCAAACAAAGAAGTAATAATGGAAGAAATTTTAGAAGCAACAAAAGATGCAATAATGGAAGCCATAGTAGAAGCAACAAAAGACACAAAAATGGAAGCAAAGCTAGATGCAACAAGCGACGTTATATCAGAAGCAAAATTGGAAGTAAAATCAAAAGCAAAATTGAAAGCAAAAGTGGAAGCAAAATTGGAAGCAAAACCAGAAGTAAACCTAGAAGTAAAACCAGAAGTAAACCTAGAAGCAACACAAGAAGCAAAAGCAAGAGCAAAAGAAGAAGCAAACTGGAAGCAACAAAATTCGGCTCTAAATCTGGCGTGAAATCCAATGTGAAAGCTTGCGCTAAATCCAACGCCAAAGTGAAATGCAATTTAGCACCGAGTTTTGCTCTGACAGAAGTGTCCAATTCATGAACTCAAATGCACTAAAATACGGAGCTATTTTAGGTGCTAATTGCTTGTTTTGTTGTAGTGTGTATACAACATAAACTCCTTAGGCAACAAGTAATGTCTCCACTTCTTTAAGGCTTGAATTATGGCATAGAACTCTTGATCATAAATTGAATATCTTCTCCTTGCATCATTCAACTTCTCACTGAAATATGCTACAGGTCATCCTTCTTGACTTAATACTGCTCCAACTGCATTTCCACTTGCATCACAATCCACTTGAAATACCTTATTGAAATCTGGTAATGCCAACATAGGTTGCTCTGTCACTTTCTGCTTCAATAATTCAAAACTTTTTTCTGCTCCTGATGTCCACTTAAAGTCTTTCCTGTCACCTCTCATTGTCTCTGTCATAGGGTTATAAATTGAAGTAGAATTTCTGATGAACTTCTGGTAGAAACTAGCTAATACATGAAATGATCTAACCTCTCCAATGCTCT
Source organism: Cunninghamia lanceolata (assembly GCA_027924645.1). Lineage (NCBI taxonomy): Eukaryota > Viridiplantae > Streptophyta > Pinopsida > Cupressales > Cupressaceae > Cunninghamia > Cunninghamia lanceolata. The sequence continues at coordinate 12,007,031 of BSBN01000635.1, read as the reverse complement.
CTAGTGTAGGCCATTCAACAATTGCTCTTACTTTCTCAGGGTCCATCTTCAATCCTTCCGTAGAAATCACAAATCCCAAATATACCAATTCTTCTTTCATGAAACTACAATTCTTGATGTTTATCAACAATTTCTCTTCTCTCATTATCTGTAAAACTTGTCTAATATGCCACAAATGTTCTTTTGTCTTACTAAAAATTAGAATGTCATCCAAATATACAATCACAAACTTACCCAAGAATTTCTTCAAGACTTCATTCATCAATCTCATGAAAGTACTCGATGCATTTGTCAATCCAAAAGGCATCACTAACCACTCATACAATCCTTCATTTGTCTTAAAAGCAGTCTTCCATTCATCTCCTTCTTTGATTCTGATATGATGGTATCCACTCTTCAAATCTATCTTTGTGAAATATCTTGCTCCATTCAAACAATCCATGATATCTTTCATTCTAGGTAAAGGAAATCTATACTTAACTGTGATCTTGTTTATTGCTCTAGAGTCAATGCACATTCTCCATTCTCCATCTTTCTTTGGTGCTAACACTGCAAGTACTGCACAAGGACTCAGACTTTCTCTGATCAAACCTTTCCTTAGTAACTCTTGTATCTATCTATTCAGTTCTTCATTCTCTGTCGATGTCATTCTATGTGCTGCTTTGTTAGGCAAACTAGCTCCAGGTATAAGATCCATGTGATGACTGATACTCCTTATAGGTGGCAAACCTTCAGGTGCATTATCTGATATGATGTCTTCGTACTTTGTTAGAAACCTTCTTATCTCCTCCAGTTGTGATTCTTCAGTCTGCTTCAATGTTTCAAGCTTCTTAGGAATCAAGGCATAACACATATTCTCATGCCTCAAACCATCTACAAATTTTCTTCCATCTACCAAACAGATTCTAGCATTCCCACATACTTCACTCTTAGGATCATCTTCCAAAGGAATCAAGGTAATTCTCTTTCCATTTGATGTTATTGTGTATGTATTCTTTCTTCCATCATGTATAGCTTTTCTATCATACTGCCAAGGTCTACCCAACAAGATATGGCATACATCCATAGGCATAATATCACACAAGACTTCATCATGATAAGATCCAATATGAAATTTCACTAAATATTGTTCACTCACCAGTACCTTATGATCATCCTGAATCCATGCTATCTAGTAGGGCTTAGGGTGTTTCAATCTTTCCAACTTCAACTTAGTCACCATCTCCTTTGAAACTAGATTATATGAATTACCACTATCAATTACAACTTTACAATGCTTACCTCTTGATTTGCATCTTGTTCTGAACAAACTTTTCCTCTGTGTTAGTTCCTCATTTATCTCTACTTGAAATAAAGCTCTCCTCATGACCAATGATTCTCCTTTCTCCGGTTTACCAACTGAACTAGGTGATCCAACAAGTTCTTCTTCCACGTAGGTTGTTCTTCCACTATTCTATCTTCTTTCTTGTACTACCTTAATTACATTCAAATGCTCTATGTCCTTCACCTCCACACTTGAAACAAGTGCCTCTAAATGTTCTCTTATCAAATCCTCTTCCTTCTCTTATGTATCCTTCATTCCGATATGCACTAGGGTTTCTTCTCCGATAAAAGTTTGTCATCTCTCCAATATGCATTATTATCTCTGTCATCTTTCTTGAATGTGTTCTGTCTCCTCCAGAAAATGTTCTACCTCTCTGAAATTTACCTCCTCTTCCTTTGTGTTTCTGATCATGCCTTTTATTTAGCTTCTCTTCAACTTTTAGGGTAAACTGATATGCTTCTTCCAAAGATGTCATCCTCACCAAACTTAGTTCTTCTTGAATGTTCAGTCTCAGTCCAGTGATGTATCTAGCCACTTTCTCCTTGCTGGCCTCACTATGTCTTGTCCTTATAACCATCTTATGAAATTCTTCAGTGTACTCATTCATAGATTTCTCCTTTTGTCTCAGGTTCTGCAATATTTTCAATAGTTCCAACTTATAGTAAGCAAATATAAACTGATTCTTTAATTTTGTCACCATCCTGTCCCACTTTGTAATCTTTTCTTTCCCTCTTCTATTTCTTTCCAACTGAACTTCTTTCCACCATATAGTAGCATGTCCTTTCAATTTTGTCTTCGCAAACTTTACCTTCTCTAGATCTTCAATCTCTTCATATTCAAAGTATTCTTCCATGTCATTTATCCAGTCAATCAATTCTTTAGGGATCAAATTACTAGTATAGTTTGGCACATCAACTCTAGGTCTCTTTCCAATATTTGAAATAGCTCACAACATCTTGACTTGATCTGATTCTTCTTCTTCATCACCTCTTAGGGTTTCACCAATTTGTTCAATATATTGAAATTCTTCTTCATCATCACTTTCAACATTAAGTCTAGGTGTCAATCCTCTTCGCCTATCTTCTTCAACAGCATCCAATCGAATTTGCATTATTTTCATCATTTCCATCATCTCATCCATTCTTCTAGCCATTGTTCCAATAGCAACAACTCTCCTCGGTAGCATTCTTCCTAGGATCAAGTGCAAACTGCCTCAAGTTTGGCAATCAGGCTACAAGATGACAATTGCCTCAAAATCGATGATTGGTTGTGACACAAGTAACCTACCTCAATTTGGTGATCTTTCCACAGCAAGATCCTACAGAATTCCCTCGCCAATTTTGCTCAATTCACTCCCCAAATATTTAAACTTTCGCTCTGATACCACTTGGTGCAGTCATGGTAGGAGGGTTCACATGATGAACTGTCCAGGTCGTGTAACAAGAGAAACAACTCAAAGATATGAAACAAATATAGATTCAATCATTAAATATATCATAGAATTCAAATACAATCTGGCCGGCATCATGTGGGCTTATAATTAGGGTTCAAAGGCCTGATTTCAAAATATCATAATAAGCACAAGATATAGCTTTGAAGCTCCTTCGCACAAAATCTCAATTGTCCACTATCACTATATAAATCACTACTTTCCTAGGGATCTATTACATCCTTATTTATCATCTCCGGTACAAAAGATTCCTCCCTGTCGGCCAAGGAAGGTCACAAACTCCAATGAAGAACTATAACGTGTGTACACGGATAGGTCAGACCTAATCATGTAGAACACCTCCGCAAATGTATGGAATGATGTGCGGATCTTGGGGAAAGTCGACCATGAACCAAAGATCATTGAATGATGTGTCATTAGGTTCCACAAGTTGAGGAATGCTCCACAAGTCTTCTCCTTTAGTTGATTATCAGAGACTGTCAGGATGCTCTGTTATGAGAAAACAGTTGATCTTCTGATAGTGATAACTTTTCGGTACTTAATCCAAATGCTCTGAATTCTAGATATGATGTAGATGAACATGTATAGATGCTAAGTCCAGCTCTGCAAGATGTGAAATGCAACTGCGGTAGAATGCGGACCAAAATACAGAAATTGCTACTGACTGAACTGCCTAAACTAAACTAGAAAATGAAAGGAAACAAACTGAACTGCAAACAAACTGAAATGTAAATGTTTTTTGTGGATGCAAGATTATTCTTGAACCAGGGATGCTCCTGGATCACAAGTATAATTTAAGAGAGTCTAAGAATATTTTTGATAAAGTTTAAATGATTTCTTGATAGAGTTGAAACACAACATAAAAGCACAAGAATGCTTAATTTTTGAGTCGATGAGTAGAATGATAGGAAGTCATAGACTCTAATGTTTGCAAGAATGTAATGAAGGACTCTTCAAAAGGTTAAGTCTTTTAAACCTATTCATTTTATATATCCTAGAATTTAGAATTAAATTCTATGTCAAATTGACTAGGAATAAGGCTTAGTCAAGACATTTCAGGTCTAGTGTTATTAGTCAACAAGTCAAAAGCTAGGATGAGATAGTTTCCAAGTCAAGTTAGAGGTGTGTGAACACATGACTATGTTTATTGCAAACGTCTATTTATATAGAATCTTTCACCAAAGTGATTCATTTGTCTTTGCATGCATTAATTAGTTCATAGTGTCTAGATGACATAACCTATCAGTAGGATCATACTTAGCTAGAAGATTATTTAGAGTTATATGGTCGATTGTGTTACGTAAGAAACAACACTAGGACTCAAATGGAAAACCTATTGGTTCCTTATTTCTATACTCTACGTGAAGGGTAGGGCCACTTCTAGGAAGGAAAGTGTGCAGGGACCACCGGTCTGTGGTTGGAGGTAAAGAACTTAGATGATGCTCTCCCTCTATAGTAGAAGACTCATCGAGACTTGAGTGACAAATATCAAAATTCTAGATGTAGTATTCTTTTTGTTATGATGTAAAATTATTTTTATTGCCAAGTGCAAAATATATTGTAAATGTAAAATGAAATATTTCTCACTATGATTTATCGTTGAATATATTGAATTTCAAGGTTGAAAAATATTCAAAAAAGATATGTAATAATTTCCTTGTAATTATACAAATGATAAAAAAATCAATCATGTTTATCATGTTATTTTACTTTCTTAGTAAATTGTTTGTGTAATTTTGAGTAATACAAGATGGCATGCTACACTCTCTATCTCCCCTCCCACATATATATATATATATATGTGTGTGTGTGTGTGTGTGTGTGTGTGTGTGTGTGTGTGTGTGTGTGTGTGTGTGTGTGTGTGTGTGTGTGTATCACTATCTCTCTATCTCCCCTCTCCCCCCTCTCTCCCCTCTATCTGTCTCTATTTGTCCCTCTCTATATCTCTCAATCTCAATCTCTCCCCTCTCCCTCTCTCACTATTTCTCTCCCTATCTCTTTCTCCCTCTCTATCTCTCCTCTATCCCCAATTATTTATCTCCCCTCTCCCCCATCTCTCTATCTCTCTCCCCCTTGTCCCACCCTCCCCCTCTCTATCTCTATCCATCTCTCCCTCTCTAAATCCCCACCTCTCTCCCATCTATCTCTCTATATCCCTCCCTCTATATATCTGAATCTCCCCCCTCTCTCTCCCATATCTCTTTTGCACTCTCTATCTCTCCTCTCTCCATCTCTCTCTCCCCTTCTCTATATCTCTCCCTCTCTTTCTATCCCTCTCCCTCTCTCTATCTCTCCCTTAGTCCATATATCTCAATCTCCCCCCTCTCTCTTTATCTACCCCTCTCTCCCTCTTAGTGTTGCTTGACCATATTAATACCTTGTTGCTTTTTTATGTGTAAAATAGGACAAAACACAAGTGCATATAACGTGCTCACGTTTTAGGCTTGGTAATAGAAAAAAATGATTTTGCCACTTTTTGGTCCCCATCTCCATGCACACACCCAAATATTGACGGTTATGCAATAAATAACTGCCACTAACAACTAACACACCAGTAAGATATATCAACTACTAACTATTAATTAAATGCTAACATTAAAAATTGATTTCAACAATGATGGTAACATTTAAAAGTCTAATGTTAAAATGGCGATATTTAAGGGTTTTAAACCTACGATTAGATATCACAGTCACCATTGAAACATTAACAACAATGATGCTTAATATTAATTAACCCACAAGATAAAAATAAACACTTGATTTAACTATTAATACAAATAGTTTAAAATAAACTGTTAGAGTAATTGCTAAGTAGGTGGGCCAAGTGGTTTGATCTTCGACCCACAGTTAAGGGCTTAGATCACTGGACAAAAACCCTATAATCGACTCCAAAACACAATGTGAGGAAATATCCAGAGGATAAAGCCAATGATTAACCAGTATATTATATGAATAACCTGGAAGTAAAGTCTAAAACCAACAATTAAATGTTTTGCATAGTGGAGCATTTAACCATTGGACAATATCTAACGGTTAACAAACCTTGCAAGTAGAGAAAACAACAGTGGTTATTGACTAATAGATAATAACATGAAGGACATACAACACTACAAAGAGGAAAGTTTAACCAATGAATAAAAGATGAATCCAAAGGATAAAATGAATAACCAAAGGATAAATCTATTTAATATAATGTTTTAAACATCTAGACCCGCAATAGAGTACAGTATAGACCGTAGGGTATGGTTGTACAACCGTACAAGGGGTAAATCCCTAAAAACAAAAAATTGCAAAATTTATCAATCATTGAAATATAAGGTGTTTTATATTCATCTTCACCCGTTGGCCACTTTGGACACAACAATGATGTCTGTTTTGACCTAGGCGGTCTCCTATGAAAGTGGACCCCCAAGATTTTTCAAAAAGCATACATAAACCTACAAAAACATAACACAAACACTTGCAAATGAAGATTAATAGGGATAGGGTGTCCCACTGAATGTGCCATAAATGGGAACAATGAATAAGGAAAATTAAACAAGATTTCAAACAATAATGCAAATCTTATTCCCTATTACCTATGCACCTCTGTTAGATCAAGACACCAAAAATACAAAATGAATAAATGCAAGTTTACCATCTTTGATTCTTGTTTTATCATGAGCTAGACGTGCTCTAAAATTATTTGTAATGATGGATGTGGATACTCATGCTAACAACATAACATTATGAAAAACATAAGATGATGAAATGGCTTATAGGTGGTTAGATTTATAGGCTTCTAAGAAAGGGAATTAACAGTGGAGATTTGATGATGAATGGATGGCTGAGATCAAAGTAGCTAGATGGTTACGAGATGGAGGGTGTAGATTAATGGAGAATATTTAATTGGTTGTTTGAATTATAAGAGATAGTTATGAGATGAATGGTGAGGAATAAAATATTTTTTTATTTATTTTATTCATTTTTTAGGTGGTTATGTGGGGGATTTAATTAATTCAATCATGTGGAAAGGGGACTAGGACTAAGGAAAGTGGATTAGAACTTGGGAAAATTTAGGAAAATTTAGGATAAATGAGGGAATGATCAAGACCTAATGATCGATTAATTAAATTTAGACAATAATTAGGACCTGGGGATTAATTGTGACAATTTAAGAACAAATTGATAGGATTTGGATGATTTAGGGATAACTAGGAAAATTTAGGGATAAATTGCTTGGGGATTAATTACGAAATCAGGACTTAGTGATTGGGTTGAATTAGGTCTTGGTAATTTTTAAGTGTGTACAATGTTGTTTTGTTTCCCACCTCCTAATTGATATGGGGAAGTAGGTCTTCATGATCAATTAATGAGTGGTTTTATACCTCTAATAGGTGTTGCCTATGCTAGAGAAATAAAGGGAAAGTGGGGTCAACTAATGTGTGTATGGTCAAGCAGTTGGGCATTGGTTGAGGATGCATTTGAGGGAAATATGTACAAGGAATCACCAGTATAGTGGTAATTATAGTTGGGTAATGATGAATCTTGAGGCACTCATACTACATGTGGTACAAATGGTTAAAGGTTTGTTGATAGATGAATTTCAACATGATTGTGTCAAGTAGTGTTAGGAAGAGGCACTAGATCTTTAGGTCTTGTAGGTAGTAATGTCATAGGGCACTAGATGTATAAGATTGGAAAATGTTGCTCACATAGGAATGTGAACAAAGGGTTAGGCATTGGCGAGATCCGTACATGTGACAAAATTCGTTGATAATTACTAGAGACATGAGACTAAGTTTACAAAGTGAAAATATAAGTTAGATTGATGGATCTACTCTAGATCATCTTAGTTTTTTTTCCCTTTGAATTAAGGGGAGTTGTTAGGTTTATATGATCCAAAGTGTTAGTTTGTGCTTATATTATAATGTGTTGGTTTTTTCCCAGACTGGATGCTTATTCCTAGATTTCCCTACAAGGTAGCCATCAATGATCAACAGGATCTCTGGGCCAGGGGCCAACAGTATAGGAGATAGACTCTATATTTTATCTCCTCTTCTTCTTCAAGCTCTGCAAAACCTAGGGGGGTATTCCCTACTCAACATCCATGGGGATATGCATACAAAGGCTGGGATGCTGACAGAAAGCAGATAAGTCCTCCTGTAAGTAGACCAAAACTGCAAGATAAGAGCAAAGGGGCTGGCTTTGGGCCTATTTTCAGTTGTAGACAGAGGACTTGGATCCTAAAACTAATTCTAATGTCCTAATCGTTGTTTTAGAGTTTGATTTTGATTTTATGTTTGGATGCAAAGCTAGACATGGTTATAATACAAACACAAAGCAAGATTGGTGCCTATCCAGGGCCTAGAGTCAGTAGACATACACCTGTGAATGATATGCATGAACAACTAAAACTGGATTTCAGGGGGATACATATGATACCTGCCTTACAGATATCTCCCAATACAAAGTGTTAAGCTATCTATACTAATGGCATCCCTACTGCAGTATACCCTTCCCAATGTTCAATCTGAAAATAGTTTAATCTACCCTTGAGCAGAAGTTAAGAGATCAGACATTCAACACAGGAATTCTATGTTCTAGAGTTTTAAACATTCCTTGAATATTTAGACTCAGAAGAAAGATACATGCAATAATGGAGACAGAATTAACAAAACACATGCTAACATAGCATTTCTCATATAGAATTAACCATGAAATCAGTGGATTCACGCAAAGCATACAACAGGAGATACATAAACTCACAAGTTTTTTGCTGTATAGAGCAACCAAAAACCAACTGTATTGTATTACAGAGCCAGATATTCAACTTTCAACAACCAAAAAGTGGTAACACTTCCTGCTTATAACAGCCAGGTAGTGTACCATAAGCAATTAATTACATGGCTTTGACAAAAATTCCACCAGATACAGTCCTCAGAAGGAATGGCGCTCAGAAAATATAAATGTAGCAGACAAAGAGGAGCCTCGAGCCATGCGCCATTATCTGGAGCCTTTGCTCAAAAATTAGGCAACCTGATCGCCTGTACCGTCGCCCATAACTCTGCAATGTCGCCATTAAGGGCCTCAACCACCCGCAACCACTTGGAAACTGTCGCAACATTTCAAACAGAAGTTCCCGCCAAAAGTGCTTCGCTCGAAGTTTGAAAATACACAGGGGAATAATCCCACATGCATGGTGAGGAGATCACATCAGTAGTTTATAAACGGGGCTGCAAACATACCAAGTGTCGAGCGCTTTTGCCGCGCTCGACACATAGGCCTTCGCCCGAGAGCCCATCGCTGTGACATATACCATCGGCCTAGCTCAAAACTCCCTCGCCGATATAACAACTCATGCCGATGAACTATGGCCTCATCCCTCCGTCGGCCAAATACACGCCGATGAAACCTCATCGGCCAAACATTACCCATCGGCGGACCCTCCAACTGCTAGCCCGATCTCAATAGTCTCGCCGATCACCAAATCCTACATACTCCACCGTTGGCCAAACCGAACACAAAGTCATCCCGATGGCATTCCCCATCGAGGTGACTTCCTTCTATCGGCGGACCACAAAACACATTGGCTGATCACAATAGTCTTACCGATGCCAAACGTCAACCCCACTTTCTTCGGTAAGACACACGCCGATGAATCTTCATCGGCCAAACACTACACTGTCGGCCCAACATCTGACCGCTCACCCGATAGCTCCCACTCCTGCCGATGAATACATGACTTACCCCTGTCGGCAAGACCAACACCATCGGTAGAACCACAATCTCATTCGCCGATAGCATAAAGTCTTAGCGATGGAAGAAGACACCGTGCTATCAACATGATCGCTAAGACACAACACAAACTCACGCCAATGAAGAGGGAGACCTAGGGTTTGAAAAAGAAACCCTCCACCTGCAAGCTCTACTTCCAGGCCAAAAATGAGCACCAACATAATGTCATGTTTGTTTTCATTTTAGATCAAGGGAGTTTGTTAGATGTTATGATCCAAATTATTGCATATGTTTAATAAGTAATAATGTTAAGTGTTGGCTAATTATTTAATGTGGTTGGGTAGTTTTTAGGTAGTTATTTTACAAGTATTTGATAGTTATTTGAGTGGTTGAAAATATATGGATTTATAAACTCATATTTAGTATTGTAAAATAAAACCTAATTATATTATATTTTTGTGTGTTCATTTGTATCACTTGAAAATATAATTTATATTATTATTTTATATAGATTTAATCTTGTTTCCTACATTATGTAAACCAAAAATGATAAGGTACACCAATTTATTATTTTCTAGTTATTTTTAAATTAACTTTCTTACAAAAATTAGGTAAATTTAACTATACAAGTAAATAACATTACTATAGATTTGAAAACAAAATCATTTATTATAAAAACTATTTCAAATTCACAAACTTTATCTACACTCAACACAAACAAACTAGTGGCAACAACGGGATGCAATGTGTCTTATTTTATGTAGATGTTATTAATGTATGATTTTAACATTTATACATAGCAAGCTCCCAAAAGTGCTTCTTAGCACCACTCTTTTTAGATGCATGTACACAGCACAAATATGATTCTATAATCAACAAGAGTTCTAGAAATAATTATACATGTCAGATGCGATCATGTTGGGTGGACTAAATCATATACATGATCAAGTGTCAACACATAGAAAGTTCATATTTCATTTGCTTCTAGTCTCTAGTATTAATCTAATTATAAACTCCAGTTTCTGGATCTCTATCATAGTGTTAAATCAGTCAACATCGACATCACACCAATTTCTAAGTATGCTTTATTCCCTCACTTAATGTATTATTTCTAGTATTTGTCTTAGTATCTCAAATCTTAACTCATTAATTTTGAGGCTAATTACTTTGATTAATTTATCATTCCTTATGTAATTTTTAATTTTAAAATATAATTAATTTTAGGTCCAAAAAATTGTTAATTACTCTCAACTTACATAACTTTTTAGTATTATTTTTAAATACAATTTAAATATTATATTTTTTTCATCAATTTTGCACGTCTCTTGTTCTTGTCAATAATGGAACCTAAAGGAATTTTTATAGGCCTATAGTCTGTAATCATTTGGAGGGTCATTATCATATTTATGTTATTTTGTTTTTCTAAAGACGATACCTCACATGTAATTTTTTTGGGAATTCTATTTAAAATGCGCTAACATCTACTTGAAATAGATAAAATATTAAAATATAAAGGAAGTTTAATATATTTATTTTGAGTATATTTTTATGTTTATAGTGTAGTAATAAGTTGTACTTTTTGGTATCTATGGTGATTTGTTTGAGTCTCTTTGAGGATGAAAATGAAGTCCCTCGTTTGTGGCCTCATCAATGGGAACCAATTAACTCCATGAACTTTGATCAATAAAAAGATCTTTTTATTAGACTAAAATAAATATAATATAATATAAATATACTAGTGTAGATGTTTTACACATAAAAGAAAATGAATATGAAATTGTTGATACAATGGTGTATATGCTCCCTCACTTTGTATTTGATACATGTCTATTGTAAAGATTCAATATTTATTTTTCTTGATATTTGACCAAACATGATCAAAAGTGATACATATCTATTTTAAAGATTCGATAACTCTGGACTTGGATCTTCAATAGTATTTCGATGTTTCTATCCTACAAGCATGTGATTTGTCATTTCGAAATTTCACAGTGACAATTTATTTTCAATGTAACTTGCACTAAATTGCATGGTCTATTCCCCTGGCTCCCTCACTTGGCCCCTTCACCTAAGACACCATCCATGAAGATCCCTTGCCAGGACCTGTCTAATCTTCATTGAACTTTTCTTTGCAATAATGGTGACCTTTGGTTTCTTCCCATGATATTAGTGGATTAAATCTCATTGGTGTCATGGCTTAAGTTGCTAGGCTAGTTTTTGCAATGATACCGATGCTTTTATAGACCCAACTCTAGCCCAGCTTTTGTTTGTTTGTTGTAAAGTAGTGCCTTTGCTAGCCTTGGCCCTTGCTCATGAGATCTTAAACTTGGCATGTTCTTCGACCGTTGACTGTGCAGCTAAAACTTCAATGGCGTTCCCTAGGTAGTTTGAATGAATGAATGACTGTGCAGCTAAAACTTGAGATTTGGTGAAACTTGAGGATTTGGTGAAACTTTCTTCAATACCTTCTGACATCGGTCCTTGCACATAAGAAGAATGCAACAACACACAAACCCATTGTACTTTTGTCAGTGATGTGCCATAGTGGTAGCAGGGTTCACCAAACTTTTTAAAGTCTTCTTTGTTCGAACGAGAAACATTATTTTGTTCACCAATCCTATGGTAGTTGACGTTAACCCGTAACAGTTAATAATTTTAACACGCCATGGTTCTGCACATTTCTTGAGGCCTATGACCATGGTACCCATTTCCCCACCCATTGCCATATTGTACTTCATATGTTGTTCCTAGTAATTACGAATATATATATAGAGAGATATCAAATCACATTAGATATGCAAACCCATTCTTCATTTGTGTAGTGGCAAAAATAAGGAATTAATTTAGATATGTGGAAATACAGGTGGTTGATATACAAACAAGCTTGACAACTGACACATGTACATTCTTCCCACATATGACATCACATTATCTCTGCACATGTTACTCACTTGCTAAAGGTTGTTTATTGTTTTTTTTACCATACAATAGTTAGACTTCCCTCTAAATAAAACCTATTCTTGGTGTTTGCTTTACTCTAAATGTCATATTTTTCATACCATCTCTTGATTTTCTTTGAAATTATTGTTTTTGATAAGATAAGCAGCAAACAAGGGTGTTGATTCCCTTTTCAAAAAAGTCTCCAGGGTAGAAAAACATGTCACAAACAGGTCAGAAACAATACAAACACAAAAACTTGCTGAAAAATAGTAGAACCAAAGGGGATCTTGATGCAGAGGAAAAGATCAATCTCACTTCATATTGGCAAAGTTCATAACAATGTGTTTCAAATTCACATTCTTTATCATAACCAAGGCTCACAACATAACACTATTTTTTTGTTTTATTCATCATCTCTGACCCAAATCAGGTTTTAGCTGTCCTTCTGAACCTTAACTCAATCAAAATAAACAATCAACAAGGATTGTTCCTTCATGCATGTAACATTCTCTTCAAGGACTGTCTTTAATAGGCAACTATGGCACTCACACTATAACCAATCAATAGAAACTTGTTCAACACATCACCTATACATGGTCTCTAACCAAATAACTAACTTCTACACTTACAAGATGCCCAACTCCAATCAAAACTCTATCCAACCACTATGCAGGATAGCAATATTCAACACTGTTTATTAAAGACAGTCACACACTTCTATCTCTAAGGAGACAGTCAGGGTACCCTCCTTGGGGTGATCTCCATTGACACAACTCTAATGCCAAATAACCAACCTTCACAACAATATACCTAACACTTAATTGTCTTCAATGACAAAGCAAACAAACTCACCAAACTTACCTTTTCCTTCTTGGTTAAGACAGTTGTCCTTCTATCTGAACTCCTAACACTGATTTTGCAGGGTTTCTCACATGCCTACACTCACCATTCCCAATCTCCTGCCCCTGCAACCTTCACAAGGCTATGGACAAACTATTTCACATCCCCTTCCATTGATTAGTGAGGTCTTATATCAATAAAACGATGGTAAAAGTGAGAAATTCCACTAAAACCTAAGCTAGGGTTTCATCAAACCAAATCCCAAAGAAATCTTTATTATTTCCTCCTATATGAGTTCCATAGCCTCAAATCAACTTCATTAGAAAGCTAACATCTCAATCTTATTGATCAACTCATGCAATGACAGAATCAATTCTTTACCTCTATACAGTACGGACTGTCACAATGGCAAATTCAGAAAATAGTCACTCCCAAAGATAGTCTGAGGGAAAGCATGAATATCTCTCCTTATCTCTACTGTCAAGACCTCAAATAACTTGCATAAGATAGATAACACTCCCCACTAACCGACCATCATCAGCAACCTCCATCTCCAGGCCGTACATGTACGGATTACTGCATAAAACAACAAATTTTCTTGACTGTAAACAACAGATTTAAAAATAGTTTAAGGTTTCACAGTGATTTCTCCCACCTAGGTCATTGTCAAGACCCAAAATAAGATCCATTACAAAGCTACTTCAGCCTTCTCACATTCCATTACAAACATATGCCATAATACTTCTGTACAAGTGCGGGTATGGCCTGAGAAAAGCATGGAAAATCAGATAAATAGAAAAACAGTAAAACAGTAGTCTTTTTTGCTATTTCTTTCTATTCCTCCGAATGGTCTGCATACAATGAATCATCTTTAGCTTCAAATAGCCTTCTACAATGCTTGGAGTCATTTGGGATTCCATATAACTCCTCAACCATCAAATTCTTCAAGATTTGTAACTGCAGCTTTAAAACTATTTTTAGAAACTTGTCTTTTCACTGACAGTAGTGACTGATTCATGTTTAGAAAATGCTTTCTAACCTATGGTTAACCTTTGTACAAGGTTATAACCCATCTACACACCTTTGACATGCCTTAAAAGGCTTAAAAACATGAGAATTTAATTGACTCCTCATACAAACATTAAAACATAAATGACTAACCTATCAAAACCTAAATGATTCTTGTAAGCTACCTATGACTGTCCTACCTAGGACTAATACTATAACCATAGAAGATTCTAGTCATTTGGACATAGTCCATTACAACATGGCTTTCAAGCCTCATTACAACCACTTAATGGTTTCAAGGACCTCATTAAACAAATTAAACATCTTGAAGATCAAATAAACCCTAATGTGAAGGTGCTCCTGCACCAAATCTAAACAACACCAGATCCCGAACAAGCAAATCTAACATCCTTGCCCCCAGACTCAAAGTAGCAACAGATTTTGGGAGGCCTTTCTTTCTCCATTGGACCATTGTCCAAGAAAACTCTGAGTCCAGATCCTCAGATGAGGTGAGAGGAGGGCATCCTCAACAGACGCCACAACCAAAGAGACCTCGCACAAAGCTGAACCAGAAGAAGGTAGAGTCAAGGAAAAAAAGGAATAGACGAACTAGCAATCCGGCCTTGATCAGGGGCCGAAGATACAACCAAGGCCGACGAAGGAGACCCAGCCCGAGCAAAAGAAAATGAATCAGAAGGAATCATGGGGCTCGCTACAACCTGCTCCATAGGTGGAACAGACAAAGTTTCCTGGGGAGGCTCATCCGCTTGGGAACAACCATCCACTGAGGAAGCACTAATCGTTAAATGATCGCTGAGTGCATTCTTCCACCAAGTTGCAGTACCCTTGCGATGAGAGTGAGGACAACCGAAGGCCAAGTGGCCAATAGAGAAACATTGTTTGCATCCTTGAAATTATTGTTATATGCATTCATAACCTAGACTTTTGTACATACATAATAAATTAGTGCATTGATTTAAGTGAAGGCTAGACTAACAAGTAAAACATATTAGCCATTTAGAATAAGAGATAATAGATATTAGCCAATCAGATTACTAATAATTCATTTTAAAACTACTTTTAGTTAAAAAGTTTGCATCTCTTTTTTTTTTGGTAAAAGGTGGAACCACATGAACATTATATTAAAATTAATAATATAAGAGTATTACAGTAAGAATGACCATGGAACCAAGAAACAAGAAGATAAATAGTTATAGTTAATACAACCATGAAACCACAACAGAAGATAAACAGATACAAAATGCCTTAGTAACAAAATAGCATCGAGCAAAACAACAAAAATATCCATATCCAAACAAATGAAAGGCGCTAAATCGAAAGTTGGAACTACTAGAACACCTGCTCCATAAATCTGCACAAATAAAAGATTTTTTATAACAGTCATATAAGAATGTTTCAAAGATTATCTTGCATCCAAAACACACTTGTTAGAAGAAAATTAACTCCTTTTTTAGGAGTCAGGGGGGATCAATCCATGTTGGTCTTCCAAAAAAGCTTCTTGTAATTGGGGAAAATTCTAAGTTGGTGGAGAATCAAATTTAGTGGAAAGTTGTAATTGATTAATGGTTGAATTTGCAAGTTAGTTAGCCACCTTTTTTCCTCCCTGAAACAATGCTTGCATTCAAAATATTCAAACCAATCTAGAAGTAGGCAAACCTCTTGAAGAATATAGTTAAATTTCCAATTGGTAGAATACCTAGTTTTATATTGTAAATGATGGTCAAGGAGTCCCCTTTAATCAAAATTCTTTTGAAATTCTATCTTTTTGTAAGAGATAAACCCATACGTAGTGCTTAGGCCTGCACCTTATTATTGGTTCCAATTGGATGTTTTATTGCTGCAGTTGATAGTAAAATACCTTTATTGTCCCTGATAACACAACATTCTCTTGAGGAACTTGGATTTCGATGAGAGGCACCATCAAATTTTAACTTTGCCAGAGAGATTGTAGGAGGAGTCCATTTTATTTTACTCATGTTGACATTATTTTTCTTATTGATAAAACCTTCTAAAGCTAAGGGGGTTTAATTAGACTTCGTTGCTTTAGAAGAGAAGCATCCCAACTTGCAAAATTAGTATCAGTGAATGGATTTTCGATAACTTGAGTCATCACATTTTCTGAGATTGACGTTTTCAATTTGAATAGAACTTCCTCAAAGCTTGCAAATTATTTCTTGAAGATCCTGTTATTTCTTTCAAGCCATATATTCCAAACTAGTAGAGAGGGGGAAATCTGCCATATAGAAGTAAAAGTGGAATCTGAATAGAGGGAAGGCTAGTAGAGAAAGAGGTGCAAAAGTGAATTTGGAAGGGGACCTTTCCAATTTAGTTTCCTACAAAGCCAACTCCAATAATTATAAGCAAAAGAGAAATTGATTAGTAGATGGTTTGTATCCTCAGTTTTAGATCCATAGAGGACATAATCAAATGATGGAGAGATACCCAACATTTCCAATCTTGAGCTTGTTACAATTTTATTGTTTACTGTAAGAAATAAATCTAACAAGTTTGCATCTTGACTTTGCAAAAGAGAAGTATTTATTTTGGGTAGAGA
The DNA here is from genome assembly GCA_027924645.1 of Cunninghamia lanceolata. Taxonomy (NCBI): domain Eukaryota; kingdom Viridiplantae; phylum Streptophyta; class Pinopsida; order Cupressales; family Cupressaceae; genus Cunninghamia; species Cunninghamia lanceolata. The sequence continues at coordinate 11,990,177 of BSBN01000635.1, read as the reverse complement.
AAATTCTACCTTCTCATTTGTTGATAGGTACAATTAATAATAACTAGTTAGGCAATCTTGGTTGCATATTAGTATTTGCCTAAAGGTAGGTACTAATAAGAAATAGATTAAAAAAATATGCCTTATTTATTTTAACTCGTACTTCAGAGTTATTTTATTTTAAACATTATTTACTTAAAGAGTTATTTTTTTTCAATGGTAGTGCAACAATTCATAGAAACTATGCATAAATTTTCAAAAAAATTAATAAAAAAATTATTAGTCTTTGCCTTTGGTAGTGATTCTTATGTTTTGACCATGCCATATTTATTTGCCTGAATTGTTGTGTGGCAGGAACATTTCTCTGGATCTCTAAGGTTTTCTTTTTGTCTACAATTTTTCATGAATGGAAAAAATGTAAATATTCAATTTCTAATTGGGTGGTGGCTTTTTTCCCTCATTAACAAAGCTATTTTAAATTTATGAAAAATATGGAAAAAGAAAATCCAATGGGAAAGAGGGTGAGGTAAATATTAAATTAGTCTTCTAAGGTTTTTTGTTGTTTTCTACACATAAGGCACATATTCATGTAGATGGCTGCCATTTAATCTCGTTGGCTGATATGTGGTAGATATTTATTAATGTAGCTCGTAGCGAGCATTGGAGGAACTAGTGAAAGGTATGAAGATGACACTTTTGACGGAGGCTATCCTGTCATTTTCATATTGTTTTGATGGTGAATATTCAGAGGACATTGAGGTGGTGGCTCCGTCAGGTAAGTATATGTAATGTGATAAATGTAGTTTTGTTTCTTGGGGTAGTTTGGAGCATGCGTAATTTGCCTCAGCCCCCTTTAAAACTTTGATATAGTATTGTTCTCTCTATGTTATCTATGAAGTAGGGTTTGGGTTAAGGGTTTAATTAGTCTTTGGCTAATTTTGGTTGTTCAGGTTATTTTTAGGACTTAAGATATAGTTTGTGTATGATACTTTTGTAGTTCTATTTTAGATTATATATATGAATATGTTGGTTTTTGGTTTGTTTTGGGTTCCAAAATTGATCAAATCCCTACATTGTCGGACCTAGGGCTCCATGCCTGCAGTATCCAAGGAAGATTCCCCTTTTTTTGGATTAATTCCTGGATCTCAAACTATGTTTATAATAAAAAATAATTTATAGATTTACATTTATGTACTAAAGAGTTATTTTATTTATAGAGGATTATATATAGAGGTTTGGGTTATTTTATTTACTTAAGAGTTATTTTACTTAAAATATAATATATAGAGGATTATATATATTTATAGTTCTATTATATTTTAATAATATGCCAGCCATGCATTTAAAAAAAACATAAATTTAAACACACTCACAACATGAGGCACTTTTATGCCACTGTATAATGCCTCTCGGTATAATAATAACTTTTCTATATATTTAATAAATTAGTTTGGAACATCTTAGATCCTTGATGATATTATTATTGTTACTGAGGCTATTCATTCTATGCATGTGTAGTTATAGGGATTAAGCTAGACATGTCCAAGGCTTATGATAGGGTTAGATAGTCATTCCTCAGAAATGTTCTATTAGCTTTTTGATTTTTTCTTGAGATGGATTGATTGTGTTATGAGTTGTGTGGCTTTTGCTTCCTTTTATATTCTTATTATAGTATCCCCTCTCCTCTCTTTTATGTGTCATGGGGACTTCGTTAGGGAGATCATGTTTCTCCCTACTATTTCATCTTGATGGGGAAGGTTCAAGTAGGTTGATAAAGAACCAAAGAGTCAATAGTTGCATCCAGGGTTGGCCTTGAGCTCGGGTTCTAGACTTGCAATCACACCTTCAATTTTTGGATAATACGACTTTGATGAGGGTAGCTAAAATTTATGAGGCAATGAATTTCATGAAAGCTTTGGACATTTATTTAGCTGCTTCTGGACAATAGATTAATGAGCATAAGTATTAACAAATTTTTCTTCAATACTCTAGTGCATATCCAACAAAGAATTGCACAAAATTTTCACTTCAGAATAGGGACTCTCCCTTTGGATTATTTGGGGATTTCCTTATTTATTGGACACCCTAAAAAGTGCAATGTAAGAGGATTTTTGGATAGATTTCAAATTAGATTTAGTCATTGGACATTCTGATGGTTGTCTTTTTCTAAACGATCGGCGCTATTAAAATCTATTTTACATGTTCTTCCTATTTATAGATTCTTGGTGCTCTCAGCATTGTAAAGCTTTCCCAAGGAGTTTGACTCTCGTTCAAAGAAATTCCTTTGGGTAGAGAATTTGGATTTCCAAAAATGGAGCTTGGTCAGTTGGGATCAAATCTACATACCTAAGCAATATAGTGGCCTTGGCCTTAGATAGTCTAAGCTCAATAGCCAAGCCTTGGCTGCCAAATTATACTAGAGATGGTGTAAGCTTTCAGATCAACCTTGGGATAGAATCCTTAATTTCAAGTATTTGGGAGGAGTGCCTAATGAGGATGTTCCTTGGATTTGAGTGGGAAAGGTTCAATAGTTTGGACTATCATTAAGAAAGGAGTTGCAATTGTCAAGGATGATCTTTTCTAGGTCATAAAAAATTATCATAAAGATCTAATTTGGAATGACTCTTGGGACCTCCATCCACCGATTCTCTCTTTCTTCCCCCTTCTTTAGCCCTTGAGTGAAATTTTTTGGGTTGTGAGGTAGTCAAAAGTTGTTGATTTTAAGAGTTCCATTATTTAGGGAATTATCATTGGAAGGATTCTAGTAGACGGCCTAGGAGGATGCACTTGAAGCTTGGGATACTCTTTCTTCCATTCTAGATGATTGGCCTTGTTATTTGGAGAAAGTTGATGTTCTTTCTTGGGGTTATGGTCCTAAAATGCTTATTTGGTGACACTTGGGTATCAATTTTTGGAGTATAAGAAATATGGGATTAGAGATTTCCTCTGGTGGAGAAAAATATGGAATGAATTTTGTTGGCCAAGTGTAATTTATTTCTTTGGTTATTGTGTCAGAATAAATGTCTCACTTGGGATAATATCAGAAAGAAGGGATTTCAAGGCCATTCAAAATGTATTTTTGTGTGGCCACAGTGAAGAATGTGTTTCTCATCTTTTCTTCTAGTGCTCCTTCTCCTTGGGTATTTGGGGGCAATGGTGGTAGCGATGGAACCAACTTTTCATTCAATGTACTTTACCTAAAATTTGGGCAAGTTTGGGTTGTCCACTTGCATCATCTTCTTTCCTTGTGGTCGCCTGGGATATTGGTACTATTTCTATTCTTTGACAGATATATGGTTAGAGCGAAATTATTAGATCTTCTAGGGTCACTAGAGCCTTATTGTGCAGGTTTGGTAGAGGATCATGGATTGGATCAAAGAAACTATTGTTTCCAAATGTTCTTTTGAGGGGTCCTTATATCTCCTTTTGACTCTCTCCTTTCAAGTCACTTGGAGCTTTCATTTCTCCATTTTCTGTTTGGCTCCAGGTCAATGCCTTCTAGGAAGGTCAATAAGGTTGGTAAGTGATGTCCTTCCCTTCCGTTTGTCAAAATTAACATGATGACTTTTCTAGAGGTAACCTAAGTGTTGCTAGGATTCGAGGGGTTGGTCATGCTAGTGATGGGACAGTCCTTTTTATTTTTTCTTATGCTATGGGCATTGACACTAGTAACTTGATGGAAGTCCAGACTATTTTGGTGGCTCTGAGAAATATTGTGAGCTGGGTTGGAAGAAGGTTATTTGCGAATCCGACTCCTTGACCTTGGTTTCTCTTTTGAACAAAGCATGTTTTTAGGAGTCCTCTTGGAGGCTATTTCCTTTTGTTGAATAGATTCTTCACCTTTCTCCAAATTTTGAGACTATCTCTTTTGTTCATATCCCAAAGGAATGGAATGCTATAGTGGATTGCCTTGCTAAATGGGCTTTGAAGGATAATCATAACTAACATTTTTGCGAGTTGGGGTCTTTGTTATTTGATAAATCTTCACAGCTTCTTCATCTTATTTATAATGATTAGACTAGAGGGTAATAAAAGGTGTCAATCCTTCAAAGAGTATGGTAGCCATTTGATTTATTCTTGTTTCTATTGGGAATAGGATAGTGGAAAACCTCCTTGGGTTTTCCCTCTTCTCACTTTAGCAATGGCTCTTGCCATTTGGAAATATCAATGTTGTAAAATGAAATATGCTTCTATTGTTTTAATAAATCTCCTTTTTGCTCAAAAATAAAATGTTTGTGAAAAAAGTTTGGATGACAAATGGTCATTGAGTGCAACATTGATGGTTTAAAGTATTAATATTTTTAGCTTGTCTAAAATTGTCTTCATTTAATCATTAATGCTACACTTACTAAAGCCTTTGGATACTAAAAAGTTGGAGGGGAGTTTCTATCCATGGAAGGATAAACTTTTATAATCTAGTATACTTTTATCATTTCATTTTTGGATGGGTTTACTTAAATTAAATCTATACATTAGACATATGGTTTAAAGAAAGGACTTTTGTCCACCTTAAACCTCAAGATTGATATATCTCACCATCTTTTAAATAGGTATATTTAAGAAATCTATATGAATTTAGAATATATTACATATATATATTTCTAATAGTGAAATTGGGATATCCATACCAATTCCCATTTAATTTTGAACACACAAATAAATATGAAATAGATAAAAAAAGATATAAACATTATTTATTTTAACTTTTATTTAAGAGCTATTTTATTTTAGACATTATTTACTATTTTTATTCAAGGACTATTTATTTTTTCAAATGATTGTTAAATTTTATTTACTTAACAACTATTTTATTTATTTATTCAAAGTCACTATTTATTAATTAATAATTTCATTTATATCAAAATTTTAACATTTCTCTATGCACACAATTAATAAGTAAGACATAAAATTAATTTGTTTTTTTAAGATATGAACACACAAATAGATAAGCAAAATATAAAAATATTTTATTTACTTGAGAGCTATTTTATTTCTCTAATTCAATGCCATAAAATAAGATAAATGCAATAGAAAATAGCCAATATGGATAAATAAGTAAATGTTTTTCTAAAAAAAAGTGATGAATACAAAATATAATATAATTATTTTATAATAACTCTTATATAATTAGTTTATTACAAAATAGTAATTATAGATATATGTTCTCACAAGCATAAAAGGTAATAAAATATAAAATATAGCATAATAGTTAATATCATAAAATATAAGATTCAATGTGAAATATAAAATATAAGCTTAATATACAATATAAAATATAAGCTTAATATAAAATATAATATAGTTCAAAATTATATAGATTTTAATTATAATATTTTAAAGGTCGAAAACTATTTTATTTTGGCTAAGAGTTATTTTATTGAAGAATTATTTACTTTATTTTCACTTAAAATCATTTAATATTTTATTAGCTACATAAATTACTACATATATACATGGACACATTAATAAGTTTCACATAAAATTAATATTTTATTTAAGACATATTTTTATTTATTTAAGATATGGACATTTTTTTTTTGTTAAATAACTTGGGTTAGACACTTAGAAGCCATGAAAGTTTGGTATTTTAGTAGTTTATAGTTCACCATATCCATTCCATAAATAATTTATCATTCTTGATACTAACATAAAAAAAATACCATGACTACTTTTGCTTTCCCATGTGTCCATAATTGCTTTAGTCTAGCCACACAAAAAGGAGAAATTGTGGTTCATCGAAAAAGTATCAAAAAGATCATGTCAACCGTCCTAGAGTAGCTCAATGCTTTTCACACAAATGCCTACCTATTTCCCCTTCCCTTTTTCTCTATCCTCTGCCATTTCAATCATTTAAGGTGGTAACGACCCATCACTCCTTTCTTTCTTGCATGTGGAAAATACCTAAACTAAAGTCTAGCTCTCATAATTTCTAAAAGTTTCAGGTCATATGATTGCCTATAGTTTCTTTGGTTGACCCATCCATTTTTAGCAACAATAAATCCCCCAAGAGTGAGAGGGAGTCCTACCCACTTTGGGCTACCCAACACTATAGCTATAATTCCTGGCTAATCCCCAAGTGGGGGGATTGTGGTTGGGAATTTATACCCTCTTACCTAGAGGGCCCCTTTATAAAGTAGGGGTTGCCCTTCACCTCTTGAGGTAGGGGTAGGGGGGCTCTACCTCTATCGTAGCCTCTAAAGGTAGGGGTGAGAGGGAGATCAAGAGCATAACCTAACAATCTTGCGAGAGGATAAATTACGTAGGCCCCGAAGACCGTCAAGCTTGATGATTACAAACTATTAATAACTTCCTAGGATTATTTTTCTAAAGAGGAATCACAACAAATTTTACTTTCTATAATTACACCCTTAGATAGAGTGACATTCAGTGCCATGACATTTTCTTGCATACCTTTGATGATCCTAGGTTGTCCCTCCAACAATTTGTGGAAGTGGTCCAAGTAGTAGTCATGGAAGGCCTTTACTTGACATTGATGCCATAGATATCCCGATGAAACATGAACGCACTTGTCTCTATAGACAACATGGATGCAAAGTCGAGAGTTTGTGCGATGTCAAAGACATTCTTCTTGCCAATGGACTAGCCTAGGTGCAAAAGCAACAAGTCCATAGCCTCCTCGATTCCAATGCATGACTCCTTGTCCATATCCTTCACCATTCCTATATCCTCATAAGCCATATTCTCAACTCTAGGTCAGTTATTCCCCTCTCTAGATATTCTACAATTTTTTTTCCACCTTTCTTACATCATCCCTTTTGCCTTTTATGTCCTCGCAGATCATTTTTTCTGCTTGCTCTCGTGCTCTCTTGTTGCCTTTTCCCTTCTCATTATTTGAAGCCTCAACCATGTTTATTTGAAGCCTCAACCATGTTTATACTTGTAATCCCTACAAAGCTAAATGGTGCAAATGTAGCCAGTAGAAGTTGCCAAACATGAACTTTGTTACAATCAAGAGTGGATCCTTTTATAAATAACATCTTGTCCTTCCAATGCGTATCCAAGTAGGTTTCACATATTAGCTCCATTGCTTTTAATGAGTGGTGATGTGTTTCGATCATTATATTTCTTAGTTCAGAGCATGATTATATTAATTGCCAAATTTAACACTTAAAGTGTGTAGCCCTTTACTCATTAATAAAGGTCGCCTTGTGTCATAATTTGTATCATCATAACCCAAATATTGTGTAATATTTTAAGTATACCCATTATCAAACTTAAGATATAGACACATAAATAAATAAATAAGTAGGGCATATAAGTAATAAAAATTATATCCACATAAGAAAAAATATAACACATAAATATAAATAAAACAAATCAAATAAATAAATAAAATAACCCTTAAGTAAATAAAAACAATTCTTCAAATAAAATAAAATAAAATAAAATTTTAAAAAACTAAAACTGTAAAATAACTCTTAAGTAAACAAGTGCCATGTAGTGGGAGTACCTACCATTGTAGTGTCATAGTAATCGTATGTGTTGTGATTGGTAGGTAACTAGTATATTTATATTTAAAAATATATATCTATAGTATGCCGAGAGATATCTTCCAATTTGTTGGCATTTATAAATTACTTGCAGTTAGAATATTTGATATGCTCAAATGAGTTGATTTAAAGAGACTATGCTAGGAGACTTTTCATATTCTTCAAATGTAATAAAGATTTCAGTCCAGAACTGCCCAAGTTTTTCTATTTTTCTATCCATTTGGCTTCCATGAATTTATTTATTTACACATTTTATGAATTTTCTTTTACATGGGAATCTAAATCTTAATTGTTTACAGGAATCCAAATCTTTCAGCCCTTGCTGTGAGTGTAGAACACCTCTCGGCATAATGATGTTTGCGTATCTAATATTAATATAATATATTGAAAAAATTTATAATAGAGAGTTAAACAATTCATAATTTTTAATGATGTTTGTGCGTCTAATATTAATATAATTTATTGAAAAGTTTTGTAATAATTAGTTAAACAATTCTTATTAGAATAGTTATTGTGAGTACCAAGGACAAATTATATTTTAAAAAAAATTAATATTAAAATAATATATCAAGATAAGTTTTATAATATATTGATAAGGTTTACATACATACACACACACACATATAATAACTAAATAATGAGTGATTATTTTGTTATAACATATCTAGAAGAAACAAACGATGTTTGGCTCTATATTTCCCCGAATATAAATAGAAAAATTGTGTCCATATCTACTAATTATTGTACAAAATAAAAATTCTAGGAGGACTCCATTCATGCCCATTCATCAAACTTACATATTTTATGCATTATAATCCAGTAATGTTATAAAATAAATTTGATAGCTATTTTGGGAAGCATCTTCCAACTGAATTGGTAATTCTCACTGAGATGCTTATGGAACATTGTTGACTTCCATCTTTGTATTTATGCAAGTCTGTGGGTGTCATTTAAGAATAATTAACTTATGTTATCAAGTCTCTTTGACATATCAATTACATACCTAGGCTGTAATGGTCTTTAATAACACCAACTAGTTTCTTATGGCTAGTTTGTTTCTATCAGACATAAACCTAATAGCATGATATAGCCAGGTGTTTAGACACATTATTATATCAAGATTTATTTGCATTTTCATTCTATTTGACCTTTTAAGAAATCAACTTATAGTTCCATGGTAATTAGTGACGGAGTTTGCTTCAAACATTAAACAAGATTTTTTTATGTAGACCATTACTCTCCAACACTGCACATTAAAACAAGCACGATCTTAGTCATTATCTTCATAAAACATACCACATAACATTTTTGAGTTGTTTATTTGTATACTATACTTTTTACGTGTAAATTAATAAGACTGCCACACTTGTCATCCTGCTCCTTATACAGAGTAGCCATATCGTAAAAGTGAGGTTCAAGACAGATTGTCCTTGATTTACCCCTGATAGACTTATCAATGATGAATGTATACAGTTCAAGCTTTTGCATTTAGGGATTTCCCTTCTTGTAGAGAATGTTGAGTTGCGGATTTTAATTTCGTCATTGGAAGTCAGACCTATTAGAGTGGTGGATTACTATAGTGGACTGATATATTGTTCAGACTACTAGTGGAGATGCATTTTCAAATTCATTCATGTCCTTCTAGGAGATCTCCCATTGACAATTACTTTACAATAGATGAACATTATAAGGCCTGCACCCTCTATGTATATTGTGGCTATGTCTTATTGGCAACATTATTTACTACTTGCTCCTTTGTTTCAAGTTACCCCAAAATTTTGTTTGGATGGTATACTTTTAGTTGATTTAGCATAACAAAAATAGTAATGATTTTAATGTCCATCGAAATTGCATTATGTGTGTAAATACAATAGGTGTAGGAATTGTCATTTAGGACATTGAGGATGAAATTCTTGCTTAGAACAGGAAAAGAAGGTGGGAGTTGGTAAAAATGATTCATGTAAGATTTATAGGGGAAGAGTCCTTTAGAATTCCTTCTAGAATAAGTATTTGAAATAAGAACAAAAATGCCCAAATTGAAATTTTACAATATAATTAAAAGAAAAAATAAATAAAGTGGGGAACATAATTTGTACACCTCAATAAGTGAGAACCATGATTGTCAATAGATTAGTAAGTATTTTTCCAAAATCCACTTCCTAATTGGGCCAACAATGAAATAAACCTATTGATTAGTATATGAAATTTCTAAAGTTGAAATAACTTAATAACAGACAATATCTTTGAATATTTTGAAACGCAACATTTCAGGTTGTCTTAATAGCTAGTATAAAATTTCATTCCACAAGCATGTTGTTATAGTGCATTTTTGGATTGATCTTGAATCCAACATAGTTGTTAGCATAAGGTATACCTTCACCATCATGATACAATATCCTTGCAATTTGTATCTCAATAAATTATTTTTATGCATTGTCAACTCTTTGTCAAGGTATTACTAATTTTTGGCCAAATTTATTATGTCAATCTCTTTCATTTGGATTTGAAGATTGTATATTAGGAAAAGGTGAGTAGATATTGGCTCAACTAAAAGAAGAGGAATATGCACATGCATAATGATTTTGAATGTTCAATAAGTTAATAACACACAATATCTTTAAATAGTTTTGAAACACAACATTTCGGGTTGTCTTAATAGTTGGTATAAAATTTCATTCCACAAGCATGTCGTTACAGTGCATGAATGGATTGATCTTGAATCCAAAATAGTTGTTAGTACACCCATGCTTAAAATGGGTCTCCTCTGAAAATGAGGGAAGTTAATTTAGGTATATAGTTTAAGATTTTGCATTCAGGGATTTCCCTTCTTGCAGAGAATGTTGAGTTGCAGATTTTAATTTGATCATTGGATTGTGGTCAGGGCCATTAAAGTGGTGGGTTGCTACACTGTACTGATATATTGTTCAGAATACTAGTGGAGATGCATTCTCAAATTCATTCATGTCCTTCTAGCAACATTATTTACTACTTGCTCCTTTGTTTCAAGTTAGCCCAAAATTCTCTTTGGATGGTATACTCTCAACTGATTTAGCATAAGAAAAATACTAGTGTTTTTAATGTCCATCAGAATTGCAGTGTGTGTAAATACAACAGGTGTAGGAAATGCCTTTTGGGACATTGAGGATGAGATTCTTGCTTAGAACAGGAAAAGGAGCTGGGGTTTGTTAAAATTGGTAATCTTACAATGATTAGTAGACAATGAAACATAAGGAACTTCAGACAATAACAAAATAATTTAAAAGAATATATTCAATTAAGTGCTTTTCTAAATAACTAAATTCTAACACTTGATCTCAATATGCATATCTTTCATCTTTTGCAATGGATTGGAACTGGATGATTCCTTGTGTTTGCATCACAATGTTGACAAAATGGCGGGTGAGCTTTGTAAAATTTAACATATGATTAAATATCATCACTTTCTTAAAAAACCTCATACCAAGTAAAACCTTCAATGCCTTGCGAATAATACCTTTAGGTATGTTCACAAAAGGCTCCTACAAAGACAAGAGTTTGCATGATATGTAAAAAGACTAAAGTTATATATGCAAGGGAATAGCCACATTGTAGCAAAGCCCACTAGAAATTGTAGTCACAAGCTGAACTGTAATTCTATTACACAATAGAGAAAGTAAACTATAGATTCTTCACACATGCAAATATAACATACACAGAAACTTATAGGTCAAGAGGCATAAAAGAGAGAATGAAGCCAACATGTATCAACAATAAGGAGAAGATTGTTAATCCATATATGCATTACTTTAGGACTTGCTTTAGTGTTCAGCTAAAGCTTAAAGGAAGAAGCCCACGTTATCTATTACCCCAATTAGATTGTAGAATTTTAGTTGCCTTGTGACAAGTGGTTATTTTTGCCAAATCCATGGAAACGTTGAGCTCAATAGAAATTCAAAAAATTCTATTCTAAACATGTTTGGTAGAATTTTAAAATTTCAACACCAAAAATAGTTATTCAATAAAAAGGCAAATAAAATGACAGATTTTGTTAAATTCTACTTGAGAGACTTACACAACTAGAAAGAATTACACTCTTATTCCAAAGCACTGCAATAATAATAAAGTTGATTGTAGACCTATGGTACCTTTAAGAAGCTAGTTATTGTTCAATTTTCCATACAAGGGTGTGCACCTTGGTTGCGTATTTCATTAGTTTGGTTATACATACTTTGTAAGGCAATAGATCAAATCAATTCATCCCATGGCTTAGCTACATAGGTTCAAAATGCTTTCCTATTAATAGTAATAGTTCCTTAGACCATCAAGATGCACATGATTAGCATAAGCTATAGATAATTTAACTTATCTTGTGTCCTATACCAAACTGAAAGAGTTTAATCCCATGTTTATGTAGAAATTCTATATTGTCTCCGAGATAAGGCTCTGAACATAGGTATCTAGAGAAATAAAGTTCAAGACACAGAGATTTTTAGTTCCAACACTTGTATCATTATTACATGTTCAAGTTTAACATCTTTAGTGTTTTGAAATTACTCAAAATATTTATCAGTGTCCACCAAACCCAATAAATCATTAGTAATACTCAAATTATGTTACAGTGCAAAATAAAGACAAAAGTGCTATCCTTGAAAAGAACTTATATAACACAAGTAAACAAGCATAACATAGGTTACAAAATGTGCAGTGCTTCTAGAACTGCAATTAGTATTAGCAAAGATGATACTCTTATTACAATGCCTCATTGTTGATCGACAAAACACTTCCTCAAAATTAAACTTCAATTCATAACTCTTTGTTCATAACAACATCCACATGTTTCTTCTCTTCAATAATCCTGGTTATCTAAAAAAAATAACTAACTTTAAACTATTTTCTCCTTATTTTTAAACATGCCTAAAAAAATCTCCTTGGTTTTGTTAATCCTCTTTGGATTTTTTTTAAGTTACCAATATACATTATTACTAATATAAATATATTATTAATATAATTATAATTAATAATTAAATATAATATTATATAATAATATTAAAATTAATATACATGAATATTTAATCATATTATATACTTCAATATTATATTATATTCAAGTATGCACATATATTATGTGATTAAATAATCATATTAACATTAGAGATTATATTAAATTAAATAATCATATTTAATATTTAATCATATTATATAATTCAATTATTTTTTTGATCAGTTACTTCAATATTTTTTTTTGGTTCAAAGCAGTTAGGGCTGCACCTTTGTATTAATAATATAAGATATGAACATTACAAAATCATAGGGGAAATCAACTGTCACCCTGGATAACAAAAACCAGACCTTTTACAAACTGGGCTAGCTTGCCCAAAAAGCTTCCCTATACAGCCACTCCCGACTACCATCTACATAACTACCATGCACAGGGACTATGTGCAAAACCTTGGAAATCCCTAATACTACCCACAACTATCGACAAGTTGATAAGTATTGACATGAAAAAACACAGACAACATTAGCCTCAGATGGCTCTCACCCTTGGCCGAGCCCAACTGGCAGCTCCATCTACGTCATCCATACCTTCCTTGATGATGAAATCCTACAACTAGGTCGTGCCCTCGTCTGGGACCAAGTCCAATATCTGCTTTAGGAATGAAATGCCTCTCCTCACCGCCAAACAGAATCTTTGGAGTGCTTCAGGGGAGGCAGAGAAGATCAAGGGGAACCACTCCGAGGGGACGCCGAACTACGTAGTAATCACCAGGAAGTGGAATCCCTCTGCCCTCCTCATAGTTATTCAAAGCGTCCTCCAAACCACCCAGGAAACATTTCCTAATGAGCCTCCTACACAGCTGTCTGGCAATGACTTTGGTTTCCCCTGCGTCCAAGATTGAAGCGAGGAACATTGCCGCCACGTCTGAGTTAACCCTGTGCCGGTGCACCGCTTGGATGAAAGCTCAAAGCATCCCCCAGGACCAGCTTGACTGCGTGGATGATGAGTGCATGGCTGGTATTGATGATCAACCCTAACCTCCTGTCTATCACTTCACCCAAAAAAGCCAATTGTCTGCTAGGGCACTCGAGGATAATCAGTGTGTCCGTGGCTGCGACCTTCCACTCTACTCAAGAAAACAACAGAGGAAATGTGGCATTTGACAGCCTTACCATTGCCTATAAATGAGATCGTCATCCCTCTTCAGAATTCGCACGCTTGCCATCAATAGATGACACTCCTCTTTCGACTTCACGATGCCTTGCAATCATCAAGCAAGGTGCCTATGTCACCTTGCTCGATTCATTATTTGAGGCCAACTTGGCTAGACCGTCAGCTCTATCATTGCCTTCTCGATAAATATGGGAGATTTTGAACATCGCCAACTCTGACAAGATTTTGGCAGTAGGATCTAGCTATCTTCTGAATTTCCAACTTGTGACCCATCCCCCGCGAATAGCATTTATCACTAGCAGCGAGTCTCCTTCTAAGTGGACTTTCCTTAAGTTGAGGGATTTGGCATATTGCAATCCAGTAAGGGCTGCTTTGAATTCTACATCATTATTCATCCCAACACCTAAAGGGACATATTTCTCCAAGATAACTCGACCTTCGTGGTCTCTAATTACAATACTTGCACCAATGTCCCCCAGGTTTCCCTTGCAAGCCCCATCGAAAATAATCTTCACCCAACCTTCCTCAGGAGGTGACCATCTTGTCTCACTTCTAGCTTCCTTCGAAGGTTTAACCCTCAAAGCCCCATGAATGGGGGCAGTTACTTCAATATTATATTATATTCAAGTATGCAAATTTATTGTGTGTGCTTTGTAAATAGGATGAAACCTAAATATGGATGTAATTTTAATTTTAATTATATATATATACTACAAATGTTAGAATACTTATAATTTAGTTAAATTTTGTTAGTGTAACAAAAGGTAAGATTAATCCCTTTAATTTGTGGGAGCGCTGGTAAGATTAGTGTTTAATATGCATATTTTATGTTACTTTACTTTTTAGTGGTTCTAAATGTGAGGTTTCCTATCTAATATAGATGTTTTTATTTTACTTTAGTTTTTTCAGCCCTTAGATTTGGGCATTGGCATCTTTAAAAAATGGAAACATAATATCTAAACAAAGTAAATCCGTCCTTAAGAGCTCATAAATAAAATAAAAATAACTCATAAATAAAATAAAAATAGCTCTTCAAATAAAAATAAGAATAAGTGGGAGGTTGGGTGGGTGCCACTCCACAACCATATGTGTGGAGTGGCCATTTCGATGGAGCTGATGCGGCTGAAGGGTCATCGAGCGGGTGAATAGGTGGGTGCCACTCCACAATTCCATTTGTGGAGTGGCCGAAGGAATATACGTCGATATTCTTGGTGTCACCCTTAGACGACATCAAGTATCAATGATTTTTTGCAAAGGCTGAAGGAGAGAAACTCGAAAGTGGACTTCCCAAGAGGACTGATAAGATAAGCAAGACTATTCACACACTTTAAACAAGACTACATTTAATCATTCATGAGCAAGGAAATCTTTAGGTGTTAGATACATTGATACTCACCAGATTAAGAAGGCTTAGTTGGAAATGTGGTGGCTAAGTGTTATGAGAACCCAACACGTTTCATACTAATTTTGATGCCAGAGACAACCAATCATTTAGTACCACAGGAAGTTGGTTTACTGTGACATAGGTGATAAAATAAGAAACAATGTCATAAGCTCCTAACTTGGTCTTTCATTTCACGACAGAGAACTTAGCTTATGGTGGAATGGATATGCCCATTTGCTTAATCAACATGGTTAAGCAGATGGCATTTCTTAACAAAGTCACAGATCAGCGCTTGAGGAGAGTTTTATTACAAAATGATGCCTTCATGATTGGTCCCACGAAGCTCATCTTGGGGAAGGCTTTCATCGAGAGTGGGGAGCGTTACAGAGTCGATTCAGATATTGCATTCCATTTCATTGCTTCTCTGTTAGACTTGCATGTGCCCAAGGAGGAGATTCGAACCATGACACATAACTTGATCAAGCCAAAACTGCATGAAGGTTTGGATGAGGTGCTGGAAGTTGCAGTGTATGGGGCAGGATTACCGAGGCCATGTGACCTGGACAAAATAGATAAGCCAGGAGAGATGGTGATATACTACTTGTTCCTGTTGGATTTAAGGGGAGGTGACCTGATCTTCCACATGATTAGAATACGTAAGGGGTGTGATTTCTTAAAGAAGATGATGCAAATGGTTGCAGTGGAGGGTTTCGATTGGGTTGCAGAATTCAGGGACTTCCTATTCGAGCAGGGTGTAATCTGAAATGGTAACATGTTGTTGGTTAATGGTTTTTGTTTAGATATTAATCACTCAGTTGTATCGGTTAGGGGTATAGTCTGTATAGGGTTTGGACGATATACAACCCTACGTGGCATTTTGGTGATATGGACCTTGCGTGGTCATTTTGTATAGTCAAGGGTGGCGAGTTGGATGCAATAGTTATTCGTATGGGGTAGTAGATTCAGTACTCAGGACTTAGCCTGAGTGGCATCAGTAATTTATAATCATTTTTTGACAATATAATACAAATCTCTCTTACCTACCAAAAAAAAGAAGAATAAAGTAAGCAATATAGATAAAATAAAATAATTCTTAATTAAAAATTACAAATTATGTCCCTATATATAAATAAAATAGTTTCAAAGTTAAATCAAGTAATTCTTAGTAAGTAAAATAGGTAGTTTTGTATTTTAGGTAGATGTATTTAAGATATTTATACTAGTTTTTCTTTAACATAACATATAGTATAGATTAATTCATTAAACTATAGAAATTTAATTAATTAAAAGCTAATCTCAAATAAATATAATAAATCATATTATATATTAATATTTATGCTTAAACACTTTGATTTAATTTTTTTCAAAATATTTATCAAATTAATAAATCATAGTTGTATTTATTTTTTAAAACCACAACTTTTAAAGATAAAACTTAACATTCATAAATAGTACTTATTTTGTTATTACTCCAATTTAAATATAATTAATTATAATTTCTTTATCATTCATAAATAGTATTTATTTTGTTATTACTCTAATTTAAATATAGTTAATTATAATTTCTTTATCAAATCAAAAGAGGTATTTATTAGAAAAAAGTTCCCCTATGGACAAACCCTTTCCCTCCTATTCTGTTCGACATAAATTAACATCAACTCACCTCTCACATGATATTATGATTACCTTAATATCTATAATATAATCTTACTAACTATAATAAGATGTGTTCATATAATATAATAAATAGTAATAGGATTGTTTTAAAATAAAAATAGGAATATCTTAATAAAACGCTTTGTATTTATATTTATATTATAAAATTACAAAAAAATAAAATAAAAATTTATAGTATAATGAGCTAAACATAACATGCAAGATTTTGTCTTTCTAAATTATAGTAGTCTGAACAGGAGTTGAAAGGAGATGCATATTATCCCTATCTTGGTATTATCTTTATCTGACATTTAATTGGGGAAATCAAAACTCTAAAGGTCTATACGGTTATGTACTTTCTGGGATATTCGTCATTTTATCCTATCTGTACGTTCATTTTATTGGAGCGGCAAAATAAGACTTTGCGTCTTTCATCTTCCGCGAGAAGCGGGATTCTTTGGTGCATGTGAGAGACCAGAGGGTCCACGTGCCTCCCATGAGGCGGAAAGTGAACAGATTTAATTCTAGAAACGGATGACGTGTCAAGCACATCTAAAGACATTGAAATAACGCGTTTGTTTTTTTAATCTTCCTTCCTTCCTTCAGGTTTATGGCTCGCTTCTATGCTGCTTCTTTTGCTTTATATACGGATCAATTTTCATACTAACCAGGAATTTGCAGTGCCTATTTTGAGATTGTTTGTTGGGTTTTCTGTTGAAGATTTTTTAGCCTGATTTCTGTAACGGAGCTTCTGAAACTGCTCCTGAGATATTTTGGGATCTCATGACACAGGGAAATTGTCTGTGGAAGGACAGATTTTGGCGGTCAGAGTCAAAATAAGGAGTTGAGGAGGACATACCGCTAATCAGGGCGGCGGAAATTTGTTGCATGTAGTTTTTGGCCGGCTAAAGTCGGTAGGGTGTGAGCCATTTTGGCGGCGAATTAAAGTTCTGCTTTGCGGGACACGAGTCTAGCCGTTGTAGTCGTGGCGTGTTCTGAACGGCAAATTTGTACGATTTAGCCGTTAAAGCGGTGAAATTAGCCATCAATTCGGCACTGGAAGCAATATTTCGAGGATTGAATGCCTAGAATATGATCCTGGCTTCTATAATTGCTGCTGAGGTTTGGAGATATAGTTTACGAAGTTTCGTGGAAGCTAGTTGAGTCGGGCAAATAGCAAAAATAGCAGGCGAAGAGGTCGGCTTGAAGCTGTAGGTGAATTTCAAGAGTAAATCTCGACATATTTTAGCGCTCAAATGCAAGATTTTCTCTATTTAGTGATTTGAGTTGTGGTTTGAAATGCAAGATCCGGTTACGCAGAATTGTAGCGGTGGATTTGATAAATTTGCTGTTTTAAGTATTTGTTTTTAGAAACCCTAAGGCGCCGGCCGTATTGCGAAATTTGAGTGGCTTTATTACTGGTTTCAAGCCGTTCAGAACTGCGAGATTTCACGCTCTCTGCAAACAAATTTCAGCGGCTGTTATAAAGCCGTTCAGAACTGCAAGATTTCACGCTCTCTGCAAATAAATTTCAGCGGCTCTTTTGAATTCGTTCAGAACTGCAAGATTTCACGCTCTCTGCAAATAAATTTCAGCGGCTGTTTTGAAACCGTTCGGAACTGCAAGATTTCACGGTCTCTGCAAATAAATTTCAGCGGTTGTCTTGCATGCAAATTAGCGGTGTTTTCCTTGAAGAATGGGGTTACCACGGTTCTTGAAGCAGAGACTGTCACGATCACAGCCGCCTTCCCCTACATCGCTTTCTCGGTCGGCCTCTCAATCCTCTTCTTCGTCGTCGCGGCACGGTAAGAAGTTATTTGCGCCGCGGCGTTCCTCTTCCACGGCCAAAGATGTTCCTTCCCTAGGAAACCCTCAGGCATCTTCATCTTCCATTTTGAGCCGCAGCAGATCGAATCCCGGCAGCCCCAGCCGTGCATCTGATGAGCTTGTCCAGGACCTGAAAAAGGTTTTCAAGAAATTCGACCGCAACGGCGACGGAAAGATTTCATGGCTGGACCTGGGCTCCATCATGGGAGCGCTGGGCTACAAGGCCAGCGAAGAGGAGCTACACAGAATGATCAGGGAAGCGGATTGCGACGGCGATGGATTCATCGATTTGGAGGAGTTTATTGAGCTGAATACCAGGGGCGTTGATCCTGCGGGCAGTCTCAAGGACTTGAGGGACGCTTTCCAGATCTTTGATCTTGATGGAAACGGGGCCATTTCTACAGAGGAGCTTCACAAGGTTCTGAGAAATCTCGGGGAGGACAGCACCATGGAGGATTGCGAGTTAATGATTCGAGGTGCGGATTGTGATGGCAATGGCTCCGTTGATTTTGAAGAATTCAAGACCATGATGTCGAGCTCAGTATAATCGATTTTTGCTGGTTTTTTTATACATTTAATTTTTTGACGGACTGCCCATTTAGGGCTTCACAAATATAGACAGGTTAGAAATTTCAGAGCATAATGCATTATTCATCGATACTTATGATTTTTGTACAGAAAGTCTGGAAACCTTTTGCAACTCTTTTGTGCAACTCTTGTTTTTAAGTTTTTTTTTCCAATTCCCAAGTCTTCTGCAACTTGTCAATCTTCTGCAACTTTTGTCATGAAGTTTTTTTTTTTCCAATTCCCGAAAACTTCTGCAACTTTTGTCATGCTTCAGAATTGCTCATGTAACTACTTCGTATGCAATTGCAGTGGATGGCTGAAAAATTTAGGTAGTTGTCACGCTCTAAAGTTGTTGTGGTTGCTTCATTTCGCATTGAATGTGACATTGAAATCATTGGCTGGTTAATTTATTATCTTTTCAGCGTAGTTGTGGATAAATGAGGCTACCTAATTCTCTGAATAGCATCTTTTAAAACAATTATTACATTCTAGGGTCTAACCTGTTTTGTAGGTGTAGTTATTTTATAGGTGACATTTCGTTCCATAATTTGTTTAAAAATTATAATATTGTTTTAATTTTTTTGAAATATTTTTTTATGACATTATATCAATTAATTTGTCTTGAAAATTTTGTACTCCCCCTCACAATTAGCCTTGACAGCATGGTTCTCAGTGCAGCTGCTTATGACCGGATTTTTATGGCGCATGTAGTTGAATACAATTTCTTAATTAGTATAATCTATTATTTAGCATTTTTTTGGTAGAACAATTATAATGCAGTTCAATTGCGTTTGTGGATTTAATTGTGTATGAATTTTTATCATCATGATATAGAGAGTTTATAGGAGAACCATTTGTGAATTTCTAATAGAGAGTTTATAGGAGAACCATTTGTGAATTTCTAAGGTGATGGATCAAATTCATACATAGTTAAATCTAGAAATAGGATTGAACAATATCATTGATATAGAGAGTTATAGGAGAAACACATGTGAATATCTAAGGCGATGGATCAAATTCATACATAGTTAAATTTAGAAATATGATTGTGGAATTCTCATGCACTGTGGAATTCTGACATTTTGAATATAAGATTTGAAAGTTTAGTTTGTAGCTGGAGAGGGTTCTAGCCATGAGTTATAGAGTAGTAATAATATTATGTTATATTTTTATTTATTATTTGTGAAGTTAAATACTAGGTCTTCATGCACATCAAGCTCCTCCTCCTAAATGGTATAATGGATTTTTATGAAAATTTCAGCAAATCGTTGTATCTAGTTAAGAGCTTAAAGCTATTGTTTGGGGGTAAAGTTAGATGACTGATGCCATCATATGATTGGTTGTGTCTTTGATGTGACATGTGAAGTGTATTTTTACACACATATATGTACACGTGTATTAGTTATTTATTAAATTATTACTAATATATTATTTGGAAATTGTTATTCTTTTCACATATTTAATTAGTACAGGGCATCATAACAGCTATTAAGACATTTGGGTCCTTTCCCCTGTAATCATTATGTTTGAACTTAAAAAAATATTTATTTTATAAGATATTAAAGAAATAACTAAATATAAGATGATATAACCCCCCAAAAAAATCTAATGTAGTTATATTCTATGGTGAAAGCCCCTCAACAACTTTGCAAGGTCACATGTTTAAGCGTGTATGTAGAACTCGAGTAACTAATGTGGTTATATTCTATGGGGAAAGCTCGTGAGCAACTTTACAAGGCATATTTAAGCTTGTATGTACAACTTCACAAGATGACAAATACGGCTAGATGGGAAATGAATGAAGCTCTTGTGAACTGGGTGAACAATAAATGAATAAAATGCTGCCTTTTCATAAAGGGATCCTATTATGTAATTTCTTAATGGGTCCCTTTGTCAGGTTTGGCATGAATTGTAAAAGGTCGCATTTACTTTTAGATGTTATTTAAATGTTTTTCCAATTTACTTTTATAAAGGATGTATTTAGTCCAATGGTTTCCCTATTTTTACCCAATAAAAAATCTTTACAATCCCTGCAATCTTATCATTTATTTGACAATTAAATATTTTAACGATTCATATATTTGAATACGACAACTCATAATCCATAAGTAGAGTTGCTTGAAGGTGACATTCCATAGGTAACAAATATGATACTCAAAAATCCAAAGAATAAGATATATATGACAAATATTCATGGATAGAATAAGTATTGTTTGAATATTAGCAAATAAGATAAATATGACAAATATTCAAGCATAGAATAAAGGATTGTTTGAATATTACAACACGATATACTGTGTATGACAAAGCATAACGACTAATGCTCGTAAATGACAAGAATGAAGATTAGATTGCCTATTCCTTGATTATTACAAGGCATAGAATAATTTTTATTGCTTGAATATGGACACAAGACTAATCTTGAATATTTAAAAAATAAGGAGTAGATGCTATCTAATAGGGAAAGAGTTAAAACTTTGTTATTTAATTGTAATAGTGAAATTTGTATATTTATGTTATTTTTTATTTTGTTTATTGTAAGGAGAGTGTTTTAATATATTGATATATTCATAAATAGCATGCAAAATTGAGTCATTTAGTTGTTATTTACTCATCCCTTACATGTCGATAACCTTGTATATTTATTGGCCGATGGGCTTTTATATGTGAGTACTATAGAATTTTTTCTACGTCGGTTGTTCCTATTGGCGTATTCCTTGAACCTCCTATGGGTGCAAGTGCTAGTATATTTTATGGTTCTCATGCACACACATACTTCCATATACATGTCAATTTTAAAATTTAAAATTCAAATTTTGTCCTCTTCACTTAGGACGACTAAACACAACAAATTATGTGATATATTGTTATGTCCATGTATGTAAAGGCAACCTATGCATTCATTCTAATCATTCAATATCTCAAGGCATAACATTCACATTATACACTTAAATTGGAGCACTAAAGAAAATCTAGATGTGCATGATCATTCTAGGAGCATATGCATGATTGAAGAGTTGTTTTTGATCTTATACCCACATTTCCATGGGTTGACCTTAGAGAACATATCCCCTTGTAGCATAATGATAACCCTAGCAAGGTATTTATAAATATCGTTGGCCCTCAAATATTAGGAGAACAAAAAAATAAGGTAAATCAAGTGAAGTAAAGAACTCAGTTTTACAAATTGCTAGATCAAGTCCATAGGTGAAGGATACATCCATAGTTGTGGGCTTGACTCTAATTCTCAAACTCATCCCTACACAATGTGGATAAGGAATAGATAAATTACTTTAATTTACTAGGGTAAATTCTTTTTGCTATCTACATTAATTTTCACTAGTATTCTAATGTAAAGACTCTACTCTTGTTTACCTTGAACAAAGTAAACACAAATAACTATATACTAACTAAATTTAAGTTACTTGTTTCTCTTTACTTAGAATATAATTGTCCTAGTTAAACTAGATTCCTAGTTTAAGCAAGACTAATGGAAAATGAGAGGCGGTAAGCATATTAAGGAACTAGGGGATTGGGTGATTATGGATGGAACAAAAAGGACAAAAGGATTTGGGTGATTGTGGATGGACAAAAATTAGATTGGCCCCCCTAATATTGAGTTGACAGTACTACTTTGAGTCAAGAAGATTAGGTGGTGGCAAGAAAGAAGGTAGCAAAGCCCTTTGTTTACTTTGTTGACATGAGCTTGGGACACTATAGTAAATAATGGTGAGATCAACCTCACTTGGGTGCTAAAAAGGCAATTTGAGTTGAGGTTATTGAACTTCATCTATAGCCATGGCAAGTAGGAAATGCAACTTCCAATATCAATGAAAATTACCCAATAATCTCAAATGTATTAGAAATAAAACAAATGACAACTTTTACCAAAAGCATTTTGAAATGGACATAAGGGATGATGAAGCAAATCCACTCAAGTCCACCTCTCAAAAACCTATAAAGAAAATAGAAGAGAAATCTACAACAAAACAAAATAACATTGTAGATATTTCCTCAAATTTGTAACAATAAAGCTTCAACCTTCAACAATGGTGGAGAGTTAATGGATTCTTTGGCATGAGAGAACTTGTAAATTAGAGAGCAAGTTGAGAGCATTGAGAAAATGAGGGTAGAATGATATTCAAAGCAAGGATGAAGGTCCAAGAAAATAATAGAGCCGTTGAGAGAGAGAACTTGGAAGATTGAGTTTGCTATGTTTTGAGAACTTAGTATCTTGTTACTAGAAAAAAACTTAGTATGAGTTTTAAAAGAGAGAGAAGAAGTTTGAAAAATGATAGAATGTGATTGGTGGAGGTTTGGTGTTGAGGAAACATCCAATGGGAAGGTGCATTAGGAAGTTGTGACATTAAATCATGCCAAGAGAGCCATTTGAGAGTCATTAGATTTATCTGGAAACTCTTTTCCAACCTTTTATTTTTATTTCACAATAGACAAATCCATGCCCGTGCTAAAGTCCAAGGTCTTAGAGATTGAAAAGGTGATTAAATCACAAGAAGGTGAAGTGAAATGTTTAAAAGGACTTGACATTTGATAGAATCATTAAGATTAATATAATTTGGCTAAATCAGATTGGGAAAAAAACTAAGACAATAGTCTAGGTGGAGCCTAAGACATGCTAAGAGTAGACACTAAAGTGAGTGTAATTTATGGTGTAGAAATTGCAAAGGTTATGCAATTTTTAACACTACATTTTGCCCCGACTTTAGTAGATTTATGTCACTATGTGACAAAGCTACACTAAAGTATATCTAAGTGTAAAATGCTAAAGTAAATTGCATATATGTGAATGTTTTTAGATACATAAAAATAATACACTGTATCTTTGTTGGTTGAATGGCTTGTGCAACAATTTGGGATCTGCAAAATAGATATGTTAGGAAAAGTATCTCCTATAAAACCACATGTTAGTGTTACATCCCTTTTTTGGATTCAATATTACTATTTACTTTTTCTTAAATAGTACAGTCATGTGGATATGTTTTAACATCATAGAAAATTATGATATGATTAGAAAAGGTTAATTTTATGAAATCATGGATTTTTACTTGATTATGATCAATCTGATGTTATGAATTAAAATGTCTTTTCGATATGAAAATGAAATGATTTGATGTAAATGTGTTTTGATCATAACATTGGTACTCTGACCACAAATTGTATGTGAGATTGTCAATGATAGGTATAGATGGAACATGTTCGCCAAGAAGAAAGAAGAAGAGAAAGTATCTTCGAGAAAGAGAGAATAGACTCTGGAATAACCCATGGGTGCTTGCCACTGAAAAAGAACATCAGGTAGATAAACCTAGTTGCCTTGAGTTAAGTATTGATTTCGGGCTAAGTCAATTTTGGATGAGAATGTCAAGGTTTACAAGAATAGGTCTTCTTCTTCTTTTCGTAGTTGTCATAATGAGTATGGGAAATTGACATCTGTGTCGTAATACTCTAAATCATGTCGTCAAATATGGACGACCGATATATTTTTATATATATATAAATGTATACACTTGAGAATGAGTTGTATGTCATGTCTTGTTTAGTGGTTCGGCGTAAAAGTCGAAAGTTGTGTGTAAAGTCAACCCCAAACCTTGTATTGTGTTTACGCTCAAATCGTCGTCATGGTCATAAAGTTCTACGAGCGTATGATGTAAATGTTTACTTGCGAAATTCGACGGATGTAGAGTTGTTTCTATTATGGGCTATTATCGTATAATAAAAGGTTTAAATAATGTTTTAAATCTTGAGACCGTCGAGTGTAATAACATTGGTCATATTGTAATGGTAATATACAAAATTATATTTAGTTATATTTAAATAGTCGTTATGGGGTAATTCTTTTATTCTTTTATGATGTTAGTAATCGGGCAGTAGCTCGAAGGGCTCACTCAAGTCATTATTGTGATGTCTTCTATTCCAAAACAATCTATTTATTCTTGAGCTTTAAACTTTATGGATGGGTTGTTGGCTCAGCCATTATTATAAGTTATGTATTTGATTTAAACTCATAATCGGTTAAGAGTAGTGTGGCATCATGTCCAACTGAAACCGCCACCTCGCATAATGTTGAGCTCCACTTTGCAGAGTAGTTGCAAATTTAGTGGGAAACTGAACCATCTTCTGTGTAGTGGTCGCAGAAAGGAGGAGAAGGTTAAGCCATGCAGGGTAGTTACCAAGTTGGTAGGGCGTGGTTTAGAGAGGGGAAAAGTTAGTTTTTCTTCAGAGGGAGAACAAGATATAGAGGAGGAGAAACGGGTTTGGGACATACAGAGAGGGAACGGAGAAAAGAAGCAAACAGGAGGCCGAGGGAAGGAGTATGAGAGTGGGTAAGAAGAGAAGGATCTTTTAGACCAGTTTATAAGCAGTCACTGGAGATTTCCTTCAGGTTCCTTCTCTATTCTCTTTCACGCTGTCATGGCTAAACAAGAATGTTTTAATAGGAATGGCTCCACTTGTAATATGAAGGAACTTAGTATTTTATTGATGATGTAATATGTGAATTGGTTACCAACTTGAGACCTGTGTGTTTTCACTTCTTTCAAAATGAAAACAATGCTATTTGTTCCTTGAACCACACCGCAGTCTTAAACCTCACAGTTGAAACACATTTGTTCTTCGAAGCATCTTCGATGGTCGATTTAATCTGTGTAGTTGTATTTGTTTAACTTTAGAAATATATGGATATGTGGAGAGCACATAGTAGACTGAGTTTTGGTCGAAAGCTAGCTATAAAGATATCCTAAGCCGCAGTAGTCTAACCTTGGTCGACGTTGGAAGTGTCATCAGTTGGCCTGCTGACTATTTACGGTTGGTCTTGTCATATCTAAAAATAACTAGTTTTATAAAAGACTTGAAGAATGTGTCATCCCGTCGGCAAATGGGGAACAATAGTCTAGAATGTATGTCATTGCATGTATGACTACTCAGTCTTCCACAAGTTCTGAATCTATAATTGGTTGGCCGACCATAGAGAATATACTTTTCTTGCTGCGAATGATAACTAGTTATAGTCCATTTATTTATTGTATATAACTCTTTTAGCTTTAAAAACATTCAAACTGTTGTGTCTTCAAAAGAGGGTATAGAGTTATTATTGGTTTAAACTGTCAAACATGTTAGATAATGAAGTTTTAGAGTAGACACAATGAGTCTATAGTTAAGTGTTTAGTCTAAACTTGCATGCATTCTTCTTGCAAATAGAAACAACATGATAGGATTTCTAAATGCTTAGTTTGATAAAAGATTAAGCTATGTCGAAGATTCAATAGGTCGAAGAAGACTTTTAAGAGTATTTAAACTTTAACTCTGGGTCTTCGATTATTTGTGTTCTATAATTGGTTTATTGTTAAACCCCTTCCGAAATTACGTAGTTAAGTTTAGTGTCCTCTCTTGACTGGATAATTTAAAGCAGTGGAGGAACTTAGAGATCAACTAATAAACTTATAGCATTAACCGATTAACCGGTAAGCTAGAATCCCATTCTTTTAACATATGGATGGAAATGTCTCCATGAACTAAAAAGAGAGAAGTAAACCTAACTGCCATGCATTAATGCATGATGAGTTTGGAACACCAAGAGGTTATCGAGGTCGTTAATTAAACTTATACATAGGTAACTGTAGGATTGAGATTAATTCAAGTCGAGTTGGGGTGGGTGAACTAACTACTTGCGTTGACACAATGCTAATTATATTCAAATCCTTTGGCCAAGGTAGTGCATGTGCCTTAAGTGCATTGATAGTTCACCATGACTGGATGGTGTAGCTTGTGGAGTGGTCATGCTTGAGTAGAGGTTATCTAGGGGATTGCATGATAACAAGATATGTAGGTCACAACACCAGTACTCAGATGGCTAACACCATTGGTTATCCTAAGTCTATCCTCTTTAAGTAGGGTAGGGCCACTTTTAGATAGGAAGGAGTGCAGGAGACCGATAGTCTGTGGTTGGAGGTTAAGCTCCTTGAAGATACTTTCTCTTCTATATTCTAGAGGCTTGCCGAGACTTGAATTTGGATGGTCGACAATCGAGATGCAGTGACTTTGGTAAGTTTCTATTTTGAAAATGTTCTAAGTAACTTTAATCATCATATTGTATAATGTTGTAGATGGATAGATCCCTTTTGTATAATTTATAATTTCATGTTATTGTTAGTCGATGGATGTACTACTTGGTTTTAAAATGAAAAAAAATTATCTTTCTGCTTTAAACTTTAAAGAAAAATTATTACCTTTGGTTAAACTTAGTTTTTAGGGTGAAAACTAAACTGGGTGTTACATATGGTATCAGAGCTAACCAGGTTCAGCACTAGGGCTGATGAGTCCACTAATCTGATTAATAATCAATATTATGCGGGTAGCTAATGATTTGATTTACTGTGCCAGGATGGTATGTCTTAAAAAAACTGCAAGGAAGTCCTTCACTGGTAAGGAACGTTACTTGCAAGCTAAGCAGAGGTGTCTTGCGATGATTAAGACTATTGAGAAAATGAATGATGAAAATGACATTTGACTAGATGATGTGGAAACTTTTGCCAATGCTCTGTCACGACTCAAACGAATGAAAAGAGAACTCCTAGAGAAATCTAGGATGGCAGCTCAAATTATGGTCAATTGCTACCCTATTATTGTACCAATGATCACTAGGGATTCCCGTATACCACCTAGAGCTAAAATCATTGTACTATCATCTGATAGAGAATCTGAGGGTTATACACCTCGTGAATATGTGTCGGACAATGAATCTGAAGGTTACACCCCTCTTGTAAATACTGAGTGAAACATGAAATGTGTCTATCCTTAAAGAATGTACATACTGTTGTGCATAATCTAATAAAGACAAATTTTGGCTTGAGAATAACTATGGTTATGAGCAATTGATATGTTTTGATAATATTCAAAATGATAAATTTTAGAACTGATTAGTACTTGCTAAAAATAGGTGAGAAAACAAATAAACATGGATCAATCAGAGTTTAATGAGAGAGAAGATCAGGAAGGTCACAACTCTTAGGCTAACTCCACCGATAAATTGGATAGAATTCTTAATATGCTTACCGAAACTAAGGAAAGGTTGGGCAAATTGGAAAAGAAAGTGAATGAAACTGGGAATACGGAGGGTGAAAATGAGTATTCTAATAATGCGAGTAAAAGTCAACAAGGAGAGCATGGCACGTCAAGTGAGAATCAAGAGAATAGTGAATCTCAGAGGGAGACAAAAGATAAACTTGCACTGGAACTATCGAAGGATATGAAAAAGATTATTCCTCCCAAATTTGATCGAACGAAAACTGGTGATGCAGTAGAAGCATGGCTAACAGAAATGGAGAAGTACTTTGATATCATAAATTATTCTGAGATTACAAAGGCAGTGTGGGGAGCATATCAGCTATCTGGAGAAGCATCCACTTGGTGGATGAACAAGAAGATGGAACTGGATTTAAGCCCCTTGAAGGTGAAATGGAATGAATTTGTGGAACTTTTTTTAAAATGGTGGTTACCACAACTCTACTTTGATAAAAAGCTAACAGATTTTCAAAATCTCGGGCAAGGTGATTTGTCCATGGTTGAATATGCGGAAAAATTTACTAGATTGTTGAAGTATGTTCCTCAGTATCAGAAGGATGAAAGATTTCGTATAAGAAAATTTATTATGGGGCTCAATCCTCAGATTGGCGGAGAGGTGGAGGTGCATGGTTCGAACACAATGGACCCGGTGTATGAGAAAGCAATTAAGTAGGAACAGAAGATCAAATCCATTTCTACTTATCATGAAAAGAAGCGTAAAAGATTTTGGTGCAGGAACACCCCTACAAGACAGGATATTGTCCGCATGACAGGACATTAGTCTATTTTTAGCATGTTTGACTTCATAATGTAATAAGGTCCATTGGACCAATGCATATGTATTAGATCAGTCTAGGAGAGTGTGCAGGCAGTTAGAGTTCGTGATCAGGTTGTCTGAGCTGTCCTTCTCCCAGCCGCTTGGAAGCTCCCAGCCACTGGGAATCGAGTTGGTAGTACTCGTAGGATATTGCTATAAATAACTCAGATCAGTTAGGGTTTGATATCATGATAAGGAGAAGAGTAGTAGTTGTGTTATGTTGTACTGGTGATTGAGTGAGTTCCAGAGATCAGTCCAGACATTGTGAAACATTGTTGTAGAAACAGGACATTTGTGTTTCATCTAAACAAGATCTCATCAATTGCATTATCTGGTTTATCAGTTGTTTATGTTTTGATTTCTGTTCTGATTACAGGTTAATGGATTCTTTCAACCCTTCCACCGGTTGATTCTGTGAATCGGTGGAATGGTCATGAATGTTAGTTTAGGTTGTATTTTAGTTTTCTGTTTATGCATTTCATTGTTTGAGAGATCAGTTGGTAGCATGCTGTGAATCAACCTAGCATCCTCATGTGCTAGGGTTAGGAAGATAAACTGTTATGTTTTGATCTGAAGGTGATCCGGCCCGATCGTCATATTCTCTTTGTGAAATTGTGCGGTTCTGTGAGTTTGCATGCAGCTGACGGATATACAGGGGTCTGCATGTGCTTTTCCAGACGGAGTGAATCGCATCGTCATCTGTGAGTATATCGCTATCCGGATCGAGTTATGAAACTGACGAAGTTTGCATGTTTCAAGTGCATCAGGATGATATAGGTTAGATATATACTCAGTGTGTATATCGTCATCAGGATCATCTTTCATGTGTATCCATCATCCGCATATCGCTATCGTATGCAGGAGTGAAAGTTCATTTTTTGGCTAAGGACCGGAAAGGTCATCATCAGGATATTAAGAGATCACCCGATATTTCATTATCATGCTGCGGAGGATATAAGTGTCTTATATCCGGATGACATCATCATCAGGTGCATTGACATCATCATCAGGTGCATGTGACGTCATCGTCATCAGGATATTGCGAATATCACCCTATGCAAGTTTATCCTGCTGTCGCTAAGTGTTTTGGCATCGGCATAAGTTATCGGCATAAAGTTTGGTTAACATCATCAGGATGTTTCAATATGACCGGATAAGTCATATCCTGATGCTGTTGTTTGAGTAGTCGGATATCGGGGTGACGTAAGCATCGAAGGAAAGGTGCTTGAAGTTGTTGTCATCAGGATATTTGGAGGCAACCGGATATTTTATATCCTGCTGATGAAGGTGATGCTGAACATCATGATGATGAAGATGGAATTTGGCGGTAGGATGAATAGTGAACATCAGGAGGATGTTTGCGCTTGCCGAATATCATGATGCTGCTGACAGGCGAAAGGCAAAAGGCGATAAGGAA
Source organism: Cunninghamia lanceolata (assembly GCA_027924645.1). Lineage (NCBI taxonomy): Eukaryota > Viridiplantae > Streptophyta > Pinopsida > Cupressales > Cupressaceae > Cunninghamia > Cunninghamia lanceolata. The sequence goes on along the minus strand of BSBN01000635.1, from coordinate 11,959,790 downwards.
GTGGACAGTAGTTAGCAGGAGGATATTTCATGCCTCTTTGAAATATGATGATGCTGTTTATGTTAGCAGGAAATATGATGATGATGCTAAGCCGATAGGATTTTAACATGCTGGTTGTATTAATGACTCCTCCTTCCCATTTGTAAGCTCCCGTTGCGTTTACCTCTGCATCATAGTGGTATCAGAGCAAAGGAAGGATCTTCTGGAAAAGATAAGAATATAGCAGGATGTCAGGTGATGAAGGAACATCTGAGGTGCCGGCAAGGATGACCAACGTTGAGTTGGCAGTTCTGGTGAAGAAACAGATTGCAGAGAGCAAGGCCGTGAAGGCTCAGAATCAGGAATTGAAGGATGAGTTAGCGAAGTTGAGGAGCAGAGTAGGTTTTGGTAGAGAAGAAGATAGGGAAGAAGAAGAGATCCCTAGTTGGAGCGAGGAGGTCGTTCCTGCAGACCAGAGACCACTGTTGAACGCCCTCAAGGCCATGGAGCGGAGAACCATGGATGTGAAACTAGATTTGCCAGTGTTTACAGGAAAGATGGAACCTGATTCAGTGATGGAGTGGATAGACTCCTTGAATAATTTCTTTGAAATAGAGGAGATACCAGAACAACAGAGGGTGAAGATAGCCCAGTCAAAAATGAAAGAAGCTGCCTTGACATGGTGGAATTTCGTCCAAGATGATAGAGTACAGGAAGGAAAGCGTAGAGTCGCTACATGGAAGAAAATGATGGCATTAGTAAAGGAAGCTTACGTCCCATTGGATTACAGTATCCAATTACACAAGAGGAAGCAAAACCTGAAGCAGAAGGAGCTAGATGTCAGCTCATATACAGAAGAATTCATGAAACTTTGTATGAAAACAAAGGTAAAGGAAAGTGAAGAAGAGAAGGTAGCCAGATACCTTAATGGATTGAGGTTCAACATTCAGGAAGATTTAAGTCTGCATAATCCAGATACAGTTCAGAAATGCTTTCAGTTGGCATTGAAAGTGGAAGAGAAGTTAAAGAGAAAACAAGAACAACACAATAGAGGAAGAGGAAGACAACAAAGGGGTGGAAGAGGTCCTTTTAGAGGTAGAGGACATGGACATGGATATCAAGGAGAATCCAGTCATGACAATAGTAAGGGAAACAATAGTCAGAACCAGAGGGAAAATTATAGTCAGCAAGGAAATTTCAGGGGTAGAAGACCTTTCAGAGGAAGATCCCAGGGCAGAGGATCCATCAGATGTTATAACTGTAACAAAGAAGGCCATATAGCCAGCAGATGTCCAGAAAAGGCCACAAGCTCAACAGGAGAAAGGAGAACAAATCTGATCCAAGAACCTGATAATCAAAGTATGACAGGCTCTACTTCTTTTCAGAGTGTGAATGCTCCTGATAATTATGGATACCCAGAAAGTGGAGAGTCCCTAATGATGAGAAGAACAGTGACTACAATGAAGGTACCTGACAAAGAATCCCCTCAAAGAAAGTCTCTCTTCAGGACTATTTGCAAAGCAGGAGGTAAGGCATGTAAAGTTTTGATTGTGTGAGGACCGCCCTTTTTTTACTACTGTTGTTATGACTAATTACAGTACTGTTATTGTTACTTTCATATTTGTGGGATAGCAGTTCCCGAAATTTGTCAGACTATTTAACTTTATTATGTTTTCGGAAAAACTAATTGGGTGATGTTTGGATAAGTTACTTTTCAGAAAAATGAATTAGGTGATGATGGAAAATTGTAATATGATTTTTAATTATGTTAAATTGTACTAGGGCATGAGAATGCATGTGTTATTTAAGTTGCTTCGGCTATGATGAATTTATGTGGTTACTGATCTTGTAATTGAGTGTGCAGGGACTACTAATCAAACCACAGATTTCGGAGATCATTCCACACCTTGTTATTTGTTATTCCCTGTTAAGCCGATCTGGTTCCACGAGGAACCAAGATCTCTTTGTGTTTGATGTCATGATGTAATGTGGTCTTTCGTATGGTCGAGTGGGTTAGGTTACCCTCATGTGACATTATTTTTATAAGTAAGTGTTGTAAAGAGATTGAATTTGAAATTTCTATTTTTATTTAAATTATGAGGCCCTTTTTCTTGTGCTTTACCTTGACCTGGGGTGTCTTGTATGGGTTAAAATTGACCCTGGGTTCTACCCCATGGGTCCAGGGGCCCATTTGGCATGGATAACCCTTGAGTAACCTCCATCTAGTCAACTTAACCTTCCCCTGAAGTTAAGTGGCGAAAATTGGAGGTAGGAGGGGACATGATGGGTTGTACCAACACTCAACCCATCCCCTCTACTTTTCCCTAGATAAGAGATGCCATCCATTAGTGAAAGTTACCCCTTCTTTAGTAAGATTCCCCATGTACTATGGGGACACCCATGTGAAGAAAGGAGAAAGAGGCATGGGTCACCTGTCTTGTTCCCATTTAACTCTTTTTTTTATTTCTCCCATGAGAAAGTGGAGTCACATGAGAGGAATAAGGAGTACCCTTGGGAATGGAGAGTGACATAAGCCACCTGGACAGAATAGTGATTTTTGGGAAGGGTGAGGAGGTGACAAGTGTCACTTCCCCATTTCTCAAAATTAGAAAGAAAGAGAATTTTGGGTTATTTATTTTAAAATTTTGGGATGAGAGGGAGTTAGTTGAATTTTGGGGAAAATCTTTCATTTTTGGCCTTACCAAAAATAGAGAAGTTAGTTTGGAAGATAGAGAAGGGAGAGGGAGTTGGTGGCTAAGGTTGGAAGTGAACTCTGTGGACTCTGCAACAACTTCATTCCAGGAGGGCATTGCAAGGTTGGTCTGAATTTTACCCTTGTTTTGGTAGAACTGAAATGTGTATGAAATGTGTGTGAAATATGTGTTTAAATTTATTTTCTGTGGGGTTCTTGTCGGGTTGTTTGACAGAGCGTCTCCCACTTGGGAGAAATGCTCATCAAGTTTGGGGTAGGGGAGGAGAGATCCTCCTCGGGTGCATACCTGTTTCCATCTTTTGGGATGTTGAAAGCCTTGAGGGCATGTATCTGTGACTGTATTTTTGACTTGAGAGTCATATACAGATTTCTTACAAATTGTGATCACACTTGGTTGAGACCAAGAGAAATTTATATTAGTTCATTTATCTGTCAGGGTGACACTCTGGAGTCAAGTGTGTCCACTCTCCTGCCCCTTATGAAACTCACTGTAGTTGAGTTTCCGTATTGTGTAAAATACCCACGGGTGTATGTGTGCTTTGGGATTGTTGTTGTTTCTGTTGTGAAGTGGAGTGTTTGAGTACCCAGGTGTGAGTATGGTCTCCCTAGCTCGGGGGTGACCCTCTTGCGGGTCTACGATAGGGAGGAGAGCTAGACGAGTGGTATTTTCTTCTTTGTTTGTCTTTGATACGCAGGTTTTTCTCTTGGAGCTTCTGGTTGGCTATTTATGAAGAAACAGATCATCTTCTTGTCATGAGAATTAGGCCTGGTTCATTTCATAGAGATGAAGAGAGAACACCTCTCTTGTTATTGTTGTAAATTAATGTTATTCTGGGAGTGAATAAAATCACCTCCCTGATCTTGTTATTATTGGAATTTTATTGGTTGTCATAAGTTTTCAGTGGTATACTGTTTGGGAGGAGAAAGTTCATATCTGGGAAGTTGGTATTCATGATTGGGAAGCTGTAATATGAATGTGCTTAAATTTTAAGTTGATGTTTGCCAACTTTGTTCAATAGCAATTTTTGTGTTTCAAGTATTACTGAAAGGAACAAGTTCGTTTTTGCAATTTAATCTGAGTTGTTTACATTTGAAAGTTTGGAATTGCTTCACTGAAATGCTAATTTTCTTTATAGTTCAATGTTAAAATGGAAAAGACAGTTTTAAATATTGGAGTTATTCTCATGGATTCTGATAATTTAGAGGAAATCTAGCATGTAAATATATAATCTGTTGTAAATTTACGAAGTCTTAAATGTTTATGAAAATGGAAAATTATACTTATAATAAGGGGATAGTTAGTTACCAGTTCTATCAATTAAGTGAAATTGGGATATATATATATATATATATATATATATATATATATATATATATATATATATATATATATATATATATATATATATATATATATATATATATATATATATATATATATATATAAGTGTTATGACAATTTCTTATAACAGGTTGATTTGGAGAAAATGCATAAAGTAGTGAAATTGAGAAATTTAGGAATTAGTTAAGCACATATAAGAATATTTTTATATATAAATAAATTTAAATATATGTATATATATAGATATATATATATATATATATATTTCATATTTTGAGTAATTATCATTTTCTAGAATAATAGAGAAATTGAAAGTAAATTATCAGTTTTATGAGATTGACTGATAAATATCAATATCAAAATAGATATATATATGTATATATATATATATGAAATATATATATATATATCTCTAATTTTATAATCATTGCTAAATATATATATATATATGAATATATATATATATATAAATATATATTTTATTGTGGAGAGAAATCAACGAATAGCACATAAGAATGGCGGTTAAAATTTAAGCCGCGGATAGAAAAAACACAGTCGCTATTTACAATGGGCGGTGGGGAGAAAACCCCACCGTAGGTTTTATGTTACATTTGGAGGTGTGGAGTGGGGCGGAGCCCCACCCACACCCCACGTCGTGGGAATGTGGGTGGGGCTCCGCCCCACTCCACATCTCCCCCCCCAATCCCTTATACCTCCCGCGGCCTGCACAGGCCCGCCGCTCTGCGGCCACCCCGACCCTGCTTCTCTGTCACAGCGGCCACCGCCACCCATGGCCGCCGTCGGCTGTGGAAACTACAGCAAATAAAATGTTAGGGCTTGGCCCTAACATAAGATTGGGTTATTTGGAATATAAATTCAGTTTTATATAGCTCTATATATAGGCATATATATATATATTATATATGTCTATGTATATAGCTATATATATAATATAATAATGATTATATATCTGTATATATATATATATATATATATATATATATATATATATATATATAGAGAGAGAGAGAGAGAGAGAGAGAGAGAGAGAGATATAGTTATATAAGTTGTGGTAAACCAATTCATCCTTTACATAGACATTAAAATAAATATATTATATATATGTATGTATGTATATATATATATATAGATATAGATATATAATATACATAGGAGTAAATCTATGAACCAATTTATTGGTCCCTCGTTTAAAATCGTTATAAACTATGTCTCATGGATATAGAGAAAAAAAAAAATAAATATATAACAATTATATTCTCACAGTAGATGTTATTAAGTGTTGAACACAACAATCAAAGAAGATATCTTACCATGAACAGAGTTTTATAAAGTGGTGAACCACCTACATCTATTGACAACGTCATACGAGTCACAATCAGTGTATGAATCGTAATTAAGAGTAACAGTAACAACAGTAATTATAAACAAGAGAAAATAAAATTATAATGTAAAAGAGAGTTTAGGAATATTCAGTGATACTCTGGAAAGAGTTTCTCGGAAGTTTCAATCTGTTAACGTACGAATAATCACCCGGAAAAAGAAGAGGAAAATTACACAACTCCTTGCTCAAAAGAACACTGGAAATAAACTTAAGAAGCCACCACTAACAATCCATGTGGCCATATTAATCTCAACTGTAGCAAACGATCTCATATGTAAACCTGTAAGAGGTTCTGAAGAAGGAAAAACTAACATTGGAAAACACAGAGGAGAAAATGCGCGACATTTCTCACACGGGATAAGAGAACTAAGTTGACGGACCCTTCTGCCAAATTTGCTTAGGAACAAGTTGACTAAGTATTTACGAAGAGGAGGAACCTAGATCGGGGAAGATTAGGAGACCGAGTCCAGCGAAATAGTAAACCAGCCTTTGTGACCTAGATCATCCTGAAATTAGGTTTAATATCAACAATAGCTGCAGTAATAACCCTGATTGACGTAAATCATGAAGAAAGGTCAGGATGCACATAAAGAAAGCATAGAAAATGAAAGAGAGAGAGAGAGACCGAAATATAAACACACTAAATGAACTAAGAAATAGTTAAGGTAAGGGCGATAAAGATATAATCAGAATTAAGAACTTGTGAAAAGGGAAGAGAGGGCAACCAAACCGCCTTGTTGAAAATGCTAAGTCATAGGAGGGGTATGTTTCAGGAAACAAGAGAGGAGACAGACAACCGTGCCTAGCTGAAAAATGACTAAGTAGGGAGATCACTAGCCGGTTTAGTCGGAACAAGGCGTCGTGGGGAGTGGTTCCTCTATCAGCGAACCACGTGCGTAAATGAGTGCAGCGTAATTCCCACTAACGCCGTAAGGCATTCTGCTACCGAACATTACCGAGGGTTCGATTTAAGAACTTTGGTAATCTCACTCTTGCAATGACGTTAGCAGCGTTGTATAGACCCTCTTGTTGATCTATATGCTTCTGGTTGCACGCCATTGTACTTGTATTCCGCCGATGAGTATAGTGTTTCGCCATGAGAGAACACCATTGAGCATGTGTACGCATGCGAGAGGGGTTTTTAGGACAGTGTGAGAAAAGTTTTTCATATCTCGTGTCATAACCACATGACAGATGTGGCTATGACACGTGCGATGTGTGTTGTGACCACAAGGAAAATGTGGGCATGACAGATTGATTCTGGTTCTACTGAAAATTTTGTGTCTGAAGAAATGGTGACAAAGCTTAAGCTTAGGAGATTGCCTCACCCATCCCCATATAAAGTCTCATGGCTTACCCAAGGTCAGCAGACAACTGTAGAAGAGCAGGCTTGGGTAGAATTTTAGATTGGAGCATATAAGGATAAGTTGTTGTTTGATATTACCAAGATGGATGCTTGCAATCTTTTATTTGGTAGACCATGGCAGTATGATTTGAAGGCACAACATGATGGTATTAGAAATACCTATACAAGAAATCTAAAGGAAAAGAGGTGAAGGTAATGCTGATGGAAGGTAAACAGTTCATGAAAGAAGTAGCAGCAGAAGGTGCAGTTGCATATGCCCTAATCCCATGTATGAGGGTGAATAAAGAACAGCAGCAAGAAGTCAAGGAAGAGAAGAAGCAAAGGTTCATAGACCCAGCTATCCAAGAGCAATTGGATAAGTACAAAGGTATCATCTCAGAGGGAATGCCAAGATCCCTACCACCTGTCAGAGATATTAGTCACTGCATAGACTTAATTCCAGGGTCAACACTTCCAAACAAAGCAGCCTATAAGCTAACCCCAGAATAGAATGCAGAAGTAGCCAGACAAATTGAAGAATTATTGGATTCAGGTCTGATTGGGAAAAGTTTAAGTCCATGTGCAGTACCAGCTGTACTAGCACCAAAGAAGGAAGGTACTTGGAGGCTTTGCACAGATTCCAGAGCTATTAACAAGATCACAATCAGGTATAGGTTTCCAATCCCTAGGATAGAGGATTTACTTGACTGTTTGGGAGGTGCTAAGTATTTTACAAAAATAGATTTGAAGAGTGGATATCATCAGATCAGGATTAGGCCAGGAGATGAATGGAAAACAGCATTCAAAACTAATGAAGGGTTATATGAGTGGAAGGTTATGCCTTTTGGTTTATCTAATGCACCTAGTACTTTTATGAGGTTGATGAATGAGGTTTTGAAAGAGTTCATTGGTAAGTTTGTCATAGTATATCTAGATGACATTCTGATTTTCAGCAACACAAAAGAAGAACATCTCAGACACATAGATTTGGTTCTTAAGAGGTTACAGGAAGAGCAGCTGATGATAAATTTAGACAAGTGTTTGTTCATGCAAGAGGAGATCACATATTTGGGTTTTGTCATTTCACAAGGAAAGTTACAAATGGATAAGGAGAAGGTAAGTGCCATATTGTCTTGGCCAACCCCAAAGACTATGAATGATGTCAGAAGTTTCCATGGGTTAGCAACCTTCTATAGGAAGTTTATAAGAGGGTTTAGTCATATTTGTGCACCCATGCTTGTTACCATCAAAGGAGGACATAAGTGCAGATTTGTTTGGACTCAAAGAGCAGATGATTCTTTTGAAACATTGAAGAAGAAGGTGGCACAGCAGCCAGTCCTTGCACTTCCAGACTTTAACAAAATCTTTCAGGTGGAATGTGATGCCAGTCACATGGCCATTGGAGCAGTACTCAGCCAAGAAGGTAGACCTATTGCATTTTTCAGTGAGAAGCTCAATGATGCTAAAAAGAGGTATTCCTCATATGATTTGGAAATGTATGCTTTAGTCCAGTCACTCAAGAAATGGAGGCATTACTTGATGCCAAAGGAATTCATAGTATTCACAGATAACTAGGCTCTGAGTTTCATAAACAGCCAGGAAAAGCTGAACCACAGACACATGAAATGGGTAGAAACCTTACAAGCTTTTACTTTTACATTGAAGCATAAGAAAGGAGTCAAGAATAAAGTTGCAGATGCTTTGAGCAGGAGAGTTCTAACAGTCAACCAGATTCAGTTAGAAAGTGTTGGCATTGATTCACTAAAGACCATGTATGAGACTGATGAAGATTTTGGGGAGATATATCATGTATGTACTTCTTTTGGAGAGAAATATCATGTTGAATTCTCTGAATTTTTGATTCAGGATGGATTGTTGTTCAAAGGTGGACAGTTATGTATTCCAAGGTGTTCTATGAGGTTAAACATCATTAAGGAGAAACATTGTGGAGCTATGGCAGGTCATTTTGGTCTAGATAAGACTCTTGATCTTGTCCGAAGACATTACTTTTGGCCTAAGTTACAATCAGATGTCAGAAAATTTGTAGAGACATGTGTGATATGTCAGAAAGCTAAAGGCAGGTCAACTAATGTAGGTTTATATCAGCCCTTACCCATTCCTTCCAGACCATGGGAAAGCATAAGTATGGATTTTGTCTTGGGTTTACCAAGGACAAGGAAAGGGTTTGACAGTGTTTTTGTTGTAGTGGATAGATTCAGCAAAATGGCACATTTCTTGCCATGCAAAACCACTGCTGATGCTTCATACATTGCCGATTTATTTTTCAGGGAGATTGTCAGAATCCATGGATTGCCATTGAGCATAGTGTCAGATAGGGATGTGAAGTTTATTGGTCACTTCTGGAGAACTCTTTGGAAGAAACTTGGAACAAATTTGTCTTTTTCCTCTGCATATCATCCTCAAACGGATGGACAGACTGAAGTAGTGAACCGTTCCTTAGGGAATTTGCTTAGATGTTTGACAAAACAACATGGAGAAAAGTGGGATACTATTCTATCTCAAGCTGAATTTTCCTATAATGATACTGTCAATAGGAGCACAGGGAAATCACCTTTTCAGATAGTTTATGGTATGCATCCAAGAGGAATTTTGGAATTGAGAGATCTACCTACAGTAGACCCTGTTAGTGCAGAAGGAGAAGCTTTTGCAGAAGCCATCAAAGAGGTTCATGATCAAGTCAAGACCCAACTGCAACAAACCACCTTGAAGTATAAGGAATATGCTGATAAAAAGAAGAAGGATGTACAGTTTGATGTTGGAGATTTGGTATGGGTTCATTTGAAGAAGGACAGACTTCCTAAGGGAAAATATACTAAACTTATGCAAAGAAAAGTTGGACCATGTCAGATTTTGCACAAGCATGGCCAGAATGCTTATGAGATACAACTCCCACCTGATTTTGGTTTGTCCCCTATATTCAATGTATGTGATTTAACTCCATACAAGTCTAATCCAGATGCAGATCAGGAACTCCTACAGGATACAGTCCATGATGACATTCCTAAGCATGATCCTCCACAGTTGCAGAAGGTTTTGGACACCAGAGTGGTCAAACAGACTCGGAACAAATAGTACTTGGAGTATCTAGTCTCTTGGAAGGGAAAACCGAATTCTGAAGCAGTATGGATGACTGAAGAGCAGATCCAGAAATATGGTGCAGATCTTCATACTCTCATCTCAAGTGGACTTGAGATTTCTTCTTCTGGGGAGTATGGTGCAGGAGCACCCCTACAAGACAGGATATTGTCCGCATGACAGGACATTAGTCTATTTTTAGCATGTTTGACTTCATAATGTAATAAGGTCCATTGGACCAATGCATATGTATTAGATCAGTCTAGGAGAGTGTGCAGGCAGTTAGAGTTCGTGATCAGGTTGTCTGAGCTGTCCTTCTCCCAGCCGCTTGGAAGCTCCCAGCCGCTGGGAATCGAGTTGGTAGTACTCGTAGGATATTGCTATAAATAACTCAGATCAGTTAGGGTTTGATATCATGATAAGGAGAAGAGTAGTAGTTGTGTTATGTTGTACTGGTGATTGAGTGAGTTCCAGAGATCAGTCCAGACATTGTGAAACATTATTGTAGAAACAGGACATTTGTGTTTCATCTAAACAAGATCTCATCAATTGCATTATCTGGTTTATTAGTTGTTTATGTTTTGATTTCTGTTCTGATTATAGGTTAATGGATTCTTTCAACCCTTCCACCGGTTGATTCTATGAATCAGTGGAATGGTCATGCATGTTAGTTTAGGTTGTATTTTAGTTTTCTGTTTATGCATTTCATTGTTTGAGAGATCAGTTGGTAGCATGCTGTGAATCAACCTAGCATCCTCATGTGCTAGGGTTAGGAAGATAAACTGTTAAGTTTTGATCTGAAGGTGATCCGGCCCGATCGTCATATTCTCTTTGTGAAATTGTGCGGTTATGTGAGTTTGCATGCAGCTGACGGATATACAGGGGTCTGCATGTGCTTTTCCAGACGGAGTGAATCGCATCGTCATCTGTGAGTATATCGCTATCCGGATCAGGTTATGAAACTGACGAAGTTTGCATGTTTCAAGTGCATCAGGATGATATAGGTTGGATATATACTCAGTGTGTATATCGTCATCAGGATCATCTTTCGTGTGTATCCATCATCCGCATATCGCTATCGTATGCAGGAGTGAAAGTTCATTTTTTGGCTAAGGACCGGAAAGGTCATCATCAGGATATTAAGAGATCACCCGATATTTCATTATCATGCTGCGGAGGATATAAGTGTCTTATATCCGGATGACATCATCATCAGGTGCATTGACATCATCATCAGGTGCATGTGACGTCATCGTCATCAGGATATTGCGAATATCACCCTATGCAAGTTTATCCTGTTGTCGCTAAGTGTTTTGGCATCGGCATAAGTTATTGGCATAAAGTTTGGTTAACATCATCAGGATGTTTCAATATGACCGGATAAGTCATATCCTGATGCTGTTGTTTGAGTAGTCGGATATCGGGGTGACGTAAGCATCGAAGGAAAGGTGCTTGAAGTTGTTGTCATCAGGATATTTGGAGGCAACCGGATATTTTATATCCTGCTGATGAAGGTGATGCTGAACATCATGATGATGAAGATGGAATTTGGCGGTAGGATGAACAGTGAACATCAGGAGGATGTTTGCGCTTGCCGAATATCATGATGCTGCTGACAGGCGAAAGGCGAAAGGCGATAAGGAAGTGGATAGTAGTTAGCAGGAGGATATTTCATGCCTCTTCGAAATATGATGATGCTGTTTGTGTTAGCAGGAAATATGATGATGATGCTAAGCCGATAGGATTTTAACATGCTGGTTGTATTAATGACTCCTCCTTCCCATTTGTAAGCTCCCGTTGCATTTACCTCTGCATCAGATTTGATAAGAACTTCAATGATCAGACGTGTAAAAGAAAGAATGATAAAGGATATGGAAATAGGAAGTACGATAAAGGAAATCAGAAAAATAAAGGGGGATTTGGTAATGAACGAAGAAATGAAGACTTTAAGAAAAATGACAATTTTAAGAGGAATGATGATTTTGAGTAGACCATCCGAGAAGAGAGGACCAATTGGAGGTTGTTTTTCTTGTGGTGGAGATCATTATGCCAATCGTTGTCCTAATAAAAAGTAGAATGGGTAGCATAGGAACACGGTACGTCCTTCGCAGCAAGAAGCATTTCAACAAAGGATTCACGCTGCCCTTGACAATCGAGAAGCTGAGTATCAGATTACTCCCATTGAGATGACAGGTACTTTATTTGGAGTCCCTATTTCTATTCTGTTTGATACTGGTGCAAAAGAAAATTTTGTTTCATCTAGAGTCTTAAGTAAATTTCCTAGAAGAGCTGGTTTTATGTCAAAACCGTGGACAATTGAATATGTAAATCACTCAAAGGCTCAGGTAGAGCAATGTTTGTTCGAAGCTAACATTGATATTTCAAACTTCTCCATCGAGGTAAATTTATATGTAGCACCTTTAGAGTCCTACGGCATCATTTTAGGAATGAATTGGTTGTGGAAACATAGGGCCAAGGTGGATTGTTTTCATAAAACAATTGAGTGTTTGGATGAAAAAGGAAACAAAGTTAATTTTTAAGGTATTCAAAGGGAATTAAGGATCAGGTCTATTTCATCAAAACAATTAAAATGGGCTAGGCGCAAGGGATGTCAACTTTTTGCAGTCAAAATGGACCTAGTAGAGGAAGCTTTAGAGAAGCAAACTTTTGAGGAAAAATACCCTTATCTTCACAATTTTAGTGATGTATTTCCTGAGGAACTACCAGGTTGCCTCCAAAAAGAACCTTTGACTTTGCCATAGATATTAAACCAGGATCTGAGCCAGTATCTAAAGCTCTATACCGAATGACCACTACTGAACTTATGGAATTGAAGGTTCAATTGTAGGAGCTATTGACTAAAGGTCTAATTAGGCCAAGTGTATCACCATGGGGAGCTTCGCTTATTTTTGTCAAGAAGGACGGAACCCTTAGACTATGTATAGATTATTGGATGCTAAATAAGGCAACGATAAAGAATAAGTATCCACTGCCACGTATTGATGATTTATTTGACCAAATGCATGGTGCAGCAGCATTTTCTAAGATAGATTTGAGATCTGGATACCATCAGTTGAGGTTGAAAGATGAAGATATTCACAAGACTGCATTGAGAACAAGATATGGTCATTATGAGTTTACTGTGTTACCATTTGGATTGACTAATGCACTAGCCACTTTCATGAATCTCATGAATAGTGTTTTCAGAGACTGCCTTGATAAATTTGTCCTAGTTTTCATAGATGATATTTTGATATATTCCAAAAATGAGGAGTATAGACAACATCTTCAAATTGTTTTGCAACGTTTAAGAGAACACAAATTGTATGCGAAACTTTCAAAATGCACTTTCTTTCAGAAAGAAGTGCAGTATTTGGAACATACTATATCAGTAGAAGGGATATCAGTTGACCCAGCTAAAATAAAGGCTATTATGGAATGGCCTGTACCTTCTAATGTTTCAGAAGTATGAAGTTTTATGGGATTGGCCGGATATTATAGGAAATTTGTTCTGAATTTCTCAAGTATTGCTAGTCCAATCACTTCTTTGCAGAGAAAAGGAAAACGGTTTGTTTGGTTAGGAGAATGTCAAAAGGCATTCAACTTACTAAAAGAAAAGTTAACAAAAACACCAATTCTAAAAGTCCTTGATCCTGAAGGGCAATTTGAGGTCATTACCGATGCCTCTGGAGAAGGGTTAGGAGGTATGCTTATGCAAAATGGGCGTGTAATAGCCTATGAATCAAGAAAGTTGAAAAACTATGAGTAGAATTACGCTCCTCATGATTTAGAACTGGCGGCAGTGATTCACGCCCTTCAGATGTGGTGACATTATTTGTTGGAAAAGACTTTTATACTAAAAATAGATCATCAAAGTCTTCGTTACATATTTACACAACGTCATCTCAATGCAAGACAAAGGAGGTGGTTAGAACTAATATCAGATTATGACTTTGAGATTGCTTACATCAAAGGTAGAGAAAACCGAGTAGCTGATGCTTTAAGCAGAAGAAGACACATAGCTTCTATAATATCTATTCATGCTAATTTTAAAGATTTAGTATTGCAAAGTTTATCTGGAGATGAATATTACGAGTAGGTGAAGCAAGCTCTACAACTAAACCCCAAGGATTCAAGATATGGTGGATTCTATTTTGAGTCAGACGGATTAATGAGATTTAAGGGAAGAATCTACGTTCCTAATTCTGTTGAACTAAGAAACCTTGTTTGGAAGGAAGTTCATTGTGCACTGTATTCCGGACACCCAGGAGTAACAAAACTTTTAGCTGATGTCAAACCACTATACTTCTGGAAAGGAATGAAAAGTGATGCTGCAAGGTTTGTGGCAAGTTGCTTGGAATGTCAGAGAGTGAAAGCAGAACACCAACATCCTACTAGATTGTTATACCCGCATGATATTCCAGAATGGAAATGGCAGGTTGTTAGTATGGATTTTTTTCAAGGGTTGCCAATGTCTAAGAATAGACATGATGCAATTTTGGTTGTAGTAGATAAACTAACCAAAGTAGCACATTTTATTCCTAGAAATTTGACAGATGGAGCTCATATTTTGGCTCGGAAGTTTGTGCAAGAAATATTTAGATTGCATGGGGTACCTGAAAAGATTATATCTGATAGAGATGCTCGAATAACCTCCCGGTTTTGGCAAACTTTATTTTTAGCACTAGGGACTAAACTCAATGTGAGCACCGCTTACCATCCTAAAACTGATGGAAAAATAGAAAGGGTTAATCAGGTTTTAGAGGATCTTTTAAGAATGTATTGCATGGACCAGCAATACAGATGGGAGGAATATTTACCTCTTGTTGAATTTGCCTATAATAATTCCTATCATTCTGCCTTTAAGATGGCACCGTTTGAAGCATTATATGGAAGGAAATGCAGAACTCCTATAAGTTGGGACAAGATGGAAGATAGGATAAGCATTGGACCAGAAATGCTAGCAGATATGGAAGAAAAAGTGAAAATGATTAGGAAAAGGTTGGCGGAAGCCAACGACAGGCAAAAAAGTTATGCAGATCGCAAACGGGTGCCTAGACAATTCTCTATTGGTGAGAAAGTTCTTTTGCGAGTGAAACCCCATAAAAGCTCAATCAAGTTTGGTAAATCATCAAAGTTGGCTCCCCAATATGTCAGACCTTTTGAAGTCCTTGAGATTATCAATCCAATGGCCTACAAAATTGCTCTACCTCTAGTCTTGTCCAAAATGCATAATGTTTTTCATGTTTCTTACCTAAAGAAATACTTAGTAGGTAATGACCACATTCTTAAATGGAATTCTCTACAGACACAAGAGCCAGGAGTGGTTGTGATCGAGCCACTCAAGGTGCTCAAAATGCGTAAACTTCGTTTACGTAATCAAGAGGTTTTGCAATGCAAAATTTAGTGGGACCAATATGGCAAGGATAGCGCCACTTGGGAAGACTATAATGACATCCACCAAAGATTTCCTTATCTTTTCAAAAACATTAATGTTAAACTATAAAAGTTTGTTTTTATGTTAAAATTTTTCTTGATAAACTCAATCATCGGGGACGATGATTCTATAGGGGAAAGATATGTTACCTGCCCTTTTTGGGTTCAATATTACTATTTACTTTTTCTTATAAAGTACAATCATGTGGATATGTTTTAACATAATAGAAAATGATGATATGATTAGAAAAGGTTAATTTTATGAAATCATGGATTTTTACGATTATGATCAATCTGATATTATGAATTAAAATGTCTTTTCGATATGAAAATGAAATGATTTGATGTAAATGTGTTTTAATTAGAACATTGGTACTCTGACCATAAATTGTATGTGAGATTGTCAATGATAGGTATAGATGGAACATGTTCGCCAAGAAGAAAGAAGAAGAGAAAGTATCTTTGAGAAAGAGAGAATAGACTCTGGAATAACCATGGGTGCTTGCCACTGAAAATAAACATCAGGTAGATAAACCTAGTTTCCTTGAGTTAAGTATTGATTTCGGGCTAAGTCAATTTTGGATGAGAATGTCAAGGTTTACAAGAATAGGTCTTCTTCTTCTTTTCGTAGTTGTCGTAATGAGTATGGGAAATCGACATCTGTGTCGTAATACTCTGAATCATGTCATCAAATATGGACTACCAATATATATATATATAAATGTATACACTTGAGAATGAGTTGTATGTCGTGTCTTGTTTAGTGGTTCGACGTAAAAGTTGAAAGTTGTGCGTAAAGTCAACCCCAAACCTTGTATTGTGTTTATGCTCAAATCATCGTCATCGCCATAAAGCTCTACGAGGGTATGATGTAAACATTTACTTGCGAAATTTGACGGATGTAGAGTTGTTTCTATTATGGGCTATTATCGTATAATAAAAGGTTTAAATAATGTTTTAAATCTTGAGGCCGTCGAGTGTAATACCATTGGTCGTATTGTAATGGTAATATACAAAATTATATTTAGTTATATTTAAATAGTCATTATGGGGTAATTCTTTTATTCTTTTATGATGTTAGTAATCAGGCAGTAGCTGGAAGGGCTCACTCAAGTCGTTATTGTGATGTCTTCTATTCCAAAACAATCTATTTATTCTTGAGCTTTAAACTTTATGGATGGGTTGTCGGCTCAGCCATTATTATAAGTTATGTATTTGATTTAAACTCATAATCGGTTAAGAGTAGTGTGGCATCATGTCCAACTGAAACTGCCACCTCGCATAGTGTTGAGCTCCTCTTTGCAAAGTAGTTGCGAATTTAGTGGGAAACTGAACCATCTTCTGTGTAGTGGTTGTGGAAAGGAGGAGATGGTTAAGCCATGCAGGGTAGTTACCAAGTTGGTAGGGCGTGGTTTAGAGAGGGGGAAAGTTAGTTTTTCTTCAGAGGGAGAACGAGATATAGAGGAGGAGGAGAAACGAGTTTGGGACACACAGAGAGGGAATGGAGAAAAGAAGCTGATAGGAGGCCGAGGGAAGGAGTATGAGAGTGGGTAAGAAGAGAAGGAGCTTTTAGACTAGTTTATAAGCAGTCACCGGAGATTTCCTTCAGGTTCCTTCTCTATTCTCTTTCACGCTATCATGGCTAAATAGGTATGTTTTAATAGGAATGGCTCCACTTGTAATACGAAGGAACTTAGTATTTTATTGATGATGTAATATGTGAATTGGTTACCAACTTGAGACCTGTGTGTTTTCACTTCTTTCAAAATGAAAACAATGCTATTTGTTCCTTGAACCACACTGCAGTCTTAAACCTCACAGTTGAAACACATTTGTTCTTTGAAGCATCTTCGATGGTCGATTTAATCTGTGTAGTTGTATTCATTTAACTTTAGAAATATATGGATATGTGGAGAGCACATAGTAGACAGAGTTTTGGTCGAAAGCTAGCTATAAAGATATCCTAAGCCACAGTAGTCTAACCTTGGTCAACGTTGAAAGTGTCATCAGTTGGCCTGCCGACTATTTACGGTTGGTCTTGTCATATCTAAAAACAACTAGTTTTATAAAAGACTTGAAGAATGTGTCATCCCGTCGGCAAATGGGGAATAATAGTGTAGAATGTATGTCGTTTCATGTATGACTACTCAGTCTTCCACAAGTTCTGAATCTATAATTGGTTGGCCGACCATAGAGAATATACTTTTCTTGCTGCGAATGATAACTAGTTATAGTCCATTTATTTATTGTATATAACTCTTTTAGCTTTAAAAACATTCAAACTGTTGTATCTTCGAAAGAGGGTATAGAGTTATTATTGGTTTAAACTGTCAAACATGTTAGATAATGAAGTTTTAGAGCAGACACAATGAGTCTATAGTTAAGTGTTTAGTCTAAACTTGCATGCATTCTTCTTGCAAATAGAAACAACATGATAGGATTTCTAAATGCTTAGTTTGATAAAAGATTAAGCTATGTCAAAGATTCAATAGGTCGAAGAAGACTTTTAAGAGTATTTAAACTTTAACTCTGGGTCTGTAATTACTTGTATTCTATAATTGGTTTATTGTTAAACCCCTTCCGAAATTATGTAGTTAAGTTTGGTGTCCTCTCTTGACTGGATAATTTAAAGCAGTGGAGGAACTTAGAGATCAACTAATAAACTTATAGCATTAACTGATTAATCGGTAAGCTAGAATCCCATTCTTTTAACATATGGATGGAAATGTCTCCATGAGCTAAAAAGAGAGAAGTAAACCTAACTGCCATGCGTTAATGCATGATGAGTTTGGAACACCAAGAGGTAATCGAGGTCGTTATATTAAACTTATACATAGGTAACTGTAGGATTGCGATTAATTCAAGTCGAGTTGGGGTGGGTGAACTTACTACTTGCATTGACACAACGCTAATTATATTCAAATCATTTGGCCAAGGTAGTGCATGTGCCTCAAGTGCATTGATAGTTCACCGTGACTGGATGGTGTAGCTTGTGGAGTGGTCATGCTTGACTAGAGGGTATCTAGGGGATTGCATGATAACAAGATATGTTGGTCACAACACCAGTACTCAGATGGCTAACATCATTGGTTATCCTAAGTCTATCCTCTTTGAGTAGGGTAGGGCCACTTCCGGATAGGAAGGAGTGCGGGAGACCGACGGTCTTTGTTTGGAGGTTAAGCTCCTTGAAGATACTTTCTCTTCTATATTCTAGAGGCTTGCCGAGACTTGAATTTGGATGGTCGACAATCAAGATGCAGTGACTTTGGTAAGTTTCTATTTCAAAAATGTTCTAAGTAACTTTAATCATCATATTGTATAATGTTGTAGACGGATAGATCCATTTTGTATAATTTATAATTTCATGTTATTGTTAGTCGATGGATGTACTACTTGGTTTTAAAATGAAAAACAAATTATCTTTTTGCTTTAAACTTTAAAAAAAATTATTACCTTTGGTTAAACTTAGTTTTTAGGGTGAAAACTAAACTGGGTGTTACAGTTAGGATGTATTTTTCCTTTAAAACCAAGTGTTAGAGAAACATGGCCCACAAGACAAATGTGTTAGATAACTTACAATGCCATGGGTTAAAGAGAATATCTAAAATGAATATGCTAGGATAAAATAATCATAATCTAATAACATTTACAAAAATATGTGCTCATGAAAAGGAATCTAGAAAACATACATATGCATAAAAAGGAAGATCTCTATAGGTATGGATAAGGGTCCACATAGAGATAAAATGAGTATGCCCAGGAGGGGAGACAACCAGAAGATAGAGAGATATGATTCTTGGACTAGTGTACTTTGTTGGTGGGTGATTCTTTAAGTAAATAAATAAATAAATAAAATGCTATGGTCCAAAAGTAAAAGTGTTGTGTAACATACCATCTCATATTACCTTGATTAACAACTCAATTTACCAATAAGTAAATGATCATGATCATAAAAAAAATATCATTTTTTGTTTACAATTTAATCAACTCATAATCAAAGCATTAGTGCATATCTTATTTGAATAATTTCAAAACTAAAATTTGCATCATGTATTCAAAGATAACACAATAGTGAATTCCTTCACTTTACAATCATAACATTTTACTCTAGGCAATAATGATAATTTTACATACGATTCTTGATTGTCAAGTCATATAATAGAAAATAATACATCAGGAATATTAATATCCATCTTCATAAGTCTCAGCTTGTCATCTTCTTGGGAAGGAGATCATCACCCAAGTGCTTTTCCTCCAACCACAGACTGACGGTCCCCCGCACAACTTCCTACCTGGAAGTGGCCCTACCCTTCATGAAGGAAGTAGATATAAGGAACCATAAGGTTTGCCATCTGAGTTCTAGTGTTGTGTTCTTCATAACTCATCATGGTCATACAACTATAGATACAATCTAACTATGTATGACACTACTGGATGGTTATGTCATCTGGATCACTGTGAATTGACTAATGCATGCAGAGACGGATGCATTACTTTGGCCAAAGTTTTAATAAAAATAAATGTTATGCAATGAACGTAGTCAAATGTTCACACACCTCTAACTCGACTTAGAAGTTATCTCATCCTATAGAGTATTCTTTGTTTTGGGTTGACCTTTTTCCCGGTCATAATTCAATCCATCCTCTTGGACTTTCAACTTTGTTCCTGGAGTGAATTTCATTGGTTTACTCATTGCTTCTGCAACATAGAATTAAGTGACTCCACATCACCCCATTCCTATTTTAAATACATAAGCTCTTGGTTTCTTTTCCCTAAAACCAGTTATAGATAGCATCTCTACAAGATGAATTTGAGTAACTGTAGATTATTGGATCTCCATCTGATCCTTATCGGCTGAAACATAGTTCATTCTTATCGACAATACCAAAGTAAAACGAGTTTCATAGTTTAACTTAAATGTTGGGTGTACTTAGAGAGCCATCATCTCCAATTCTGACATCGATATAAAAGTCATAAGTCATCCAAGATAACAATATATGTATGTATGTATATATATATATATATATATATATATATATATAATTTTTTATCAAATATAACATTCATAGTCTAATGGAGACTTCATGGATAATAATACTACTTTCTATATAAATAGTGTTCAAAAGATAACACAAGCATTAGGCCTAATGGTTTCTTTTCAAGATAATGCAAGATTGCTTCCATGCAACTTATCTCATAATCAATTTTCTTAGTTTACATATAAACTCATAGTATGATAATATCATCATTATCACTTGGTTATCTCAAATGATTAAGACGAGCCTACTTGCTCTCTCTTTCTATCACATGATAACCCCATGCATGTACAAAATGCTTAACATAAATAATGCTTATAATGCAATCATATGCCGAGAACTCTGTGGTTCTAGTCTACAACATTATGCCAATAATCAAATAGCACACAACATACATAGAGTGGCTCTCAACCATCTACTAAACAACAATGTTTTTTCCATCTTTCATTTTCTTTGAAAGCAGGGCCATAGCCAGGGTTTTTCAAACCAATCTTATATAAGAATGGCGACCCTACAGTTTGAATATCATATGTAAGTATACGACCAATACTTGGCTGTGATAGTATCTATAATTACAGCTCCAATTGTTCAATATACTAACGGCCATATTGGCCTCCATAGTTTAAAAATGAAACATCATATACTTCGGCCATATGGCACATATACAGGTTTAAACATAGTTTCCAATACCCTTAGCCTCACGGATTCGTAGGGCTCCATTGGTCACTGAAAGTTGATAGCCTTCAGCCATCATGGCCTCGATAGTTAAAACAATTACAATAAAGATTGTATCCCTTGGCGATCATGGCCTCAACAACAAAAACAATCACAACAAAGGTTATAACCCTTGGCCATATGGCTTCGATGGGTGTTAATAGCCATAATAGCATCTATAGCTCTCGGCTTCACAGCCTCGATGGCATTAATAGTCATAACAAATGTTATAGCCCTCGGCCTCACAACCTCAATGGGCATTAACAAACATAACAAAAAGATATAAAGAGTTTGTCCTTCAAGGCCACATGAGCATCACACAAATGCATTACTGTATTATCTACATATACAATGTTATTAGAATACCTGTAGCGAAAGGTGAGATATATATATATATATATATATATATATATATATATATATATATATATATATATATATATATATATATATATATATATATATATATATATATATATATATATATATATATATATATATATATATATATGGATTTTAATCTCTAACGAGCCTCCATTGCTCATGACTTCCCTTTGCTTATTTTCCAAGCTCTGTTATATCTTCCCTCCTCTTTGAGTGCCAAAAAAAACTAAAAGGAAAAGATCCCTTCTCTCTTGAGGTATCGAGAGTTTTACTCTCTTTACCACTCTCCCTGAAAAGGCTCCTCCACTCTCCTACAAGCTCTCTGCCTAAGAGCATGCAGCGCACCCACTCAGCTACATACTTGAGTCAGTATGGGGCTCCCGAAACACTTCACCCACTCCTCCTTAATTTAAGGAATATGGCTACATCTAGTAAGAGCACGCAGTGATAACCATCATGAAGCCATTAAGGGAAAAGGTGGAGAAAACAAATAATGATAATCATATAATAATTATGTATCATAAAACATATTATACTATAAAATATGGTAATCTTCACCGTTACCAAATTGACATTATTAACAACTAGGTAAACATAAAGTAAGCATCAAAATGCTAACAAGGGGGTCAAAACTAAACTCCCATTTCACAATCTTAGAAAAATGTCAAGAGAGAGAATAGTCGATATACTTAGACATAAAAAGTAAACATATAGGAGAGCTCGATGAAGACAAGGTTAATTACAACTAAAAAAAATGTTATGAGAACATTTATTTAGTCAGGTCGATGTAGAGGACATCAAGAAACCTCAACTTGTCATAACGACAATTAGTCAAGCCAAAATGACTCAACAAGAGAGATTGGCCAAAACATACCCCGTCTTGCAATAGTTCTAAAAAAGAATAATGTTAAAACTTCGAATGGCAAACTATCTCACTTTCCATAACATCTATTTCCTTCTCCTGGGTGATACTCTCCTTCCCTTCTCAGAATTGGAATTCTCTTTTCCTGGTTACACTCACAATCATTCAAAACCATGATCAGTGTATCATCATCAAATCATTATGGATTATACCAAAATAATCTCTATTACATTTAATCTCATGTCTAAATTATCAATAGTAATCATAATCCATATAACCAATGATTTGTCCTATCATTTTCCACAAACGTCAAATCATTAATCTATGATTATTGATCTAGTTAATCTCATGAAAAGTAAAAGTAAAATATAGTCAAAGTTGGGGATGTAACATGTTGTGTCATGGAGCCAAAATAAGTGATGTGGCATAAGGACCAAAAATGTTGTGGCATAGAACCAAAAACAAAAGTGACATGACACATGGCCAAAAATAATGATATGATTTAGCTTGGAGGCCATATGTGTACTTATATTGAAGATGAAAGCATAGAGGATATGAGCCCCTTAAAATGATTGTGAAGAGAAACAATACTTTTAAGGAGAAAAGAGAAAGGTAGAAGAAAAATGTGCATGAAAGAGGATTTGCAAAAAAGAGATAGAAGAAAGAAAATGCACATTATAAAGGAGTGCACAAAATAAGTGTGAGGAAGAAATGTGCATCAAACATAATACACTTGAAAGGAGATATGACTCAACTCATCTATTGTCCTTATTAAAATGTAGAAAAATGTAGAAGTGGGCATAGAGAGATGTACAATATTTGGAGGTTAGAGAATCATAAAGGGATTTACTTCCTTATTCCAAATATGCTAGCATGCAAAAGAAGATATGCTAGAAAAATGCAAAATTTTCATCATTCCCATGATGCATAGAATACAATCACAAAGGAAGAGTGATTATGACAAATAGAGATTACAACACAATTTTAGTTTGGGTCAACATGGTTTGAAAAGAGAGAAGCCAAACACTTTACGTCATCCCCAAATGAATAAAGAAGAACACATAATATGCCCTAAAATTTTAGGTCAACATGAAGGATATTATGATGTCTCAATGCTTTGCATCATCCCCAAAATGTACAAAGATGGAGACCACATATGAAGAATGAAATATACAAAAAGAGAAGAATGCCACAACACAATATCCTTTTATCCTTATCCTTATGAGAGTAGCATGGTGGACTCTAAGCTAGACTAACAAACACATAAGACAAATGGACCTCAAAACTCAATATCCATTGACTAGTAAATAATCATTCTCCCAAGGATTAGAAGTGTATCTCTCCTGTGGTGTCAAGTGATCTTGAGTTTTGATTGGGGTGAATAGAGGAGGCAAACAAGGGTATATTGCTCAATGCATTAAAAATGTTAGAGGGAAATGATCCCTGGTTGTGTTATGAACATGACTTGGCATGACCTTGGTCATGCCAATCATTGATGTGAAAGGCCTTGTAGACAATGGTGGAAGGTTGGGTGCTAGGGACAAGAACATCTCACTCAGGAAGTGATGTGCTATCTTGGTAATAGAAGAAGCAACAAGCCTAGGATCCTTTATATTCCTAGTAGACATGGGTACTCTAGGATCCATAGGTTGTTGCAGAGAAACTATCACATCTATAGAAGAAGGTGGTGCAAGTGGTGCTGAGTTGTTAGAGAGTCATGAGCCTAGGTTTAGGGTGATAATAGAGAGGGATGGGGTAGGGTTTATATTTTCATTTAGGTTTGTGAGGAGGGAACATGTTGAGAGTAGAAGGGCACATCATGTCTAGGAAAGAGGGATGACATGGACCAATGGAATGCATGGGTTGGGATTTAGGTAAGGAGGAGGGTTTGGGTTGAGAGCTAGTTGTTTAAGGAAAAGGCGGGGGATCAAGAAATTGGGAGGAGGTATCAAGAATAGGAATATTGAGAGGAGGGAAAATTGAAGGATAGAAGACCTCTATGGCTTGAGGCCATCATTATTGTCGTCTAGTTTATGGATGACATTAGATGGTGGATGATGAATTGATTGGTTTTGGGGTGGGGAGAAAAGAAGAGGTGTAGAGGTAGCTAGGATGGGATTGGGTTGATGTGGTGGGGTAGGTTGGGCTTGAGGTTTAGGCTTTAGTTTAGGTGGGGGTTTGGGTTAAGAATGGTTCTTAGATATTGGTTGAGGATGGTTGATGGAAATAGGTTCAAGTGGAGGAGGGGTGATGGTGAAGTAATTGATGGTAAAATGTGGGTGATCCCACAATATTGTGTTCCACTTTTTGGCCTAATGGGACATTGAAATCAACATTTAAAACCAAATTTTAACTTTTTGTCACTTATAACTTTGAAGAGATGTGAGTTCTAGAGTTTTTTAAATTTTGTGTGTAGTTTCTAAATTTATTTTTAAAAAAAATTTAAAATTTTTTTTGTCATTTTTTAAGCTTTTTTAATAACATATTTTTTTATACTTTATAGTATTTTTAATGAGTGAAATTTATTCCATAATGCATAACTTTTATTAGAAATAAGATAAAATAATAATTTCTTAAAAATAAATCACTAACATCTATATCTAGTGCATGCATATTTTTTCATAATCTTTTGTTGTATATTTTATTTATTATTAATTTTTAATTCACATTAGTTATAATTTAGAGTTATTTTATTCCATATCGCATAACTTTTTTGTGTATATCAAAATTAATTTTTTATTGAAACAAAGACATCAATATGGAGTGCATAGATATTTTAATTTTTTTCCACATGCATCGAATAGAGCACCTTACATTTGATAAAAAGACTATGTTCACTAAAAAATAGAAAACAAAAAATCATAATTAATAGCTCGTATATTACAAATTATACTTTTTGGAAAGATTACTTTGAGGCCTACAATCCTGCAAAATTTCATGTCATGGTGACTATGTTTGATGGTCCAAAGTTTGGACCAATTGTGACCCAACAATGATGGCTAAGGTGATGAAAGAAAATAAAAAGGGCAGTTTTTAGGGAATTTTGCTCTTTCTTTTTATGTACGATAAACTAATTCCTATGAAAGACTATCTCCACCCACTTCAACTAACATTTATCTATCACATGGAACTGAGACTGACCACACCACAAAGCAAATAGGAAACATGAAACAAAAAAATAGATAGAGAAAATAGGAAAAAGCTAGGAATAAATGAACTTGAATTTAGTTAGGGTAGTTCTTGAAAGTGTTGGAAATGATGATCTATAGTTGCTAGCAAAGTATTAGGTCAAAAAGAGGCAAGATAGATGCATCCCTACTAGGGTAAGAGTGTAGGTGTCCCTAGAGTAGTAGTATTGGTACTGATAAGGGCATTGGTATAGTGTCTTGGCTTAGGATCTTCTTAGATTCTCAGATCTATCAAGTATTGTGGTTGAGATACTAAGTCCACTAAGTCTCACTATTTTTAAGTAGTGAAAACATAGTGTAAAAAGGTAAAGGAAATACATGCAAATGAGAGAAAAAATAGAAATATGGAACCCTAAATATGATGAAAAATAGAAAATAACAATACATAGGTTTAATATGATGTCAGAATACTCCTTGGTATATTTGGAAACTGTATGCCATATATTTCTAAGAGGTTAATTCGGCAAGTACCCAAGTAGGGGTTCTAATATAATGTCCTTATTAGGACTCATTTTCCTAACCGTTTCTTCTTAATTATTTACTTTTGTATTAAGATTTATTAATAAAAGCATCAAACACATATGCTTTGTAACCTACCCCTTTTGCTAAGCATGTTTATCTTACATGCATGGGAAGTTGTAGTTCTCTTGGGTATTATTAGTTTAAATAGAGGATTTAGATATAAGAATGGGTTATCTATGAATTATATTGTATTGAGCATTTGTTAAAGGAGGGTGTCACCTTGAAGAGGCCATCAATATGTTGTAATGTTATTATGTCAAATCACTGCAATATTATTCATTGTGTTCTCATTTTTAGTATTTATTTTTTGTACTTCATGTACCTAGATAATTTGTTGCAAGAAGGAATATAACATATGGTATCAAAGCTCTTTCTAGGGTCATATTGTATTGTAGCTTAGAATATTTTGGGTTGCATATGACTATCCACCATATGCTCTCAACTTGCCCTCACAGGATCTTAGTGATAAAAAAGTGGTTATAGAAGTAGTAGCACTAAGCATCCTACCTAAACTTTGCCATTTTTTCCTTGATAGTAGTTATTTTTATATATAGGATAGAAACCATGTGCTAAGGGTTATAAAATATCAAAAGAGTTTTAATTAGATAAGCTAGATTCCCCATAAATAGTTTGGTGAAGTGAGGAGGGTTTACACTCTAATACCCACTTCTATTTTCTAACCTTTTAGAAACCTACCCACTCAAGATTAATCATAGTTTTACAAGGTTTGGAAGATGATCATAGTCAAATGAGCTCTACATGTCATTGAGTAAAGATGAATGACCTTGAGATAAATGGGTTAAATATCATGGAATCCATGTATCTACCCACTCACTTGACTCACAATGATCTTAGTCACATTTAATACATCTCTAACAAAAAAAAAAATTATTGTGTCCAAATAGTCCATGTAATTGCATCTAAGATCCAAGATGAATGCATATTTGATTATTCATTGATTCTCTCACAATCTAATTTCTCTCTCGCCATCCCCTCATCAACCAACCAAAAGAACCTGCATACTTATGAATCAAGGGCCACTCCTTGTGACAATGCATAGTTACACAACTTAACAATAGAATCTGCATCATTGAATGTAGCACCACCTCTAATCTTTAGTTGTTCATTAACTAGAGATCTCTTCATGCATGCACCCGCTCCATCATGCTCTTATTTTCCATGCCCAACTTCAGAAAAATTCCAAATATGAGGTATACCCTTCTCTGTATACATTTTGCTTAACCAATAGAACATACAAGCATTCTTAAATTGACCAGTGCAGTTATCTGACCAAATGAGATGTTGAACCATTCTAATATCTTTTTATTGCAAAAACTCATAAAATTGTTAAAAACAATATTACAGATAGTCTAATGAATGAGATCAATCATCACTCATGTAAAAATGGTACTTTCTGACTATCTTGCTATTCTTTTCTATACTCTCAGGGGCATGTATATATGTGATGTGAACAAAAATAGCAATTTGAATAGAATTGTAGTATTGGGATTGGACTTCATTTTGTGCCTGCAACGTGTAATTTTTTGCAAAATCAACTATAGAGACAATAGTTCCAATTGGGAAAAAATCTTTACACATCCTAAACCACTGATCTAACCATCAAGACCTATGGTTGTGTCTGACATACTTGTAAAATAGATTTTTCTTAAAATTAGAAATAAAATTATTAACACTCACTTCTCTTGTAATCAACTCACATCTAGAACCTTCACCTCCAGTCTTCAAATTATATTTCACTATCTCGTATCTCTTTTTCTCAACCATTTTATTTCCAAAATCATTCTCACTGTCCTCATGAATACGTGATACAAGCTTTGATAGCCCACCGCATTGTAAACTCTTTTCATTTAAACAATAATTATTGTAGAAAATTCAACCATCATCTCTAACACATAAAAATAAATCTAATAAGTCCCTAGATGACTTTGGTAGTTGAATTGCACCACACTCCTGTAACATTTTGTTAGTGTGCAAAGTAGAATAAATATTACATAATAGTTCATGATACATAGAAAACTCCACATGGTATTTACAACATGTATTACAAATTTTAAGAGGCACACAATAAAAGGGCTGGACAAGATTCAAATGCCCTTTGTGAGATTGTCAAACCTAGACGTGTTTCACAAAATTGTTTGTACAATGTTGTTTGGCTACATTCCAAGAAA
This sequence comes from Cunninghamia lanceolata, assembly GCA_027924645.1. Classification (NCBI taxonomy): domain Eukaryota; kingdom Viridiplantae; phylum Streptophyta; class Pinopsida; order Cupressales; family Cupressaceae; genus Cunninghamia; species Cunninghamia lanceolata. The sequence goes on along the minus strand of BSBN01000635.1, from coordinate 11,931,582 downwards.
TGTTTAGGATGTGGTGTGCGGTCTTGATCACCAATTCTTAACTTTAAAATATCTTTTACATTGGGTGATACTCTAGAGTTAGAGTGCCAAAATCATCTAATTTCATCCTTTGTACTATTGATTAGCTTCTTATCAAATTGTGGAAGCCTACCATTGAAAGCCCAAGTATCATTTCTAAGAGGACTATCTAGTCTTGATTTTAATGCTAGTGCTTTTGATAATGTTTTACGGTTTAGGCTTAAGTCAAGACAAGTTTTCCTCATTAATCAAACCTTTCTTAATTGCTTGCTCACTATTGAGGTTGTTATTACTCTATGAGAAACTCTTTTATCTTTCTCAGGTTACTAGTATTTCCAGAAGAATTGAATGCATTGAAAACACTTCTAACAATAATTTTATTTCAATCAAACATTTTTTTTTATTTGAGTACTTAATTTCTTTAGTAAAGGTCTCATTTTGAACATCTTTAGTAATTGTACAAAAAGTTGGCATTGTTTGGTTAATGTTTTATTTCTAAAGTATTCATTTAAAAGTTTTGAAGCTCACAATCGAACTGTTCGTGACAACCTCTTGCCTTCGTGTTATTCCATTATGTTCTCATCAATTTCAAGTAACCATTTTGGGGTTCTTGGATGTTTTACAATTTCATTAGGCTCATTGGAAAATGATGGATGTGGGATTTCACTTTATTCTTGACAAAGGTCCTCTCTTCTTATGTAATTTGGAGATACATTGATTTTCATTATTTCATTTGTGTTATCAATCTCATCAATGTTATGAAGAATTGGCTCTCTTCCTATGTAATTTGGAGATACATTAATTTTCATTATTTCATCTATATTATGAATCTCATCAATGTTATGAAGAATTGGATAATGGAGTGCAATTTCAATATCATGCGGTTCATATCCACAATCTTCAAGCATATGTCTATGTTCTTCTTATTTGTCCATGATATTACTCTTATCAATGGGTGTTTCATAACATTTTGCAACATTTTCATTTGCAATATCATGGTAAATTTCATTCTTATCAAACATTTCATTATATTCAACATTAACACATTCAATTTGCATGTCATTAGAGGGTAAAGAAGAACCTTCACCTTCATGAGTATCCACCAAAACTTGTCTTACAATCCTCTTCCTTACTCTATCTTTTTTCCTAATTGCTTCAATTTCCTCCAATCCAAGTTTCCTCCTTTTTGCTCCCCATTATAAGAACAAAAACTATCACTCTAATGATTGAAACATTTAAATTTTGTGTCCAAGAGTGTAGAAAAATATTATTTTCCTATGATACATAGATATCATGGGTTTCTTGAGAGCATGGGGTTTGTGGGGGCCACTGTTGGGCCCAAAAATCTTCTTTTTGTTTTTTTTTAGGCTTTTAGGTAATGGATATCTGTTCCCAGGAGCCGATATCTATTACCTAAAGGCCAAAATCCTTTAATTTTGGTGGCTAATGGATATCCAAGTAATGGATATCTATTCTATAAAATGGATATCCATTACTAACAGATATCCATTAGTAACAAATATTAGTTACCTTTGCAAAAAAATTGTTTAGCCTCGAGAATGCCTTGGGTTTAGGCTTGGGAGCGTCAAGGTTGAATTTTCCTCTACTCTAACATGTATAGAGGTTTCACCCTTCGTGTCGACGACTTTTTTTGGTCCAAATTTGATGAAATGAAAAGGGTTTATTCAGGAAATTGTCATCATTCTAAAAATATAGGATATGCTTGATTATACTATTATTAAATAATTATTAATAATTTTCTACATAGAGAATGTATGAAATCCTGATGGACACACTGATTGAAAATATGTATAACTTTCAAACCATTTCAGCTTTCTCAAATCCAAAAGATGCGTCACACTCTATGCTTTTCTGGATACAGGTTAAAAAAAATTTGAATTCCATATTTTTTTGATCAAGTTAAGTTTTCTGGACAATTACTTTTTAATTTTTTTAAAAAGTCATAGTAAAAAATTCATAACTAATTCTTTTCTTGGAAAAATAATTAAAAAATATGCATCACATCTAGGCATGTGTCCTTTACTTATATTTAAAGATTCATTTTTTTTTGCTCATACTGAGGTTGGTTGGAATCACACCCACTTTTTTTTTTCTGAAACTTTTAATATCACTTCATTGAAATATTCATTTTTCACCAAATAAATTTACTTTTTTCCAAAAAATAATAGTATCCCATAAACTACATTCAATTCTCTATGAATTCTATTCTTACATATTTTTCAAATTGCTCAAAAATCACAATAATGGGTTACACTTTCTGGGACATCCTGATTTTTGTTGAAATCACATATTTCTAGAAAATATAATGATTTAAGCCTTGAAAGGTTCCATTTAAAGGATTTTAATTGAAGAGGGTTTGATCAAACCCCCTTAGATTCAAACCCCCTTGGATAGAATCCTGCTAGTTTTAAACCATACCTATCAAAATGCTGATAAAAAACCAATTTTGATTTATCTTTTGAGGGATTAAATGAGTTCATTTAAAATTTATGCTTTGTAAGTATGTAGTCCTTATTATAAGCTTCCCAAAAAATATAATTTTAAATATATTTAATTTGATTATTATATTTATTTTTTATTTCTTGTGAATGTATGTTTTTCATCTAACACCAAGTTCTCTATTCTACACACATGGAAAATTAGTAAATTACTGAAACAAAATTCTAAAAATATCTATGCACTAGGTATTGATGTCCTTGTTTCAACAAAAGAAAAAAAATTGAATTTCGATACATATAGAAAAAGTTATGTTTTATTGAATACGCCTATGTCTAAATTATAATTGGTTTGACTTCAAAAATTAATTAAAAATATATATATTCAACAAAACATTATGAAACCAAATGCATACACTATATATCAGTGTTACCAATCTAAATTAAAAAGAATCAGAATTTTATCCTTTGTAGAAAAAAAGTTGTGTTATGGAATACACATCACTTTAAAAAAATGATGTTTACTATTAAAAACTAGTTATCAAGGGAGACACAAAAAAATTTACAATTTAACTCCAATTTTTTTAAAAAATATATTTAGAATATACAAACAAAATCTCACAAATCACTAGTTTGCAATATCTTCAAATTTCTAATGGTTTAGCAGCTAGAGGTATTTTTTCGCCCATGATGATCCTGCACTCAACCATTCATTATTCTCTCATCCTCTCTCATCCTAGGGAAACGAACTTTTGAATTTGGTGCACTAAAGAAATCTATATTTCTATGATTATCCTATGAGCATTTTTATGACTAAAGAGTGTTGTTTTCAATCATTTCCTCATGTTTTTTGGGGATTAACCTAGGAAAACATGGCCCCTTTCAACAATAATGACATTCTTCCCAAGGTATTCCTAAATATTACCTATCCCCAAATATGAGAAAAGGCTAAAGAAATATAGGTGAATCATACAAATCAAGAAGCAATATTCTACAAATTAACAGATCACATCTATAGGCCTTCCCTAATCCACAAACTTGGCCCAACATAGAGAAAAAAAAGATTTTGATCCTAAGGTGATTTACAAACTATCATATTTTGTTCTTGATCTTGAGATTCCACATATTTTATAATCTACATTCAAATCATTCATTCCTTGGTCACATAGCTAAGTATCATCATTTATTACATTTACTTTCCTAAAATAGTTATTACAAATTATCAAATTTATTAGTCTGAACCCATCATCATTTAATCTAAGCTCATTTGTGCTTATTTGATTACATATATTTAATTAGCCTAGGTTAATGCATTAACCAAATTTTATTTTCCTTTACAAATACTTCCAAGAAATAGGGCATATCAAAGGGTTGTAGCTCAATTTATGAGGATGATGGTATGTTCTTTGATTATGCTTGTTGAACACACTAGGATACTGAGAGGGGGACGAATTAGTATCAAACAAATTTCAAATCCTTTGGAGTAAATTAAAACTTAAACATTACAACATTAACATAAACATGAAAGATCAACACAATGCACATCAACAAATAACACCAGATATACGTGGAAAACCCCAAAAGGGGAAAAACCACAGTGAGGATTAACTCACAATATATGAAGCTCAAAATTTACAACTTTGTTTTAGGGCTACAACCCAAGGAAGCTACTACTCCCTGCTGACATTTTTTTAGGGCTACAACCCAAAGAAGCTGCAACTCCCTGCTGACTTTGTTTTAGGGCTACAACCCAAGGAAGCAACTACTCCCTGAACTGAAAAAAACTTAGAAAAGATTACAGCATGACAATCCTTCTACTGTCTAAAACTGACAATGAAGCTTACACCTTTGATGATTGCAATTCTGCCTCTTCACTCTTCTTTTGATGATTGGATCTGTTAGGCACACTCTTCACTTCCCTCCTGCCACAAAAATGTCGTCAAGATGAATCAGGACAACCCTTATTTCTTCTGCTCTTTCTCCTTCAGTCACACATCATAATGCATATCATATTCATATTCTTCTCTTCACATATTCATCTTTGCAATAATACATCACCAAGATCAACTAGGTTTACAATATATACATGACATTACATTGATTTCATTAAAAATCGGCCAATACAACAAAAATATTACATTTTACATGTCAGCTAGAGATCACACAACATGAAACATGTAGAGGGAAAGCTCTAACATGAACTACATGCTACCCAGGAAGAGATACATGCCTTGTATATCCCAACACATGCTTATTTTGGTCCTAAACATTCTTCATAGCATCATCCTTCAAGGAATAACATCTGCATGCTTCAGAAATTTGAAATATGTCACCCTTAAGCAAGAACACATGAAGCTTGTAGCACATTGGTCTTTGCAATCTTGGTGGTACTCATGAATGATTAAACATTACTTGCACTTCTCCCAGGTGAGTCAGAAGGACCTATACACCATCTCCAAATGCTCCTTGAACTCTACACAACAACAACTTTGTGGCGCACATCATCAACATTCTTTAGTCGGCCAGGAAAGAGCATAACCCAACATCACCATCATTCTGGGCCACAATTAGTTCCAGAGAGAGAAGAAAACATCTTATAGAGCAATAGGAAACATCACAATAGCATCAAGATCATCTTCCATCAACCAATTTACCATTGCAAGTAGTAACAAGTTGGCGCACATTATCAACATATATTTTGAGAATAACTAGGCATCCAAAACTATCTGCATCACTTATGTTATTTGAAAACTGAACTTACGGACCTCTAAAACACTTGAACCTACATTGTAGTGTGTATTGTACATCTCTGAATATATCCTCAAAAATGCACAACCATATCTATCACTGCGGAGGAATGCAGAGCATTCCCACAATCCTTCATCACTACCTTATTCTGCTAGAGCACAGACCAGAATCTTGTCAGTTATAGCTTTCAATGCAAAGGAGCAAATGATTTGAAACTTTGTATTTAGCACCTTTACAACATACTGAACTTAACTTCTGAACTGCATGACCATATCTTCAAATGCGGAGGAATGCAGAGCATTTTATCAGGCAATCTTCCAGGTAACTGCCTGCGACATAAACCTTCACCAACTTTTGGAGGCCAGAATCAACACATACTTCCTTAGGAACAACATGAAGGATCATACAACATGCTACATGTCATCAACAACATCTTCTCATCCTCAACATAGCTTCTAATTCCCATCTTAAAATATCATCATTCATCTAAATGCTTGTAATTCCCATCTTAATATATTATCATGAAATCATTTCTGCTGACCACAAACATGCTCAATACAACTTTACTTGTCATTAATCAAGGCATGACATCCAACCATGAACATCAACAACCAACCATGAACATAGTATATCATCATCATAAGAATCCAAGCATAGTGTCCAAACTAGGTGTTGTCATCAACCACACAACCACATCAGTGATAACCATACCGAGTGTTGACATCAATGATGACTGCACAACCATATGTACAACAATCTCCCCATTTGGAAATTATGGCAACACACACCTGCTCATTCTCCCCCTTTAACATCAAGGACAAAGATCAACTTCTTCTCCCCTTAGGCCACAAACTCTCCTTTTCAACCTTCTCCCCTGTTAGCAACAACCACTACTTGCTCCCCCTGAGAGGTAGCCACCATCAGCCTAGGAAAAGATATAACCTGAATTACTCTCCCTAGATAGATGCACCACTATGCATCTAGCAAGAAGAAGGGGGGTGGGCAATTACCCCTAACCTTTGCCAGAGATACTCAAAAGTGTCTTTTGCAAGAGCCTTTGTGAAAATACCTACAATTTGATCCTTTGTTGGAACATATTCCAACTTCACTTTCTTATCTGCAACCTTCTCTCTCAAAAAGTGATACTTGATTAATAGATGCTTGGTTCTAGAATGCATCACTAGATTCTTTGAAATATTGATAGCACTTGTATTATCACACAAAATAGGAATAGGCTCATCATATAGTACCTTGATATCCTTCAAAGTTTTCTTCATCCACAACACTTGTGTACAGGAGGATGCTGCTGCAATATACTTTGCCTCTACAATTGATAATGACACTAAATCATGTTTCTTACTATGCCATGGAACTAATATGCTTCCTAAAATGAAAGCACCACGACTTGTACTTTTTTTTATCATCAACACAACCAGCCCAATTAGCATCAATGTAAGCACTCAAATCAAAATCATTACCTCTTGGATACCATAGGCCATAATTCAGAGTTCCCTTTAAGTATCTGAATATTCTTTTCACAGCCTTCTCATGAGTTTTCTTAGGTTTAGCTTGATATCTAGCAACCACACATATTGCATGCATAATATTAGGTCTAGAAGTAGTCAAGTACAATAATCCTCCAATCATAGATCTATAAAGTGTCTGATCAACCTCCGATGACTCATTATTTTTGCTCAAGTGACAACTAGTAACCATAGGAGTACCTATTGGTTTGGAATCTTCCATACCAAATTTCTTCAACATCTCCCTAACATATTTAGCCTAAGAAATAAAGATACCATCATCTAGCTGAATAATTTGAAGTCCAAGGAAGAAAGACATTTCACCAATCACAAACATCTCAAACTTTTTTGCATCTCCTCTACAAACTTCTTACACATATCGTCATCTCCACCAAAGATAATGTCATCAACATATATTACAACTATCAAAATCATGTCTCCTTCTTCCTTAATGTAAAGATTAATATCTGTGGTACCTTTCTTGAAGCCTTGCTAAAGTAAGTACTTATCCAACCTAGCATACCAAGCTCTAGGAGCTTGCTTGAGTCCATACAAAGCCTTTTTGAGTCTGCACAGTATGTCCAGATCTTCTGATAACTAAAAGCCATCAGGTTGCTCAATGTAGACCTCTTCCTCTAGATCACCATTCAAAAATATTGACTTGACATCCATCTAATAAACCTTAAAATTCTTGTGAGCAATAAGGACAAGAAACATTCTGATTGCCTCCATCCTAGCTACCAAAGCAAAAGTCTCCTCAAAATCAATGCCTTCAACTTGAGAATAGCCCTTACATACCAATCTTTCTTTCTTCCTCACAACTTCAGCATCTTCATTCAGCTTGTTCTGAAACACCCACTTTGTTCCTATAACATTCTTATTGGTTGGTCTGGGAACCAATTCCCATGTTTGATTCTTCTCTATCTAGTTCAATTCTTCTTTCATTGCCTTCAACCATCCATCATCTCTGATAGTAAACACAAATTCACTTTCTCACTTACCTTAGAAAACCTTCTCTTGGTCTACACACCTTCATTATTATTTCCAATGATCTGATCTATTGAATGGTTCATTTGAACATACTTTGCTGGAGTCTTAGGAATCTTCTCTAATTCTTGTTCCTTCTCTTCTTTCTCCTCTTCTTCTTCTTTTTCAATGCAGAGGGGTATATCGGATCCGCTATCCTCTAGTTCTTATGAGATCTGATATAAGTCTTCATCTACCTTGACATTTGTGCTTTCAATCATCTTTCCCAACCTCCTGTTGTAGCATCTACAGGCCTTGCTTCTGGTTAAGTAACTAAGAAAGATCCCTTCATCACTCCTTGAATCAAACTTTCCTAGGTCTTCTTCATCTCTTCTGATGTGGCATTTGTTGCCAAAGATTCTGAAGTATCTAACAGTGGGAGGTCTTCCATACCATATCTAATAAGGGGTCTTCCATACTATATCTCAGACAGATTTGCATCTTTCAACATTGCCCTAGCCATCTCTTGCATAGTCTTGTTCTTTCTTTCCACTACCCCTTTCTGTTGAGGGGTCTTACGAGTAGATAGATGTCTCCTAATACCATGATCTTCATAGAACTTTTCAAATTCATTAGAAGTTGTAGACTCCTAAAATTGTCCATGTCTTACAACATCACCTTGTCGATACATTACTTGAGACATCTTATAATATTGTGTCCTAGGACCCTCACATACCCCTTTCATCACCTCATTAGTTAAATAAACCATATTTATTTAGCTAATCCCATTTTAATCCCTCATCCAATTAATTAAATAAATTATATTTATTTAATTAATTTCCACTTTTCTCTTATCCAAATTAATTAAATAAATTAAAGATTTATTTAATTAATATATTCAACATCATTCCTTTTCAAAATTAAATAATTTTATTATTTAATTCCACATTTGTCTCTATCTTTACATGGCTAGAAGCTTCTAATCCTTGTAAGGTGGAAGCCATTTGACTTTAATTTCTCTCATTGAACCCTCATGTGACACTAGTCAAATGACAACAACTCCAACTATCATTTAATCCTAGCCATCCATCACCAATCTAATCCTAGACGTTCATTCATATCACTCATTTCCTATAAATGAAGCCTCACCCAAGCCATTTATGACACTTTTGGAGGGATATTTTCAAGTATCATTATGCTATTGAAATCACTCTAGGTCTTCTCATCCATTGTCTTCACACTATTGTTATGCTACAGAAGTGAGCAATCAACCTTCCAACCAATCAATCATCCATCAAAGAGAACAAATATGGTAGATTATGGTGCATCTACTTCATTCTATTGTGTGTTGAGGACTTGGTTTGAAGGTAAAGGTATTGGGTTTGTTACATTATCTTCATATATCCTTTCAATCCATTTTTTCATCAACATTTTTGGCATGCTTGCTCTAACCCTTGCTTGTTGCAAGTTTGTGTGTTTAAATTTGCAACTCTAACATCTTTTTTGTCAAGTTTGAGAAATCAACTTTTGCAAGTGATTTCTTAGCCCAAATTTGACCTCACTGTTGAGTCTGGGAGGCCTAATAGGCAAATATCGACATAATATACTATATGTTTTTCTCACAAGAAAATTTTTGAAATTTTTTTGTTTGCAGATCTGTATAGTACGGATCCATACTGTACGGACCCACTCTACACAAATCTATCCAAATCAGAAGTTTAAAAAATATTTTGGGTTGCCATTTTGTTTTCTGCATAGGTGTTTGTCAACAATTTTTATCTTTAATTCTTACTACACAGGTTTCAAACTTTCTGTCGACTGCCTAAACACAACAAACTCCTCTATTTGTCGTCTTCTACATCCATTTCTCGGTCGACTGTCAACAATCCCTCTGCTGCCTGTTAAACTTTTTTTGACTGTTTCTTTTCCACTGCCATTCTCCATTTCCCCCTCTGCTGATTGGTTCACACCCTCGTCGATCCTATTGTCGCCACCTTTTTAAACTTGTCGACTCCTCATCACTGCCTTCGAGATCACCCATTTAGTTTTAAACATAGTCTCGCTTAAGTTTAGTTTGATTTAGTATTAAGTATATCGTTTAGTTTGATTTAGTATATAGTTTGATTTTAATATTAATATAGATTTTAACTTTAGTTTTCCTTTAGTATTTAGTATTTAGTTTATTTTTCATTTAGTATTAATTTTTGAAATTAATTTAGTATTCTATTTTAGTTTAGTATTAGAGTTAAATTTTCATTGTGATTTAGATTTTAATTTAAATATTAACTTTAGAGTTTAACATTTATTTTAATTTAAAATTAACTTTAGATTTTTATTTTAACTTTAGATATAAGTTTTAATTTTAATTTCCTCCTAGTATTACTTTTTAATTTCAATTTTTATTTAGATTTAAATTGTAAATTTGATTTTAATTTTAATTTTCATTTAGTATTAGATTTTACTTTAGTATTAAATTGTTATTTAGATTTTAATTTTTAATTTAGTTTTTATATTAATTTAATTTTTTAATCTAAATTAATTTTCATATAGCATTTTACTTTAATTCCGATTTCACATAGTTTAAATTTTTTACTTAATTTTTTTAGTCTAACTAGTTAATTTTTTTTTTCCATAATCTAGTCATTTTTCGCGTTTTAAATAGGCCATTTTTTTGTTTTGCTTGTCACTAACTTTTTATTGAAGCCATATCATTTGTTGAAGATAGTTTTTATCAAACTACTCACAAGTGGCTTGCAGATTTTGCTTGTCAAAGACATCATTTGAAACCTTGTGCTTGCTTTATCTTGTGGACCTGATTGTAGCTTGTGGAGTGTGCGTCGTCATCAAACTTGAAAACAACATTTCCTGGTGCACTCAACATAACCCTTGTCTTTCATTTGATCATAAACTTGTTTGCCATCACACTTCGATTTGGGATTTAAAACAAACAATTGTTTGTCATCACACTTTGAAATTGGGCTTAAAATGAACTTGTGTCTTCATCATCACATTTAGATTAGGGTTTCAAATGAACATGTGCTTGTATTGTTTGGTGGATTTGAGTGCGATTAAGGGTGTGTATGCTCTTCTCATGCACTTTATGTGACCTTGAGAATCAAAAACATCCTTTCATCCATTCACTTTCACAACACACATTTCAATTATCTAAAGAGTAACGACTAAACATTGTGAGTGTGAATCATGTTTGTGTGTGTATGCTCTCCCCTCGTACTGTAAGGTGACCTTGGAGATCAAAAGCACCCACTCAATTTACTTTTGTCACCCTTCCTAGGAGGTCTGCTTGGAGACACACCACTCCAAGGGATGACCTTAACTCTAGCGTTCCAATGGAGTCCAAAAAGTGAGAAGTGAATCGAAAGACACCCCTCTTGGAAGTTGAAATCTTGTCATTGGGGCTAATCCCCCAAGAACTTTATACCTTGGGGAAGTGAAGGTGAAGGGTGAGTTACCCCCATCTCTTGGCTGTGTGGCATTATTTCATTTTCATTTCACAGAATTGGGCCTCCCGTACCTTGTGTATATTGGGGACATCCGTAGTCAAACTTGTGTATCCTAGACTAAGACCTATTGGCCACACCCCCTTGACTAATATTAGGCTTGTTGATTTCTTCAAGTGCCTGCATAATCACAACAATCAATTTTTAAAGTCAAACTTGCTATTGTGTCTTGTGTGTGTGATTCATGCATGTACATGTGAAATCTTTTGTTTGAAAATTACCAAAGTCAAGCTATCAACACAAACACATTCTACATCATTCTAAGTATCCTTGTCATCACATCCATCCTAAGCCAAGTCATCCTTATTGAAATCCAAATCCTAATCATCCTACGTGTCTTATCCACACCATCATAATCATTATCCACCCCAAGTCATTTCAAGAGTCTACTCGTGTCTTTCACCCCCGCCTATCCTCTCGAGGGGCATCATTCCACATCATTCAATCACCCTCATTCCACATCATCCAATCACCATCATCCTAATCTTCATCCACAAGCCAATAAATTTCATCCATCTCATCATCCTTATCATAATCGACCTTCATCCACATTATCTACATAATCATTCCACATCATCATTCTAGTTCTAGTCCATCACTTGTCAAAATGGTTGTGATCATTAACAAGCCTAGGTCAAATCCAAAACCCAAACTCATACTTCGAGGAGGCCCTCCTTCTAGCTCCAATGATGAGAAAAGTCTAAGACCCAAACTCATACTTCGAGGAGGCCCTCCTTCCAGCTCCAATGGTGAGAAAATTCCAAAACCCAAACTCATACTCCGAGGAGGCCCTCCTTCTATCTCGAATGATGAGAAAAATCCAAGACCCAAACTCATACTCTGAGGAGGCCCTCCTTCTAGCTCTAATGATGAGAAAAATCCAAGACCCAAACTCATACTCTGAGGAGGCCATCCTTCTAGTCCCAATGATGAGAAAAATCCAAGACCCAAACCCATACTTCAAGTAGGCCCTCCTCCTAGGTCCAATGATGATGAGAATCTTGTAGATCATGATGCATATTTTATAACACAACCTTCATTTAACACATCATCCACTATACCATCTCCCGCTCAACCTCAACAACTTCCACCTCAATCCCATATGTCATCCCCACCAAATTCATACCACCCTAGTCCATCCACATATCAAATCCATCCTACATCAACCTATCCCACTTCTTTCAATGTTAACCAACATCCATATCAATTCATATCCCAAAAACATCCATATCAATTCACATCCCAAGAACATCCATATCAATCCATACCCCAATATCTTCCACCTACTTATTCCAACATTCCACCTCAACCCAAAATCCATTCACAAGATTATACAAGTCATCCCTTGCAACACGATCAAGTGTCTTTAAGTCTTCATGCTACCTTTGACAAGGGGAACACCACTCTAGCCTATGCATCTTATGGGTATCCTCCACCATCCAATCAAATGCCTATCCCAAATCCTACTAGTCCTATACCAACACCACCATGTACTCCCAATCCTAATTCATTATTTCCTCCACCTTCTAATCCATTAAGCCATTCATTATCCTCCCCACTATCTAATCCTCCATTAACTCCATGCCCTAAATTCAAATCATGCAAAAGAAAACCTATGGGGTCATCCAAATCTACTCATCTGATGTCAATCCCATCTAGTACAAGCAATCCCAATACCAATTCATCCAATCCATTTGACCATCCATCTAATCAAAATCAAAATCCTAAGCCTACAACATCTTCCACCCCTTTTATCCCTCCACCATGGGATCTATCCACTCCTAATCCTAATATATCCAATACCCCTATTATCCATCCACCAAATCCTACCCCTAAGCCTACAACACTATCCACCATTTTTATCCATCCATTGTATTTCCCATCCACCCATACACTTATGAAGGATGTGATTTGATGGCTATTAGCAAGGAATAAACCATCTCCATGTCAAACATCTATCCTTGATCCTCTCCAAGAGCCTTCAAACACCATGTCTAATCCTCCAAATACATCATGTATTCCACAACCCATCGAGCCTATTGAAGAGTCTACCTCCATGAGTCCAAGTCAAGATCCATTAGACCCTCATGTTGTTGACCATTGAGAATCTATTAAGCCTCTCCAAGAGTCTCCCACATCCACTTCCATTTCCACAAAAAATCAAGAGCTATGCCAAGAGTCTAGTCCTAAGCACGTGGAAACATTAGCCCCTCATACAAATCAAGGTCAAATCCCCTCCATTCAACCCATCCACAACCTATACCTTCTTTATGATCAAGATATTATCTATGATCATGAGCCTATCCATGAGTAAAATGATCCCATCCATAGCATGCTTAATCCTATTTATGATCAAGCTCCCATCTATGATCAAGATCCTATCTATGATCAAGAAATCCATGATGATCCTCTTAGTCAACTTTATGCATTCCATGGTCAAGAGCTTATTACTCCATCTATCCATAATCCTATAACCATCCACGAGCAAGATATCCAAATTGCTCCTATCCACCCCCCATCTAGCCCTATCCATCATCCAACAACATCCACTTCCCTTGATGAGAAACTTGCCTCCCAAGCACCCATAGAGTCAATCAAACCAATAGCTTGGATCTTAGTGAGCATAATGATAATCAAGATCCTAATGATCCTTTGTCATCCAATATCAACCATGTTGCAAATCTATCATACCCCTTTGGTCTTACTACCTTTATCCATGAATGTTCTTCCTTAGGGAAGGTACAACCATTATCCACCACCTCACCTTATCTATCCAATAAGGAACTCACATTTAGTGTCAAAAACACATATAGTCCCATTGTTCATCACATACTCCAAAAAATGAACTATCAAGGTAAAGGCTTAGGCCTTCATGAACAACGTATTTTGAAGCCTATCCATGTCAAGGTCCCTCCACGCTCATATGGACTTGGATATACACCCCAAGGAAAACAATCTCAAGATGTTGGTACTTCCTCCATTACTCCTAAATTCACTCCTTTTCATCCCAAACCCCATGCATCCTATTGATGGTTTCAAATATTGGCTTCTTTTATGTTGTTTTATATGCTTTCAGACTTTATGCCTATGATATTCTAGATACTTTTCCAAGACATTACCATCATAATATGTTGTCTTTTTATATATTCTGCAAACCTTGAACCTATTCTGTCAATATGAAATATGGTGATAATATTTGTTGATTGAATGAGTTAGACATGAGTATGTATGCATATAGATGAGATTTTATAGTTTAATTATGAAGGTTATTTGCATGAGTATGTTCTATGGATTAACCCTTGTGCAACAACGAGTATGTGGCATCAAGGAAAGGAGAATTCATAGCACATTGCAAAACAGGGCATTAAAGGAAGTGACAGTTAAGTGCTAATTGAAGCTGAACGTGATCATTATGGAAGAATAAATACAGAAGAATAAGACTTGTTCTAGGATTCTAATTGCATCTTATGTGTTTTGTATACGAGTCGTTGTATAGGGATTCTTATCTGAATAGGACTCTCCTTCCTTTGTTTAGTTGGAGTTAATAAATCAATCTTACTTTGTATCCTAGTATCTAGGAATGGATTGATGGTTAAAGGTAGTTGGTAGTTGCATAAAACTCTCCCGTTTCTGTATAAGTTAGGGGGGATGAGTTTGATGTCAAGTTAGTTTTTTTCAAGTTACTTTATTTTATAGTTGCTCAACTGTTACTCTATTTTTCTATGTTGGAAGATCTAGATATGTTTTATTGAATACAATATGAAAAGATTTTGTTTATGATATGAATTGAATACAACTGTGTTATGAGAATGCGTGAAATTCTGAAGTAGATTTGATTTCTAGTTAAGTGAGATAGTCCCCTAAGCTGGCCACTCAAGGTACTGATCTTCACTTCATGTATTTCCTTATTTATTTATGCATTTTTAGTTAAAGCTGTTTCTCTGCTATTTCATAAATTGCATTATGAGTTAAGTAAAATATCCTAATTGTCATTTCCAGTAGTTGTGGTTCATGAACAAGTGTATGATTTGTCTACTTTAAGTCCTCCAGAGGTTAGTATTAGTTCTTTTATCATTTCAAATGTTTTGAGTTAATTCTATAATTTCCTGTTGTTAGCAATTATCTACAACTTATGCTGAAGGTACTCGTAGCCACTAGGTTTTGTAACTGTTCTTACATTTATGAGAATTCCAGTAAAGTAGAATTACCTAAATAGGATTGAATAGGCTAGTTTAGGAGAATATGAGTCTCTAAAGGCATATATAGTGAAGGTGCCATGATAAGCTTACGCTCCTTTGTTGATAATTTAATGTAGGAAGTACAATGATAGAGTGGACTGTTTAGATAGGTTTACCCCTGAATTATGTTAAGTCTACAACGCATTAGTTTTCATCTACATTTTTGGTGCCGTTGCCGGGGATGGTGCTACCTTCATAGGCTCATTTATTTTTTTTACATGCTTTCATAGTTTAAACTTTGATTCTAGCATTAGGATTAATAAATTCACTTTTTAGGAAGCACTAGAAAGTATACTAACATTGTGTAGGACCACTGGAATATAAAGCCAAATTCACTGTATGTGGAGGCAGAGAGATAACCAAGGTAGATTCCTCCCTTCAAATTTTTAGGATAGTGAAGAAACAACTGACTTTATCAATTATACAGTAGAAAGTGCTGAAGAAGGATTTCCTCTTACATCTTCATCAACACCTTCTACATCTTCATCAGCTTCTTCCACAACTACAGAAGGGACCTTTAGAACCATGGTAGATGCTGTGGTGGAAGATCCTCCAAGACAAGCAATGTTTGAATTCCCTATCCCAGACCAAGCACGGGCTGCTACTCTGAAAAATATACCACCTTCCGCATTGCCTGTTTTCTATGGCTTGGTGACCGAAGATCCTGACACTTTCCTGTTTGAGTTTGATGTCTTGTGTAGGAGTTATGACTACACCACTGATCCTTACAGGCTCAAGCTATTCCTTGCCACATTAAGAGATACTGTGTTAAGATGGTTTATGGGGTTGGGGAAAGATGTCATTCCAGAATGGGATACCAAAGACAAAGTTCCTAGAAAAATATAAAGAGTACTGTAGAGGACATGATAGGAGGAGAGATGACATCTTTAGAATGTCATAGAAAGAGGATGAACCGCTAGAAGATTATATTGAAAGATTCTAGTTTGCCTTGAAGAAAAACCCTCAAAATAGATTGTCTAAAGAATCACTGAAGTTGGTCTTTTTGAGGGGGGTTAACGATGACTGCATAGATGCCCTCAATCTCATTGGAATAGGGGATATATTTTAACTTCCCTTTGAGGATGTCTGTAGAGCTTGCACAAATTATTCAAGAACTTTCACCAGTGGAGATTAGTAATTTGCTGACCAACATGAAAGAGGATATCATTAGCCATATGGCTACACAACTGGACACTCTTCACATTAAGAAGAACTAGGAAGAGGCAGATGCAATGCTTACTGAATATTGCCCCGGCTGTAGGTAGAGGAAGGCTAATTGTAAATGCAAGAGGGTGGCCAATATCCAACAAGAGAAGATTGAAAGACCATAATTGCAGCCATTTGAAGGGGAGGATGGGCAATTGTTCCTTATAGCTCAAAGGAGACATTAGCATCAAAGACATGGTATGCCCTCTAATCCACTTAATTTTAATTCACCCTTTCCTACTGCAAACCAAAATTTCTTTGCTTGGAATACTCAACAATGGCCTGACAATCCAAATGCATGGCAAAACCCACAATGACCTACTCCACAACCTGGTTGGAACCAACATCAGCCAAACCCATGGCCCCAACAAGGTTTTCAAGGTTCCAACTATAATCCCCAGTGGCATACACAACAACCTCAATGGCAGCCTCAATGGAACAAGAACCAACAATGGCAGTAAAATGCAAATTACTAGCAACCTATGATTCCATCTCAACCACAATAGCTAGCCATAATGCCACCATCAACAACTCAAAGTCCACCTCTTAGACCTACCCAAATCCCTACTCAACCTGCACCTAACCCTAACAATAAACCTGTTCAATAGGCTTATACTAACGAGGTGATGCAATACTCCACCTATGGGGTGGAAGTGAGTAATGTTTATCTCAGATCAGGGAAGCAACTTTCAGGTCCTTCATCTCCCCAAATTACAGAACTTGAAGATGAAGAACTCACAGAGGAAGCCTCAAATAAACCACATTTGGAACCCGGACCAACTCAAGAACCTCAGACCATTTCACATCCTAAGCCTCCTTTCCCTGAACACTTGGCTATCCAGAAACAACCAGCACAGTTTGGAAATGACCTCATAGGCCAGTTCCAATACATAAGCATAAAGATTCCCTTAATCCAAGCCATAAAATATATTCCCATCTACACTAAGACTATCCAAGACCTCTGCATAAAGAAACTAGGAAGAAAGAGAATAGACCCAAAGACAGTTCATGTTTTGGGCAACCTAGCTGACATAATGTTAGGGAACATAATTGTTCCCAAATATATAGATCCAGGTAGTCCAGTGGTGGATGTCAAAATCAATGGGACTCTAATTAAGAATACTCTGATAGATTTAGGTGTTGCAATTAATGTAATGACTAAGGAGACAATGCATACACTCCAATTGAACAACCTTAGGCCTACTCAGACAGTCTTGCAATTAGCTGATAGGTCTATAGTCAAACCTGAAGGAGTCATTGAGGATTTGGTCATTACATTAGATTCTTGGGAATACCCTGCTGATTTCATAGTCCTGCAGCCAAAGGTTAATCTTGTCGGTTATCCTCTTATACTAGGCAGACCATGGCTTGCCACTGCTGATGCATTTATAGGTTGCAGGTCTAGTAATATGATCATATCCAATGGGACCGTCACTAAGAAATTGGTTTTATATCCACCAGCCCAACCATACCATGAGCTTGAGTAGACCATTTGGCCTACCCTAAAAGATGAGGACAACTATTCCCTGCAAAACTTGATGACTATTGAACGCATCCCTTTACTAGATATTCAAGATGAAGATGAGTTAATTGCTCACATTATACAAAATGACTGTGGGAGGTACCCGCAGCAGTAGGACTATCTTGCTTGCAAGACCCTTTGAGCAACATAATACCCAGTAGTTCCTTAGAGGAGGTATCCCAAATATTTCATGCTTTATTACCCCAACAATGCTTACCAGTATTACCTAGCCTTGATTTGTCTTCTATACAAGAGCTGTCCAAACAATTAGAAATCAAGCCAGGAAAGATGTTGACTATTAACAATGCATTGACTGATGAACAACATCAATCCCTGCATGAAGTATTGCAGACACACTCAACAACATTTACCTGGGATTACAGTGACATGAAAGGCATTGATCTTGCCTTATGCATGCACAAAATATACATTGATGATGGCTATAGGCCTATCAGGCAGCATCAGAGGCACATGAACCCTGCTCTCAAAGAGAGTGAAAATTGAGTTTCAAAAGCTTTTGGACGCAGGCCTTATATACC
Source organism: Cunninghamia lanceolata (assembly GCA_027924645.1). Taxonomy (NCBI): domain Eukaryota; kingdom Viridiplantae; phylum Streptophyta; class Pinopsida; order Cupressales; family Cupressaceae; genus Cunninghamia; species Cunninghamia lanceolata. Next base: position 11,912,848 of record BSBN01000635.1, on the reverse strand, counting down.
CCATTTCAGATAGTGAATGGTTTTCACCATTGGTCATAGTGCCCAAGAAAGGTGGCAAATGGAGAGTTTGTGTTGATTACAGAGAACTAAATATTGCTACTAGAAAAGATCACTTTCCATTGCCATTTATTAACCAAGTTCTTGACTCTTTAGTAGGCAAGAAATATTTTTCCTTTCTTGATGATTAAACAAGTCTTTCCTAATGGTGTAGTCCAATTACAGACCATTGATGAGGTTAGGTTTTCATTGCTAGTAAATGGACACAGGCTGAAACTGTATAAGAAGCCACTTCAGAAGGATGATTTTCTTGTTTCTCTAGCTACTCAGTATGGTACTCCTGGCACTCCTAATGAAGGTTCTGTAACACCAGCCGATACACCGTCAGAAGATGATCCACCAATCCTGTCTAGTGATGCAAAGGTTGGGTTGCAATACTCAACCCCTGTCGCTGAGACCTAATTTTTCATGCTTTATAATTCACATGCACACACAACATGCTATCCATTGTAATCAAAGTTAACTTTAGAGGGACCTATTTTTAACATGCAGTAGGGACCTGGTATAATGATTATGTACACATTTAGTCAAGACTTGTACTGCGGGTACCCATAGCAACAAATGTCTGCAGAAATTTTCAACACTTTGGCAAAATTCCATTCTTCTTCCCACACATTTCATTCCTTCTACATGTGCTTCATCCATTTTAAATAAACCAACGGTTTCGGCATGCTTGTTCAAATCACATTCACAAGTTGTTGCATCAAATATTGCGATCTGTCACATCACATTAATTCTGACGTACCCACCACCCTCCCATCTACTCTATGCACATCACTCTGCTCATGCCTAATAAATGCCAAGTACATATTCTTTAGTTCCAAGGTGCTCGCTCAGTGCTCTCTATAATAGATGCACATAAGGTAACCTTTAATGATTAACTTAAAATTTCTATTTATATTCATTATTACTTATTGTTTATTTCATGCATGTGGCAATATATCACCCTTTCCATTTCATCATTACTCTTCCATCCCTGCAAATTCATTCGTGAAGTGCGGTCACTTCACATTTCAGTTGGGGGGAGGGGTATATGGTCAGTTATTTTTTTTATTTTTGCCATCAAGTTTTTAGAAGCTGCCAAGGTTTTCATGTGCTGTTTTCCATGATAGTTGACTTGCCCTAAAGTATGAGCTTGTTGTTTCCCTGTGAGTGAGCTGAAATTTAAAAAATTTTCATAACAAAGAGCTCTAAAAGCTACAATTTGGGGGGGGAGAACTGAAAGGCAGTCTTCTGAAGGTGGTAGAATTGAAATTAGGCAGAATTAAGAATTGATGAGAGTGCAGAATATAGGTGCAATGCGAGGTGATGTTATCAAAAGAGAGCCATTGGTGCATAAGGAGATATTAGAAGATGTATTGGTTCTACCACTCTTTACCAGAGTGAAGTGGTTAGATTACTTTTTGAAATTAATGGAGTATGATAATGAAATGGCAAGGGATTTTGCAACAATGTTGCAGTATGATGAAGCAACAATCATGGGATTGGTTGTGGATGCCTCTGAAACAACCATTGCCTAAGTCACCGGATTACCACGTACAGGGTCTGAGTATCTAGCTTGTGCTAATGCAGCTGTGGTGAGGGAAGAATTTTGCAAGCATGGAGAGAACCTAGACTCGACCACACAAGGTACAAAGACATTGTCCCTTCCATTCTTTTTGGGGAAATGTGCTTCGTATATTATCAAATATATTACTTGTGATGGTCAACATAATTTGTTGTCTTTGCACATTTTAAGTTGTTGAATCACTTGCGTCATGACAAGTTGGTTAATGTTCCCAATTATCTTTATAATATGTTGAAAAGAATGGAATTTGAGTATCAAAAAAGGCAAACAGAGACTACATTGTCCCATCATTATTTGATAGCTCTATTGATTAAAAGGAGTTTGAGAATTCAACACCCACAGGTTGATTGGGATGCTTTTAAACAATGCATGGATATTTCAAAATTATTGGAAGTAGATGAACCTCAACAAGAGCCAGAACCAGATGCAGAACCTAATGTTGAACCTGACGTTGAACCTGATGTTGAACCTAAAGTTGAACATGAACAGGAAGAGCCATAAGAGGAAATTCCTCTAGAAACTAGGCTAGTGATAGTAGAAGAACCCTCACCTCCTAACCCTAAACCCATGAGAGGAGCTATGAGAAGTGACACTTCTACTTCTTCTAAGAAGAAAAAGAGTAAGAAGAATGTAGAAAAGTATAATGGTGTTGAGAAAGAGAAGGGTGCAGGGGAGAGGAAGAAGAGGGGAAGTAAGAAAAAGAGAAAAAGTGAAGAGAAGCCAGAAACTGTCACACCTAGGCGTTCAGGAAAGTTAAAGAGGCAGAATGTGGGAAAAAGAGTTGATAAGGAACAAGGGGAAGTAGAAAAGGAAGAAGCACGAGAGTAGCAAGATCCAACACTATTGGACACAACTTCAGAAAATGAAGGAAATGCCTCTGAGAATGCTCCTACTGATGCTAGTATACATGCTAAGTGAAGAAGGTATGTTTCTTCATCTTTTGGTTCTGATTCAGAAGACATTTTCATTGCAAAGAAGGTGGAAAAATTAGTTCCTAGTAGCCCTGCTAAAGAAATTTTTGATGTCACTGGAACTAAGGATGAAAGTTTTGATTTTGGAAAAGAAAAAGAGTTGTTGGAAGATAGAAATATAAGGCAAGAACTTCAAGAAGCCCTTGATAGAATAAAATAATTAGAAGAACAAGTGAAATAGTATGAGGAAAAGGATAGGGAAAAAGAGATAAGAATACAAGAATTGGAGGAGAAATTCAAACCTATGGTCATGGAACCAATATGGATCTATTAGCATAGGTGGTTGAAAGTAAAATGGAAAATGAGGGAAGTGAAGCACCAATTCTGCAGCCTCCTATAATAAGACCTCCAACATGCCTCACTATTCTATCTTTGGGTTTTAAATTGATGAAGTTCAATAATGAATTCAAGCAAGAAAAGGAAAACTAGGAGAAAGAGAAACAAATTCTTAATGCATGTCATTAGAAAGTAAAAATTCTGAATTGAAAAGGTTGGAAGGGAAGCTGACAGAGGTAATTGATAGAGCAATTAAAATCATTGAGTGTAGACCTCCACCAAGAGTTTATGCATTGTTTCTTAAAGAAAAAATTCTTAGTTTTCAGTTTAATAGATTCATTAATGATCAGCCTATTTCTATCTATTCAAGGCATAATTTTTTCTAGTTATTTCAAGAAGTCAGTCTAGAGGAACAAGATTAGTTGTGTGAATATTGTTTGCACAATTACTTGATGGTAGAAGATACATAGTGGAACCCCTTAATTTATGTTCAGGATTTTCAAGTTAGGGCACTGTCATCTTACTTCAGGAATGAGCAACTCAGAGGGGAATTGATGGATAGGTATGAGGAACAAGAAAAGAAAGTGCCACTATAGATTAGGAAAGAATCCTTAAATCCCAATGTGATCCTGACCCAATGGTTAGCACTCCTCTCTCATAATGGTCTAGGTAAAGTAATTATGGATTTGAGACTTAGGGATTATAGAAGGATACATCTGTTAGCAGTGTCTATTCTTCAGAATTTCCAGAGGTATGTGCAAAACAGATGGATAGTCTAACCCCAGAATTGTAGAAGAAAGAGCCTCACTCTTTCTACAATTTTATGAATATGTTTGAGAGATTGCGCAGGTACATCCAGATTTTAGAGCAAAGAGGAGTGGCATGGCTACCCCTTACTTATCACCATCCTATTCTCCTTTATCTAATACCATACTGGACAGGAGGAAAAAGTGATGAGTGTAAAAGTGCATAATTAATTAGGATGAATAGACTTGCATGCTATAATGGTTTTTATCTCAAGAAGGGATAGGGGGTCAAAGAGGTTATGGACCTTAGGCAGATTACTTTGCATTATAATCTTTTCCCCTAGGTGTTTAATTGAGTGTTTTTCTTGAGGACAAGCAAAAGTCTAGTTGGGGGGAAATGATGGGTTCAAATATTGGCTTCTTTTATGTTGTTTTTATATGCTTTTAGACTTTATGCTTATGATATTCTAGATACTTTTCCAAGACATTACCATCATAATATGTTGTCTTTTTATATATTCTGTAAACCTTGAACCTATTCTATCAATATGAAATATGGTGATAATATTTGTCGATTGAATGAGTTAGACATGAGTAAGTATGCATATAGATGAAATTTTATAGTTTAACTATGAAGGTTATTTGCATGCATATGTTCTATGGATTAACCCCTATGCAACAACAAGTATGTGGCATCGAGGAAAGGAGAATTCACAGCACATTGCAAAATAGGGCATTAAAGGAAGTCACAGTCAAGCACTAACTAAAGCAGAACGTGATCATTATGGAAGAATAAATACAGAAGAAGAAGACTTGTTCTAGGATTCTAATTGTAGCTTATGTGTTTCATATATGAGTTGTTATATAGGGATTCTTATCTAAATAGGACTCTCCTTCCTTTGTTTAGTTGGAGTTAATAAATCAATCTTACTCTATATCCTAGTATCTAGGAATGGATTGATGGTTGAAGGTAGTTGGTAGTTGCATAAAACTCTCTCGTTTCTGTATAAGTTAGGGGGGATGAGTTCAATGTCAAGTTATTTTTTGCAAGTTACTTTATTTTATAGTTGCTAAATTGTTATTCTATTTTTCTATGTTGGAAGATCCAGACATGTTTTATTGAATACAATCTGAAAAGATTTTGTTTATGATATGAATTGAATATAACTATGTGTTATGAGAATGCGTGAAAATCTAAAGTAGATTTGATTTCCAGTTAAGTGAGATAGTCCCCTAAGTTGGCCACTCAAGGTACTGATCTTCACTTCATGTGTTTCCTTATTTATTTGTGCATTTTTAGTTAAAGCCGTTTCTCTGCTATTTCATAAATTGCATTATGAGTTAAGTAAAATATCCTAATTGTCATTTCCAGTAGTTGTGGTTCATGGACAAGTGTATGATTTGTCTACTTTAAGTCCTCCAGAGGTTAGCACTAGTTCTTTTATCATTTCAAATGTTTTGAGTTAATTCTGCAATTTCCTTTCGTTAGCAGTTATCTACAACTTATGTTGAAGGTACCCATAGCCACTAGGTTCTGTAACTGTTCTTACTGTTCTTACATTTCTGAGAATTCTAGTAAAGTAGAATTACCTAAATAGGATTGAATAGGCTAGTTTAGGAGAATATGAGTCTCTAAAGGCATATATAGTGAAGGTACCATCATAAGCTTACGCTCCTTGGTTGATAATTTAATGTAGGAAGTACAATGATAGAGTGGATTGTTCAAATAGGTTTACCCCTGAATTATGTTCAGTCTACAATGCATTAGTTTTCCTCTACACCTATCATGCCCCCAAGACATATGTTTCCATTCCACCTCCATCATCCTACAAATCCCAAAATCATGTGACCATACACCTTCCACCATCCACTTTACCTCCAATACTTCCAACTCCTAATATCCGTCCATCTACTTTACCTCTACTACTTCCAACTCCTAATATCCCATCGTCCACTCTACCTCCACTTCTCCCAACACCTAATATCCCTATTATCCAATCCCCTCATCCATTTATCCATAAATCCACTTCTAATCCATTCAGCCATAACTCCCCTAAAAATCCTAATCATGACCAATCAATGCACACATCATCTAAACATGAAGCTTCCACAAAACCCATGGGATTCAAAAATAAAAATTTGGATGCCTCTACCCAAAAAGCAAAAAAGCCTAAAGACCCTAATGCCTTAGGACGTCAATGCAAAGAGTCAAAACCAAATCCATCTAAAAGGATAGCTAAGCCCATACCTCCAAATGAAAAGGCCAAAACTAAAATGGTTTGGGTCCCTAAGCAAAAAGAAGTCAAGTCAATTGAAGCATCCATATCTCAAAAATGCCAAAAATCCCATTTCATTCAAAAGTGTCAAATTCCTTCATCCCACAAGCAAAACACAAATCATAAAAATTCTAAGTCTATGTGGGTACCTAAATTTCTACATTGACCATCCCCTAAGCAAACATGTCCATTGCTTCCTACACCTCCTCCAAATCAAAATCTTCAATTCTTATCATGGTGTGTGCAACCGTTGGTCTTGGTTCCTTTCCACAACATTCCCGCATACCTCCATCTTCCCATCCTTCATCCATTATCCCACATATCTCCCCTATCACCTTCCTACGGTTCATGCTTTTGCATAAGCCTTTAATCCATACTTTTGCATGAACCATACATAATCACATCAAAATCCACTATCCTACCCTACCATAAATGTCATAGTACATTATCCTTCCATTCATAATCCACATCAAAAATACCCCATCTATCCTTTCATAATCCACATCATAATCCACTATTCCCCATCCATCCATGCTTGCATGAACCTTTCGTAATCTACATCAAAATCCGCTATCCACCTAATCCATCTCCCTCTCATGCAATCTCCTATCAATATCTATGAACATAATGACATTTGACATGGTCCATGAGATGACATCCATCTCTAATTGCACTATTACCTTTCATGGAACTAAACGCTTGAGTCCCTCTTATCCATTTCCACCTATCCCATCCAAATATCCCCCATAAATAAAAAGAAAAAAAAAATAGTAAAGAGAAATCCCTTCGTCCAATGGTGAAAACAACCCTTGGTGGTGTCTTGGATAAGTACCATGATGAAAACCTGGAAAACAGGTGTCATGTGTAGGTTGATTATTTATGTCACTTACACTTGGGGGCACGTTGTCTCATCCAACCTACCATTTCCAAACTATTTATTCTATCATATCCTATCTTACCATCCTTAGCCATTATACCCATATACCCAGCCTATTGATTCCATCCATCTACCCTTCCTCCTTTTGATCTTGATAAGGATATGGGGAAAAAATGTTGACAAATGCTTTGGATATTTCTTGATATACATCGTCCTTTCCAACCAAATCCTATCATCATCCTATTGTCATAAGCTTTGTCATGTAAAATCCTAAGCATTATACCTAGAATGGGGCATGTTATTCCTATGCGACATAGTCATTAGAGATCACATCCTGCCTCCCTTATGATGCATACATCTATTCCACTATATTGTATCCTTTTATCCATCCATCTATCACAAGTCTTCCTGCATCCACTATCACCTATCCTTTTATCTACCCATCTATTATGATACATCCATCCCCTCCACTATATCTTATCCTTTTATCCATCCATATATCATGAGTCTTCCATCCACTATTGCTTGTCCCTTTATCCAACCATCTATCATGAGTCTTCCATCCCATTTACCATCACCCATCCTTTTATCCATTCATCTCATTTTACCTCCATATTTGCATCTAGACTTGGTCTTCCCTTGTCATTGGTGTCAAGCATAAAGACTATCCAAACTGTCATCCAGTGCCATCCCAAAAACATTTCAAAAAATACAAAAAATCAAATAACCAACAAAAACCCAAAAAATAAAATAAAATCAAATCAATCAAATAAATCCAAGAAATAAATCCAAATGCAAGTCATCCTTCATTCATACCAATCAAGTTAATCAATCAAGTCAAATTATCCAATCACATCCTTGGTCTTGATCTTAATCTTCTCGTAAACCAAACCAAATCATGGTGCTGATTCACATGGCCAAGACACTAGTATCATCAATAATCATAATCAATGGGATATGTCATTCTCACATTTTTGTGTGGATCTAGGGATATATAATTTCCCACAATGACAACACTAACATCATCAATCAATCATTGGTTTATAGCTTGACAGGGGCAATACCTTGGTTGTTTTTGTATCATTTGTGTATGCCTGCTTATGTGTTTTATCATTTTATCTTGCATTTGTTTCAAATCCGTAATCTTTCTAGCTAATATTCATATCTTGTGTATGTTGGAATAGCTTTTTGCACTATTCTTTGCATCTAAGGTCATATCATACCTTTTGTGCATTAGGACTTTAATGCTCTAAGTTTTCTTCCTCATACGTCTAGACAAGTTTGTATTACACTAGGTGCACAAGATACATCGTCACCCTGGTCTTTATACCTTGGTGCATAATGTCTAGTGTTATATCAAACTATATGATTGCTCACTTCATGGCAGCATAACGTATCATTCATCTCTTTCAATCATATCTTATCTTACATCCTCCATTTTCTTATCCATCCTTTATCATTTCATTTCATTTCAAGAGCATACCTGTGTTCTTCCAACCCACCTATCCTCTTGAGGGGGCATTATCCTATACTTACATAATCATGATATCTTTACATCATCATCCCATTTCTTCATCCATTCCTCCTTGTCACTCTTTTAAGTGGCTAGGGCATCCTTTTCCTCTATCCACACTTTATCTTCTTTGAAATGATGCTACTTCTCTTAGTTGCAACATCATCTCAAAGAGGGGCAAAATGTAGACACCTAAAATTGTCCATGTCTTACAAAATCACCTTGTCAATACATTACTTGATACATCTTATAACATTTTGTCCTAGGACACTCACATAGCCCTTTAATCACCTCATTAGTTAAATAAACCATATTTATTTAACTAATCCTATTTTAATCCCTCATCCAATTAATTAAATAAATTATATTTATTTAATTAATTTCCACTTTTTCCTCATCCAAATTAATTAAATAAATTAAAGATTTATTTAATTAATGTATTCCACATCATTCCTTTCCAAAATTAAATAATTATTATTTAATTCCACATTTGTCTCTATCTTCACATGGCTAGAAGCTTCTAATCCTTGTAAGGTGGAAGCCATTTGACTTTGATTCCTCTCATTGAACCCTCATGTGGCACTTTTCAAATGGATATAACTCCAACTATCATTTAATCCTAGCCATCCATCACCAATCTAATCCAAGACGTTCATTCATATCACTCATCTCCTATAAATGAAGCCTCACCCAAGCCATTTGTGACACTTTTGGAGGGACATTTTCAAGTATCATTATGCTGTTGAAATCACTCTAGGTCTTCTCATACACTGTCTTCATACTATTGTTATGCTATAGAAATGAGCAATCAACATTCCAACCAATCAATCATCCATCAAAGAGAACAAATCTGGTAGATTAGGGTGCATCTACTCTGTTCTATCATGTGTTGAGGACTTGGTTTGAAGGTAAAGGTATTGGGCTTGTTGCATTATCTTCAAATATCCTTTCAATCCATTTTTTCATCCACAGAAGTAAATTCACCTCCTCTATCACACCTTAAGAATTTGATCTTAGCATCCATTTCATTCTCAACTATTTCTTTGAACACCTTAAACTTATCAAAGGCTTTTGGTTTTTCTCTTAAGAAAGTAACCCAAGTCATTCTAGAATAATCATCAATAAGCAACATGAAATACCTTTCACCTTGTTGAATCTTAGGTTAGTGTGATCAAATCCAATGGCATTGAAGAAGAAAACTCCTTGCTCTTAAAATTTGTCTTTGTCTACTTTCCCATTTGACATTCCTTGCATAATGTGTTTGCAGGCTTGGTTATCTTAGGCATGTCTCTCACCGCATGAATAGAGCTAATCTTTACCATATTATCAAAGTTGATGTGTCCCATTCTCTTGTGCCACAACCAACACTCATTGGATTGAGCCAGTAAGTAGGTTCTTCCATTCACCTCCTTTAGATGATAGATATCACCATATGTCTTGATGCCTTTTGCAACTAATTTTCTAGACCCTGCCTTCCTGATTTCACAACCTTTGGCATGAAAGGTAAGATTGTATCCTTTACTACACATCTGACTAATACTAAGAAGATTATGCTTTAGCCCTTTAACATAAAGAACATCCTCAGTCCTGTTCTTCCCATCAATAGTTATAGCACCCTTTCCATAGATTTGTGCTGACTTATCACCACCAAACTTAACAACTCCACCATTCCACTTCTCAAGGCTAATAAACTTCTCCTTGTCACCGGTCATGTGGTTAGAACAACAACTGTCAATTACCCAAGTATTGGCTTCTTCTTTTGCATGAAAGGCAGTCCATACAACCATTGGTTTTTCATTATCTTGATCATTCTGCAAGGTATCATACTTTTTACAATTCCCAAAATCATCCTTTTTGTCACCAACATTCAAGGCCATGAAAAATGTTTCATCATTTGAATCATCACGATCCTCATCTTCTGAAGAACAAATTCTCTCTATGGAATACACAATTCTTTTGAACTTGTCTCTCTTGTTACTACCCCTTGATTCTTTAAAAGGACATTTAGAAGCAAAATGACCAATTTTTTCACAATTGAAACATTTGAAAGGTAACTTACCTTTTTATTTTCTGGTGCCCTTATTCAATCTTCTTACAAAGTTTGCCTCGACCTCGTCAAGGTCATAATCTTGATCAGTTGCTTTATCTTCTGTCTTCTTACTTTCTTTGAATGTTGCTTCCTTCTTTGGAGCACCTTTGTCAAATTTTCTCATTTCAAAGGCTATGAGAGAGACAAACAATTGATCTACTGTATATGTATCCAAATTCTGAGTCTCCTCAATAGAAGACACCTTATGACTGTAAGATTTTGGAAGAGTTCTCAGTACCTTCTTCACAATCTCATCTTCTTTCACTTCTCCACCAAGAGCTATGATGCCATTAACTATTTCATCCACTCAGAGCATGTAACTAGCAATGTCTTCATCTTGTATCATCCTCAAGGTCTTAAATTGTCTCTTGAAGATTTGCATCTTGGCTTGCTTCACTTTACTATCTACTTCATAAATGCTTTCAAGTTTTACCCAAACATTCTTAGTAAATTTGTAATTGATTACCTTTAGAAGTTCTGAATCAGTTGGCCCACTCATGATAGCACTCTTTGCCTTGGCATTATTATCATACAACCTAATCTCATCAGCAACTATAGGCTCAGAAGCAGGAGTAGTGTAACGCTTCTTGACAACTTGCCAAACACCAAACCCTAGAGAAGATAAATAGTTCTCCATCCTTAGCTTCCAAAAGGAATAATTTGTTCCATCAAACATAGGTGCCTTGTGAGATCCATTATGAGCCATCTGAAACCTTCCTCAAGTAGTTAAGCTTCCTTTGAGTAACATGTCTCTAATACCATTTGTTGAACACACCAGGATACTTAGAGGGGGGTGGTGAATTAGTATCAAACAAACTTCAAATCCTCTGGAGTAGATTAAAACTTAAACATTACAACATTAACATAAACATGAAAGATCAACACATAACACTAGATATATGTGGAAAACCCCAAAAGGGGAAAAACCATGGTGAGGATTAACTCACAATATATGAAGCTCAAAATTTACAACTTTGTTTTAGGGATACAACCCAAGGAAGCAACTACTCCCTGAACTGAGAACAAACTCAAAAAAATATTACAAAATGACAATCCTTCTACTATCTGAAACTAACAATGAAGCTCACACCTTTGATGACTGTAATTTTACCTCTTCACTCTTCTTCTAATGATTGGATTAGTTAGGCACACTCTTCACTTCCCTCCTATCACAAAAATGTCTTCAAGATGAATCAAGACAACGCTTATTGCTTCTGCTCTTTCTACTTTAGTTGCACATCATAATGCATATCATATTCATATTATGCTCTTCACATATTCATTTTCACATTCATACATCACCTAGATCAACTAGGTTTACAATATATACATGACATTACATTGATTTCATTACAAGTCAGCCAATAAAAAAAGAATATTACATTTTACAAGTTAGCCAGAGGTCACACAACATGAAACATGTAGAGGGCAATCTCTAACATGAACTACATGCTACCTCAGGAAGAGACACACACCTTGTGGATCCCAACACATGCTTAATCTAGTCCTAAACATTCTTTACATCATCATCCTTCAAGGAATAGCATCTGCACACTTCACAAATTTGAAATAGGTCACTCTTAAGTGAGAACACATGAAGGTTGTAGCACATCAATCTTTGCAATGTTGGCGGTACTCATGAATGATTAAACATTACTTGCACTTCTCCTAGGTGAATCAGCATAACCTATACACCATCTCCAAATGCTCCTTGAACTTCACATAGCAATAACTTTATGGGACACATCATCAACATTCCTCAGTAGGCTAGGCAAGAGCATAAACCAACATCACCATCATTTCAGACCACAGTCACTTCTGGAGAGAGCAAAAAACACCTTACAGAGCAACAAGAAACATCACAGGATCAACAAGATCATCTTCCATCAGCCAATTTACCATTTCAAGGGGCAACAAGTTGGTGCACATCATCAACATATATTTTGAGAACAACTAGGCATCTGAAACTATCTATATCACTTTTGTTATTTGAAAATTAAACTTGTAGACCTCTAAAACACCTGAACCTGCAATGTCATGTGTATTGCACATCTCTGAACATATCCTCAAAACTGCACAACCATATCTATCACTGCAGAGGAATGTGGAGCATTCCCACAATCTTTCATCATTACCTTATTCTGCCAAAGCACATACTGAAACCTTGTCACTTATAACTTTCACTGCGGAGGAGCAAATGATCTAAAGATTTGGATTTAGTACCTTTACAACATACTAAACTTAACTTCTAAACCACATGACCATATCTTCAAATGCAGAGGAATGCTGAGCATTTTACCAGGTAGTCTTCCAGGCAACTCCCTACATCAGAAAACTTCACCAGCTTTCGGAGGCCAAAATCAACACATACTTCCTTAGGAACAACATGAAGGATCATACAACATGCTACAGGTCATTAGAAACATCTTCTCATCCTCAGTATAGCTTCTAATTCCCATCTTAATATATCATCATTCATCTAAATGCTTCTAATTCCCATCTTAACATATTATCATGAAATCATCTATGTTGACCACAAACATGCTCAATACAACTTTACTTGACATTAATCAAGGCATGACATCCAACCATGGACATCAACAACCAACCATGAACATATTATATCATCATCATAAGCATCCAAGCATAGTGTCCAAACTAGGTGTTGTCATCAACTACAAAACTACATCAGTGATAACCACACTGAGTGTTGACATCAATGACAACCACACAACCATATGTGCAACAATGCCATCCACCAAGTTTCAAATTATCCAAAAGTATAATTAGACTAGGTTCAACCCATGAAAGATTTCTTCTAGTTTAGTTATATATACTCACATAATTTTGTAATATGTTTATACAAATATACAAATCTCTTGATATATAATGACTTTTTAATGCATAATGTCTATATTACTTTTTATATATAAAAAAGGAAAATATTACACTATTCCCAAAAGGGGTAGGTGGTAGAAGGCACACCCTCAAAGTTTGAGCAAGGTCAAGCGCAAACAACCAAATGAAAATAACATAACAAAGCCACTTAAGATACAAGAGCTACACCATCACAAGAGGATCATGGTCATTAGACAAACCCCATACATCAACTGGAACAAATCCATTAGTGACAAGCTCCCAACAAATAATAACACCTTATTCCTCTTCTTTATATTCATCAACAAACAACTAAGCACATACAAGAGCAATCACTAAAGCCAGGTGAGGGAACCTTCTAGAATCTAGCTTTCTAGGAGCACCTTGATCATGAGGTTGTGAGGAGGTTGAAGGTGGGAGGGAGGGATATGACTAGCCAAAGATAGAATGACCCCCAACTTATTTTTAAGGGGGCTGAGAAGCATGTGACTTGGAGTCACAACCTCCCCTATCATTCTAGATATGTCCACATCAATGGCCATGAGAAGGGGAATGGTCCATGTATTAGTAGCTAAAGGCAATGGGAGTCTGGAAACCATACATGGGACATTATATCAGTAATATAAAATCACTTATAGATGGTGTAACTTTGTTGTCTTGCACCTAAATTTGCATAAGAACATTAGAACAAACCATATATTTAGTGTAAAGTAAGAAATAGATACCAATTGCACCACCACTTAAAATTAAAAAAATATGTCTCTCAAAATGCTAAAGAGAATTTCCATCCTAAAAGCATGCCCAATATAGGTAAATTTATAAGGAAGGCAAGGCCAATCCCCTATTAAAACCATATTCTATGAGAATGGATCAAGTCTAAAAAGCTTAAAAAGGTCATGAATCTAATTCCAAGATTCCCAAGCTCTAGAATAAAACCAAAAGAGATGCTTGAAAGTCTTCTATTGTCTACAGAATGGCTAATGAGGATTGACAACTCCTAGGTGAGACAGTTGGAACCAACAGAAAGTCCTTGATAAATAATACACCAAGAAAAATGAGAAAGTTTGGGTTCAAGGATAGTAGACCAAACATTCTAGAATATATGGTGCCAAATATCAAGAGAAGATTGGAGATGCCAGCCATGATTCAATTGAGCAACCATGTGAATATGGGGTGAGAGCCACATATATCCCTTATGGAGTCTATAATTATAAAATTGCATGTCTAGATACCATTTCCAATCCTTCTACCAAGGTTTGAAAATTTGAAACCCAATTTTGTGAATCATTTGGGAAGGAAAAAAATCAATAACTATTTGATAAGTCTCAAAATCTTGGTTAGAAAGCTAGAATTTTACTTTGGCCTTAGTCTAAGAGAGGAAATTTCTAGTAGCCTTAGAGAAGAGATCTAACAAGGTTCTAATTCCCCTATTGTATAATTTCAAAGAATGAACCCATGGAGCCTTTGCAAGTAGGCAATCTTCATAGGAAGGAACTCAAGACCACCAAATGGAGTGCTAGTTAATAGAGAGTCCCTTACAAAATTAATTGTCAACCCACAAAAGACAAGGTTTGATGGCTTCCTAGGCTTTTCAAATGATTTTGATAATAAAAGTACCCTACACCTAAATGGGTTCCTTCATGATGATAAGGATATGAAGCCTAAGACGTTTCTAAGCTTGACATCCAAAGGGGACTCTAGAGGAAATACAATGTGAAATCAAAATATTCCAATCCCCCTTTCCTTCAAGGTCTGTAATAATCCTTTTGGCACATAAGTCCAAACCTTGGCATCAAATTGATAGCAACCCTAAGCCTCCAGAATCATGGGGATGACAATAATACTCCCAAGCCATGTGATAAAATTGTCTATTACCATCTAAGGTGGCTCATAAGTAATCCCTAAGAAGCTTCTCTATTTTGAAGTAGGAGGATTTAGAAGGCACCCAGAAAGAAGAATAGTACACATGTGTGGTAACCAAAATTTTGGAACCCACCTGAAACTTACTAGCCAATAAAAGAGGCTTAGTAATCCATAAAAGAGATTTTTCTCAATTATAGAGATTACAACTTATCATTAGGTAGAAGGGGAGGCTTTAAAGATAAAGGGAATGTCATGAAACCTAAAAATTTCCTTATGATCAATCCATTTACATCCATAGTAACCCAACCAACTAGGTTTAGGAAGAAAGGATTATTTGTGCCATTAAGTCTTTTACTGTTGAATTCTTGATCCAAAGGCCTTATAGAAAATATCCAGGCAATGTAGGGCTTGTTTGATAGTTTTTTGTTCTTCTAGAAATGTAAGATAAGAGTCATTAGCAAAGTGGCCATTAACTAGTAGGGTTTATGAATTTGCCATAAATTTTGAGACACGGTTGTGGGCTAGAACATAGCCAAAGCCTTTAGCAACAAGCACATAAGGGGTAGGAGCTAAAGGGAATCCTTGACAGATGGAACTAAAAATCCCAAAGGATTATATTGTTGTCCATTAATGTTGATACAAGTAAAAGCATCTACAAAGGCATGTCAACCAATTACATAAAATGGGATCTAAACCCTAATTCTTAAAGCATTGCAAGGATGAAGGACCATTCAATGTAGCAATACTCTTTGGAAAAATCAATTATGTGGAAGATAGTGGGCCATTGTGAATGTCTAGACCATTCCATGCCTTACCAAACAACAATAATATTATCAATAATAACCTAGACTTAATGAAGCCAATTTTCTTGAGACTAACTAGTTCGAGAAGAAGATGGTACGACTTAAGAGAAAGAACTTTAGCAATGATCTTATATGAGACATTCAACAAAGTAATTGGTCACTAGTTCTAGATATCCTCCAAATCACTAGCTTTAGGTGTGAACTTAATATTGTCTTTATTTATTAGGCTTTGTATAATTCACATGGAAAACCATTAGAGCTAGGAGCTTTATGATTAGCCTTGGTGAGAATAGCATTATGTAGGTCATCCTTAGTGAGCAACTAGTCATGTAAAGGATGCACTGAGAGTTGGAAACTTGGCAAGGAACCAATTTTATTCGTTGCTACAAAGAAAGGTCCCATTTAGGTGTGTCCTTTTGGGCTGTAAAGACTTTCTCATAGTGTTAAACAAAGGCTTAGAGAATGTTTAGGAGCTTACTTAGAAGTTGTTGGCCTTGTTTAATTATTAATGGCTTGGGATGCTTGGTGTGCTTGTAGGTCTTGGAAGAATCATTTAGAGACTTTGTCTCTAATCTTGAGCTAGTGGAGATGAGATTTTATTTGAGAACCTTGGGTTGTGTTGGGTTCTGGATCAACAAGCAGTAAACCCTAAAGGTCTGCCATGTCTCATCAATAGATTCACTATATGATCTAGCCAACAGAGATGTGATGTTGTGTGAATTGCTTCCCCTTCACTTTTGGTTCTGCCACACCAAGGGGGTATCCCTACAACAAAAGATTTAACATTGACTTGCTTAGAATAAAAAGATATAGCTTTTTAGTTCAGGCAGAATGCTCCCTTTTGTATACCAAGATTTGCAAAATGAATCCTAAGCTGGCAGCGTCCTTGGATTATCCACACTAGTTGAAACAGAGAGCACACGGGTCCTAACCCTACTCCTACAAGTAATGGATGGAGGTGATAAGATGATGAGTGAGTGGAGCCATGGGACTTCCCTAGACCCTTTGAACAGACAAATCCTGAAACTAGTGTCCTATCCGGGAAACAGAGTCAAGTGTAGAAATGTGAATGCCTCCCAATGATAATATAAAATCGTATCCAGGGGACATAAGAAAATATTGCTGCCTAACAGCAATATGTCCGTAGAAGAGCAATGCTCGTGATCATACTTAAGAAATCCTCTGACATGACACCCCTCCCTATATCTAATTTAGAGCCTATTTAATCTACTCCTTAAGCAGAAGCAGAAAACCAAACATACAGTACAATGGATGCATACTGAAGAACTCAGATATCCTTGATAACCTTATTCAAAAGAGAAAAGACAATGCCAAAGGAGACAATCATGAACAAGACACACATATAGTGTTTTTCATTTAATTCAACCTGGATAGAATATTATCATATAAGAAAAAGTCATTCACAAACTAGAGACTACTCTACACCCGGACAGAGAACCAACTCTGAAATAGAAAAGCCTTTCAAAGACGTGAATACCTTATATTCAAAGCCAAGGAAAAGACCCAACGAACTCGCACTCCCCTGGTAGAGTGGCCATGATTCCTTTTTAAAGGAGCAACAAGCTATCGACCATCTACCTCTGATAGACTTCCTAAATTACATTACAGATCCTTACAGATCTTCAAGTTACAATTAGATCTTTGAATCAATTTTTTACAGCTGAAGTAGTCAGAAATCCCTGAAAATCTGTTATTGATGCAAATTTTTCTCTGATTAGATGAGTGGATTTGATGTTTTAGTCTACATCCATGCTATAGACTCAGTCACTTCAGTATGGGAGGAGGCAAGAAATTTGATGACAAACAGCCACTCCGACCTTTAATTTTTAGCCATTGATCCAGGTTGGTGTCATACTGAATCGACGATCACTAGGCTCTGTCGTATTGTGGAAATCCATGTCAGCATCGTTGAATAGTTCTCCACTGAAAATGTGCCATGCCGATGGTTGTATTCCTCAGACTTTTCCCCTCTATCCATCGATCCTCGCCATGTGGTATCATCTCGCGGCCTTGCAGCCGAAGATGGCCCACTGCCATTGGGCTCTGTGCGACTGCACTAAGCTGTCCATTTGTCCCTTCTTTACTTTCTCTGCATCCCACGATCAGATTCTTGCCACGTGTTGCCTTGTCGCGCTAGTGCGTAGAATATTCTCTCTTGACAAATTCCCTTGTGCACTTGCACGACTGATAGATTCAGGTCCCTCTACAGATCTCGACATCTGGTAGCCTATGATTTGTCGATTAGGATCCTCAATTGAATGGCTGCAAGCCACATTCAATTGATAGCTGGCATTTCATTGTAGCATTGCGGGAGGTCCATGATGTCATTGCTGATGCAGCACGATGGTGCAATATCTATGTATGTGGCACCTCAACCCCTTAGAAAGACTTTAGGGCTTGATTTTTATAATGTGACGAGGGAAAAGGTAATGCTAGGTAAAGGGGACTGGTCACCCTATGAGGTAAAAGACTTAAGTTACAACTTAAGTGACCAGAAACCCTTAGCAAGCGGTCAATGACAAAATAGAAGCTTGAAGAAAAAACAAGACCGCAGGATTTTAGGCCCCTTTTTCTAAAGAAGGAAGACATCGTTGAAACAGACCTAAAACCCTAAGGGGTACCACCAGGTTGTATGATTTTTATAACCTATTTCTGGTGGCAAATCTTGGCTACACAGTTGTAGGGAAAGAGAAAAAGGCTAAGCCTTGAGGGTGGATGTGGCTTTGTGGGGATTCAAGGTGTTTGACTCATATGATTGGTGGTAGAAGTAGGCCAACTAGAGATAATAGATGTGAAGAAAGTGTTTAGTGTATTTTATGGCATCATTGCACCAAGAAATCTAGCCTATTTTATGCATGGGATGGGGCTTCAAATTCCAAACACATTGAATATGAGCCAATGTGGACTAATGAGAAAATAATGATGTGTTTATATAAGCTAAGTTTTCATGATATAAGCTAAGTTTTCATGAGATTGGGTTTAGGAAATTTCCATTCAATATAAAATTGCATAAGAAAGTGATCTAAAAGGACAAAACCTGGCAGAGTCTCAACTAGCAAGGAAAAATAGTTGGCAAAGGAAAAAACAACTAAGCCAATAATATGGATCTATCAAGTCATTTGTACACTCTATAAAGACTATCCTTGAGATTTCTCCACATGTACCATGTTATATGATAATAGAGGTGGCCAACATTGGGATAAAAAAACCCCAATTTATTATGCATGTGGTGCCAAGCCTCTCTTTTTCCAGCTATCCACCTCATAGGAAAGGTACCACATTTATTGTAGGCCATATTCCTCATATTAAAATATCTACACAAAACCCAAGTGGTTGTTGGAACTGAATTAGCAATCCATTATAAGAGGTGAGATCACTCAACAATATCATTATAAGCATAAACATTAATAACTCCAAAGGAATGATTATCAATGTTAAAGAAAGCCCACAACACTTAGTTAGTGGGCTCACATCCCTAGTCTACTAAATGTTGAGACAACTTAGGAGAGAGAAAGGTGACAACAACACCATGACCCACTTCATGTTTATTACACAAAAAGTGAGTTGCTAGCCAAATAATAGGGCATGTAGTAGAAAGCAAAAAACTAGAATCCTTCTTGCAAATTGTGAATGACCAAACTTGGAAATCTTTATTAGGTGTCTCACACAAAGTATTTTATTGGGAGGTCCATCAAACCTAAAACATTACAAGAGATGAAATTCATTGACAAGGGTCGAGAGTCATGTCTTCACTATCCATCTCATCAAGAGCTACATAGTTTTTTGTACAAAAAAACCTCCTCGAAATTGGAGCTACATATTCAAATGAAAGGTTGGCTATACCATAATTTATTTGGAACATAATTTCCCTCTTCCAAATTCCTACATGGAATTTGAGAACATCACTAGACCATTGGGGGTGGGGAGGAAGGAGAGTGAGTAATGGTGCTACACCCTTAATCCTATAGTGTGCAAGGGTTATGAGTGGTCAACTTGTGGCAAAATTAACTCTTAATTAATTTATATGATCATTATTATATTCTCATTTATGTAATTAGATCATCCTCAATGTTATATTTAGGTATCTAAGTTAGCTTGGGTGACATCCAAGGCATAAATAGAGTATATATAGGATCTAATGGTTAGTTTTCATGTGTTCTTCTTAAAGACTTTTGAAGGTTTACCCCATAAAAGTGTCTTATTATTATTAATCATTTGAAGCATATTTTATATTATATTCTTCTATTGTGTAAATTGTTTCATTACAAGTGGTATCAAAGCATGATCTTGGCACTCAGAGGGCAAGAATCAAGGTGATTTTTTTTACTTAGGAGGTCAAATTGTGAAGCCCATATCTCTCTCAATTTGGAAAATATTTTTAATATTTTTGGAGGGCTTTTAAGGATATGTTGAAGCTACAATAGTCTAGAATTGAGGTCATTTTGAGCAAAATTCATAGAGTTATGACAAAATTAGGGTTTTCACCAAATTTTCTCCCAATGATGTAATTCGATGAATTTTTCTGGTCTCTATAGGGTTGATCAAGAACATATTGAGCCTACTACAATTAATATTTTAGGCCATTTGGATCAAAATTAGAGGATTTATTATGAAATTAGGGTTTCCACCAAATTCATTCCAAAGGGTACAAATTAGCAAATTTCTTAGAGATTTTTCAAAAAGGTGAGATCTAGGGCCAAGTGAGTTATAGGAATTTTTTTTAGATAAATTGGATTTGTTTTGTGTGATTTATTATAAAAATATTTTCCCATCATGGTGGGGCCTACCACAAGAGGCCAAAAGAATCTTGTCTCACCTAGAAAATCTCTAGATAAGGATGATATATAGAATTTGAGGATATCAATCCTAATGTTATGAACAATGAAAATGCCAAGGTTAAGGAAGATATTTCATCATTGAAGGTAGAGATGATAGCCACAAGAGAAGAAATCGATGCATTATCGATGAAAATTGATTCCCTTACGAGTAGTATGAATTCCAAGGGACAAGATTCACATAATAAGAATTGGGAGGGAGATGATGCTTCTAAGGTACATGATGCTTTTTGGTTTGATTTAAATCTCAAGATTGATCAACACTCCAGTAATTATATAGCTAGAAACTTCACACCAAAGATGGATATGTAAAAGTTTGATGGAAAAGATTTGACCAATTGGCTTTATAAAATGGAGTAATTCTTTGATCTTCATCATGTTCCATGTAGACAAAATATGGCAATGGCATCTTTATACTTGGAACTAGACCAATTCATTTGGTATCATTGGTTATGTGAGAGAAGGAAAAGAAGGGTGGTCAATTTTTAAGAGGATCTCACTACACATTATGGAGACAAATTTATGGATAACTACTTCAACCAACTCACCAAATTGATGCAAACATGTATAGTTAAGGGCTATATTCAACAATTGTAAACCTTGTGTTTAAGAGTGGAGAATGTTATAGAAGAAATTTTGAAGGAATTATTTTTAGGAGATTTAAATGACTACATGAAATATGGGTACATATGTTTGAGTCAAAGTTTGTCTCAAGAAATACTTATGGAAAAGGCAAGTAGAGTAAATTTCTTTGTTCAATAGGTGATAAGGGTTTGTAAACTTAAGAGATAGAATCTCTCCTACACAATCATTGTCTTAACCTATCAAATTGACTCTAGAAAAAATTAAAGAGAAGAGAGAATAAAGGGTTATGTTTTAATTGTGATAGAAAATATAGTTGGGGTCTGTAAATGTGCTAACAAAATATTCTACATTAAATGCCCAAATGTGGAAGAAGAGGAGGAAGAAGCAATGTTAGATGGAAGCAATGCGATAGATGAGGAATCAAGAGATACTCACCCAACTATCTCTTATCATGCGCTTGTTGGATTTGGCACCCCATAAACTCTTAAGGTGGTGGGTCTCATGAAGAAAGAGAGAGGAACCATGTTGATAGACTCAAGAAGTGCTCACAACTTTATCAACAAGAAGTTAGTTTCTCATATAAATTGTTTTATATATCTAGCTCCAAAAGTTAAGGTCTTGATTGTAGATGGGGGTATTATTAGTTGTTTGAGTAAATGCCACAACATTACATTATCCATCGGAGGTTATCATCTTGATTTCCCAATGTTTACTATCTCC
The DNA here is from genome assembly GCA_027924645.1 of Cunninghamia lanceolata. NCBI lineage: Eukaryota > Viridiplantae > Streptophyta > Pinopsida > Cupressales > Cupressaceae > Cunninghamia > Cunninghamia lanceolata. Next base: position 11,890,772 of record BSBN01000635.1, on the reverse strand, counting down.
ATGGGTGTAGCAGATATTATTTTCAGAGTACAATGACTTACTACATTGGGGATGATTGAGATGAACTTCCAGAAACTATTCATGCATTTTCACTTAGAGGGAAGGATAGTAGCACTAAGAAGGTTGCAAGAAAAGTATTTGAATATGATAAGCTCTCACCTAATGCAAAAGATGCTTAATAACAAGGTAGATTAGTTTGTGGCCTAACTATTACATTAGAAGAATATCAATCAAAGCCTTCTACACCACTTGATCTACAAGTAGTTCTAGATAAGTAAGTTTTTGGAGAGATGCCTAAATAATTTCCTCCTAAAAGGGATCATGATCACACCATTCAACTAGTACCAGGGAGTCAACCATCCAACATTAGGACTTCTAGGTACCCATATATACAAAAAGTGATTTTGAGAAGATGGTTCAGGAGATGCTAATGGTAAGTATTATCAGACATAGTCAAAGTGCCTACTCCTCTCCCATGGTGATGGTGTGTAAGAGGGATGACACTTGGTCCATGTGTCTAGACTATAGAGAGCTCAAAAGTAGATCATCAAAGATAAGTTTCCTATTCCATTCATTGATGATTTACTAGATGAATTGAATGGAGCCATGTTTTTAACAAAACTTGATCTTAGATCAAGTTATCACCAAATTTGGATTAAGGAAGAAGATATTCCCAAGACAACATCTAGAACTCATGAGGATAATTATGATTTTTTAGTGATTCTATTTTGTCTTACTAATGCTCCATCTACATTTCAAAGTTTGATGAATTCCATTTTTAGGCCATTTTAAAGGAAGTTGTTATTAGTGTTCTTTCATGATTTATTGATTTATAGCAAGACATGGGAAGAGAATTTGCACATTGTAGATAAAGCACTCAATTTCTCAAATAACACCAACTTTATGCTAAACCTTCCAAGTGTTCTTTTGGTCTCAAAGAGATGGAGTACTTATGTCACATAGTGTGTCATGAAGGAGTAAATGTTGATCCTAACAAAATCAAGGAGATGATAGAGTGGCCTATTCCTAAAACCGTAAGAAGTTGAGGGGTTTCCTAGGACTTATTGGATCCTATAGAAGATTTATGAATACCTATGGCTGCATAAAAACACCCCTCACAACTTTTTTGAAGAAGGATGATTTTCAAATGAATGAGTTAGCTAATACAACATTTAGGAGATTGAAGAAGGCTATGTGTACCACTCCAGTTCTAGAAACTCTACACTTGACCAAGGATTTTATTGTGGAGTATGATGCTTCATGAAATGGTATAGGATTAGTTCTCATGGAGGAAGGTACACCCATTTCCTTTGAGAGTCATCAATTGAAGGGTAATAATCAAATCAAACTCATTTATGAGAAGGGAATGCTAGCTATCCTTCATGTAGTGAAATAGTGGAGGCCATATATGATGGGCAGACACTTCAAAGTAAAGACATATTATGTGTTGCAAGTATGTGCTAACTGGTGTTTTCATTGATGTCAACATGTTTGTGTTGTCATTGGTGGCAACTGTGTCTTCTGATATTGTTGTTTGTTGAGTGATTGAGTTGTCATGTTAAGGACACTGTATGAGTTTTTGTTCCGCATTTCCTCTATGTTGAAGACCAAAGTATAAGATTTGGATATGTTTTAGAGAAGTGTTTGAAGATGCTAAATCTAGAATTTGGTGGTCCAGATCATTGTGCAGCAAAAGTTCTATTCACCAGTTTGAAGACTGTGCCTGGCAATGTTTGCAGTGTGATAGGGAGAAAGTATTTTGCTCAACATTTCTCTGTAGTTTGGTTTTTAGTCTTGCGATTTTGGACATATGTTTATAAAGTCCTTAGATATCTTCATTCCAAAGGATTTGTGATTTGGTGCTTTGGAGAACATGTTATTGATTAGCAGAGTTCGATAGTGTCTGTTGTGAGCAGTTTGTGATCTATCTTCAAATGTTATCTATTGTCTTCAAGTGAGATCTGCCGCAGTTGGATTTGTCAGCTCCCAAATGATTCTATGTTGTTCATGGATGTCTCCAAAATGTATTAAAGGCATGTGCTTGACATGCAAGCTGTAATGAAGCTCTTGGAAGCGTGTGTCTAAGTATTCTTGATGATTGCACCAATTTGGCCGACTTGGGTGTTAACATTCTTTGTGGATGTGTTTATTGGATTGTAGAAGCGTAAGGAAGCTGTAAGGATGTATTTGGGTCTGAGCTAAGCCATGAAATGTTATTTCTTCATTCATTTGCTCTGTAAGTTTGTTTAAGTCTAGACCTAATTTGATTTATGTATGTATGCCGACCTTGGAGATAGTTCCAATGGTTGTAAATTGTATTTCTGACTTTGATGAATGTTCCAAGGTTGATGATTGGTATAAATATATGTAATGAATCCATGAGTGATGTGAGAGTGTGCGAAGATGTGAAGATAAAGTGTGTGTGTTGTAAAGGTAGAGAAGAAGAGATATACTGTGCTTCAATGGAACTTAACTTAGACATGTTGTAGATGCTATAATATTAGTTCATAGCAGTGAGCCACCCATCCTAGCAGTGAGCTACCCTTTGGCAGTGAGCCACCCCTTGGTAGTGAGCCTTTTTGTAGAAAGCATTCATTTGGGCAGTGAGTCCTAAGGCCATGAGCCCCTTTGTTATTTGGTATTGTTATTACATTATATTGTGAGCTAACACTCACCATGTATTTTCCCTTTTAGGGTTTTCCATGTAAAAATCTGGTGTTCATGTGTGTATGGTGTTGATGTGTTTATGTTTTGATTCTGTAATTCATGTTTAATCTTCATAACAAATTAAGGACTTAAAGTAAGTGAATGTGATTGTGATTTTGTTTAAGGAAGTTAAGGTTTTTGATACAGCTGATTCACCCCCCCTCTCAGTTATCTTATGCCTTCAACAATTGGTATCAGAGCGAGGTTCCTTGGCATAAAGCCTAATGGTTTAAGGTAGATTCAGGATGGCACACAAGAAAGACATTCCTCAGTTTGATGGATCTGACTATGCCTACTGGAAGGCAATGCAAAGTTATCTTATTTCTGTTAGTTATAATGTCTAGAACATGGTTAAAGATAAATACACAGTACCTAAAGGTGGTTCATAGTCTGATGAAGAGATTATGGATTATGAGACTAATCACAAAGCTAAAAATGCTCTATTAAATGCTTTGTCTAACACTGAAATGGTGAAAGTTGTGGATTTGGAAACTGTTCATGAGATCTGGGACAAATTGAAAAACATCTATGAAGGTGATGAATCTGTCAAGAAGGCTAAGTTGCAGAACTTGTAGACCACATATGAAACCATGTGAATGTATGAGGATGAGAACATAACAAGTTACATACAGAAGATTGATGAAGTTGTCGGCAACATCAAGGGTCTTGGTGGAAAGATAGAGGATGTGGATGTTGTAGATAAGATACTCAGTACTCTTCCCAAATCTTATAGTCACAAGGTGTTTTCCATTAAAGAATTGTTTGATATGGGCAAGCTTTCAAAAGATCAATTGCTTGGTAAACTGATTGCTTTTGAGATGAGAAAATTTGGTACTACTGATGGCCCTATGAAAATTGAGACTGCCTTTAAGGCCAAGGAAGAAAAGACTGCTAGATTAGATAATATGCTGTGGAATCAGATGAAGAAGATTTTGAAGAGCTTGAGGCAAAATTTGCAAGAAAAATGAAAAGAGGCAGCAGAGGAAAGTTCAAAGGTAAGTTACCTTTTGTTAGGAACCCGTGTTTAACCCTTCTCTTTACTTTGTTAGTATATTACATTTGGATGCATATGCTTTGTAAGTCATCCCGTGAGCATATTGTATTTTCCCACATTCATGGGAAGTAATAGTTGTTTAGATTAGACTTAGTATATAAGTACGTGTTGAGGTCAATGAAGGCATCCACAAATTTATTGTATTGAGCTTGCTCAAAGGAGGTTGCCCCCTTGAAGTGGCCTGTGATCAATAAATTCCTTCTATGTTTTTGCTATTTCTGTTATTTTGTGCATTGTTTATTATATTGTTGCAGGGAACGCTTTCTTGGGCTCATTGGGTGGAATTTCTGCCAATTTTTATTTTTTATTTTTTATTTTTTTATTTTTTTATTTTATTTTTTCTGCACTAGCCTCCAGGCACTGTGATTATTGCAGTAGTTTTTTTTTTTTTTTTTCACATCTATATTGTTCATTTCAATTGCAGGTTTGGATCAGGGAATATCTCTATCCACCTAATTATGGGAAGTGCCTAGGCATAGCCCTAAAATTCATTGTGAGGAGTACCACAGGAACCTCGAAGTAGCTGGCCCATTGAGAGGACCTGCCAGCGAAAAGGGCAATGGCCCCTACTTGATTGACTAGTTCCCATCTATGAGGTAAACCAAGAGCTATCGTTTGTGGCAAAGCAATTATTAGTTTTACCTAAGCCATGGAGTGAGGGGTACTGCCCCAATACGCAAGCCGTTAGACAACATTGGTGGTTGAGTGACTCCCCTGAACCTTTAGGAAGCCGAACATACTTAGGGCCCATATCTATTGACAACAGGCAAATCATAGATTGAATCTGTCCAGAGCAGTTTGCAGATCATTTCCTTGCTTTATCTCTGTTTCCTCTCAAAATTCACTGGAACCCCTAAAATTTCATTCTGTTTATTTCAAATTCCACTTATCAAAGCCAGAAATTCCATATTTGTCTATTTTTAGGGTTTGCCATATCTTCTTCGATTCTCACCCAATAGCCTTCAAATTTTGCCACAGTGTTCATTTCATATTTCTGCTCCTTTGTTCCTCTTGGACAAATTTTCTCATTCTTTCACCTCGCTTCCAAAATCCCCATTTTCTTCTCCCCTTTCCATTAGAAAGTGTCCAAAACCTATTCAAACCCCAATTACCCATCAGAGTTTTTCCCAAATCCAAATTTTCCTTTCTAAAAAAGTTTTTGTTTTTGTTTTTCTACCCATTCCCAAAAAAAAAAATCTCTTGGTTATGGTTGTCACCCATGCAGAAGAAAAAAACATGGAGGATGAACTTGCAATCCTCAAGACCAAACTCCAAGATTTGGATGAAAAAAATTCTCGGCCTCAATCTTCAGCATTCCGCCATGAATAATAGACGATAGCTAGAGTCTTCTGCAAACATTGGGTTTTCTTCTTCTAGCAATTTTTGTGGGCCGAATCTTGATTTTCCTCTCTTTAATGGTGATGATCCGACTGGATGGATATACAGGGCAGAACAATATTTTAGTCTGCATAATACTTTTGATGTCAACAAAGTCCCACTTGCATCCTTTCATTTGGAACATGAAGCCCTTCAATGGTTCTGATGGTACATCAAGGCTCATGAAAAGCCAAAATGGACAAATTTTTGTAAACTCATTTTGCAACGATTTGGTCTTAGTGCTTTTGATGACTTCATAGGAGCACTCACTAAACTGCACCAAATAGGCACTATGAGAGAATATCAAATAGAATTTGAAAAACTGGCCAATCCCACAGAGGGATTGTCTAATGAATTCTTTAGGAGTTGTTTTGTCAGTGGTCTGAAGGATGCAATTCGCTCTGAGGTTAAAATGTTTCATCCCAACACAATGATGGAAGCCCTAGGGTTGGCTAAGTTGGTGGAGGACAATATCATAGCTCAACAACGATCCAAATCCAATTTTGTTCCATTTAGAAATACAGCTTCCCAATGAGCTCAAATAACTCTAGCTCCTAGAACAACTCCTATCAAGCATTTGACTGAAGCAGAGATGAGGGCACGTAGAGAAAAAGGGCTTTGTTATAATTGTGATGAGAAATTCACTCGGGGACATAGATGTGTTGAGCAAAAGCTCTATCTCTTGGATGTGGATTCTCCACCTGAAACTAAAGTTTATGCGGATGCTCATGATATAGTGGATGATTAGGTCGACACTCAATAGCCGCTTGTTGATCCTGCTTCTCAGGAAGACCACCCAGAGATCTCTCTCCATGCTTTAGCAGGAGTCACCACCCCACAAACCAAGTGGGTCAAGGGTTTCTTCAAGAAGCTCCCTCTTACAATACTCATTGATTCTGGTAGTACTCATAACTTCATTGACCCTTGGATTGCCAAATAGGTTGATTGTTTTGTCCATCCTTGCTCCAGCTTTGAAGTCATGATTGCCAATGGGGGCACATTACCTTGCAAAGGGAAGTGTCGTAATGTGCGTATCTCTATGAGAGATTATAACCTATGCTCTGACATATTTGCCTTGCCCTTAGGCAGATGTGATGTGGTTTTGAGTGCCCATTGGTTATGCACACTTGGACCCATCTTATGGGATTTTGCTGAACTTTGGATGCAGTTTTTAGACAATGGACAAAAACACACATTGAAGGGCTTACAACCGGGGTCTCTCAACATCATAAGTTCACATCGCATGGAAAAGATTCTTAAGAAGAATTCACATGGTGTCATCACTCAGCTCCATTCCATTCAGATGCAACCATTAGCGGTCTCCACTACTCCTTCAGATCTACAACAAATTTTGGATAGGTATGCATGTGTCTTTGCTGAACCAGTGGGATTGCCACCTTCATGACCAGAGGACCACTGTATTTAGCTCCTTCCTAGAAGCATTCCTCCCAACATCAGGTCCTACCACTACCAATTTCACCAAAATATAGAGATTGAGATGCTCGTTCAAGACTTACTGAAGCAACGTATTATTCGGCCTAGTACCAGTTCCTTTTCTTCACCAATCCTTCTTGTCTAGAAAAAAGATGGGTCATGGCACCTCTGCATTGACTTCTGAGCACTTAATTGCACCACAATCAAGGATAAGTTTCTGATTCCTATTGTGGATGAGCTTCTTGATGAGCTTCATGGCGCTCATTTTTTCTCCAAGTTGGATCTTCGTTCTGGGTATCACCAAATTCAGGTTCATGAGGATGATATCCCTAAAATGGCTTTCCGCATGCATGATGGCCACTATGAGTTTTTGGTCATGCCCTTTGGCCTCACTAATGCTCCTTCAACATTCCAGGCATTGATGAATAAAATATTCTGGCCCTACCTGCAGAAATTCATTCTAGTCTTCTTTGATGATATCCTCATCTATAGTAAAACATGGGCTGAGCATCTCCAACATCTAGATATTGTACTGCAACTTCTCTCTGATCATCATCTCTGTGTAAAACAGTCTAAATGTGTTTTTGGCCAGGAGGAAGTGGAGTATCTTGGGCATATTGTTTCAGCCCAAGGGGTTCGAGTAGATCTTGCAAAAATAGATGCCATGAGAAATTGGCTGCATCCTCAGACACTCAAGAGCCTCCGTGGTTTTTGGGGCTGACTGGCTACTATCGCAAATTTGTCAAGGACTGTGAGAGGATTGCAGCTCCATTAACAGCTATGTTAAAAAAGGATGCTTTTATCTGGACACATGGTGCTGAGTGTGCATTTGAAAAATTGAAACAAGCTATGTGTACTATACCTATTCTAGCTATGCCAAATTTTTCCAAGACCTTCACTATTGAGAGTGATTCTTGTGGAAATGGAATTGGTGCTGTTCTCCTTCAAGAGGAACATCCCATTGCATTCACCAGGAAAGCCCTTTATGGCAAGAATTTTGTACTCTCTACATATTAGAAGGAAATGATGGCTATTTTGCATGCAATACAGAAGTGGTGGCCATACCTACTAGGGAATCATTTTTGCATCTAGACTGATCACCAGAGTCTGAAATATTTCCTGGAACAATGGGTCTCCTCCCCAGCACAATATAAATGGGTTAGCAAACTCATGGGTTATGACTATGAGATCACTTACAAGAAGAGTAAGGACAATATTGTGGCAGATGCTCTTTCTCACACATTTGATGACCAAGCTTCCCTTTCAGCTATTTCTATGCTTGTTCCAAATTGGTTGGAATCTATCCAGCAGGGCTATGTCAATGACTCTTCATTATCTCAAATCATTCAATAGTTGGCCATTAACCCCTCTACTGTACTACATTACTCTTGGGATGGTGCTTATCTAAGATACAAGGGTCATCTAGTGCTTCCCCAGAGCATAGAGCTTCAACAGGCTATTTTATATGAACTCCATGCTTCTCCATCAGCAGGGCACTTTGGGTTCCTCAAAAATTATGAGTGGGCATGGCGTAACTTCTTTTGGAATGGAATAAAAAGGGAAATTCAATAGATGGTGGCTGAATGTGATACCTGCTAATGCAACAAGGGTGAAATGACACTCCTTCCTAGATTGCTCGAACCCTTGCCCATCCCTACACTGATTTGGACAGATTTTTCTATGGATTTCATTAAGGGGCTCCCTTAATCTAGAGGAAAGACAGCGATCTTGGTTGTGGTTGATCGCCTCTCCAAATATAGTCATTTTTGTGCCCTCAGCCATCCCTATACAACCTCCTCAGTTGCACAAATTTTCATGGACCAGATCTTTTGTCTTCATGGCATCCCTTCTTCCATTGTCTCAGGTCATGATGCAACTTTCACCAGTCAGTTTTGGACAGAACTATTTCAACACACTGGCACCAAACTAAAGATGAGTTCTAGGTATCACCCACAAATAGATGGCTAGACTGAAATTATCAACAAATGTTTGGAAACCTATCTTCGTTGCTTCACCTCAGAACAACAACATTAGTGTGCAAAGTGGCTTCCTCTCACTTAATGGTGGTACAATACCTCCTACCATACTACATCTAAAATGACTCCATATGAAGTAGTCTATGGTCAGGCACTGCCAGTGCTCCTTCCATACACCCCCAGTAGTTCACCAGTTTAGGTAGTCGACACGGTTCTTCGTACCCAGGATCAGATTCTTTGCATCCTGCAGGATAATCTTCACATGGCAAGAAATTGAATGAAACAACAAGCTTATCAGCACCGTTCTGAGCGCACTTTTCAAGTAGGTGATATAGTTTTTCTTCATCTATAGCCATACAAGCAATCATCCCTAAAACTCAAAGGGCATCATAAGCTAGATCTGAAGTTCTATGGGACATATAAGGTTCTTTAGAAGATTGGGTTGGTTGCTTATAAATTGGAGCTTCCTCCTTCCCACGTTCATCCAGTATTTCATGTCTCTTGTCTAAAGAAAGTTCTTGGCACCAACGTTAGAGCACAAATTATTTTACCAGAACTGGATAATGAAGGATCCATCATTTTGGAGCTGGAGTCAATCCTCGACAGATGCACCCATCAGATTTGATCCCAATCCACACAGAGGTCTTAATTCAGTGGTATGGAATGCAACCAGAGGATGCTACATCAGAACCACTCCTTCAGATTCAGTAACAATTTCCCCATATTAAGCTTTGAGGACAAAGATTTTTTTAAGAGGGAGGGGATGTTAGGAACCCATGTTTAACCCTTCTCTTTACTTTTTTAGTACATTACATTTGGACATATATGCTTTGTAAGTCGTCCCGTGAGCATATTGTATTATCCCACATTCATGGGAAGTAATAGTTGTTTAGATTAGACTTAGTATATAAGTACGTGTTGAGGCCAATGAAGGCATCCATGAATTTATTGTATTGAGGTTGCTCAAAGAGGTTGTCCCCTTGAAGTGGCCTGCGATCAATAAATTCCTTTTGTGTTTCTGCTATTTCTATTTATTTCATGCATTTTTCATTATATTGTGTCAGGAGGTTCCTCTCACCTTTCAAATGTTTCAATTGTGGTAAAATTGGTCACTATGCTTCAAGATGTCCTAACAGATCTTTGAGGATCAAAAATAATGAAAGTAAAGGAAAGATGGTAAGAAAAAGTTACTGTGTTAGAGATGATGATGGTGTAACTGATGATGAACCTGATTCTGATGATGGTAATGGTAGTTAATGCTTGTTTATTGCACTTACAGAAGAACCTATTTCTACTAATCTTGCAAGCTGTGTGAAGGAAGGAAGTCCATGAGAGTTGTCTGCATTTCATGCTGAAATGGAAGATGAATGGATAATTGATAGCGGATGTTCAAATCACATGATACGAGATAAGAGTAAGTTTTTTAAGTTTGAAAAATATGATGGAGAACTAGTTAGGTTTGGTGATGATGAAGTTGGTAAGATTTGTGGAAATGGATCAATTACTTTTGATGGCAAGCATAATATCGATGATGTTCTTTATGTTAAAGGCTTAAAGCATAATCTTCTAAGTGTTGGACAAATGTGTGACAAAAGGTATAATCTGGTGTTTAAGGACAATGGGTGTGAGATAAGGAAAAGCTTTAGAACTTTAATTGCTGCTAGTAAAAAGACTCATGGTAATGTTTATCATTTGGAAGGTACTGATTATTGTTGTTTGTTGGCTCAAACAAATGAAAGTTGGTTATGGCATAGGAGAATGTGTCACATTAACTTTGACAATTTGGTGAGAATAAGCACGGTACAAGCATTGAGAGACCTACCTAAGATTGTGAATCCTGCCAATGTTATGTGCAAAGAATGTCAGTTTGGGAAGATGACAAAGATTACTTTCAAGAGCAAAGAACAATTCTCTATCGGTTTGTTGGAGTTGGTGCATATAGACGTATGTGGCCCTACAAGAACAAGAAGTCTACAAGATGACATGTATTTTATGCTTCTTATTGATGATTATTCAAGAATGACTTGGGTTACCTTTCTTAGAGAAAAATTAGAAGCCCTAGACAAGTTTAAGGTATTCAAAGCTATGGTTGAAAATGAGTTGGATTTGAGAATCAAGTGTTTGAGATTTGACAGAGGTGGTGAGTTTACTTCAAATGAGTTTAATTCTTTTTGTGAAGAACATGGAATAAAGAGACATTTGTTTGCCCCTCAAACTCCTCAACAAAATGGACTGGTTGAAAGGAAGAATAGAACTGTTCAAGAAGCTACTAGAACAACGATCAAGGAAGCAAACCTACCAGAAGTATATTGGAAAGAAGCAATACACACTACTGTCTACATTCAAAATAGAGTGCTAGTCAAAGCAAAAGAAACAAAGACTCCATATGAGCTGTGGTATGGAAGAACTCCTACTGTCAAATATTTCAAAGTTTTTGGAAGCACATGTTACATCAAAAGAGATGAAGAATTAGGAAAGTTTGATGCTAGATGTGATGAAGGCATATTCCTTGGGTACTCCACTAAGAGCAAGGCTTACTGATGCTATAACAAAAGATTGAGAAAGATCATTGAAAGTGCAAATGTGAAGGTAGATGAAGATATTTAGAAAACATTAGGGCTAGATGGATATGAGTCAGATGTGTTGGTGCCTGCATGAGTATTCAGGTTTCAATCATTTAAATATGCAGGCACCCTCCCAAAAAGTCCAAAAAATCTAACTCTTTTGGCTTCTGCAGTTGTAAAAAATTCAAAAAATAGAGTTAAGATGCATGTATCTTTGTATATACAAAGAGGTTTGTATATACAAGTGCTGATGTGCATGGGCGGGCTTGCAAAATTCCCATCGGCCTTTGAAAAAATGAGTTATATGCATTTTTGAATACATATCAGGCTTAGAAAAGGTGCATATGCAAGTGGGAATCTTTCACAGATCCCAGGAATATTCTTAGTTTTTATATTGGGTTGCATGTAAAGATGCAAGGAAAAATATACAAGGGCGCACATACATTTGCTACAGTGCATATACAAGGATTGACATACAAGCGAGATACAAGGTGGACGCGGCCAAAAGAGTTAATAGCATTTTGAAATATTTTGAGATCCACCTTTGTGTGTTTGGGATTGTATATTCCAAATATACAATCAAATGAACAAGGTAAAGCATGCAAACAGGTCAGTGGCGGTCAACGTCAGAAATGTGGCCCATCAGTTGTATGTGCATTCGCTTGTATGTTTGCACATACAAGGTTGATAAACAAAGGAAAAGTATACAACCCAGACGTGAAGAAAGAATCAAATGCAGTGAATATTCTTTTGGCATCCGTAGGTTGTATATGACTTTATATATGCCGATATACAAGCCGATGTGCAATGAAAAAGATACAAGCTGGACCCGAATGAGGTTTCAATTTATTCTATACATTTTGGGGTCCGTGACATGTATATTGGATGCTTGTATGTGCCGATATACATTGCAAAGATACAAAGGTTAAGATGCAAGCCGAATTTCAAGGCGGATGCAGTGTGTTTCATAAATTTTGAAATCCATGCCTTGTATGTATAAGGGGAATGCATGTGCACATATACAAAGAGGATATGCAAGGAAAGATGATGCAAGGCAGATCCGATGGTGATTGTGATTTGTCCTATAAATGTTTGGGGTCCGCCTTGTATGATAGGCAGTTGTATATGCATATATTTTTGCACATACAAGGGCGAAAAGGCAAAGGGAAAAAAGAGGTAAAATGAGAAAGGAAGGGTCGGCGATGGATGCACAGGGTGCCTACATAGCACATTCTCATTGGCTATTGACTTTTTAGCAATCTTTCGGGCCGCAGACCTTAACGATAGGGAGATTGGATCGATGGCCGTGTTTTAAACTAGCAGTGAAGGATTTTCCTGTATGTCTACAGTTGCATTTTGAGTGGGAAGGAGCTTCAGGGGCACGTGAACTAGTGGGCTGCGGGTAGTTGGCATTAATGGCAGAGTTGTAGAAGGATTGATCGATGAGTTGATGGGCCAACTACCCGATTAGGAAGAAAATCTTTGAGCGGTGGCTCTGTTCCCGAGCCCACCTGCTTCTTCTCTATTTCTCTGCTGCATTCAATGTGTTGAGCACCATTTTCTCATGATGCAATGTATCTGGTGAAATTTTGAGTCAACCATGTACTTTCAATGCTGAGTACACCTTCCTGCTGTATATAGCAGAATGTGTTGCTCATTTGTGGGTGGGAGGTTTTTTGGGTTTTCTACTCTGACTCTGAACACAAGGTGTTCACATTTTGAAAGGCATTTTCTTGTTGCAGATTTGGTCCTTAGTTTGGTGTGTCAGTCTTTGTTGTTTGTAAATGATAAATTCCTGTATGATGATCTTCTATGCAGATTGAATTTAAATGAAAAACACCTGGTGTGTGTGTTATTTATGACTGTCTCCTGTATGTTACTTATTTTCCTTTCAAGCAAGGTTGTCAAGGGCTTCCAAGCTTGTCAGTATATACTTGCTGTATTGTGTGTCTGGTTCTGGCATCTGCTCAAGGAGTGAATTAAATAGGCTTTGATCAGATACAAAGGGAAATGGATTGCATCATAGGAGTGTTAAGCATGATCATAGATAATACCTTTTCTTGGATATATTGCTGTTAGGCAGTAATACTTTTCCTCAGTCTCTGGATATGAATTCATGTTGTTATAGGGAAACATTTGCATTCATGGATTTGACTCTGTTGCCCAGATAAGGTACTAGTCTGGGAATCTGTCTGTTCAAAAGGTTTAGGAAAATCCCATAACTCGAAACATAAAATCCATCTTTTCATATCTTCCATCTTGTTAGTTTGTAGGAGTAGGATTAGGACCCCTGCATACTCTCATCCACAACCAGATAAATATTTCCAAGAATGTTGCCAACCTTGTGATATATCATGCACATCTTGTTGCAGATTTGGTCATTAGTCTGGTGTGTCAGTCTTTCTTGTTTGTAAATGATAAATTCCTGTATGATGATCTTCTATGCAGATTGAATTTAAATGAAAAACACCTAGTGTGTGTGTTATTTATGACTATCTCCTGTATGTTACTTGTTTTCCTTTCAAGCAAGGTTGTCAAGGGCTTCCAAGCTTGTCAATATATACTTGCTGTATTGTGTGTCTAGTTCTGGCATCTACTTAAGGGGTGGATTAAATAGGCTTTGATCAGATACAAAGGGAAATGGATTGCATCATAGGATTGTTAAGCATGATCATAGATAATACCTTTTCTTGGATATATTGCTGTTAGGCAGTAATACTTTTCCTCAGTCCTCTGGATATGAATTCATGTTGTTATAGGGAAACATTTGCATTCATGGATTTGACTCTATTTCCTAGATAAGGTACTGGTTTGGGAATCTGTCTGTTCAAAAGGTTTAGGAAAATCCCATAACTCTAAACATAAAATCCATCTTTTCATATCTTCCATCCTGTTAGTTTGTAGTAGGATTAGGACCCCTGCATACTCTCATCCACAACCAGATAAATATTTCCAAGAATGTTGCCAACCTTGTGATGTATCATGCACATCTTGGTCCACACATGAGAGTATTCTGCCTGTTGTTGTCAAGCTAAATCTTTGTGTCATTGGGTGAGTCAAATGTTACATCTTTAGCTATAGGGATACCCCCCCTTGGTGTGGCGGAACTAGAAGTGAAGGGGAGGCAGCTTACGCAACCTCCTGTATTCGTTGGCCGAATCTACCTATGCATTGGAACTGGCAAATCCTCTGCTGATTCAGAAGAAACACCAACAGATGGCGACTCTACTGGGGAAAAAGTGTCATATCCATGAAAGTTTGAGTCTAAAAGATTGAAAAAGCAGAGCTGGAGGTGTTTGTTGCAGCAAAATCTGAAAAGTTATATGTGTGGCTCTACTGTGGGAGAACCTAGAAAGAAATCAATTTTCAGCTTCAGCCTGTTTGAAGCTCATTCCTCTGCAAGGAGGTGGCAACTCTGCATATAAAGAACCTGATAAGATGACACCAAAGGTGTCAAATTTGTAGTTGCTGCAACATATCTAGGTATTTCCATAAATTTTAAAAGACTCCCTACTTGGTGAAGTAGCACTAGTTAAAAGGGAAATGTTGATATGATCGTATGCTTTTGTAAGAACCTAGTTTGCAATTCAAAAGAAGTATGCAATATTGTTGAAAAGACTCATTTGGAGGACTTTAGGAAAGCTAAAAATCGCAGTTATATTTTAAAGGCCTAAAGTCATTGTTTATTGAAAATCTGGGTTGAGAGGAGGGTTGCAAAAAACACACAATGATGTATTGTCAGCCCATACACCCTTGTGAGGTGTCAAATGCAATAAACTATAATAATCAGTCCCAACCATGTAATAAAAGAAGTTTCAGTATTGACAGATAAAAGACCATCAATTTCAATGGCATTTGTGGCTATCCAAATGCTTTTCCATCTAAAATCAGAAAGTATTTTCCCAAATTCAATGGTGCAAAGGATGAATCAGCTGAGAGACACTTGCAGCAGTTTATAAATGTGATAGATGATTTTGAGATTGACCATGAAGATGTAATTATGAGATTATTTGTTCAATCTCTAGATGAAGATGCAAGGGACTGGTTCTCCTACCTTTGAGCTTATTCTGTCAGCTCTTGGCAAGATTTTAAATCTGCATTTCTAAAACAATATGGTGAAAGAATTTCTGATTATGCAATTATTAGTGATTTTATGTATATCCATATTGAAGAAGATGAGTTGACCCCATCTTTTAACCTCAGATTTGTGAGGGCATTAAAAAGAATTCCAGAATGCATGAGACCTAATGATGCATTGTGCCTTGTTGTCTATTTGGGAGCATTTGATAGGAAAATGAGCTATAGATTGAGGGATAAGGAGCCCACCACATTGCATCAGGCACAACAGTTTGCAATAGACATTGAAAACAATTGGAGGTATGGGATTCAAAAGGGTTATTTCTCTAAAAAATTTTGCTGCCCTAAGGCCACCAATGTTGATGAGGGGTATAGTTTGAATGTTAGAGTTGAATGTCAAAGTACTCACACCCCTGCTGTCCCGGTTGTTGCATCATTCCAAGTTGATGATGTTTCTGTTATAGAGGAGGATGTCCTGATTTGCCCAGCAAATGAAGTTGACAATAATAATTTTTCAAGTAATATTTGCATACCAGTCCTAAACAAAGAGCATTCATGTTTAAATGATCTAGTTGTGCAAAGTTGTAATCATATGGATCAAGAGTCAGTATCAGTTTCATCAGGAAGCATTAGAGGGCTGGAAAATGATGTAGATAGTTCAACTTCAGAGTGCACTGAAGTAGCAAAAATATTGTATGTGGGGCAATCATGTGTTAAAGATGATATCCATGATCAGTTCATGGGTCAGGTTTGTTCTTCTAATGACTATGGATTTGTCAATGATAAAAAAGAAATGGATTATCATGAAGAAGAAACAGAGACCTTTGCAATGAGTATGAATCCCCTCTATGATGAGCCTATGGATGCATTTGACATTGTGAGTCATGACTTTCAGTGGTGCAGAATTAACCCTCTGTTTGAAAATGATGATACTGGTTTGCAAGCTGTGGATAATGAATATTCAGCATCAGATGTGCCAGATATGTGCAACAATGGCTGTGTGGATCAGGTTTTGTTTTCAATGATGATAAGTGATATAAATGATATTTGTGGTCTCATATATTCTGAGTGTTTTTAGTTTTTGGATCAGCTTGATGAGTGTTTGGTAGTGTGCAACAACTAGGTAGATAATGAGTATTGCCAAATGCAATAAGGATATACTATTTGAGGATTATAATCTACATATGTTACATAATGCTGAAACATTTTATAATATGTATGATTATATGTGTAATTTTGAAATCCAGAGTGACAGAGGCAATACTGCAAGTGGCAAGCTTTCAGAAATGGTGAAGCATGTAATTGATAAGATCAGCATGTGGGCAAATTATTTTAATGTTTTTAGTTGTGGTTGGGGTTATTCAGAGTGGAATCAGGCATTTGACAGGAAGAAGTTGTGGTTCTTCATTTTTGGCTGCCCAGGGCCGCCAAAGACAATGTTTGAAAATATAATTTGTGTGCAGGTTGGTCCAATGTTTGACTCTGTTGCCCAATGGATAAGGCCCAATCTACGAAACCAGAGATTCTGAGGTTCTTGCCATGCCTACAAGAGGCATGCACCCCCAGACAGAGCCTGTGTTGGTGCCTACATGAGTATTTAGGTTTCAAGCATTTAAATATGCAGGCACCCTCCCAAAAAGTCCAAAAAATCTAACTCTTTCGGCCTCTACAGTTGTAAAAAATGCAAAAAATAGAGTTAAGATGCATGTATCTTTGTATATACAAAGAGGTTTGTATATACAAAGAGGTTTGTATATACAAGTGCTGATGTGTGTGGGGGGCTTGCAAAATTCCCATCGGCCTTTGAAAAAATGAGTTATATGCATTTTTGAATGCATATCAGGCTTAGAAAAGGTGCATATGCAAGTGGGAATCTTTCGCAGATCCCAGGAATATTCCTAGTTTTTATATTGGGTTGCATGTAAAGATGCAAGGAAAAATATACAAGGGCACACATACATTTGCTACAGTGCACCCGAGATACATGTGGTAGGACCCGCAGACATACAAAGTTGAATGTATGCTTGATATACAAAAGGAAAGGTGCAGAGGTGTTTGCATATACAAGGATTGACATACAAGCGGGATATACAAGGTGGACACGGCCAAAAGAGTTAATAGCATTTTGAAATATTTTGAGATCCACCTTTGTGTGTTTGGCATTGTATATTCCAAATATACAATCAAATGAACAAGGTAAAGCATGCAAATAGGTCAGCGGCGGTCAACGTCAAAAATGGGGCCCATCAGTTGTATGTGCATTCACTTGTATGCACATACAAGGTTGATAAACAAAGGAATAGTATACAACCCGGACGTGAAGGAAGAATCAAATGCAGCGAATAATCTTTTGGCATCCGTAGGTTGTATATGACTTTGTATATGCCGATATACAAGCCGCTGTGCAATGAAAAAGCTACAAGCTGGACCCGAATGAGGTTTTAATTTATTCTATACATTTTGGGGTCCACGACATGTATATTGGATGCTTGTATGTGCCGATATACATTGCGAAGATACAAAGGTTAAGATGCAAGCCGAATTTCAAGGCGGATGCAGTGTGTTTCATAAATTTTGTAATCCACGCCTTGTATGTATAAGGGGAATGCATGTGCACATATACAAAGAGGATATGCAAGGAAAGATGATGCAAGGCGGATCCGATGGTGATTGCGATTTGTCCTATAAATGTTTGGGGTCCGCCTTGTATGATAGGCAGTTGTATATGCATATGTTTTTGCATATACAAGGGCGAAAAGGCAAAGGGCGAAAAGAGGTAAAATGAGAAAGGAAGGGTCAGTGATGGATGCACAGGGTGCCTACGTGGCACATTCTCATTGGCTATTAACTTTTCAGTAATCTTTCAGGCTACAGATCTCAGCAATAGGGAGATTGGATCGATGGCCGTGTTTTAAACTAGTAGCGAAGGATTTTCCTGTATGTCTGCAGTTGTGTTTTGAGTGGGAAGGAGCTTTAGGGGCACGCGAACCAGTGGGCTGCGGGTAGTTGGCATTAATGGCAGTGTTGCAGAAGGATTAATCAATGAGTTGATGGGCCAACTACCCAATTAGGAAGAAAATCTTTGAGTGGCGGCTCTGATCCCGAGCCCACCTGCTTCTTCTCTCTGTTTCTTTGCTGCATTCAATGTGTTGAGCGCCATTTTCTCATGATGCAATGTATCTAGTGAAATTTTGAGTCAACCATGTACTTTCAATGATGAGTACACCTTCTTGCTGTATATAGCAGAATGTGTTTCTCAATTGTGGGTGGGAGGTTTTTTGGGTTTTCTGCTCTGACTCTGAACACAAGGTGTTCACATTTTGAAAGGCATTTTCTTGTTGCAGATTTGGTCCTTAGTCTGGTGTGTCGGTCTTTCTTGTTTGTAAATGATAAATTCCTGTATGATGATCTTCTATGTAGATTGAATTTAAATGAAAAATATCTGGTGTGTGTGTTATTTATGACTGTCTCCTGTATGTTACTTGTTTTCCTTTCAAGCAAGGTTGTCGAGGGCTTCCAAGCTTGTCAGTATATACTTGTTGTATTGTGTGTCTAGTTCTGGCATCTGCTCAAGGGGTGGATTAAATAGGCTTTGATCAGATACAAAGGGAAATGGATTGCATCATAGGATTGTTAAGCATGATCATAGATAATACCTTTTCTTGGATATATTGCTGTTAGGCAGTAAAACTTTTCCTCAGTCCTCTGGATATGAATTCATGTTATCATAGGGAAACATTTACATTCATGGATTTGACTCTGCTACCCAAATAAGGTACTGGTCTGGGAATCTGTCTATTCAAAAGGTCTAGGAAAATCCCATAACTCCAAACATAAAATCCATCTTTTCATATCTTCCATCTTGTTAGTTTGTAGGAGTAGGATTAGGACCCCTGCATACTCTCATCCACAACCAGATAAATATGTCCAAGAATGTTGCCAACCTTATGATGTATCATACACATCTTGGTCCACACATGAGAGTATTCTGCCCGTTGTTGTCAAGCTAAATCTTTCTGTCATTGGGTGAGTCAAATGTTACATCTTTAGCTATAGGGATACCCCCCCTTAGTGCGACAGAACCAAAAGTGAAGGGGAGGTAGCTTACACAACCTCCTATATTCGTTGGCCCAATCTGCCTGTGCATTGGAACTGGCAAACCGTCCCCTGATTTAGAAGAAAGACCAACAAGATGGATCTGCTAATATAGAGAAAGTTGAAAAAGACAAAGACAAGGAAGTTCAGACTGAAGTGCAAGTTGCCCCAGAAGAAGAAGAAGTTCAAGCTGAAGCTCTGGAAAGAATTCCTAAGACCCCCAGGTATGTGCAAAGAGATCACTCTGAAGATCATATTATTGATGACAAAAGGAAAGGTGTGTTGACAAGAAGCAGAGCTAGAGAAGATCAAGTAAATCTCTGTTTACTCTCAAAGGTGGAACCTAAAACAATAAATGAAACATGCAATGATGAACATTGGTTCAAAGAAATGGAAGAAGAACTAATGTAGATTGAGAAGAACAAGACTTGGGAACTTGTCCCTAGACATGTAGACAAGAATGTGATTGGAACAAGGTGGGTATTGTAGAACAAACTGAATGAAGTTGGAGAAGTTGTGAGAAACAAGGCAAGACTTGTGTGTAAAGGCTACTCATAAGTGTAAGGAATAGACTATGAAGAGACCTTTGCTCCGGTGGCAAGAATGGAAGCTATTAGACTATTTTTGGCATTTGCAGTACATAAAAATTTCAAGGTATACTAGATGGTGTGAAGTCTGCTTTCCTGAATGGTGGGTTAGATGAAGAAGTCTACATATAGCAACTGAATGGATTCTAGTTATCAGACAAACCAAATATGGTATGGAAGTTGAAGAAGGCTTTGTATGGATTGAAACAAGCTCCCAGAGCTTGGTATTCAAGACTGGATAAGTACCTATTGCAACAAGGATTCAGTAAAGGGTCCATAAATAGTAATTTGTACACCAAGATAAGTGGAGACCAAAATTTGATTGTTGAGGTCTATGTTGATGACATTATATTAAGTGAAAATGAAGGCATGTGTATGAAATTTGCAGATGAGATGCAGAAGGAGTTTGAGATGTCTATGTGCGGTGAAATGAACTACTTCCTTGGACTGCAAATCATTCAAAATAGTAAATGTATTTTCATTTCTCAATCCAAGTATGTTAAAGAGTTGTTGAAGAAGTTTGGAATGGAGGACTCTAAACTGGTATGTACCCCTATGGTTACTAGTTGCAAGTTGAGCAAGAATGATGAAGATCTCCTAAGAATGATCAGAGCAAGTATAGATCAATGATTGGAGGACTACTTTATCTATCCTCTAATAGACCAGATATAATGCATACAATTTGTCTTGTGGCCAGATTTCAATTAGATCCTAGAGAATCACATGTTACAGGAGTGAAGAGGATATTTAGGTATTTGAAAGGCACTTTAGATCATGGTTTGTGGTATCCTAAGAACAATGACTTTTCCTTAAGTGCCTATACAGATGCAGATTGGGTCGGATGTGTTGATGATAGGAAAAACACAAGTGGAGGTGCATTCTTCCTTGGAGATAGGGCGGTGTCCTGGCATAGCAAGAAACAAGAACCAGTTTCCTTGTCTACTGCAGAGGAAGAATATATTGCTGCAACATCATGCTATACTTAGGTGTTGTGGATGAAACAGACCTTGAAGGATATCAAAGTTAAGTATGATGAGCCAATCCCTATTCTTTGTGATAACACAAGTACCATAAATATTTCAAAGAATCTAGTGATGCATTCAAAGACAAAGCACATTTCAATTAAGTATCACTTTTTGAGGGAGAAAGTTGTAAAGAATGAAGTAAATCTTGAGTATGTGCCTACAAAAGATCAAGTTGCTAAAATATTCACTAAGGCTCTTCCAAAGGATACATTTGAGTATCTATGAGAGAAGTTAGGGGTTGTTTCCCCTCCTTCCTTGAACTAGATGCATAAGAAGGTACATTTCTCCTTTTGGACTGATGTTGGAGGCTACCTCTCAGGGGGAGCAGGTAGTGGTTTGAGATGATTGTTGTAGTCAGGGGGAGTAAAGAATGGTTCCAGATTGATTAGAGAAGTAGTGTGCAAGTATGTACAATGGAAGAGATGTGATGCCCTTTTCCATTGATGTCAAAGGGGGAGAGAGATCATGTGAAAAACTTAGGGGGAGAAAGAGTTCAAATGTGTAAAAAGAAAGGGGGAGTTCTAATGTAGAGTTGTGTCTTGATGGAGGAACGTGTTGTTAAGTTTTTCACATCATATGTTACCATCAATGACAAAGGGGGAGATTGTTGCAAGTATGTGCTAACTGGTTTTGTCATTGATGTCAACATGTTTGTGTTGTCATTGGTGCCAAATGTGTCTTCTGATATTGCTGTTTGTTGAGTGATTGAGTTGCATGTTAATGACATTGTCTAAGGTTTTGCTCCACATTTCCTCTATGTTGAAGACCAGAGTATGATATTTGGATATGTTTTAGAGAAGTGTTTGAAGATGCTCAATCCAGAATTTGGTCGTCCGGATCGATGTGCAGCAAAAGTTCTATTCACTAGTTTGAAGACTGTGCCTGGCAATGTTTGCAGTGTGATAGGGAGAAAGTATTTTGCTCTGCATTTCTCTGCAATTTGGTTTTTGGTCTTGAAGTTTTGGACATATGCTTATAAAGTCCTTAGCTATATTCGTTCCAAAAGATTTGTGATTTGGTTTGGAAAGCAAGTTATTGATTAGTAGAGTTCGACAATGTTTGTTGTGAGCAGTCTGTGATCTATCTTCAAATGTTGTTTGCTGTCTTCAAGTGAGATCTGTTGTGGTTGGACTTTTCAGCTCCCAAATGATTCTATGTTGTTCATGGATGTCTCCAAAATGTATTAAAGGTATCTTCTTGATCTGCAAGTTGTAATGAAGCTCTTGGAAGTGTGTGTCTAAGTATTCTTGATGATTGCACTAGTTTGGCTGACTTGGGTGTTAACATTATTTATGGATGTGTTTCTTGGATTGTAGAAGCATAAGGAAGTGTGTAAGGATGTATTTGGGTTTGAGATAAGCTGTGAAATGTTCTTACTTCGTTCATTTTCTCTGTAAGTTTGTTTAGGTGCAGACCTAATTTGATTTATGTATGTATGCCGACCTTGGAGATAGTTCCAATGGTTGTAAGTTATATTGCTGACCTTGATGAATGTTCCAAAGTTGATGATTGGTATAAATATATGTAATGAATCCGTGAGTGATGTGAGAGTGTGCAAAGACCTGAAGATAAAGTGTGTGTGTGTGTTATAAAGGTAGAGAAGAAGAGATATATTGCGCTTCAATGGAACTGAACTTAGGCATGTTGTAGATGCTATTATATCAGTTCATGGCAATGAGCCACCCATTCTGGCAATGAGCCTTTTTGCAGTGAGCATTCATTTGAGTAGTGAGCCTCTTTGTTATTTGATATTGTTATTACATTATATTGTGAGCTAACACTCACCGTGGTTTTTCCCTTTTAGGGTTTACCACGTAAAAATATGGTGTTCATGTGCGTATGGTGTTGATGTGTTTTTGTTTTGATTCTATAATTCATGTTTAATCTTCAAAATAGATTAAGGAGTTAAAGTAAGTGAATGTGAATGTGATTTTGTTTAAGGAAGTTAAGGTTTTTGATACAACTGATTCACCCCCCTCTCAGTTGTCTTGTGCCTTCAACATTAGGATAGCCTAAAATAATTTCTAGAGGAACGATTATATTTTGAAGAGCAACAAAAATGGGTCACTAAGATGTTGGGTTATGGCTTTGAGATTGTATACAAGAAAGGGAAGGAGAATATTGTAGTTGATGCACTTGTTTGATAGAAAAATTGATTCTAACTAAATTACTTATCATAAGAATAATCTTCCATCTAAACAATAGGATACTAGACAACTAAGATGTATATCTCGCTACTATCTAATCTCGAAGAGTGAGAAGGGTCTAGCTAAATCTCTTTTTTGCTACTATAATGAAAAATAACTGACTATAAGTAACTAAAACTAACAATGGTGGAAGAAAAATACAAAAATACAAAGACTGATAAGATAAATTGCAGAAAAGAATATGGAAATGGAAATGCAAAATCATAGAGAACCTGACACTAGGTAGATAGCCTCACTATTTAAGATGATAGTGCACCACAGGGACATCTACATGCTGCAGGGACATTTGCATGTGGCACTGTAGTCCTTACAACAATGAAAAATAGAATCTTAGATCTGTACGGACTTGCATGAGTTTTGAGAGTTATCTATTGACATAGTATCCAATAATTATTACATAGAATATCAAAGATGATAGAAATAACTAGAAATGATAATACAAAAGTGAAACAAAGGAAATGATGAGAAAGGGGGAAAAGGAAAGCAAAGACTCATGTGCTTGAAATAGTTCTTTATGCAACCTACAATGACAATGATGAAAGAGAGGATTGGGCTATATAGGATCTTGCCTAAGTCAAGCCTCATTTTCGGTGTTTCCACCTCAACAATAACTAGAGATATTGATTGATTGATAAATAAAGTGTGTTCTCTAATTCTAAGTGTCTCTAGAATTGTTATGAGTAGTGACAAGAAAGATTGACAAGATATATAAATGAAATATAATTAATCTAACACCTACAATGATCTTAAGCAAGAAATGAACATAATATAGAGCAATGGAGTAAAAAAGAAAGAGTATGATAATGGTGAGTATTGATTTTGATAGAGATTCACTAAAATGTGAATTTGATCCTTTTTAATGGAAAGTTGAGGGGGTTTTATAGAAAAGGCAAGAGGGAAAAATATGGGAAAGGAGCCGTTTAGGTGTGGATAAGCATCAAGAAAATCTCAGAGTACCACACAAGTTAAAATGTAAATTCTAAAAATGGTTGATGAACAAACAAACACTCATAGGATGTTAGTGCACCATGTAGACATCTGCACCAAGCACTGGCATCCAAGCAACTTTAGTTCCTGGAAAGTCTAGATAACTTGGGGCACTGCCAAGGTTAATGCACCTTTATGGTTTCTAGATAGGATAAGTAGAAAGGTTAAAGCAACACTAAGAATCACCTTTGTGGGTTGAGGGAAAGGTTAAGGATAAAAAATGATCCTAAAAACATGCTAGGGGAGTGGACACTAAAGTTGGCTCCAAACATGGTGTGAAATTGTGAAAGTACACAATTTATGATGCTACATTTTGCCCCCACTTTAGCAAGCATATGACACTATGTGCATATGCAAGCTAAAGTAATAAAGGAAATAACATGAAAGAAATTTTTTTACCCAAGGATACTGTAGATGATGCAAAATGTCACTAAGTGAGAGATATGAAGCCCCTAGCTTAGGATTCTATAAAAATCACATTGTTAGGCCAAAAATCTATGCATGAAACAAATGCTAGACACACACACACACACACACACACACACACACACACACACACACACATATAGTGAAAAGGAGGATTAGACCAAATATGATTTTTCAAAATCCCAGTGGTTAGCAAATAATATATTCTATTACACATTAATCTAATGATTAAACAAACACACACAAACATGCAAAAAAGTTAAAAGAAGGCATTTATAACATCGATTCACTAGGAGAATGCCAGGTATGATTCTAAGGCTAGCACACTATGAGGGATAGGAACCATACTGAAAAACAATTATACAAGTGACTAGAGCTAGTAGGTCTTGTTGCTAAGTGGCTTATGAGAAGTGATGATAGGGTAGCGAATCAAGCGCCATGAACTAATATTGCCTTTCTAGGTTAGCTACATGTCAAACAATATTAGAGATTACATGGCTAGCATGGATAGGTAATTCTGATAAAGGTGGTATGGACCACAAATGCTACAAATATGCTATAGGGATCATACCATCAATGTGGTATGTGAACAAGTGTGAAAGATAGAAAATATATGCCCCCAACTTAAATTAATTGCATATTCTATAGAGGAGCAATTAATTTTAAGGTAAAAAGAGGTAAAAAGGCATGAGAGATTTTAGGAAGCATATGCCTAGAGGACATGTTCCAGAGAGCTATGTCATGAAAGAGCTGCCCCTAAGAAGGACAACCAAGTTGATGCTATAGTCATGATACACAATGGCTTGTGTAAGCATGGCATGACACTGAGCAACACAACAAGGTGTCACATAAAAACAAGCAACATCACAATAAAGCACAAAGGGATCTACGTGCTTTAGAGTCAATATAATATATAGGAGGGGAATAATCAAGGAAGTACAATCTAGAATTGTCATCATCCCCCTAGGCATGTAGATCTACGAATACAAAGGAAGAAGGTCACATGAAGACAAAATAAGAATTTTGGGTCAACATGGAAGGATGCTAAATCATCCGACACTTTGTGTTGTGCCCAAAATGCGAAAAATTCAAGTATGACATATGGAAGAATATAGAAACATATAGAGGAATTCCATAAAATTTTCATTCCCCCTATATCCACGTGCCTACAAGGGCATCAAGGGTCATCTAGGGAGAGCTAATAAACATACATATCATGTAGCAAGCACAGGAATTAGAAAACATACAAGAACACTATGAATAATAATAGATGGAATGAGGGTATCACTCTCAAGGGTTGGGCTCTAGCAAGTCATCTGCCTCTCAATCTTTCTCATCATATAGGGATGGTGGACATGTCACTAGAGGGACCACTTCGAAGGTAGTACTTGGTACCACATCTAGTTTGAAATGTGGAGGATCAAAAACTAATGAAGGATCCTCACACACCTCACCAAAGGCAAGGTCCATCAATCTTATGAAGATCAAATATATCTTCCTTGGTGGAAGAGTGATCTAAATCACTATCAGAATAGACAAAGATACAGGGTTGATCAATGCTAATAGGGGGGATGTGAGCATTGGTGACCACTAGTGGAGAAGAGGTCCCTGTTGGCAAGAGACACTATGTGGCTTCATGAGTGTTGTCATTGATGGCAACAAAGTCCATCCCACACATCCACAGGACATGGTATGTCTATACCGGAAGTCAGATTGAAGACTATCTTGGTCCGGTGAGCAAGAATAGAGCATGCAGCAAGGTCCAACAATCAGGTCCAGATCTCTTAGAGGAAGTATCTCAGTAAAGTGCGGACTTAGGGAAGTCAAGAGGAGTACCTTGACTAATAGATTCCAAGGATTGAGCCTCCGGTAATGAAAGAGTGAAGAGATATGAACACCTAAGTATTGGGTTCTTGTTTGGCAGAGTAGACTGAGGAAGACCTGACCGACAGAGCATCAGACCTTAATCTAGATGAGATATTGATGGTGATCAAGGTTATTAAGGTATCATTCATGATTGGCCAACATGATTGATGACTTCTATAACTATCTTTTTGATACGCATCACTTAGTAAGCATGGATTCAGCCGACGGACCAGAGTTTGGAAATATCTTGAGTCTTCCAGATTTCGACTAGAAAGATGATTGAAATCATTAATGTGGATATATAGACCAGATTGATTTCGATATGAAGGTGTGTTGTGTTGTGCGAAGAAAAGTAGAGAGCAATGTGAAAGCAGTAATACAGGTCTGGTATGTGACAGGACAACAGCACCAAAGAAGAGGAAGAATGAAGTGCAGTAGATCAGTGTATTGAGCCTAACCGGAACTGAACCTCAGCATATGTAGATGCTTCTCATCAGTTCAAGTATCTTGTTACTTTCTTTATACCTTGTAGATAGTGAGTCTCTTGTAGGCAGTGAGCCTCTTGTGAGCAGTGTGCTCGGGTAGTGAGCCCTAATTGGCAAGTGCCATTTTGTACTTCTATTCTTTTAACAAAGAATACAATCTTGGGTTAGTCACCCCGTGGTTTTTCCCTTAACAAGGTTTTCCACGTCAAAATCATTGTGTCATGTGTATTGATTTTGTTTCTACTTTCATGGTTATGGATGCTTATTTATTTTAATGGTGCACTAGTTGTTAAAGAAGAACAGAAAGTCAAATAATTAAGATTACTGATTCACCCCCCCTCTCAGTTATCAACAATTGGTATCAGAGCTAAGTTCCTCCTAACAGAGCCTAACATCTTGAGGAAGATCTAGGAATCTCAATGGATATGTATGGTATGAGGGAACAACTTCAGACTGCCCTAGATGATCTTGAGCAATCTCACTCTGAAGTCAACAACCTGAGGGAAAGACTCCAGCAAGCTGATGATTTCATAAATGAACTCAAAGAAAAGCTAAGTATCTCAATGAAGAAAAGAAAGGAACTACTTCAACAATTAGCAAGTCAAAGTGAAGCCAATGATACTAATGAAGATCTGAATGAGAAAACCAAGCTATGTGAGAAGTTATCTAAAGAAGTCATTATGGTAAGACATGAAATGGAATCAGGAGTTATGAAATTCACCAAAGAAATTGAAGAGAAAAGAAAAAGTGAAGATAATCTAAAACAATCTCTCAAGGAGAAGTCAGAAGACTACCACAAAATGGATAGAATAATCAGGCATCTGGAATCTGATCTTGAAGAAGCTAGAGACAATGAAGAACAACTTGAGAATCAGATAGACACTCTTAAAAGGTATCTTCAAACAGCAAATGAATACCAAGAGAAATTTAAGATAAGCTCTGCTCAACTTGAAGTTCTTCTTGAAAGGCAAAAGAGGGTAGATGACAAGCAAGGCTTAGGGTATGAGAAAGGGGAAAGCTCCGGATCTGGTCAGAAGAACTCTGGATCAGGAAATTCAAGGAACAGGCCTAGAAGACCACCGGTAAGGCAACCAAATGCTCAAAGATATCCATCCTTCAATGGATACTGCTACAATTGCAATAACTTTGGTCATAAAGCAAATCAGTGTAGAAGAAGAATGAATCAGATTAATTCATCCTTCTACGGACAGTGTTTTAATTGCAAAAGGTATGGTCATAAATCTCAAGAATGTAGAAATATGCAAATGAACAATTCATTCAATGGTAGATGCTTTGCATGAAATAGAATGGGACATATGGCTAACCAATGCAGATCAAGAGGATATCAGTCAAATCTACAAAGAAATGTTGTTTTCTACAATTGCAATAGATTTGGTCATATTGCCAAATTCTACAGAAGTAAGAATCAGGACAAAAAGGGTCTGGTACATCATAATCAAAACCAAGAAAGGAAAAGGAAAAGTAAATGTGGATGAAAGTCAAAGGGAAATGAACAAGATTTGGGTGAACAAGAGTACAAAAAATGTTGAGGATGGATCCGCACTAGAATCTAGTGTAGATATTCCTTCCGAAAACTAAAGAGATGAGCTCTGGCTCAGGGGGAGTCACAAAAGCAAACAAGTTCCCCCAGCTAGTCAATTGGTGCCTGAAATTGGCACATGGAAAGTTGCAGACTAAAGGGTTCTCAGAGAAACATCTAAATAAGCCTTGGTAAAGATATGGAAGATCCGTAAGAAATTTAGAAGAGGTTAATCTACCAAGATTGATCTAGTTTAACAGTTATCTGGTAAGAACAAGATTTTCACAGTTAGATCCGGTATGATTCAAATTGAGGTATCTTGATCTGCAGATAAATGGAATGATTGGAGAAAGGTAGATAGATTGCTAATATTCACTAAGAATATCTCTAAGTGCATCTCAGTGATCTAAAAAGATCTCTCTCAGAAACAAGGAAAATAAGGCAACCAGAATAACCTAAGTTGTGCATTTATTGCAAAATGGAATTACGGTTTGCGCAGAAATAAAAGGGTTCTTTTATTCATCATTTGTACATTTGCATTCAAGAAAAATAGAAAAGGACCTCTACAATGAAATTGTCTCAAGCCCATCAAAGATCAACTGCAGAAGTTGATTCTTCCAGCAATCCGATCCGGATCATATCGTGAACCCTATAAGCGTAAAAGATATTTTCCACTCTTGAAAACCTCTCTCTGAATCTTTTGAAAGATGGCTACTCTGAATGTTGTGAAGATCACTAATATGCCGCATCCTAAATTCAAGAAACATCCCTACAAATCCCTAGAAGTTGATTCCCTAGGCGCCTTTTCAAGTATTTCGCATGGGGTTTTACATGAATAAGATGTTAGGGCATATATTCATGCAAACATTAAGGAATTTGTGGAATCCAAGCTAATGGATATCTATCACAATCAGTTAATAGATGATTCTTTTGAACTCAAACCTCAGTACAAGGCTATCTGGAACAAGCATTTCAGTCAATGCATCCATTTCCCCTATTTTGCAAAAGATGAGTGGGTCCAGTATGTTTTGAGTAGAGTGCATGATAACTTCATATGGTTGAATAGATCATTTAAGATCACAAAAGATGCTATTAG
This sequence comes from Cunninghamia lanceolata, assembly GCA_027924645.1. Classification (NCBI taxonomy): domain Eukaryota; kingdom Viridiplantae; phylum Streptophyta; class Pinopsida; order Cupressales; family Cupressaceae; genus Cunninghamia; species Cunninghamia lanceolata. The sequence continues at coordinate 11,861,270 of BSBN01000635.1, read as the reverse complement.
GGTGGTAAGCAGTTTGAACTCATCCAGAGGGTTATCTATTCTCAAATCGGTCAAAAACCAAACTGTGAGTGAGGCTACCAGATCAAAATTTGACAAGAGAGCAATAACAATAGAAGATATCACTGATCCAGATATCAAGTTTGCCTCCATGATAATTGGTTACAAGATATATCACTCCAACAGAGAAAATTTAGTACCCGAAACTACAATTTACACTGCTTATCAGATGCTAAGAGAAAATGCTGACTATGATCTTTGTGAGCTTCTCCTGAACCAACTGTTAGAAAATTTGTAGAAAATAAAGAAAGATAAGAAAAACTCATTCAAGTATGGTGGAATAACATTGTGCTTGTTCTTTTACTTTATGAATGAGCTTCCTAGATCCAGTGGTTGGATATGGCAAAATAACAGACCAGTAGCCATACAAATCAGAGATTATTTGCATGGAATTGGTGATGCCAAGGCACAGAATACAGCACTCTGGGGCTACTTAAAGAACTTTCAGAGTATGATGCAAGCCAGAGAGAGAATCCCCCAATCTCTAGTTGAAAAGTATAAGGATACAATATGCTTTATGGTAGAAACTGATCAATGCCTAATTGAGGCAGTGGAGCTAAGGATAGTCTGGATCATGCCAATGGGGTATGAAGTTGAGAAAATTCTAGAGCTACATATTCAACACCTATTGAGTCAGCCCAAGGACCTTAAGGCAGAAAGGTTTGGAACCTTTGAAGAGTTGAGTGTAAAGATTCATGTAGAGCTAAGACAACCGGAGATGGAAAGAAAAGTGAGAAAAGAAGTAGAGGATATTGCCAAAAGGTATGGCATCTCAAAAGAAGCACTTGATGCAAATAGAGAAAAACTAGAAAAGGCAGAGAAAGAGAAACAAGATACAGAAAAAGAAAGTGATCCAATGCAAGCCCCTTCCCAGACCAGATCCTCCAAGAGATCTGCACCTACCACCTCTGAGAGCCAAAAGGCATCAAAACTGGAAGCCCAGACATCCGAAAAGGGAATGAAGAGGACAAAGAAAAAGGCAACAATATCCTATACAAGTCAGAAGGATGATGAAGAAACTGAAACTGATGAGGAAGTTAGGAAAATGAAGAAGAAGAAAACATCTGGTGAACCCTCTACCAGTCAAGGAAGAAAAGGCAGAAGAATTCGTTGAAAGGCCTACTGTCTGCATTGATAACATCATCAAATTAGTTACTGTGGATGGGAACCTACAACCAATGGTTGAATTTTATGATGAATATGGTGAAGCTGATCAGAAGATATTGCAAGATGCCACAGTCAGGTATCTAAACATCTACAACAAGGCATTGATTGAAATTATATCTCTTATTCCCAAAAGCTTAGAGAAGGAACTTGAAATAAGAAAGAACAATGCCCAAGAAAAAGGCGTAGAAATCTGGGAGCAGATTGCTATCCAACTCTATCCCTCCATCACTCCAAAGAAAATAAACATGATCTTCAAAGATTGAAAGGATGAGTTCTGGAGCAAAGCTAGAATGAATAAGCTTATACTTGGAGAGACTGATCAGGTGGCTAAAGAGACTGAAGAGATCCTCCAGAATGCCTATAAAAGATTCAATATTCCTGTTATAGAGGACTTAGGTGATGAACCCTCTGCCATGGATGACAAAGGAGAATCTATTGAGTCAGTTGCAGAAGAGACAAGTAAAGAGAAAGCTAAGGACTTAGATTCCTTTGTTCTGGAAGAGGAAGTTCATGGAGAAGAAGACACCTCTCTTCCGGATCCCCCTACAGACTCCAGAATTGAAGGAAAAGAAAGAAAAGAAGAGAGCATCAATCAAGGAGAAGAAGTGAAGCAAAGAGAAGAAGGTCAAACTGAGAAGGCCACAAGTGACAATGTTGAGGCTACAGAAGGAAAGAAGACTCTGTCTCTGGCAAGAGACACTACATAAACTGTTAAAGATTTCTTGACTAAAGAAATGATGGAGATTGATGAAGCGGAGCTACTTCAAGGACCATTCAATTTTGATTCTCTCTCCCTGGTTCAAACCATGAAGATAGCATCCTTTGCTCAAGCAAAGGCAAAAGAAAAACTTCTGAAGTCTCACATGGAAGACTATGAGATGATAGAAATTGCATCCAGTGTACTGGAGAAGATCATGCCATCCTTCCAGAAGGATCTCTTAGCCTCCTCATCTGGTAATCTAAAATCTCTTGTAAATTCTGTTAATACACATTTTGATTCCTTAGAGAAGTCAACTGAAGAAAAGGTTCGGAAGGAGTTTTTGGGAAAAAGATTCTCCAAGATACAAGGATTTATAACCAATGATAGGAGAAATATGGATATTGGGATAAAGAGCTTAGAAAATTCTCTTAAAGATATAGAGAAGTATATAAATTTTGTTTATCCTGGTCTAAAGTAACAAAGGATATTGAGAAGAAAGTGAAAGAACAAGAGGATAAACTGTCAAACTTCTCTCAGAATTTTGATCCTCTCACCATATCCATAATAAACCAGGAATGTCAGACTATTACAGTCATAAATGAGATAAAGAAGCTTGAGAAGGAGAGGAAGAACGTAATAAGTAGGATGGGTGAACTTAGAGGGATGATTATCCCTAAATTAGAGGCCATGCATGAGGCCCTAACAGATGCTCAAACCACAGCCCGGACCAGTGATCCGATAGATCTAAAGAGGTCAGAAGCTTTTGCATTCCTGTTGAGTGGTCACATCTCAATTTTGGACAGGATGAAGCAGAGTTGGGCAATAGAATTTGTCTAGTTAAAGACAACATTTTCAGATATAGTTCAATATATGTAAGTATAACATGTATATATATACTTATGCAACTAAGTATAGTTGGATTTTTGGGGATTTTTGGTGTGCGGATTCTACCCTTTGCCATTGATGTCAAAGGGGGAGTGAGTATCAGTGAAAAATGTGGAATCTAGTTAAGGGGGAGCTCTGAGAAAGTGTACATTATAACAGAGCATCAGCCAAGGGGGAGTGTAGTGTGACACTTAGTCATTTTTCACTAAGTGTTGCCATCAATGCCAAAGGGGGAGATTATTGGCAAGAGACACTGTGTGGCTTCATGAGTGTTGTCATTGATGGCAACAAAGTCCATCCCACACATCCACAAGACATGGTATGTCTATATTGGAAGTCAGATTGAAGAGTATCTTGGTCTGGTGAGGAAGAACAGAGCATGCAGCAAGGTCTGACAATCAGGTCCGGATCTCTCAAAGGAAGTATCTCAGTAAAGTGCGGACTTAGGGAAGTCAAGAGGAGTACCTTAACTGATAGATTCTAGGGATTGAGCCTTTAGTAATGAAAAAGTGAAGGGATATGAACACCTAAGTATTGGGTTCCTGTTTGGCAGAGTAGACTGAGGAAGATCTAACTTGCAAAGCATCAGACCTTACTGCGGATGAGATATTGATGGTGATCAAGGTTATTAAGGTATCATTCATGATTGGCCAACATGATTGATGACTTCTATAACTATATTTTTGATACACATCACTTAGTAAGCATGGATTCAACCGACAGACCAAAGTTTGGAAATATCTTGAGTCTTCCAGATGCCGACTAGAAAGATGATTGAAATCATTAATGCGGATATATATACCAGATTGATTTTGGTATGAAGGTGTGTGTGGTGTGTTGTGTTGTGCGAAGAAAAGTAGAGAGCAGTGTGAAAGCAGTAATACAGGTTCGGTATGTGACAGGACAGCAGTACCAAAGAAGAGGAAGAATGAAGTGCAGTAGATTGGTGTATTGAGCCTAACCGGAACTAAACCTCAGCATATGTGAATGCTTCTCATCAGTTCAAGTATCTTGTTACTTTCTTTATACATGGTAGATAGTGAGTCTCTTGTAGGTAGTGAGCCTCTTGTGAGCAGTGTGCTTAGGTAGTGAGCCCTAATTGGCAAGTGCCATTTTGTACTTCTATTCTTTTAACAAAGAATACAATCTTGGGTTAGTCACCCTGTGGTTTTTCCCTTAACAAGGTTTTCCACATCAAAATCATTGTGTCATGTGTATTGATTTTGTTTATGTTTTCATGGTTATGGATGCTTATTTATTTTAATGGTGCACTAGTTGTTAAAGAAGAACAGAAAGTCAAATAATTAAGATAACTAATTCACCCCCCCTCTTAGTTATCAACAGTCCCCACAACTAGAATAGATGATGTAGAAGGACTCACAGGAGGTGAAGGAGGCATGTACTTTGGCTCAAGCAACAGGGTGGAGTGGGATAGTATTTGCACTTTCATTTTTTTAGTAGGCATGGAATGTCTATATCGATGGTGGAAAGATGTACGATATCAGGGAACACTTGACGTCAAGTATGCTAGAACAAAACCAACTCTGATAAAATGGCACTAGAGATAATGTTGATGTTGGGAAGATTCAAGGATTCATTGAAGGGTGGCATGTCAAATATGAATGGGAGGATGGGGCTCTCCATAGAGGGAGTGAGGACTACTTGAACTCGATTAGGATTGCATTCATCAAACTCAATCGGTGGAGAGGTCGGTGTAGGTGATGGAAAGGAATCACGCAAAGGAGTAGAAAATTGAGAAGTTGGATCCAAATCTGGGGCCAACTGCATACGAGAAGGATGTGTGGGGAGGGGTTCATTTCCTATTGCACACTCATGAGATGCAGCACGTCGACGATGCTTGCAATCTCTCCCAAGTTGATTACACTGAGTGTGAGTCAAAGCATAAGTAGGAAGAACTATGGAGTCTCCCAAGACAGGCTCCTTTTCTTCCATCACTCTAGGAGTGAGAGTAAGAACTGAAGGAGCCACCAAAGGTTGGGGTACTATCAAGGGAGGGTCTCTTAATGTGAGCTACCTTGTTAGAGGCATTGAAGGGGCTAGAGGAACATAGGCCACTGCTAAAGATTGGGAGACTGAAGGGGAGGCGTCCTACAACATGGACTACTTTCCTTGAGTCCTCGTAGAGTCAAGAGAAATAGGAGCAGTTGCTAAAGGTTGGGGAGGTCTGGGTTGTACTAGCCTATACCTATAGGTCTTGAGTAAGATCCTAGAGGTGGGAATTCCACATATATCCTAGATGCTTGGGGATTGGGAAGGTCACTCAATTCAGGTTGTCTTCCCTTCTCTACCTATTGGACAAGAGGATAGATAGCGATAGTCATCGAATATCGAGGAACCACAAGGGTTGAGGAGGAAGAATTGATGGACAACTAAGCTATGCAATTTGATTTGAACTTCTGATACAAAATAAATAGGAAATCATTGCGTGGTCATAGTGGCTCAGTTAAGATCAACCAAAAGTAATCCAAGGAGAAATTACCTTGTAACACGAGAGGTTTGAACACACTATGATGTATAGTGTGAACCTAACATTCGTGAGGGAATTGTCAAGCACTTGTGGATCATAGAGGGGACCACTCTCATGGAAGGGAGCCATGAATGGGCCAAATTCACACAAATTTGGTTTGAGGTAGGGATTATAGAAAAGGAATGTTTGGGGTTTTTCATCCAACGTGGAAAGAAAGGGTAATCAAACCCATGGTTTGGTGAGAAGACCCATCATGCAATTGTATCTAGACTTCTGATTCCTTGTAATTTTCTTGATAGAGCTCATGCGCATATAGAAATTCTTTCATAATTACGTTCAACATACACATAGGGTCAATTAATATGCCCTTGGTCATATTTTCATTAATCAGGGTGGTGATGTAAAGAGGTCCTTCATAGGTAGGCATGGGCACATCAATGGGTGCAATGGAGATGACTGGATCAGGACACAAGCACATTTGAATAGGGTGAGGGCAACAATCCATGATTGAAATCATCTTGGTTAAAGAGGTTGAAGGATCATTAGCAATCATGGTAGTTGCCATAGGATCAATAGGAAGTTTGACCAGGTTTGTAGAATGACGTGGTAATTGGTTAGTTTAAATTTGAGGTTTTGGTTGGGAGGGGCAACAAATTTGTCACCTCTATCATTCACAATAGAGAATTGGATGACGTTCTGGTTGATGAGGTCTTGAATGTGATGTTTAATATGGATACATCTCTTTGTGTCATGGCCAGGCACTCTGTGGAACTGGCAAAAGGCCTTCAGGTCATAAGAAGGCGGCATGGTTTTGGTTGTATCGGTGGGATAGATAGGTAGAAACTAGATAAGATTATTATTAAGAAGATTTTATATTATGGTATAGAGAGATTCAAATAAGGGAGTGAATTTCTAAGTCCTCAGTTTGTTTTGAGAAGAGAGAGCCGTAGAATTTTGGGTCAGTGCAATGGCCGCTACTTGTTGAATATTGTTTGAAGAATTGATTTTGACAAAATGTTTATTTTTATTATAATTTTAAAATGATGATGAGGCATCAGACTTCCCTGTAGGATCCTGTGAGGAAGATCCCTCATACTGGTTGACTGATTGTTGGTAATTGCAGTGTCATGTATAGATGCATAAATGAAGGGTAACACATTAGTAGAATCTTATCCCAGATTTGAGGCTATAGGTTTCCAATGAAAACATGTTGCAGGATGTGCATAAGGAATTTGTGAGAATAAGGCCTGATAAGGACTGATGAAATTAGGAACTTTCTCATACGCTCCCTTCCTGTAGTGTACGAGGTTAGTAAATGTGACCTACGGTCTAATGTTTGCTTGGAAATTTTGGAGAAACTGATTTATAAGTTGTTGAAAAGAATTAATAGAATGATTGGAAGAGAGAAAAACCAATCCAACACAGTCTCTTTGAGAGACCATGGGAAAAGTTTTTCTAGAAGAAAGTCTTGAAAGATAAAATCACTGCATAATGTAGTGAATGTTGAGATGTGATTATGTGGATCTCCTTTAACCATTATATTTTTCAAAACACTGAGCCTCAAAGTTTTGGGGAAGAGAGGAAGGAAGAATGGCTAAAGACAGAGGACTTTTGGTGTAATATGAGGGGATTGTTTGTTGGGATGTGGATGTGGACATATTGACTAATTGTTGTTGAAGGGAGTTTACATTATGGAGAAGTTGGGTAATGACAAGATTAGTGGTATGAGTAGACTATGCTTGTGTGGCTTGAGCTTGTGTGGAAAATAGAATAGAGTTACTAGGTTGTCGGGAGACTCCAAGGTTAACACCAGGAAAATTAAATGATAAAGAAGATGTAGGGGGAATAAACTCATTTTGATTTAGGGGGTTCCCACCTATTCCAATGGAATTCATGTTGACATTCAATGATTGTGCAACACTTGTACAAATGTGAGAAGAAGTGAATGTAGATGTAGCAGAAGTTGGCATAGGCATTGATAATTGAGCTCTCGATCTATTGGAATGTGACTCATTGATTATTTTTGTGTAGTTAGCTAATGTTAGGAAATCATTGTTCACAATGTGAGCTAGATTGCATAGAAGATCTAGACCATGTGGATCATTGGTCAATAATTTTCGAAGGGCCTTGATGAGAGGGAAAATCTCACCAGCTAGGTTCTCTGTACCTAGATAATCCTGATCATTAGTCAAATTATTGTCCAACTTTTGGATCTAGTATTGGGACACACAAACCATGATGTGTCTAGGTCAGAAGGCTCTCTAAAATATTGTAGGCTAGTGATTGAAGTTGTGTTGGAAAAAGAAAAGATAGGTGATTGAAATTATGAATTACCTATCATGAAGTTAAAGATATCATTTTTTGACTAAGTGGAACTAGAGCTACCAACAGCATGGTAAACCATGAATAACCTTAAACTTCTATGGATGGTAAAGTCAAAATCAAAGCGCTGGGTCATGAAGCTCATAAACTAGTAAGAGCTCCACAATGCATGAGTACTCAAAGATTTGAAGATCAAAAGAAAGAGAATTGTTCATAGAAATGAAAAAGAGAATTTTGTGTTAAAGAGAAATGAAAATGTTTTATTTTTGTAGTTTATAAGTATTTAAGACACGATGGGTTTATCAAAATGTTTGATAGGAAAATTGATTCTAACTAAAGTACTTATAATCAAAATAATTTTCTATCTAAACATTAGGATTCTAGCCAATGAAGATGTATATCTCACTACTATATAAAAAAGAAGAGTGAGAAGGTCCAAGATAAATCCCTTTGTTGCTACTAGAATGAAAATAAATAACTAAAACTAACAAGGATGGAAGAAAATTGGAAAAATATAGAAACTGATAAGATAACTTGCTGAAAGGAATACAAAAATGGAAATGCAAAATCATAGAGAACCTGGCACTAGGTAAATAGCCTCACTATCTAGGATGATAGCGCACCATGGGAACACCTATGCACCATGTTGTAGTCCGTATAATATAGAAAATAAGAATCTTGGATTTGTATAAATTTGCACAAGTTTTAAGAGTTACCCGTTGACATAGAATCTTATGAGACGTTTGCACCACATAGATGTTCACACCAAGCATAGGCATCCAAGCAACTTTAGTTCTTGAAAAGTCTAGATAACTTGGGGAGCTGCTAAGGTTAATGCACTTTTATGGGTTTAGCTAGGATAAGCATAAAGGTTAAAGAAACACTAAGAAGCACCTTTGTGGGTTGAGGGTAAGGTTAAGGATGGCAAATGATCCTAAAATCATTCTAGGGGAGTGGACACTGAAGTGGGCCCCAAACATAACATGAAATTATGAGTGTACACAATTTACGATGCTACAACACTATCCATGAAGGATGAGGCATTTTTGTGTGGCATTTCAATATTACAAGAAAAGTGGTAGAATGATGTTGCTACAAGGAATCTCATTCAATAGTTTTAAAATGATCCTAGTGTTATGTCATAAAATGTCCCCCTAGGACTTTTACCTCCTAAGTTTAGCTCCTAGGTCCCCTTAGTTTAATCATGCATGTGTGAAACTTATCCCGGAGCAAAATTCCCCGAAACCCATGACAAATGGGGATTAGAAGCCCATCTTAATGCTTAATCTAGACCAAAAATAGGTCTCTAGACTTTGGTTCCCTCGCCCTAGTCTAGACCTATTTTACCGGGACCCAAATTTAAATTGTTGGCAAAGTGATCGTTAAAAAGTTTCCCTTTGTCGGCCTTTTTAATTTGAATTACAAATGTTAGCGGAATGCATATATAAACATGTTTAGGACTTCATTTTACTCCTAGTTGATGAAGGTGAACTTATGATTATCAAGCAAAGAGCATTCAAGGCATTCATTATGTTACAGAGTAGTATTGTGTTGTATTTGTATGTGTTTGTTGTAGATTTGGCTCCATCAACCCATTTCCTCATAATTTGAAGGCACTTCATCTCCATGAGGGTTTACACCTACTAATGTGATATCTTATTGTGTTTCTAAAGAGACCTAACGTCTCAAGTTACTACTTGGAACCTCATTTTTAATCGTTGGTTTTGTTCATATCATGTTCTTCGTTCATCAGGTTGACAGAACACTATCGGCGTATCCATGTTGAGCTCTACTGATGACATGTGTTTCACCGATGGTAGTGACCATCGGGAAGACTTCCTGTATCGGCAGGAGTTAGGAGACTTACACCGATTTGTGAAGTCTCACCGAGGGTAGTGAACTATTGGCTAGACTTTCACTATCAGTGGAAGCGATGAGTCTTTGGGTGATATGCAATGTTACACCAATGAAGGGCAAGCTGTCGGGTTGACATGCTCTATCAGGTTGATATGCTCAAGCTTTTCTGATACTGTTGTGTCTCTCCAATGAAGCGTTGGCGTCAGTGTGAGAATCACTATCAATCCAGCTTTGAGGAGTCCCTCCGATGTTATCGGTCTCACCGATGGTGGTTTGTCCAGATGATTGGCGAGAGGATATTCATCGGCGCAGCGTAAGTCTTTTGGACCAATGGCAGAGGTCACTCTGATGGAGGTTGAAGATTTGAGCATTGGTGGGACAAGGACTTATCACTGTGAATGGTGGAGTTGTCATTAATGGTTAAGGCTATACCGATGAGGCTTTGACTGGCATCATCGGCAACAAAATTGCCGACTATAGTCATACACTGTGTTCGGGGATATAAACTAGAATGTCAAAAGTGAACTGGTGAATGTGGGACTAAACGTATCACATGAATATGAATAGTTGTGACGGTTGGAAGGCAGCGACATTGGGTCAGTTGAAATGATCAGTTAGGGCAAAAGTTGAAAAATAGTTTTGCTCTTGAAGACTGGAAATATATACAAATCTGGTGGTGTCGTTGTTTTCTGATGATGAGATTAGATTACATCGTTCATTCTGTAGTTGTATAGTGGTGTGAACAGTTTGTATGTTTTTCTTGAGGATTGATACCTGAGCAAGTGAGCTGAGATCTTTATTGTAACTATAAAGTTTACTATAATAAAGATTGTCTCTTATGGTGGTGGGTTTTTTACCCGAAAGGGTTTTCCCACGTACATCTGGTGTTGATCTTTGTTATCTTGAATGTTTATTTTGTATTTTTTTTTCTGGTGTGTTCATCTGTGGAGTAAAATTGAAAGTTGCCTGTCTGCATTATCCCCTTAGAATTAACATTAGGGAAGCTGTATTCCACACCTCTGCTTTCCTTACAAGTGGTATCAGAGCCTGGCCAGTTGTGTTATCCTTGTTGGTAGGTTGGGTTTTTTGTGTTAGTTCTGTGAGTGGGAGTTCTGTAGAGGTCTATTTTGTTAAATAAGATGACAAGTACATCAGGAAAAATAGACATTGAAAAGTTTAATGGCACAAACTTTGAGTTGTGGAAGCTTAAAGTTGAAGATATGTTGGTCGACAGAGATCTTTGGGTTGCTGTGTCTGAAAATAAACCTTCAGCCATGAAGCAAGAAGATTGGGATCTGGCAGATAGGAAAGCCAGAGGACTAATAAGATTAAGTTTAGTGGATTTTGTTCTATTGAATGTTCATGAAGAGAAAACTACAAATGCTTTGAGGAAGAAGTTGGGAAATATTTATCAGGGCAAGTCCTTGGTGAATAAACTTTTCCTTAGAAAGAAGTTGTACTCTCTAAAGATGGATGAAGAAGCATCTGTAGTAGACCATCTGAACATATTTAATTTGATTGTTGCACAGTTGACGTCTGTAGGTGTAAAAATAGAAGAGGAGGACCGCTGTATGCTTCTGTTGTGTTCCTTACCTGACTCATGGGATCATCTTGTGATGGCTATTGGAAGTAAAACAACCATGTTTACAACTGAAGAGGTTGTTACCTCATTGTTATCTGAAGAGATGCAGAGGAAATCTTCTGAGATGGCCAAAGAGGCCCTGTCTGTTCGAGGTAGATCAAAGGAAAGAGGCAAGAAGAAAGACAAGAAGTCTAAGTCCAAATCAGAGGGGAGATTGAAATCTCCTGGCACAAAGTCCAAGGTGAAGTGCTGGAATTGTGAGCAGAAAGGACACATCAGAAGAGACTGTAAAGAGGAGAAAAAGAAGAAGAAGAAGAACTTCTCTGACAACGATTCTTCTTAGAGTGATGTTGATGCCTTCATTGCTACCTTGGCAATGCTTACATCTGAAGATGTATGGCTGGTGGATTCAGGAGCATCTTTTCATATGACATCTCACAGAGAATGGTTCACAAAGTATGAACCGTATGCTAGTGGGAAGGTGTTCCTGGCAAGTGATTCAACACTGAAAATTGTTTGCCGAGGAAGAGTTATAATCCAGTTCCCGGATGGCAGAATAAAGGGAATGAATGGAGTTTTACACATACTAGGTCTGGCTCGAAATTTACTTTCTATTAGTAAGCTTAATGATGTTGGAGTGCAAGTTACTTTTGTGAATGGTGGCTATAAGATGACTAGAGGTTCTATTGTACTGGCAAAAGGAGAACACATTGGAACTTTGTATAGGTTAGATGCTAAACTAGTGTGCTGTAATAGTGTCTCTGTAAAATCTAAAAAAGTTACTATTGTAACACATGATGCAAACTCTATGGAAGTTAAACTTCCTGCAGAGAAAAAAATGCTCTGGCATCATAGACTTGGTCACATAGGTGAAAAAGGTTTAAAAACCTTGAAAAACAAAACCCTGGTAGATGGGTTGATTGATTGTAATCTGGAGTTTGATTTCTGTGAACATTGTATATATGGAAAACAGAACCATGTTTCTTTTTACTCTAGTTCTCATGAATCTTCTGGTGTTCTGGATTATGTACATTTTGATGTTTTTGGTCCAGTTGATGTTCCTTCTTTTTCTAAATCAAGATACTATGTATCATTTATTGATGATTATTCAAGGAGGGCATTTGTATATTTTTTGAAAAATAAATCAGAAGTGTTTAGTTGGTTTAAAGAATGTAAAACTCTTGTGGAAAATTAGACTGGTAGAAAAATAAAATGTTTGAGAATAGATAACGCTGGTGAATATTGCAATGTGGATTTTGATAAGTATTGTGTAGACCATGGAATTAAAAGGCATAAGACTACACCTTATACTCCACAACAAAATGGAGTTGCTGAAAGGTTAAATCAATCGTTGATGGAGAAAGCAAGAAGTATGTTGAGTTATACTGGTCTTAAACAAAGGTTTTGGGCTGAGGTAGTTGCTACAGCTTGTTACTTGCTGAATCGTTCTCCCACTTTGGCATTGGTTGATAAGACGCCTATGGAAGCATGGTCTAGAAAGAAGCCCTCTCTTAGACATCTCCGTGTCTTTGGTGATGAGGCATACACTCATATTCCTGAGGTAAAAAGGTCTAAGCTAGATTACAAGGAAGTCAAATGTATCTTTATTGGCTATGGAGTCGGTGTTAAAGGGTACAAGCTTTGGAATCCTGAAACTGAAAAATTAATTTACAGCAGGAATGTAATTTTTAGAGAGTTGAAACCTTTGGTTATTGCTCCTCAGTTGGAGAAGACAGAAGAAAAGAAAGAAAAGAGTGCTATTAATATTCCTCTGACCCCTATAAAAGAGGAACAACAAGCACCAAGTGTAGATGATTCAAAAGTGAGTTCAAGTAGCTTCGAAGATTCAGATCCAGAGCAAGAACCTGAACCTGCACCTCAACCATTGAGGTGGTCTACACGTGAAAGAAGACAACCAGATAGGTATGGATTTTCAGTACTTGATTCAAGTTGTGCCTATTCTTTTCTTATTGATACTGATGAACCTAGGACTGTGAAAGAAGCTATTAGTTTATCTAATTTAGATTCTTGGTTGGAAGCCATGGATAATGAAATGTCATCGTTGGAGAAAAATGGAACCTGGGATCTGGTACCCTTGCCTGAAGGAAGAAAACCTGTGGGCTGTAAGTGGGTATTTAAAAAGAAATATGGTCTAGATGGTAGTATTGACAAGTACAAGGCAAGACTGGTTACTAAGGGGTATTCTCAAAAAGAAGGTATAGATTATGGAAATTTTTTTCTCTTGTAGCTAAGATGACATCCATTAGATTTCTGTTGTCACTTGCAACATCATATGACTTTGAAATTGAGCAGATGGATGTGACAATAACATTTCTTCATGGGGACCTTGAAGAAGAAATTTTTATGTCCCAGCCAGAGCATTTTGTGGTAAAAGGTAAAGAACATCTGGTATGTAAACTTAAAAAGTCTCTTTATGGTTTGAAACAATCTTCCAGAATGTGGTATCAAAAATTCAATATGTATGTTTTATCTTTGGGATATGTGAGATCTAAATCTGATCATTGTGTCTATTATAAAACTGAAGGTGATCAGATTCTTATAATTGCATTGTATGTGGATGATATGTTGTTCATTGGCAATGGTAAGGGGATGATCTCAGATTTAAAATCTCAGTTGTCCTTGAAATTTGAAATGAAGAATCTGGGGGCAGCGAAGTACATTCTGGGAATGGAAATCAAAAGGGACAGATCTAAGAGAAAACTTTGGCTCATCCAGAGCAAGTATATTACCAATGTTCTTGATAAGTTTAATATGTCTGATTCCAAATAGTTAGTTGTTCCAGTTTTGCAGGGAATGAAACTATCTGTTGAAGATTGTCCAGAATCTTTGAATGAAATTGACGATATGGAAAAAGTGCCTTATGCAAGTGCTGTTGGTAGTTTGATGTATGCAATGGTCTGTACCAGGCCAGACATTGCCCAAGCAGTGGGAGTTTTGAGCCGATTTATGGCGAATCTAGGCAGATCACATTGGGATGCTGTGAAAAGAGTTATGAGGTATTTGAAAGGGACATCTAACCTTGCTATTTGCTATCATGGAAACATAATTAGATCTCAGAGATCTATCAGCATTCAGAGATATGTTGATTCTAATTGGGCAAGGGATATTGATAGTAGAAGATCCACCAGTGGATATGTATTCATGTTAAATGGTGGTGCTATCAGTTGGATGAGCAAGCGGCAGGCTTTAGTCGCTTTGTCCACAACAGAGGTAGAGTACATGGCAGCTACTCGTGCATGCCAAGAAGCCATTTGGTTGAAGAGGTTGTGTTCTAATGTTGGTTTTAATGTAGGGCAGATACAAATTCACTGTGACAGTCAAAGTGCTATATGTTTGGTGAAGAACCCTACATTTCATGCTAGGATGAAACATATTGATGTCCAATATCACTTTGTTTGTGATATGGTGGAAGACAGGAAGGTGAAGCTGGAAAAGATTAACACTTTGGAAAATGTCGCTGACACCTTAACTAAACTAGTGAGCACAGCCAAGTTCAAATGGTGTTTAGATGCAATGGGTCTTCGGGCCCATAATTCTCAGTAACTGTGTGAGGATTAAGAGGTAGCAGTAATCTCTTTGACAAGTGGGAGATTAAAGAGACCTAATGTCTCAAGTTACTACTTGGAACCTCATTTTTAATCGTTGGTTTTGTTCATATCATGTTCTTCATTCATCGGGTTGACAGAACACTATCGACGTATCCATGTTGAGCTCTACCGATGACATGTGTTTCACCGATGGTAGTGACCATCGAGAAGACTTCCTATATCGGCGGCAGTTAGGAGACTTACACCGATTTGCGAAGTCTCACCGAGGGTAGGAAACTATCGGCTAGACTTTCACTATTAGTAGAAACGATGAGTCTTTGGGCGATATGCAATGTTACACTGAGGAAGGGCAAGCTGTCGGGTTGACATGCTCTATCAGGTTGATATGCTCAAGCTTTGTTGATACTCTTGTGTCTCTCCGATGAAGCATTGGCATCAGTGTGAGAATCACTATCGGTCTAGATTTGAGGAGTCCCTCTGATGTTATTGGTCTCACCGATGGTGGTTTGTCCAGACGATCGGCGAGAGGATATTCATCGGCACAACATAAGTCTTTTGGCCTGATGGCAGAGGTCACTCCGATGGAGGTTGAAGATTTGAGCATCAGTGGGACAAGGACTTATCATTGTGAATGGTGGAGTTGTCACCGATGGTTAAGGCTATATCGATGAGGCTTTGATTGGCATCATCGGTAACAAAATTGCCGACGATAGTCATACAGTGTGTTTGGGGATATAAACTGGAATCTCAAAAGTGAACTGGTGAATGTGTGACTAAACATCTCACATGAATATGAATAGTTGCAACGGTTGGAAGGAAGCGATGTTGGGTCAGTTGAAACGATTAGTTAGGGCAAAAGTTGAAAAATGGTTTTGCTCTTGAAGACTGGAAATATATACCAGATCTGGTGGTGTCATTGTTTTCTGATGATGAGATTAGATTACATTTTTCATTCTGTAGTTGTACAGTGGTGTGAACAGTTTGTATATTTTTCTTGAGGATTGATACCTGAGCAAGTGAGCTGAGATCTTTATTGTAACTGTAAAGTTTACTGTAATAAAGATTGTCTCTTGTGGTGGTGGGTTTTTTTTACCCAAAAGGGTTTTCACACGTACATTTGGTGTTGATCTTTGTTATCTTGAATGTTTATTTTGTATTTTTTTCTGGTGTGTTCATCTAGGGAGTAAAATTGAAAGTTACTTGTCTGCATTATCGCCTTAGAATTAACATTAGGGAAGCTATATTCCACACCTCTGCTTTCCTTACAGTTTCAATCAATCTATCTTATCATTTGATTTTGCCTCTGTCCACCAAGGACACACACTCTATATAACAATGGTGTTGGAAGGCTTGAATGCCATTCTGGAGCTTTATTGAGGCAAGCTCCTAAACACCACAACCCCCAATCCCTCTCTTGTGATTGTAGGTTACATGTGCAAAATCTTACAGAGAGGAGTTGTAGGAGATTAGGGCAGAGGATAAAGATTTAGGATCTGAAGAAAACAATGAAGAATATTCCATTCTGGACAAGGGTGCTCACCCTTGTGTCCTCTAGATTGTTGTTGTTGGAAACTCTAAAGCAAGTTGTAGACTTCACCACCTTACAGTCCTAGATCTAGTGAAAAAGTTGCCTGTTGGACTAGGGTACCCGCCCTAGTGTCCCCAAAGTTTCCACTTTCTGGAATCTGAATCTTGGTATGTTTCTAATATGCATTTAGTGCCTTCCTATGTGATCATTTGTCGTGTTTCGTTTGTTTGTTTCTGATTTCATATAATTAAGGTTTAAGGCTTAGTTAGATTAGGGTTTAACAAATTATCAACATATTCCAAATTTCCTTATCATCTCAAAGTGACACCAAACCTGTAGCTAAGTCCTCTTGCAAGAAAAGTGACTAAACTTAGTTTATGTCCTTGAATGATTATATGTGAAAGGTGGGTTTGATTAAATCTATCTAAAACAATACCTCAACCTCATCAATCCCACATTTTCATATATAACATTTTGGTGACCCTATGTTTTTACTGAATTTGTACCTTTCTAAGTGTTGTAATCAGCTTTGCATTCATTCATTTCATTTTCATCATCATACAATAAAAAATCTTGCATAAATTTGAAAAAATTGAGAAAAATAGGCATTTTTTGCTTGCATTAAGGAATAGTTTGCACTATTTTCCTTGCATATCATTGAAATTTTTTAATTTTCTGATATTTACATCATCAGATAAATTACATAATTTTATCTTTTTATCATCATTTACCTTGCATTTTCATATCTCATTTGCTAGGGTTTTGCTTGAAATTTTGCATTTTTCATATAACCTAGTAATTTCAAAAGCTAGGGTTTGTAATTAAAATATTGCTTCAGATTTTATTACTCATTTTAACTCTCTTTCAAATCTGATATTAGACTGTAGTATTTCATCATTGTGTGTTATTGCATTTAGATTTCAAATTTTGCATTTACACATTGTGTATTTCAACAAAAATAAGCATATTCACTCATCTTGCCTTAATTTTGACTTTGCATTAAGCATTGCAGCATATTGGCATTATTTTAAAATCTGATCTAAGTTATTTTACACATTAAATCAAATTATATCTCATTCATCCATGATTGGGCATAATTTTATAATGTTTTTATGCATTTACATTGAAAAATGGAAAAATTGAGCATTTTAGGTGCATAAGCAAGCACAGTTTTGCTTTGTTTCATTGAATTTATCATAAATATCTTTCATTTTAGCTCTATCATTACTTTTCAAACATATATTCATCTATCATTTGAAAATTTGGCATCATTTAATGCTCTAGATTGAAAATTGACTTATTTGCTAAATTACACATTGTGTATTTCAACAAGTATATCTTGCTCCTTTGGTTTGTTCTATTAGTTTGTGCATTGAGTGTTGTATGATTTTGCATGATTTGTATAACCCGTTTCCATAATAGAAACATACCTCTAATGAGAAGTCTTAGATTAATGGGTTCTAGTGCTCCCAATAGCAACTGTGTACCAACATAAAAAAATCCATTGAGAACAAACTTTGCAAGATATCATACCTCCTACAACTACAATGGAAGAACAAACATTTCGTGACTTTGAAGATCCTATTGATATAATAACACATGTACCTGATGAACAAATACACAAACTTGATAAAGAACTAGCGGATTTTCAAGCATTTTTGGAAAAAGAAAGGATATTGGAAGAAGTTGTGCTCGTTGTTCATAATCTAAGAAAGTTGTTAAAAGAAGGACAAGATGGTGTGAACATGCTCCATGGCTTAGCACATATAGTGAATCATAATGTTTTTCCTATGGAGAATTGTGTGAATATCATTAATAATATGTCATCACCAACTAATACACAAGTATTGACACCTATACCGACTACCAGAATGTCTACTTTTGCATCATCAATTCTCACTACTAATGCACAAGATTGTAGTAATTCTACCACTAGTATTGGAGTATCTAATGGCATTAATTCACAAAATTACAAGGCTGTGGGATTCAATTGTCAAAATTTGTCACCTAGGGTGACTTCTTATATGAATAATCACTTTCAACCACCTCTCCATTCCACCTATTCTCAACCACCCTTCACTTCCAATTATTCTCAACCTCCTTTCGTTACCACTCACAACCAATCACCTCAAAATTTCATGACCACAGCTTCTTATTCTTCTCAACAACAAACCACATCTCCTAATGATGCCCTTTTAAATCAAATTTTGCAAAGCATGACTTCTTTACAACAGAAGGTGACAAACTTGACTAATTCTTTCCAACCAACTTTACCAACATATCATGCCCATAGTTTTTTATCTTATGCAATCCTAAGAACTCCTATGCCTGAAAAATTTGAGACTCCTTGCTTTGAAAAGTATGGTGGTAAAGGTGATCCTAATACTCATGTGGCAGCATTCACGGTGATGTGTAGTGATTTCTTCTTCGAAGAGGACTTGCTAGCAAAACTCTTCCCGCGATCTCTCAAAGATATTGCTTTGGAATGGTTTTTCTCTTTACCTCCAAACTCAATAAACTCTTTCTCGCAACTAGTTGATCAATTCTTACAACATTTCCAAGCAAACATTGGACCTACCGTCTCTTTGATTGACTTGGTTCATTGCAAAAAAGGTTCAAAAGAGAAGTTAACAGAATTTATCAGTTGATATCAAGGTCCCATATCGCAAATACAATACCCAATTAAAGATGAAGATCTTCAGAAAGTATTCATTACGAATTTACAACCTAACATATGTGATAAAATCCTCTTGATGAAGTATATCTCTTTTCAACATTTATGCATAGCCCTTCGTGATTACCAACTTTCATCTAGTTAGTATGAAAATCAAAACTCATCGACTCAAGTTGGTCAATCCATCGATGGACCTTCACAAAACAACTTTAAGAGGAATAACAAGAGTTTCATCAAGATCAATGGACAACATTCAAACAATTTTCAATCACAAGTGTCCACTATTAGTAATGCTAAATGGGCACCATTTCAAATTAGACAACAACAAAGACAATTTACTCCATTATCTGAATCTCTTTAATCAATCATGAATCAAGTAGTAAGCAACAATCTTTTGAAGCTTCCTCCTGTAAAACCACTTGATAGTAATAGGATACAAGGACCTAATTTTGATGCTAATGTTTTATGTTAGTATCACTGATTGACAGGACATGACACTGAATGATGTATGCATCTGAAACATGAAATTCAAGACCTCATTGATTCTAATATAATATAGGTAACTGGAGTGAATGACAATGGAAATAAGTTGGTTGCTCCTCCAAATCAGAATTTGCAGATTTTTGCTAATCCATTTCTGAGGCATAACAAGAATAATATGGTAGAACAAAACATAATTGTGCAAAAAGATGACTATTTGGATTATGATGAAATAGCTGGCATGATAGAAGTGGATAAGGAGAAGATTGAAGACTCACTGACTCATCCACAAGGAAAAGTTATCTATGCCGAGGTTCCTCCGCCATTATCCCTTTAAGGATCGGGAGACAACCAAAATGCACCGGATAAACAAATTGAACAACCACAAAAAGATATTATAGAAGAAAAGGTTTCCACGGTCGAAAATATCCCATTCTGCCATGGAAGATGCAATCATCAAAATAAGAAAGCAAAGGATCAGAAAAGAACAAGGTGACTATCATCAGTGGGAAATAACACTGATTCCCCTCCTCACAAGCAACAAAAGATTTCAAATATATAGAGATTTGAGAAACAAACACTGCATGACTGTCTTGGAAATAATAATCAATCAGGTATGAACTACTCACACTTGATAGAGCACATTTCTAAGATGCTCACAAGTTTGAACTCCTCTTAGATAATATGTGTGTGTGTGTGTGTGTGTGTGTGTGTGTGTGTGTGTGTGTGTGTTATGTGTTGTTTAGGCCTCCTTGGATGACCCTTGATACTCTTGTAAGGTCAAGGATACTGGGAGACTACCTCTGTTGTGACCATTCTTCTATTTGTTTCATCATTCTTCTATCTTGCATGTTCTCTATTTTATTGTTGTGTGTCCTGCCTTAGGGGCATAGCATTGCAGAGGGTATTTTGGGGGCATCCTCCTATGTGGTGTTCCTAAGGCACTTGTTCTCCTCTCTCATTTTTATTGTTTACCTTCTTCAATGATTCTACCTAGTTGGCGGATGACGAAAACAAATAAATAACTGATACAGACTGTGCGTCCCTTCAGCAAGTAAATAAAAATGGACCTAATACATATATGAAGATGGGGTTGATATATATATATATATATATATATATGATGCTTGACTAGTAGAATCACTCCGTGTGATGTATTATCTTATGGCATTTCTTGTAACTAACATTTTACAATCCACTCAATCTGCTCTTGTACGCTTTGAATGGTATCTCACCTTGTTTCTACACTTGGTTCTGAGGTACCTACAATATAGCCCAATGGTTATACTCAGCTCTAAACTCATGAGTATAGCCTTGGTCCTTGATGTGATTGTTTTCATGCATAGATTTCATGATGTGATATGGGTGTTATCTTAGAGCAAGATTTTCTAACCATCTTGTTGTTTATCTTAGCATATTACATCAATGTGTTTGTGGGAACATTCAGAAATTATAACCACATGTCACCTTGGGGGTATGGGCTTTGCAAGAGCTCTTGTTCCCTTGCGTGTTTTCACTTTACCTTAATGTGCTTGATATCTGTAAGTAACATCAACCACCTTAAGGTGAGGACATATATAATGGTATCTGTCTGATGATTTTGGCACTAACAAAGCATGTTTGTAAGCCCTCTCCATGAGGCGAGATGTTGTATGTCTTGAGCTAGTGCACATCCTTATCTAAATTGCAATAAAAAAGCCTTCTCCATGAGGTGGGATAACATATCTCTTGAGCTAGTGTGTATCCTTTTATACAAAGCCCTTCTACAAAAGACGGGATAGTGTATCTCTTGAGCTAGTGCACATCCTTTTATACAAAGTCTTCATCGGGAGGTGGGGTTGGATCTTGAGCTATCCTCCCTTAAGCATGTCTGTGGTGGTTGTTGTGTCATAAGCCCAACCGTTAGGTGTGTCTGCAACATGTTTTAGATGGTGGGACTTAGCAATAAGCTCCTTCCATCACCCTTGTTTAAGACGTATAATATATCTATGGCATACTATAGTATGTCTATTGCATACTATATGACGCTCGTGTATTCTGTGTGTCTTCTATGTGTTTTCCCCCATGTGTAGTATCAAGGGAGTGGTTATGAGTCCCCCCATGCTTGGGTTTTGTTTGGTGTGTATTCCCCTTGGTGTAGTATCAAGGGTGTGGCGATGAGTCCCTCCTACACTTTGGGTTTTGTATTGCATGTTTGCAACATAGTCTAAAGTTGTGTGCCGATGAGTCCCTTCCTACGCTCTATGTGTTTTGCATGTTTTTGCATGGTCTAAAGTTGTGCGGCGATGAGTCCCTCCCCATGTTGTGCATTTCTTTACTTTAATTAGCATTATATTTATAGAAATGTAATTGCTTAATCATGTCTTTTATTCATGTCTTCATCATGTTTTGCGTGTCTTCAATACTATCTTCTCCGTGTCTTGCATGCTTCCTACTATCTTCATTGTGTCTTGCATCTCTTCAATGTGTCTTCTAGTACTTACCTGAGACTGGGGGCTAGAAATAGTTCCTCACTCTTTGTGTATGCCCTAGCTTAATGTACCTAGTGTGTTTGATGTGTTTTTGACTGTACTTTAATTCATTTATGGATCGTAAGATCATACGTACATTAAAGTAGGGGCTAAATGTTATGTCGTAAAATTTTCCCCTAGGACTTTTAACTCCTAAGTCTAGCTCCTAGGTCCCCTTAGTTTAATCATGCATGTGTGAAACTTATCCCAGAGAAAAATTCCCTGAAACCCATGACAAATGGGGCTTAGGGGCCTATCTTAATGCTTAATCTAGACCAAAAACAGGCCTCTGGACTTGGAGGCTTGTGCCCTAGTCTAGACCTATTTTGTTGGGACCCAAATTTAAATTGTCAGCAAAGTGACCGTTAAAAGGTTTCCTTCGTCAGCCTTTTCAATTTGAATTATGAATGTTAGCGGGAATGCATATAAACATGTTTAGGAATTCATTTTACTCCTAGTTGATGAAGGCAAACTTATGATTATCAAGCAAAGAACATTCAAGGAATTTATTGTGTTGCAGAGTAGTATTGTGTTGTGTTTGTATGTGTTTATTACAGATTTGGCTCCATCAACTCATTTCCTCATAATTTGAAGGCACTTCATCTCCGTGAGGGTTTACACCTACTAAGGTGATATATTATTGTGTTTCAATCAATCTATCTTATCATTTGAGTTTGCCTCTATCCACTAAGGACATGCACTTTATCTAACAATGTTGTTGGAAGGCTTGAATGCCATTCCAGGGCTTGACCGAGGAAAGCTCCTAAACACCACAATGCCCAACCCCTCTCTTGTGATTGCAAGTTACAGGTGCGGAATCTTGCAAAGAGGACTTGTAGGAGATCAGAGCAAAGGATAAAGATTCAGGATCTGAAGAAAACAACAAAGAATATTCCTTTCTGGACAAGGGCGCCTACCCCTGTGTCCTCCAGATTGTTGTTGTCAGAAACTCTAAAGTAGGTTGCAAACTTCATCACCTTACAGTCCCAGATCTAGTGAAAAAGTTGGTTGTTGGACTAGGGCACCCACCATAGTGTCCTCAAAGTTTTCTCTTTCTAGAATCTAATTCTTGGTATGTTTCTAATCTACATTTAGTGCCTTCCTGTATGATCATTTGTCATGTTTCATCCATTTGTTTACGATTTCATATAATTAGGGTTTAAGGCTTAATCGGGTTAGGGTTTAACAAATTATCAACATATTCCAACTTTCCTTATCATCTCAAAGTGACACCAAACCTGTAGCTAAGTCCTCTTGCAAGAGAAGTGACTAAACTCGGGTTATGTCCTTGAATGATTATATGTGAAAGGCGGGTTTGATTAAATCTATCTAAAACACTACCTCAACCTCATCAATCCCATTTTTTCATATATAACACCTAGTAATTTAGATATGATTTTTTGGAAAGAAGACTCTTTGTGGTATAAAGAGAGATTGTACCTATATAATAATTCCACCCTTAAACAAAAAATTCTTGAGCTCCATGGTTCTCCAATTGGGGTCATTCAGGATTTTTAAAGACATATCATCAATTCAAGTAGGATTTCTTTTAGGAAGGGCTTAATAGTGATAAAAAAATTGTGACAGAATGTTTGGTATGTTAAAGAAATAAAAGGGAGATAGTTAAGACACCTAGTCTTTTACAACCCTTAGATAGTCCTAGCTAGTGGTGGGAAGAGGTCTCCATGGATTTCATCATAGGACTTCCATGATCTAAATGTAAGAGTGTCATCATGGCCATGGTGGATTGCCTCACCAAATATGCCCATTTTAGTGCATTATCCCATCCTTTTACAAGTACAGTGGCAAAATCATTTATGGAGAATATACAAAAGTTACATGATATGTCTAAGGTTATTGATAGTGATCATGATCCTATGTTTACTAGTAAATTTTGAACATATTTATTCTCTTATCTAGGTACACAATTGGCTCGCAGCTCTCCATACCATCGTCAGATGGGTAAACTAAGGTTGTTAATAAATGCTTGGAAGGGTATTTACATTGCTTCACTTTACATAACTAATCTCAATGGATGGATTGACTACCATGACTAGAATGGGGGTATAACACTTCCTTCCATAGTTCTTCAAAAATGTCTCCATTTATTACATTATATGGATACTGGTCCCCATTTGTCACATCATCATTGAAGGTGATACTAAGAGTTTAGGTTGTGGAAGATCACATGTATCATCAATAATAGGTAATTTCAAGGCTGAAGGAGAATTTGGCCATGACACAAAATAGAATGAAACAAGTTGACTAACACTGTAGTGAAATGAGTTTTGAAATAGGTGATTGATTTTGTTAGGAAATTACAGGTTGACCAAACCAATTTCTACATAACCCTATGATAGAATATGATGCACACAAGATTATAAAATAGCCATAATACAAAGATCAAATAGGTAAACCACAGGATAAAACAAGATATATCCTGGGAAAATCATCAAGAGGGAAAAACCTAGCCTCTAAAAGAATCCACACTCAATATATTATTCAGCAATGAACATTACAATACACTTACAAAGTTTCCATGAATACTTCTGAAACATCAAGCTCCTCCAATGCATCTTCCATGTTTCCAAGCAAGAATCCACACATCCCATTCCATGTTTCACATATGCACTCACAAGAGAAACTCAATACAATGACACCCCACAAAACCAACCTACCAGTCAAATAGCCAACCAGCCAACCCAAACCACTAACCATGTGCTTGCTTTTATAGACTCAAGATCACACAAATACAACTTGTGGTATTGGGAAAACTATGTCTCTCAACACCATGAGTACACAAAACCTTTGACCCTGATGAGTCTTGAAATTGTTATAGTTTCCCTTTTTAAGTTTTATATTTCTCAAAGACATTTCCATAGACATTGTTAGACTTAATGTTTACCTTTAATTTTGAAAGCACTTGAGAATGATATATGATATGATTGTGTGTGTTAATGATTGTTTTCAAAATATAATAGCAATTTATGTTAGTTATGGTAGCTTATGATGTCAAAATACTATAGGATGAAACTAACCTTTATGCAACAAGGAAGCAATCACCTACAATAGAGGTCATCTATGAACCTATAGCTAAAGGAGAAATCACATATAACTAAGGATGCCAGTGCCCACAGCCAAAGGAGGAAGTACGTGAATTTAAAGGAGTTAGTTTAGCCATAAACTACTCCACTCACCAATGGTTTTCATCAACAACAATAAAGATATATGTGAAAAATAAGAAGGATTTATATCATTAGTAGGTCATGGTTAATAATTACATGATTATGCTTTGGTCTATGTGTTCCTATCTACTTCTATCTTCTTTATGATGGATAGGCAGAGTCATAGTAGGACTGTTCTATTCGAACAATCTTTGTTTAAATTAGTTTCCTACTTATGTTTTGATTAGAATAGGAATAAGTCCTCTTCCTATGTTTATTAGAATAGTTGACATGTGTGGTTAGAGGTTGTTTAGAGTCCAGATTAATTATGGGATTTATATCATGTCTATATATGTGATAGATTTTGTATGTCATGGGGATCTAAAAGAACTATTGTTATCAGCACTTTGTTATCAACATTTGTATTAATTTTTATAAATCAATAAAGTTAATCAGATTCAGTCAATGTGTGGATTATCTATTTAATATTTGATTTGGATTCTATGAGGTTACAGTCACCCAAGCAAGGGCCACTTGAGGTAACTGTAGTTCTCTGTTAATTTAGGTTATCAATTGGGAGAAAACAAAAGGACCCCTAGACTGTCCATGTCATAGGACAACTCGCTAACATTATGTTAGGCAACTTAGTTGTCCCAAAATATGTAGACCTTGGAAGCCCTTTGGTAGATGTGCATATCAATGGCACCCTCATTAAAAAAACTTAGATTGATTTAGGTGCATCAATAAATGTTATGACCAGAGAAATAATGAAAATCTTCAACTAATGGACTTAAGGCTTACACCAATTGTCTTACAATTGGCAGATAGGTTAACAGTCAAACTAGAAGGGATCATTGAAGATTTAGTCATTACACTTGATTCGTGGGAAAACCCTATAGATTTCATGGTCCTACAACCCAAGGCTAACCTAGGTGGATATCCACTCATCCTTGGATGACCATGGTTGGTAACAATAGATGCCTTCATAGGATGCAGGTCTAGAAATATGATCATTTCCAATGGAAATGTAACCAAGAAATTGGTCCTTTATCCACCAACACTACCTTTTTCTGATTTGGAACAACGTATCTAGCTGGAGCTAGAGGATAATGACCAATATTCTCTGCAGACACTCATGACCATCAAACGTATTCCATTGATAAATATTTTGGATGAGGATGAAGTTCTCTCTAATATTATACAAAACACTTATGGGATGGGTCCACAATAAGACCAATGTTTAGTATGCTTAACCTACTCATTGCATAACATTTTACCTACACCTAATATAACAACTTATGATTCTACTACCCATATGTTCCATCATTTACTTCCACACAACTATAGCCTCAATCTATTAGGTTTAGATGTGGCCTCTATCGTGACATCTGCAACACCAATTGAAATATCACCTGGCAAAACACTTAATGTCAATAACCAGTTGACAAAATCTCAACCATCTGAACTACTCACCATTCTACAAACTCATAAAACAACATTTTCCTAGGATTACCATTCAACATGAAAGGAATAGACCCTAATCTCTACATACATAGAATATATATCAATGAAGGATATAGACTAGTTAGGAAACCCCAACAAAGAATGAACCTTACTGTCTAAGACGGTGAAAAATGAATTACAAAAACTTTTGGATGCAGGATTCATATACCCTATATTAGACAGCTAGTGGGTCTCCCCATTAGTCATTGAAGACAAGATAAATCTAAAGGTTAGAAAACACAAACAAAATGCAAAAACACAATGTTTATACCTCAAGATTTTCCTTCTCCTTCGATAAGGTGGAGGAGCTTGCACCTAAAGAGCTCCTAGATTTACCCAACTTGAAGATGTGTAGATATGGATTGCTCTTGCTTTCAACACAATATGAATAGAGGATTTGGTGATAACTTTGATGGAGATTAGATAGAGATTGGATATGGATAGATAGGCTAGAATAATTTTGGCATGGTGAGGGTATGATGAGAGAAGATGAGAGAAATTTTGGCATGGATTTGATATAAGAAGTGATTACCAATGGCTTAGGTGAGGGTTCTATTTATAGATTTTTGATAAAATGATGGAGGGTGAGGATGGAAAGTTAAGATCAATGGCTAGGAATTCTTGAGGATTAGGGTTAGGATTGGAGTTGTAGT
This sequence comes from Cunninghamia lanceolata, assembly GCA_027924645.1. NCBI lineage: Eukaryota > Viridiplantae > Streptophyta > Pinopsida > Cupressales > Cupressaceae > Cunninghamia > Cunninghamia lanceolata. The sequence continues at coordinate 11,834,131 of BSBN01000635.1, read as the reverse complement.
CTTGTGACAAGTGTCACAAGAAGGTTGGATGAGAGAGATCAAGGGTTGGGATTTGGTTAATGGGATTGGAGGGTTCTCATTATTTGTGAATTTTAAATTCACATGGGGAATGGTGATGAGGATTAAAATGAATTAAAAATTCATTTTTGGCAAGAGTGGATATGACAAGTGAATTAAAAATTCATCTCATGGGGGAGTGTGAATTAAAAATTCAAGTTTATGTGGAAGTGTGAAGGTTGAAGGACACATGTACACTTATATGTGTAAGATGGTGATAAATGAGTTGGTGGGTCATGTAAGAAAGATGTGACCTTTTGAATAAAAAATTGATTTTTATTCAAAGTGTGTGGGAGAATGGGTTAAGCAAGGTTTAATTAAGTGTTTAGCTTAATTAATTTAGGTCTAAGGGATAGGTAGGCTAGGGTAGCTAATTAAATAACTGCTATTTAATCAACTATGCTAGGTCTAGGTTGATTAGTAGGGTAGATTAATCAAATAATCATGATTTGTCCAATTAATAAGGATTAGGGGGATGGACAAATTAACTGAATAAATATTGAGAATATTTATTTAATCAATGAGGATATAGTTATAAGGTATAGTGATAAATTAAATGAATTAATTGATCACCAAGGATGGGTAAATGGCTAAGGGTAGATGATTAGAGATAAATTAATTAAATAAAATGAATTTATTTAATTAATAGGAGGGATAATTGGTGGTGTAGAGATACGGGAAATTGGTTTGCGGAGCAAGTCAATTTTAGATGTCTACATTTGCCCCTCTTTGAAATGGTGTTGGGGCTAAATAACATTATTTCAAAGAAGTTAAAATATAGAGTTGGATTGCATAGAAAAAAGATTTTGGCTTAGAAGAAGAGGGTAAGGTTTAGGGATGACTGGTAAGGGAGATGCCCCCTTGAGAGGATAGGCGGGTTGCAAGAACACGTGTGTGCTCTCGAAATGGATGGAACGGATTGGTAGAAGTGGTTGGAGGATAAGGGGTGAGATGAAATAATGATGATGGATTGATGATTAGATGATAGATGGATTGGAAAATGGATGATCATTGTGCTAAAAAATGATTTAGAGCAATCCTAGGTTTGTTATAGCAAAGTGGATATTTCCACCAAGGTATAGAAGACTAAGGTGATGATGTTTATCCAACATTTTGCATGGACTAGACACGCAAACAAGAGGGTGATCCCATGCATGCCCAAGATAGTAAACCTTGTCTAGATGAGGGAAGGGGACTCATAGCATAAGCCCTTAATACATAAAAGGGATGAAGAACCTTAGATGCAAAAGGATATCAATATGCTAGAACCAACCCACCGATCCACAAGATATGAGTACTAGCTTGGAGTAATGAGACCAACCCACAAGCACAACATACAAGAGAAAGACTATGCCCCATTCTAGATGTTTTCACCACATACCATGATATAGTGAGATCAAGGTAGCTTTGATGTGATCTTCAAATAGGACAAAAGATAAAAATCAAGAACCAAAAGACCAACGAATCAAACAAATAGCCATTGTATCTCTTGCAAAGATGGATGATGATTGATGGATTTTGTCTATTGTAGGAATGATATATCCGTTAAGGTAGGAATCGATGGATGATGTTGTAAGATTGGTGCAAGATATGATGGTTACAAGTTGTGGTTGATGCTGATTTGATAGTTGATGATTTTTGTTAATGTATGATGCTTTGATAGGTGATGCGAAGCTTGGGATATTGCATTTGGATCTAGTGTAAGCTCAGGGGATAGGGACCATCCAAGTGGGTTGGATGGGTGCATCTTATGTACCTGGGTACTGGAAACTTCCTTTATATTCTAGACTGCCTACATACCCTGTATGCACAGGATCAATGCACATTAAGATGCGGGTGGTGATGATATGTAGTTCTGATTTGTGATGATGATGTGGGATGATTGATTGGTGATGGGATGTTTAGGTTTGTGATGAGATTTTGATGGAATGATGTTGATTTTGGGATGGATATTTTTGGGATTTTATGGATATTTTGATTTTTTTGGTTTTTCTAGATTTTTTTTTTGTATTTTTGGATTTTGTATTGAGAATGGTTTTATTATGATGGTTGTATTGGATTTCATTTGGATAGAATTTGTGCTAGATGCCAATGAAAATGGAACACCAAGTCTAGAGGTGAAGGTGATGGGGTTGGATAGGGGGATTGGCGATGAAAGATGATAGATAGGTAATTCATGATAGATGAATGGACAAGTGATAGGGATGCATGATAGATAGATGGAAGATGGGGATTAGGATTTTCTCCAAGGGCTAGGTTGCAAGGAATCATATGCCCCATGCATGATAGACTTATGTTTGGATGAATGGACTATGTAGTAGATGGATGGACGAAGGATATGCTTGGAAAGGGATGTATGTCAAGATGTGTCCAAAGCATGTTTTGATATTTTGCCCCTTATCTTTATCAAGATCTAAGGAGGAATATATAGTAGATAGAATGGATGGGAAATGATAGGATAAATAGGGGAATAGTGGATAGGAATATGATAGGATAAGGATAGATAGTGGATAAGATGTGCAAAGGATATTATGGATGTGGATGAAGGGTATGATTTTGCCCCCAAGTGTAGGAATACAAAATGGATGGGGAAGGGAATTACGCATGACTCCCACAAGGGGTTTTCATCATGGTACTTGCCCAAGGCGCCACAAGGAGTGGTTTTCACCATTGGATGGATTTTTTCTCTTTACTATTTTCTTGATTTTTTTTTAATTTTTAGCCCCTTTTTTTTTGCTTTTTTGATAGAAGGGGGACTCTAGCATATGTTTCCATAGAAAGGAGAAGGTGGTCCCATGTTGGATAGCATTATGGATGATGATTGCATGGATGTTGGTAGATAGGAGAAGATAGAATGGATGGTGGATCGTGGATTATGATGGATTATGTGGATTATGTAAGGTTTATGCAAAAGCATGGACCAAAGGGATGTGATGCGGAAGATATGTAGGATAGTGGATGAAAGATGGAGAGATGGGCGTATGTGGGAATGTATTGGAATGGAGAGGAACCAAGACCAATGGTTACACATACTGTGATGTACTTTGAAGCTTATATTTTGGATGGGGGGTGGGTAGTAATGGGGATCAGGATACGAGATTTTTGGATGGATGATTTGGGGTTTTAGGTACCCAAATGGACTTAGGAATTATGGGATTTTTAGATGGGGGGTGGGATGTTTGGGATTTCAGGGTAGATTGGGAGGTGGATGCCTCATTTTCTTTATTTTCTTTGTGCTTAGGGACCCACACCATTTTTGCTTTTGCTTTTTCTTGTGATGGTGTGGGCTTTGGTAGCCTTTTGGATTTTTGATTTTGCTTGGAAGGGATAATATCTTTAGGCTTATGTATATTTTTCTCTTTATGTAAGGATGCATCCAAATTTTTATTTTTGAATCCCATGGATTTGGGAGAAACTTCATGTTTGAATGATGTGTGCCTTTGTTGGTCTTGATTTGGAATTTTAGGGGATTTATGGGTGGAGGGGTTAAAAGTGGATTTATGGATAAATGGACAAGGGGTTTTGAGGATAGGGATATTAGGCGTTGGGAGGATGGGAGGATAAGAGGATTTGTGGATATGGATGTTTGGCATTGGTAGGATAGGACGTAAAGTGGATTTAATAGTGATATTCAAAGTTGGAAGTAGTGGAGGTAATTTGATGGGGGAAGATGGATGGTCACATGCTTTTGCAAATGATATGAAGATGGAGGAGGGATAGCGACATATCTTTTGGGGGTGTGATGAGATGCACCATGTTTGGGATTGGATGAATGGATTTTGGAAGGTGGGTGGGTGGTACCAACATGTTTAGATTGTTTGCCTTGGGATGTATAGCCAAGACCATGTGAGGATGGATGGAATGTGGTGTGGATGGGCTCCAAGATACCTTGCTCATGAAGGCCTAGACCTTTGCCTTGATAGTTCATATGTTGGAATATGCGACATGCAATGGGATGTTTGGTGCTTTGGAAACAAGACGAGAGTCCATTATTTGTTGGAAGAGGATAGGTGGTGGATGGAAGTTGTTCACCTCCTACGAGAGAGTCACCATGGATGAAAGTGCTTTTTCCAAGTGGATAAGAGGATGGATTTGAGATGGGGTTGATAGGTGGCAGTAAAGGATTAATGGGGGATGATAAAGGGGTTGTAGAAGATGGTGTGGGATCAATAAGTTGATCAATAGATGGGAGGGGATCAAGGATGGGATTAGATGGGATGGTTAGTGTTGCAAGTATGGGCCTAACCGGTGTTGTCATTGATGTCAACATACTCCTATTGCATTGATGTCAAGGATTGGATGAGTTGTATGCTGAGGATATTGAGAAAATTAGTCCTATCAAGAACAGTGAAGATAGTGAAGCAAAGATCCCAGTTAAGATGAAGATCAGAGGATGCGCATCAAAGGGTTTGTAGATATGTGTCCAAAGGTGATCCAGTAAATATTTGAGAGGTCCACATGAATATTTGAAGAAGTTATGGCCATATGAGTAAAACTGGTTCTAACAGATGTTTAGAGGTGACAGAGTGACACAAATAGGACCGGTGAGATCTAGAAATGCAATATCTTGTTCTGCGGATTTGGTGGAGTATTTAGGAAGTCAATGTGAATTGACAATCCAATTGGTTAGTGGTCTGGAGTTCCACAAGCATCTACTCCAATATGACAGTAATGACAGACTGTGTTCTTGAGGTTTCGAATGAAGGAGAGAATGATTTCAGTAAGCAGAAGTAGTGTGGATGTTCTTGGTGATTCAGGCAAGCTTGTGGGTGTTTTTGGATTGTGTCTAATTCATGTTGATGGTCTGCATTAAAGATTGAGATTGTAATTGAAGAATTACTTTCGGATGATGATGTTCTTCCTAAACCTGACCGACTGGATGAGTTACACATCCTACAGATGATCTTGAAGATGTTCTGCGAAGCATGGCGTGTTCCTCAAAGAAGATTGAAGTCTCAGATCTATGTGGCTGATAGTGTGATAACCTGCATGAAGTCTTTTGTAATTAGTCATGTTGTATTTATGTATTTTCTCTGTAAAGTATGCTGACTTGGATGATTATCCCTAAGTCAATGTCTTGTATAAATAAGAAGTTGTGAAGTCATTTCAAAAGTATCTTGGTGGAGATGAGAGTGTGGTAGAAAGAAGAAGAGCGAAAAGCAGAGAAGAAGTGTTGGGCTTAAATGGAACTGACTCAAGCATGGTGAAGATGCTATTCTTTAGTTCAAGTACGTAATATTTATCATTCTATAGATAGTGTGTCTTTTGTAGGCAGTGGGCCTCTTGTGAGTAGTGTGCTCAGGCAGTGAGCCCTAATTGGCATGTGCCATTTTGTTCTTCTTATTCTTTTAACAGAGAATACAATCTTGGGTTAGTCACCCCATGGTTTTTCCCTTAACCAGGTTTTCCACGTAAAAATCTTGGTGTCATATGTGTTAATGTGTTTCTGCTCTTGAATTGTTGCATTATGTTTCCATGATTGATTTATTATTATGATGCTGAATTACAAGAAGGATTTAAGTGGTTAATAAGAGAAGTTTTGGGACAGCTGATTCACCCCCCTCTCAGTTGTCTATCTTGATTCTAACAATTGGTATCAAAGCTAAGTTCCTCTAAAAGAGCTTAACCGCTTGAGGAGATCTAGGATGTCTTCCTACAAGAATGATAGTCTGAGGTTTGACGGAACCAATTACACTCTTTGGAAAAGCTGCATGGAATGTCACTTGTAATGTATGGGAATGCAATAGTGGATCATCACTTCAAAGAAGTATGTTCCTCCACAGAATGGTCCAAGAATCATAGATGAAATCAAAGATGCTGAAGACAATCTTCAGGCTAAAGAAGCTCTTCTAAGCACCTTATCTGATTTAGAGCTGACAAATGTTATAGATCTAAAAAATGCATATGAGATTTGGGAAAAACTGGAACTTCTGCATGAAGGAGACAAGTATGTTAAATGTGCCAAGATACAAAGTCTAAAAGGAAAATTCAAAAACCTGAAGATGAGTGAAGATGAAAATATCACTACATTTATGCCATAAGTAAATGAGCTTGTTTGTGGCATTAGATGTGCTGGTGGAATCTTGGATGAAGATGAGATTGTTACCAAAGTTCTCAGATCCCTACCTCCTTCTTACAAACACAAGTTTGCTGCCATTGAAGAATTCAGATCTTTTTCAAATATCACAAGAGATCAATTGGTTGGAAAATCAACTGCATTTGAACTGGCCAAGTTTGGAGATGCACCCTCCAAGACTGAATTTGCATTCAAAGCTAGTGCCTCTATAAAAGGCAAACAAAAGTTTGATCCAAGAGAGAACTCTTCAAAGAAACTATCTTGGTATGAAAAAGAAAGAAAAGATCTGGAAGAAGATGAAGCAGAAGCTGCTCAACTTGAAGCCCTTATTGCAAAAAGACTGCCAAGAGGATCTGGTAAGTATGAAGGAAAATTGCCCTTTAAATGTTTTAACTGCAATAAGATTGGTCATTTTGTCTCAAGGTGTCCAAAAATATTTTCAAGGGCAAATCCAAACAGATCAATATTCCAAAAGAAATGTTACTATGTTCATGAAGATGATGATGATGAAGGAGTAACAGATGATGAATCAGAGACAGGAAACAAATTCACAAGTGACTGGGTGTTTATTGCCATCAAGGAAGAAGATCCAATGCCCTCTGAATCTGTTAAATCATAAAATAGAAAGAGCTCTGGCTGCCCAAGTTGAAGAAAAGGATGACTGGGTCATTGACAATGGATGCTCCCACCATATGACAGGTGACAAAAATAAGTTCATAGATTTGGAAAGATATGAAGGAGGAGTGGTAAAATTTGGTGATAATTTTGCTGGCAAGATCAGAGGTAGAGGAACTATTTCTTTTGATGGAAAGAACAAAAGCAATAATGTACTATATGTTGAAGGTCTAAAGCACAATCTTCTCAGTATTGGACAATTGGTGGACAAAGGCTGTGATCTTCGATTCAAAAATGGAAAATGTAATATCTTTGAAAGTTCCAGAACAGAGATTGCATCTGGTTCTCAAACAAAAGGAAATATCTTCCACTTGGTTGGTACTAGTAAAAGTTGTTTATTTGTTCAAATTGATCAAAGTTGGTTGTGGCATAGGAGAATGTGTCATGTGAATTTTGATAATATCATCAAGATAAGCAACACTCAGGCTATAAGAGATCTTCCAAGACTGGTGAAACCTACTAATAGTTTGTGCAAAGAATGTCAGCTAGGTAAGCAGAGCAGAGTCACATTCAAAAGTAAGGAACAGTCTTCTACTAGACTATTGGACTTAGTACATACTAATCTATGTGGTCCAGCAAGGATCAGAAGTTTGCAAGGTGATAGATACTTCATGTTATTAATTGATGACCACTCCCGGATGATGTGGGTGACTTTTCTAAAAGTGAAATATGAGGCTCTTGAGAAATTCAAAATATTCAAGGCTATGGTAGAGAATGAAACTGGATTAAACATAAAATGTCTTAGGTCTGAAAGAGGTGGAGAATTCACATCTGGGGAGTTCATAGAATTCTGTGAGAAACATGGGATAAAAAGATAGTTGTCTGCTCCAAGGACTCCACAATAGAATGGAGCAGTGGAGAGAAAGAACCGGACCATCTAGGAAGCATCTAGAACCATGATGATGGAAGAAAATGTTCCTCAAATCTATTGGAGAGAAGTTGTAAGCACTGCTATCTATACTCTTAATCAAGTACAAATCAGAAGCAATATTGGTAAGACCCCTTATGAACTCTAGTTTGGCATCACTCCCACTGTGAAGTATTTCAAAGTCTGGTAGAAAATGTTATATTAAAAGAGATGAAGACCTTGGAAAATTTGATGCTAGAAGTGATGAAGGAATATTCTTGGGTTATTCTACTCAAAGCAAAGCATACTGGTGTTATAACAAGAGATTGAGAAATATTATAGAAAGTACAAATGTGAAGGTTGATGAAGGTATTGAAAGACCCTCAAGGTTCTATGAATATGATGAAGATGATCAGAATGATGTTTTGGTCCAAGAAGTCCAAGCCCCTTTTGAAATTTAGATCCAGACTAATCCGGAGAATCAGGAAGAAGAGATAAGTTTGAATGAACCTGTTCAAGAAATAGAATTGTAAGTAATTCCCAAAATTCTCAAGTATGTAAGACTGAATCACTCTGAAGATCAGATCATAGGTGATAAAAGCAAAGGTGTTCAAACAAGAAGAAAGATTGCTCAAGACTCAGAAAAGTATTGTCTAATTTCAAAGATTAAACCAAAGACGGTGAATGAAGCATGCAATGATGAAAGCTGGACTAAAGCAATGAAGGAAGAGCTGATGCAAATTGAGAAAAATCACACTTGGGATCTTGTTCCCAGACCTAGAAACAAAAATGTGATTGGAACCAAATGGGTCTTTCGGAATAAACTAAATGAAGATGGTGAAGTAGTCAGAAACAAAGCTAGATTGGTCTACAAGGGTTATTCCCAAGTAGAAGGAGTTGATTTTGAAAAAACTTTTGCTCTGGTGGCAAGAATTGAAGTAGTCAGATTATTTCTTGCCTTTGCTGCCTTCAAGGACTTTAGAGTATATCAGATGGATGTCAAGTCTGCCTTTCTGAATGGTGACTTGGAAGAAGAAGTTTACATTGAGCAACCAGATGGATTCCAATTGTCTGATCATGGTGCTATGGTCTGCAAGTTGAAGAAAGCACTATATGGACTCAAACAATCCCCAAGAGCCTGGTATGAAATATTGGATAAGCATCTTTTGAAGATTGGTTTCAACAAAGGTACTGCTGATAGTAACTTGTACTTCAAAATTGATCATGAAAATATCTTGATTGTTGAAGTATTTGTTGATGACATTATTTTTGGAGGAAGAGATAGTATGTGCAAAACTTTTGCAAATCAAATGAAAAGTGAATTTGAGATGTCCATGTTTGGGGAAATGAATTTCTTCTTGGGTCTGCAAATCATTCAAACAAAGAAAGGAATCTTCATTTCACATACCAAATATGTGAAAGAATTGTTGAAGAAGTTTGGGATGGAAGACTCAAAACCAATGAGTACTCCCATGGCAATTGGATGTAAATTGAGCAAAGATGATGACTCTCCTAAGGCTGATAAGAAAAAGTACAGGTCAATGATTGGAGGACTATTGTATCTTACTCAAACTAGACCTGACATTATGAATGTTGTTGCTCTTGTTGCTAGATTTCAAGCTGATCCTAGAGAATCTCATGTCATGGCAATCAAGAGGATTCTTAGTTATCTAAAAGGGACAGTTGAGTATGGTTTGTGGTATCCTAGAGATCATGATTTCTCTCTTCATGCATACACAGATGCGGATTGGGCAGGAGATGTGGATGACCAGAAGAGTACTAGTGGTGGAGCATTCTTTTTAGGGAAAAGATTGGTTTCTTGGATGAGCAAGAAACAAGAGGCAATATCTCTATCCACTGCAGAAGCAGAATATATTGTAGCAGAAGGTAGTTGTACTTAAGTATTGTGGATGAAGCAAATGCTAAGAGACATCAGAGTGGAGTATGAGGAACCTATCATAATCTTCTGTGATAATTCAAGTGCAATAAATATATCAAAAAATCTGGTGTTGTATTCAAAGAGAAAACATATCCATCAAGTTTCACTTTTTGAGAGAGCAAGTGAACAAGAATGAAGTTAGATTGGAGTTTGTACCCTCCAAGGATCATATTGCAGACATTTTTACTAAACCTCTACCTAAGGACTCTTTTGAGTATCTCAGGGAGAAGTTAGGGGTTATTACCCCTCCAGTTCTGAATTAAGGTGTACTGATGTGCATCAGTCTGGTGGATCTCACAGTCATATCTTGTGGTCCAGATTGATGATAGGAAGTTGCTACTCAGAGGGGAATAGTTGGTATGATTTTGAGCAATGCAAGTATGTGCCCTTTTCCATTGATGTCAAAGGGGGAGAAAAGACATGTGAAAAAACAAAAAGTGGTTGTTGATCAAAGGGGGAGCAGTAAAGGAAGAGAAGACATGTGAATGGTTGTTGTTGATAGGGGGAGTTATGTCAGTCAGTGTGGAGAAGTTCTTGTCTTGATGGTTAAAATAGTTTTTCACATCATATGTTGCCATCAATGACAAAGGGGGAGATTTTTGCAAGTATGGGCCTAACCAGTGTTGTTATTGATGTCAACATACTCCTGTTGCATTGATGTCAAGGATTGGATGAGTTGTATGCTGAGGATATTGAGAAAATTAGTCCTATCAAGAATAGTGAAGACAGTGAAGCAAAGATCCTAGCTAAGATGAAGATTAGAGGATGCGCATCAAAGGGTTTGTAGATATGTGTCCAAAGGTGATCCAGTAAAGATTTGAGAGGTCCGCATGAAGATTTGAAGACGTTATGGCCATATGAGTAAAACCGGTTCTGACAGATGTTCAGAGGTGATAGAGTGACACAAATAGGTCCGATGAGATCCAGAAATGCAATATCTTTTTCTGCAGATTTGGTGGAGTGTTTAGGAAGTCAATGTGAATTGACAACCCAATTGGTTCATGGTCTGGAGATTCGCAAGCATCTATTCCAATATGACAGTAATGACAGACTGTGTTCTTGAGGTTTTGGATGAAGGAGAGAATGATTTCAGTAAACATAAGTAGTGTGGATGTTCTTCGTGATTTAGGCAAGCTTGTGGGTGTCTTTGGATTGTGTCCAGTTCATGTTGATGGTCCACATTGAAGATTGAGCTTGTAATTGAAGAATTACTTCTGGATGATGATGTTCTTCCTAAACTTGGCTGACCGGATGGGTTACACATCCTGCAGATGATCTTGAAGATGTTCTACGAAGCATGGCATGTTCCTCAAAGAAGATTGAAGTCTCAGATCTGTGTGTTTGACAGTGTGATGATCCACATGAAGTCTTTTGTAATTAGTCATGTTGTATTTATGTATTTTCTCTGTAAAGTATGCTGACTTGGATGATTATCCCTAAGTCAATGTCTTGTATAAATAAGAAGTTGTGAATTCATTTCAAAAGTATCTTGGTGGAGATGAGAGTGTGGTAGAAAGAAGAAGAGCAAAAAGCAGAGAAGAAGTGTTGGGCTTAAATGGAACTGACTCAAGCATGGTGAAGATGCTATTCTTCAGTTCAAGTACGTAATATTTATCATTCTGTAGACAGTGTGTCTCTTGTAGGCAGTGGGCCTCTTGTGAGTAGTGTGCTCAGGTAGTGAGCCCTAATTGGCATGTGCCATTTTGTTCTTCTTATTATTTTAATAGAGAATACAATCTTGGGTTAGTCACCCCATGGTTTTTCCCTTAACCGGGTTTTCCACGTTAAAATCTTGGTGTCATATATGTTAATGTGTTTCTGCTCTTGAATTGTTGCATTATGTTTCCATGATTGATTTATTATTATGCTGCTGAATTACAAGAAGGATTTAAGTGGTTAATAAGAGAAGTTTTGGGACAACTGATTCACCCCCCCCTCTCAGTTGTCTATCTTGATTTTAATAGTTAGATCTTGATTAGGATAAGGGGTTGATGTTTCAACATGCTTTGGATTTGATTCTTGACATAGCTCATGTGTTTGGATAGAAGTGGAAGTGACTTGTACGGTGATAGTAGGTTCTTGGATGGATGTGATAGGTGCTTGACTTATGGGTTCTTGAATATTAACCAATTATCTAGGAGCAAGAAAGACACCTCCACACCTTTCACCAAGAGAAATGTGCCATCTAGTTGAACGCAACTTTCCTTACTCATGGGTCACTGGCTATCTGTTTTACACAAGATTTGACAATGTTATGTGCAAGTGTATCTGTGAATATAAAGTCTATGATATCCTTAAAGCTTTCCATGATGATCCTTGTGGAGGTCATTTTGCAGCCAAGAGAATAATGCTAAAGATCTTAAACACTAGATATTATTGGCCAACGCTACACAAGGATGTAGTACAATGCACAAGAAGATGTGATCATTGTTAGTGAATGGGAAGACCTATAGGAAGTGATGAGATGCCCTTGCAACCACAATTGGTAATGACACCCTTTGACAAATGGGACATTGACTTTATTGGTCCAATAGATCCTCCTTCTAACAACAAGGAATACATATTGGTATGTATTGATTACCTGACCAAATGGGTTGAAGTTAAAGCTTTAGAGTTTACCAGGTACAACAAGGTAGCCACATTTTTATATGAGGAGATATTCACAAGGTATGGAGTACCCAGAGAGATAGTCACTAATCAGGGACCATAGTTCACATCAGAACTGATTGCTAATATGATTAAGAAGTATGAAATTAGGCACAAGAAATCTAGTCCTTATCACCCACAGTCAAATGGCCAGGTTGAAGTCACCAATAGAAAATTGAAGCAATATTGACAAAGACAGTAGCATTTCATAGAAAAGATTAGGCAACTAGATTACTTGACGCAGTACGGGCATACATAACAACATGGAAAACAACAAAATGGTTTGCACCCTATGAACTGGTATATGGAAAAAAGGTTATCCTTCCTATCGAATTTGACTATAAAACACTGAGAATGATAGTGCAGTTGGGAATGTATCTCTTTGTAGCTCAAAAAGATAGACTCCACTAGCTCAATACTTTAGACATGTTAAGAATGGCAATAGTCCACCATATTGAAATTGTACAAAAATAATGAGTAAAATGGCATGACCAGTTTATTAAGACCAAAGAATTTCATATAGGAGACTGGGTACTACTATATGACTCTAGATATAAGGACCATAAAGGAAAATTGTAGACAAGGTGGTTGGGTCCTTATGAGATAAAATAATTTTACCCAAATGGTACCATACAATTGACAATAATTGATCCAGTTAGATTTTCATGAATGGTAAATTGTCATCGTTTTAAACTCTACAAGCAATCATTAGATAAGGAGAGCTTCCTACAACAACTCATACAAGAATTAGGACCCACGCCTCACCAAGATTCAACATAGGCTTGAACATGCATTATATCACCTGAAGAAGCCACCAGTTCACACACTACCACATCAGTAGATGAGCCAACAAGCTCAATTATTGTTGTTCCATAGGTATGATTTCCTTTCTACTGCTAAAACAATAAAAAAAGATGGACATACTGCAGGCACATGTAGCCACTACACCTGCAACCACTACCAAAGGGAACGACCTATAACAATTGCATCCATAGCCACTCTTTCAGGGACCTATCGCAACTACCTCCGAAGCCACTACTTGATGAACCTATAACAAATGCACCTGCAATCACTACCTAAGGGATTCAATGCACTTCTATCGCAACCACTACCTAGGGTAACCAATGTACATATACTTGCAACCACTCTCATCAGGACTGGTACCACCTCCACATCACTCACTTCACCTACCACCTTTTTTATCGCTACATGTAGCCATTCTTACATGGCTTGTGCCATCCGTACATGCAGCTATACACTATTTCTCTGCCCTCACCTCTTCAGGAAGCCAATCACATCTATGTATGCCGCCACTCCTTCTTCCATCACTGTACTCTTTCATGCCATGCATCTACATTCACGCACCTTTCCATAAAAAGGCTTGCTTCCAGTGAAATCAAGCCAATTCCTATCGAAGCACTTTTCAAGATCTTTCACTTCAACCACCATACTAGCATCTTCACAAGCGACACCTTTCTTCTCAATGCCACTACTCATGGTATTTATTTGTATATCCATTAATTTAAAATAACTTCTATTTATTTTGTTACAATTATAATTACAACCTCATTTAATATCTATTATTATCATTTCAAAAATGTTTTTTGAATGGGCTTCCCATACCTCCTAGCTAACTAATCATTTGCAGACAAATGAACCCTTTAGTTGGGAGATTAATCCTTGATTTCATATGTGGAAAATGTGTCAATCTAGTGAATGTACCAGTTAACCCTTGTTTGAGCCTTCTTTTCATAATTTATTTCAACTAGTTAAGTTGCATGCATAAACACTTACGCTCAACATTGACAACTAGTAGAAGAATCAAGCAAAAGGGAAGCAATAGGTTGTAGGGTGATATCAGTAGTGATTGAAAGAAAATAGCAGTGAAGGTAGAAAGGGAATTTTTGAGAATCTGCATTCAAGAAGGTTATGAATTATCATACAATGGGTGGAGATTCAATTCGAAGAGAACCAGCCAACCATATGATATTACTAAATGATTATGATTGTCTGCCTATATTCCAACAAGTTAGATGGCTGGATTATTTTCTCAAATTGGATGAATATAATGAGTCCATGACATAACAATTTGTGAGGATATTTTGTACAACAATGAGGTAGTGATTAGAGCATTGAGGGTAGATGCTTCAAAGGTAGCAATTGCAGAGGTAATTTGGTTACTTGTAATTGATGAAGAATTTACAGTATGTGTCAATGCTATCACAATTCAGAACAAGTTAGTGCAACCAGGAGAGGAATTAGATTCTTTAGCTCAAGGTACCAAGCATCTTTCTCTAGCCTGGTTATGTGCTTGTATTGATGTATATATTATTAGATACTTGACTTGTGATGGGAGGCAATCATTATTGTATACAGTACATTTTAATTGCTCAGTCGCCTACGCCATAATAGATTAGTAAATGTCTTGAATTATTTATTTAATTTGTTAAAGTGAATGTTTATTGAATATAATAGGAAGGGAAAGTAGTCCACTTTGCCCCGTCATTGTTTAATAGTTTTACTAGTAAAAAGAAGTCCACATGCTCAATTTCCAGACCTCCCTTTGGAAAGTTTTCTTAAACTCAACCATATAGATGATAGACCTAATGTCAGCCCTCATGGTAGACCCTTGAGGTATAGACTAGTTACGGAGGATAAGGCATGGGAAGGAAATGAAACATGTGACCTCTTCCCAACAAAGGGCCTCACCTACTTGAAGCCATGATGAGCAAAATGATATGCATGAGGGACAAGGGTCATTGTACCTTGGCATTTAATCATATTTTATGTGTCAAATCTAGGACTGTGTCCATGACTATTTGTAATTAAAAACCTAATAATCAACAGTCCTTAACTAATCTACTAAATTGAACTTCCCTAATTAATCAAACTAATGCTTCTAATTATCTACTTGAATGGAAACCCTGATCTAAGGACTGAAATAGTAATTTTTTGAAAGGATCTATCAAATTCACACAAAAGCTGAAAACATGCATTAAATAGAAACAAGATTGCTTTAACAATAATTGATCTATCTTATGAAAACAAGAAAACTATGCTTAAAGAAAATTTCAATAAGATAATAAAGCAGAGATACTAGCCTCCTATCTGTTAGTGGGAGTGGGCCCTTGCTCCACACCTTCAGAACTAAAGGCTAAACAAAGAACTTGGAATAAAAGTATAACAATACTTCTTTCCTTAATCCAGTCTTTCCAAAGTATATTGTATTAAAATTATATGTTTCTGTTGAAGAATGAAATTGCATAAACAACTGCTACAAAATCCTAATAATTTATTCTATTGTTCACATCCATATATATCAGTCTGAGTGACATAAAGTCTCTGGAGTTAACTACTTTACCTAACAATTCAACTAGAGATATAAACAATCTCTTATTCTTGGAACTAAATCATGCAACTGTATATCAAGAGTATAACATGCAAAGTCTTAAAAAGGACTTAAGTGACATTGAAGGTGTCACTAAATCCAAAGTTTAACTTATAACAATAACAAGCTGCAAGGCCATGATAAAAAGGAACTTAACTTCCCAAAATAGTAGACTATAAGAAATCTTTTAATCTCATGCAAAAGCAAATAAAAGTGTATTATGTCCCCATGGACCACTGGAGTCATCTACTGGGACACTCAAGCCTAGCTAAGAGGGCTCTGTAGCTCCTTAGAATCCCTAGAGATTATTGTAATCAATGGCACCAGAGACTATGTGCAGCTCCAGAGACTCTATGTTGTTGCCAATAACTCCAAAGACACTTCCAAAACCTGCTAAGACACAGTTCTGGAGATTACCATCTTCTCTACTCTACTACATCACTTCAGAGATCCTCTAACAAGCTAGAAAACATTGGAGTGTCATGTGGTGTCCTTCATGCTTGGCTCCGGAGGTAATTAGGATCACCTCTGGAGTTCCCCAAAACTGCCTTTTGCCTACACAATAGATACTTGTGAAACCAAAAAGAGATAATTCTACACAATTTCATTAGTTTCACTGCAACATAAGTCTTCTCATCAAAACAATAACCTCCAATATTTCATCTCTTATTAGCACAATTAAAACAAGACTTCTCAATTCCTATAGTGCAATTACTAGGATGGGTAGTGTATAAAGATGATAAAAAGGAAGTAAAAAGGTATGTTTATATGAGTGCTACCTAATACTCATCATTCCCCCTGAGCTTAAGGGTTTGCAGGTCCTTCTACACCACTCACAACTTGGGTTTGTTGAGTTTGTATAACCTATCTGTGAGGTTGTACTCCTTTTCAAAAGTTGACCAAGTTTTGAAGTTTGTGTTGCCATTCCCTCTAAACTGTTCAACCTACTTCACCCATTCTTAGAATCTAGTATCTTCCATCTTTTCAGCCCACATGGGCAAGGGATCAATGATGAGGGGTGGCCTAAAGTGTCCCCCTACCCAATCTTGTTGATATCCATCCATCAAATTTGATATAGCCCTTGCCTTTCTCATAAACCACTTAAGGTTGGCTACAGATGCTATATCTCTCATTTTCTGGTCTTGGGTGAGGGTATTCCACCTCTTCTTACAAATGACCATGATATGATTACATGAATTATGCATGAATAAATCAAATTCAATGGCACATTCCTATAGGTGTTGTTGGTACAGGGGCATAATTTTTGTTTTTCCTACTGCGAAATAGATTGCTACACTAAAATGGATTTCAAAGGCCATGGGATTTAGACAGTCTCTCCTAAGGAATAGGCTTCTACCCATGTCTTTTTCTGTGTAAGCCTCCATCCTTTCATTCCAGATCTAATGAATCCTCATTAATGACATAAATGCCCTTAGTTGGCATTCACCTATAAAGAAATTGATGAAGAAGGTGTGGTGTTCAATGAAGAAGTTATGCAGATATAGTTCACACAAAAAATTCTTGTCTTCATCTTTACTTCTCATATATACCCTGAGGAAGTCATTTCCATCTTGTATATTCTCATTCAAGTTAGAGAGAACTAATGGAAACTTTCTTTGGAGGACCCTTTCCTATAGGAACATAGCATAGTTACCACTGGGGGGTCTGCAAGCAAGGATTTTTTATGAGAGGGTGGCCACTGTCATGATGTTTTCTTCTAGAGTCTTAACTTTTTCACTAAGATACCGAGATTTTTATGTAGAAAACCCAATGAGGGAAAAACCATGATGAAGATTAACTCACAATATATGAAGCTCACTACTATGAAAATTAAAACTTTGTTTTAGGGCTACAACTCAAGGGAGTAGAGACTCACTGTCTAATAGCAGGATACATGAGAATTACAATGAAAACATAAACATGAATTGCTGTAAAGAAGGCATCTGTCACATGTTGATATTGCAGTCCCTTATTTCACACAATACCCCTCCACTCTAACTTTGCACACTTCATGCTTAACACATTCATCAATCTCTTCTCTACACATTCAAAAATGATTTTTTCTTCTATAAATACCCTCCACAATAACTCAAAACTTCAACCAGGTCGGCACCAAGATGAATTTTAGATGAAACATGTGATATTGTATAGGTCAGCTCAAAAAAGTACATTATGAGTTACAGATCACTTCACATAGCATAACAGGGTCAAATACATCATAGCACATCCTCCAAAGAAAAATTAATTAATCAAGATTAACCACAAATGAAGGGAACCAGATTGTCGGCCCAAACAACATCAACACTGCCCACTGTTTATCTTCACACCACCAGGGAAAGACCAAAAATGTCATGTAGACCAAAATGTGAGTAACATACTTTATCAACTGTACCCTTACAACCTTCTCCTAAAGTATCTAATCATTATGTGTTGTTGCAAGAAGAGAAACATATTGAACTACTGAAAACAGAGCATCCCTGACTAACTGTGACATATCAAAACTTAGGATATTGCATTGTGGACCACTAACACATATGAAATTCTTATGAATGAACTCATGCATCATTCTGAACATATCTCCAACATTGCATGACCATATCTAACACTGTGGAGGAATGCAAAGCATTCTGAGATGCTTAACTCAATTGTACTATAATTCAGAGAATAATCACATATAACTCTGACTTGAAAACTTTATGTGGTACTGAATACAAGAAGGATTTGCATGTACTTCAAACCTAAGACATTTTGAGATATGTAGAATGTTCACATAAACTCTTATAGCCAATCTGTACATTCTCCAGCTAGCACAAGTACTCAAACATGTGTCTTGAGAACAATTAGGCATCCAAAACCATTTGTAGTACACTGTTGTTTGAGAAACTAAAATTGTAGACCACCAAATCACTTGATACTGCACAGTAGTATGCATTGAACATCCCTGAACAGGTTCATAAAACCACATGGATAAATCTTCACTTCTAGAGGAGTGCAAAGCATTCGAACAAGTCTTCATCATTACTTTACTCTGTCAAATCACAGACCAAAACTCTATCACTTATAACTTTCACTGCTGCAGGTATAATGACTTGAAATCTTAGATATAACTTCTCCATATGCCAGTCAACTTATCTTCTGAACCACAAGACTAAATCCTTCTCTACAGAGGAATGCATACCAAAACACTATGACTCTGCCTTAGAGTATACACTATAAATGCCTTAGCAAAACTTCTGCAACTTATCTCTAAGTGCGTTACACCAAACTAGTAAGATTTCAATGTAGACATATAAGACACATATTAGAACAAGTGTACTCACCTCTACATCACACTTAGACATCAAGCTGATTACCATTCTTCCTCATACTACTGACTTGTACCAACTGATACTATATATTAACTATCTCTGGAGCACGTACTTTTGACATCAATGATAACTAATCTTATCAAGATGCAGCAATCTCCCCCTTTGTCATTGATGGAAAAACCAAAATGATGCACACAAATACTCCCCCTTAGATTTACATTCCTCTCTCTCCCTCTTTGACATCAAGGACAAAGGGCATAATATATTCTACTTATAACAACTAAAATAAACTGTATGAACTCCCCCTAACATGGAAATGCCCCAAAAATTGATGCTATGTATAGAGAAAGACACTATAAGCCTGCACATGTCTATACAAATCCAAAATTGTCTTATCTACAATACTCTTACAACTAACTTGGAAGGTAGAATCCTTTTGTAGATTACCTTGAGTTGAGAAAGAGTGGATACCTAGTTTGCTTTTACTGAGTACAGAATGTGACTGACATTCAAATTGTATGCATAGGTCCTTAGCCTCCTCCGCACTTTTTGGAGTCTTCATTTTCAAATCAACCATTTCTGCTTCATCTAGCAACCTAGATAATGAAGCAAGCCTCAGATTTAGTGCTTCCCTCAGCTGACCATACTATTTGTTTATATGTTCTCTTTGGTCCTGAAGCTATGACATTTGTGAATGAAGATTTTCAATTTGTTCCCTAGTTGATCCATCCTTGTCTTTTGACAAGTCATATATTTTAGCCAATTTAGTGATCTGTGACTTAATGGAGTCAATCCAAGTTTTGATGTTCTTGGTGGAAGTTGGCCATTTCAAGCATAATAGGTATAATGCAGTGGCTTCATCAATGCATTCCTTAAACATCTTCAAATTCTCTTGCAGTTTTTCATGTGCATTATCACACTGATCTGATACATAAGTCATTCTCTTTTCATTTATTTTTCTCAATGCCTCTTGCTCTACCTTTTGCTCAATGTAAGATGAATGATCTTTGAAGGAATCCATCAAGATTTTCAATTTTTTGTCCTAGAGGAAAGGCAGAATCAACATTTACCTGAAGTAAATTCTCCTAAATGATCTTTACTACCTCATCAATGAGATCAGTCTCCTTCAAATAATCCTGCAGAAACTCCTTTCTTGCTGAAGCATGCAGGATGTCACCAAGTTACAATTTATGAATAGGAGAGATATTGGACAAGTCAACTTACCCCTGAGTAGGAATCTACAGAAGCTGAGGTATTACCACAGGTTGAAATTACATCTGTAGTCCCAATAGGTCTTTGAAAGAATCTGATGAAGAAGAGTCTTGATGTATCTACATAGAAGCATCTTGCTTCTTCTCTGTTGTATCAGGATTATCTTCTTTCTTTTGTTCATCGCTTCCTAGGTTTTTGGGAGGGGGGATGTTATGTTCTCTACCATGATTAGTATTCTCCGGAGTAGATACATTCACTTCACTTTGATTTCCTGCATCTTGAGCATTTTTATTCTCTGGCTCAGAGTAGTCTCCTCATTCTGCTTATCATTTTTCCTAGTCTCATCTTCACATGTCACCTTGTCCTCAAAAGCTGATAAGTCAGTGTCTTGGGTAGACACATTAGGAGTATCTAGAGGAACTTGTTCCTTAGCAGTCATCTTAGCCCTCTTCATTTCTTCAAGAATTCGGGTTGTCTTTTCCTTTGTCTCTCTTTTCATTCTTTCTATCTCTTCTTTTTCCTTTCCCATTAGAGTGTTTATCCTATGCTTGGTTTTGAATTATTGGGCTTGTCTTTGAGCTAGTTTAACCTTTTCTTCATGAAAGATGGAAGAGCCTACTTTTTCTCTTGATTGTTTCCTCATTTTAGATTCTTCCACTACAGCTTCATTCCTCTCATTGCTAAGTGTCTCTGTAAGACTTGTTGGAAGTTGATCAATGATTTTATTTAAAGCTATATTGAAGCCCATCATATACATAAATATGGATTTCTCAATTATGGCTTTGTCAATAGGAGGCATTTCATCATAAATATCTGCAACTCCTTTTAGTGCACCATGATCTGCAATTGCATTAATAGTAGCCTCAACTAGTAGAGGCACATGTGTTGAACACCTAGAATACTGAGGGGGGTGAATTAATATTATGTTAAACCATTTACATATCAAACATTTAATCCATTCAACATATTTAATTATAGTAAAGGAAATTAAGCATAAAGAAAACATCCACAACTCATAACACATGAACACCAGATTTATGTGGAAAACCCAAGAAGGGAAAAACCACAGTGAGGATTAGCTCACAATATATCAACACAAAGTTATAAAAGGCTCACTACCTAGAGGGTTCACTGCCCAAAAGAAAGGCTCACTGCCCAAGGACTCACTATCGTGGAAGAAAGAGATAGAAGAGGTGGCTCACTGCCATAGTTGAACTATTATAATTGCATCTAACATATGCATGGAGTACAGTTCCAATGAAGCTCAAAGTACTGAAACAATATTCATCACACTGTTCTAAAATACCAGAATCTAATACTCTGCATTCATTCAATTTGCTTCCACAAGAATTTGTCACATCACACATTCAACCACACTACTATTCCCATCACCTTCATTGCACACACACACGATCATGATTCCTTGACACTTATATTTATATTGTCTTCAACCTTGAGAACATTCTCCAAAGTCGGCATCACATCTTAACACATAACATTCAAATTAGGTTTGGACCTAAATATTCCCCTAGTGGAAAGGAATGAAGGAGGACCACATCACATCTTAGCTTGGACCTAAATTCATCCAAGCATGCTACTCCACACTTTCACAATCACCAAAGCAACTCCGCAATTAGTGTAAACATCCAAGGTCGACCAAACCTGTGTTAACACAATTAACTTTTAAGTACACGCTTCCTCAAACTCAAAAATGACTTGCGGACCATATGCAAGGCTTCACCACAATCTAGAGTATTCCATTAACATCTTGAAACATCCTGAAAACCAACAAATTCCTCTGCAACAAATTTCGCCTGCCACACATCTATATCTTGTTTATCTAACATGCTTAACTATCTTTGTCATACACTGTATCTCTAGAAATTGACTTCCAGTGCAACAAACCACAAACAAATTCAACATAAGAAAGATATAAACCTTATAAGCACAATTCCAAAACCACAAGATCTAAAACTTCTTTGCGGAGAAATGTGGAGAAAAGACATTTCTCCCAGACACCTCTACACAACTCAAAAACACAGTCCACACACTGGTGAACACAATTTTCTCTGCACAATGAACCAGAGCACCAAATTTGGAATATAACATCTCTGAATATCTCTGAACAACATATCCAAACTACAAAGACAGATCTTCAACATGGAGGAAATGTGGAGCAAAACTAGAACACTACTTTGTTAAGCCAAACAGACTCTTCAACACACTATTTCCTCTATTAATCAAATTTTATCAAAAGAACTTGGAAACCAACCAATAAAAACATATTCTCAACATCTTCAGCACCTCTATAAATCAACCAAATCATCCTTAGCAAAACAACTCAACCAAAAAACTCAAACCCTTGCAACAACTTTGTCTCTACTCAACCAACTTCATGCCTTATCTCTGCTCAACCAACCTCATACCTTATCTCTGCTCAACCAACCTTATCTTTGTTCAACCAATTGACATAGTTGACACCAATGACAACACAAGCTTATTGATATCAATGACAACATCGACTGCACATACTTGCAACAATCTCCCCTTTTGTCATTGATGGCAACACATTATGTGAAAAACCATCAATACACAACTCTGCATCAAACTTATTTTCTTTCTTACTCTTCCCCCCTTTTTTACACATCTTACTCTCTCTGACCACTAACTCTTTTCTTTTTCACATTTCTCTCTCTCCCCCTTTGATATCAATGGAAAATGGTGACACACCATTTCTTTCACTCTTACCAGGTCTCATCATTCTACTCTGTCTGGGTAATTACTGATATATAGACCTTTGAAACTTCTCATGCTGGGTGAGTGAGAGGATGAAACCTTAGATATATCATTTTACTTCATAAGATAAACTTCCATTAGAACTGCATGACCAAATATGCAACTGCGAAGGAATGCAGAGCATTCCATCACCCTGTTGGGAATACCTTTATAAAACGAACACTATCTATAAGATTATCAATAGAAAAACAACCTTCCGGTGATTAGATCTTCATGAAACTTGGAACATACATAATGTGGTACTTTCTAAAGCTATATTCTGAACTACAGCATCTAAACATTAGTATTAAGGAAATGTAGAGCAATCTTCCAGACAGTCTTCAAAAGAGTAGTCATCTTGAATCAGAGACAAGCACCAACTCCCGGAGGCCAAATCTTCTATATATCAACCCAGGCATCTTCTTTATAGTAACATATCTTGTCTTCTCAAGAATTCAACCTTAACTTTGTACTGATTAGGGTGTGACATTCAACCATGAACTTTCCTTCTTCTTTAGGAACATAACATCTCATCTCTTGACAACTTTCATGGCAGCCTCAGCAACCTTTCTCACCTTGTGACAGTGTATGAAATCAATACATACTATGTTGACATCAAGGACAACACATATGGTCAATAATAGCCCCCTTAGATTAACACTCATCTATCAGCAACCTTTCTCTTACAAGCTCCCCCTATCATCAGTCACCACTATCACTATTACTTTCATTCTTTGAGTCAAATGTCCTAGCCCTTTTCTTTCTTCTTCATACCTTGAATTATTTTTCCTTCTTGTTCACTCCTTCCTCCTGTAGTTTATTTGTTTCCAACAGAATATTTTCCCAACAAGACCATAATAATGAAGATATGTTCTCTCTTGACTACAACACTCTAATAGCATGATGCATAACTCCATCTCTCAACTAGGTTTAAGCTTGATCTTTAGTAGCTTATGACCAACTTCTTCAAAATCAACACTCGACATGATTGTCAAGCAAATCTGTCTCATCCTATGTTCTTATCACCTCCTCAACTTCCTCTTCTTCAACATCATCATCATCTGACTCATCACCTAAATCATTCCCCTCTTCTGCTTAATCTGAAGAAGCATCTCTGAGGATATCTTTCTCTAAATTTTCATGGGCTATCTCATGCTCTAAGAACTCAGGATCTAGCTTAAAAACATCCAAACTAGCTTCTTGATCAAGTTCATCTTCTAGGAAGACATCATGTGTTAATTGATCTTCTTACCCTACAAGGTCCAATTTCATTTGTCAATTTCCCTTTCCTAAAACTATTTCCTAGATGATTGTCTTCCACCATGTCTTTCACTGGTTCTCATACTTTAGATTTTATTTTGAATGGCTGTACAAGAAGAGCTTGAATTGGACACTTGAAAACCACTCGCTTTGAAACCCCTTGTTCACTAACCTATTGATACTCTTTCAAAGGACATCCCAAGACATGCACTGATATTCCACACTGCTCTTGTCATGCACATTGACACCCCCACTTCTTCGAACACCCTTCTCAATCCTTCTTACAACACCTTCATCATTCCCATCCTATGATGGACCAGAAATATTCACTTGTACTACTTCTCAGTCCCTCTTGTTTCTAGAAACCCCTTTTTCTTAACCTAATTTTGCCATAAATGCCTTGTCTAATAAGGTTATCAAACCTTTCACTGTACGCACAAACATCTTTAAATTCTCTGCAAACTTTCACATTAGGAGATTTTCTACTGCAGACTTCACCGAATGATTAAGCATGTCAACCTTCATCTCATATCTTTGTGTTGAGGTATCAACACCATTCCTTTGGTAGGGGGAAAGATTTTCATTAAATCCCCCCCTGAACAAAATCTCTCATCTTAGTTTCTAGAGGAAACATCTGCACTAGATGCTGGTATAGGCTCATCTTTAACCTCTAATGCATTCATCTTTATCCAAATCTTATTCATTTCCTTCTTGGTTTCTGTTGGATCAACCATTTGTACTAGTTTATTCTTCTCTACCAGATTATCCTTCTTCATGTTTCTACTTCTTTAGGACTTAGAAATGTGTCCAGGTCTATTGCAGTTGTAGCACACAAAATTCCTTTGACTAGTATTTCTTCCATTCATTTTAGATTTGCATTGATTATCTTTATGCCCAAATCTATTGCATGTATAATAGTAGCCATTGAAAGATTGAACCATTCTATCCTTGCTATAGCCATTTCTCATTTGACTTTTGCACTCACTAGCTCTATGACTAAATTTATTGCATGTAAGGCAATGACCAAAGAAAGATGGAGCATTTTGATTCTTTCTACTTCTACATTCTATTGCTTTGTGTCCATACTTATTGCAAAAATGACAAAAACCATTGAAAGATGGGTACCTCTAAGCATTTGGTTGTTTGATCAGAGGTCTTCTAACTTTGTTCTTTTGATTTTGGATCTGCTTGCCATTGTTCCTCTGATTTGAAGTCTGATCTGATTTTGAACTTTCACCTTTTTCAAATCCTAAACCCTCTTTATCAATTGGACCTTTCTAACTTGCAATCAGTTCATCTAGCTTTGTAGAACTCATCTTAAACTTGTCAAGTCAAGCATCCTTGCCTTCTCCAGATCAGATATTAGATTTACAACTTCCTATTCAAGCCTTTCACATTCTTCTGATTTGTTTTCCACTACTGCATTAAGACATTCCTCAATTCTTGTCTTTTCCTCAATTTGAACTTTCAGAGTAATGATAGAATTATTTGCTTACTTCATTTGTTCATTGACTTCCTTATGCCTTTCTCTAAATCTTTTAACTTGCTCTCTCAATTTTTTGATGCATTCATCTGCTTCTCTAACATTTTCCTTCAAATCTTAGATTTCACCTTCGATCCTTTCAAGATCTTCAAGAGCATCATTAAGTTCTCCAGCTTTGTCAAGTATACAGTCTTTTCCAATGTGTTTAGTAGCAGGAATCTCTTCTAGAGGAAAAGGTAATCTTTTAGCACCCATGTGTTCAATCTCCAAGATCTCCCTTGAGCAGTTAACATTCTTCCAAAGGACTTGTCTCTGATACCAATTGTTGAACACCTAGAATACTAAGAAGGGGGTGAATTAGTATTCTGTTAAACCATTTACATATCAAACATTTAATCCATTCAACATATTTAATTGTAGTAAAGTAAATTAAGCATAAAGAAAACAACCACAACTCATAACACATGAACATCAGATTTACATGGAAAACCCAAGAAGGGAAAAACCACGATGAGGATTAGCTCACAATATAAAGTGGTATCAAAACCAAATTACAAAAGGCTCACTACCGGAGGGCTCACTATCTAGAGGGCTCACTGCCCAAGGACACTATCCTGAAAGAAAGAGAAAGAAGAGGTGGCTCACTGCCATAGTTGAACTGTTATAATTGCATCTAACATATGCATGGAGTACAGTTCCAATGAAGCTCAAAGTATTGAAACAATATTCATCACATTGTTCTGAAGTACCAGAGTCTACTACTATGTATTCATTCAATTCACTTCCACAGGCATTTGTCGCATCACACATTCAACCACACTACTATTCCCATCACCTTCATCGTACACACACATGATCACGATTCCTTGACACTTATTTATACTGTCTTCAACTTTGAGAACATTCTCCAAGGTCGGCATCACATCTTAACACATAACATTCAAATTAGGTCTGGACCTAAATATTCTTGTGGTGTAAAGGACTGAAGGTAGGCCACAAAACATCTTAGCTTGGATTTAAATTCATCCAAGCATGCTACTTAACACTTTCACAATCACCAAAGCAACTCTGCAATTAGTGTAAACATCCAAGGTCAGCCAAACCTATGTTAACACAATGAACTTTTAAGTACGCGCTTCCTCAAACCCAAAACTAACTTGTAGACCATATGTAATGCTTCACCATAATCTAGAGTATTCCATGAACATCTTGAAACATCCTGAAAACCAACAAATTCCTCCGCAACAACTTTCACCTGTCGCACACCTATATATTGTTTATCCAACATGATTAACTATCTCTGTCATACACTGTATCTCTAGAAATTGAATTCTAGAGCACCAAAACATGAAAAAATTCAACATAAGAAAGATATAAACCTTATAAGCACAATTCCAAAACTGTAAGAACTAAAACTTCTTTACGGAGAAATGCGGAGTGACGACATTTCTCCTAGACACCTCTACACAACTCAGAAACACAGTCCACACACAAGTGAACACAATTTTCTCTGCACAAGGAACCAGAGAAGAAGATTTGGAATATAACATCTCTGAACAACATATACAAACCACAAAGATAGATCTTCAACATGGAGGAAATGTAGAGCAAAACCGGAACACTACTCTGTTAAGCCAAACAGTCTCTTCAACACACTGTTTCCTCTATCAATCAAATTTTCTCAAAAGCACTTAGAAACCAACCAATATAAACATATTCTCAACATATTCAACACCTCTACAAATCAACCAAATCATCCTCAACAAAGAAACTCAATCAAACAACTCAAACCCTTGCAACAACCTTGTCTTTGCTCAACCAACTTCATGCCTTATATCTACTCAACTAACCTCATACGTCATCTATGCCCAACCAACCTTATCTTTGTTCAAGTAGTTGACACAATTGACACCAATGACAACACAATCTTTTTGACATCAATGACAACATCAACTGCACATACTTGCAACAACATGTTCAGATGCTTCCGGAGGAGCCTTCTTTGTTTTCTTTGTCTTTTCTTTACCTTTTCCTTTAGATGTTCCTTCCTCCTTTCCTTGTCTAGTTCTTTTCTTCAATACAAAGGCTTCCTTTTCTTCTTCTTCATCCTCTTCTAAATTCACTGGATTTACCTTTTCTCTCTTTGCATATACCTTAGGCCTTGATTTCTTCTTCTCTCCGATCTTGGTTTGTACTGGTGCTTCAGTAGTAGTTCTTCAACTGCTAGGAGATGTCTGAGTTGGTCCGAAAGGTTTAGGATAAGTGGTTGTGGTAGATGGAAACCTACTTGTCCTTCTAGGAGTAGGTGTGGTTTCTTTTGTAGGTTCCTCAAGAGTATCAAGCATCTCTTCCAACTTTGATTTCATTTTCTCCACCTTTTCTTCTATCTCCTTCTTGTTTCTCTTGTTGGTTATCTCATCATAAGTACCAAAGCTCTCTATAGAAGGATCCCTAGGTTTGCTAAGAAAGATTTTAGCATATCCAGTCCAAATAGTTCTAGAGACCTCATATGGCAATGTAATAGTTGTCCTTGTCTACCATAAATGTGATATCATTCTAATATTTCTCCACAATTTTCTATGGTATCCTATCCCTCCTCTGCATATCATTTTGGAATGTTTTGAGAAATCCCCAAAACATTGTGTCACATTGTTTGGAATCTGGAAACCTATGCATGCAGTCTCTAATCTATTGTGCAACAGGAATATCCATTCTCCAGACCACATTCTTCATACCATGCAATTCCTTCTGGAAATAGAACATAAGAAAAATTATTAAAGAGCCATACCAAAAGTTGTATTGAATCTCCTTGGTTCTCTTCAAGTTGTCCATCAATTGCTGCTGCAAGAGTTCACTAAAGTCATAATCCTTTCCTTCACCATTTGATGAGCAGTGTAGATGGTGATGACAGTAGTAGACCCCTCTCTGTTTATGTAATATACCTTTTATGTGATACCCATTGTGGCATATCAAACCCTTAGGTTAGTGATGTCATCTACAATTAAGGTTCTTTTGTCAAATTTTACTCCTGTGAGCTTCATGACATCTTCATTCTTCACATCTTTTAGTGCAGGCATAGGTTTAGAGGAGCACAATCTGGTCACAGCTCTAATGGCTACTTTTGTGATCATGTAGGGTTGATCAATGCAAAATAAATCTTCATGAATCTAGCTCAAAGAAATTATGATCCATCCATCTTCATAGCAAAAGTTGGGGAAACCCTTCCATACATCTAGTCATTTTGCCTCAATATTTGCATACTCTGGTTTGAGCTAAAAATCATCACCCAAGAGATGATCAGTCCTGAACCGTTCCAACTTTAGATGATTGTACTCATCTAGTTGTGAATGAATATAAATGCATACATCCTCTGTATGCAATACATTAATAGGAACATGGGAAAACACTCCATCCTGATCGGTCTTAGTAGATTTATATGAATGTTTCTTGAATTTTGGCCTCAGCCTCTCCACAATGTCAATAACCACAAGTGTTGCCATGATAATTCTTTCTCAAAGATAGAGTTTTACAAGAAAATTCAAGGAATATTTGTGAATACTGTTGTTAGGGTTTGCACATAAGCTTCGTTGAAAACCTTCTTCTCTTCCTTAGTTCTTGCACACACTTGATATCATTCAAATGAGATCAATTTTGATCAAGTGGGGAACAAATAAGCTTCACATCTACCATAGTTTCTTCACATTAAATGCATTTGACACACGGCTTCTTACTGCCCTGGGATAACACAAAGATCTATAACCCTTCAACAAACTTCTACAAAGAGTATATTTGTTCCAGAACTTTGAGCAAATGTAATATTATCACTAGCCAAACATATTCATGTCACCATTTACCAATTGCTAAAGATTTTAGCATCTTATTCTTTATAGGGGTTTGAAAAGATTTGGAGTTGCAACTCCCCCTGAGCCAATGCTCTCTTTTAGTTATCAGAAGATCCATCTGCACCAAGTAGAGGTACAAATCATTCTTTTAATTCACTTTCTTCCCTCTTCTTCCACATCTTGTTCATTTACTTCTTTTGTTGATCAATGCCAACCTTCTTTTGAGAAGCATAAAATATTACATTCTTTCCCTTGTAGAACCTTGTAATCTGTCTTGATTTATTGAAATTGTAGTAGGTGATCCTAGATTGTTGAGCATAATCACCTCTTCTCACATTAGATCTACAAACAACAGCCTTATGACCAAACTTGTTGCATGTGTAGCAGTAACCATAGAAGAATTGAGAATTCATAGCATTATTCTTCCTCATGAAACTATTCTTGATCACTTTACTTCTGTATTCATTAACCTTATGGCCAACCTTTTTGCAAGCATAGCACTGACCATGAAATGGAACAACACCATATCTTTGGGGCACAAATGGTCTTCTACTCATGTAATCATTTCTTCTTTGCCTAGGTCTACAATCAATAGCCTTATGCCCAAAATTATTGCAAGAAAAATACTGACCTTGAAAAGATTGATTGAACCTGGTAGGGGCATGTTGTCTTGTAGGTGGAGGACCTCTGACTCTTCTTTGTCTCTGGGCAGGGATGAATCCATTTTCTTTTTAAGGCATTCTTCTTAGGATCATCAGTTCAAGATTTCTCCTCCTTTGTTTCAGACTTTTCCTTCTTCTTTGAAGTTATCATATAAGTTTGCAGATGCACTGGTTATAGAACCTTTCCCTTTTTCAAAACCAAGACTAGATTTTTCTTTTGATGGCTTTTGAGAGTTAATCAATTCATCAAGAATTTTAGAACCTCCTTTCAATTTTAAACCCTTGTCAATTTGTTCTTTTTCTTTTTCCAGTTCTTTTCTCAGAGTAACAACTTCTTCCCAAAGTTTTGAACATTCAGTTGCTTTCTCATTGAGCTTGGTATTTAAGTAAACTTCAATCCTCTTGTCTTATTCAACTTTGATTTTTAGATCAAAGATCACATCTTCTGCCTCCTTGAATTTAATTTCCAATCCTTTGTCTCCTTCTATTTGAGCTTTCAGTCTGTCAATTTTTTCTTTTGATTCTCTAGCTTGTGTCTTCAATTTGACAATTGTCTCCTTTAATTTTTCAAACATGACCTCATATTTCATATTTAGTTCTCTTGCTTCATCTAGATCTTCAAGAACTGACTAGAGTTCTCCTTCAAAGTCTACCTCATAATCATCTAGATTTAAGTCCCAACCTTTAGGTTCCATTGACTCTAGATCTAGTTTTGGAGAAAACATTTCATTAGGCATGTTTCAGATTCCATGTGTTCAAGTGTAGTATCTACCTCAATTGTTAGGCTTCTCAAAGGTACTTAGCTCTGATACCAATTGTTGAACACAACTAGACATTGAGGGGGGGTGAATCAGTCTATTCTAAAATTTTAAATCAATTCTATTTACAGATTAACCATCTGTTGGAGTTTTTTCTTGCAACCCTCAATCTTAAGGAAAACTAACATCAGACTGAGGACGTGAAAGACCAACGAACAAGGCTAAACATAGCCTTCTACTTTTTGAGCATTGCCAAGATTGGGAGGGTGTTCCCAGAGACCTCAAAACAATTTAAGAAACAGATACATAGCAAGGGAGATCTCTAAATTTAGGCAATTAGGTTAAAATGGTGTTAACATATGATAGCTTGGTTATAATCCTTGTGAATGTACTCATTTACAACTTCTTACAACACCATTAACCTAGGAAATACAATATGCATGAGTCCTCTGAAGATTTGCATTAGTTACAAGTTTCTCATGAGGTTTAACAAGGTTCAAAATATTGGACTTCATACATAAGGGTAGGGGAGAAATAATTTAGGAATAATTTATGGACATAACCAAAATGATTTTCAATTTTGTAATGGGGTAGGGTTATACTTGACTACCCTAGACTAGTGCCTAATCCCATGGGCAACAGAGTCACACTTGGATCAAAATCCATAATGAAAAGGAAAGCATGCATTCAAATAAATTCAATTAACTAGGTTTCTGCCTTACAGAAACATTGAACCTTCAATTGCCCTCCAGCTCTCAACACTACATCCTATTGGGAATTAAGGTGTCTCAACCTTGGTAATTCCTTACATTTGTAATGTTTGCATTTATTATTTGATTGCCTATGTTTTAAATATTTGTAAATTCCATATTGTTATATTGTGGGATGTGGCACGATGATGTGTCGATCCTACATGGAATATGACAACTTGTAATTTTATCCTCACAGGAGGAGATAGGCATCCCACTTTGTGGTAGGAGCATCTTGCCATGTGTCAGCATCCTCCATGTTGTGTAAGGGAATATTGACTAAAACGGTTATGATGGATTCGTATGACAGAATCTCTGACATGTAAGAGTCAGAAATAGAAGTTTGTAAGACAGGTGATGACATGTGTCATGAAGCATCTTTGAATAAGGCATATTTGGGTGCCCCAAGGTGGAATATGACATGTTGTAAGAGAATATGTGATTTATAGCATGTGTATGACATGTTCTCTTACAATGTAAGTTGTAACCGCTATGACAGATTCTATGACGGTCATGAGTGTCGTAAGAGCATCTGTCATAGCCCATTTTGGAAATAGGTGACCTCTTTGGGATGGAAGCTATGGAAAAGTATCAGGCACATTCTACAATGTTGACCAAGTGTCCTTAGGTGTGGGTTTTGGTCCATGAAGCCATGTTGGACGCCCATCCCAAGGTAGGTCTAATATTGCCATGTATTTCCTATATAAACAGGTGCTTGGAGATGGAGTTTGTATCATAGGTTTACACGTACTGTTATGCTGCCGGATTGACTCCAGACATGACTGTCGAAGACCATTTAGGCTTGCATTGCAAGTGTATTGTAAACAACTTTCAGTTTTGTTAAAACATTGTGCAGGTTTCTGAGTGGGGTTTTTCACCCGATAAGGGTTTTCCCCACCATAAATGTTTGTCTCTCTTCTTCTATCTCTTTCTAGTTCTTGTGTATTGTTGTAGTAACTATGTTAGATGTTGTATGTTTCTATAGTGATAAGGAATAAATTGAATTTGTATAGCTCTCCCCTCATTAGATTAGTGTAGGAAGCGATTTCCGCACACCTAGCTTCCTTTCAGTTGGTATCAGAGCCTGGCCAGTTTTGGTCTTAGCTGTTGGGTAGGGGTTTTTTGAGCTGATCTTAAGTTGAGTGGGAGTCTGTGCAGAGTATTCTGATTTCTATTACAGCAAGGAGATGGTAAGCACATCAGGAAGGTTTGAAGTGGAGGAGTTCAATGGCAGTAATTTCGAGCTGTGGAAGCTCAAGATGGAAGACATGCTTGTTGACTGAGACCTTTGGGAAAGTGTTAATGGAACTAAACCAACTACAATGTCACAAGATGAGTGGGATCTTAAGGATCAGAAGGCTAAGGGTCTCATAAGACTTAGTCATGTTGATTCTGTGTTGTTAAATGTCCATGAGGAGACTATTGCAAAACTACTTTGGAAGAAGTTGGGAGATGTGTATCAAGCAAAGTCCCTGGTTAATAAACTTTTTCTAAGAAAGAAGTTGTATTCTCTTTGAATGGAGGACAGAGGATCTGTTGCTAAACATAAGATTAACATGCTGGTTGCACAATTGACATCTATTGGTGTAAAGATGGAGGAGGAGGATCGATGTATGACCTTTCTTTGTTCTTTACCAGACTCATGGGATCATCTTGTCATGGCTATTGGAAGCACCACATCCACATTCAAAATGGAAGAAGTGGTTTCTTCACTGTTGTCTGAAGAGATGCAGAGAAAGTCTTCTGAGGTGGCCAAAGAGGCCCTTGCAGTTTGTGGAAGACCCAAGGAGAAAGGGAAGAAGAAGGACAAGAAAGCTGAGAAGGGTAGATCCAAATCTCCTGGAAAGTCCAAGGCTCTTTGTTGGAACTATGGCAAAACTGGGCATTTTTGAAAGGAATGTAAAGAGGAGAAGAAGAAGAAGAAGAAGAAAGCTCCTGATTCATATTCTGATAAGTCACAAGATGATGGTGATGCTTTCATTGCAGCCCTGGCAACCCATGCATCTGATGATGTGTGGCTGATTGACTCTAGTGCATCATTCTACATGACCTCACATCGAGACTGGTTCACTAAGTATGAGGAGTTCGATGGTGGAAAGGTGTATCTGGGTGATGACTCTCATCTGAAGATTGTTGGTCGTGGAAGAGTCTCTATCTGATTCCCTGATGGTCAAGTGAAGGGGATCTCTAGGGTTATGCACATCCCAGGCTTAGCACGGAACATGCTTTCTATAAGTAGTTTGAATGATGCAGGTGTGTAGGTTGTCTTTTCAAAAGACGGATGCAAGATGACTAGAGGAGCTATGGTGCTTGCTAAGGGTACTAGGAGAGGTACTATGTTTTAGCTGGAAGCATGCATTTCACAATGCAATAGCTCTTCTGACTCAAGGAAAAGGGCAGCAGTCACTTCATCCCCACCATCTGAATGAGCAGTGAAGAAATCTGTTGTTTCTAGTCTTGATGGTTGTAATCGTGCATTGGAAGTTAAACTTCCTGCTGAAAAGACAATGTTATGGCATAAGAGATTTGGCCACATTGGTGAGAAGGGTCTGCGTACCCTAAAAAATAAGAACCTCGTTGAGGGGTTAGATGATTGTAATCTTGAGTTTGACTTTTGTGAACATTGCATTTATGGAAAACAAAACCGTGTTCAGTTTTACTCGAGTTCTCATAAGTCTTTTGGTGTGTTGGACCTTATCCATTATGATGTGTTTGGTCTTGTTAATGTTCCTTCGTTATCAAAATCTGTATACTTTGTATCTTTTATAGATGATTATAGTAGAAGGACATGGATTTATTTTCTCAGAAGCAAATTTGAAGTCTATAGAAAGATTAAGGAGTTTAAGGCCTTTGCTGAAAATCAAATTGGTAAAAAGATTAAATGTTTGAGAACTGACAACGGTGGTGAGTTCTGTTCTACAAAATTTGATAAGTATTGCAAGGAACTTGGGATTGAAAGACATAAGACAACTCTATACACCCCGCAGCAAAATGGAGTTGCAGAGAGGATGAACAAGACACTGATGGAGAAGGCTAGGAGTATGCTTAGTGGAGTTGGTCTAGAACAAAAGTTTTGGGCTGAAGCTGTTGCCACTGCTTGCTATCTGGTAAACAGATTTCCTACATTAGCTCTTGTTGGAAAGACACCCATGGAGGTGTGGTCTAGTAGAAAGCCTTCAATAAGGCATCTACATGTTTTTGGTTGTGAAGCATATGCACATGTGCCTAGGGAGAAGTAGTCAAAGTTGGAGAACAAGGCTGTTAAGTGTATCTTCATTGGCTATGGTGTTGGTGTGAAAGGATACAAGCTTTGGGACCCCGTGGCTAAAAAAGTGTTGTATAGCAGAAGTGTCATCTTCAGAGATCTTACACCTTCCTCCACTGTTTTGCAGCCAGAAGAAATAGTAAAGAAAGAGGATGTTGTTCAGTTTCCCACTACCCTTGAGAAAACTAAACAGAAAGACAATGTTGGACCTGATGATGAGGAGAGCTCTGGCAGCTCTGAAAACTTAGATGAAGAAGCTAAACCTCAACCTTAGCTCTTGAGGAGGTCTACACGGATAAGAAAGCAACTTGAAAGGTTTGGTTTTACATTGCTTGATTCTAGTTGTGCTTATGCTTTGGTTACTAATAGTGATGAACCTAGAATTGTATCAGAGGCTATGGACATGAAAGATGCAGGTTCCTAGAAGGAGGCCATGGAGGATGAAATGGCTTCTTTGGAAAAGAATCAAACTTGGGACTTGGTACTTTTGCCTCCTGGACGGAAACCCATTGGATGTAAATGGGTGTTCAAGAAGAAATTTGGTGCAGATGGCAGTGTTGAGAAGTATAAGGCCAGATTGGTTGCAAAGGGGTATTCACAAGTGGAGGGTATAGATTATGGTGAGATCTTCTCTCCCGTTGCAAATCTAACATCCATTCGATTCCTATTGTCTCTCGCAGCAGCTTATGACTTGGAGGTAGAACAAATGGATGTGAAGATAGCTTTCCTTCATGGTGACTTGGAGGAAGAAATCTACATGTCACAACCAGAGCATTACATGGTGAAAGGTAAAGAAAATTTGGTTTGCAAACTTAAAAAGTCTTTGTATGGTTTGAAGCAATCCCCTAGGAGATGGTACTTGAATTTTGATGCCTTTTTGTTGTCAATTGGATTTGTGAGATCAAAATCAGATCACTATGTGTATTATAAGTTTGACGATGATCGTATTCTCATTGTTGCACTATATGTTGATGATATGTTGCTTATTGGGAAGGGAAAGAATATGATTTATGATTGTAAATCTCAGTTGTCAGAATAGTTTGAAATGAAATATTTGGGGGTAGCCAGGGACATTCTACGGATGGAAATCAGAAGAGACAGAACCAACATAAAACTTTGGTTAAGCCAGAGTAAGTATGTGAAGACCGTGTTGGACAGGTTCAACATGGTAGATTGTAGACCGTTGTGTGTTCCTGTTTCCTTGGGGACAAAGTTGTCTATTGAGGATTGTCCAAAATCTCCTAGTGAGGTGGAGGACATGAGCAGAGTACCTTATGCTAGTGTTGTTGGTAGTTTGATGTATACTATGGTCTGCACAAGACTAGACATTACCCAAGCAGTGGGAGTCCTTAGTCGATTTATGGCTAATCTTGGATGAGTTCATTGGAATGCAGTTAAGCTAGTGTTCAGATATTTGAGGGGTACTTCCGAGTATTCCATTTCCTATCATGGTAATGTTTTAGGACCTCTGCATTCTATTGATATTCGTGGATTTGTGGATTTAGATTGGGCAGGTGACATTGGCAGTAGGAGATCCACCAGTGCTTATGTGTTTACACTATTTGGTGGTGCTATTAGTTGGATGAGTAAGTGACAACCTATTGTTGCTTTGTCCACAATAGAATCTGAGTATATGGCAGCAACTCATGCTTGTAAGGAAGCCATTTATCTTAAGAGATTTTGTTCAGATATTGGAGTTGATGCAGGTCAGATCACAATCAGTTGTGACAGTGAGAGTGCAATTTGCCTTGCAAAGAATCTAACTTTCCATGCTAGAACAAAGCACATTGATGTTTAGTTTCACTTCATGCAAGACATGGTTGAGGATGGAAAGGTAAATTTGGAGAAAGTAGATACTTTGAAGAATATTGCAGATGCATTGATGAAACTAGTGGACACAGAGAAGTTCAAATGGTGTTCGAAGTCTATAGGCCTCTCAGCCTATAGAAGTTAAATCCTATTTTTCTATTGGCTCTTACAAGGTGTTCGACAAGTGGGAGAATGTTGGGAATTAAGGTGTCTCAACCTTGGTAATTCCTTACATTTGTAATGTTTGCATTTATTATTTAATTTCCTATGTTATAAATATTTATAAATTCCATATTGTCATATTGTGGGATGTGGCATGGTGATGTGTCGATCCTACATGGAGTATGACAACTTGTAATTTTGTCCTCACATGAGGAGATAGGCATCCCAATTTGTGGTAGGAGCATTTTGCCATGTGTCAGCATCTTCCATGTTGTGTAAGGGAATATTGAGTGAAACGGTTATGACAGATTCCTATGACAGAATCTATGACATGTAAGAGTCAGAAATAGAAGTTTGTAAGATAGGTGATGACATGTGTCATGAAGTATCTTTGAATAAGGCATATTTGGGTGCCCCAAGGTGGAATATGACATGTTGTAAGAGAATATGCTATTTATAGCATGTGTATGACAAATTCTCTTACAGCTGTAAGTTGTAACCGCTATGACAGATTCTATGACAGTCGTAAGTGTCGTAAGAGCATCTATCATAGCCCATTTTAGAAATAGGCGACCTCTTTGGGATGGGAGCAATGGACAAGTGTCAAGCACATTCTACAATATTGACCAAGTGTCCTTAGGCATCGCTTTTGGTCCATGAAGCCATGTTGGACGCCCATCCCAAGATAGGTCCAATATTGCCTTGTATTTCCTATATAAACAGGTGCTTGTAGATGGAGTTTGTATCACAGGTTTACAAGGTACTATTATGCTACCAGATTGACTCCAGACACGAGTGTCGAAGACCATTGAAGCTTGCATTGTAAGTGTATTGTAAGTAACTTTCAGTTTTGTTAATACATTTTGCAGGTTTCTGAGTGTGGGTTTTTTCACCCGATAAGGGTTTTCCCCATCATAAATCTTTGTCTCTCTTCTTCTATCTTCTTTCTGGTTCTTGTGTATTGTTGTAGTAACTCTGTTAGATGTTGTATGTTGCTGTAGTGATAAGGAATAAATTGAATTTGTATAGCTCTCCCCTCATTAGATTAGTGTAGGAAGCAATTTCTGCACACCTAGCTTCCTTTCACGTCCATTCTTAGCTATTCACAATGCATTGAAACATCTGAAATATTTATTTATGAAAGCATGTTCACTTAGATATTTAAGTAAATATTTAAGCAAAACACTATTACTGTATCTCCTTGAAAATACAGACTAACATAAATCAAATGGAGAGTGTAGCAAATGTACACCCAGAAACCCCTTAGATCCCCTGAAATACTCAAACATTGATGGACATAGAGAATAGTATTGACAACAAAAGCATGTACTTATATTGATTTATTGAAAATACTTCCAAATCGAGTACATAAATTCACACAAGTAGATCTATTACATCATAAAATAGATAACTAACTATTGCAAAAAAATAGAACCCTTGGATTGATCCTTATCTTCCAGACTTGGTCTGAGAAGACAACCTGGAACTAACCCTTTAGAATGATACATAAGTTACAATATAAAGAGAAAGAGAGAAGAAGATGAAAACCCTAAAATTAATCCACTAATGACACATGGCACATCTCGACTCCTTTGATTCTACAACTGATTTACTTCTAGAATATGCTCCTCCTTCCTCATTTTCCATCTTCAATCTGCCCACTTCCCTTTTGCAACTGAAATTGATTTTGTCCAAATCTATTTTGCATTCCTGTACATAGTTTTACCATGCTGGTAAAATCATTGTTCAACTACAATTTTACTTGGCATGTAATAAATTTTACCCCCAGGCAGTTTCCCCATTTCACTGACAAGTAAAAACACATTTACCAAGCAATTTTAACTCCCATAATTTCAATTGAAATATGCAAGGCGTTTTTGCATATATAGTGGCATTTTTCCTTTTTTCGGGTCATTTTTTTCATATGCCAATGCATTTACAAACTTGTTGGAGGTAATAGAAATAATGGAGCCATGTTTTTGAATTTGCTCTCACTTTTTTTCCACTGCTGGGTAGTTTGAAATGCTCAGGACATCTCAAAAATTACCCTCTGGTCATGAAGAATGCCCCAGGCATTGTTTTGGGAGTGAAAGAATTCATTTACAGCCTGTAGAAGCCTGAATCCATGCTCAAAACCAAAAAATGTGATCAGAAAACCTTTAGTATTGCTCTCCAACCCTTTCCGCGCCGTTGTTTGTGCGTTCACTCTCTGCTCTTTGCGAAATGATAGAATGCACTTAAAATGCATACATAAATCTTTAAATAAAACTTATCTATGAACTTTAGCCTTTGGCAAAGATAATATTTAAAATATTTCCACACTTCCACACATTCATGTGCGCTCACTCTTTTTTCTTCCATGAAACGATGAAAAATATTAAAAACTTAGTAAAAATATTAAAATATTTTAACCAAAGTTTTTCCCATATCTTTTACCCTACCAAACATTTGAGACATTTAAAATGTTTTGTAAAATTTTCTTTTCGCTATTCTGCATTAATCTTATGCATTTCCTTTTTGCCTTCCACGGAATGGCGGAATTGGCTGGAAGAGCAAATATCCAATAAACTCTAAACTTTATAAAGTTTAGGAAATATTAAACTTGCCCTAAATTTTGTGCACTTTCGTTTTAAAATTATTTAAAATATATAAAATATTTTAAATATTTGCAATTTGAACATTAGGAAATAGTGAAATTTTAATTTCGCCTGTCGGCCAAATGGGGAAAACTCATTGCACACAAACAGAAACACCTGGAGCTGAGATTTTTTGCAAGCGGTCATAATCAATTATTTAAAGCATGGGTTCTAAATCAGATTGTGCCCAACAATTAGAATTTAGGTACCTCCTTTGTAAATTGGCCTATTGGACGTGTTCACAGCAACTAAAACACATTAAAATAATGCATCTTATGGACTCATTTTCTGATGAAATAGAATTGGAGATGTTTTAGACCAAAACAAGAAATGGGTTGCCTTCATAATTGTGAAATTTGCAACTTTCCAGAACACCAAATTTAGCCTGGTCGCAATCAGAAAACAATTAAATAGCCCATCAGAACTCATCCTAGAAGCATGAAACTATGCAGGCACACTACCATATGTAGCAAGAAACATTGTACCACATGGAATTCCAAGATGACCTCTGAGTTGCAAAATTTTAATCTGCGAAGATGGCCTTCGGGGTAGATTGAGCAATATGTTGACCTAGCCTCTATCAACACATTGAAAGGAGATAGGCACTTCAAACTTGCAAAATTTGAGGGTGCCATCAGTGTCTCTAGTTGGGGATGCATGCCCCTTGCAGGCATGGTGAGATTCCAGATCTCTGGGATGTAGACCAAGTGTCAAATCCATTGGATGGCTCTATAACTGCTCCTTTATTCAAATTTTAAACCTCATTTGATGGTCCTAGGCCATTAAATGAAAAGAAGAACCAATGTTTGCCTCTGTCAAAAACCATCCTGTTGAAGGAACTGATTTCCCTCAACCCACACTTACCTCTGCCACACCACTGCAACAAGTATAGCCCTCTTCTTACAAGCATAAAAATGTGATTACCACTGAACAAGTGAATACTTTCTCCACGTTTGACCCTGTTGCTGAATGGAAACCACATAATATAGTCCACCACATTGTCATGCAGACAATTTTTCATTTTTGTAGTAGGTGGTGGAAAATCTTGAAACCTCAAGTCAACAGTACATGAAAACATGGAATATTCATAGTTGTTGACCTCCTCAAATGAATCAAGGTAAAAAGAAAATGCCTCCAATTCACATGGACAAGAAAAATATGCCCCTTCATTATGTTGACTTGGAGAGGGAAACTTGTCCTCTAACATGTCAAACTTAAAACCTTGAAGTTCAGGCATATAAGAAACATGAGCAGCCATAGAATCACCAACCTAGATAACTTGTTGCTGCTCATCACTACTGCATAACTTGTTGCTGCTCATCACTACTGCAAGATGTATATTGGATCCAAGTGAAGTGCTCAAATTTAGGAACATTGGGATTCACATTATGAGAAACTACATCTTCATCACAAAGGAACACATCATACTCAACTTCACTTAAAATAAGGACCATAGATGACCAACATATCTTGGGGTCATTTATACTGATGCAAACCTCATCAACATTTCCATCCATATCACCACTTGCTCTGGTGTCTTGTAAATGCAACTTATTTGTATCATCATCATCCCATAATTGCATAAATGCACACATTTCTAGTTCAGTGACATAATCTGATTTGACTTTACAATCATCACTCATATCCATGTACACAGCTTCATAAGAAGGTCTAGACAATTTTGAAAATATTCCATCCTGAAGATCAACATGAAGCGCTGAGTTTTCATCAGCATTAGCATTTTTTAACTTATCATTGTCCATGCTCATTTGGTGGACACCATCACAATTATCCCAGAAGCCATGATAATCAATATCAATTTTCACTTCATCCTCTGATTTTTCCACACACATGTCTGAGATTTCTGCCATATCAACATAATCAACATCCTTATCATCTCTAACACTGTGCTTAGGGTTAGGAAACTGAACACACAAGTTTTTATGTTCAAAGTCATCATCATTCACAGAGTTAGTATGCTCCATTAATAGCAAACCTGAACTACATTCCATGTTTTCATCAAATGAAATTTGTTCATTTACTTGTAAATAAGTGAATTCATTAACATTCAAATCATTGCATCCTTTATGTGAAGAAAACACCTCTAGATCATCCTCATAGAAGCATTCATAATACATAGAAAAATAATCAGGTTCGTTGTTACCATGATTCTTATCACAAGAAAGTTCATCACTACATAAACTATGCTCATTTACACAAGATGGATCTTCATTTTTGATATATTCTTTTCAATTATGTGCATCATGTTCTATTTTTTCTCAATAGGACAACTGCTATCTGCATTTTGAGACACCACACCTCTTGTAAAATCACATCGAGCTCCTTCAACAATCTTTATCCAATCAAGTATTCGATCAAAACCATAAGGTTTCAATCTTTTTGGCAAGGTACTCAGCCCCGACTCATAGATTTTACAAAACAAATCAATGCATGTTGGATCCTTTGGTCTGAAATTTTTGGGGATCTTCAACAAGGCATCCAAAAACCTTGCAAACAAATCATATGATGATTCTTCCTTGTGCCTCTTCATGTTAGACAATTCTTGAACAAAAAACATAGGATCAACACTACTCAAATTTTGTTCATGCCCAGCCTGGAGTTCACTTTGATTTGCATGTTGTAATGATGGAAAAATCAAAACAACAGAGATATAACTATCTTGAAGATAATCTGTTGGTTGTTTTAAATTCCCAACCCGATCTCAAAAAAATATATCTATAAAATAACTATTTCTAATAACTAATTTGTCTTGAGGGATTGGCCAATGAACAAGAAATGGGGTTTCAATCCTTTTCCTCTACACTTTAGGCTCTACGAGACCAAGGATGGTGTTCCCTTTTGTAAAACAATATTTATTTGAATGGGGAGGGGTCCCCAAATACTTTCTTAAAACATTGTTTCTAAAATAGATATTTTCTTTCTAGATTGCTTAAAGAATTATTGATAGAGTAAAGCAATGGGCTAGATTCTTAAGTTGTAACATAATTCTTTGCAAAAGAACATGTAAATAAACTAACATCTACAACCTACAACTAAAAGGGAAATTTGTTCTGATATTTTAAATGAGGTTAATTAGGGGGCTTTAGTATAGTATAGCATTTCCAACGGATCAGTGCCTAGTTCAGGGGTCGTAGAGTCAAAAATAGATGTAAATGAAAAAACCTTTCTGTAATTAGTTTCAGTTTACTATGACGATAGAGTAATGCCTTACATTTCAATATGTCACTAGTTTTAGAGTTAACTATACTTAGTTATCCTTGTAAACAAATATTACATTCAATAACTCTTACTGCTATTATTTTACTCCTTGAGTAAATGCCATAAAAAAAGTAAGCAAACTTAGGAAAGATTGTGATGATGAATAAATTGATCATTAATCAGATTGTATTCATAAATGTAACAATGTGTACACGAGTAGGAGACAATATACTTTGAAACTCAACAATAACTTGTAAAACAAACTAATACTAAATTACGAAGAGCCTTGCAAATATATCAAAAGATTGGACTCAAAATGAAATCTGAAATAGGACAACTAATCTTAATTTCAAAAGCTAAATATATACAATTCCTCTATGACCAGATTGATCCTATACTTCAGATTGGATCTGGAGAATATGAGCTCGAACCAATCTCTTATCAATAAGTCTTGAATTTCCTTCTATAGAATAAGGGAGCAGACAAGCTACATGCTTAAAGACAAAAGATGTTATGTTTTAATTAATTGGAGATGAAGTTTGTAACAAGATGTAGGTGTAATCGTCTTTTCAACTAAAAAGAGATGCCTCTGTAACAAAAATACCCACACATGCTGAGGTATCCATTTCTGAACTGTATGCTCTCTCACTTTGGCGGGGACTGGGGCCAGTTCATTGTTGATGGTTGAAACAATTACCAAATGTTGTTTAGAGCTCAGACACCCTTAAATTCTGCCAACCGCTCAATAGGAGGATTCACTGCTCTTCCTATCCAAGCCATGCGCTAGGAG
Organism: Cunninghamia lanceolata; assembly: GCA_027924645.1. NCBI lineage: Eukaryota > Viridiplantae > Streptophyta > Pinopsida > Cupressales > Cupressaceae > Cunninghamia > Cunninghamia lanceolata. The sequence continues at coordinate 11,790,573 of BSBN01000635.1, read as the reverse complement.
ATGAGCAAACGTGCAAGGAACAATATCAAAAGAAAACCCCATTAACCGGAGTTCTTCTCTTTATGCCCATTGTCCTTTGCAAGGATGTGATTCCCCCTGTCTGATTGAGAGGTTACCAACCATCTCAATGAGACAAAAACCATATGAAATCACATCAGACTAGACATGGCTACACCATTTATCCATCCAGGGGTGCAGTAGCAACATCAACAAAAGTGATTTTTGCCTTCACATGCTTCATCCGAAGAGGCAACCCTCCCACAATTAAAGTTGATGCTTTGTTAGGAAAAATAGATGTCGGAGAAAGGCAGAGAAAATAATGATTTCCCTCTGCCCGAGACTTTAATATGCCAAATCACAAAAATAAGGAACTACTAGAATTTGGAGATTAAAACTTAGAGCCCTCATCCAATTGAAAAGACAGGAAGGAGAAAAGTTCACATAAGCTCAATGGATATTGCTACTGCCCCAGAATCTTCCCTTCAACACCTCTTCCATGGAAAGAAAACTTCCAAGTCTCCTAATTCTATAAAAGCATATTGACAACCATGAGAATAGGGAAGAGAATCCAATAGAACAAGGGAGCAAAAAGAGCATACATAACTAGGGGAAAGCCATATTGTCAGCACGATCAAATAATGTAGAAGGCAACAACTGGAGACACCTATTTATAGAAAATTTGAAAGATCTCACACACATTTGCTACATCCATGGTTATCAAATTCTAGTCATTTCAAGGTGTCTTAGCCATAAATGGAAATCTTTTGAAGATTACCAAAACGAGCAGATATATAGAATTTCATCATTTTGCATAACTAAAAACATCATTTCCTGCATTGAAGACGCTAGATCAGTCATCTCAAATTCATCACTTTTGCCTAGTCATCCTACCATAACTCATCATGAAGAAGATGAAAGGTCATTTCTGGTAACAACACGGATCCCCAAGGGTTGATCCTACATAAGCCAATCTTATAGTTAGTTAATTCCCTTGTAGTGGCAGCGATGGAGACCCTGTACACACCTAAGAAATTAATTTTGCAATGGAGTATCTCAGATCATGTACCAACATATCACTTCATCAAATTTTTGAATCTAAACTGTCGATCAATTCCTTAGCTGGATCAGATCAACGGCGTTGGTTAACTCCATCATGTAGAAAAAATTTGTTGTTGAGTATCAACCATTGATATACAACCATGTAGATAGCTATCTTAACCACAATCCTAAGAAAACCCATCAAATGGTACAGTTAGGACCCTCCACAGTTCTGCACTCAAAAGATATGGCAGGAGATTTGATCTCTATGGAATGCCAGAAAACTATTGGATTGGCCGCATGCAATGGGACAACTCCCAAAAAGCACCCTCAGCTCCAGAGATCTTGCCACGTCACAACTTCGTCCACACAGACATAACCCCGCACTCCAGAAGCCATGTGTCATTTTTCTGCCTTTCTGTGGTTGCTAGGTAGGACCTCTTGGTGAAGCTTGGTGGAATGACGGAAGCCATAGAGATGTCTCCACATAGCGTGCATGACCCATCACTTCCTTTGTTGCAATTGATAAACATTTTCTTGCAAGCTGGCGCCCTTTTCGTAGTTCCGCAGGTGACTTCTTTATTAATACTTTAACATTGGCGGAACAGTGTAAGTGAATCAACATTTGCCACCTGTCAAAAAGAGTTAGTGGGGTCGGACCCTTAGCATATATTTTTTAAAAACAACCTTCGTTTACTAGGAAAGAGGGGGCCATGGGACCACTAAAGGGTTAATATGTAAAATATTTTGACATCTTCAGGAATATTGGGCATGGGCTAGAGGTGGTAAATTGTATAGCAAGGGGTTGGTAAACAACATACCTCAAGGCCTAATGAGGTAACTTAGAGAATTGAGCAACAGGTGATGGGCAGTCAACCTAAGAATATAACAAAAGTGATTTTCATTATACTTGACCAAATAACACAAGGGTTTAGGGTTTAAGGGGTATTAGTCAAAGTATTTTCATTATGCAAAAACCCTAGGCCAGAGATTGTCTAACATGATAATACCAGATTTGGGCCAAACACCAAAACCAGGAAAAAAAATTTTATACAGTCCCATCAGTGGTTCTAGTTGGGGATGTCTATTCAGCCTAAATAGAGCGAGATCACAAAAGAACCCTGGACAAGTAGACCAAAACACAGTAATACATAATAGTCCCAGGCCATCATGCAAGGGAGAAACAAGTCCTGCCTCTATCAAATATTCTATTTTCTAGTGACTTCATCAGGCCATTCCTGAAACCATCATTACAATCCATCTTGCTTCTGATATGGGTATTTAGATATCTCATAGGATAATTAAATCCATTTTCTTCAAGATTTCCCCAGCTCCTTTGATCAAATGATGACTAAAATGTACTTTCATTAAACAAAGGGTTAACACATGTTTCAATCATATCTAGCCAACTGAAACAATTACCCTTTCCTAACTGTTGGTCTTCTTTACCATATAGGTCTAAAAAATGAAAGCACTTATATTCCACTTGATAGTTGATATTGAGGACATCCTCATTATTTGTTGAGTTAATGTCAAACCTGAAACAATCATACTCAACCTTCTCCTGAAGATTTGACACTTTGAATTTACTTTTAAGCACAGTATTTGACAATTCAACCTCATGAAAAGTAGAGAACTGGGAAGCACTGATAGAACATACATCTGAATTTTGATCCATTAATGAGGAGCCTACGTCCTCAAATACTTCTGCATTTTGAGCTAATGTCAATTCATGTTCTCCCTGCTTTAGTGGGTTAAGAAGGTCAATAACTTTGTTCTCTTGCTTGTTAACCTCTAAGGATTCATCTTCAAAAATTAGATTATCTCTATATCCATAAGGTTCAACACTCCTAACTTTTGACAACTCTAAAGGTTCATCATAAAGTGGATTATACCTTATATGCATTGTTTCCACACATTCCTTACTATCACTACCTTGATAGCTTATATCATCATCTGACTCAAAGTTTCCACAAATTTGATATGAACATTCTGATAATTGCTCATCACTTACTGTACTATTTTTAGAAATTAATTTCACTTGAGATTCATGTTCAAAACTAGATGACTCCCTAGGAGATGAAACCTTATTATTTGATATTAGATATACATCCTTATAAATAGAGGAAATATCTTCAAATTGTGTCATACATTCATAGGAAAAAGAAATTTCTTTATTACCCATACATCTTTCAATAGAATCACTTTTCACAAGAATGTGATCTATTTCCTCATTCATTGTTTTCTGATGTGCCTGAATATCATTTATCTTGTGAGTTACCCTATGGAATCCAGGGATATCCATCCATCCTGATTATCACTAGGGGGTATTCCCTTGCTCAATATCACTACTATAAATCCTTGCTTTAACTGGATATTGATTTATAAGCAGATATGTTCCCTTTCATGCAAACCAAAGTTGGATAGTCTGATTCAAAGTGGCTAGCTTTAGAATTTTATTTACTGGATGGCTCAGAGAACATGAAACTACATCCTACTCGTACAAACTAACAAGTTGGTTCAGATTTTTGTTCTTAAATATATATGTGACTGTCTAATTATGGGTATTTTGTGAAAATAAGCCCAACTTTGACCGATGCCAATCCTAGGGTATGGAGTCAACTTCTTAGAGATACAGAGTTGTTCCCATGAGCATCTTAAACATATAGTTTTAGAAGATATTAATGTTTCCTGTCTTATAGAAAACTATCCGAGAATGGGTATTCCTATTAACTCTCCTTATAGATATCCTTGTTATCATACACACCTCCCCTTATTTGATTCAAAGCATTATTAATCTAACCCTTGATTAGAAGTAGAAAACCAAACATGTAATATAGCAAATGTGTACCCTAGAAATCAGAAACCCTTAGTATCTTTGTTCAAAAGAGAAATATAGATAACACATGAGACAATCAATAGAAACACATGCAAATAACATTACTCATATAAGCTTAATCTAAAACTAATAAAATGCTCACATAAACATACATTCAACATTGCAAGAAAATGAACTCACAACTCAGGATAAAGGCCAACCTCCAAAATTGCTCTGTATTCTCATTAGAAAAATCACCCAAATCAACAACAACCATACATTGAATTACCAGCCGTTCTTTATAGACTTCAAAACATGGTACTTAGAAGTTATTACATATTGGTGGTTAGGTGGGCCTTGCATCATAAACCATTGCCAACAAGTCTTGGGAATAATTACAAATCATATCTTAGAAAAAGACAAAGTACATTTCATTAATAAAGATGGAGAAAGCTGGAAACATTAAATGACTAGAATTTTTATTCATATGGAACATAGGTCTCCATCCAAGTTGTATACTGCCATTGTGTGGGCCATCGAAATGGAATTAATGTTTCTATCTTATCAATATGTCATGTGTATCTCGCATCTAGTAGAATTTTTGATTCTCTGCAGAATGTATCTAGATTCAACTCCAAAGCAAAAAGCTTGTCCAACGTAGAATTTAAGATACTTAAATTTGAGTCCCCATCTACACAGCTCGAGGACACCAATTGATTGGCCTGATTTTCAATATCCTTCTTCCAACTATCTATGTTCTTCACCTGTCCATCATTCCCCAAAATGCTGGGCAATACTTTTTATTTATCTCTTCAATTACTTGTCTTTTTTCATTCAAAGCTTTTCCCAATTTTGATTGGAACATTGCCACATCCTCCAAAACAATTAGCATATCCAAGGTCATCTTTATTTCTGGTGGGACATCACGGGCAAATCTAGAGCATTTATGCAATTTTTTTACATCCCCTATCCAAGGTAGCCACACCTTGATTATGTTATCCAAGCCTCCCTTATCCTTTTCATATTAATCCTGAGCTACCCTGATACTTGAATAGGCCTTCCATGTATCTTCAGCTTTAGCTATGATCTTGGATAATCTATGATTGATCAAAATTGTGATCAACTCTTTCACAACAGTTTTCTTTTCATTCTTCAAATTGCTCACTTCCTCCTTCAGCTCCCTTATTTCTGACTTCAATAACTCCATATCAATAGGAAATGCTTCTGTAGTCTGTACCAAAGCTGGAGCATTCGAAGTGCTAGGTCCCAATAATAGATGCTCTTTATATCTATTTAATTCTCCAATAGCCTACCCATATTTCAACAACAAGTCATCATGAACCTTCTGCAGCTTACTTGTTACAGGTTCTGCAAATTGTGCTATCTACACATTTAGGCTAGCAACTTGGGGAGCTAGAGTGTCTAACACCCTTTTTATGATAACATCCCCTGTTAGCTCTCCCACTCTAATCCTAGGCTTATTGTCATTGGGACCTAATGCCCATATAGCCAGAATTTCAAACCTTGAGTTGAAGGTTGCACCAAAGAGTACTCTTTCTACTTGATCATTTGTTACATCTGTTTCATCCCTGATTATTGTGTCAAATGCAATTGCATCAACCAATGTCCAATGTGGAAGCAACAACACATTAATTTTAGTTACCAAAGCCCTTCCCTCTTCTCAGGCTATTGCACTTATATCCTGATTCACTTCATTTAACACCTTTTGAGTGATGGCCTCATATTGTGAGGGATTGGCCCCACTTCTAGCATCCTCTATTCTTTTCTTGAATTCTTCACTCTTACCCTTCAATACATAACTTCTAAATTTAGGAGTGTTAACAAAGCTATCATCTTCTAAAAACTTTGAAAAGGCCAATACCCTAATATCTTCAGTGTCCACTGTTTGACCCATCACTGACCTTGCTAATCTGTTGTCAGGGGAAACATAAGGCCTGATCCTGGTAGGTGAATTTACCTAATGGGAGGTATCTTGTTCTTGCTCCTCTATTTCCTCTTCCAAATCCACTACCTCAATCTCTTCCTCATGCCCTAAATTGATTATTTTCATCTTCTTAGCAGGAGGAGTATCAGGTGATTCCTCTCTTTTTCTGGTATATCTTCCCCTTGAGCTACTAGGTTCATATGAGGGCCTTTCTTCCCCTCTTGGGGCATTGCTGATCAACTCATCTGTATTGTCAAAGATCATTTGGATCCTCATTATTGGATCCACTATCTCTACAAAGGCCCCTTAGTAAGAAACATTCAAATTCTTCCTTACCCTCTCTCCTGTCATGACTGCTTCCCACCTTTTCCTCAAATAGTGAACATCATCCATGGTAAAACAATTTTTGACTGTATCCTCATCATAAAAGGCCTGATGAATGTAGCGTGGTCTTTTTACACTTACTCTTATTTTGTCGATAAAACCCTTAGGGTCAAATACCCTGGGCTTCTCCACATTCATCCTGAAGGCTTGCAGAATTGAATCAATTTGATCTAAGCCATCCTTGTTAACAATTGTGAAATCATTGAATTCTATAGAAGTGGGAAAGAATGAGCCTTTCTTATGCTTCCTCAAGTGTTCTTTATCAAACTCATTCAATTGTCTGATTATTTCCAAGAATACAATCCTTTTAGCTACATACTTGGGAAAAATATAGGGAGCAACAGAGCTCCCATAAATCCTGATACAAGTGGTATGGGTGTGTAGAAACTAGTCACCCCAGTTATGCTCTATCCCCAATTCAAGGGTCCTATCCAGAGGCCTTAGAAAATCTAGCACATCTGCATGTATTCTTTCTCCTTTTGGCTCTAAAAACCCAATTATATTTCTGACAAAGTGTTCTTCAAAAATCACATAATTAGAATCAATGCAATGCATGTCCAACATGGAGGTCCACATCTGAACAGGCAACATGTTTCCCTCTAACTCAGTCTCTTTGACATGTAAATCCTTATGCCACATGTCTGATACAATAAACAAAATCATATGGCACATCAACGAGTACCATATGAATTCTACATGAGCATCCTTAGTATACAGTTTTCTTTTAACCCCAATCATCTGCTTGTGCATTTTTTCTGCTATGTATGAGGCGTAATCATATGGCTCTCTTTTGGAAGGATCCTGAATATTTACTACTCACATCATTAGGGACATTGGCATTCTGTCCATAGCATCCCTCCCAAGCACTTGACAAAGACTGTGATAAGTTTTAACAAAATAGTGCATAAAATGGGAACATTCAAAGGGCTCCTCCTCTCTATCTGATATCTTCACTAATTTACCATCCACCCCCTTTGGTCTGTGCTTGGGCAGGTTGAAGGCTCTGTATCCATATTTGACACTTTTATATCCTTCCCTCAATGCATTCAGGTCAATTTTCTTACTGGCTACATGGTCTAAGTTAAATACACTTGAGATATAAGCCTTTGTAAGTTTTAACATCATTGTACCATTCCTTGCTAGGACTGACCTTGTCTAAGGGTCATATCTCTGCGTGATTGCCCTTACCAAATCTGGGCTGGGAAACACATTTGGGCATATCATCTTGTCCAGGTTTAACCTTCAAGTGTTACAAACTAGGACCTTGAAATCTATTCTATCATACCAGTGCTTAAAGAGAACCCAACCTAGCATAGGAAATATAGCATCTCTGCAATTGTAACAAAGGTCCAGAACTTTGTCATTTGGCCCCCTGGGACCATGCACATTCATAGGACATCTGATAGACCCTGGGAGTTGGACCATGAGGTCCTCATACAAACTTCGTTTTGACATGGAGGGCTGATTGGTTTGACTCATTGTCTTAGATGAATTTCACTTAAACTAAGATTTTCTCCTTCAATGGTATTTAATTTCCAGATAGGCAACACTTGAGAATTTAAATGAATACGGTTGGAACATAATCAACTTACTATTTTCTTGCTTGCAGAAGCTCAAAATTCTTTCTCTAGTTTACCTGAAAATTTGTTGTGCGCAGGGACTCTGTTCGTGCTCAGGAAAATGATGCAACAAACCCTAATTTTTCTCTTTAAGAATCTTGTAGTCTCAATCTCTAAGGAATTAATGTGCGTCACCTCAGCTTTTACTTCAATTCGTGTCACAGGGAGCCCTCAATGTTCATCACTAGAGGTTTAAATTCTAGCCATAGATTCAGTCTTCCTTTTGTGAAATCTACGATCACTGTTTTCCTGCAGGATTTAAAAATCCAAGTATCCCTCATTGAAAAGTCAGTCAACCAATAATATTGAGCCAAGTCAGACATACTCCTTCCACTGACTCCTTCATCCTTTGTTCGATTTGGACACGTCGTGCCATTTTGCAGCATCACGATGAAAAATGGCCCACCACCCAATTGCTCTGTGTGGGTACACTAAAGCCTCCACGTATGCCTTTGGGTACATACCTTTATTTCCTTTCTTAAAAGATGGCAACATGTCAACATTTCATGATCGCACAGTGGATCTTCACCTCTGACAGGATCCTTCTGCATGCTTGCGCTATCGTTAGATTTTAGCCTTTCTGCAGATGACACCTTGCAACACATGATTCCTTAGCTCTGGATCTTCGATTGAATGGTTGTAAGCCTAACCACTTCGATAGGTGTCTTCATATCACGGCCGCATAGGAGGGAAATGACGTCATCTTTGAATCTCTATGGCGCTACGATAAACTAGCACATGGCACTCCTGATCCTTATGAAGACTTAGGAACATCCTTTTATAAAGGGACAATATAGTTATAGGTTGTAAAGGGTAGAAGCTAGAACCTGGGGCCAGTCAATTTATGATGTTAAAGGTTTTAAATTGTAACTTGAATGACTGGGAACCTAGAGTAAGATATCAACACAAGATTAAAAGATAAAGCTTGGGGCAAACCATGGGATTAAAAGCTTAGGGGTTTAAGGATTTATATGAACAGAGACCTACAAATTTTAGACTCGAAAACCTAAACCTAGGTAGGTGCCACCACATTGTTTGCTGATGTGCCTGAATATCATTTATCTTGTGAGTTATCCTATAGGGATCTAGGGATATCCATCCATCCTGACAAGGGGGTAGAATGAGTGATGGATTTATATAAACTTTGAATTCTATTATTCTGATCACTTACCCTACTTGTCCCCGTATTTTTCAAATATTGAGTTCCATACATTGATTGATCCAATAAGGGCTCACTAGAACTGTCCTGTTTATTTTCCTTTTAGTAAATGAGAACACAACTGGATTCATATCTCTCAACAAAGAGATTTCATATGGACCCACAATCGTTTATCCTCATATGTTTTAGATTGTTCTCTATATCCATGGTCAAATAGTATGCTTGTCTCATAGTGGTAGGGTTTCTGTATCTCAAAAGATAACTATCTTCTTCATTGAATGCACCTAGATATATGATTAAACACATGGCCTCATTAGGTCTAGTATTTTTAGGGATATCCCTTACTATTTTGGCAAATCTTAAATTAAAAGCTTGGACTGATTCTTTTTCATCCTTCTCCACTTGAATGAGCTTTTTAATTAATAAAATAATATCTATCCTTTCATGTTATTTGGAATGTGGTGTGGAAAACCACAAATATTACTAAAATCTATAGCTTTATACCTTTCCATGACAAACCCCCTTTGATAACATAAATGTGGTTGTAGAGTATACATTTTAAACCACTAGGCTCTTAAAGAAATATACCAAAAATATGCAACCCTTTTCTTTTATCCATTTTGCACATTTATTGAAATATTTAGGAATTCCTTCAAGCTTTGTAAAATACCTGAACAAAACTTGCTACTGATGTAAACTTTGTCTTGATCAAGAATACCTGACTACTTTTACCAGGTCCTTTCTTCATAAAGGTGCCACCTCTGTATATAGAGGAATAGACAATGAAAGCAAAAATACTCCTTTAAAATCAACTTTTATTTTGAATCCTCTTCCATAGTAGAGCCATATAAAACATCCCTACACATAAATTTTATGTAGCATGCTTATCTCTGTCTCAACTATGAATGAAAATAGTAGAGTCGCCATGCTTTTTGTAGGGAATATAACAATTTGATTTATGTCTCTTAGCAGTAAATATGAGGATATAGTAATTGGCTAAAACCTCAGGATAAGACATAACTTGAAGCATAGTCCCTAGCAGAGTTTCGAATTTGTTGGTTGTTTTAAATTCCCAACATGATCTCAAGAAAACAAATCTATAAAATAGCCATTTCTAATAACTGATCTATCTCGAGGGATTGGCCAAAAAATAGGAAATGATGTTTCAATCCTTTTCCTTTGCACTTTAGGCTCTGCAAGACCAAGGAGGGTGTTCCCCTTTGTAAAACAATATTTATTTGAATGGGGGGGGTCCCCCAAATACTTGCTCAAAACATTGTTTCTAAAAAAAATATGTTCTTTCTAGATCACTTAAAGAATTACTGATAGAGTAAAGCAATGGGCTAGATTCTTAAGTTGTAACATAATTCTTTGCAGAAGAACATGTAAATAAACTAACACCTACAACCTACAACTAAAAGGGAAATTTGTTCTGATATTTTAAATGAGGATAAACAAGGGGCTTTAGTATAGTATAGCATTTCCAACGGATCAGTGCCTAGTTCAGGGGCCATAGAGTAAAAAATAGATGTAAATGAAAAAACCTTTCTGTAATTAGTTTCAGTTTATTGTGACAATAGAGTAATGCCTTACATTACAATATGTCACTAGTTTTAGAGTTAACCATACTTAGTTATCCTTGTAAACAAATATTACATTCAATATCCTCTTACAACTATTATTTTACTCCTTGAGTAAATGCCATAAGAAAAGTAAGCAAACATAGGAAAGACTGTGATGATGAATAAATTGATCATTAATCAGATTGTATTCAGAAATGTAACCATGTGTACACAAGTAAGAGACAGTATACTTTGAAACTCAACAGTAACTTATAAAATAAACTGATACTAAATTACGAAGAGCCTTGCAAATATATCAAAAGATTGAACTCAAAATAAAATTTGAATAGAAAAACTAATCTTGATTTTAAAAGCTAAATATATACAATTCCTCCATGATCAGATTGATCCCATACTTGAGACTGGGTCTAGAGAATATGACCTCAAACCAATCTCTTATAAATAAGCCCTGAATTCCCTTTTATAGAATAAGGGAGCAGACAAGATGCAAGCTTAAAGACAAAAGATGTTACATTTTAATTAACCAGAGATGAAGTTTCTAACAAGATGCAGGTGTAACCATCTTTTCAACTGAAAAGAGATGCCTCTATAACAAAAATATCCACATGCTGAGGTATCTGTTTCTGAACTGTATGCTCTCTCACTTTGGTGGGGATTGGGGCTAGTTTATTGTTGATGGTTGACATAATTACCAGATGTCGTTTAGAGCTCAGACACCCTTAAATGCCACCAACCACTCAACAGGAGGATTCACTACTCCTATCCAAGCCACACTCCAGGAGATGAGAAAATGTGCAAGGAACAATATCAGGAGAAAAGCCCATTAGTTGGAGTTCTTTGTTTTATGCCCAGTGTCCTTTACAAGGATGTGATTCCTCCTGTCTGATTGAGAGGTTACTAACCAGCTCAACGAGACAAAAACCATATAAAATCACATTAGACTAGACATGGCTATGCCATTTATCTAGCTAGGGGTGCAGTAGCAACAACAACAAAAGAGCTTTTTGCCTTCATATACTTCATTCGAAGAGGAAATACTTTGACAATTAGAGTTGATGCTTTGGTAGGAAAAATAGATGTGGGAGAAAAGCAGAGAAAAGAATGATTTCCCTCTACCTGAGACTTTAATCTGCCAAATCATAGAAATAAGGAACTACTAGAATCTGAAGATTAAAACTTAGAGCCCTCATCTGGATGGAAAGACAGGAAGGAGAAAAGCTCAAATAAGCTCAATGGATGCTGCTACTGCCTTGGAATCTTCCCTGCACCACCTATTCCATGGAAAGAAAACTTCTAAGTCTCCTAATTCTGTAAGGGCATATTGAGAACCATGACAATAGGAAGAGAATCCACTAGCACAGGGGAGAAAAAAGAACATACAGAACCAGGGGAAAGCCATACTGTCAGCACGATCAAATAATGTAGAAGGAAACAACCAGAGACACCTATTTATAAATTTTTTGAAAGATCTTGTACACATCTACTACATCCATGGTTAATAAATTCTAGTCATTTCAAGGTGTCTTAGCCATAAATGGAAATCTTTTGAAGATTACCAAAATGAGAAAATAGATAGAATTTCATCATTTCATATAACTGAAAACATCATTTCCTGCTTTGAAAATGCTAGATCAGTTGTCTCGAATTCATCACTTTTTCTTAGTTATATTGCCATAACTCATCACGAAGTAGATGAAAGGTCATTTCTGGTAACAACACAGATCCCCAAGGGTCAATCCTACATAAGCCAATCATGTAGTTAGTTAATTCCCTCATAGTGGTGGCAATGGAGACCCTGCACACACCTGAGAAATTAATTCTGCAATGGAGTATCTCAGATCAAGTGCCAATATATCACCTCATCAAATTTTTGAATATGAACCATTGATCAGTTCCTTAGCTAGATCAAATCAACAGTGTCGGTTAAGTCCATCATGTAGAAATTTTTTTTTGTTGAGTATCAACCATTGATATCCAGCCACCTGGACAGCCATCTTAACCATTATCCTAAGAAAACCCATCAAATGGTATAGTTAGGAAACCCTCCGCAGTTCCGCACTCAAAAGATATGGTGGGAGATTTGATCTCTGTAAAATGGTGGAAAACTATCAGATTGGCCGCATACAATGGGACAACTCCCAAAAATAATTCTCGGCCCTAGAGATCTTGCCACATCACAACTTCGTCCTCTCAGACATAACCCCGCATTCCAGAAGACATGTGTCATTTTTCTACCTTTCCGCAGTTGCTAGGTAGGACCTCTTGGTGAAGCTTGGTAGAACAATAGAAGCCATAGAGATGTCTCCACATAGTGCGCAGGACCCATCACTTCCTTTGTTGCAACTGATAAATGTTTTCTTGCTAGTTGGTGCCCTTTCTGCCGTTTCGTAGGTGACTTCTTCATTAATACTTTAACATTGGTGGAATGGTGGAAGCGAATCAACATTTGCCACCTGTCAAAAAGAGTTAGAGGGGTCTGCCCCTTAGCATATATTTTTTAAAAACAACCTTCGTCTACTAGGAAAGAAGGGGCCATGGGACCACTAAAGGGTTAATATGTAAAATATTTTGACATATTCAAGAAATATTGGGCATGGGCCAAATGTTATAAACTATATAGCAAGGGGCTGGTAAACAACGTACCTCAAGGCATAATGAGGTAACTTAAAGAATTGAGCAATTGGCGATGGGCAGTCAACCTAAGAATATAACAAAAGTGATTTCCATTATGCTCGACAAAATAACATAAGGGTTTAGGGTTTAAGGGGTATTATTCAGAGTATTTTCATTATGCAAAAACCCTAGGCCAGAGACTATCTAACATGATAATACCAGATTTGGGCCAAACAATAGAACCAGGAAAACAAAATTTATAGGGTCCCATCAGTGGGTCTAGTTGGGGACATTTGTTCATCCTAAACAGAGCGAGATCATAGAAGAACTCTAGAGGAGCAGACCAAAACATAGTAATACATAATAGCCCCAGACCATCATGTAAGGGAGAAGCAAGTCCTGCCTCTATCAAATATTTTGTTTTCTAGTGACTTCATCATGCCATTCCTGAAACCATCATTACAATCCATCTTGCTTCTGATATGGGTATTTAGATAGCTCATAGGATAATTAAATCCATTTTCTTCCAGATTTCCCTAGCTCCTTTGATCAAATGATGATTGAAATGTACTTTCATTAAACAAAGGGTTAACACATGTTTCAATCATATCTAGCCAATTGAAACAATTACCCTTTCCTCACTGTTCGTCTTCTTTACCATATAGATCTAAAAAATGAAAGCACTCATATTCCACTTGATAGTTGATATTGAGGACATCGTCATTATCTGTTGAGTTAATGTCAAACCTGAAACAATCATACTCAACCTTCTCTTGAAGATCTGACACTCTGAATTTACTTTGAAGCATGGTATCTGAGAATTTAACTTGATGAAAAGTAGAGAAGTGGGAAGCACTGATAGAACAAACATCTAAATTTTGATCCATTAATGGGGAGCCTACGTCCTCAAATACTTCTACATTCTAAGCCGATGTCAATTCATGCTCTCCCTACCTTAGTGGGTTAAGAAGGTCAATAACTTTGTTCTCTTGTTTGTTAACCTCTAAGGATTCTTCTTCAAAAATTGGATTATCTCTATATCCATAAGGTTCAACACTCCTAACTTCTGACAACTCTAAATGCTCATCATAAAGTCGATTATACCTTATATGCATTGTTTCCATACATTCCTCAGTATCATTACCTTGATAGCTTATACCATCATCTGACTCAGAGTTTCCACAAATTTGATATGAACATTCTGATAACTGCTCATCACTTTCTGTACTATTTGTAGAAATTAATTTCACCTAAGATTCAGGTTCAAAACTAGATGACTCCCTAGGAGATGAAACCTTATTATCTAATATTAGATATACATCCTCATAAACAGGGGAAATATCTTCAAATTTGACCATACATTCATAGGACAAAGAAATTTCTTTATTACCCATACATCTTTCAATAGAATCACTTTTCACAAGGACGTGATCTATTTCCTCATTCATTGTTTGCTAATGTGCCTAAATATCATTTATCTTGTGAGTTACCCTATATGGATTCGAAGATATCCATCCATCCTGAATAGGGGGGCAGAATGAGTGATGGATTTATACAAACTTTGAATTCTATTATTTTCATCACTAACCGTACTTTTCCCTGTATTTTTCAAATATTGAGTTCCATGCATTGATTGATCTAATAAGGGCTCACTGGAATTGTCTTGTTTATTTTCCTTTTGGAAAATGAGAACACAACTGGGTTCATATCTCTCAAAAAAGTTATTTCCTATGGACCCACAATCTTTTATCCTCATATGTTTTAGATTGTTCTCTATATCCATGTCCAAAGAGTACGCTTGTCTCATAGTGGTAGGGTTTTTGTCTCTCAAAAGATAACTATCTTCTTCATTGAATGTACCTAGATATATGATTAAACACATGGCCTCATTAGGTCTGGTATTTTTAGGGATATCCCTTACTATTTTGGTAAATCTCAAATTAAAAGCTGGGACTGATTCCTTTTCATCCTTCTCCACCTGTATGAGCTTTTTAATTAATAAAATAACATCTATCCTTTTACCAAACTGCTCCATGAAAGCTACTTTCAAATCTTGTCAGGAAGAAATAAACTGATTGGGTAAATATGTAAACCAATCTCTAGCTTCTTCTTTAAGGGTTTGAACAAACAATTTGATGATTACATCCTCAAGATCTATCTCGTAGTCTCCCATTAAGTCACATAAATCTTGTAAATGACTTCTAGCTATTTTGGATTTGTCATCATTGAACTTTGGTATCTGGTCTCTAATGTTATCTAGAATGTGGTGTGGAAAACCACAAATATTACTGAAATCTATAGCTTTATACCTTTCCATGACAAACTCCCTTTGATAACATAAATGTGGTTGCATAGTATACATTTTAATTGGGTTCTTAAAGAAATATACCAAAAATATGCAACCCTTTTCTTTTATCCATTTTGCACATTTATTGAAATATTTAGGAAGTCCTTCAAGCTTTGTAAAATACCTGAAAAGAACTTGCTACTAATGTAAACTTTTTCTTGATCAAGAATACCTGACTGCTTTTACTAGGTCCTTTCTTCATAGAGCCGCCACCTTTGTATATAGATGAATATACACTAAAAGAAAAAATGCTCCTTTAAAATCAACTTTTGTTCTGAATCCTCTTCCATAGTAGAGCCATATAAAATATCCCTACACATAAATTTTATGTAGCATGCTTATCTCTATCTCAACTATGAATGAAAATAGTAGAGTCGCCACCCCTTTTGTAGGGAATATAACAATTTGATTTATGACTCTTAGCAATAAATATGGGGATATAGTAATTGAGCTAAGACCTCCGGATAAGACATAACTTGAAGCATAGTCCCCAGCGGAGTCACCAATCTGTTGGTTGTTTTAAATTCCCAACCTAACCTCAAGAAAATAGATCTATAAAATAGCTATTTCTAATAACTAATCTGTCTTGAGGGATTGGCCAATGAATAGGAAATGGGGTTTCAATCCTTTTCCTCTATACTTTAGGCTCTACAAGACCAAGGATGGTCTTCCCTTTTGTAAAAAAATATTTATTTGAATGGAGGGGGTCCCCAAATACTTGCTCAAAACACTATTTCTAAAACAGATATGTTCTTTTTAGATTGCTTAAAGAATTATTGATAGAGTAAAGCAATGGGCTAGATTCTTAAGCTGTAAAATAATTGTTTACAGAAGAACATGTAAATAAACTAACACCTACAACCTACAACTAAGATGGAAATTTGTTCTGATATTTTAAATAAGGATAATTAGGGGGCTTTAGTATAGTATAGCATTTCCAATGGATCAGTGCCTAGTTCAGGGGTCATAGAGTAAAAAATAGATGTAAATGACAAAACCTTTTTGTAATTAGTTTTAGTTTACTGTGACGATAGAGTAATGCCTTACATTACAATATGTCACTAGTTTCAGAGTTAACCATACTTAGTTATCCTTGTAAACAAATATTACATTCAATATCCTCTTACAACTATTATTTTACTCCTTGAGTAAATGCCATAAGAAAAGTAAGCAAACATAGGAAAGATTGTGATGATGAATAAATTGATCATTAATCAGATTGTATTCATAAATATAACAATGTGTACACAAGTAGGAGACAGTATACTTTGAAACTCAACAATAACTTGTAAAATAAACTAATACTAAATTACAAAGAACCTTGCAAATATATCAAAAGATTGAACTCAAAATGAAATCTGAAACATGACAACTAATCTTAATTTCAAAAGCTAAATATATATTCCTCCATGATCAGATTGATCCCATACTTCAGACTGGGTTTGGAGAATATGACCTCGAACCAATCTCTTATCAATAAGCCCTGAATTCTCTTTTATAGAATAAGGGAGCAGAAAAGCTACAGGCTTAAAGACAAAAGATGTTATGTTTTAATTAACTAGAGATGAAGTTTGTAACAAGATGCAGGTGTAACCGTCTTTTCAACTGAAAAGAGATGCCTCTGTAACAAAAATACCCACATATGCTAAGGTATTCGTTTCTGAACTGTATGGTCTCTCACTTTGGCAGAGAGTGTGGCCAATTTATTTTGATGGTTGACACAATTAGTAGATGCTGTTTAGAGCTCAGACACCCTTAAATGTCGCCAACTTCTCAACAGGAGGATTTGTTGCTCTTCCTATATAAGCCACGTGCCAGGAGATGAGAAAACATGCAAGGAACAATATCATAAGAAAACCCCATTAACTGGAGTTCTTCACTTTATGCCCAATGTCCTTTGCAAGGATGTGATTCCTCCTGTCTAATTGAGAGGTTACCAACTAGCTCAACAAGAAAAAAACAATATGAAATCACATCAGACTAGACATGGCTACACCATTTATCCAACCAGGGGTGAAGTAGCAACATCAACAAAAGAGATTTTTGCCTTCACATGCTTCATCTGAAGAGGCAACACTCCCACAATTAAAGTTGATGCTTTGTTAGGAAAAATAGATGTTGGAGAAAGGCAAAGAAAAGAATGATTTCCCTTTGCCCGAGACTTTAATCCGCTAAATCACAGAAATAAGGAACTATTGGAATCTAGAGATTAAAACTCAGAGCCCTCATCTAGATGAAAAGACAAGAAGGAGAAAAGCTCACAGAAGGTCAATGGATGCTGCTACTACCCCAAAATCTTCCCCGCACCACCTATTCCATGAAAAGAAAACTTCCAAGTCTCCTAATTCTGTAAGGGCATATTGAAAACCATGAGAACAAGGAAGAGAATCCAATAGAACAGGGGAGCAAAAAGAACATACAAAACTAGGGGAAAGCCATACTATCAGCACGATCAAATAATGTAGAAGGAAACAATAAGAGACACCTATTTATATAAATTTTGAAAGATCTCACATAGATCTGCTACATCCATGGTTAATAAATTTTAGTCATTTCAAGGTGTCTTATTCATAAATGGAAATATTTTGAAGATTACCAAAATGAGTAGATAGATAGAATTTCCTCATTCACATAATTGAAAACATCATTTCTTGCATTGAAGACGCCAGAGAAGTCATCTCGAATTCATCACTTTTGCCTAGTCGTCTTGCCATAACTCATCATGAAGCAGATGAAAGGTCATTTCTGGTAACAACACAGATCCCCAAGGGTTGATCCTACATAACCTAATCTTGTAGTTAGTTAATTCCCTCATAGTGACAGTGATGGAGACCCTACACATGCCTGAGAAATTAATTCTGCAATGGAGTATCTCAGATCACGCACCAACATATCACTTCATCATTTTTTGAATATGAACCGTTGATCAGTTCCTTAGCTAGCTCAAATCAATGGCGTCGGTTAAGTCCATCATGTAGAAAAAAATTGTTATTGAGTATCAACCATTGATATCCAGCCACCTGGATAGCCATCTTAACCATGATCCTGAGAAAACCCATCAAATGGTACAATTAGGACATCCTCTGCGGTTCCACACTCAAAAGATATGGTAGGAGATTTGATCTCTCTGGAATGGCAGAAAACCATTGGATTGGCCACATGCAATGGGACAACTCCCAAAAAGTACCCTCTACCCTGGAGATCTTGTCTTGTCACAACTTTATCCACTCAAAAATAACCCTGCACTCTAGAAGCCACGTGTCATTTTTATGCCTTGCCGCGTTTGCTAGGTAGGACCTCTTGGTGAAGCTTGGCAGAACAACGGAATCCATAGAGATGTCTCCACATAGCGCGTGGGACCCATCACTTCCTTTGTTGCAACTGATAAATGTTTTCTTGCCAGCTGGCACCCTTTCCACAATTTCGCAAGTGACTTCGTTAATACTTTAACATTGGTGGAACGATGGAAGCGAATCAACATTTGCTACCTGTCAAAAAGGGTTAGTGGGGTCTGACCCTTAGCATATATTTTATAAAAACAACCTTCATCTACTAGGAAAGAAGGGGCCACAGGACCACTAAAGGGTTAATATGTAAAATGTTTTGACATCTTCAAGAAATATTGGGCACAGGCCAGAGGCGGTAAACAATATAGCAAGGGGCCGGTAAACAACGTACATCAAGGCATAATGAGGTAACTTGAAGAATTGAGCAATAGGTGATGAGCAATCAAACTAAGAATATAACAAAAGTGATTTTCACTATGCTCAACCAAATAACACAAGGGTTTAGGGTTTAAGGGGTATTATTCAGAGTATTTTCATTATGCAAAAACCCTAGGCCAGAGACTGTCTAACATGATAATACCAGATTTGGGCCAAACACCAAAACCAAGAATTTTTTTTATAGGGTCCCATCACCATCACATCATTTTAACCAAAAGAAGAAGAACATAAGGTAAAACATGCACCACACAAAGACACCAAGACTGTTATGTGGAAAAACCAATGAGGGAAAAACCATGGTGAGTATTAACTCACAATATACGAAGCTCACTGCTATAAAAATTACAACTTTGTTTTAGGTCTATAACCCAAGGAATCTACTACCCCCTATTGGACTTGCAGACTAAGGCTACAACCTTAGGGAAAGATACAAGGACCTACTGAAAAGACTCACTATCTGATAGCAGGATACATGAGAATTATAATGAAAACATAAACATGAACTGCTATAAAGAAGGCATTTGTCATATGTTGATATTGTAGTCCCTTATTTCACACAATTACCCCTTCACTCTGACTTCGCACACTTCATGCTTAACACATTCCTCAATCTCTGCTCTACATATTCAAAAATAATTTTTCTTCTATAAATACCCTCCACAACAACTCAAAACTTCAATCAAGTTGGCACCAACATGAATTTTAGATTTATCATGTGATACTATATAGGTCAGCTCAAAACAAGTACATTATGAGTTGTGGTTCACTTCACATGACATACCAAGGTCAAATACATCATAACACATCCTCCAAAGTAAAATTAATTAATCAGGATCAACTGCAAATTAAGGGAACCAGATTGTCAGCCCGAACAATATCAACACTGCCCATTATTTATCTTCACACCAGCGGGGAGAGACCAAAAACATCATGTAGACCAAAATGTGAATAACATACTTTATCAACTATACCCTTACAACCTTCTCCTGAAGTATCTGATCATTATGTGCTACCACAAGAAGAGAAACATATTGAACTACTGAAAATAGACCATCCTTGATTGACTGTGATATCAAAACTTACAATATTGTATTACGGAGCACTAACACATATGAAACTCTTATGAATGAACTCATGCATCATTCTGAACACATCTCCAATACCGCATGACCATATCTAACACTATGGAGGAATACGGAGCATTTTGACATGCCTAACTCAATTGTACTGTAATCCAGAGAATAGTCACATATAAATCTAACTTGAAAACTTTATACGGTACTCAAAACAAGAAGGATTTGCATGTACTTCAAACCTAATACATGTAGCGATATGTATAATGTTCACATAAACTCTTATAGCCAATCTATACATTCTCCAACTACTGCAAGTACTCAAACATGTGTCCTAAGAATAATTAGGCATCCAGAACCATCTATAGTACAATGTTGTTTGAGAAATTAAACTTGTGGACCACCAAATCACTTGATACTACATAGTAGTATGCATTGAACATCCCTGAACATGTTCACAAAACCACATGGACAAATCTTCACTTCCAGAGGAGTGCGGAGCATTCCAACAAGTCTTCATCATTACTTTACTCTATCAAATCATAGACCAAAATTCTGTCACTTATAACTTTCATTGCTGAAGGTATAATGACTTGAAATCTTGGATAAAACTCCTCCATATGCCAGTCAACTTATCTTTTGATCCACAAGACTAAATCTTGCTCTGCAGAGGAATGTGGACCAAAACACTGACTCTGCCTTAGAGTATACACTGTAAATGCCTTAGCAAAACTTATGCAGCTTATCTCTAAGTGTACACCAAACTGGTAAGATATCTATGTAGACATATAAGACACATATTAGAAGTTTACTCACCTCCGCATCACAATTAGATATCAATATGATTACCATTCTTCCTCATACTAATGACTTGGACCAATTGATACTGCATATTAACTATCTCTAGAGCACATACTTTTGATATCAATGAAAACTAATCTTATCAAGATGCAACACATGTATCTCCTTTCCTAGTGGAACAGGGCTCTAGGAATATCTAACTAGAATGCCTCCAAATAGGCATTTGTTTGTGTCCCCTATTCAATCGTAGAAACTAGAATAGCTAATTCCTAAATTGGCTATGCCTGATCATCGATTTTATTATTGGTCTTTATCAGTTCCCAAGCCTGGCTTTGCAATTTTTTCAATCATGGATTATATCAAAAGGATGTTATCTCTAGCCTTGGTGACATTAGAAGTATGGATGCCCTTCTGTGTCATTTCTACATCCTTTCTCTTGACCTTAGCCTCCTTGGTCTCAATGACCTTTTATTTTTCCACCACTTTCTTTTTCAAGTCATTGATTTGTTGATCTTTAGTTATTTCTTTCTCATGCATGACCTTTTTGAGGTCAGTGATGATTAGTTGCTTACCCCAAAACAATCTTTTTAGATTTTCAATTTCTTCCATTAATTGTTGTTCTCTTGGTATTTCAATGTCCTCTTGGTCAGAGGGATGTGAATAGCTTCCTGTCTCTAGTCCCTCTGCCAAATCTACATCTAGGACCCCCATATTCCCCTGTTCTCCAATATCAACCTGCTTCTCCTGCTCTTTTGCCCTGTCCATTTATGCCTCTTCATGTTCCTCTATTTCTTGGTCTCCTGCAGAGGTTGGGGCATGTGATGGCCCAACCTACTATTGAGGAGGAGTAATAGAGGTTCTAAATCCCACAAGAACCTCAACTAGGAGGATAGTATCCTTTTCTGTCTAAGTGGGCTACCTCTTTCTCTTGCTTCTTCGGTGCACTGGTTCTCACTATTTCTCTGGCACTGGGGTAGCTCCTTCTGAGTCTAAGGAGATGGTTTGGGGCTCACCGTGTGCCATCTCTGGAGTTTGGGTAGGTTGAGGAACAATGAGCTCTAGAGTGCTCTCCTTAGTCACTTGTCCCCGTTTTCTTCTAAAAAATGGAGGAGTATCAGCCTTGGCAGAGTCCTCTTTCTTCTTCTTAGGTCTATGTGACTTGGGAGCTTCTAGTGACTCCTCTGCCATTTCTTCCTCACCCACCCTCTTCTTTTGTTTCTTAGGCTTTGGAGTTTTGGTAGACTCCTCTACTGTTTCCTCTTCTATAGTAACATCACCCTTCATTTTCCTTGCTGGGGTGGATTCCTCTGCCATGGTCAACTTTTGTTTTGTTGTACGAGGTGTTCTGAGGGGCTATTCCTCAGTTGTAGCTTCTGCATGCTCAGGTGCAACAGAGGATTCTCCCAAAATCTCCTTCCCCTTTTTACTCTTCTCAGTAGCTGGGGAAGAGGTAGAGGGTGTTGGCCTCTCTTCTTCTGTCTCCTAAGTGGAAGAGGGTGCCTCTTTAGTGGTTTTCTTGGCCTTCTTTTTGGGCCTGTGTATATTATCCAAAAATGATTGCCATAGGGCCTCTCCCCCTTGTTTAGAGATAAAGTGGTGTTTAACAATCAACTAAATGAGTCCATGATGTTTCATAGGACCCTTCCCCTGCTGATATTTATCTGTTGAGGCTATAATTGCAAAATATAGGAAATTTGGCAATTTTATGCTGTATTCAGGATGTTCATGCCCATGCCTCAGGAAAATTAGCATTTTCATAATGGGCCCTAGTACTAGTGAAAATTGACCATCACTGGTAAAGTACTTCATCAACCACATTGCTAAAGATTGTCATGGCTGAGGAAGTGTGGTCCTAATTATCTTGTTTACTTCTCCCTTATGTTGGAATAAGGTGCCATTATTAAACACAAGGAATACTCAGAGGGGGGGTGAATCAATATTCTATAAAACCATTTCTTCACATCTTCCTTAATCCATTTACTCAATTCAATAACATGAGAGCAGAATAAACATAAGGAAAGCAACCATAAAGTCATAACACATAGACACCAAGATTTTTACGTGGAAAACCCAAGAAGGGAAAAACCATGGTGAGTGTTAGCTCACAATATATTATGATATCAAAACTAGATTACAGAAAGGTTCACTACCTTAGGGCTTACTGCCCAAGGTCTCACTATCCAAAGAAGTGCTCACTGCAATAGGCTCACTTCCGTAGATAAAAGAAGATAGAAGAAAGAATAGAAAGTGGCTCACTGCCAAGAATGAACTGTTACAAATGCATCTACTGAATGCTGGAATATAGTTCCAATGATATCTTAATATATAGATTCAAAGGTCTTCATCATGACTGCTCTATTTCTCTATCATGTTCACATATGCTCTGTTCTTTCACCTTCTGAATCATTTACTATGCTTTCTAAATCACAAGAATCACACCACAATAACTTCGCAACTTATACATGCCTCAAACATCAAAATCCATCAAATATATATATTCGCAACAAGATTAAACTCAAAACTAGGTCGGCTTGCCAGAGATGAAATGTCTACACAAAAAGCTATACTCTATCAGCTTGAATTCTTTACACGAAATTATGTGGAACAATGCAAACCTTCAAGAATCATCATATAGGTGTGGACCTATTTTAGAACCACTTAGAATGACGATCTAAACTATATATCTTTACTGCACAATGATCCAACATGAGTGTCAGCCTTATACTTGAGTATACACTTAACCATATTGTCTATCATATCATAACTTCTAGTGCAGATCACATGAGACTCCAAAATTCATATCAAACATTCATCAAGCATCACCAATCATACCTTTATAACCACATATCATAATATTCTTAGATGGCGAGATGCAGATCTCTGAATTGATGATTTTTTCTTTGTGAAACATTGTCAAGCTGAATGTCGATACTTAGAAGCTTGTAGATGATCTTCTAGTGAACTTCAGAATCTACAAATCTGGAATTAGATACTTCACATATGTGTTTACAACATCTCCAAACCACACATTGAAACAATCAATACCGAAGGAATGTAGACCAAAATACTCAGGTATTCTTCACTATTTATAACTGGACTCTGCTTACCCAAAATTAGGCAATTCACATTATGACTTCTGAAGATTGTCAGGATATGAAACTTGGAATATAATATCATCAAACAATTATATGCAACATACCAGAACCGCAAACCAAAGTCTTCATCTCTGAAGGAGTATCGATCGATTCTCTGTCATTGACTTAATGAGCTACCAACACTTAGTCAATTTGACTACGTTATTCTTACTGGACCAAAAATACTATGCATAACCTATCTCAAAAACTATCTCCAATCATATCTAGTTGTTTCCATCAATGACAACATAAAATCTTCAACATGTCAGCAGTGTCTCTTGACCATGTTGCCAATAATCTTCCCCTTTGGTATTGATGGCAACACTTAGTGAAAAATGCTCACACTACTCCCCCTTACCATGTACACTCTATTTTTCTTCTTCCCTTAAGATGTTTGGCCATTTTTCACTGGTTATTCTTCTCCCCCTTTGACATCAATGGAAAAGGTGTATGTACAAGTAACAAAATTATGTCAAAAATGCAAAATCGTTATATTTGTCCGCATATGTACAGATACAATCATATAGCTTTCTTACTAAAAGGTGGAGAGGATGTCTGAGTATATGACTTTCAACTGAGCTATCTCTCCATCCCATTTACCCTTGGCACTGCTCAAAATTTGAATGTTTCCATTCACTTGAAATACTAATTCATCTACTTTGTCTACTATGGTAGGCACATCAGTTATTGCCTTTACCTTTGTTGCCTCTGCTAGAAGACCAGTCATAGATTCAATCTTGGATTCTATTATTTCTCTAACTTGGCACATTCTACTCTTAGTGGCCTCTTTCTTATTTTGCAAACTGCTTATTTTTGTATGAATGCCTTCAATTTCTACCTTTTTATTGCAGATGGAATTGGATGCACGATCAAATGTTTTTGAGATTTTTATCAATTGAACTTCCAAGTCATCTATTTTCTCCTTCATTTCCTTTGTTCTCTTAGGTCATTTGAGACAAAATTTGTATATATCACTAGCATCCTTAATAGCAGTATCCATGTTCTTGATGCTATTGTCTAACAAAATTGTATCCTTAGCTAACTTATCCTTTAGCTCAACTAACCTCTTTTCACTTATCTCTACCCTAACCTTAATATCTGCAGCTTTTTCAAAAGATTCACAATGTGAACTTAAAGAATTTAATAGCATTTTGAATTGTTCAGTTGGGGCAAGAGATGTGTCCTTCTACAACCCAGGCATCAATTTTTCTAAAACACTGGATGCCTCACCAATAAGTTCACTGTCCTGAATATGAGACCTGTTGGGTCTTAAAAATGCAGGTTGTGGATTCTAAGGGGATGCCAAGCCCTATGGTCAAATTCACAACGTTTTTGAGCCAATGACTGGAGTTTGACCTTATTGATCAACTTCTCCCTGCGCTTTAGGTCCTGCTACAACCTAGGTGGGTGAACCGTTGATTATCAAAGCAGGTTGTATGATTAAATCAATGTTGGTTTGCTGCTAGTTTATCCAGTTACAATGGCATGCTTGTAAATCAGATAAGATATTGTAAACTAAATTCTAAATAAAGCAAATGATTTAATCTAAGTTCTAACAGAAATAAATAACAAATAACATGAAATGAATCTAAACTATAACAATAACACAATGTAAAGATTTTAATTATAAAATGAATCAATAGTTAGACTGGTGCTTTGTCCATTTGGGCAACGGAGTCAGGATGTCAGAAACAAATAACTTTTATCAGGTAATAACTTGATCTGTTTGGCACATATAACTGTTTGCAACTTGTACAAACGTGCAAGGAAGAAATCATTAATTCATTCTTAATAATCCAAAGGACATAATTGAATTAAATGCAAAATATTAAAAAGGATTTTAATCTTTCCGGAAAGAACCAATTTAAATTTGCAAATTAACAAATTAGATCAACTCTGGAGACAAATTAATAACCCTAATCAATTAATCGTACTTAATAATCCATTCAACATTCTAAGATTACTATAATTGATGAGAAAGGATTTAATTCTACTTGAGAAACCAATCAAATCAAATATACTGAATTAGCAACTGTAATTAGACAATTTGAACATATCCTTAACACATTCAAATTGAATAATCTGAAAATGAATGATATGGAGATAATTAAATTGATTGAATTTAAACAACAAACAGATGATACCGTCCAATGCATTTCGAATTTGAATCCTCAACAACGCTGCCTCAGAATGTATCATGCACCATAGTCTTTCTCAGAACGACATTACACAGGAGGATCAAATTTGCATCAGATTCAATAAATCTAACCTAATCTAACCCTAAAATATTTCAAATGTGTTTTTGTAAAAATCTAATCCTAACCTAATTCTAACTCCCTTCTCCGGGTCTTGGGATCTCTATTTAAAGAGATGCAACAAGCCTCAGACCCGTTACATTCATTTTGGTGACGGTTAATAATTGGTTGAACCAACCATAAGAACCGATCTTATTCATTACATAAATTAAATGATTTGATTTTGAAAGACTTAACAATTCTCAGAAGTTGGATTGAAATATTTAATCTTCGATGAGATCATTTAATCGCCAGTCAAGAACCACTTCATTGCATTCAACACAACCCTAATCCTGCAAAGAACACAATTTAATCATTAGATAAATAATATATAAATATATAATTTGCATTGATATGGACCTTAGGACTTGTGTCGTGAGGTATTGTTGTATATTTTATCACTGACAAGTATCTAGGGTTTTCTGTCGCCGATTATCACTTTATTATACCCAAATGTTTAATAATAAATTTCTTCAATATCTTGTTTAGGGCTGCAATAATTTCAAAAGGGACTTTGGAATGACTATTCAATTCGTTATGGGAAAAATAAAACATTTAATTGGCTGCTTTTGCTAGATTATTAATCTTCGTCATTTTTTATGATAAAATATTTTAATCCCATGCCTTATTAATGTTTACTTAATTTCTCATTTACATTCTCCCGCACACTATTTCACTTTTAATTGGCAAAATAAAATCACCTAAGTGAAAATAATTACTGCTCCTCGGCAAGAATGTTTGACGAACCTTTGTATACATTTGAAAAAGGATTACTCACTTTGGTTAATTTATTCTAGAAAATATTTTATCTCCAAGTGGAAATAAATATGATTATTGAATCTGTGTTTGATTATATCCCCGAGTAAAATGATTCTTCACCTTGTATCTGCATTCATATTTTGGCGAAAACATTTTAACATCGTATAATTCTTTATCACATTCATTCATCACTGGTAAATTTAATTAACTCACTCCCAGAAAATCTTCATTTTGATGGGAAACCCTTGTAATTCTGGACAGTCATATATCTTGAGCGACTCTAGAACATGTTAACCTCCTCGACTCTGCATTTCTTTGTTTTTGATCCTTCAAAAATGGTTTCCTTACAACTATCTAGTTGGGTCTGCAGAGTAGCAACACTACCTCGCACAGAACTCAAGGTTTCTACAATAGTAGCTTTTTCTTGCTTTGTCTTCAAATTCTCTTCTGTAGCAGTGGCAGCATCAGTTTGCAACTTGTTGTTGTACACCTGCAGACTTGTGTTATACTTAGTCAACCATTTGTTGTTATCATTTAACAACTTTATTTGATCATTTGAAACTGAACTTCATTCTTAAGCTTGTCAATCTCGTTAGAAAGCTTTGTTCGTTCTTCCCCAGAAATTTGCAATGCCTCCAAATTCTTGTCATGGGCCATAAGAAGTTCCTTGATTTGTGCATTCCTTGCTACAACCTCTCCTTCTAGGGAGGAGCACCTTTGCTTTAGCACTGTTACTTCATCCTGAAGCTTTTCCTTCTCAAGCTTCAAATCAAAGTCATTTGCTTCTTGTTTTCTTCTCTGTTCATCCATCGGGAACATTAGCTGCTCTTTCTGTAGAATATATACAGCCTCCTTCTGTAAGAGTTGCCAGATACAAGGTTGGAGTTTCTTAATGTACTCCATCATCTGTTCCATTCTACCCTTTAAATCATGTTTTGCTTTTCCTTGCATCTTCATGTTCAGTAATGCCTCCACTTCACTTGTAGTCATTGTATTCCCTTCACCTTCTTCTGGTCCATTTATACTTGAAGTTTGAACTGATTGAATTGATTCCTCTACTGTGTGCTTTGTGGAATTGGAAAGAAGAGAGAATGCCTCACCGCCAATGTTTTTATGTGCTGACATTTGTCTCAAATTGTCATCTCTTTGAAGGAACTTCCTTTTCTTCTCAGGTGGAACCAAAATCATGTTCTCCTTCGGCATGAAATTTGTTGAACTTTCTGTCCAGAACCCCTAGCTGGAAAGGCTTCCGAAATGTCTTCCTATGAAAATCTTCATTCTAAGATTTAAATATTTTTGCGAAGAAATAAACTTCATAGAGGAAACATAAAAGAAATTCTACTCCCAGACGGCGGGATTAAGTGTGGCTCCGATATCCTTCCTAAAGTAAAACCGTCATCTCCAAATTGGTGTTCTTCCATTTGTTGCATATGTCGAGCCTTGTTCTTTGCTAGGGACTTCAAAAGCTCATCCTGCTTTCTTTACTGAACAATTTTGATCCTACTATGACTTTGGCAATCTTGATTCTCCCTGAATTTGCATTCTCTCTTGTAATAATCATGACCTGGTCCTCCAAAAAGAAAACTGAACAGTGAATTGTTTGCATTCTTCTCCCTAGAGAGATCTTCAAATATTTTACCACTTTTGGTCACAAAAGTTGCAAGGCCATCAATCATCATCCTCGGCTCTGAGTCATCTGGTGGAGCTCCCTCAGGTGGAGGCAGCTCTCTAACTTTGCACTCAATCTCAAGGGGAACAGAGAATTTGTGTTCTGGTACAAATCTAGGAGGAATAATAGGAGGATTAAACCACTCAATGCAATAGCTTGAGACAGATGCAACCTTAAATCCAGACAACATGTCACCACAAATTTTGACTGTCTTTCCCTTTTCAGGCTCCAGGTTATACAAGGGCTGTTCATCTTCATCTTGAGGTGCAATGAAAATATCATTAGCATAAATGTCCTCATCTTCTTCATCTACATCCTCAAGGGCACCAATCCCAAAGCCCATAGCAATTTTCCCAGTATTTGGTCTAAAGAGCCTTCCTTGCAAACGATCCATCTTGCTCCAAATTTTCTCTTTTCTGCAAGAAGTTTGAATTTCCTTCCTTTCTCTAAACTCTGGTGCATTTTTTGAATGGATCAATAGACAAGCCCATATAAATCATTCTTCAGGTGAATGACAAAGACAGGTGTGCTGCGAGGAATGTGAACAGTAATATTATCATTCTCTTCAGGTTCATTTGTTTCGTCATCTTTGAGGGAATCATTTTGCGTAAGTGGAGGCCTCTCAACCATGCTTCCTTCTAATTTGTTCCCATTTAAATACAATCTTTCCAACTTACTAAATCTTTTAATTCCAGATGGAATAGTGCCGCTGAAAAATTATTGTGCAAGTTTAAGTAGGTTAAATTTGTAAGCTTGACAATCTGTTGAGGTATGGTTCCGCCTATCATGTTGCCTGATAATTTCAATATAGAGATATTAGAAAAGAGTTGCCCGATGGATGGAGGCAAGATACAAGTGAGACGATTATCTGAAGCATGTATTATTTCTATGTGCGAGCAATTTGTGAGAGCAGTTAGAAAAGCCAATGTGTTACTGCTGTCACTAATAAGTTGATAGGTGTGTATGTAAAGCAGGGCAAGGAGGTTCAACATACCAAGCTCTATTGGCAACTTACATTTTGTTGGATGTGAGTGCAAGATAATTCTGCAAAAAAATTGTTTCATTCTCGTACTTTTCTCTTTTGTACTAAAATTGCTTAGCTGTACATACACATGCTTTGCAGATTCCAGACCTTGGGGTTATTATCATTGTGATGCTTTCTTACTCTTCCTTAAGTTGGGTGAGTGAAACAATCCCACATTGATAACAGTTCTGAGTTGAGGGAGGTTTTACAAAGCACTCAGTGCACCAAAAAGCTTTACCAACCAAGAGACAAGTATCAGGTGCAAATCCCTGAGTTGACCATGCCTAGTGACTGTTATCATTGGAATATATTCTAAAATACACATTATTGAATGGGATATTGGAAAAATTGGTGGGAAATTTTTAGTTCTAACAAGACCTTAGGATTTCTTCTTGAGCTTTGGATTGAACAATTGATACTAGTTTGAATTTCTGCAGAGGTAACATTGAGGCTAGGTTTATTGGTCCTTGCAGCAACTCAGGTGAATCAAAAACCTGTGCTTCTTGCTGCTTCTCCAAAAATTCTCTGACAGAGTCAATGTTGGGAATCAAGGTGTCTCAACCTTTGCAAATTCCTAATGTCGTATTTATTTATCCCATGTTGAGTTGGCATAGTCGACACCTTGTGTACATGCAGCAGGATGAATTTTGGTGACTTTGGTAGCCGTGGTTTCCCCCTTGAATAATTAATGGGGGTTTGGGGGCAGCGCCCCCAAGACAGGGTCAAAGGGCGGAGCTCCTTGCGGGGTCTAGGGATAGTGCCCCTGGCATGCTCCCTGTCGTGGTACAGGGTGGGGTCAAGGGGTAGTGCCCCCGTGGGGACTTAGGGGCAACGCCCCTGAAACCTCAATCGACTTTTATTTAATGACAAGTGTCGGTGAGTATCTTTGCATGAGAGAAAGGCATCTTTGGGTGGTCAAGGGAGGTTATGACAAGTTATAAGAGGAATAAGATATTTTTAGTCAGTGTATGACAGATTCTCTTACAGCTGTAAGTGCTGTCATTTTTTACGGATTCTATGACAGTTGTAAGGTGCGTAAGAGCCTCTGTCATAGCCTATCTTGGGACAAGGTGCCCACATTGGGATGGGATTTTGGACAAGTGTCCTTAGGCATGGGTTTGGGGCCATGAGTCCAAGATGGATGCCCATCTCTAGAAGGTTCCATATTTGCCTTGTAAACTCTATAAAAATAGGTGCTTGGATGAGAGATAAGTAGTGTGTTTTACAGGTACTATTATGCCCATGGAATATCTCCAGATTCAACATTTGAAGACTCCTAAAAGAGAATTGGATCTAAAATTGTATTGTAATCTGTTATTGTTTACTGTAATACATTTGAGCTATGTTTTGGAGTGTGGGGTTTTTCACCCATAAGGGTTTTCCCCACGTATATCTTGTATGTCTCTCTTCTGTCTACTTTCTGTGTGTATGTGTATTACAATATCTATGTTAGATGTTCTATGTTGCTGTAGTTGTAAGAATTAAAATTGAATTTGCATACATCTTTCCTCATTAGATTAGTGTAGGAAGCGATTTCCGCACACCTAGCTTCCTTTCAGTCAACTGGATCATGAATGGTAGTAGTGTCTCTTACCACTTCTTCTTCTTTGCTCTGCTCTGGTGGATCTTGTTCCATAGCTTCTTGCTCATTAATTTTGTGTTTTGGAGGACTCTTCTTAGATTGCTCATCCTCTTGATTCCCTTGATCAACATTTCCAGTTTGCTCTAAGGGGACTTCAGTATACTCAGGAGTCTTATCTCCTTCTTGCACTTCCTGATTACCAGTTACATTTTTCTCTGGAGGGATTTCAACATTCTCAAAATTGTTATCCTCTTCTTGTTCCTTCATCTCTTCATCCTTCCTTGGGCTTACTGGAGAAGTCTTTGTTTGGTTCAGGTCTTGCTCAAAGCTTATTTACGGAAGAGAGCTATTCTCACCAACATTTTGTTCTTCCTTGTCATGAATCTAGTTGGGATGTTAAGTTCTTTTAGAACACCAAGAGTTATTTGTTCTATGTCCTTTACCACCTTCTCTATGTTTCTAGACATCAAGATATTTGTCCTTGTTTTTATGTCAAACTTACTTCCAAGTATCTTGGTGACTTTTGATTTCTCCTCTGTAGTTATCTCCAGACACAATTCTATTAGTGCATACTCTCTTGGCTCTAAGTCTTTTGCCATAGCTGCTTCCTTTCTAGCAGACATAATACTACCCAAGCTATTAGGTAGATCAATGATTACCTCAAGAAGGGATTTGTTAAACGTTTCCAAAAATATGATTACTACAGTTTGAATGATGCCTTTGTCTACATCATTGTACTCATCATATAGTTGTGCTATTGGCTTTAGATTACCATGTGTTTCCATAGCATTTAAGACATCTTCCAAATTAATTATAGCCTTTGCTTTCTCAGGCTCTGTTTGTCTAGGCTTTTTCTTGTTTTTGTCATTAGTGGAGGGCTTATCCTTTTTACTCCCGGAGACTTTATTGGCCTTTGTCTTCATTTTCTTAACTTCTTCATCTAATTTAGTCTCCTCTTCATCTGCTCCAACACTTACATTATTTTCCCCTTGGTTTTCATTCTTTTGTGCCCTTTTGGAGTGGTTTCCTTTACAGGTGCTTCTACACTCACAGAAGGTGTGGGACTAGAGGACTTGGATGCTGCTTTAGCATAGGTTGAACCTCTTGTTCTTCTTTTTTGTACTGCAGACTCCTCTATTTTCTTTTTAGGCTCTTCTGGAGCCTTCTCTATTTCATTTTTCTTCCTCTCTTCAGCTACCCTTGTTGCTTCTGCCTTTGCTCTTGTTTCAACAATCTATTCTTTTGTGAAGCCCTTGCTCTAGGCATATTCTTCTACCATTTTTCTAGCCTTCTTTATACTTTTAGGCTTTCTTAACTCAACTTGAACTTTGATAGAGATTTCTTCATAGGTGCCAAATCTTTCTTCTATAGGATCTTTGGGCTTACTCAACATGAGTTCAGCATAACCATTCAACATATTTTCAGCTATTTCATATCCCATTGGAAGGATCCAAATTGTCCTTGGCTCAACAGCCACCATCATGCATTGATCCTTATTTACAATGAAGCATATGTCATTTTTGTACTTTTCCACAACTTAGGTATTCTCTCCCTTGATTGCATGGCCCTTTGAAATTGCCCCATAGGGCTTCATTCTATGCATCATGACTGCCTAGGCTATTCAAATAATTTCTAATTTGTGTGGCAATGGGTTTGTTACCAAGCCAGATTAAATTTCCCATTCTGGGCAACTCTTTCATAAAGTAGAAGAATAGGCAAAGAATTAACGTACCATTCTTTAATGGATACATATGCTCCCTGGTCTTCTTCAAATTTTCCATTAGTTGCTACCGGAGCAACTCATGGAGGTCATAATCTGCATTCTTCTTAACCATCTCATAAGTAGTGTAGATGGCTATACCAAAGATAGAGTTCTCCTAGTTTGTGAAGTATATCTTGTAACCAATTACCATTGATGATAACCTTACTGCTTGGTCTTCAATATTGTTAACTGTCAATGCCCTTTTGTTGAATTGGGCGTTGGTGGCCTCAGTCACAATGCTATTCTTTACAGCCTTTAGTACAGGCACCTTTTCAGTAGAGTTCAATCCTGTCATAGCCCTAATAGCCTCCTTTGTAATCATGAAGGGTGTGTCAATCCACATGAATTCATCATAGGTTCTATTCAATACATATCGAACCCATTCATCCTCTGCAAATGTTAGAAATTCTACATATTGTATGAATTTCTTTTCTGCTAATGCCTTGTACTCTTCCTTCAACTCAAAATCATCACCGGTTAGATGTTTCAGGTGCAAATCTATAAGTTGGCTACCACCCAGTTCTTCTAGGGCAACATGAATGTATGCCCTAATATCTTCCTCATGCATTACACCATATGGTACTTCTGAAAATACACCATTTGGGTCAACTTCTATTGATTTGAAAGAGTGTTTCTTGAATTTTGGTCGAGGTCTCTCAGTGATACTGATTACTTGTGGAGTTTCCATTTTTGTAATAATTCAAACAAGTTTGCAGTAGGGTTTCAAACTGTAAATACCTTTTTATGCCGAACTAGGGTTTTCTCTGCTTAGAATCGCTGGAAATTATTGATGTCACTTAAGGTTTCACTTCTGCTCTCCTTAGATACTTGAAAACTCAAATGCAAAGTGATTAATCCTTCAGATGCAATCCTTTTTAACCTTTGTTTACCAAAACCTAATCACCATAAATGTTGTTTTTAAAAAAACTATCAAACACTTCATTGTTAAGCATAGTCGATCAAGATTTCTCCGCAATGTGTCACATTTGATCTTTTTCTGTCAGTTTCTTCTTCAAATGATTCATCCAATACCCTTTTAACTCATACCATATCATTGGATCTCAACACCCACTATCTGGCTAGGGGATCAGGATATTCAATAAAAGCTCCCCCTGAGCCAGAGCTCCCAATTTACTTTCCGGAGGAAGTATCTGCACCAGAAGCTAGTGTAGATCCATTCTTGACCTCTTTTACATCCTTCTTAATCCAAATCTTGCTCATTTCCTTTTTGGTTTTTGTTGGATCAACCTTGTTCTTTCCCTTATCTTCCCTCTGCTCTATTTTCTTCTCTTCTGCAGGATAGTTCCTTTTCACATTCTTGCTTCTACATAATTTTACAACATGTCCAGGTCTATTGCAATCATAGCAAACAATACCCTTTTTGTGTCACATTTGATCTTTTTCTGTCAGTTTCTTCTTCAAATGATTCATCCACTTTAAACTCATACCATAGCATTGGATCTCAGCACCCACTATCTGGCTAGGGGATCAGGATATTCAATAAAAGCTCCCCCTAAGCCAGAGCTCCCAATTTACTTTCTGGAGGAAGTATCTGTACCAAAAGCTAGTGTAGATCCATCCTTGACCTCTTTTACATCCTTCTTAATCCAAATCTTACTCATTTCCTTTTTGGTTTTTGCTGGAGCAACCTTGTTCTTTCCCTTATCTTCCCTCTGCTCTATTTTCTTCTCTTCTGCAGGATAGTTCCTTTTCACATTCTTGCTTCTATAGAATTTTGCAACATGTCCAGGTCTATTGCAATCGTAGCAAACAATATTCCTCTGCCCTTGATTCCTTCTATTAATTGGATTCATTCTTGATCTACATTGGTTAGCCATATGCCCAAATCTATTGCATACATTGAAAGATTGAGTATTCCTTACATTGTTAAAACCATTCCTTACCAGACTTCTGCATTCATTTGATCTATGACCAATTTTCTTACAATTGAAACATTGACCGAAGAATGATGGAACATTTTGATTCCTTCTAGTCCTACATTGAGTAGCCATATGACCAAACTTTTGCAATTAAAACAATAGCCATTGAAAGATGGATACCTTTGAGCATTTGGTTGCCTAACCAAAGGTCTTCTAGGTCTATTTCTCTAATTCCTGACTCGGTTGCCTTTGACTCTCCTCATCTCAGTATTAACTTGTCCTGATTTGGAACTTTCTCATCTTTCAAAACCCAAACCTTGCTTGTCATCTGGACTTTTCTGGCTGTTAATCAACTCATCAAGTTTTGCAAAACTTAGTTTGAACTTTTATTTATAGCTATTAGCTACTTCTAGGTCATACTTCAGAAGCACAACATCTTTGGCCATCTTTTCACATTCTTCAGACTTGCCTTTCAAAGCTTGATTTAAATGCTCCTCAATATCATCTTTCTCTTCAACTAGCATTGATAAGCTACTTAGGCTTTCACTTGCTACTTTCAATTGTTCACTTAGCTCTTTGCCCCTTTGATCTCTTGACTTTCTCTCTTAGCTTCAAGATACATTCATCAACTTCCTTGACATTCTCCTTCAAATCCCAAATATTTGCTTCATACTTTTCAAGATCTTCAAAAGCAATTTTTAGTTCTTCATTACTGACATATGTGCAATCATCAATTGTGATTCTACTTGGATGAATTGCTTCTGGAGGAGTAGGATATCTTCTGGTTGTCATGTGTTCACTTTCCTAGATCTTCCTTAAGTTGTTAGGCTTCTTCCAAGGAACCTTGCTTTGATACCAATTGTTGAACATAAGGCATACTGAGAGGGGTGAATCAATATTCTATAAAACCATTTCTTCACATGTTCCTTAATCCATTTACTCAATTCAATAACATGAAAGTAGAATAAACATAAGGAAAGCAACCATAAAGTCATAACACAGACACCAGGATTTTTACATGGAAAACCCAAAAAGGGAAAAACCACGATGAGTGTTAGCTCACAATATATTATGATATCAAAACTGGATTACAGAAAGGCTCACTACCTTAGGACTCACTGCCCAAGGACTCACTGTCCAAAGAAGTTCTCATTGCCATAGAGAAAAGTGTTAGATTTAGGGCACACAACTGAGAGGGGGGTGAATCAGTTGTCCAAAACTTTCTCCAATTTCACACTTAAATCCTCTTAGTGATTAGTAGTATATTAATCATAAAACAAAATGCAACCAAATAAAAAGCAGAAACTTATCAACACATGAGACACCAAGATTTTGATTTGGAAAACCCGGTTAAGGGAAAAACCATGGGGTGATTAACCCAAGATTATATTCTCTGTTAGAAGAATAGAAAGAACAAATGGCACATGCCAATTAGGGCTCACTGCCCAAGCACACTGCTCATAAGAGGCTCACTGCCTACAAGAGATACACTGTCTACAAAGTAACAAGTATTACAAACTTGAACTAGAGAATACCATCTTTACCATGCTTGGATCAGTTCCATTTAGGCCCAAAAACTTCTGCTCTGCCTTTCGCTCTCTTCTTCGCTACCACAAACTCATCATACCAAGGACAACTTTGAAATGACTTCGCAATCCCTTACTTATACAAGACATCAACTTAGGAATGATCATCTAAGTCAGCAAACATCCATAAGAACATCCACAAGACATGTAACTTATCCAGTCGGCCAATCTCAGGAAGAACATCATTATCCACAGGTTATTCTTCAATTGTGGGCTCCAACTCCAATGCAGACCACCAATACGAATTGGACACAATCCAAAGACCTTCACAAGAAATCCTAACTCACCAAGAACATCCGCACTTTATCTGTTTACTAAGAACCATCTCTCCTTCATCCAGAACCTCAAGAACACAATCTGTCATTACTGTCACAAAAGAATACATGCTTCTGGACCTTCAAACCATGAACCAATCTAGATAACACTCCTCTAGGACTTCCTCAACACTTCCTCAAATCCACAGAATAGGAAAATGCATTTTCGGATCTCACCGGACCTATCTTTGTTATTCTATCACCTCTGAATACCTACCGGAACCAGTTCTACTTGAGCAGCCGTAACTTCTTTAGATCTTCATGCGGACCTCTAAAATCTCTACTAGACTATCTTAAGACACATATCTACAAACCCTTTAATCTGTATCCTCTCATCCTCATCCTATCGTTGACTTTTACCTTATTGTCATCACTGTTCTTCACTGTTCCTGATTGAGACTAATTTTCTCAATATCCTCAACTCACAGCTCATCCAATCCTTATCATTAATGCAACAGGAGTATGTTGACATCAATGAAAACACTGGTTAGACCCATGCTTGCAACAAAAAGAAGATAAAAGAGAGAATAGAAAGTGGCTCACTACCAAAAATGAACTATTACAAATGCATCTACTGAATGCTGGAATACAGTTCCAATGATAGCTTAGTATACAGATTCAAAGGTCTTCATCATGACTTCTCTTTTTCTTTGCCTTGTTCACATATGTTCTGTTCTTTCACCTTCTAAATCCTTTACTGTACTTTTTGAATCACAAGAATTGCACCACAATAACTTTGCAACTTATACATACCTCAAACATCAAAATCCATCAAATATATGTATCTGCAACTAGATTAAACTCGAAACTAGGTCAGCTTGCCAGAGATGAAACGTGTACACAAAAAGCTATACTCTGTTGGCTTGAATTCTCTACACGAAGTTATGCAGACCAATGAAAACCTGCAAGAATCTTCATATAGGTGTGGACCTATTTTAGAACCACTTAGAATGATGATCTAAACAATATATCTTTACTGCACAATGATCCAACATGAGTGTCAGCTTTATACTTGAGTATACACTTAACCATATTGTCTATCATATCATAACTTCTAGTGTGGATCACATGAGACTCCAAAATTCATATCAAACATTCATCAGGCATCACCAATCATACATTTATAACCACAGATCATAATATTCTTATATGGCGAGATGTGGATCTTTGAATTGATAATTCTATCTTTGTGAAACACTGTCAAGTTGAATGTCAATACTTAGAAGCTTGTAGATGATCTTCTAGTGAACTTCAGAATCTACAAATCTGGAATTAGATACTTCACATATGTGTTTACAACACCTCCAAACTACACATCAAAATAATCAATACTGGAGGAATGCGGACCAAAATATTTAGGTGTTCTTCACTATTTATAACTGGACTCTACTTACCCGAACTTAGGCAATTCACATTATGACTTCCGAAGATTGTCAGGATATGAAACTTGGAATATAGTATCATCAAACAATTATATGCAACATACTAGAATTGCAAACCAAAGTCTTCATCTGCGGAGGAGTATCAATCAATTCTCTATCACTGACTCAATGAGCTACCAACACTTAGTCAATTTGACTAAGTTATTCTTACTGGACCAAAAATACTATGCATAACCTATCTCAAGAATTGTCTCCAATCATATCTAGTTGTTGCCATCAATGACAACATCAAATCTTCAACATGTCAGCAGTGTCTCTTGACCATGTTGCAAACATCCATTAACCTTGTAAATTTCAATATTGTATTTATCCCATTTATTATTTGCTATTTTGTAATTACCCATAAGGGAATGAGGTAGTCTTAATGACAGTGGTTATTTCAGA
This sequence comes from Cunninghamia lanceolata, assembly GCA_027924645.1. NCBI lineage: Eukaryota > Viridiplantae > Streptophyta > Pinopsida > Cupressales > Cupressaceae > Cunninghamia > Cunninghamia lanceolata. Next base: position 11,751,638 of record BSBN01000635.1, on the reverse strand, counting down.
GTTACTGACAGGAGTTACAGAGTAATATTTACTATTGGCAAATATAAAAATCATGAGTAAATGAGGGTAGGCATTCCCCTTGGAGAATCTACTATTTGTATCTTGTATGACAACTTGTCATAATGTGGTGTAAGTGGTTTTATGGTAGTTGCAAGTTGTCATAAGATTCCATGCATGTATGATGCATGCAACACCCATTATTAGTTGTGGTTACTATTTTTATACCTAGGTGCCCACATTGGGAAGATTCTTTGATAGTGGTATCTATGATGGTTATGATGTGTCATAAGATGCTTTTACATGCTATTCTTGTCCCTAGGCGCCCAACCTTGCATGGGCAAGTTATTGTCACTTGGTGGTTGCATGTGGGGTTGTTGGAGGAGAGAGAAAGTGGATGCCCAAATTGGAATGAAAACTCCTCTATAAATATTTTCCTTTGAATTTTTTATTATATGTGAGATTTTTGGTACTCAGGTGCTGCTAGAATACTATCAGATTGAAGACTGGTGGAGAGGGTTGGATAGTGATTGTATTGTACAAATCTTTTGTAGATTAATACAAGCTTGTGCCTCTTTCCTGGTGGAGTTTTTTTACCCACAAGGGTTTTCTCCATGTAAACATTGTGTTGTGTTCAACTTTTTTTTTTGCATGTTTTTGGGTTTGCATATTTTCTTTTGCATGTTACAATCTCCATTGGTAATACACAGTTAAGATTGCAAAAATTACATTTGAATCAGATTTCCATTTGTGTAGTTGTGCCTTTCATTTCTAATATTTGGTATCAGAGCCTGGCCATCTTTGACTCTTGGGTGGTAGTGTGGAAGCTATAGGTGCAATGGAAGATTTGGTTTTGTTTGTTTTGCATATCTTGTGTTGATATTATGGCTGGATCCACCATTGCATCAACTTGTCATTTGGACATTGAGAAGTTCAACGGAATGGGGTATGAGTTGTGGAAGCTAAAAATGGAGGATTTGTTGGAAGAAAGAAACTAGTGGTTGGCTATTCAAAAAGAGAAGAAACCCATTGAAGTCTCTCTAGATGAATGGGAAAGGTTGGATAAGAAGGCATGGGGAACCATCCGTTTGTGTTTGTCAGATTATGTCTTGTTGAATGTTGCAAAGGAGGAGACCGCACACAAGTTGTGGAATCAGTTGGGTGAAATATATCAAGCCAAGAGTATGGTAAATAAACTCTATTTGAAAAGAAAATTATTTTCCATGAAAATGAGAGAGGGTGATTTAGTTGCAGAGCATTTAAATTCTTTTAATTTGTTGTTGAGTTAGCTTGCTTCAGTAGATGTTGATGTTAGTGAGGAAGATAAATGTATCTTACTTCTTTGATCTTTACCTCAGTCTTGGGAGAATGTTATTCTTTCTATCACTAATAACCTCATGGATCTGAAGTTGGATGCTCTTGTTTCAGTTCTACTATCACAGGAATTGAGGAAGAAGAGTTCAGATAGTTTAGGGGATACTAATGCAGAGCCAATACTCTGTCTTACAAACTGATTGGCAAGAGGGTGGTTCATGTTTTGGAGATTTACTCCTATCAGCCAAACATTCTTCATCGGCCACCTTACCTTTTATCTCCCCAAGGCCCTAGCTCTCCCCGATGCATGTCTTTCCACTACTTGCCTATCGGTAAGACTATCTTCATCAGCAAACACTTATAACCCTTGGCCGATGTGCCAACTCTTCCTGATAACATGCATTGTCGGTGTGACCTTCCTCGTCGGTGAGCGCTTTACATATGCTCTTGATACACTGATGGAAAATAATTTGTATCTACTTCAGTTGACCTATGATTGTTGGTTTCCTTCACCATTGCTGTTGGTCACCTCTTGCATCTGACACAATGTATCTGCGCGATGTATATGCTCAATACACATTCAAAACATACAACCCGAATATGCATTCGGTGAAGCTAACCATTGACTTTCTTTGTATCTAACTCAATGTACATTCACAATGTACATTCACAACATGCATTCCCCCTTTACTCCTGCGACATACACACTCAACAAGCCTTTGCGATATACACATGAAATGTATATCTGACATGCATTTGCGATATACACACAAAATGCATACTCAATGAAACAATGTAAATTTTCACTGATCTAAACCTCTGCAAACTCTGTAACTTCATAGGCCCATTTCTCCAACAATCATACAGATCTTACACCCTGCCAACCTAGCACATAATGGCGCTAGGATCTATTTGCACCCTGTACGCGATCCTGCAAACATAAAATGAACAAATAGAAAACACAAATCAAACTGTACAACCATTCCACTGATTTCAAAGAAATCTAACCGGTGGAATGGAATAAGAATCCATCTCGGCCACAAAACAGCAAATCGATTGCACAGAGAAAACCTAATAAATTTGAATGACAGAAAGATGCACAACACAGAACCTGTTTATTATGCTTTCTAGAAAATATGCATATAGATGCTCTATTTCTCAATTACAAATCACACTGATCTCTGATCTCTCTAATCTCAACTACAACTACAACTCACTACAATTGATCTGATCTTGAGCATTTATCTACTTGCCCTCAGTAGTACTGAATTGACTCCAAGAGGCTGGGAGATCAATCCAAGCGGCTGGGAGATCTAACAACCTTCAATGGCCTAACAACCTCCTAACTGTCTAACAACCCTTGTGATTACAGATTCGACAAGTGTCCTTGGGACTTACAACATAAACCTAGATACAAAATAAAATAACATGCATTGGTCAAACAAACCTTATTACATGAATGGTCTTTTAGGACCTTATTGGAAACATCAAAATGACATTTAAACACAACATGAAATTAAATGCCTCATGGGGGCCACTGTGGATTAGGTGCTCTTGCACCATTACCACTATGATGCAGAGCCAATACTCTGTCTTACAAACTGATCGGAAAGAGGGTGGTCCATGTTTTGGTGATTTACTCCTATTGGCCAAACATTCTTCATCGGCCACCTTACCTTTTATCTCCCTGACACCCTAGCTCTCCCTGATGTATGTCTTTGCACTACTTGCTTATCAGCAAGACTATCTTCATTGGAAAACACTTATAACCCTTGGCCGATGTGCCAACTCTTCCCAATAACATGCATTGTCGGTGTGATCTTCCTCGTCGGTGAGTGCTTTGCATATGCTCCCAATACACCAATGGAAAACAATTTGTATCTACTTCAGTTGACCTGTGATCATCGGTTTCCTTCACCATCACTGCCAGTCACCTCTTGCATCTGACATAATGTATCTGCGCAATGTATATGCTCAATATACATTCAAAACATACAACCTGAATATGCATTCGGTGAAGCCGACCATTGAGTTTCCTTGTATCTAACTCAATGTACATTCACAACATGCATTCTAAAGATGCATTCCCCCTTTACCCTACGACATACACACTCAACAAGCCTTTGTGATATATACACGGAATGTATATCCGACATGCATTTGCAATATACAGACAAAATGCATACTCAGTGAAACAACGCGAATTTTTACCGATCTGAACCTCTTCAAACTCTGTAACTTCACAGACCCGTTTCTCCAACAATCGTATAGATCTTATACCTTGCCAACCTAGCACATGATGGTGCTAGGATCTATCTGCACCCTGTACGCGATCCTGCAAACATAAAATGAACAAACAGAAAACGCAAATTGAACTGTACAACCCTTCCACCGATTTTGAAGAAATCTAACCGGTGGAATGGATTAAGAATCCATCTCAGCCACAAAACAACAAATTGATTGCATAGAGAAAACCTAATGAATTTGAATGACAGAAAGATGCATAACACAGAACTTGTTTATTATGATTTCTAGAAAATGTGCATACAGATGCTCTGTTTCTCAATTACAAATCACACTGATCTCTGATCTCTCTAATCTCAACTACAACTACAACTCACTACAATCAATCTGATCTTGAGCATTTATCTACTTGCCCTCAGTAGTACTAAATTGACTCCAAGCGGCTGGGAGATCTATCAACCTCCTAATTGTCTAACAACCCTTGTGATTACAGATTCGACAAGTGTCCTTGGGACTTACAACATACACCTAGATACAAACTAAAATAACATGCATTGGTCAAACAGACCTTATTACATGAATGGTCTTTTAGGACCTTATTGGAAACATCAAAATGACATTTAAACACAACATGAAATTAAATGCCTCATGGGGGCCACTGTGGATTAGGTGCTCCTGCACCATACTCCCCACTGAGAAAAGAACTCATGCCCCATGAGTTAATGTTTTGTCTTGCTCCACCTTTAACCTCTACTGTCGCATGCCTTCCCCAGGAGTTCTGGGATGCAACCTGCTTCCTTGGAATCAAAGACTCATGCCTAGCAGTGTAGGCTCTAACACCTGCATTGTAAACCTTAGTTAATGCTCCTTGTACTGCTACTATGGCAGAACATGTTGACCTTTCAACTCTTGTGGGTTCTAGAGGACAAACAATTATCCCTACTATGATAGCATCCTTATCTTTCCAATCAACTGGTGACTGCTTGTAAACCTACTCTTTGACCTTCTACTGATCCATCTGAACTCCATCAGTCAAAACTAAAATTACCTTCAAATTGTGATCCTAAACAACCCTACTCCTTGAGGTATCCTCAGCTTTCTTTGTCTCTGCTTCATTGATCTGGACAAACTCTTTCTTACCTACCAAGATGACCTTGGCTGCCTTCTTTGCTTCAACATCCTCGTGCAATGGTGTCATCACAAAAGTTCTCCCATCCTTCTTGATGGTGTAGGTGTTAGCATATCCATCATACAATGCTCTTCTGTCAAATTGCCATGGCCTACCCAAAAGTAGGTGACAACATTCCATGGGCAAAATGTCACATAAAACTCTATCTTGATATTCCCCAATCTGAAAATCAACATATGCTTGTTCATATACCAAAAGTGATTGACTATCACTAACCCAAGATGCTTTGTAAGGGGTTTGATGTGGAATCCTTTCCATTTTCAACTTATCCACCATTTCCTGAGATACCATATTGTCCGTCGAACCAAAATCTATTACTACCTTGCATATTTTACGTTTGCTTTTGCAAGTGGTCCTAAAAAGTGCTCTCCTTTGTAGCATGTCCTTGGATGTCTTCAAGAGTGTTCTCCTTAGCATCAATGCTTCTCCATCTTGACATGGTGCTGCACTCCCCATTGGAGAGTTAACACTTTCATCTACCTCCTCTTCTTGCACATATTGAACCCTCTTTTCATTCTTCCTATCACCTCCTGATGATGAACCTTGCCTTTCTGGACATTTGAAAAATGGGTGACCAATTTCATTACAATGATAACATCTCCTAGTGAAAACATTCAAACCTCTACCACCTCCAAATCTGCCTCTTGCGCCTTTCTAGCCACCCCTAAAATTAGACTACTCTAGTCCTTTACTAGCCTCTTCTTAGTTCTCATCAACTTGTCTTGGTGTAGGAGCTGATTCTCTCCCCCTTATATTAATGCCTTTTCCCCTTATGGACTTATCCTGTCTCCTTTTCATCTTCTCCTCAATCTTGATTGCTATTTGGTAACATTCTTCTACACTCCTAGGGTTAGCCAAAACTAATTCATCTTGTATATTCAATCTCAAACTAGCCAAGTATCTAGCAACCTTTTCAACCTCATTCTCATGATGACTAGACCTCATACTCAATTTATAAAATTCCACAGTATATGCTTTCACTTCCATTTCCTTTTGTCTTAAAAATTGAAGCTTTTTAAACATTTGAACATAATCCTTAGGTAAGAATTTACCTTTGATCCTTGCGACCATCTTGTCCCATGAAGAAATCTTTGACTTACCCTGCTTTCTCCTCTTTGACTGTATGTAATCCCACCATACCAAGGCATGACCTCCCAATTTGGTCTTTGCAATCTTTACCTTCTTCTCCTTAGGAACCTCCTCACATTCAAAATGATTATCTAATGCAGCAATCCAATCAAGTAACTCTTCCTCATTTAAACTTCCATTATACTTTGGAACATCAATCTTTACCTTAGGTTTGTCATTCTTGACTGCCCTTAACAATTTTGCAAATCTCTGATCTTCAGGATTTAGATCTTCATCTACATCTTCAGATTCTTCCCCATCCTCTTCTGGTTCACTTTCTTCCACTTCCTTTCTTTCGTTTGTCTCCAAGGCTGCAAGCCTGGCTTGAAGGGCTTCTATAATCTCTTTCATCTTCCTCATCTCTTTAGCATGCTTTTCCTTCATCTCTTTCAACTCTCTAGCAGTGCCAATAGTTTTCAGAGGCATCTTGCTAACTTGTTTCTGCAACCTCTTAGTTCTTCCTCAACTCTCCTTCTACCTTCTCAATGACAAAACCGAACACACAACAGCCTAGACCTTTTGTTGAGCTCTGATACCACTATGATGCATAGCCAATACTCTATCTTACAAACTGATCAGCAAGAGGGTGGTCCATGTTTTGGCAATCTACTCCTATCGGCCAAACATTCTTCATCGGCTACCTTACCTTTTATCTCCCTGACGCCCTAGCTCTCCCCGATGTATGTCTTTGCACTACTTGCCTATCGGCAAGACTATCTTCATTGGTGAACACTTATAACCCTTAGCCGATGTACCAACTCTTCCTGATAACATGCATTGTCAGTGTGACCTTCCTCGTCGGTGAGTGCTTTGAATATGCTCCCGATACACTGATGGAAAACAGTTTGTATCTACTTCAGTTGACCTGTGATCATCGGTTTCCTTCACCATTGTTGCTGGTCGCCTCTTGCACCTGACACAATGTATATGCTCAATATACATTCGAAACATACAACCCGAATATGCATTTAGTGAAGCTGACCATTGACTTTCCTTGTATCTAACTCAATGTACATTCACAATGTACATTCACAACATGCATTCTAAAGATGCATTCCCCCTTTACTCTTGCGACATACACACTCAACAAGCCTTTGTGATATACACACAAAATGTATATCAGACATGCATTTGCGATATACACACAAAATGCATACTCAATGAAACAATGCAAATTTTTGCCGATTTGAACCTCTGCAAACTCTGTAACTTCACAGACCCGTTTCTCCAACAATCATACAGATCTTACACCTCGCCAACCTAGCACATGATGGTGCTAGGATCTATCTGCACCCTGTACACGATCCTGCAAAAATAAAACGAACAAATATAAAATACAAATCAAACTGCACAACCATTCCACCGATTTCGAAGAAATCTAACCGGTGGAATGGATTAAGAATCCATCTCGGCCACAAAATAACAAATTGATTGCATAGAGAAAACCTAATGAATTCAAATGATAGAAAGATGCACAACATAGAACTTTTTTATTATGCTTTCTAGAAAATGTGCATACAGATGCTCTGTTTCTTAATTACAAATCACACTGATCTCTGATCTCTCTAATCTCAACTACAACTACAACTCACTACAATCAATTTGATCTTGACCATTTATCTACTTGCCCTCAGTAGTACTGAATTGACTCCAAGCGGCTGGGAGATCTAACAACCTCCAACGGCCGAACAACCTCCTAATTGTCTAACAACCCTTGTGATTATAGATTCGACAAGTGTCCTTGGGACTTACAACATAAACCTAGATACAAACTAAAATAACATGCATTGGTCAAACAGACCTTATTACATGAATGGTCTTTTAGGACCTTATTGGAAACATCAAAATGACATTTAAACACAACATGAAATTAAATGCCTCATGGGGGCCACTGTGGATTAGGTGCTCCTGTACCAGATGCTCTCAATGTCAGGGGAAGGTCTAGGGAAAGAGGACCGAAAGGAGATTAGAAAGGGTGTAAGGACAAGTCCAAGGGTCGGTCTAAGACTCCTAGGAAGAAGAATAGAGATAAGTGTTGGAACTGCAGTAAAAGAGGACATATGAAGAAGGAGTGCAGGAACCCAAAGAAATAGTGAGAGAGTGCTTCAGATAAGTCCTCGAATGCAGGTGAAGATGTTTTAATTTCTTCATGCAATGTTGTTTCTAATGAAAAATGGTTGGTTGACTCAGGATGCTCGTTTCATATGACCCCGCATAAGGAATGGTTCTCCACATATGAGGAAAATGATGGAGCTAATATCTACCTTGGAGACAACTCTACATATCTAATAGTTGGGAAAGGCAAGGTATTGTTGTGTTTTAGTGATGGGAGAATTAAAACCCTCCCTGATGTTTATCATGTTCCTAGATTAGCTAGAAATTTGATTTCTATTTCAAAGCTGAATGATTTGGGAATGTATGTGACTTTTGACAAGCATGGTTATAGATTGGTGAGAGGGAACTTGGTGGTAGAGAAGGGGAAAAGATTGGGAAACCTGTTCAAGCTTGAAGCCACTACAATTTGTAATGCCTCCTATGTATCTAAGGCTAGTACTAAATTTACATGTATGTTGTGGCACCGTACATTGGGCCACACTAGCAATAATGTTTTGAAAACTATTAAGAATAAAGATTTGTTGGATGATCTCTCTTATTCTGATGAGCACTTTGATTTTTGTGAGCATTGTGTGTTTGGTAAACAAAATAGAAAATCATTTCCTTTAGGAGGCAATAGAGCAAAAGAGAAGTTAGAAATTATTCATACAGATGTGTTTGGACCTGTGGATAATGATTCTATCAGAAAATCAACTATTTTGTCACCTTCATTGATTACGTGTCCAGATTTACATGGATTTATTTTATGAAACATAAATCTAAAGTTTTCACTAAGTTTAATGATTTTAAAGTCTTAGTAGATAACCAATCAGGTTTGAAGATAAAAATATTAAGATCTGACAATGGAGGGGAATATTGCTCTAAGGAATTTGATGAGTTTTGCAAGCATGTAGGTATTATCAGACAAAAGACAACTTTGTATACACCACAATTGAATGGTGTTGCAGAAAGGATGAACTGAACAATCATGGAAAGGGCCAAAAGTATGCTAAGTGATGCACAGTTGGATAAATTCTTTTGGGCAAAGGCTGTGTGTACTGCTTGCTACTTGTTAAATAGATCTCCTTATAAGGCTCTTGATTCTACGCCTTATGAAGTGTGGATAGGTAAGAAACCTTTTGTTTCACATTTAATGGTTTTTGGTTGTGAGGGTTTTGTTCATGTGCCTAAGGAAAAGCGATCTAAGTTGGATCCAGAAGTTGAAAAGTGTACATTCATTGGGTATGGTGATATTGTCAAAGGTTATAAGATTTGGAATCCACTAACCCGTAAGATTATCTATTCTAGAGATGTTATTTTTGGGGAACTTAGAGCTATTTCTGAACCTGAGCAGCCAAAAGATAAAGATGAAAAGGTAAAGAGAGTGCACTTTGAGTTAGAGTAGCAAGATGCACCTCAGGAAGAACAAAATGATGGATTGGGGGGTGAAGAAGAAGAAGAAGATCCAAGTACTTCTAATGAAGATGAGTCTATTGTTACAGAAGAAGTTGGTACAAATGATCATGCAATAGAACAAGTTGAGACTCTTACTCCACCCTTGAGGAGATCCACAAGACAACAAAATCCAGTTGAAAGGTATAGCCGACCAGATTTTCATTGTGTATTTACTTTATTGAGTACTAACAATGAGCCTAGATCTTACAGGGAAGCTATTCTTTCATATGATAGTGAGTCTTGGTAGTTATCCATGCAGGAGGAGATGATGGCTTTAGACTCTTGTAACACCTAAGATCTTGTTTGTTTGCCCAAAGGAAGAAAGGCCATAGGTTGTAAGTGGGTCTTCAAGAAGAAGTTTGGAGCAGACGGGTCGTTGTAGAAGTACAAGGCTAGACTGGTAGCCAAGGGCTAATCCCAAAGAGAGGGAGTTAATTTTGGTGAGATTTTATCTCTTGTTGCTAAATTGACTTCTATTAGATTTCTTTTATCCATTGCTGTAGCTTATGATTGGGAGATTGAGCAAATGAATGTTAGGCCTGCATTCTTACATGGAGATCTTGAGGAAGAAATTTATATGCAACAACCTACAGGTTTTGAGGTAAAAGGGAAAGAGAAATGGGTTTGCAGGTTAAAGAGGTCTCTCTATGGTTTAAAACAGTCCCCCAGAATGTGGTATCAAAAGTTTGATTCATTTGTGTTGAAATTGGGTTTTGTTAGAAGCGAGGAGGATCATTGTGCTTACATTCATTGTATTGATGATTCTATATTGGTTATTGCATTGTATGTTGATGAAATGTTATTTTTCAGCAATACTAAGGGTATGATCAATGAGCTTAAATCCCAACTTTCAGGTGCATTTGATATGAAGGATCTTGGAGATGCCAGGTATATTCTGGGGTATGGAGATTAATAGGGATAGAGGTAATAGAAAGCTTTGGCTTTCACAAAGTAAGTATGTGAATACCATTTTACAGAGATTTAGTATGCATGATTGTTACCCAGTTAGAGTTCCTTTACCCATTGGTACTAAGCTTTTGTTAGATGTGTCCAAAGACCGAGGATGATCTTGAGGATATGTCTAATGTGTCATATGCTAGTGTTGTAGGGAGTTTGATGTATGCAATAGTTTGCACTAGGCCAGATATTGCCCAAGCAGTGGGAGTTTTGAGCAGATTTATGTCTAACCTTGGTAGACAACATTAGAATTATGCAAAGAGGGTGCTTAAATATCTTGCAAGTACTCCTGATTATTGTTTGGTTACTCTAGTACTGATAGTGTTGAAAAATCTTTGGACATACAGAGTTTTGTTGATTCAGATTGGGCAGGTGACTTGGATAGTTGAAGGTCCACTAGTGGCTATGTGTTTACTCTATTTGGAGGAGCAGTGAGTTGGGTGAGTAAGAGGTAGCCCACAGTTGCTTTGTCCACCATAGAAGCAGAGTATATGGCTGCTACCCATGTCTCTAAGGAGGTAGTTTGGTTGAGGAGACTGTGTACAGGTATTGGAATTGATTACAGGATCATTCAGATTGGTTGTGATAGCTAGAGTGCTATATGTTTGGCCAAGAATCCCATGTATCATGCTCAGACTAAGCATGTTGATGTTAAGTATCACTTTGTTCAAGAGTTGGTTGCAAATGGACAGATTGAGTTGAAGAAGATAGATACTCAGGAGAATGTTGCAGATTCACTAACCAAGCCTGTGAGCATAGAGAAGATCGTGTGGTGCAGGGAGTCCATGGGCCTTGTTTCTAGTGTCTGATTATATTTCATTTGATTTCCTATGGGTTGATTTACAATGTATAATGTCAAGTGGGAGAATATTAGAATAAGGTGGCATTAACCTTGTAAATTCCAATATTGTATTTATCCCATTTATTATTTACTATTTTGTAATTACCCATAAGGGAATGAGGTAGTCTCATTGATAGTGGTTATTTCAGAGTTACCGACGGGAGTTACGGAGTAATGTTGACTGTTGGCAAATGTAAAAATCATGAGTAAATGAGGGTAGGCATTCCCCTTGGAGAATCTACTATTTTTAGCTTGTATGACAACTTGTCATAATGTGGTGTAAGTGGATTTATGGTAGCTACAAGTTGTCATAAGATTCCATGCATGTATGACGCATGCAACACCCATTATTAGTTGCGGTTTCTATTTTTAGACTCAGGTGCCCATATTGGGAAGATTCTTTGTTAGTGGTATCTACGATAGTTATGACGTGTCATAAGATGCTTTTACATTCTATTCTTGGACCTGGGTGCCCAGCCTTGCATGCACAATTTATTGTCACTTGGTGGTTGCATGTATGACACCATTTAATGCTTGCATGTGGGGTTGTTGGAGGAGAGAGAAAGTGGACGCCCAAATTGGAGGGAAAAATCCTCTATAAATATTTTCCATTGTATTTGTTGTTGCATGTGAGATTTTTGGTACTCAAGTGCTGTCAGAATACTGTCAGATTGAAGACTAGTGGAGAGGGTTAGATAGTGATTGTATTGTACAAATCTTTACAGATTAATACAAGCTTGTGCCTCTTTCCTGGTGGAGTTTTTTACCCGCAAGGGTTTTCTCCATGTAAACACTGTGTTGTGTTTAGTTTTCTCTTTTGAATGTTTTTGGGTTTGTATATTTTCTTTTGCATGTTACAATCTCCATTGGTAATACACAGTTAAGATTGCAGAAATTACATTTGAATTAGATTTCCACTTGTGTAGTTATGCGTTTCATTTCTAACACCTTATTTAAATGTAATTGAACTTTAGGATCATTATCTACTGAGAAATTTTTTATCAATTCAGAGTAAAGTACTTCATAAGCCACATGGCCAAAGATTGCCATGCCTAAGTGTTGTCCTAATTATCCCCTTTACTTCTCCCTTATTTAAATGTAATTGAGCTTTAGGGTCATTATCTATTGAGAGAATTTTTATCAATTCAGAGTAGATATGTTGCTGATGATGGTGGTTGAGACAACAATAGTCACCCCTCGTACATACATCTGGTTGTTCTTTAGATTGGAGAGCTAGGAATTCATCCACAATGTCCTCTTGGTAGCCTTCAATTTTCTCTAAGAACTCCAACCATCCAACAGTTCTTAAAACATCAGCTGAGGCTTGATCTTGAATCAATCCTTCTAATGTCTCAAGCTAAGATTTCTTCTTGATTCCCATTCTATACTTGACAATAAATTACTCCCCCTTCCTTTGTTCCCTTACTTTCAAAACCCTCAACTTTAACCTCCTTCCTATCATTATCTCCCACCGGAATGATGTTCCCTCTAAAGCTCTTTCTCTGCTATTACATAACAACCCTATCTCCAGAGCTCCCCTATTTTTGTAGAATGAATTTACCTCTACTTGTTCTTTGCACTCTAGAGTTGGAAAACTTCTATTTGTTGTGACTAATGACTACTTCTCGGCTTAAGAGGAAGTATTTGTTTGAAATTTTCAAAAAAATGAGGGTTAATCATGAATGTAGGAGGATTATGACACTCTAGAGCAGATGTGTCAATTTGGATAGTTAAGGTGACATGCATTGGATGGAGATAGGAATAATGGCAGCGACATGTGTCCAAGTAAATTGCACGAAAATAGAAAATGAAAAAACCTGTCATAATTAACTAATGCAAGAGAAATACCTAGATTACCATTTGTAATGATTAGACAATATGTATGGGTTGTTGTGTCATTGCCTTCATCAGATATGATGTGATTCCACCTTTGTGTACAACTTCCCATCACTTGTCATGATGTCAACAATGAGTAGACTGGCAAGTTTCTCTGATGATGGATGTGACTATTGTGCCAGTAGATGACATCATCAAATGATGTGGAGATAATGCTTAGCCGGTAGCTTGATATGATGAATGCTCAATGTGGCTTCCCCTTTTTGAAAGTGGGATGGGAGTCATGATGATCTTATTACCTTTTTTATGCCCCCACTTTGATGTTTGGAAAGGTGGGCCCTGGAGGTTGGAATTCTCTTCATCTGCTAAAGCACTAGAGGTGCTCCTAGTTGGCTTTGGAGATGCACCTGGTTAGCTCTAGAGAAGCACCTGGCTAGCTTTAGAGAGGTTTATGATGGATTCCTACATGAAAATTAAGAGAATCGCCATTTGTTGTTTTTCAATTCCCTAGGCAAGAAAAACCACCATTTGACTGGGTTTCAATTGTCCTCTTTATTTTTTCTTTCTTTTTTTTTAGAAGGGCCACCATTTACTAGTTTTCAGCCCTTCTTTTATTTCATTTTTTATTTTCCTTTGAATCTTTTCAGTTTGTGGCAGAAGATGTGACCTCTGTCACCAAACACAGATCCTTGGTAAACTCCTCTTTTGTAGCTAGTCTTTGATAGAGGTGAATTATGTGACCATTTACTAAGAATGTGTTTTCTCCTCCATCAATGGATGCCAGCAAAACTGTCCCATTTTCATAAACTTCTTTGATTTGGTAAGGTCTCATCCAATGAGTTTGTAGTTTCCCCTTGAACTTTTAAAACTTTGAATCATATAAGAGAACCCAATCTCCTTGCTAAAATGTCATCTTCTTGATGTGCTAGTCATGCCATTGTTTTCTCTGATGCTGAATGAGTTATGTCTATTGTATGGCCTCCATTATGATTTCATCCAATTCATTGAGTTGAAGAATCCTATCTTGTTGTGCTATAGATAATGGCAGTCCAATGTCTAGTGATGTCCTTAGTGTCTAAAACTCAAACTCTATGGACAATATAGGTTTCTTTCCATAGACAAGTTTATAGGGTGAGAACTTGGTTGTTGAATTCCATCTAGTGTTGTAAGCCCGAACTGCTTCAGGTAACCTGTTGGCCCAATCTTTCCTATTCATGGCCACTATCCTTGTCAAAATATTTTCCAGCTCTCTATTTGTCACCTCTACCTACCCATTTTCTTAAGGATGGTAAGGTGAAGACTTCCTATGCTTAATGTAGTATAGATTTGTGAAATCTTGTATCACTTGAGAAGTAAACTATGAACCTCTATCTATACCTATTGATCTTGGGGCTCCAACCTTAAGAAGATTTTGTTATATAGGAAATCAACAACTTTTTCTTCTCTTGCAAATTGTAGTTCTTGAACTTCTGCCCATTTGGTTACATAATTTGTGCATACCAAGATATATTCCTTTCTTGAAGATGTTGTAGAAATAGGCCCCACAAAATCTAGGCCCCATTGCTCAAATGGTTGTAAAACCACTTGGGGTTGCAGTGACATTTCCTGGGTGAAAGTTGGTTGACCCATCCTTTGGCATTGATCACATTGCTTCACATACCTCTTGGCATCCTTGTGGAGAGATGGCCAGTAATAACCAGCTCCAAGGATTTTGTGGATATTCATCCTTTATGAGGATTAATGTCTACCTGAGGGTTCATCATGACATTCCCTTAATACATCAAAAATTTCATCATCTCTCAAGAACCTGCGTAGCACAAAGTCAAAACCACATTTAAACAACAAACCATTCAACCATTTGTAAGATAAAATTTGTTTTACCAATCTCTTTTTCTATTTAGAAGTGAAATGAGAAGGAAACAAGCATGTAGCCAAGAAATTTGCCATATCAGCAAACCAAGGTGTAATGGAAGAAAATACAAATAGATGTTCATCTAGGAACATATCTTCCACCGACTGGTTTTCTCCACCTGTATGTAACCTTGACAAAAATTCAACAACCCAATTGAATTTTTTTGGGTTATCTATGATAGTAATATCAAATTCTTGCAATAGCTATAGCCATCTGATTATTCTTACACCTACTATAAGTGTGTTCATTAAGTATTTAATGGCTACATGATCAGTGTGCACAAAAATTTTATATCCTATGATGTAATGCCTAAATTTGTTAATAGCATATATGACTACCAGGAATTCCTTTTCATTTGTTGTGTAGTTATTTTCAGTAGGGATAAGGTTCTTACTTATGTAGTAGATTGCATGCATGCCTTCCCCTTCCTCTTTTTGTCCTAAAATTGCCCCTATTGACTCATTTGAAGCATTTTTTTGGATGTAAAAGGGGAGATTCCAATTAGGCACCCTTAAAATAGGTGTGATTGTAAGTTTTTCTTTAATGGTTTCAAATGTTGTTTGGGAGTCTTTTGTCCACTCAAATTTAGTATCCCTGGTCAGCAGGGAAAACATAGGGGCAACTATCTTGCTGAAATTTTCTATGAATCTCCTATAGTATCCTACATGACCTAGGAAACTTCTAACATCAGTTTGGTTCTTAGGTGGGGGTAATTGTTTTATCACTTCTACTTTGTTTTGATCCACTTTGATTCCTTTTGCTAATAGGTGATGTCCAAGGACAATTCCTTCTTCTACCATCATAAAGCATTTCCCATGGCTTAAGGATAGATGATTTTTCTCACAACATTGTAACACTTTATCTAGGTTCTTGAGGGCTTCTTCAAAGGTGTTCTCATACATAGTAAAGTCATCCATATAGACCTCCATAAACTCATTGGCTAGTTCAACAAAAATGGCTAAAACAACCTTTTGAAAGGTAGATGGAACATTACATAGGTCAAATGGAAGGACTCTATATGCAAAAGTTCCCCATGAACATGTGAAGGTAGTTTTATCCTATTCTTCTAGTGCTACTTGGATCTAGTTGTACCCACTAAACCCATCTAGGAATGAAAAGTACATTTTCCTTGCTAAGTTTCCTAGCACTTGATCAATGAATGGTAAGGGAAAATAATCTTCCTTTGTGGCTTTGCTTAGCTCTTTATAATCAATGCATACTCTCAATTTCCCATTCTTCTTAGGCACTATAACCAAGGGGGAAACCCACTGACTATCTGAGATAGGATAGATGAATCTAGCCTATAACAATTTCTCTATCTCAGTTTTGACAATGTCTTTAAGTGCAAGGTTTAACCTTCTTTGGGGTTGTCTAACAGGTTTGGTATCTTCTATGTATATGTGATGGGTATAGATCTCAGGAGGGATGCCCTTCATATCTTGATATTCCCAAGAAAAATCTATTGAATGGGAGGTAAGGAGATCAAGAAGCGCCCCTTCTTACTGTGTTGTCAGTTGAGTGTTGATGTTCAATATTTTCCCAAGTAAGATCATGACCTATTTTGTAATCAGTTCCATAGATGTCCCTAACCCACATTCTAGAGTCATAGTGTTAAGAGGGAAAGAATGTGGAAGCAACATATGGAAAGTAGCTAGGTCTTTATAGAAGGTTTCCCCACAAGGAATGATATTAGCAAGGGTACAATTGGTAGTAGTCAGAAATTATTTCCTTAAGCCTTGGGCTAAGTCCATTGTATCTTTTCCAATGAGAATATGAGTTATATCTTTAGGTGTGTCATAGTTTACTTCCTCTTCTAACTCACCCAAGTGTTCCTTGATGGTAACCATAGCTACGGAGGCACTATTTTCCATGTTGTTAGGCTCATCTACCCACACTTTTCCTAAATAATGTATAGATGGTTTAGTTTGAGGGTACAAGGAGATTTTCTTCATGTCCAAGCCATTTGAAATGACCATATCTCTAGTTCTGCAATCAATGGATGCTACTGTAGTAGCAAGCCATGGCCTCCTTAAAATTAGAGGATACTTGGATTCCTTTGATTTCTAGGCTCTAATATCAAAAAGTCCACTAGGAATTCCCATGAATCTACAACAACTGGGACATTAGTCAACACCCCTTTCAGAATGGCTACTAATTGATCAACCAATTGTATAATTGTGGGTGTGGTTTGAATGCTTGTAAGGGACAATTTATCTAGGGTGTGAACTGACAATGTGTTTATTGCTGCTCCCAAGTCAACTAGAACATTGGATATTTCAACTCCTGAAATGTGGACTGTTATGACAGGGTTCCCAGGATCCCCATACTTTAGGAGTAGCATTTTCCCCACTAGAAGATCCACTACTTTTCCTTCCACCTGAATGGTGGTAGAAAAGTTTTTCTTCCTGCCCCGAGTCTTGACACAATGCTGCTTGATAAATTGATTCAGTTCAGGAACATCCCTGATTGCTTGGAGGAGTGAAATTTTAATGTTTAGCTACCTAATTTCTTGTAGAAGTTTTGATTCAATGTTAGGTTGGACTTGTTTTTGTAGGACTATTTTTTGAGGTACATGTTCTTTGAGCCATTTTGGGTATGGTACCCACCTTTCAGTCTCCAAAGCAACTCTAGAGGTGATCTTCAGAGCTGTTCCTTTAGGAGGAACTCCAGAGTTACTTGAGGGTTGTTTTGTGGTATTTTTCTATAGTAATCCTTTCTTGGAGTCGAATGGATGGATTTTCAGTTCCATGTCATTAGTTACTTCAACTATGAGTTGGGGAGATGGTCTTTAAAGTGCTTTCCCAAAATGTAGCTGGAGGTAATTTAGATAACTAGTGTTTACACTAGTCATATTTTCTTGCTCAATCATGTAAACAGTTGCTCCCTATTTATTTCTTGGGTTTGCTACAGGTTGAGCTGGTAAGGGTGGTTGACTAACTAGCTCATTTTAAGACTTTCCCTATGTGTTTGTGCATCCAATTAGGAGTGCTTGTTGTTGGGGTTGGAAATGTCTAGGTTGTCCTTGGAAGTGTTGATTGTAACCCTGTTGAGGACCCCACTGAGGCTACATGTTTTGTGGTCCATATTGTGATGGGAATTGTTGTGGCCACTATTGGTTACCCCAAGGTTAGTTTTTCCACTATTGGTTTTTCCATTGCTAGCTTAACCAATCTTGTGGTATCCATGGATGAATATTTTGAGGTCCCTGCTAGGTTGGATTCCATTGGTTATTTCCCCAGTTTGAAGGGCCCCTATAAGAAGCCTAATTTGGGTACTGGTTATATGGGAAATGGTCAATTTGTTTATGCCCTACATAATTCAACTCCTCTTCTATTATGGCATTCTTTTTAATTAGCTTTTTTAAGGATTGGAGTTGAACATAGTGATTACTAGAGTGTTCTTTGTCACAAATCTGGTAGATCTCAGATTTATCCAATGGGCACTCTCTCAAAAGGTGTTTGTTTCTACATCTAGGATAGTAGATTGACATGGGTTCAATTGTTCTGTTTTGTTCAGTTGTTCTAGTTTTTGACTATATCCCATCTAAGGTGGTATTCAACTGAACTAAGATATCTGTTTTTAGGTTTGCAAACTCCTCCATTAACTATCCTATATCATTTTTACCTTTTAGAGACCTTGGTGTTCTTACTCCATCTTGTGTTCTGGAGTAGTTTCTGTAGATTTCCTCTATTTCAAGCATGTCCATTTTGTTGATATTTCCTTTTTCCATTAGATCCAATGCTTTCTTTGATTCTTTATCCAATCCTTTTATAAATAAAGTTTTTGCCAAGTCATGGGCTATAGGGTTGCCATATCTTCTAAGGGCAAAGTTGAATCTATCTAGGTAGTCCTCTAATATTTCATCCTCTTTCTATTTTGTCCTAA
This sequence comes from Cunninghamia lanceolata, assembly GCA_027924645.1. Classification (NCBI taxonomy): domain Eukaryota; kingdom Viridiplantae; phylum Streptophyta; class Pinopsida; order Cupressales; family Cupressaceae; genus Cunninghamia; species Cunninghamia lanceolata. The sequence goes on along the minus strand of BSBN01000635.1, from coordinate 11,732,786 downwards.
AAAACTCTTCCTTTCTATCACTGATTTTGCAATAGTATTTGTATTTGTCCAAGAACTCATCTTCCATTTGTTCGCATGAGCGGATAGAATTAGGGGCTAAGCCCATGAACCACCTCATGGTAGAGTCTTTCAATGTAGATGGTAAAAGTTTGAGTTTTTGGTTATTAGATCCATAGTCATATGTTTGACATAAGACCTTAAACTCAAAAAGAAACTAATCTGGATCCTCAGAAGCAAGTCCTCTAAATGTTAGCAAGTTTATAGGTGAAATGATCTTCATAGGGGCATTGTCCCTGAGAGCAAGGACAATGGAGTATGTAAAGGTTCTTGCATTCTCCTGCAGAGGGTTTGTTGGGTTATTATGATTATCCCCCACATCTAATGATTCTTCTTGTGATGCTTCTTCCTTCCAAGATTTAGTTTGAGTTTCTGGTAAAATGGATCCTCTTAACAGATCTGGCTGGTGTTTCTCTTGCAATTCTTGAATATACTTAGAAAGTGAAACGTTTTGAGGACTTGTGGGGGTATCTAATTGTGGTGTGATTTCCAATGTAGGTTCTAAATGTTCTTCTTCCTTTTCAAGAAGATCTTGTCTTACCCTACTGCTTTCACCTGTAGTTTGTTGCTTGGGTGTTTGTTTGATGTATCTACCTTTTGGATCCCTAGATCTAACCATACAAAATTAATCTAAAAGGAACTATTAACTAGGGTCACTTATTAACACACATTCCTAGCAATGACGCCAAAAATGACAAGGGTCATTGTACCTTGGCATTTAATCATATTTTATGTGTTAAATCTAGGGTTGTGTCCATGGCTATTTGTAATAAGAAACCTAATAATCAACAATCCATAACTAATCTACTAAAATGAACTTCCCTAATTAATCAAACTAATGCTTCTAATTATCTTCTTGAAAGGAAAACCTGATCTAAGGACTGAAACAGTAATTTGCTGAAAGGATCTATCTAATTCACACAAAAGTTGAAAACATGCATTAAACAAAAACAAGATTGCTTTAACAATGATTGTTCTATCTTATGAAAATAGGAAAACTATGCTTAATGAAAATTGCAATAAGATAATAAAGCAAAGATACTAGCCTCCTATCTATTAGTGGGAGTGGGCCCTTGCTCCACACCTTCAGAATTGAAGGCTAAACAAAGAACTCAGAACAAAACTATAATACTACTACTTTCCTTAATTCAGTCTATCTGAAGTATATTGTATAAAAAATATATGTTTCTGCTGAAGATTGAAATTACATAAACAACTGCTAAAATCCTAATAATTTATTCTGTTGTTCACATCCATATATATATATCAGTCTGAGTGACATAATATCTCTGGAGTTAACTACTTTACCTAACAATTCAACTGGAAATATAAACAATCTCTTATTCTAATTAGAACTAAAATACGCAACTGTCTATCAAGAGTATAATCATGCAAAGTCTTAGAAAGGACTTAAGTGACACTGAAGGTGTCACTAAATCCAAAGTTTAACTTATAACAATAATAGGCTGCAAGGCCTTGATAAAAAGGAACTTGACTTCCCAAAATAGCGAACTATAAGAAATCTTCTACTCTCATGCAAAAATAAATAAAAGTGTATTTTGTCCCTGTGGACCACTGGAGTCATTTGCTAGGACACTCAGGGTTAGATAAGTAGACTTCGTAGCTCCTCATAAGCCCTAGAGATTCTAGTAATCAATGGTGCTAAAGACTTTGTGCAGCTCCAAAGACGCTTCCAAAACCTGCTAAGACACAACTTTGGATATTACCATCTTCTATGGTCTACTGCATCACTCTAGAGATCCTCCAACAAGCTGGAAAATGTTGAAGTGTCATGTGGTGTCCTTTGTGCTTGGTTCCGAAGGTAATTAGGATCACCTCTGGAATTCCTCAAAACTGCCTTCCGCCTACGCAATAGATACATATGAAACCAAAAAGAGACAATTCTGCATAATTTCATCAGTTTCACTACAACATAAGTCTTCTCATCAAAACAATAACCTTCAGTATTTTCATCTCTTATTAGCACAATTAAAATAGGACTTCTCAATTCCTATATAGTGCAATTACCAAGATAGGTAGTGTATAAAGATGAGAAGAAGGAAGTAAAAATGTATATTTAGATGAGTACTACCTAACACTCATCAATGAGTCTATAGTCCCACATACTGATAAACCAATGGTGGAACCTACAGTTCCCCCATTTCTGCAAATATATTGTCACCTGTACAAACACCCTTTTTAGAGCATTCAACCTATCTGACTCGCAACCATTCAAAACAAGATGAAATGCAGGATACATAACCTATAGCTTCTGAGACACAACCTGCAGCATCTACAGTTTCCAAGACCACTTTTGTAAAGAACCCCCTTCCACTTCCAAAACTAACAAGAAAATGAGGGAACCTTCATCCTCCTCTAAGGCCAAAAAAAAGCACCCCTACAATCACCAAGGCATTCACACTGCCTGAAGAGCAAGGGGGTCACAGGAGCTAAAAATCCTCCTAAGCAGAAGAGGGTGGTTTTTGTGGAAATTGATACAGATTCAGAAAGGGAAAAATCTATTTATTGACTGGGAACATTTGAACAAGGCATAATTCATGTATATGGAAGCGGATATAGATTTAGAAGAGGAAGATTTGTTTATAGCCAAGAAATGGTCCAAACCTTGCAGTGGTACAAAGGATCAAGAAATACCAGTTTCCTTTGCTGAGTCTCAAGAAGAAGAATTATTGTTGGAAGTAGAAGGAAAAGCTGATGAGATGCAAGAAACTCTTAAAAGAATTAAGGAATTAGAGATGTAGCTACAAAGATATCAACACAAGGAACTTGGGTTGGACAAAAGAGTGAAGGAATTGGAGAGATAACTGCAAAGTTATCAACAGAAAGAGATAGGACTGGACCGATTGGCTCAAATGGCCATTATGAAAATAAACAAGAAGGGCCCAGAGCCTAATTAGTAGAGTATTCCTCAGGAAGGAGCTACACAACCAACCCTGGTAACCTATAGTTTGAGACTGTGGGAAAATATGTAAGAATTAGATAAATTGCAGCATAAAATGAGAAAGAATCATGGAAAGGAGATTGAGGAAAAGAATAAGGAGATAAAAAGACTAAAATTTAAAACTGACTAAATGGTTGACATGAATGTGCAACTTATGACCTATGTAGACCTTATGTAAGGGTTTATGCCTTATTTTTACAAGAACAATATCTAAGTTTTTAGTTCAGTCATTTATATAGTGATCTCCCTATTTCTCTTTTTACATGCATATCAACGAGTTACTGTAGAATTGTACAATTAATTGTGTGAATTTTACTTGTATGAGTTTTCTATTCCATATAATACTACTTGGAATCGCTTAATCTTTGTTGGGGATGTGCATTTGAAGGCTTTGGCATCATTCATATAGAATGAGAATCATAGGGGGATCCTTTGGCAACAATATCATGAGAGGGAGAAATTAATTCCCCTCAAAATAAGGGTAGAGGCCAATGATCCTAATCAAGCAGTAGTGGAGTGGATTAATTTGATCCAGTAGCCTCAGGTAGAGGAAAAAAATCTTGAATGCAAAACAATAGATTACAAGAAATTCAAAAAATTAGCTGATAACACCGATCAAGAGGCATTTAAATTTTCAAGGGATAGGTGGAATGAGTTAACACCAGAATTAAGAAGAAAGGAGCCCCACTCTATTTTAAATTTCTTGGCATCAATCACTAGGGCACACAAATATATTAGGTCATCCATTAACCATGGAATCACTTGGATTCCCTTAGTGTTCCATCCTCATCTCCTCATGTATCCAATTCCACATTAGCAAGGTCAAAAAGCATCATGAGAAGTAGCAGAGTAGGCTAGGTGGGAACATATAGCTAAGTAGAAGGGATTGTATCTTAAATGAGGTAAAGGAGTCACAGAACCAATGGATTACAGGATGACTGCACTCTAGTATAATTAGGGGCCCTAAGTTGCTTGATGGTGCAGGGCACCATAGGTCTTATTAAAGAAAATTGCTAGGTGTTAGTATTTTGGTAGGATGAAGTCATGTTTTTGTTTGTAATAAGGTCCTTGAGACCATTTCTCATGTTGTTAGTAGTTTGGAGTCATTCTGAAGTCAATTTTGTAAATGTTGCAAAAGTTGTCAAAACAACTTTGCATTTTTGCATTTTCAGGAAGTTGAACGATTGGTCTTTCAAAAGTCAGTTGTGTTTAGTTGGATATGGTTGGTAAATGCTAAATATGCTTTGTAATGGTGAAGACAAGGTTCGGGTGTGCACTTTGAAGATTGAGCATCAATAAAATATTGTTTTCAGAGTTTTTTCCATGTGTTTTTGCTACTACAAGAGATAGTATGGCCTTGTGCGACCTGTAAGTGGTCTAAACTTCATTGGAGTTAATGTGGAATTAAATCTATTCTCTGACAAACTTGGTTTCATTGAATTTCATTCAAATTTGAGTATTTTAGATGGAATTATTCTAGACTATTTTGAAACCCTAGGTTTTAGTGTTTTGAGTGAAGAAAATGAGTTTTTGAGCCATTCCACCAGTGAAAAGGCTTGAGAACTGGTGGAATGGAAGTAGTTAGGTTGTGTTTTGTGTTCATGTTGTTTGTAGGAGCAGGGGAGGGAGATTGATGACAGTGTGTTGACGCCCTAGGCTGAAAACTCATGTTTTTAGGCAATTAAGTTGCATAAGGGTTAGGATTTGTAGAGAAACTCCTTGGAAGGTGTTTGTAATGCTTGAAAAGGTTGAGGCAAACCCAATTTGAAATAATTGGAGTCTTGGTTTAAAGATTGGAATCCTGGAGATCAAAAACACTGTAGTGACCTATTTGCACAAGCCTAATTAGGCCTCTTATCAAGTGGGATGGTCAATTTTAAGGTCTCGTGTTACAAAACAACCACCCTTAAATTTTGGATATGTTTTAAAACTCCCAAAAGGGTACCCTAAACAAGTTTTGGATTGTGGGTTGGAGTTGTTTCCTGCAAGATATGCCACAAAAACCCTGTTTGTTGTCCTACAAGGGAAATAGGACATTATGAAGGTAATCACTAAGTTGGGACTCTAGAATTTGGAAATTTGATTTTTTTAGTGTTTGTAGAAGTTCTCCACCCTTCTCTACATCAAATTGGTATCAGATCATAGGTTAGGTATGTAAGTGGGAAGGTGTGAAGAAGAAAAGAGAACAAGATGCCTCCAAAAGGTAACCCTATGGCTAGGTAAATGAATGAGATGAAGGAAAAGACTGCAAAGGAGATTAGGAGATTGAAGGAATTCCAAGAGATGGTGGTAGCAAGGCTTGAAGCTATGGAAACCAGTCAAAGGAGAGGTATGGTCATGGATGATGTGAGTGATCAGGAAGAAGAAGAAGAAGAGGAATTGGATCCTAATGAGTAGAAGATGGCCAAGCTACTCAAGGAAGTCAAGGGAGATAGCCACAAGGTAAAGATTGATTTACCTATGTATGGAGGGAACTTGAATGATGAAGAGATTTTGGATTGGATTGTAGCACTTGACAATTACTTTAAATGTGAAGACATACCAGAGGAACAAAAGGTAAAGATAGCAAAAACAAAATTGAAGGGTCATGCCCTATTATGGTGGGATTATGAACAGACTAAAAGGAGGAAGAAAGGCAAGTCAAAAATTGTCTCTTGGGATAGAATGGTGGCAAATATTAAGGGTAAGTTCTTACCGGCTGATTATGCAATTCAATTGTATAAGAAACTTCAAGAACTTAAACAAAGTGATATGGATGTCAAAGCCTATAATAATGAGTTCTATAAGCTGAGTATAAGGGAAGGTCACATGGAGGATAATGTGGAGAAGGTGGCTAGATATCTCAGTGGGTTAAGATTTAACATTCAAGATGAGTTGAGTTTGCATAACCCAAGGACGGTAGAGGAATGTTTTCAATTGGCAATCAAAGCTAAAGAAAAGCTAAAGAGAAGGCAAGACAAACAAACTAAGGGCAGAGGCAGCAATATCAGGGGAAGAGGTTCATTTTCTACTCCAAGATAGTCATATGAAGGCCAAGAGGATGCAAGTAAAGTCCAAGAACAAGTTGTTGATTAGAGAGGTGGATTTAGAGGAGGCAGATCAGGCTTTAGAGGTAGATTTGGAGGTCAAGGAAGAGGATCAAATGCATTCACAGGAAGGTGTTACCAATGTAACAAGTTTGGACATCAAGCATGGCAATGCAAAGAAAATTAGGCCACTACTTCACATGGAGGGGAAAGAAGAAATCAATTGGTGCAAGAAGAGGACAATGAGAGTGTAAACTCTCCATCACAGCATGCTACTCTAGAAGTTGGAGAATCACTAATGGTAAGGAGAACCCTCATCAAAGCACCGGTCGAGAAGGAGCTATCACAAAGGAAGACTCTCTTTAAGACAACTTGTAAGTGCTTGGGTAAGGTTTTTAAGGTTGTAATTGATTCAGGAAGTACAGATAATATGGTTTCAGTTGAGATGGTTGAAAAACTTAAGTTGCCTAGGATACCACAAGCTACTCCTTATAAAGTCTCTTGGTTGAATGAGGGTCAATATGTTTTGGTAAAGGAACAAAGTTGGGTGGAGTTCAATATAAGAGGATACAAAGACAAAGTTTTGTGTGATATACTACCCATGGATGTGTGTCATTTGCTGCTAGGGAGGCCTTGGCAATTTGATAGGTATGCTATGTATGATGAAAGGAGGAATACTTATGACATAGAAAAAGATGGGGTATCCTATACTTTGACACCATTGAAAGAGGAGGATAAAGGACAAACAAAGGGATCTAATGTGATGATGGTAGGTAGGAAGGAGTTTATAAAGGTAGATGAAGAGAAGGACATGAACCCTACAACCACTTCAAAACTTGGAGATATTATAACAGTAGGCTTGAGGAATGACTTGATTTTGGAGGGAAATGATATTGAGTTAGTGTCAAGATTTGTTGTGCTGAAGGTCAAGGATGAATTGATTTTGGAGATTCAAGATTGGCTTAAGGAGTATGTTGCTATGAGGATAGAAGAGGTGTTCCATTCATTTCTTTCAAAAGAGGATAGTGGTCATTCTATTTCTTTCATGTCAGAGGTTAATATACCTAATCAAGCAGTAGTCATAGGGATAGAACAACAGATGGAAGGGGTGAAAAGCAAAGGTGAAGAGGTCAAAGAGAAACTACAAAGAAATGTAGGCAAGTCCAAGCATACACCAAAGGTGAAGAAGAAGAAAGTTCATTTCAAGGATGGAGGATACATGGTAGCAGGTAATGATGCTTGTTCCACAACATTCTCAGATGAAGCACAGGTTAAAGATCATCCATCAAGTAAGTCTCTGCAATTAGAGCATAACTTAGGCACCAAAGAATTCAAAAAGACAAGGGATGATACATATTTCCAGTTTTTGGTCCATTGGAAAGGTTTACCAGATGGAGATATCACTTGGAGGTTAGAGAATGGCATGATTGAACTTGAATCCATTATTGCAGCACTGTCCTCAAGGGGACTTGAGTCAATTTTGCCTGGGAGTATAGTGCATGGCACCATAGGTCTTATTGAAGAAAATTGCTAAGTGTTAGTATTTTGGTAGGATGAAGTCATGTTTTTGTTTGTAATAAGGTCCTTGAGACCATTTCTCATGTTGTAAGTAGTTTGGAGTCATTTTGAAGTCAATTTTGTAAATGTTGCAAAAGTTGTCAAAACAACTTTGCATTTTTGCATTTTGAGGAAGTTGAACGGTTGGTCTTTCAAAAGTCAGTTGGATATGGTTGGTAAATTCTAAATATGCTTTGTAATGGCAAAGACAAGGTTTGGGTGTGCACTTTGAAGATTGAGCATCAATTAAATACTATTTTCTATGTTTTTTCCATGTATTTTTGCTGCTACAGGAGATAGTACAGCCTTGTATGGCCTGTAAGTGGTCTAAACTTCATTGGAGTTGATGTGGAATTAAATCTATTCTCTGACAAACTTGGTTTCATTGAATTTCATTCCAATTTGAGCATTTTAGATGCAAATTATTCTAGACTGTTCTAAAACCCTAGGTTTTTGTGTTTTGAGTGAAGAAAATGAGTTTTTGAGCCATTCCACCAGTGAAAAGGCCTAAGAACTGGTGGAATAGAAGTAGTTAGTTTGTTTTTTGTGTTCATGTTGTTTGTAGGAGTAGGGGAGGGAGATTGATGACAGTTTGTTGATGCCCTAGGCTGAAAACTCATGTTATTAGGCAATTAAGTTGCATAAGGGTTAGGGTTTGTAGAGAAACTCTTTGAAAGGTGTTTGTAATGCTTGAAAAGGTTGAGGTAGACCCAATTTGACATGTTTGGAGTCTTTATTTGAAGATTGGAAGCATGGAGATAAAAAACCCTATAGTGACCTATTTGCACAAGCCTAATTAGTCCTCTTGTCAAGCGAGACAATCAATTTTAAGGTCTTGTGTTACAAAACAACCACCCTTAAATTTTGGATATGTTTTAAAACTTCCAAAAGGGTATCTAAAAAAACTTTTGGATTGTGGGTTGGAGTTGTTTCCAGCAAGATATACTAGAAAAACCCTGTTTGTTGTCCTACAAGGGAAATAGGAGATTGTGAAGGTAATCACTAAGTTGGGACTCTATAATTTGGAAATTTGATTGTTTCAATGTTTGTAAAAGTTCTCCACCCTACTCTACATGACTTGAGGACAAGCAACATGCTAAGTTGGGGGTGTGATGAGTCTTGAAATTGTCATAGTTTCCTTATTTAAGTTTTATATTTCTCAAAGATATTTCCTTAGGCATTGTCAGATTTCATGTTAACCTTTAAGTTTGAAGCACTTGAGAATGGTATATGATATGATAATGAATGATTTTTTGTATTAATGATTGTTTTCAGGATATAATAGCTATTTATGTTATCTATGGTAGTTTATGATGTGAAAATATTGTAGGATGAAACTAACCTTTATGCATAAAGGAAGAAGTCACCTACAACAAAGGTCTTCTAGGAATCCACAGCTAGAGGAGTAGTCACCTATAGTTGAGGATACCAACACTCATAGCCAAAGGAGGAAGTACCCGAATTCAAAGGAGTTGGTTTAGCCATAAACTATTCCACTCACCAACAGTTTTCATCAACAGTAGTAAAGACATCAGTGAAAAAAAAGAAGGATTTATAGCATCAGCAAGTCATGGTTAATAATTACATGATTATGCTTTGGTCTATGTGTTCCTATCTACTTATATCTTCTTTATGATGGATAGGTAGAGTCATAGTAGGATGTGCTATTCGAACAATATTTGTATAAATTAGTTTCCTACTTCTATTTTTATTAGAATAGGAATAAGTCATATTCTTATGTTTGTGGGAAGAGTTGACATGTGTGGTTAGAGGTTGTCTAGAGTCTAAATTAATTAATAGATTTATATCATGTCTATATATGTGATAGATTATGTATGTGACGGGGATCAAGAAGAACTATTGTTATTAGCATTTGTATTACTTTTCCAAAATCAATAAAGTTAATCAGATTCAGTCAATTTGCGTCGATTATCTAGTTAAGATTTTATTTTGATTCTATGAGGTTAAAGTCACCCAAGAAAGGGCCACTTCAGGTAATTGTAGTTCTCTGTTAATTTAGGTTGTCAATGGCTTATCAATTGTCATGACTTGTTAAATTAGATTGTTGTTAATTTTGATCAATGATTTGATTTAAAATGTTATTAGTTATAATCATTTGTCCTAACAACAATCTTGCATAGTTGAAATAACATTTATTTATAGCCTAACAAAATTACCTATAGCATCTATCCATAGCAATCACTATTGATTAAAGCTCGTAAGATATAATTCCTTTTTAGTCAACCTTTCTATGCACAACATCTAGTATAAGCTTAGAAATTCTCAACTGTATAAACAGTACAGGTACCATCTAAGAAGAATGTGATTCCCTAGTTTGACATAATTAAATTTAACACATTATAGCCATTAAATTTCTTGATAAAGGATCTGTTGGTTAAAAGGAAGCTAGGTGTGCAGAAATCGCTTCCTACACTAATCTATTGAGGAGAGGGCTATGCAAATTCAACTTTATCCTAACTATTACAACAATGTTAAACCATTAACATGAGATATTGCAGCAAAACACAAGAACCAGAAAGAAGACAGAAGAAGAGAGACAAAGATTTACGGTGGGGAAAACCCTTATCAGGTGAAAAACCCCACACTCAGAAACCTGCACAATGTATTAACAAATCTAAAAGTTGTTTACAATACACTTGCAATGCAAGCTTCAATGGTCTTCGACACTCATGTCTGGAGTCAATCCGGCAGCATAACAGTACCTATAAACTTGTGATACAAACTCCATCTCCAAGCACCTGTTTAAATAGAAAATACAAGGCAAATTTAGACCTTTCTTGGAATGGGTGTCCAACATGGCATCTTGGACCAAAACCCATGCCTAGGACCACTTGGTCAACATTGTAGAATGTGTTTGACACTTGTCCATAGCTCTCATCCCAAAGAGGTCACCTATTTCCAAAATGGGACAGATGCTCTTACGACACTTACGACCGTCATAGAATTTGTCAGAGCGATTACAACTTACAACTATAAGAGAATCTATCATACACATGCTATAAATAGCATATTCTCTTACAACACATCATATTCCACCTTGGGGTTCCCAAATGAGTCTTATTCAAAGATACTTCATGACACATGTCATCTCTTGTCTTACAACCTTCTATTTCCAGCTCTTACATGTCATAGATTTGTCATAGGAATCCGTCATAACCGTTTCGATCAAACATTCCTTACACAACATAGAAGATGCTGACACATGGAAGAATATTCCTACCACTAATTGGGATGCCTATCTCCTCATGTGAGGACAAAATAACAAGTTGTCATAATCCATGTAGGATTGACACATCACTGTGCCACATCCCACAACATGACAATATGGAATTTCCAATTATTTACAACATAGGCAATTAAATAATACATACAAACATTACAAATGTAGAGAATTACCAAGGTTGAGACACCTTAATTCCCAACATTCTCCCACTTGTCAAACACCTTGTAAGAGCCAATAGAAAAAATAGGATTTAATTACTATAGACCGAGAGGCCCATAGTCTCCGAACACCATCTGAACTTCTCCGTGCCCATTGTTTTCGTCAATGCATCTGTAACATCCTTCAAAGTATCTACCTTCTCCAAATTTACCTTTCCATCCTCAACCATGTCTCTCACGAAGTGAAACTGAACATCAATGTGCTTGGTTCTAGCATGGAAAGTTGGATTCTTTGCAAGGCAAATTACACTCTGACTGTCACAACTGATCGTGATCTGACTTGCATCAACACCAATATCGGAACACAATATCTTAAGCCAAATGGCTTCCTTACAAGCATGAGTTGCTTCCATATACTCAACTTCTGTCGTGGACAAAGCAACAACAGGTTGTCGCTTACTCATCCAACTAATAGCACCACCAAACAGTGTAAAAACATAAACACTAGTGGATCTCCTGCTGTCAATGTCACCTGCCCAATCTGAATCCACAAATCCATGAATATCAATAGAATGTGGAGGTCCTAAAACATTACCATGATAGCAAATGGAGTACTCAGAAGTACCCCTCAAATATATGAACACTCGCTTAACTGTATCCCAATGAACCCGTCCAGGATTAGCCATAAATTGACTAAGGACTCCCACTGCTTGGGCAATGTCTGGTCTTGTGCAGACTATAGCATACATCAGACTGCTAGTAGCACTAGCATAAGGTACTCTGCTCATGTCCTCCACCACACTAGGAGATTTTGGACAATCCTCAATAGACAACTTTGTCCTCAAAGAAACGGGAACACACAATGGTCTACAATCTGCCATGTTGAACCTGTCCAACACGATCTTCACATACTTACTCTGGCTTAACCAAAGTTTTCTTTTGGTTCTATCTCTTTTGATTTCCATTCCTAGAATGTACCTGGCTGCCCCTAAATCTTTCATTTCGAACTAAGCTGACAACTGAGATTTAAAAATAAATCATATTCTTACCCTTCCCAATGAGTAACATATCATCAACATACAATGCAACAATGAGAATACGATCACCATCAAATTTATAATACACATAGTGATCTGATTTTGATCTCACAAATCCAATTGACAACACAAAGGCATCAAACTTCAAGTACCATCTCCTAGGGGATTGCTTCAAACCATACAAAGACTTTTTAAGTTTGTAAACCAAATTTTCTTTACTTTTCACCATGTAATGCTCTGGCTGTGACATGTAGATTTCTTCCTCCAAGTCACCGTGAAGGAAAGTTGTCTTCACATCCATCTATTCTACCTCCAAGTCATAAGCTACTGCGAGTGACAACAGGAATCGAATGGATGTCAGCTTTGCAACAGGAGAGAAGATCTCACCATAATTTATACCCTCCACTTGTGAATACCCCTTCTCAACCAATCTAGCCTTATACTTCTCAACACTGCCATCTGCACCAATTTTCTTCTTGAACACCCATTTGAATCCAATGGGTTTTCATCCAGGAGGCAAAGGCACCAAGTCCCAAGTTTGATTCTTTTCCAAAGAAGCCATTTCTTCCTCCATGGCCTCCTTCCAGGAACCTGCATCCTTCATATCCAAAGCCTTTGATACAGTTCTAGGTTCATCACTGTTAGTAAGCAAAGCATAAGCACAACTAGAATCAAGCAATGTAAAACCAAACCTTCAGGTTGCTTTCTTATCCGTGTAGACCTCCTCAAAAGTTGAGGTTGAGGTTCAACTTCTTCATCTGAGCTTTTAGAGCTGTTAGATCTCTCCTCATCATCAGGTCCAACATTGTCTTCTATTCAGTCTTCTCAGGGGTGAGAGGAAACTGAACAACATCCTCTTTCTTTTCTCTTTCTTCTGGCTGCAAAATAGTGGAAGAAGGTGTAAGCTCTTTGAAGATGACACTTCTGTTATACAACACTTTCTCAGCCACGGGGTCCCAAAGCTTGTATCCTTTCACACCAACACCGTAGCTGATGAAGATACACTTAACAGCTTTGTTCTCCAACTTTGACCACTTCTCCCTAGGCACATGTGCATATGCCTCACAACCAAAAACATGAAGATGCCTTATTGAAGGCTTTCTACCAGACCACACCTCCATGGGTGTCTTTCCAACAAGAGCTGATGTAGGAGATCTGTTTACCAGATAGCAAGCAGTGGCAATAGCTTTAGTCCAAAACTTTTGTTCTAGACCAACTCCACTAAGCATACTCCTAGCCTTCTCCATCAGTGTCCTGTTCATCCTCTCTACAACTCCATTTTGCTATGGGGTGTATGGATTTGTCTTGTGCCTTTCAATCCCAAGTTCCTTGCAATACTTATCAAATTCTGTAGAATAGAACTCACCACCATTGTCAGTTCTCAAACATTTAATCTTTTTACCAGTCTAATTTTCAACAAAGGCTTTAAACTCCTTAAACTTGCTATAGACTTCAGATTTGCTTCTGAGAAAATAAATCCATGTCCTTCTACTATAATCATCTATAAAAGATACAAAGTATATAGATTTTGAATAACGAAGGAACATTAACAAGACCAAACACATCAAAATGAATGAGGTCCAACACACCAAAATACTTATGAGAACTCGAGTAAAACTGAACACGGTTTTGTTTTCCATAAATGCAATGTTCGCAAAAGTTGAACTCAAGATTACAATCATCTAACCCCTCAACGATGTTCTTATTTTTCAGGGTACGTAGACCCTTCTCACCAATGTGGCCAAATCTCTTATGTCATAACATTGTCTTTTCTGTAGGAAGTTTAACTTCCAATGCACGATTACAACCATCAAGACTAGAAACAACAGATTTCTTCACTGCTCATTCAGATGGTGGGGATGAAGTGACTGCTGCCCTCTTCCTTGAGTCAGAAGAACTATTGCCTTGTGAAATGCATGCCTCCAGCTGAAATAGAGTACCTCTCCTAGTACCCTTAGCAAGCACCATAGCTCCTCTAGTCATCTTGCATCCTTCTTTCGAAAAGACAACCTACACACCTATATCATTCAACATACTTATAGAAAGCAGGTTCCATGTTAAGCCTGGGATGTGCAGAACCCCAGAGATCCCCTTCACTCGACCATCAGGGAATTAGATAGAGACTCTTCCACGACCAATGGTCTTCAGATGAGAGTCATCACCCAGATACACCTTTCCACCATCAAACTCCTCATACTTAGTGAACCAGTCTCGATGCGAGGTCATGTGGAATGATGCACCAGAGTTGATTAGCCAAACATCATCAGATGCATGGGTTGACAAGGCTGCGATGAAAGCATCACCGTCATCTTGTGATTTGTCAGAATCTGAATCAGGAACTTTCTTCTTTTTCTTCTTCTCCTCTTTGCATTCCTTTCAGAAATGCCCAGTCTTGCCACAGTTCCAACAAAGAGCCTTGAACTTTCCAAGAGATTTGGATCTCCCACGGGATTTGGACCTACCCTTCTCAGCTTTCTTGTCCTTCTTCTTCTCTTTCTCCTTGGGTCTTCCACGAACTGCAAGGGCTTCTTTGGCTGCCTCAGAAGACTTTCTCTGCATCTCTTTAGACAACAGAGAAGAAACCACTTCTTCCATTTTGAATGTGGATGTGGTGCTTCCAATTGCTATGACAAGATGATCCCATGAGTCTGACAGAGAACAAAGCAGGGTCATACACCGATCCTCCTCTATCTTTACACCAATAGATGTCAATTGTGCAACCAACATGTTAAAGGCATTCATATGCTCAGCCATGGATCCTCCATCCTCCATTCGAGGAGAATACAACTTCTTTCTCAGAAAAAGCTAATTAACTAGGGATTTGGCTTGATACACATCCCCCAACTTCTTCCAAAGGAGTTTTGCAGTGGTCTCTTCATGGACATTTAACAACACAGAATCGGCAGGACTAAGTCTTATAAGACCCTTAGCCTTCCAATCCTTGAGATCCCAATCAGCTTGTGACATTGTAGCTGGTTTAGTTCCATTCACGCTATCCCAAAGGTCTCGGTCAACTAACATGTCTTCCATTTTGAGCTTCCACAGCTCAAAATTACTACCATTGAACTTCTCTACTTCAAACCTTCCTGATGTGCATGCCATCTCCTTGCTGCAATAAGATACAGAATGTTCTGCACAGACCACCACTCAACCTAAGATTAGCTCAAAAAACCCCTACCCAACAACTAGGACCAAAGGTGATCAAGCTCTGATACCAACTAAAAGGAAGCTAGGTGTGTGGAAATCGCTTCCTACACTAATCTATTGAGGAGAGGGCTATGCAAATTCAACTTTATCCTAACTATTACAACAATGTTAAACCATTAACATGAGATATTGCAGCAAAACACAAGAACTAGAAAGAAGACAGAAGAAGAGAGACAAAGATTTACGGTGGGGAAAACCCTTATCAGGTGAAAAACCCCACACTCAGAAACCTGCACAATGTATTAACAAATCTGAAAGTTGTTTACAATACACTTGCAATGCAAGCTTCAATGGTCTTCGACACTCATGTCTGGAGTCAATCCGGCAGCATAACAATACTTGTAAACTTGTGATACAAACTCCATCTCCAAGCACCTGTTTAAATAGAAAATACAAGGCAAATTTGGACCTTTCTTGGAATGGGCGTCCAACATGTCATCTTGGACCAAAACCCACACCTAGGACCACTTGGTCAACATTGTAGAATGTGTTTGACACTTGTCCATAGCTCCCATCCCAAAGAGGTCACCTATTTCTAAAATGGGCTATGACAAATGCTCTTATGACACTTACGATCGTCATAGAATCTGTCATAGCGGTTACAACTTACAGCTGTAAGAGAATCTGTCATACACATGCTATAAATAGCATATTCTCTTACAACACATCATATTCCACCTTAGGGGACCCAAATATGCCTTATTCAAAGATGCTTCATGACACATGTCATCTCCTGTCTTACAACCTTCTATTTTTGGCTCTTACATGTCATAGATTCGTCATAGGAATCCGTCATAACCGTTTCGGTCAAACATTCCTTACACAACATAGAAGATGCTGATACATGGCAGAATATTCCTACCACTAAGTGGGACACCTATCTCCTCCTGTGAGGACAAAATAACAAGTTGTCATAATCCATGTAGGATTGACACATCACCGTGCCACATCCCACAACATGACAATATAGAATTTCCAATTATTTACAACATAGGCAATTAAATAATACATACAAACATTACAAATGCAGAGAATTACCAAGTTTGAGACACCTTAATTCCCAACATTGGTCCATTGGGTTGAATGCATGCTCCTTTTGCACCAATTTATTGGTCAATAATGGAGTTAGGCAGACCCCTTATTTAATTCTTGCAACTAAGTTTTCACTTTATGCTTCAATTAATCAATTAATTAGTCTATCTCCCACACAAAATAACTAACCTAATGTTATATAGAACTTTACAAGTGGCCCCACATAAATATTTAATGTGGCTAAACACATCCCCTATGATGTGCCACAAATAAATATTTATTTTACATTATTAAATATTTTATTTTTATGCAAGGTGTACAACACACCTTTTTCCTAAATGTTGGGTGAATATTTTATCATTAACTCACTAATGGCAAAATGGTTATATTAGCCACAGCTATGATGAGACAAAGTCTCTCCCCTCAGCAAGGGGAGGTTCCCTCTAGTTGCTTAACTATTACAAACAAATAACTTATGAAACTTATGTATACTAAACACTATATTTGTGGTGGTTCCATTTCATCCTATTCTCTTTTTTCAGAATAGATGTTTCTAGTTCAAGATGATGATTTTAATGAAACTGATATTAAAGAACTTATAAACTATCACAAAACCACAGAAACACAAAGTCTTCTGTCACCTCACTTACTAATTGCAAATAAAATTATTTGAAGTTGAATGCAGCCCAAAGTCTTCACTCTTCTCCAAGATGATATAAGTAGATTGAATACAACAACTTGCAGCACAAAGTCTTCAAACTATTTTACTCTCAGAAACATAAACACAATCCTCACAAATGATTTGATAACACAAAGTCTATCTCAATCAAATTAAGAATGCTCTTTAATCACTTGAAATAATCTCCACACTTCAATTATTACCAAAGAAGATTATGATAGTAAGATGTAAGAACAATGCTACCATAACACAAATAACCCAAGACAAAGATTGGAATTGAACTTGCTTTCTTGTATTGATAAATATTTGATAATTGATTCTCACAAAGAAGCACAAAGTCTTGATTTGCTTTTCAATTCGCCAGAGTTTTCTTGCAATAGACAAAAGATAAAAATTATAATAGAGGCCCTCTTTATTTATAGGGAGAGGCTTGAGCTAATCTAGGAAAAAGTCTAACTACTTTGACTTATTCAACAAAAGAGTCCTTTTTGACTTAGGACTTCCTTTGTTCCACATGCAATTACATTTTAGTTGAAAAATACATATGGATATGTCCAAAACTGATTACAAATTACATATACAAAAATTAGGAAAAATAAACTAAGGCGCTGAAGAAAGAATATCAGTTGCCACTATCGTTCTTCTTTAGAAAATTGTGATACATGGCCTTTACTGCTTCCATCTCATAAATGTCCGGTCCAACTATATTGTCTAAAATAACATGAGCTTTGACGATTGTATCTTTCACCACCTTTGTTGCCTTTTCATGCTTCCCAAGATTGTCTTTCGAATTATCAAGGGTTGATTGATAATCTTGGAGTTTATCGATTGAAGCAATTGAAAATGCTTCATTTTCAAAGTTCTTCTAGATCATCTTTTCGAAGGCATCGACCATCTCTTCTACAGGAAGAAACTTGTGATTTTCAGCTGTGAGGGTACATGGGAACTCTTCAAGCCTGTACAATAGTGTCACATCATTGTCTTAGCTTTGGACAGAGATGGCTCGGACATTGTCTTTTGAAGGAATCACTGAAATTGGTGTTGACAACAGTTGTTGCTTGCAGAAACTACAAAAAAGTCATGATCTCATAGTTAGGGGAAAAATTGGCATTTTTGGAAAATTGTGTAATGTTGACCATGTTCACAGGGACAAGCTTAAAAGGGCTAGAGCGTGTGCAAGTTGAGAAATTAGGCGAAAGCAGGCTAGAATCATCATTTTCAAGAATTTCCTAGTGTTAGGAAATTTTAGAGGCAGACATGCACGGGCAGTCATTTTGATCGCTCCTGCAGGTAGGAGTTCTGATTTAGGTGTAAGGGTGGTCATTTTGCCTGACTCTGCATGTGTATTAATATTTTCATGATGCACGATCAGGGGTTTTGCCCAACTTCGCATCAATGAGTAGAAATCCACAAGTTGTTTGGGTGGGGTTTTTAACTGCTATTACATCTTGGTTAATGTTTTGGGAGTAAATATGCTCGGGTGGTCAAAACAACTGCCCTTTCATATTTCTTCAAAGGGTAGAACTCATGTTTGGGTGGTGGGTTTATCAACCCAAACACGTAAAGAAAACTAGTTTAAACAAACACAAAACAAGAATCCATTCAAATCAATGGCAATTGAAGGATTTACTCGTCGAAAATGATAGTGAAGGGAAAACTTTTAGAAAAAGAGAAAGAAATAAATAAAGGAAAGAAACCCTATATAGATGCAAATATTAACTAGGGTTTTAAACATAACAATAATCAAAGACCCATAACACGTAAAAGAAAGAAAATAGGAGAAATAAAAAGTTTAAATAGAAACCCTACCTGACAAGGATCGATGTCGATGATGCTCAATCCACTGAACATGAAGTTATCCACGAGTGACATGAGGGTTTAAAGGCAGGAGAAATTGATTTGATGAATAACAAACAAGAGACGTGGAGATAAATAAAACAAAATCGATTTAAAACACGAAACTTGAGTGTATTAATTACACTTGGAGTTTGCAATTAATATACAATAGCGGGCAAATCTGCTGCTTAAACACATTTGAAAAATAAACATACATCAGTGGTGGTTTCAACCACCTTTGCATACTTAAAATGAAAGGACATGCTAAGTCTGCGGTTTCAACCGCCTATGCATGTAAGACAAAGGAATATGTCCGAGCGGTCATTTTGACTGCCCTTACAAGTGAAACAAAAACTAGACACATGCATGGGCGGGGTTTTTGACTACTCTTGCATGTTGTCTATAAAAAATTTCTAACACTGAAAAAGGGTCAAATTTGATGATTTGACAAGCTTGAAACCCTAGTTGATTTTCATGAATTTTGAGGAACCAACCTAGGAAAACATTACAAGCCACTCTTAAGTGTCAAATGACCATACACGAGGTTGAAATGTCTCACCTCAAAATGCATTCTTAGAGTGTAGGCTACAGAATGGACAAGTTTCGTAAGGATCGTCCTACTAAATGAGTGCAACTAATTTTGAGGACAACAGCTGGCTCTAACTGGGGAGCTTCCTTTGATCATTCTTTGAAATGATTAAAGGGAGAAGAACTCTAGTCTCTAAGTGCCTTCATCCATGCCATTAGCCATAGAGTCAAGTGAACAAAACAAAAAGACAAAAAGATTAAAAATGAAAAAGTAAAACACAAACTGTACAAATATTCACAAACTTATCTGTCGCTTCACTTTGAGAAAAGCTTCAGATGATGTCTGCTGTGAGGTAGCATAAAAGATATTCCCTATTTTTCTTTTACTATTGAAAGAATAACACTTCCCAGTGTTTTCCATTCTGGGATCTTCTTCTACATCCAAATTGAATTGTCCCACTCTTGCTAATGAATTCAGTCCCAACAGTCGTCGCCGTTTGATAGAGCGATCATGCTTATCAAAAAGTTTCTCCAGAGAAACCAATCCTTTAGAAATTTTATTTCCTGTCAGCTACAAAATTTCTTCACTTGAAGGAAATGATCCATCTGTTTCTAGACCTCCATTTGAAACATTATCCAATGACTTAGGATCTTCATTAGAGATCAAGAAATAAGTACCCATATTGGAAAACTCAAAGAGAATATGAGATTTTGGATCCTCTAATTTCTTCACTATGCATTTGGCCTTCCTTTTAGGATGAACTTCCTACATAATACCCTTAACAGGTATTCTTGCCTTTGACATTTGAATCTATGTCTCCTCAGCATGATCTATGATACCAACAAGTTGATATGGACTTGCTACAGAAGCAGAAAACTCTTGATATTCTTGAAAGTTGATATGATCTTAAGGTTTTACATTGGGGGTACTAGTCTTAGAAACAGGGGATGAATTAAGAGTATCTGGTGTACTTGTTTATCACCAGCCACATCTTTATGATTTGATTGATTTTGTGACCGTGTGAGAACAATATAAGATTCACCAAAAGTAACTTCTTCTTGTTCTACTTCATCTTCGAAGTTCAGGAACCCAATGGTAGAGTCACCAGCTAACTGCTCTTCACCTTCCATGAAAATATTAGCATTATCTTCTCCTTGATCATATTCTGATTGAAGAAGATCATCTTGCTTCGATTCATAATAGAAGATCGTTGCATTCATAGGTGGTACCTCTAAAGCAAGTCTTCCTTGTGATGAAGTAAGCCTATTTTATTCTGATCCCTTGAAGCATTACCTTGGTATTTCGAAGCATTAGGAAAAGTTCCTCTTGGTATGTCCTTGTAGAGGGGAATCGACAAACTTTGCAACATCTATTTTTTAGAGCTAACAGCTCATTAGCCAACTTTTACACCATAAGATCCATGGTGCTAGTAGAAGGTAAATCCAAAGGGGGCTATCCACTAGGCCTAATAGAATCCTTCTTCAACTGTTCCACCAAGATCAAATCGTCCTCCACTTCAATTGCCAAACTTTGAGCAATTGCAAGATCAGTTGGTGCTGCTCTTCAAAAAAGAAAACTTACTTCCAGCAATTGTGAATTGATGAAGAAGCATTTTAGGTTCTCAGATGTGGGTTGAGCAATAGTTGGGATCCTATTCTTTAGCTTATTGAACTTTTCCACGAACTCACACATGGGCTCATGTGGTTCCTTTTTCATTTGAGTAAGTTGGTCCAACAAGGCATAAGCATCTTATGCTGGCTTGAATCTGGCTTCGAATTGGGTTCGAAGTGTATTCCATCCAGTGATAACTATAGGTGCAAGGTGATAGAACCAATCAATTGCAACACCTTGGAGTGTTTCTACAAACAATCTCACAGAAACATCTTCATATTCAACTTTGAGAACACCGCATGCAATGTAGAATGCTACAATGTGCTCATCTAGATGTTATTTACCATCCCCGTAGAACTTAGGAAAGTTCTTACGTGAACCCCGAGGTAGTTCATGTAGAGGTTGAGTCAAATTTAAAGGACCAAATTCATTCCCCAATGGACCTGGGGCAGCCATACTTCTTGATAAAACAATAGAGAAGATATAACAAAAATATATTACAAAAGATGAGACCGATATGCTTCAACCAAAGGCGAGAGGCTCTTGGTTGCGCGTTCGATCCCCAACGGAGTCGCCAAAAAACTATTGGGTGAATATTTTTTTATTAACTCACTAATGGAAAAATGGTTATATCAGCCACATCTATGATGAGACAAAGTCTCTCCTCTCAGCAAGGGGAGGTTCCCACTAGTTGCTTAACTATTACAAACAAATAACTTATGAAACTTATGTACACTAAACACTATATTTGTGGTGGTTCCATTTCATCCTATTCTCTTTTTTCAGAATAGATGCTTCTAGTTCAAGATGATGATTTTAATGAAACTGATATTAAAGAACTTATAAACTATCACAAAACCAAAGAAACGCAAAGTCTTATGTCACCTCACTTACTAATTGCAAATAAAATTATTTGAAGTTGAATGCAGCCCAAAGTCTTCACTCTTCTCCAAGATGATATAAGTAGATTGAATACAACAACTTGCAGTACAAAGTCTTCAAGCTATTTTACTCTCACAAACATAAACACAATCCTCACAACTGATTTGATAACACAAAGTCTATCACAATCAAATTAAGAACGCTCTTTAATCACTTGAAATAATCTCCACACTTCAATTATTACCAAAGAAGATTATGATAGTAAGACGTAAGAACAATGCTACCATAACACAAATAACCCCAAGACAAATATTGGAATTGAACTTGCTTTCTTGTATTGATAAATATTTGATAATTGATTCTCACAAAGAAGCACAAAGTCTTGATTTGCTTTTCAATTCGCCAGAGTTTTCTTGCAATAGACAAAAGATAAAAATTAAAATAGAGGCCCTCTTTATTTATAGGGAGAGGCCTGAGCTAATCTAGGAAAAAGTCTAACTACCTTGACTTATTCAACAAAAGAGTCCTTTTTGACTTACGACTTCCTTTGTTCCACATGTAATTACATTTTAGAAAAATACATATGGATATGTCCAAAACTGATTACAAATTACATATACAAAAATTAGGAAAAATAAACTAAGGCGCTAAAGAAAGAATATCAGCTACCACTATCATTCTTCTTCAGAAAATTGTGATACATGGCCTTTACTGCTTCCATCTCATAAATGTCTGGTCCAACTGTATTGTTTCAAACGACATGATCTTTGACGATTGTATCTTTCACCACCTTTATTGCCTTTTCATGCTTCCCAAGATTGTCTTTCAAATTATCAAGGGTTGATTGATAATCTTGGAGTTTATCCATTGAAGCAATTGAAAATGCTTCATCTTCAAAGTTCTTCTAGATCATCTTTTCGAAGGCATCGACCATCTCTTCTACAGGAAGAAACTTGTGATTTTCAGCTGTGAGGGTACATGGGAACTCTTCAAGCCTATGCAAAAGTGTCACATCATTGTCCTAGCTTTGGATGGAGATGGCTTGGATATTGGATTTTAAAGGAATCACTGAAACTGGTGTTGACAACAGCTGTTGCTTGCAAAAACTACAAAAAAGTCATGATCTCGCAGTTAGGGGAAAAATTGGCATTTTGGGAAAACTGTGTAATGTTGGCCATGTTCACAGGGACAAGCTTAAAAGGGCTAGAGTGCGTGCAAGTCAGGAAATTAGGTGAAAGAGGGCCAAAGGCATCATTTTCAAGAATTTCCCAGTGTTGGGAAATTTTAGAGGAAGACATGCACGAGCGGTCATTTTGACCACTTCTGCAGGCAGGAGATCTGATTTAGGTATAAGGGCAGTCATTTTGCCTGACTCTACATGTGTATTGAGATTTTCATGATGCATGGTTGGGGGTTTTGCCTGACTTCGCATTGATGAGTAGAAAACCACAAGTTGTTTGGGTGGGGTTTTTAACCGCTATTACATCTTAGTTAATGTTTTGGGAGTAAATATGCTTGGGCGGTCAAAATGACCGCCCTTGCATATTTATTCAAAGGGTAGAACTCATGTTTGGGTGGCAGGTTTATCTGCCCAAACACGTAAAGCAAACCAATTTAAACAAACACGAAACAAGAATCCATTCAAATCAATGGCAATTGAAGGATTTACTCACCGAAAATGATAGTGAAGGGAAAACTTTTAGAAAAAGAGAAAGAAATAAACAAAGGAAATAAACCCTATATATATGCAAATACTAACTAGGATTTTAAATGCAACAATAATCAAAGACCCATAACACGTAACAGAAAGAAAATAGGAGAAATAAAAAGTTTAAATAGAAACCCTACCTGACAAGGATCGACGCCGATGATGCTTAATCCACTAAACATGAAGTTATATGTGAGGGACAGGAGGGTTTGAAGGTAGGAGAAATCAATTTGATGAATAACAAACAAGAGACGTGGAGATAAACAAAACAAAATTGATTTAAAACATAAAACTCAAGTGTATTAATTACACTTGGAGTTCATAATTAATATGCGATAGCGAGCAAATCTGCCGCTTAAACACATTTGAAAAAGAAACATGCATCGGCGGTGGTTTTGACCACCTTTGCATACTTAAAATGAAAGGACATGCTGAGTCAGTGGTTTCAACCGCATATGCATGTAAGACAAAGGAATATGTCCAGGCGTTCATTTTGACCGCCCTTACAAGTGAAACAAAAACTAGACACATGCATGGGCGAGGTTTTTGACCGCATATGCATGTAAGACAAAGGACTATGTCGGGACAATCATTTTGACCGCCCTTACAAGTGAAACAAAAACTAGACACATGCATGGGCGAGGTTTTTGACCGCTCTTACATGTTGTCTATAAAAAATTTCAAACACTAAAAAAGGATCAAATTTGATGATTTGACAAGCTTGAAACCCTAGTCAATTTTCACGAATTTTGAGGAACCAACCTAGGCAAACGTTACAAGCCACTCTTAAGTGTCAGATGACAACGCACAAGGTTGAAATGTCTTGCCTCGAAATGTGTGCTTAGAGTGTAGGCTACGGAACGAAAAAGTTCTATAGGGATCGTCCTACAAAATGAGTGCAGCTGATTTTGAGGACACTAACATTCTCCCACTTATTGTATACATTGCATAAGGATCAATCAATGAAATACATCATCATAGACATACATGAAACCACATGAATCTCCAACATGCTCTTGTGCTCCATCAAGATACGTGTAATAAAAGAAAGGTGACCATCATCTCAAGCAAGAACTCCTCTCATCCTCCAACATGCCACCTATGGAAGAAAAAGAACATGCCAAGGTGAAGATGTACCAATCCAAGGAACACAAACATCAAATCCAAGTGATAACAAAGGCTCCAAACTACTATAAAAGGTAAAATCCCACACAACTAGAAATAGAAACCACATCATATGCTAATGCATCCAACCATCCATACCTCCTAGGTATCAACAACATCAATAAACGCATGCCAACAATATGTCCAACCCATATATCGCAATCACAAACTCCCTGTATAAAACATCTCAATGAAGAACATACATATCCAGGAACTCCCACTGCATGGGTAATGCCAAATTTGAAAATAGATCAAGGTATAACAAGTGTACCAATCAACACTCAAACCAAGGTGTGGCTAATTATCACAACCATGTAGTAACAAGAACAATCACAATGATCCACACATGCAACACAAAACATTACATACTCCCTCACAACATGTCACCATAACTCTCCCAAATGATATGAACATGAACCTCTGTGAAGTAGCCGTAGAACAAAGAGAGAAAACCTTTAAATCATATCATGTCCTTCTACCAACACCTCAAAGTGCTAAGATGTGTCAAGTATGATATCCTTTATAATCCCAAATGAAAAGCCTTAACAACACCCAACCATTCAATATCATAGATCAAATGAAACATATGTATCATCTAAAACCAGAATGGATGTAAGCCTCTCTAACCAAGGAATATCATCTCATAACCATTCCCAAAACTAGGAATAAGCCTAATCACATCTCCTAAACTCCTCATAAATTACATCATAAATCAAACTCATATGCACATGGAGATAACCATGTTAAACACCCCTCAAATGAACCCTCTAGAACCAATAACCATATCTCAAGATCCATATCCATGATAAGATAAAGCATAAAGAAAAATGCATCTAAAAAGATGGGCAATACCTCTTAGATGATAATCCACTGAGTAGACCAAGAGTGGGGAAAGAGAATGCTTCTCTAGGATACACCAAGCCATAATAACTCTCTCCAAGAACAATATCCTCTAAGGTCATGAACTCATGTCCATATCCAAGTGCAAGGCTCCTTAATCTTATTGTTGAAACCTCCAAAGAGTAACCGTCTCAAAAAATGTCTCTAATCCCAAGAGAACTCTAGCCTCACCCAAGTCTCTAAGTATCCATGAGCACCTACAACCAATCAATCCATGCTAAGCTCCAAAGAAACACCACACTATCATGAAGCTCTCAAGCACATGACCAATGTACTCAATACCAAGAGAACCAATAAGACCACTATCAATGCTCCAAATGCATAATTAGGAACACAACATGATATCATGATATAGCATCTCCTCCTAGGAGATCACATCCACCAAAGCACACATCTTAGTCTCAAGAGAAATTAGATCATGCTAACACTCTAATCTAGAATCAAGAGTCCATCAAGACACAATACCAACACCTCTAGACCAAGGATTGAAACATCTCCAATCACATGAAGATAACCATCCCCTAACAATAGCACCTAGGATGTCAAAGTACTCATATTGCATAAGAATCATAAACCAAGAATTTGTCCATGACACCTAACCACTATAGAAGATCATCCATCACTAGGTGACAAATCCACATCACTACCAAAGCTCCCACTAAACCATGATACGAGCTACACATGACATCATGATAACCATCTCCTAAATGAAGATCACCCATGGTCCACACACACTCAACTATAATACCAATAAATCCATAGTAGAACTAAGATCTACTAGCCAAGAAGATAAACCATCACCATCAAAATCTCACACTAAACTGTGTAACCAAGCTATCCATGACATCATGATAATCATGCTACAAGCCTCTATAAATGACTATCCAAGCACTTTAATCATCCATCCTTTCATCCCAATAAAACATACCAATGCAAAAATAACCATAGACAAGGCCAACTAACAAAGTCTACATTAACACTAAGTCAATCTCATGGATATAGGCATTCAACATCTGAGTCATCCCACTGCAATCAATGGGTTGTACACACCCACAAACTGCATAACTTGATAATCCAATACAAATGCAACATGTAAACTCATCATCACATAAGTAACATGCAAACTGATATATCAAAGAAGATAACTTTTAGACCTCAAGACTCAAACACCAAATCAAACCATAGATCTGATTTGCCAAACAAGTCCAAAAACAAGTAACCATAGCCAAGGAACCATGTATCTAGGAGATAAAAAAACCTCCTAGACCTGAACCACACCATCACCTGTAATCATGAATCAAACATCATAATCCATACTTATCAACCACATACATGATCAAGTTGTACCAATGATCAAAATGTACTTGCATATCCATGACACTATAATCCTCATCATCATTGTACTTGTACTCAACTCCCACTGAATCAAGATTCCCAGTCTCATATGTGTATCAATCATGTCCTCAAACCAGAAGACTACCTATGTACCTGTATCCATCAAAATCTAACTCTAAAAACACCTATAAACTTGTATCTGGAAGTACCAAATCTAAAAACTTGTTATACAATGATGATGGTCTAATAACAACATGTAGTCCCATAAGTGTGTGCCCAAAAATTCATCTAAATTCTCTCATAATAACACCTTGAATCTCAGGCTCCCATAAGTGCTCAAAAAAGTACACAACTCTCTATTTACACCAAACTAAAAAGATACATGATCCAATGTGTAGTACACTACAAATTCTCTCCAACATCTGTTCGAAACTGAAAAATCTGATTCCAAGCATATGTGAAAGTTATGACCAAATAACTGTCTCAGAGCAATGCCTACCCTTAGGCACCAAATCCTCATACAAACAGAAAAAACTAATGACCAAACCAATACTGCTATGTATTTCTTAGAGAGACCTTTCTGACACCTATAAGAAGTCAAAAATCTAATATCATAGATGAAAGTTACACCCCTTGAAATAAAATGCCCACCAAGGGCTAGAAAAGGCCCATAGATAGGACATGTTTGTATAGTTGTACTCTATTGATGTCATCATCCATATGGATGATGTTAGTAGATGACGTGGCACTTTGACTGGGTGGGTGACATGGCGATGGTGCTCGGCTAGGATGTTGATGCTTGGCGGACTCCAAAGGAAATTTCAAATAGATTTAATGTTTTTAAAATTGTCAAATTCCAGAAGGCTTTAAACATCAAACCCAACCACATATTCAACAAGGTTTTTTGAAGTTTTGGCATCCAAATTTTTTTTGTTCATTTTTCATTTTAAGCCTATGGGGGCCGTTGCCTGCAAGCCTTGCTGGATCGAGGGCTCGACTAGAGACCTAAAGGCTCATCGGCCACAGTGACTACTGGCTGGCCAGTGGCATGGTCAACAAGCCCCTACCACCACTACCATTGTGGTATGAGGTGATACAGGGTCTACAAACCCGTACCTACCCCCGACATAATTTGTTTTTTTAATTTTTTAAAACAAACTTCTATAGTTTTTTCAAAAAGATTTTTAATCAAAAAATTTTCAATGAAAAATTTTCATGACTATATAAATTTCTTTTGAGTAGGGATTTTTTTTTTTTAAACTGCCTCTACAGATCGTATGACTATACCATTGTACTGCCATGGGGTAATTTTTTATTTTTTTTTTCTGTAGGCCCTGGTAGCCAAAATATGTCATGTTATATGTTTTTCTTCATGTCTTGGGCCTCTTGGATCCAATGTAAAGGTCCATTTTGTCCAAGAGGCCTCCAAAAAAATCTCACCTCCAAAACCCTCACCTAAAACACATCCAAGAAACTCTCTTTGGAAAATATTTTTCAACACCCAGATCTGCAATAAACCAAACAAATCTGCAAACCCCAAAACTCCAAATCTACAAAACAACAACCTACACAAATATCTCATATCCTAAAATTCTCAAATCTTTCCAACATTTCTGTGGCATCAACTTTGTACCAAATCTACACAAATAAGGGTTATAAAAACTAGGGAGCTCACACCTCCCCCAACCATAGATATAGCTCTGATACCACTTGTTAAGAAAGTACAAGTTGATCAAACCAATTCCTACGTAACTTTATGCAAGATAATGATGCATACAAGATTACATAATTACCATAATGCAAAGATTAAATAGACAAGCCACAATATAACACAAGATATATCCTAGGAAAACCCTCAAGAGGGAAAAATCCAGCCTCCAAAAGCATCCACACTCAATGTATTATTCAACAATAAAACATTACAATACACTTACAGAATTTCCATGAATACTTATGAAACATCAAGCTCCTCTAATATATCCTCCATGTGTCCAAGCATGAATCCACACATCCCATGCCATGCTTCACATATGCACTCACAAGAGAAACTCAATACAATGACAGTCCACTCAACCATCCTACCAGTCAAACAGCTAACCAACCAACCCAAACCACTAACCATGTGCTTGCTTTTATAGGCTCAAGCTCACACAAATACAACTTGTGGTATTGGGAAAACCATGTGTCTCAAAACCATGAGTACACAAAACCATTGATCCCTCATTTAATTCTTGCAACTAAGTTTTCACTTTATGCTCCAAATAATTAGTTAATTATGCTATGTTTCCCACATATAAAATAACTAACCCAATGTTACATACAACTTTATGTGTGGCCCCAAATAAATATTTAATGTGTCTAAACGCATCCCCTAGGATACACCATAAATAAATATTTATTTTACATAATTAAATATTTTATTTTTATGCAAGACACGTACAACACACCTTTTTTCTAATAGATATTTCTTGAGATTGCAACCTTATAAGAAAATATCCTTGAAGCAACAAACAAAGAATAACAATTTGTCAACAAAATAATATGGTCCATAACAAGTTGTGCAAAAGATAGGCAATGTAGCCTACAAGCTTGAGTTACTTCCAACAACAAAGATACATCTAGTTTTTCATGTTTCTAAAGAATGTGATTTTTTAAAATATCCCTACATAGATGGTATTGTTGAACACACCAGGATACTGAGAGGGAAGGTGAATCAGTATCTAAACAAACTTAAAATCCTCCAGAGCAAATTAAAACTTAATCATTACAGAATTAACATAAACATGAAAGATCAACACAATGCACATCAACACATAACACCAAATATACGTGGAAAACCCAAGAAGAAAAAAACCACAGTGAGGATTAACTCACAATATATGAAGCTCAAAACAACAAATTTATTTTAGGGCTACAACCCAAGGAAGCTACTACTCCCTGCTAACTTTGTTTTAGGACTACAACCCAAGGAAGCTACTACTCCCTGAAGATTTTGATTTAGGGTCACTCCCAAGGAAGCTACAACCCAAGGAAGCTACTACTCCCTGCTAATTTTGTTTTAGGACTACAACCCAAGGAAGCTACTACTCCCTGAAGACTTTGATTTAGGGTCACTCCCAAGGAAGCTACAACCCAAGGAAGTAACTACTCCTTGAACTAAGAATGAACTCAAGAAAGATTACAACATCATAGTCCCTTCTACTGTTTGAAAACTAACATTGAAGTTCACACCTTTGATGATTGCAACTCTGCCTCTTTCACACTTTCTTTTGATGATTGGAACAGTTAGGTACACTCTTCACTTCCCTCTTCTCACAAAAATATCTTCTAGATGAATCAGGACAACCTCTAACACTTGTGCTTTTTCTCCTTTAGTTGGACATCACAATGCATTTGATTTTCATATTCTTCTCTTCACACACTCATATATTCATCTTCTCAATCATGCTTCACCTAGTCCAACT
This sequence comes from Cunninghamia lanceolata, assembly GCA_027924645.1. Lineage (NCBI taxonomy): Eukaryota > Viridiplantae > Streptophyta > Pinopsida > Cupressales > Cupressaceae > Cunninghamia > Cunninghamia lanceolata. The sequence continues at coordinate 11,702,398 of BSBN01000635.1, read as the reverse complement.
AGGTTTACAATATATACATGTCATTACATTGATTTCATTACAAGTCAACCAATACAACAAGAATATTACATTTTACAAGTCGGCCAGAGATCTCAACAGATAAAACATGCATAGGGAAAGCCCTCTCATGAACAACATGCTACTATAGAAGGAAACACATGCCTTGCAAATCCCAATTCATGCTTAGTTTGGTCCTAAACATCATTCACATCATCATTCTTCAAGGGATAACATCTGCATGTTACACAATTTTGAATTAGGTCTCCCTTAAGCAAGAAACCAAGTAGCACATCAGTCTTCACAATCTTGGAAGTACTTATGAATGATTAAATATTGCTTGTTATTCTTCCAGATGAGTCAGCAGGACCTATACATTATCTTCAACCACTTCTTGAACTCTGCACAACAACATTGTGGCACATACCTTCAACATTCTCCAGTCGGCTAGACAGAGGCATAGCTTGGTAAAATCAACATTATGGACCACAACTAGTACCAGAGAGAGTAGAAAAACATCTTGTGAAGCAACTAGAAACAACATAATATCATCAGGACCATCTTCCCTCAGTCAATGTATCATTTCAAGCCACAACAAGCTGGCGCACATCATCAACATATGTCCTGAGAACAACTAGGCATCCAAAACAATATCTATCACAACTGTCAATTGAAAACAAGGCTTGTGGATCTCTAAAACACCTGAAACTCATATGGATGCACTCATACCCTTCTGTGAACCTGTCCTCAAAACTGCACAACCACATCTATCTATGGAGAAATGTGGAGAATTCCAAACAATCTTCTTTATTACTTAATTCTGCTAGAGCACAAACTGGAACTATGTCTCTCATAACTTTCACTGTGGACAGACAAAAGATTTGAAACTTTAGATTTAGCACCTTCACATCATACTTAACTTAAGTTCTAAACCACATGACCATATCTTTAAATGCGGTGGAATACAAAGCATTCTACCAGATAGTCTTTCAGGCACATCTCTGTGGCAGAAACCTTCACCAACTTCCAGAAGCCAAAATCTTCATATAACTGTACATACATCCTTGGAAACAACAAGAAGGATCATAAAACATGCCACAAGTCCTTATCAACATCTTCCCATCCTCAACATAGATTAATGTATCATCATTCATCCTAGAGATTCTAATTCCCATCTTAATATTTCATCATAAAAACATCTTTTGCTGACGAACAATTTGACTTGACACTAATCAGGACATGACATCCAACCATGAACTTCTAATTCCCATCTTAATATATCTTCTCTGTTGTCACTGGATAAGACATGACATCCAACCATGAACATTAGGAACATCACTGCATCTCACTACTTTGCTGACCTCAAGCATGCTTAATACACCTTGTTTTGACATTAATCCAGAAATGACATCCAACCATGAACATCAACAACCCACTATGAACCTCAGGAATATCACTAAATATTAGCAACCCTAAACATCAACATCAACATTGTATCTCACTAGCGTATCATCATCACAAGTTGAATGCAGACCTTACTTTAAGTTTTGACATCAATGACAACACATATTGCCAACAATCTCCCCCTTTGTCATTGATGGCAACACATACTCCCCCTTAGATGTACATTTCTCTCTCTCCCCTTTTGACATTAGGGACAAGGGCAATTGCTTCTTCCCCTTAGGGCACAAATTCTCCTCCTAAGGTGCATAATCTCTCTCTCTCTCTCTCTCTCTCTCTCTCTCTCTCTCTCTCTCTCTCTCTCTCTCCTTTTGATGTTCATACCTTCTTTCTTGAAACAACTCAAGGCTCCCCTTGTCAGCAACAACCACTACCTGCTCCCCCTGAGAGGTAGCCACCATCAATCTAGGGAAAAAAGATATAGCATGAACTCCCCCTGGACAGATACACCACTATGCATCTAGCAAGAAGGAGGGGCAGTTACCTCTAACCTCTGTCAAAGATCCTCAAAAGTGTCCTTTGCAAGAGCCTTTTGTGAAAATATCTGCAATTTGATCCTTTGTTGAAACATATTCCAACCTTACTTCCTTATTTTCAACCTTCTCTCTCAAAAAGTGATACTTGATTGCTATATGTTTGGTTCTAGAATGCATCACTAGATTCTTGGAAATATTGATAGCACTTGTATTATCACACAAAATATGAATATGCTCATTATACAATATCTTGATATCCTTCAGGGTTTGCTTCATCTACAACATTTGTGTACAGCAGGATGCTGCTTTAATACACTCTACCTCTGCAGTTGATAGGGACACTGAATCTTGCTTCTTGCTTTAGCATGAAACCAATCTACTTCCTAAAAAGAAAGCACCACCACTTGTACTTCTTCCACTAATACAAAAACAACAATATGTGATTAAAAAGACTACTAAAAACTGCTTATAAATGACTAAATTTGGTCACGTGACCATTAGTAGTTTATTGCCAGTCATTTATAACACGACCAAATTTATGACTAAACCAATTTTAGTCATTTATTTGATCGATTTGGTAGTATATTTAGTCATTGATTTAGTCATATTATTCATTGAGCTTGGTCACGTGACCATTAGTAGTTTATTGCCAGTCATTTATTTGGTTGTCTTGATTGATCAATTTGGTAGTATATTTTTAGTCATATTTATTCACTAATTTCTATCAATTGGTAGTATATTTATTCAGTAGTATATTTAGTCATATTATTCACTGATTTCTATTAGTTGGTAGTATATTTAGTCAATTGGTAGTTTATTTAATTGTTTTTGAGGTTTAAACATAAAACATGGAAAAACATTTAATCAATAATTCATTTGCACATAATGAAATAGCTATTAAGAAGGCAAAATACTAAAATTTTATTGAGAAAAGGTGTTCTTACAGCAGATACAAGACTTAAATATGTCTTTTCTTTGAAAAATGTGTTACAAAGTGTGTTTCTCAGTGCTGTGACTGAGAAAACTGAGTTACAATGCTTTATTTTTTGCTTATACAACTCTAAAACATGAAATAACTACTTGAAAAATGAAACCTAAATATTTCATCATGGGCTTTTATATCTCAAAATCTGAATAAATGTATCAAAACTTTCTTAATATTGCTAATTGTTGCATTACTTCTTCTTTGTTGCATCTCCTGCCTTGGTCTGCACAAACAAAACCCAGCAATGCAATAAGTAAATTACCCCTTTGTAATAGAAAGAAAATAAGTAACTTATTTTAACATGTTCTTTGAAAGAATATTTACCTTCTTGACTCCATGGATCTTCTTAGATCTGTTTACATAGAGTAAGTCAAATTCATAAATAGTCAGGTTTAGACAAACATTCCTGCAACCCCCATTCCTAGTAATCAATTTGTGAACTATGAATTTTCATTGATTATAGGTTTAGGAAGATAGAAAATATGATTTCATAATAATGTCACAATCCCAGCGCCAAACATGTGAAAGTTAAGATGAAACTTGAATAGAAAATTCAAATCTGAAACATACTTTATCAACAAATCAAAGCATAACGAAAGGGGGATGTTTGACAGATATTATAGTTGGAAATGCTCTGGTAAAAATGTATGCAAAATTTGGAATAATAGTCAAGGAACAAGAATTGTTTGACACAATGCCTCAAAGAGATGTCATCCCATGGACTGTAATGCCCCGCCTAGGAACCTTAAAGAACAACACAAATATGTTATACAAATAGGACATTTTTTTTTTTAAGTAAAAGAAATAACAAGTAACGTAAATAATATCTACACATATCATTAAGCTAACATGATGTCCTCTAAGGTTCCATAGTTGCATTACTAATAGAACTATCATCAAGATCTAAACATATATCATGAATTAACTAGCAACCATAGAATTATTCTAGATTTGTTGCATCAATGTTTATACTCACACATTTCCATGTTGTAGCATCAGAAATACAATCTTAAGTTCATGAAGATAATACTTTGAGTACATAAATAATTTTCACATACATGTAGGTACAACAATTCACTGTTTACACTATCACCTTTTGATTACATTGGGATGCATACATCAAGTTACAGAGCATGTTTACAATTGATACATAGAACATGAACATGAACATAAATATTGTCTCCTCGATCAGGAACATGATCTGTAATCTACTACAGGAGATACATCCTTTACACACGAACATCAGCAAGGGAAAAACCAATGGACATAAGGCACATCCATCCAACTATGTGGAACACTAAGGTCCACCCCCCGTGCTAGGAGATAACATAAGGTCCCACTACAACAAAATAGTCAGGTAGACAGTAGACTATCTAAGGCAAGGACTACACATGACTCCAATGTGTTAGGGTTAGCCGACAGAAGATATCAATTAAATGTAAATAAAGATTAAATAGAGAAATGGAAATACACAGATTTAATAACAGCGAGAGACAAGTTTTTAACGTGGTTCACCCAAACTCGGGCTTCATCCACCAAATAGAGAGTCCAATATTATTATCCAGTAAATCAAACTGATTACAACCAGCAATCCCTGCAACTCAATACCATTGCAAATGCTACAATACAATATTATCAAAACCCTAACCCTTAGCCACTTTTTATCAAGCCTTTTTGTCGGTTACAAAAATAGGGTTTTCTTATGTCGGTCACAAAAATAGGATTTTTTATGTCGGCCCTAAAAAAATTTCTCGGGGGCTACGCCCCCGAACCTCGACGAGGATACATGGCTAGTGTATAGTACTTTCCTGATCATTCACCACCTACCAACAATCTCCCACTTGGAGACTGATCCTGGACGACACTACTGCACATGCAACTACTACTGGAAATAAGCACCCTGGACTCTACTATTCTGTTTTTGTTATTTTCAGTCTAGAAGACTAACCGAAGCTGAAGAGGAGTTCAACTTCTCCCTTGTCACTGCCTTTGTAAACATATCCGCTGGATTTTCATCTGTATGTATCTTTTCCAGCCTTAACTATCCATTATCCAACACTGACTAAATAAAATGATACCTCAACTGTATGTGTTTGGTCTTTGAATGCAAGGCAGAATTCTTTGCAAGATGTATGGCACTCTGACTGTCTGTATACAAAGAATTATTAGCTTGTTGTTTACCCAATTCTTCCATGAAATATTGCAGCCATATCATCTCCTTGCTTGCCTCTGTTGCAGCTACATACTCTGCCTCTGTGGTGGATAAAGCAACCACCTTTTGCAACCTGGAAATCCAACTCACCGCTGTTCCACCTACAGTAAAGACATACCCTGTAGTACTCCGCCTGGTATCAATATCCCCTACCAAATCTAAGTCTACATAACCTGCTAAATTAGTATTAGAGCCCCCAAAACATAAGTGTTTATTAGATGTACCTCTCAAATATCTGAGAATCCATTTTACCGCATTCCAAGGCTTTAATCTAGGATGACTCATATACCTGCTAACGACTCCAACAGCATGTGCAATATCCAATCTTGTGCATATCATGGCATATATTAAACTTCCTACAGCTGAAGCATATGGTACCTTGGACATTTTTTCTTCCTCCTCTTGTGTCTTTGGACACATCTCCTTAGTCAATTTCAAATGACTAGGCAAAGGTGTGCTGACAGCTTTTGCATTCTCCATATGGAATCTCTGCAACACCTTTTCAACATAGAAGCCTGAGATAGAGTCAATTTTTTATTCTTCCTATCTCTGCAAATTTTCATACCAAGGATTTGTTTTGCTGCCCCCAAATCCTTCATATCAAATGACTGTGCTAACTAATGTTTTAACTCTCTGATGTGATCCATGTTAGACCCAGCTACAAGCATGTCATCAACATATAAACATAAAATAATGTAGCTGTCATTATCCAACCTCTTAAAATAAACACAATGGTTAGAATTACACCTGCTGTAGCCTTGCTCAGCCATAAAACTATCAAACTTCAAATACCATTGCCGAGGTGCTTGTTTCAGGCCATACAAACTCTTCTTCAATCTGCACACTTGTTTCTCCTTACCTTTGACCTCAAATCCCTGTGGTTGTGCCATGTATATCTCCTCCTCCAAATCACCATGGAGAAAGGCAGTTTTCACATGTAGCTGTTCCAAATGCAAATCTTCAGCAGCCACAATACTTAAAATAGTACGAATAGAAGTCATCTTGACAACTGAAGAAAATATCTCATCAAAATCAATGCCCTGTTTCTATACAAATCCTTTTACAACTAACCTGGCCTTAAATCTTTTCTTACCTCTATCTTCCTCTTTCAACCTGTAAACCCATTTGTTTGGTAAAGCCTTTTTACCTGCAGGTAACTTACATAATTCCCAAGTCTGATTTTTCAGCAAGGAGTCCATTTCTTCTTTCATAGCAAGCTCCCACTGAACCTATGTAGTCACCTGCATAGCTTCATCATACCCTTCTGGTTCACCAGCATCTGTTAACAAAATAGAATACAAAGAGGGAGAAAACTTTTCAGGAGGTCTACTTATCCTTGTTGACCGTCTAACATTCACTGGAGTTTGTGGTATTTCTGGTTGTTGTTGCGGAGCATGAGGAACCACTAGAACATCACTATTTGGAGTATCATCCAGCACCATATAATACTTTTCTTTCTTCTCATGTTGCTGCAACTGATCTTTGTACAACACTTTCTCATTGAGTATAACATCCCTGCTTCTCAATATTTTTTGATTTTCAAAATCCCAAAGTCTATAACCAAATTCATCAATGCCATATCCAACGAAGGTACACTTTTTTTATTTTGCATCCAGCTTGGTTCTATTTTCAGAATCTATATGTGCAAATGCTTCACAGCCGAAGGTTTTCAGAAAAGAATAACTCACCTTCTTACCTGTCCATGCTTCCTCTGGAATACCACAACCCAAAGGAACTGAAGGACCTCTATTAATTAAATATACAACAGTGTTGACAGCCTCTGCCCACATATTTAAAGGCAACCCAGCATGCAATCTCATGGTCCTTGCACGCTCCATTATTGTCTTATTCATGCGTTCAGCCACTCCATTTTCCTGTGGAGTCCCTTGAACCATTTTCTATCTACGAATTCCATTAAAGGAACAATAATCTTCAAATTCTTTGCTGCAATACTCACCACCATTATCAGATCTGAGACATTTTAATCTTTTACCTGTCTCATTTTCAACCAAGCTTCTCCATTTCTTAAATGTTTCAAATACATCAGATTTCTGTCTAAGGAAATAAATTCAGACCTTCCTAGTTGCATCATCTATGAATGTAACATAATACCAATAGCCACCGAGAGAAGATACCTGAGCTGGTCCCCATACATCTGTATGCACAAGCTCCAACTTTTTATTTTTCTTTTGCTTCCCATCTCTGAGAAAACTGACTCTCTTTTGTTTGCCATACACACAACTTTCACAGAAATCCATATTAATAGATTTCAGACCTGGTAAAACTTTCTTAGAATGAAGTACCTTCATACCTTTTTCACTCATATGCCCAAGTCTGTTATGCCACAGTGTTGTCTCAGAACCTGCAGTAACTTTTCCAGTCTCTTCCTGCAAACCTGTAGCAACTGTTCCTGAACCTGTTTGTTTTTTCTCTGTAACAGCTAAAGTAGAAGGAACAGTATGACCTGTACAAAGATATAAGGTGCCTACTTTCACACCTTTTGCTACTACTAAGGCACCTTTTGAAACCTTCCAATTTTTATCAGTAAATGTAACAGTGCAACCTTGTTCAGTTAGCTGCCCTGCTGAAATTAAATTCCTACTGAGCCTTGGAACATGCCTTACCTCTTGTAGTAGCCAATGATTCCCATTCTGCAACTTAATCTTGATTCTTCCCTTTCCAACAATCTGATAGGGTTCGTTATCTCCCAAATAAACCAGCCCAAAATCCCCTTGGACATAATCAATAAAATAACTTCTATGGGGTGTAGCATGAAATGAGGCCCCTAAATCTAAAACCTATGAATCATCAGCATTATCTAGGGAAAGAATCAAAGCATCATCTTCAAATTTATTGCTTACCACATTTGCCTCCTTATTGCCTTCTTGTTTGTCTCCTTCTTTATTTTTCTAAGACCAACTATCTTTCTTCAGATGACCTGGTTTCCCACAGTACCAGCAATCCTTTTGTCCTCTGGTTTGGGATCTTTTGTCCTTTAATTTTCCTCATGACTTCCCATGACCTCCATAACCTTTTCCTCTCTCCTTTGATCTACCCCTACTCTCTGCATTCAAAACACTGCCTGATGTGGATCCACCTGAGATTTTCTTACAAATTTTCTCACTCAGAATAACACCAATAACATCATCAAATTTCAGGGTATTTGAACCAAAAATAGAGTTACTAACTGCCATTACCAAACTATCCCAGCTTTCAGGCAATGAACATAATATCAAGAGAGCTCTAACTTCTTCATCAAATTTTACATTTAAAGAAGTCAATTGACTGACAATCGTATTAAATTCATTTAAATGACCTGTCATAGATCCACCTTTAACCATTTTCAAATTAAACAAACGCTTCATGAGAAATACCGTATTTGAGGCTGAGGGTTTTTCATACAATTTTGCCAAAGCTTTCATTAGACCATCTATTGTCTTCGCTTCCGTTATATTGAATGCCACTGATGGTGCCAGGCACAACCGAATGGTTCCCAGTGCCTTTCTGTCAAGAAGATTCCAATCCTCATTAAACATTGTTGCTGGTTTCTTAGCTACTCCTTCCAACAGCATCCATAAATCCTTTTGATAGAGGTAATCCTCCATCTGCATCTTCCATAACTGATAGTTCTGCCCATTGAATTTATCGACCTTCAATTTTCCCTCGTCTGCCATTGCTCCCACTAAACCGTGAGACCTTCCTGCAGACGATAATCGAACACAACCCGCTCTGATACCACTTGTTAGGGTTAGCCGGCAGAAGATATCAATTAAATGCAAATAAAGATTAAACAGAGAAATGGAAATACACAGATTTAATAACAACGAGAGACAAGTTTTTAACGTGGTTCACCCAAACTCGGGCTACATCCACCAAATAGAGAGTCCAATATTATTATCCAGTAAATCAAACTGATTACAACCAACAATCCCTGCAACTTAATACCATTGCAAATGCTACAATACAATATTATCAAAACCCTAACCCTTAGCTGCTTTTTATCAAGCCTTTTTGTCAGTTACAAAAATAGGGTTTTCTTATGTCAGTCACAAAAATAGGATTTTTGATGTCGGCCCTAAAAAAAATTTCTCAGGGCCTGGCCCGGCTCCAAACCCCGGTGAGGATACATGGCTAGTGTACAGTACTTTCCTGATCAGTCGCCACCTACCAACACAATGCACAACGGGTCAATATCACAAGTAACTCAACACCACTTCAAGAATCAATCGTACTATGAATGAGAAGAATACAACCAAGGAAGCTAGGCTGCAGTAGGGAAAGTGTCATTGCATGGTTCTGAAATGGGTTACCTTGACATCCATAATCCCTCATCAATCTAGAAGATGACAACTTTTATGATCTATGTCAAACTAAATTCTCAGATCATCTTTAATCTCTATCTTGACCACAACAAACAAGTCAAAGTTGACCAATTTGATTCAAGAAAAATAACTTGATTTTAACCATTATAGATAAATCTATGGTCTTCAATAAACTACATAATTCCAAGGATCCTTTCATCAAGATGGCATTCACATAAGTAAGACATCACCCTAGTTATAGAGTTTAGATTCAAATTCTCATTTCTTACTATTATGAATCAAAGGTTTGAATGACTAACTACCTCAAAAATTCACAAGAATTTACTTAATGTATCCAAGAGAGGTCAAGTTTAGTTGAACGTTTCAAACAATAGAACTACTTCCCAAATATTAATTTTTTTTCTAACCAATCCAATAATGATTTTAACAATAACGAATAAAACATATAACTATTTTTACTAAATCTAGAACATCCAATATTAAAAAAAAGACATTTTAATTGATACTATTTTTAAATTATTCCACCTAGGCATAATTGTTTATAATCTATCCTGAATTTTAAAATCCCATGAAAATAAAAATATCCACCTTTCATTTTCTTCATGATAACATAGAACAAAGACTATATCCATACTTATATTCTAACAAGTATCAAGAAAACTATTTCTCATTTGTAATGTTCTACTAATCTAGTATCATACTCATAATAAATTCAAGATTAGAAACTCAACATTGAGAAGGTATTAATTATCCATAGTCATACAACAAATCTAAGCTAATGTTATTACCACCAATTCCACAAGATAACAATAGATAAAGGTGTTTCGAATGAATTCCTTGAAGGCTAAGAGATCTACTGAAAATTGTTAAAACTTGGTCAAGAGCAATAATCTAACATTAATCTTGATTGGGTGTGAGGAAAACTTCATTTATGTCATACTCTACTAGGCCTTGAATATCTTGGCAACTTTCCTACATCTATATGCTAGACTTAAATTTGATGACCGTATGGCTGTATTTAATGATTTTTGGTCGTAAATACAATTAAAATTTTAGGAGGACTATATGACTTGAAAGGCAAGATTTTAGGTAAACTGTAAAAATTTCTATGTAATTATTCTTATATATATTTTTAACCTATATATATTTTTCCTAAAATAACTAAACTTTACTATTTCAAAGGCAACTTCAAATAGATGACCGTCACAAAAAAATTGTTTGATAGGCAGGGTCCACCGTCAAATTTAAGCCATGTCTATATGCAACAGTTAACTTTAACCCATTGACCATTTGACCAACTACATGAAGGTTTGAAACTATACACGTAATTGGTGACGAAAGAAAGACATTTATCAGCATGAAACCATGCATTTGGGGCCTATTTCAAAGATATCATTTATCCTTGTTCAAAGAGGCTACTTTTAACCTTCAACAGTCAAAAATCAATTTTAGCCAATAAAAATAGGAAAAATATTTAACACTTTTTGTTATGGATGAGGTGTAAAATTGCTATTGACTGTTTGACCTCGGTGCGCAAATCTGCTTGACAAAATGCCTTAAAGAAATGTTATCTCTTGGAATGCATTGATTGCAGGATATGTACAAAATGGATTTGTAGAAAAGGCTTTACAAGCGCTCACCAAATGCAAACGACAGGCGTAGATGGTAGCAGGATATGCCTCACAGAGTCGTCATTGCATGGAATGATCTCATGATATGCACAAAATGGAATAGCTGAACAGGCTTTAGAAGCACTCAGAAATGCAAACGACAGGTGTAAGCCTAGATTCTCATGCAATGCCAAATGAGCACAAAGAGGGTTGTGTTTATTTATTCATTGATATGTCTACCAAAATTGAAACAACACAATGAATACTTACCTCTGAATGGGTGCAGTCCCCAAGTATGCCATAGCTAAATAATAAAGTCGTGGGTTTTCATAAGACTATTCTATACTTGCATTTGGCACTATTATAGCTTATTCAAATAGAAATTGGAGGTTATATTAATGAGAGAGATTTCAACCACATACCTCGTATAGAAATTACAGAAGATCATAGCTACTATCACCACCATCCTCCCAGATTCCAACTCCATGACCTTTCACAAGGTTGGACATTCAAATATCAATGAAAAGCCTCCAAAATCAAGGCAATTCCCTCGCCTTGCTCGGCTCAATGGGTGACCAAAACAATTAAAAAAAAAATCAATTGAACTCCCCCTCCATCATGGATTCGATTATGACTTGGAAGATGAAGGCCGTCGGGTATTCTAGATTCTAGATATTAGGGAAAAGTAGAATTTCTCTGCCCAAAAATAACATCTATTAGAGTTGTCAGGAACCTTTTAGTATGGATTGATTGCCATACTACCGTGAATCTTATTTCCACAATTGTGGCAAGAGAAAGATATTATGAGAGATGTGAATTGATTCCATCTAAAGAATGATTTTTTTTTTCCTGAGGAAAAATAGAAATGATACTAGAAATAGACTTGCACCATAATGGCATTCAATGTCGAATCCCCATAATAGAGGACATAAAATATAAATTGTTAGATATTTATAATTGCAAATGCCTTGGTAGCTGTGCATGCACAAAAACTAGTTTACAATATACCTAAAATAAAACGGTGCCACTATGATCAAGTGGTTTTAGGAAATTCTAAATGTATTAGATGAACATTCATGCAAATCTTGGAATCATAGATAAAATACTTGGACTATTTTATAAGTTCAATAATTACATTGTAAGCACCAAAATGTATTTGGTTAAAGTTTAAGGTCATGTTCATGCAAAGGCAAATGGTAGCAAAAATTCTACGATTAAAGGTGTAATCTTTGCACAAGGTTTGTATGAATTATCAATATGAAGAATATGGATCATGGTAGATTAAGCCTATTGGCACCCCTTCATTGTATTGTAACTTGTTAGGGCAAGATTATAGTGTTTTAAGACTAAAGGTAATAATAATAGGGTAGCTTTGCCAACAAAGGTTAATTTTCTTTCACCTTAGGGATAGATACATTATTAGGAACTGATTGAGCGTGGTCTATTTTTAACACCAAAATTTGGCAGATGTAATTAAATTATCCTAAGTGCCAAAACGGGAGCTATGAAATAGAGCATGGATATCCATCGATCAAAATGGCAAGAGGTTTTTGTATCTTGTAACCAAAATTTGGGATCCAACTTAAATCAATGCCTGATGGGACATAAATTTGATGCAGAGCCCAAATTTTATAATATTTTACCTTATAAATTTATTTCATTATTAATTATGGTTATATATTTATTTACCAAGACATATTATCAGACAAATGAAACCATAAGCCAAAACAATCACCTGACCACTAACCAGGGTCAAAAGCAAAACTTCAAGCAACACTGACTAACTATCACGACCATACCGACAACACTGACCAGGTGCAAAACCAGATGCTCATCCTTTTCAAGGATGATGGCTAGGGTAGGGGACCATATGTTATCTCTGTTCAACAGATCCATTGGGTTTCAAGGTATGCTCAGACCTACCAATTCACGTGGAGACGTAACCTAGTACCTGTTCACTCTTGAGCATACCAATTAGAGCACAAATTCTTAATAGCCGAAGCACTTGGAAAGGAACTCCAACATTCATATCTTATTCCCGTATGTCCCCCATACGTTCAATGGTACGATGTCGCCCTTTCCACTTATCCTAACAACATACTACTACATCACCTGACTATCCAAATAAATCTTTGTATAATAATAATAACATAACAATATGCATCATACCCACGAACATACTAACAGAAGCTCTTGTTCCATCTTCATCTTCAGGGTCCTTAGCTAGGCTACCTTCACAACCAACCTAAAAATGGAAGGGGCACTACATGGACACTCCACAACCTTTGCTAGCTTGGTAATATTTTAGAATTTCCTCATCCTTCTATGGCCTTTTTGATCCAATATGCCAACTAATTGAATAGATAATGCTCTGAGACAATCTAGTTGCTCAGATGTATGGCCCTATCTCTTGCCATAACTCAAATTAATTCTAATCACTATAGCTAAGAATTTTAAATCTTTGAAGACCCATGCAGCTAAACAGGTAGAATGTGCAATATGCAAAACTAGGTTGGTTTACCATAGAATGTATCCACTTGAGGAAATGTAGAAGTTTAAAACTTTAATTTGAATAAATCCCTTCCTTTGGCAAAAAGTTGCACCTTTCACTAATTTGATAGTCTTATCAAATCTATTTAGGCTATCATTTTCCAGCTATCTCCTATTCAATAAATTTCGAAAGGCATCTGGTCTTGTAATAACAAGCTTAGGGGCTAAACAAGATTTACCTACCACCTTTCAAAAATGAAATGTACCGTATGGTTAGACTTAAGATTCAATCACAAATATAAGTTTAGTACATTTAATTACCCACAAAAAACATGCCACAGTGGGCCAAACATGTCCCTAGTTCTATATTTGGTGAAAATGTTTCAGCTATTGATTGGTCTAAAATCCAAATTCGACAACCTTTGCTAGCATCCTCCCTGCCTGTGCCAAAATGGGAGCTTTGGAACAGGGTATGGACATCCATCATAACATAATGGAAGGGGGATTTTTGTCAGATATTATAGTTGGAAATGTTCTGGTAGACATGTATGCCAAATGTGGAAGTATAGATAAGGCACATGAACTGTTTGATGGAATGGCTCAAAGAGATGTCATCTCTTGGAATGCAATGATTGTAGGATATGCACAAAATGGATTTGTTGAAAACGCTTTAGAAATTTTAAAGCAAATGCAATTCACTGGTGTAAATCTAAATTCCACAACCTTTGCCAGCATCCTCCCTGCCTGTGTCAAAATGGGAGCTTTGGAATAGGGTATGGACATCCATCGAAGGATAGAGGAATTTTGTCATTTGTTGTAGTTACAACTGCCCTAGTGGACATGTATGCAAAATGTGGAAGCATTGACAAGGCATGTGAACTATTTGGCAGAATGCCTCAAAGAGATGTCATCTCATGGAATGCAATGGTTGCGGGATATGCACAAAATGGATTTGTTGAAAAGGCTTTAGAAACTTTCAAGCAAATGCAATTAGCAGGTGTAAAGCCAAATTCAACAACCTTTGTCAGCATACTCCCTACCTATGCCAAAATGGGAGCTTTGGAACGGGGTATGGACATCCATCAAAGCATGAAGGATAGAGGAATTTTGTCATTTGTTGTAGTTGCAACTGCCCTGGTAGACATGTATGCAAAATGTGGAACCATGGACAAGGCACATGAACTATTTTTGGGGTCAATGGGAGTAGTATCAAACTTTGACTCTTTATTAACCATTCATTCTCACAAAATGGAGTCTACTACCCAAATTGGAAGGAGTCTATGGCACATCAACATACAAGACTTCAAGCTATGTAGTGGGAAAAGAGAAAAAGGAGACCCCACACCCTAGGATAGGAGCAACGAGCAGAGAGCAAAGACTTAAGGAAATGGACTTCAAAGTAAGGCATGACACTTTCCTATAGATTCCCAAAAGGAGATCACAGTCATGACTATTCAAATAAACAATGATAGTCCATGGCATAACCATAAAGGGGGCATTTAAATTAATAATAACAGTGATAGGGTAGTATGATGGACTTTAAAAGATACATAAAGACAAGTAATTGAATAGTCAAGAGGGCTTTTAAAACATCATAAATCTTGTCAAGGGTTCATTGTCTTCAAAGTAGTATGGTAAACTAATAAATATTTCCATCCCACAAAGTTTCAAAAGAGGACAACCTAGAAGTGTATTAAGGAGTGCATGGACAATATCTCAAGGAGCTACCATAGTCAATTTCAAGGTGTTGATCATGGGAAAGAGAGGTTTACATGAAGTGGGACAATCCTTAAGAATACATTCAGATGGTAAACAGGATAGTCCATAAGATAATATTCAACTAAATACATAGTATGGACCTAGAGGATAGTCCTTATGGTGCATTTATATAATCATGCCTATAGGTCTTATCAAAGATCATGATTCCATTAGGATATGAAAATGAGCACTAAACAAAATACCTCACTATGAGCTAAGTGTGAACGACTTTAAAGACACACAAGATAGTGAGTTGTTAGTAGACAATTCATGATCAACAAGGATAGAGATAAATAAGATGGACTGTGATAATCACAAGTCATAGTAACCATTCATATGACAATGACAAGGGGTTTAATCACAGTCCATAAGACAGTCATAAAAGAATAAATTCAAAACTCAATAGATGACAGTTCCAAGGCATTGTTAGAGTCTTCATGAAGAACAAAGTTGATGGAAGTGCTTATGACCCAGGGTAAGAATAATTCATAACAATAGGGAATTTTTAAAGAGTAGAATGCATGACTGAACCAAAATGACAATGCACTATTAGAAGTTTCATGATATAGAGGATAGTAATCTTCAAGCGACAGTAGCACCAAAGGAGAGATCACAATGATAAGAAAGGCACACTGGAAGGTGAAAATTTTCTTCAAAACATATAGTTTCATTATTGATTGAGAGGGTAGTTTCATCCTAAAGAAGATAGTGTTGAGGACAGTCACAAAGGCTCAATCAGTTCTTCTCACACAGCAATACTGTGTACATCCTCAGACAAACTCTAATATTAGTTCTTCTCACATAGCAATGATGTGTACAAAAAATAAATATTATTGATCTAACTTACTTGTGCTCAAACTCTGTATATGGTGTATCCTTAGGGAGCCTATGAAGATGTTCCTTAGCCTTTACCAAGGCAGCATGTAGCTTTGGCAAACTCTGTATCATTTCATTCAGCATGAGCAACTACAAATTAAATGGCACAGTTATACCATTTCCTTGCACTATCTTTGGAATACTATATATACTAAATTGAAAAAGACATAAAAGATAAACATCTAGTGTCTGATGCAAAATTGCATCTCAGAATTTACTGTGTTGATCTTACAACATTGAAGCTACAGATAGCATTCTTTGAATTGTCTTCTTTACAAGCTAAAAATCAAAATGTACAGTTTCAGCTCAGGTCTATTCAAGTCTACCAAATTACACAAGTTTAGATTGCTTGACTTTGCTTCACCATGTATAAATCACTTAATTCCATGTGTTCTTGACATGAACAAATTTGGCAATCAGTCTTTTTGGGCCTGCTAAAGGTTTAAACATAGAATTTTCATGCCAAGTAAGACATGGATTTTCATGGATTTAAACCCAGTTTTGGCCTAGAATAAACATAATGTTTGGCTCTCTTTGTTGGTTGAACTAGTGATGACCATAATGATGATGTGGCTTCCTTTTGAGCTCCCATATGACATGAACCCTATGTCAATAGGCTGACATGACAAGCTATACTTTGTATGAACCCAACACCTTAGATTTTAATTCCAAATTCTCAAATTTTTTATAATTGATTTTAACACAGAGATAATTTAGATTTGCCTAAGCCTAGATCTTAAGGCACTTTAGAAATATCCTTAAAATTTGGTTTCATCCTTTTGTTGGTAGGTGGCTTGAGGTAAATAGAAGTAAGCATTAGTTAGATTTCCTTTGGACTACATAGGTAATAAAGGAATCGATCAAGAACATTTACAACAAGTTAAATCATAGTGGTTGAGCTTGTCAAATGTGCCATGTGTGCTAAAAATCAAGAGTCATGGCATGCATAAACATTCAAATCTAGACTCTATGTGATCTAAGTAACACATGAAAAGGTCAAATCTCTTGTCAAAACCAACTCAGAAAAGCTCACAATATACTCAATGCATGTGCTTACTTTTGGTGATGAATTCTCATGTACTCACTTGAGAAATGTTATTATAAGTTTGTATGAGTTGTATGGTGTGTAGCTTGTGAAGCTTATATAACAGTCACTATGATGATTCATATGAGTCTTGTATATGGACGTGAAGTAGTGTAGGTATTTTGAATGTGCTTAATGGTTTCAGAATATATGTACAATGTTTGTAAGGATAAACAAAATTTATTAATAAGAGGGGTGAGAATCAATTGTTCAGTAAGAAGTCATAGAGATAAGAGAAAACTCCCAGTCATAACAATGGTAGTTATTTTGAATGAACACACTATGACCAAGGTCATGCACCGAGTGGGTGATTTACTGTAGTGACAGTAAATAGCTAGGAGGCACAATTATTTCTCTTCAAGCACTTCTCATGAAAATAGTGTCAAACTTCCAGTGACAGGGTTTTCACATACAAATGGTAGTCAGGGGTTATGGTGTTTCTTCTTGGGATGCAGGCTATACTGAAACTAGTGCAAGTTAGATGGATGCAGTGGAACAAAAGCAAGAAGTGGAAATGAGGAATACCCCGTTGTGGCTAAGACTATTGAATGTGAGTGTTGTTACATGGAATTTTTATTTGGACAAGATGGTATAGTGTGCAGATGGGTACTTCTTTCATTTTCAATATTTACAAAGATAGGTAAAAGAGTCTAAATTCAGAGGTTTTCAAACTTGTTATTCCTTACCTTTGCATGGTTACTAATGAATGCAATAAGTTAATTACTATGGGAGATTTAAGGCCACAGTAGAAGGCTTGTAGCAAGGCTATTGTGTTGTGCCAAGTGCAAAGAGATTCCTTCTTTTATTCACATTTTTGAGAAGAAATAGGGCAAAAGATAAAGGTTTTCTATGTTTCTTTTTTGTTTCTATCTTGTAACTCAGTGAAGTTCCACAATGAGCTTTTGAGTTACTTGACATTCCATGCCTTGATATTCATGGCAAGAAGAAGCAATAGACAACCACATCAAATCATTCAATACTAAGATGCCTTTTAGCATAGTACAAGTATGGATTGTAAAGAGACAACCCAAATAGTTACAAGATGTAGAAAAGGGTACAGTTAGCAAAAGAAATAAGACAGTCATGACAAATTTTCAAATGGTCATCATCAAACGAAAAGAGACAAGCAAGATCTTCCTCAAAACTTCAAACAAAACTAATAACCCTAATGACATAGAGTATACCTAGCAAGATGTGGGGATGAAGGCTTCCAGGAAAACCTTGAATATTATCTCAACGTGGGCATGATCTATCCTCAAAACCTTGGACAATCTCCTTGTGCATGCAACAGGTCTTCAAACCCTTGTGAATCTTTGCAATGTGGATGAATTCAAAGCCAACAAAGAAAAGCTTCTTCAGAGCAAACTCAATGTGCCTTTATCCCAGATCTTCTCAACAACATGGATAGATGATGGTGCAACCAACTGCTAGTTCTACGCCATGCCCAAAAAAATCTTTGGACTTCTTCCAACCAACGAACTAAAAAGCCCGCTCAATAGACACTTCAACTGAAAATTCTTTTTTCATTGTTTGGCACCCAAGGAAATGAAAATTCTCTTTTAAAATTGTTTGGCGCCCCAAAAAAAACTAAGTTCTTTTTTATTACTTTCCACTTAATTTTCCACTTATGATCAAATTAGTCACATATGATGATAAAATAAACTAAGGCTTTCACTTTCTTTTTTATTACTTTCCACTTAATTTTCCACTTATGATCCAATTAGTCACTTATGATGATCAAATTAGTCATTTATTTAGTCATTTATAGTTGTGTTGCAACAAATGATTAGAATTTAGTCATTTTTAGTTGTCGTGACTAAAATTTTTAGTCACGTAGTCATTTATTTGCCAAAATTCTACTAGTGTTCTATCATCAACACAACCAACCCAATCAGCATTAGTGTAGGCACTCAGATCAAAGTCATTACCTCTTGGATACCATACACTAGTAGAAATATGGCAAATAAATGACCAGGTGACTAAAACTTTTAGTCACGTGACCAAAATTTTTTACAACACAGCTATAAATGACTAAATAAATGACTGATTTTGTCATCGGTTGAAATGACTAAATAAATGACTAATTTGGTCACCGGGCAAAAAACACAACTAAATAATTCGTCAGACAAATAAAAATGACTAAATAAATGACTATTACTTCTCTATTCTTTTTTCTTTCCAATTTGATCATAATCCATGAATTCAAAGACAATACAAGGAAAGGCAATAAATGTCTGCTTAGACCAAAGGAATAAAGGGAGAGAAAGCTCAAACGTTTCCCAGGAGCAGAGCTGGAATATCTTGGCTCTTCAATCTATCTCAACGCACTAGCCACAACACAACATGGCCATTAATGATCCGCAAGCCTCGGGGAAGTGACTGTCCAGCCCCGACCTACCAAAAACATCATTACTTACCACCTTTCCAACATCTACCGAGGCCTTCAATCACACTTTCTGACTGTTGGAAAACAGAGCCCACCTGCATAAAATGTCTAGGGGCTATCTCGACCCCCTCCATGTGACCTCTCCTGTCTACCTAAATATCTAGCCC
Source organism: Cunninghamia lanceolata (assembly GCA_027924645.1). Classification (NCBI taxonomy): domain Eukaryota; kingdom Viridiplantae; phylum Streptophyta; class Pinopsida; order Cupressales; family Cupressaceae; genus Cunninghamia; species Cunninghamia lanceolata. Next base: position 11,682,574 of record BSBN01000635.1, on the reverse strand, counting down.
TTTATCGGATGATTTATAATATATATTATATTATATATTATATAATATTATATTATAATATTACATAGTTATTATTATATAATATAATATAATATTTATATTATAATATTAAATAATAATATAATATAATATAATATTATATTATAATATTATATATTAATATTATAATATTATATTATAATATTATATTATTTATTAATATTATAATATTATATTATAATATATTTAATATTATCTAATATTATAATATTACATAATATTTTTTTTAAAGATAATGCACCTGGTAAACTTTTTAATGTGACCGGTGACGCTGGTGTGACACACCCTCCGGCTCCACACAAATGCTTTGGCCCGGAGCAATGAACCGGTGAGGCCACAACATGGGGGACCTCATCCCCTAGTCAGAACACTTCAAACCCACAAGCTCGTTGGCCCAACGGGGATTTGAACTCTGGTGGCCGCCACTACAACCGAGTGACTTAACCACCGAACCATGCCATCATCGGCATTATAATATTACATAATTATTATAATATAATATTTATATTATAATATTATATAATTATTATAATATAATATAATATAATATAATATTTATATTATATAATAATATAATATAATATATTATAATATTATAATAATTATGTAATATTATATATTAATATTATAATATATTTAATATTATATAATAGACCAAGGAATATTGAGGTGAGTCATTTTGGGGTCTCCTCGACTCCCTGAACACATTGAAAAACATATCGAGCAAATAGGGCATATCAGCGTGACACCAAAATGTGTCACGCTGATTAGACGAGAAACTATGAGTGCCAAAATGTTAACGATGGGCGAAGTAAAATGGTTAAAATTTAATTAAAATTTTGGCGCCCAAGGTAAACCCTAATGTTTCATGTCTACAACTAATCCATGATGGTCCGCTTCCTAGCCATTTTCATCATAGTGCAGCAGGTGCGTGAGCAAATTGTAAAGGTCGCAGCATCCAATGCTGGTAATCACAGCTCCTTTCATGGGTTCTTCTCACAGGTAGGTCGCTTGTTACACCTGGGTTCTTAGCATCGAGAGATCTTTCAAGAATTTTGAGGATGTCGAATGCCACTCTGAGGTAATACCCAACTGCTAAATTTCTTTGCACACCCTTTTTTTTGGAACTGGGGTTTGATTATTGTGCTGGGTTTTCTCTTCTTTAATGGTGGATTTAATCTCAAAGTTTTTGTTTTTTCCCTTTGGGTATTTCTAGATTATTTGAGTAGATGCCACCGGTTAAAATAGGAAAGACTTTGTATTTATTTTCTTTCATGTTTCTAGCTTTACACCAACCAATTGCATTTGCTTTAAAATTTCTAAAGCCTTTTCAACAAATCCATTTTGTGCAATCCTGCAATCATTGCATTCCATGAGATGACATCTCTTTGAGGCATTCTGTCAAACAGTTTGTGTGCCTTGTCTATGCTTTCACATTTTTCATATATGTTTATCAGAGCATTTCCAACTATAATATCTGACAAAAATATGTCTTCTATTATGCCTTGATAGATGTCCATACCCTATTCCAAAGCTTACCATTTTGATACAAGCAAAGAGGATGCTGGCAAAGGTTGTGGAATCTAGCTTTATACCTGCCAATTTTATTTGCATGAAAGTTTCTAAAGCCTTTTCAACAAATCCATTTTGTTCATATCATGGAATCATTGCAGTCTATTAGACCACATTTCTTTCAAGGATTTTGTCAAATAGTTCATATGCCTTTTCTATGCTTCCACATACATCTCTCTCTGTGTATATGTATATTCAATTGCATTTGCTTGAAAGTTTTTAATGCCTTCTCAACAAATCCATTTTGTGCATATCTTGCAATCATTGCAGTCCACGAGACCACATTTCTTTGAGGGATGTAATCTATTTTATGCACACAACTCAAGATAAATTAACCTAGATTGGTGGTATTTAAGAACCCCTTGAGAGGATTGCCATTATGTTTCTAGGAGACATGTTATCATAGGTTAACCCATGGAAAATTTGTGTAAAGGATTTAAAACAACAGGCTTCAACTATGCAAATGCATCTAAGATGAATGTGTAGATATAGATTCCTTTTAATTAATGGCATAGGAAACTACAAGGAATGTCAATTCTTATCCACACATTATAATCTACAAAGAAATTGATTACAATTTGAACTCATTCACAAGAGAATTTGTGCATAAATTATATTCTTCTTTATTGAATTTTGTACATAAGTCTTTGTGAAGGCTTTCATGATCGGAAGTGGCACTTGCAACTAAACATCTGACAAAAATCCACTTCCAATTATGCTTTGATGGATGTCCATATCCTCATCTAAAGCTTCAATTTGTGCACAAGCAAGAATGATGCTGGCAAAGGTTGAGGAGTTGGGCTTTACACCCGCCAGTTGGAAATCTGACATGGTGTACATTATTACAGTGTAAGCCTATTTTTCAGATTGCTTCATTTAGCATCATCAATAATCTCCACAAGAACATTGTCCCTGTTTAAAATGATGGAAAGGGTTCACATCTCACAACAATTTCTCTTGTGACAATCTTGGAGATAAATTTTGTTGCAATGTGGCAATCAGTGCATACTCGAAGGTTCTTAACAACTCTAATAGTTGTTCCATGGGGCATGTTTAACAAACCAAATGCAATTGCCAACTTTTCACCATGGTGGCAGAGAAATAATTCTTTTTCCCATCCTTCCACAGCATTAAGCAAATTCTCGAATCTGGAAAATACTTTGCCGCCTTCATCTTCCAAGCCAATTTCTCCAACTTTGCATAGGTCTCCTTTGTCTATGGATGTGATCTCTCTCCTACACAAAAAGCATGTTCCATTTTATGCCCTTCAATCCAACTGCATCCGGGGATTTATTTAATTCCTCTATCTTTCATCAATCTCCTTACCTCATCACACCTGCCCACTTCTGGATAGATGTTTGAGAGAACATAAGTTGTGCAACATTTTTATGATCCAAATCAAAAAGCAATGTTGTTGTAAATACTCCTAAGCCTATATTCATATGTGATCTACAGACTTAACATTTTCACAAGAGAAATTTGTTAATACTCGAAGATTGTCACAAGAGAAATTTGTTAAGCACCAAGAAAACACATCCATGATACAACTAGCACAAATTTAACAAGTATCTCAATGATAAAGTTTAGGGTGTCTTCATGATAGCCAGCACAAGCAAGAAGGTCAACCATGCACACATAATGATCAACTATAGGTGTAATACAATAAGGGTTACAAATGTGATTGAAGTATGTACAACTCTCATCCACTAAACCTGCATGGCTGCATGCACCTAGAATACAAGAAAAGCTTACAATGTTAGGATATGTTCCAGAGTGCTTAATTAATTCAAATATTTTGAGAGCATCCTTGGAGTGCCTTTTTAGGGATTTTGTCAAACAGTTCACTAGCACAAATTTAATAGGCATCTCAATGATAAATTTTAGGGTGTCTTCAAGATAGCTAGCACGAAGAAGGAGGTCAACCATGCACACATAATGATCAACTGTAGGTGTAATGCAATAAGGGTTACAAATGTGATTGAAGTATGTACAACTCTCATCTACTAAACCTGCATGGTTGCATGCACCTAGAATACAAGCAAAGCTTACAATGTTAGGATATGTTCTAGAGTGCTTGATTAATTCAAAGATTTTGAGAGCATCCTTGCAAAATCCATTTTGTGCATATCCTGCAATCATTGCATTCCATGAGATGACATCTCTTTGAGGAATTATGTCAAACACTTCACGTTTTTTGTCTATGATTCCATATTTTTCATACATGTCTATGAGAGCATTCCAAACTATAATATTTTGGTTGTGATTATGGTTACAATGAACAGCATCGGAGTATCAGAGAGACCCATTTTGGGGTCCTGCCAAAATGTTGAGTCCTGTCGATATAGTTAACAACCCACTATGTATTCGATATCAGAGTTTCGGAGAGACCCAAAATAGAGTCCCACCAAAACACTTAGGTCACTCTGATAGTTCATGTCATCTTGTCTCAAAGACTTCTTAGAGACTCCCACCGATATCACCATGTCTTGCCGATGTAGTCAATGCTAATAATGTTATCAGTTTGTCAGCTCGGTTTTATGCTTTCGAGGAACTATTTGAGTAGAGGAATTTGTTCAAATCCCAGTTTTGGAGCTCTTTTTGTGAAATGATACATATGCTTGCAAGGCCAAATTTTTGTAAAAATCTTTACATGGAAAGGGGATATCTAAGAACAAGGTGTACTCTGTTTTGCTATAAAGGATACAGGCTAGGATGTCATGTGCCAGATTCTAATCCAATTTGAACAATTTATGTATGCAAGGGGACTTCTACCCCAATTATGAGAAGTGAAAATAGGTCGGTCTTATATTCCCCAAGTATATTCAGGGAGATCTTCCTTTCTTCCTTTGGGTTAACATGTTGAGATAGGTAAAGATTTAAGCAAAGCCAATAGCCAATGCTAATTGTCTGACTCCGGAGCTTCTTAGTGACAAATGGATGTATTATTCTTCACCTGTAAATAAGTAATGTAGTTGACTAAGATTTGTCTAAACAAAATTGTACGATATTTTTCGAACAATTGCCATAAACAAAATGGACTTTCACACATTATGTGTCTTTCGTTGTGAGAGGTTAGGTATTTAGTTGCATTTAAAATGGTTTGTGTTATATTGAAACAGACTGGGACTATTCAGCATTGTATACAACGCCGAACAACTCCCTTTCAATGGGATTTGTACATATTTTAATGCTTAGTGGAATCTTGTGTGTTGTGAGTATGGTGGTTTCTGTGCAACTAAATATGAAATGTTTTAGGTACCTATTTTGTGGTTCAATGTTAGAATCTTGCAGTGATTGCTGTGTCATGTATGCAAAATGTGGAAGCATAGACAGGGCACGTGAACTGTTTGACAGAATGCCTCAAAGAAATGTGGTCTCATGGAATGCCATGATTACAGGATATGCAAAAAATGGATTTATTGAAAAGGCTTTAGAAACTTTCAAGAAAATGCAATTGGCAAGTGTAAAGCCAAATTCCACAACCTTTGCCAGCATCCTCCCTGCCTATGCCAAAATGGGAGCTTTGGAACAGGGTGTTGACATCCATCAAAGCATAAAAGATAGAGGAATTTTGTCAGATTTTATAGTTGCAATTGTCATGGTAGACATGTATACAAAATGTGGAAGCATAGACAAGGCACGTGAAGTGTTTGGCATAATGTCTCAAAGAGATGTGGTCTTATGGACTGCAATGATTGCAGGATATACACAAAATGGATTTATTGAAAAGGCTTTAGAAACTTTCAAGAAAATGCAATTGGTAGGTGTTAAGCCAAATTCCACAACCTTTGCCAGCATCCTCCCTGCCTGTGCTAAAATGGGAGCTTTGGAATAGGGTATAGACATCCATCAAAGCATAATGGAAGGGGGCATTTTATCAGATATTATAGTTGGAAATTCTCTGATAGACATGTATGCAAAATGTGGAAACATAGACAAGGCATGTGAACTATTTGACAGAATGCCTAAAAGAGATGTCATCTCATGGAATGCAATGATTGCAAGATATGCACAAAATGGATTTGTGGAAAAGGCTTTAGAAACTTTCAAGCAAATGCAATTGGCAGAAGTAAAGCCGGATTCCACAACCTTTGCCAGCGTTCTTCCTACATGTGCCAAAACGTGTGCTTTTGAACAGGGCATAGACATCCATCAAAGCATAAAGGATAGAGAAATTCTGTCAAATTTTGTAGTTGCAACCGCCCTGGTAGACATGTATGCAAAATGTGGAAGCATAAACAAAGCACGTGAACTATTTGACAGAATGCCTCAAAGAAATGTGGTCTCATGGAATTCCATGATTGCAGGATATGCACAAAATGGATTTTGCAAGGATGCTCTTAAAATATTTGAATTAATGAAGCACTCTGGAACATATCCTGACATTGTAAGATTTGCTTGTGTTCTATGTGCATGCAGCCATGCAGGTTTAGTGGATGAGGGTTGTACATACTTCAATCACATGAGTAACCCTTATTGCATTACACCTACAGTTGATCATTATGTGTGCATGGTTGACCTTCTTGCCCATGCTGGCTATCTTGAGGACACCCTAAACTTTATCATTAAGATGCTAGTTAAACCTATGCTGGTTGTGTGGATGTGTTTTCTTGGTGCATGTAGATTACATATGAATATAAGCTTAGGGGAATTTATAGTGATGCTACTTTTTGATTTGGATCCTAAAAATGTTGCGACTTATGTTCTTCTCTCAAATATCTATGCAGAAGTGGGCAGCTAGGGCGAGGTTCAAATGATAAGGAGATTGATGAAAGATAGAGGAATTAAAAAGATCCCAGGGTGTAGTTGGATTGAAGGCCACAAAATGGTAATGCCTTTTGTGTAGGAGACAAATCACATCCAAAGATACAGGAGATCTATGCAAAATTGGAGAAATTAACTTGGGAGATGAAGGTAGTATGGTATTTTCTAGATTTAAGACATTTACATAATGATGTAGAAGAGGGGGAAAGGAATTATTTCTCTAGCACCATGGTGAAAAGTTAGCAATTGCATTTGGTTTGTTAAACATGGCTCCTATAACAACTATTAGATTTGTTAAGAACCTTCAAATATATGCTGGTTGTCACACTGCAATGAATTTATCTCCAAGATTGTTGCAAGAGAAATTGTTGTGACAGTTGTGAACCATTTTCATCATTTTAAACAGGGACAATGTTCTTTTAACGAAACTTATCTCCAAGATTATTGTACGAGAAATTGTTGTGAGAGTTGTGAACCATTTCCATCATTAATGGATGTGCTTTGAAGTTCAATGGGGAGAAGGAAACGGCGTTGGCAGGAGATCTGCATATCAGTGGGAGTCCATTTGGTGTCCCCTCAATATCCCTATATCCTCCATCGATGGGACCTTTCCATATCGGCCTAACTCTGAATGTGGTCTCTTCGACATAGTGATAAGAGTGTTAAACCCTTATCGATGGGACTTGGTGATATCGTTGTGACTGGATTGGAAGTCTCTTCGACTTGCTGATACTAGTTGTCTCCTAACTGCTAGCTCATTTGAACCAAACAGATCAAACAAAGCAATCTTTATGTCATCGGCCTCTAATTTAGCTTGCCCTATTTTTTCTCGTAAGACGTGCAGAATAAAATCCAAGGGCAAAAACTTGCTCTTTTTCCCTTCTTCTTCGGTATTAAGAGTTTGAGCTTTAACATGAGGACCAATTTGTTCTTTTTCTTTGACAATGAGGCCTCCGCTGTGACATGAATTAGAGACCATGGTGAAAGAGGCCCCTTCCGGAACTTGATTCACGATTAAGCAAAAATCTTCATTTGCAATACTTCAAACAAGGCAATTGAAATAACGCGGAAAAAACAACTAATATATTGGGAGAAGTAATGGAAATTAAGATTTTGGGTAGATTTAACAGTTTCTAGAAAATTGCAGATAATCATAGAAAGCATCACATTCACACGCTACCCTAAACACTTAGTATATTTAGTTACAAAGATCATAAAGTAGGAGATAGTTTAATTGAGAAAAAGTTCAACTAGTAAGGTTTCAATTGCAATAACGAAGTTGTTAGATCTAACCTATTTAAATATCATCCACTTCAATGGTCAAATAGTCAATAGTGATTTTACACTTCATTCACAACAAAAAGTGGTAAATATTTTTCCTATTTTTATTAGCAATCCATTTTATTTGCAATATCTTAGTGGACTTTCTTTGCAATCTTAGTGGACTTTCTTTGCAATCCATTTTATTTTAATATACATCTATGAAAATTTTGTTTTGAAAGAATCCATAGTGCACAGCAATAAGAAGTAGGTTTTTTTGGAGTCTAGTCTTATTTTAATGTAAGATATTAAATTTGCCATTTGTAGGCAGTCCTTTGTTCACCCAGATGATGTAGTTGCAAAAGATGTAAGTTTTTTATCTATGACTACAATCCATGTGTTTGTTCTTTGTTCATTTAATTTTTCAATGCATTTTCTTTGTGCATCTTATTTGGTTTCTGTCTAGTTTGATATCTGAATTTGTGACTTTTCTTGAGTTCCAAATTGTTGTCAGACTAAATAGTCCAAGAGGATCTCATTTTCGTTGTGCAGGACCTAGGAACAAAGTATTTCTCTTTGATGAAAATAGATTTCAAAGTAAAATTTCAAGTTTGCCCAACTTGAATATGTGATGTTGATTTTTCTTAAAAGGTCTATTTTAAACCAAATGAAGTGCATGCCTGTATAGTAACAAGGGGAGGTCTATTCCCAGGGCTTAACACTGTATATGCATTTCTTCTTGAATATCAGACCTATATAAATGAATTATGGAGTTGAACTATCAGATCTGTATATGTATTTCTTCTTTAATACTTTCATAATATATGCCTATATTGCTGTAAAATTCCTTATCATCCCACTTTGTTTTTCATATTTCAAAGTTTCATAAATCTTTTAAAAATATTAACAAATTTTGAGTTTTTTTATTATGGACAAGTACAGAGCAAGGAGAAAATGCAAAACCAATGCCTCATAGATGCATTTACAGCCCACCCCATGTGCAACAATGGCATCACTGAAGACATGCATTCACACCGATGGATTTTTAGCTTTAGTTTTAGTTTTTTTTAGTTTTGAAAGCAAATAAATCAGTAGTTTGCATACTACAGAAAGATTATGTCTTAAAAAATCTATATATAGAAGTTCTTTGTAACATATTTTATATACAGTGAATTATTTTCCAGCATTGTTGTTTCAATCCTTTGAGTAGATTTGTTGATAAACGAGTTCTTTGAACATATTTTATATACAATTTGAATATATAGTGAATTATTTTCCAGCATTGTTGTTTCAATCCTTTGAGCAGATTTGTTGAAGTTTATCAACAAAACATGGCATAGTTGATGTTTATCATGTACTAGTTGTTTATATATGACTAGTTGACAGAAAAATAATGATTAAAATGACCAAATATACTACCAATGGACGGAAATTAGTTAATACAAATGACTAAATATACTACCAATGGATGGAAATTAGTGACTAAATAAATGACTAAATATACTACCAATTGACGGCAATTAATGATTACAATGACTAAATAAACTGACCAATTAACAACAATCAATGACCAAATTAATGACTAAAATATACTACCAAATTGATGACTAAATATACTACCAAATTAATGACTAAATATACTACCAAATTAATGACTAAAATTTATTTGGTCATAAATTTGGTCGCTAGATAAATGACCGGCAATAAACTACCAATAGTCACGTGACCAAACTACTGATCACATGACCAATTTTTCGTAGTTTTTTAGTCATTTATTTCTATTTTTCTACTAGTGATAATCCATAATCCGGAGTTCCCTTCAAGTATTTGAATATTCTTTTCATGGTCTTCTCATGTGTTTGCTTGGGATTAGCTTGATATCTGGCAACCACACATACTGCATGCATGATATCAGGTCTAGAAGTAGTCAAGCACAACAATCCTCCAATTATAGATCTATAGGAAGTTTGATCAACCTCTAGAGACTCATCATCCTTTCTCAAGTGATATCCAGTTACCATGGGAGTACTCACTGGTTTTGAATCCTCCATACCAAACTTCTTCAACATCTCTCTAACATACTTAGCCTAAGAAATAAAGATATCATCATCTAGTTGAGCAATTTGAAGTCCAAGGAAGAAAGACATCTCACCAATCATAGACATCTCAAACTCTTTTTGCATCTCCTCTACAAACCTCTTACACATATCATCATCTCCATGAAAGATGATGTCATCAACATATACTGCAACTATCAATATCATATCTCCTTCTTCCTTGATGTAAAGATTGCTATCTATAGTATCTTTCTTGAAGCCCTGCTAAAGTAAGTACATATCCAACCTTGCATACCAAGCCCTAGGTGCTTGCTTGAGACCATACAAGGCCTTTTTGAGTCTACACACCATGTCTGGATCTTCTGATATATGAAAACCATTTGATTGCTCAATGTAGACTTCTTCCTGTAGATCACCATTCAAAAATGTTGACTTGACATCCATCTGATAAACCTTAAAGTTCTTGTGAGTAGGAAGAGCAAGAAACATCCTTATTGCCTCCATCCTAGCTACTAAAGTATAGGTCTCCTCAAAGTCAATGCCTTCAACTTGTGAATATCCTTTACACACCAATCTTGCTTTGTTTGTCACAACTTCACCTTCTTCATTCAGCTTGTTCCAGAACACCCACTTTGTTCCTATGACATTCTTGTTGGCTGGTTTGGGAACCAATTCCCATGTTTGATTCTTCTCAATCTAATCCAATTCTTCTTCCATTGCTTTTATCCATCCACCAACCAAATTTGCTCTGCATTAATTGCATTCTCAATTTTAACCTAATTTGCTCTTTTCATATGAAGAACCCTGTGAACCATCAACAATCCTCTACAAGTAGACCAATTGCTCCAAAATTTTGATCAAACCTCTTTATATCATCATTTGAACATGTTTAAACCATTTTCAGCCAAAATGTTGAGGAATTCAATATCTTATTCTTTCAAGGGTTTTGAAGAAACTTGCAGTTGTAATTCCCCCTGAATTAGTACCTTAACCTTTTATTTACCATAGGATCCATCTACACTAGGTAGAGGTCTGAAAACTTCACATTCTTCCTTCTTCTTCCATACTTTGCTCATTTCCTTTTTTTGCTGAACAATATCAATCTTCTTCTAAGTAGCAGACCTTGTATTCTTTGCAGAATGTCCTGTCTGATTACACTTATGACAAGTGAAATTTGATTGCTGAGAATTACCATTTCTCCTCACCTTAGATCTGCAATCAGTTGCCTTGTGGCCAAACTTGTTGCATTTGTAACAGTAACCATGAAAGGGCTAAGTATTATTCATATTCCTCAACATTTTACTTCTGCACTCATTTTCCTTATGACCTATCTTATTGTAGGCATAACACCTTACTGAGTTTTGATTTATCTTGCTTCTACATTCAATAGCTTTATGACCAATCTTATTGCAAGTATAACACTTTATAGAATTTTGATTCATCTTACTTCTACAATCAACAGCTTTATGGCCAAATTTATTGCAAGTATAACAATTACCATTGAAACCTTGAAGATACCTGATAGGAGTAGTTTGTTTAGGTGCGGGCTTTCTGAAATTCTTCTTCTTATTCTTCCTTTATCTCTAGATAGGAGTGAATTCATCTTCTTTTGTATCTCTAGGTGCATTCTTCTTAGGATCTTTAGCGCAAGCCTCATCTTTCTTTGTTTCAGACTTTCCTTCTAATTGGAAGTTATCATATAAGTTTGCAGAAGCACTAATTATAGAACTTTTCCCCTTTTCAAAACCAAGGCCTAATTTTCCTTTTGCTGGCCTTTGAGAGTTAATTATCTCATCAAGAATTTCAGATCCTCCTTTCATTTTTAGTCCCTTGTCAATATGTTCTTTTGTCTTTTCCAGTTCTTTCCTTAGAGTGACAACTTCTTCCTCAAGCTTTGAACATTCAGCTGCTTTCTCATTGAACTTGGTATTTAAGCAATCTTCAAACCTTTTGCCTTCTTCAATTTTGACTTTCAAATAAGAGATCACATCTTCTATCTTTTTGAGGTTAATTTCACATACTTTTTCTTCTTCTATTTGAGCTTTTAGTTTGCTAATTTCTTCTTTTAACTTTCTAGCTTGTGTCTTTAATTTGTGAATTTTCTCTTCTGCCTTTTCAAGCATGACCTCATATTTCATATCTAGTTCTCTTGATTCATCCAGATCATTAAGAGCATACCAGAGATCTCCTTCAAGGTCTACCTCATCTATGTTTAAATCCCAGCCTTTAGGTTCCATTGCTTCTAGATCTAGTTTCGGAACAAATACATCATTATCCATAGCTTCAGATTCCATGTGTTCAAGTGCAGGATCTACCTCAATTGTTAGGATTCTCAAAGGTACTTATCTCTGATACCAACAGTTGAACACACTAGGATATTGAGAGGGGGTTGAATCAGTATCTAAACAAACTTCAAATCCTCTAGAGCAGATTAAAACTTGATCATTACAACATTAACATAAACATGAAAGATCAACACAATGCCCATCAACACATAACACCAGATATACATGGAAAATGCAAGAAGGGAAAAACCATGGTGAGGATTAACTCACAATATATGAAGCTCAAAATAACAACATTGTTTTAAGGCTACAACCCGAGGAAGCTACTACTCCTTGTTGACTTTGTTTTAGGGCTACAACCCAAGGAAGCTACTACCCCCTGAAGACTTTGATTTAGGGTCACTCCCAAGGAAGCTACAACCCAAGGAAGAAACTACTCCCCGAACTGAGAATGAACTCAGGAAAGATTATAGCATTATAGTCCTTCTACCATTTGAAAAGTGACGTTGAAGCTCACACCTTTAATGATTTCATTTCTACCTCTTTCAAACTTTCTTCTGATGATTGGATTAGTTATGCACACTCTTCACTTCCCTCTTGTCACAAAAATATCTTCATGATGAATCAGGATAGCCTCTAACACTTCTACTTTTTCTCCTTCAGTCAGACATCACAATCCATATGGTTTTCATATTCTTCTCTTCACACACTCATATGTATTCTTCTTCACAATTATGACTCGACTAGAACAACTAGGTTTACATTATATAAATGTCATTACAATTTAACCAATAAAACAAGAATATTACATTTTACAAGTCGGCCAAAGATCTCAACACATGAAACATGCATAGGGCAAGCCCTATCATGAACAACACACTACTCCAGAAGGAAAAACATGCCTTGTGGATCCCAATTCATGCTTAGTCTAGTCCTAAACATCATTCACAACATCATTCTTCAAGGGATAACATCCACACATTACACAATTTTGAGTTAGGTCTCCCTTAAGCTAGAAACCAAGTAGCACATCAGTCTTCACAATCTTGGCGGTACTCATGAATGTAAACATTGTTTATTCTTCTTCTAGATGAGTCAGAAGGACCTATACATTATCTTCAACCACTTCTTGAACTCCACACAACAACAACATGGTGTTGCATGCCTTCAACATTCTCCAGTCAGCCAGACAGAGGCATAGCCTGGCAAAATCAACATTCTAGACCACAACCAGTACCAGAGAGAGTAGAAAAACATCTTGTGGAGAAACTAGAGACAACATAAGATCATCAAGACCATCTTCCCTCATTCAATGTATCATTTCAAGCTACAACAAGCTAGCACACATCATCAGCATATGTCCTGAGAACAGTTAGGCATCCAAAACAATCTCTATCACAACTGTCAACTGAAAACAAGGCTTGTGGATCTCCAAAACACCTAAAACTCATATGGATGCACTCATACCCTTCTATGAACATGTCCTCAAAACTGCACAACCACATCTATCACTGCAGAGAAATGTGAAGCATTCCAAACAGTCTTCTTCATTACTTAATTCTGCCAGAGCACAAACTGAAACTATGTCTCTCATAACTTTCATTATGGAGGGACAAAAGATCTGGAACTTTGGTTTTAGCACCTTCACATCATACTTAACTTAAGTTTTGAATCGCATGACTATATCTTCAAATGCAGAGGAATGCAGAACATTTTACCAGATAGTCTTTCAGGCACCTCTCTGTGACAGAAACCTTCACCAACTTCTAGAAGCCAAAATCTTCATATAACTACACATACATCCTTGGAAACAATAGGAAGGATCATAAAACATGCCACAGGTCCTCAGAAACATCTTCTCATCCTGAGCATAGCTTAATGAATCATCATTCATCTTAGTGCTTCTAATTCCCATCTTAATATTTCATCATAAAATCATCTTTTACTGACCAACAATTTGACTTGACACTGATTAGGACATGACATCCAACCATAAACTGTATCTTCTCTATTCGATAGGACATGACATCCAACCATGAACATTAGGAACATCACTGCATCTCACTACTTTGTTGACCTCAAGCATGCTCAATACACCTTGTTTTGACATTAATTTGGGCATGACATCCAACCATGAACATCAGCAACCCACTATGAACCTCAGGAATATCATTAAATATCATCAACCCTAAACATTAGCATCAACATTGTATCCCACTGCATCTCTGTATCTCACTGGTGTATCATCATCACAAGTTGAATGCAGAACTTACTTTAAGTGTTGACATCAATGACAACACATATTGCCAACAGGTATTACCAGAGCTAGATGAGGAAGGAAGAATCATCTTGGATCCACGGTAAATTCTCCAAACATGCACAAAGAAGTTGAGGACTAGGACAATAATTGAGTATCTCATTTAGTGGAAGAATTTACCAATTAAAGATACAACGTGGAAAGTTAAAGAATTCATGCATAAGCATCCATAGTTGATCAACATTGAGGACAATGCTTCTCTGAAGAGGGAGGCATGCTACACCCTTAATTAGGTGTAGTATGCATAGGGTTATGAGTAGTTGACCTATACCTTTGTTGGAGTAGTCAACCACCAAGATCAAATCTGCAAAACCAAATAACCTTCTACATGAGAGACAAGAAAAAAGAATGCTATATTGCCATGATACAACAATACTAGATACAATAATGTACAAAGAGGTTATAAAGACCAAGGTGAAACACAAGATGTTGTAGTCATGTGACAAGTGTCTTAATCCTATGACATGTGACAACTATAGGATAAGATGCCAACTATCAACAACAACTAGACAAACTAGAAACATCTAGAAACAACTAGAATGCTTCCTAAGTCAACTTAACATGTGAACATGTGTGTGAGTATTATTTAACTAATAAATAGTTAAATAATATGAATTATCCACACAACAAGCGTTAAATCAAATAGGTAATAATCATGTTCACATCAACACCTCCCCTTAAGTGCAACTTAGGGAGGAACAAACAAATGCAAACATGCAAAGATGGGTCTCAGCAACAAGACCATGTTAGGTACCCATGTACAAACAATCTCTCACAAGCGAAGAAAAGGAAAAAACCTCATGGGAAAAAACTCCTCTCCAAAAGAGAGAAAACATACAAAGAAAAAAGCATGAAAAAGTGAAGGAAGGAGGACTCAAGAAGACCCCCCAAGGACAACTTCCTTCACCCCAAGCATCGATCGTAACTAAAGATAACAAGGCGATGCCAAAGGTTTAGCGAAGATGTCCACAACCTACTCCTCAATAGGTAAGTACTCCAAGCTGAGAACACCATCCTAGATGAGCTACCTGATGAAGCGCATGTGGATCTCTATGTGCTTAGTACACTGATGCTCCATGGGGTTGTGATAAATGTGAATGGCACTCTGATTATCACACCAAAGAGTAGTGGGATGATTTGGAGGAAATCCAAACTCAGTCATCAACTGTTGAAGCCAAAGAATCTCCTGGCTAGCCAAAACTGCACCTCAATACTTAGCCTTTGTTGATGATAATGCAATAGATGTCTACTTCTTGCAAGACCATGCAATCAGGGCAGAACCAAGGTAGAAAATAAAGCCAAAAGTAGACTTCTGTTCATCAACATCACCAGCCCAATTTGAGTCAGTGAAGCGCACAATCAAAAAAGCTCCTAATGTGTAATGAATGCCATTGAAGTGTGATGTGTCCTAAATATAACTAAAGATATGTTTGGTTACCTTCCAATGACTCTCATGTGGCTCTTGAGAGAAACAGGAGACAAGTCCAACCACAAAGGAAATATCAAGACGATTGTGTGTCAAGTACAAAAGACTGCCAACCAACTACCGATACAATGTAGCATCAACTGTGGGAGTAGAGCAACTAGTAGACAGTACAACACCTGACTGAAATGGTGTAGGAATAGGCTTGCAATCAGCCATGCCAAATCTTTGAAGCAAATCAAGAGCGTACTTCTAAAAAATGAAGATCCCCTTGGAAGTTTGGCAAACTTGAAGACCAAGAAAGTAGTGTAGAAGACCAAGATCTGTCATATGCAAGTGCTCCATCAATGCTTGTTAAATACTCTAGATCATGGAGGTAAAACTGCCTATGAGAATCAAATCATCCACATAAAGAACAAGGTTCAAAAGACCATCTCCACATCTCTGAGTATAAGCTGTAGGATTGGAATGGCATCGTGTGAAGTTGGAAGAAAGCAAGAAACTATCCATCTTCTCATACCAAGCTTGAGGGGCTTGTTTGAGACCATATAATGAACAACGAAGCCTGCAAACAAGTGAAGAGTCCTATACAAAACCTAGAGGAGTTGCTCCATGTAGTTCTCCTCATGAAGATCACCATGCAAGAAGGCACTCTTCACATCCCTCTGATACACTGACCATCACTAAGATGCAACAAGAGAAAGTACAAGATGAATGGAATCCATCTTGGCAATAGGAGCAAAGGTCTCAGAGTAGTCAATACCCTCAACCTGAGTAAACCCCTAAGCAACAAGATGAGCCTTGTACTTGTCTATAGAACCATCAGCTGCATATTTGGTGTGGTACACCCACTTGCACCAAACCAATTTTCTTCTCTTAGGAAGAGGAGCAAGATCCCAAGTATGATTCTTCATCAAAGAAGAATACTCCTCAACCATTGTACTATCCCACTCTGGAATACCTACGGTATCTAAAAACTTCTGAGGATCTGTTGAAATGGCATGACTCAAAAGAGTGACACCTGTTATCTATGAGCAAGTGCGGCGAGTATCTGTGGGATCACCAACAAGAGGACCAACATCCTCAAGAGTAGTGCGGGTCCATTGGGGCAAAATTGGTGCATGAGGAGGTAGTTGAATAGGACCATCATCAGTATCATCCTAAAGAATAAAAATCTCCTCATGTGACGATGAAGAAGGTGGAGTATGGAAGAAGAAGTGGAAGAGGAATCCACTTGTGTGAAGGACTCATCAAAATGGACATCTCTACAAAAGTAGACATCCTGAGTGATAGGATCAAACAACTTGTACGCCTTCACATCCTCATGATAGCCAACAAAAATCAAAGGTTGACTCTACTTCCCCATAGCCTTATGCTGACCATTCAAAATGAATGCCCAAGGCTCACTACCGAATACTCTGAATAAGGATACATCATGCTTGACATGGGACCAAGCCTCCTTGGGAGTCATATGTTGTACTACTTTGTGAGGCATACGATTCTGAATATAGTTGACACAATTGACTGCTTCAACCCAAAAAGTAGGAGCCATAGACCTAGACTAAATCATGCAATTTTCCATCCCCCGTAAAGTCCTATTCTTTCTCTCAGCCACACCATTCTGTTGAGGAGTGTAAGGAACCAAAAAATGATGCTGAATTCCATGCTCACTATAGAAATCCTGAAAGCTCAATTCACATATTCCCCCCATTATCTGTGTGTATCCATCAAAGAGAAATACTTGACTTCTTCTCCACAAATGCCTTGTAAGTCCTGAATGTGTCAAAATAATCACTCTTGTACTTAATAAAGTACACCAATGTGCGTCGTGAGAAATCATCAATGAAAGTGAGCACATACTTGGCCCCTAAAAATTAAGGAGTTGGAAAAGACTTGAGATCACTATGAACCGACTCCAAGGGTGCCGAAGTTCAAGTAGCCTTACCCTTATGAAAGGGATCTTGATGATGTTTGCCAAGTGTACAACCTGGACAAACTACCTCTTTACAAGAAATCTTAGGTAGACCAATAACCAAATTCTTTGTACTCAATAGCTGAAGATAATTGTAATTCAGATGTCTAAATCTCTCGTGCCAAAGCTTGCTCAAGGCATTGGCATGTGCTATAAGAGATGATCTTGATTAAGACTCAAATCCATCAAATCTGTATAGTCGAGATGCATGATCCACTCTCCCTATGGCAACAACTATCTCAAGATCTTGTAGCTGTCTAATAACCACATTGTGAGGAGAAAACTCAACTATCTTCCCATCTCCAGAATGACAAATCTAATATATGGAGAGAAGATTTGTTCAGAAATCTTAGGAATGAAAAGAACATCCTCAATGCAACCATCTTTCAATTGAACGGTGTCTATCCCCATGACTGAAATCTGTGAAGAGTTTCCCACTGCAATGTGAGAAGTGCTAGTATCATAAAGAGTCTTGAGTAGATCTGGTGAATTGGTCATATGATGTGAATCACCTGAATCAAATATCTAGCTATTTGAAGATGCAAGCAAGCCATGTGCTGAAAGAGCATGTCCTCTGCCTATAGAGAAGGGCTTGGGGATAGAAATTTTGTGCTTCTTCATAGCTTTCTCCAAAGTCTCTAACCTCTTAAAGCAATGAGACTCATCATGACTTGTTACACCACAAAAAGAACAAGTGTCACCTTTATTCTTCTTTGTCTTGGAGGAAGACTAACCATATTTGGAGGAATTAGGTGGAGAAGTGGGCTTCTGATCATTATTTGGCTTTGGTTTGAAGGAAGACTCGCTACCTAAAGGAGATTTTGTCTTGGGCTTCTTCTTATTCTCACCTTTACCCTTGGAGGATGAGGCCATCAAGGCAAGTGACTCTTGGAACTAGGAAGTACATACATTTGAAGTAACTTGGCTTGCTCCCTAGTAAGATGCTCACAAAATAGCTCAAAGCTAGGCATCTTAAAGTCTTTCCCCAAGGCATCCATAGTAGAATAGAAGGCAGATGAAAACACCTAAAATGGACCCTTCAATTTTGACAGAATCAAGAAGATACATTCCTTATCAGTTTTATCATGCCCACATCCTTTTAATTGTGACAAGAGCATCTTGAATTTTGCTAGAAAATCTTGGATAGTAGGAAAACCATCTGGAGAGATTGATGTCAATTTTGCCTCTAGCTGCAAGATTTGGAATTTATTGATGGTACCATACAACTCTACAAGTTTATCCCAAACTTGCTTAGGTGTTTTACACTCTACAATATGAAACAAGTTGTCTAATACATGCAATCCTATGATTCCCATAGCTTCATCTAATTTGTTCTTATAAGCAAATATTTCAAACTCCTTAGTGAAACTAGGTGGACTATCCCCTAGCATTTGCTAAAGTCCCTTAGATTGTAGCAGTTGTTTCATTTTTAACTTCCATGTGTGATAATTATGTAGAGTGAGTGGTTCTATAGACACAATTTCTACCATGTGTAGAGGGAAAAAACAAAGGTTACAATCAAATTCCTTGCGATTTTATGAGCAATTTCAAAAAAAATCACCAGATTTCAATGTCATATGAAAAAGTTACACCAGTTGCAAAGAAAATGTAGACCATACCTTCAAGCTGCTAAAACTAGAAAAAAAATGACGAAATCTGAAAAATCACCTATGCCACGGTGAAGCTCACTAAACCAACTTTCTAATGACTATAAGAACGTGAAAATATGCCTCCTTGTTTGCAAGATATGACAAAATGAAAATATCTCCCTCTTTGTCAAAATTTGCAAAAAATGGTGATCGACGTCAACTTGAATGTGACATGATCAAAACCCCATTGTGTGACCAGGGGATGTGATTAGCAAGAAAGGAAGATAAGTTTGTTTGTGAGAGGTTAGTGACCTCCTAACAACCGGGCCTCAATCTCCATCTTGGACAAACAAATTTAAAACAAACAAAGAATACCCTCCTCTATTTGTATGTGTTTTTCCTTGCAATCTTTATAAACAAAGATAAAAAAGGAAAATACGACCTTTGTTTAGAAGAGACGTTGGATTCTAAAGTACAAATTTGTAAAGAAAATGTCCAATGCCCTTAGCGTACAAGTCTATGAGAGAGCTGGATCACCTGAGTGTGCCACAAATTGAGTCCTAGAAAGCAAGGATGTAGTCTGCAGTGATCTCAATATAGAGTAGCCAACAAAGATCTACGTGACTAACTGGAACAAGAGGCTGACTATCATAGGGGTCCATATCAAGATAAGGTAGCCAAATCAAATAGAATATGAACACAATGAAGTTGAGTTTAAAAAAGAATCAAACCCCCAACCAATCAAATCACAGGAAGCCAAAAAAGAACTCCAAAAACCTTCAAATCTCACCATATGTTTAGGATGCACGAGTCGGCCCAAAATAAGAAGTCAAGTCTGTAAGTCACAAAAAACTAGCCTTGCTCAAATGCAAAAAGCCTCTGAGGCCCACTTGTGATCACTTTCTCTGTCTTCACAATAGGATTTGCCTTCAACAATGGACAAAAATTAGATTGAGGTCTACAAAGAGGTTTGCAACCACGCCATTTCAAAGTGCAAATCCAAAAAGTGGATCGAGTCTGTAGAGAGGTCAAGTTGGCCTTGAAGCTCGTTTAGTGATCTTGAGCACCCATAAGAGCTTGTAGATGATCTACGAGGTGAATGAGACAACCCTAAAATGGGTCGAAAGCATTAATAGATGTCAAAATTTGTTGTGCAAGCAATGGCATCAAGCAGATGGTGATCAATCAAAAAACAAAATCCCTACTGATGGTTGCTAAAGGCCACTTGAAACTAAAGACTGTGATTTACAAAGAATTCATATGAGCATGAGTTGGATAATTATTAAGGTATCCTGTTCAGTAGTAGAATGTATAAACAAATAAAACATATCTGAACCTTAGTGTAGAGAAGGCGATCAGGTAGGCTTGATATCTCTTAATCCAGGCTAAGTACAATAGAGAGCACGGTGGTATTCAGGTCGTGATGTGGATTCAAACACAAATGCAACTTGATCTGAGATCTTGAGCGGAGACTGGAGAGGGTGACCATATCTAGGAATCTAATCTTGAACTAAAAGGAGTCAAACAAAGTCTTCAAATAGGACAAATATGCCAAAATTCCTTGAAACACCAGGTAAATCGACCCACAACAACATAAATATGGTCTACAAAGGCCAAATCTGGGCCAAATATCACCAAAACAGGCAAAAAAATAATGGATATGATTTGATACAAAACAAATGAGGCAGAAAATGCAGGGGGCAGAATGGCCCTCTGCTAAAAAAAATCTTTTTTGTCAAAAAAATTTCGCAAAAATGCATATAAAAGCCCAAAAAAAAGTCAAAAAATTACCTATGTCCAATCTATAAAACCAAATAACCTTCTACATGAGAGACAAGCAAAAAGAATGCTATATTACCATGATACAACAATATTGGATACAATAATGTACAAAGAGGCCTTGATTATAAAGACCAAGGTGAAACACAAGATATTGTAGTCATGTGACAAGTGTTTTAATCCTATGACATGTGACAACTATAGGATAAGATGCCAACTATCAACAACAACTAGACAAATTAGAAACATCTAGAAACAACTAGAATGCTTCCTAAGTCAACTTAACATGTGAACATGTGTGAGTATTATTTAACTAATATATAGCTAAATAATATGAATTATCCACACAAGGGTTAAATCAGATAGGTAATAACCTTGTTCACACCAACAACCTTAACTCTTAATAAAGTTATATGAGCATTATTATATTCTTATTTATGTATTTAGGTCATCCTATGTGTTATATTTAGGTATCTAAGTTGGCCTAGGTAACATCCAAGACATAAATAGGGTATATATAGAAACTAGTGGTTAGTTTATCACCATTATATTGAGAATTGTGTTCTTCTTGGAGAATTTTGGAGGTTTGCCCCCTCAAAATGGCTTATTAATGCTAAGAAGCATTCTACAATGGAAGCAAGGGGTGGAGTGTAATGGCATGAGTGTGTTGATAAAAACTCTTACCTTCTAACTTAATTTTAAATTTGACAGTCATTTACATGTCAAAATATTAATATTTAATAATAAACATAATATAAATCCCAAATAAGCAGTTTAAAAACAAAGATATGTTGTCATCAATAGAGAACTTTGGATGAATCATCATTCTTCTCCTTTTCAAAGTTTAACAAGAAAGTTAGAAAATAAAACTCAAGAAAGATGTTAGAAAATCAAATATTATTTTGTATATATTAAATAAAAGAAAGGGTGTGTAATTTTTTTGGGTAGTGTTAGAAATAATTTACATTTAAAGTAACCTAGAATTTTACATGAAGTTTTAAAGTCTTTATTAATTTATAAAGAATTAAAATGTAGAAGTATAATATCAATAAACAATTTAAGTTTAAAGGTTAATCAATTTTTTTAAAAGTTTATCGCTTAAAAAAGAAAATATTTTGATTTGTTAATTTAAGATATATTTTTATTTGTTAGTTATAGTTGAAAAATTGATGGACAAAGGGTTGAGTGAATATAAAGACCTTAAATAATTGAATAATTAACCAAACCCAAAAATATAAAAGAATAGACATAAATAAAATTTTATAATTAAATTATAAGTTATTATCAAGTATTTGTAACATATTTTCTATTATATTCTTCTATTATGCAAGTTGTATCATTACAAATGGTTTCTAGCTGAGCAGATAACAGAGAATCCAATTGCAACATTCTAATGAACTTCTACCTAGTTGTCTCTCTAGAAGACTCACAATGTGAGTGAAAAGTCTAGAGGTTTTGAAACATTACCACCTTGAGCATTTGGTGGTTGGCCACCATTACAAGCTAAGTTTTTTTATTGGTGCACCACCATTGCTATTAGACTTGTTACTTTTACGACTAACAATAGTTGACCATCCCTCCTCTTTTTTTGTAGGAGGAGCATGAGCAATTGGCCGAGATATAGGTTTGTTATGGGGAGCAACTAGAGGACATTCCTGGATCTTGTGCTTAGAAGATTGACAATAGAAGCAAACATTGGAGAAGTTCAAATAGAAAACATGTTGAGAGGGCCTCATTTGGCCAATCTATATGTCCTTTAAATTATCCTTGGAGAGGTCAATTTTGATGTAGACTCATTTTTTAGGACAAGATGAAAAAAGCTTATTAGGCTCAACACTTATTACATTGCCTAATAAGGAGGCTATATTGCTCAAGAAATTCCTACAATGCAAAGGCAACGTAGGAAACTCCACCCAAACAGGAATATGAAGAGCTCTCTCATCAAAGATTGAAAAGTCTCATGTTTAGGGTGAGAAGACTAACAAAGATGCATGGAGGAACTAGGGGCCATGTTTGAGAATGACCTTTGCATGCTTGGCTTTAGCAAAATGAAAAAGAAAAAACCCTTTTCTTAAGTTTTGCATGGCATCAAGACGAATCCCATGAGGGACCCAAGCTTTTGCCACCCACTCTTTGAGCATGCTTCTAGGGGGAACCCTTCCAAAAAAAATATCCTATTAGAGTAAAGTTCTTTAGCTAGCAACAAGCACTATCAAAATTCAAGATGGGAAAAACCACATCCAGAGGTGTTTCAGAAGACTACTTAGTGGAACACCTTGGGTACAAACTTCTTGGGTTGCTTTGATGGAGAAGCCATCATTCTTGCATGTCAAGCCTTCAACTTCAATAACAATTGCAGAGTTATATAAGGTTGAAGCCATTTATATGGTAAAACAATGCCCTTACGCGTGCTAAACTAATAGACCCCACAATAAATACAAATAAAAACAATGTCAATTCTTACTCCAAAAAATAAAGGAAAAATGCAAACAGACCCTAGCAAAGCCAAGACTGAAACCCTAACAAAACCGTCAACAACCAAAACCAAGTACATGAATTATTAAAAAAAGAAAGACAAAGGGCATAAACCTCAAGCATCAAACAATTTGAGAATTTAAACAAATCGTTCCTACCAAACGCGAATAACATGAAATTGCACAGGCGTTTAACGATAATTAGCCGGCGTTCAACATAATCTTTATTTTATTTCGATGGCATTCATGGTTGAAAATTTTAAAATGTTGCCCTTATTTTATTTGGTTGACATTTGTGATGTAGCCTCAGCATATAGGAGAACCCTGCTTGAGGTGTGCATATTTCAGGCATTTCAATATATATATCACAACCAGGTTCGTCTGAGTTAGAATAAAAGTTTCTGTTTCGGTACTATCATCGGAAAGAGAAAGAAAGGGACTCCAAACCTTCAAAAGAAACAATTATTCCACTGAACAAATCTAAAATAATTAGAGTGGACTTTCACTGCATTAAAACAATTATTAGCAAACAGATAATCCGGTTGTCATCAATATAAATGCAAGTCTAGAAGGAATAATTTGTTGGAGATAACAATGCCTTTTTCCAAATGGTTGTGGTGTTTCGGCTTCATAGCTATTCTGTTGGTACTAATGAAAACTTCTGCTATTCCACTCACAGGTATTCTGTTATATACTTGCATTTTTAGATTTAATTGTGTATAAATTTTGTTAGCATCAACGTTTGGGATCATATTCAGTGATCCATTATCAAAATCAAAATGTAGAGAACTATCCTATTGTAAGTTTGTTCTAAATTCTTCTGTTTTAATGGCTGAAAGTAATAGTTCTACATTAATGTATTAATGTATGAGCTCTTCCATTTTATTTCTAGTAACGTATTGTTTATTTGCATTACAGAAGAACATTTACTGGTGAGAATTGAGGGAGCAGTGGAGAAAAGCATGAGCAGTGAAGAAAGAAAAACTCTCATGAAAACTGTTATGAAAAGGCATAAAAGGCGAAGGAGGTGGCCGCCGGCTCCACAGGCTAATCGATGGAGCTCACAAAAGTCTGATCGTGAATTACCACCTGAATAAATTGGTGTCAAACTTTGTTTTTTTTAATGGCCGCTTGAAATCGTATGCTTTTCTTTTGAGATTAAGTAATAAATGTCCATTGTTTTCATGGAACTGAAACTCACCTAGTGTAAATTGGGTAGAAGTGCTCCAATGCTTTTGTAGTATAAATTGTGTAGAAGTTAAATGAACATTCTATTTAAATATTATTCATTTTAATGGTTATACAGTCAATAACAATTTTATATTCCATTCATAATAAAAAGTGATAAATATTTGTCTTATTTTTAGTGGCTAAAATTAACTTTTGACTATTAAAATGAATGATATTTAAGAAATAGCTAAATAAACTTCAATTCAAACGCAATTCAAATCAAGAACAAGAATAATCCATAAAAATAAATAAACAATTGTATTTCTTTTTATAGTTTATAAAAAATGTTATTATAGAATCAAAAATAAAACTGCAATTTTTGTTCTATTTCTTTCATTCCTTTATTTGAAAATTTGAAATCATGTGAAATGTCTTCTTTCACTCTTAAGAAAAAAGGAGCATTGTAATGTTCCTTTCTTATTTTTCAAAGTTAAAACTACTTTTAATATTTTTTTGGGGATGTGTGATCTTAAGCTATTAGGATAGATCATAATTAAAAATTGGTATTGGTTGTAATGTATATAAAATGGTAGGGAAAAGAGTTATATAGAAAATGAAATCTATCCTTCACTAAATTAGGTAAATTAATTAATTATAAATAATAATAGCTAATTTAGAAATAAGAATTGGGATAAATAATTAATGTAGATATCTTAAATACATTTATCTTAAAAATATGGAGAAATCAATTTTAAATTATTTTATTTTACTTTACAACTATTTTAAAATTATTTTATTTTATTTATATTGTTTATTTTATAGTTTTAATATTTTAAAATATATGTTAACTATATTGTGGTTTTTATAAATAAATAATTATTTAAATAAATGTTTGAAAATTAAATAATAAATAATAATAGTTAATTTTTAGTTTGATGTTAAGTTGATTTTGTTAAATTTTTTGAAGTCAATTTTTTTTACATCAATAAATTAAATGATGTCAAATAAATAAATAAATAGTTAGTATCATTTTTTTGTCGGATTGCATGTCATTTATGTGAGTGTGCCGCCTTGTACAACTATAAAATCCAAAATGAGCATTGTAATGTTCTTATTTTTGAAAGTTAAAAACTACTCTTAATATTTTTTTTGGGATGTGTGATGCATCCAATATTGTTCTTAAGCTGTTAGGATAGATCATAGTTAAAAATTGGTATTGGTTGTAATGTATATAAAATTGTAGGGGAAAGAGTTATATAGAAAAGGAAAGCTATCTTTTATTAAATTAGGTAAATTAATTAATTATAAATAATAGTTAATTTAGAAATAAGAATTGGGATAAGTAATTAGATAGATATCTTAAATGCATTTATTTAAAAAAATTGGAGAGATATTGAAATTTTGAATTATTTTATTTTAATTTACAACTATGTAAAAATTATTTTATTTTATTTTTATTTCAAGAGCTATTTTTATTTACTTAACAATTATTTTTTAATTTTATTTATTTAAGAGTTATTTTATATTTTTAATTTTCTAAAATGTATGTTGGCTAAGTTTTGGTTTTTATATACACCTTAATGACATGAGACTTCTTGCTTGATGTCATTATAGAATGTCTCTTGGCATAATTATTTAATTAAATGTTTGAAAATTAAATAATAAATAATAATATTTAATTTTTAGTTTTATGTTAAGTTGATTTTGTTAGATTTTTTAGTCAATTCTTTTTACATCAATAAATAAAAATTAGTATCATTTTTTTGTCTAATTGTATGTCATTTATGTAAGTGTGCCTTGTACAACTATAATTTAATCTAAAATAATTATTGATCTGGCCCTTTTGCATAGATTGGAACTCTAACCATGGATATGGATTTTATCAAATCTTAGATCTAAAAACAACTTGTGTTGATCCTTGTAACTTGTATAAAAACTTTGATATCTACAAATGAGTTTGCAAATCATCAGGAATATTTCTCTTTTTTTGTTAAACTCATAGATACTAATTCAACAACTTGGTATGATGATAAAAAAAACAATAAATCATGCAATATGTCTAAGATGCTATGCATATATCAATGCTCTAAAGATGATGTAGTAAATAATGGAGCTTTTCTTGCTAGGTGCTAGATGTATGCTAGAAATGTTTACTAGATCTTCCAAATGAATAAGAGTTTTTCCTTAAATACAACACTTTGGAACACAATTCAAAATGTTTTGCACTTAAAGTTAGCTCATATTGGCTAAATGGAGAGAAACATCTTAGCCCAATATTTAAAATT
This sequence comes from Cunninghamia lanceolata, assembly GCA_027924645.1. Taxonomy (NCBI): domain Eukaryota; kingdom Viridiplantae; phylum Streptophyta; class Pinopsida; order Cupressales; family Cupressaceae; genus Cunninghamia; species Cunninghamia lanceolata. Next base: position 11,655,588 of record BSBN01000635.1, on the reverse strand, counting down.
TGAAAATGGAAAAACTAGGTTCATTTCCACAAATCGTGGAACTAACCTACATCAATTTCACACTTCTCAAATATGTGTTGTTCTCAAAATCGGCTACGCTTGTTTTTGTAGACAACCCCTACAAAACTTGTCTATTTCGTAGTCTACACTCTAAGTTCGCAAATCGAGACAAGTATGCTTGATCTCGAGCGAAGCCATCTGACATCCTAGAAGAGTTTGTGACATTCCCTCGCCACGATTTCTTAAAAATCGTGAAGCTTGTTGTGGTCATAAACTCATGAAAATATCAATTATTGAACATTTTGGGGTGTTAGAAAAGTTTTTGTTATTGCATGAAATGGCAGCCGAAACAACCGCTCTTACATGTATTTTGGTTCTTTTATGTGCAGAGTCAACTCTTTTCGTTGCTTTCGCATATCTTACTAAGTTTTTGTTTTAACATGCAATCGCAGTCTGAACATCTGCTCATGCATGTCCCTTGAACTTTTGACATGTTTGGTCGGTCTTTTTCACCACCTGCACATATGTTAAACTTTTCTCTTAACATGTTTGGTTGGTCTTTTCCTCTGCCTTCGCATGTTGATCAACACATGCAAAGTCGGTCATTCCCACCGACCAAGCATATCTTTTCGAATCAGTGACAGTAATGCTACTCGTGTTGGCATTAATGCATTTGATTTAAGCCTTTTTAAAATGTTTTAATTTGTTTTGTTTGTTTATTTCTTATTATCAAACCTCTCATTCAACTGTTAATCCTCTTAGAGATCATTTGAAAGCATACGATTGGCAGATTTGACTGTGTGTCACGGTTTGTGCATGATTTAGGGTTTCATGTCAGCCTTTCAGGGTACGTCTTCATTTTGTTTCCTTGTTGTTTCTAATAGGGTTTCATTTAAGCATTTTTCATTTTAAGATTTTAGGTACGTGTTTGTTATGGTTTCAAAGCATGCGTCAGTGTGGTCTAAAACCTTATGTTCTATACTAGTTTTCACCGTTCTCTTGCTTGAGTAGTTGCACTTTCATCGTGCCCCATTTCATTCACCTCATGAAAACCTTGTTTGTGTTTTGACCCTTATGCGTTGGCGGAGTAACCACCCATCTTTGCATCCTTTGAGAGTTTTCCCAAACATAATGTAAGGGCGGTTAAAACCACCCCCTTACCTAACCCTTGCATACTTTCCAACATGTAAAGCGGTGGAATATACCACCTTTACACATTTCAGAGATTGTAAAGAAAACTGATGCAATAGCAGTTGAAACCACCGACTATGCATCAAATTAACTCAGCATACATGCATCAGTGGTCCATTCAGCCAACCTTGCACATGCCTTTAAAGTTGCAAATTTACCCTGATGAAAGGGCGGTCATTTTGACCGCCCCTACATGTAAAACTTCTATTTTTCCAGAAAATACATGTAATGTCAATATTTTTCACCGACTTTGCACCAGAATGATAAATCCTTCCCAAACACATGTGAAAGCGGTCAAAACATCTAACTTTACATATGTGAAATAATCCCACATGCAGGAGTGGTCATTTCAACCGCTCATGCATGTTTTCCTAAATTTTTCCTAACACTAGGAAAATTTGTCGTTCAAGACCTATTAGCCCACTTTTGCCCTTTACCTCAATTTGCGCACACTCAAGCCCTTCAATGCAGGCTTTCCTTTCCATGATCATCAAATCGCGGTTATCCCAGTTTATCCATTTTTCCCCTAACTGTGAGATCATGGCCTTTTGTAGTTCTCAACAAGTGTTCGTGGTAGATATTTCTCCTAGAGTTCTCTCCAGAGCTGATATCAGAGCCATCTCTATCCAAAGCCAAAATCATGAAGTACAAGTACCAAGGTGTCTTTCTGGTGATGGCAGTGCAGTCAAATATTGATGAAATCAGGGATACAGAAATAGGACATGTGGACATGGCAAAATTTGTGGAAAGAACAAAACAGAGGAATCCTTCCAGACATATGCAAAAAATCATTAATAGTAATATTCACTTGGTTGCCTCATTTCCAGTTTCTGCACACAATCCTGAGTTCATTCTTCAGGTGGCTAGCCATTATAACAGGGACACTAGGGTTGTGATAGATTCTCAAGGGAATGTGATCATGAGGTTAGATGCAGAATTCCTAGACAAAATCTCATGTGTCCACCCATTGTAAACATTGGATAGATTGACTTTGCCCAGGGGCAAAAGGATTATGACACAGATGTGGAAGCTACAAGAAGGTACATCAACAACAAATGGTTGAAAATCCCTAGAAGTAATTTGACCAGATGGCCAAAGGATATTCCTAGGAGTGACTTTGTAGAGGAAGTTTGTGATTTGATCACTCTTTTGAGTCGCATCAGAGGACTCCCCTCTTCCTTCAAGTTTCAAGAATGGATGTACACTTACATCAAGGTGATTCTTCGAGGTACACAGAGAATATTCTAGGGAGAGTAGATCAGTAATGCATTGCATGAGCAACTGGTGAAGGTCAACACAACATTCAAATTCTATATGACCTTGTATCTTGTATATGCTGCTGCTAGCATAAGAAGTTTTCCAGGTTTGACTCAGGTTGGTGATAGGAGATTGGTCCTTGTATATGAGTATTACCCTCAAATTACTCTGAAGGGATCAATTCATCATTTCTGAAGGGTCAATGATGCCTTCTTTTCAGTATTCATATGCTTATGGGACAATGAACTTGTTTAGAAAAGGGTCTCAGATGAAGCTTGGGAGGTCATGAATTCTTTCGGTTGCTTGTTCTTGCAATTCCCCACTTTCACATATCTCAGGGTAGGGTATTATCCTGGTTACCCTTATATTCTTCCATGGTATCCTAGTGACCGTATTGTTCTCATGGAGCTATGTAGATAGCTGATTGTAGTGCACAATAAACAAATGGAGCTGAAGAAGTCGGGGATAAAGTTCCTCGTTGAAATTGGAAGGTATTTAGTTTAATTAGCAAACAAAGCAAAAATAGTGGATTCTAAATTACAACTGGTTACTATGAGAACTTTTAAGAAAAGAGACCATTTTGACTTTAGAAGAGTTCAAGATAAGATCAAAAGGAAGTCAACCTTCCATGTGCCAATGGTTGAAGATATTTGGGCCAATCTTAGGACATATAATGAGATCAGGAAGCTAGACTACTGCAGACTTCACCTGAGTCAGATAGAAGAGCTGGGCCTCATTGATATTCTAGATAGAATGGAGGATGATGGGGATGTTCTAGATCCCAAATATAACACTGAGAATGTTGAAGTCTCACCTCTTCCAGAGGTGAAATGGTCAGTTAAAGAAGAAACATCCATAAGGAAAAGATTTCAACCGATCCTGGCCAACACAAATGTGTGGTTGGTAAGCAAAGGGATTAAATTGAAAGAGTTTCTCACAGGGTCAGAGACTGAAGCACAGGAATAGATGGGTAAGAAGGTAGAGAATAGAACCAAAAATAAGAGTGACACCCCTTCTTCCTCTAAAACATGAAAACCAAACATTAAGTTTGTATCCAAAGGAGGGAAGAAGAAGGAAGTTGTAGAAACTTCCAATGTCACTGAATCAGGTGTTGAAGATACTAATGTTGATCAAATGGAGATTGAAGATGTTGAGGTTGAAGAACAAAATATTCAGAAGTTAAAGGATGCTCAACAAACAAAAGTATCTGATAAATCTGATGAAGAAGATGAAACTGAACAAGGCAAAGATGAGGATGCAGAAGAACAACAACTTGGTGATCCACCTTAATCCCCTGAGAAAGATCTTCCCACTGGAACACAAGTTTCTACACCTCTTCCTCATGCTCCAGTTTCTAGTAGTTTCCCAGTGATTTCAAGTGTTCCTCTTTCACCTATCTTTGTTGTTTCTTTTGATAATACCCCTACTTCTGTAAAAACTAGTTTTGGGACCATTTTTTATTCTTCCGGTTCCATCCCAATTTTATCTTCTCCATATTTTGACATTGGTGAACAATCTGTCTTAGAAAATCTTCTAGATGCTTCAGAAAAGGTTGTTGATACAGGTGTGGTTTTTACCAACACCAGTCCTATTGTGACTATAATAGGTATAAATATGGATCCGGTAAAACAAGTAGTAGACTCATCTCCGGTTGTTGGTGCTTCTGTGCTTCCCCCATGGTTGTCTGCATATACTCCAAAGAGGAAGAAGCAAGCTATTTTGCCTGATGAGATTGATATTGAAAAGCTGCTACCTATAAAATCAAAGACTCTGAAGAAGAAGCCTAAGACTGTTTCTAGGCTTATCAATGAGAAAGGAATTAGATACGCAGAGATTGCTAAACCACCAGAGTATGCTACTGTTGACAATTTTGACATGAATGATTATGTCATTTCAAGGGTTGAGTTAGGCAAGCTAACTCATGAGGGCATAAAAATAGATTTTCAAACTACTGCCAGCACTTTTCTTGAAAAATATGATGAAGTCAAAAAAGAGAAAGAATAGTATAAGGCCAAAGCAGAACAACTTGCTGCGGTTCTTCAAAAGATAGTAAAGTCATCTGAAATTATAGAACCCATGGCAGTGACTGTAGAAGATCCCCTGATCCAGAAGGTTGAAAAAGCACAAGCTAGAGGAAGGGTGGTAGGAGATATTGTGGAGCATTTGTTAACTCAAGGGTGAATTCTGCTAAAAACCACTATAGAAAGAAAAGAGAAGATGGATAAAGCTAAAGCTGAGCTTGACAACTTGGTTGAATTACTCTCACAAGAGCTGCAAGATCAAGAAGAGAGCTTGGAGGAGTAGGTAGAGATGAAAAATATTAAGATAAAGAATCTGATCACCATCGGGGTCATTGCAAACAGGGAATCATATCTTAAAACCAAGGAGACTCTGGTTCATCGTATCCACATAATAAAAGTTTTACTTGAAGATCTATGTCAAGCTCAAGAAGCCAGTGAAGATAGTGATGTCATGCTTCTACACAGGCTGGAAGAACTTCCATGCACCCTCACAGGTGAAGACCATAAGTTCCTCTCACCAGAGGAGATGATAAGTTCCTTCGAAAAGATGGTTCAAAGGAAATTCGAAGAGGAGGTGCCCTTGTGAACCAAAGTTATGAGTGGATAAATTACTTATCAGTTAGGACCTTCTGAATGAGTACATATGAAATAAAGTTAGCTTTATGTTATTTTAAATCCTCCACTTGAAATAGATCAATTTACATGTATTAGTCATTGCATTAGGTGCATATACGTCAAAACAAGTCTGAAATGAAGGGGATAAGTGCAAACTATGCAATTTTTACCATGTTACATGTTTTCCCCACTTTGACTTGCATGTGAACTACTATGAAGATTTTGTTTAAAAGTAAAACAAGAAACCAACATGAAATTAAATAACAAGAACTCATATAAAGGATAGGAATAATCAATTTTGGCACACTTCCTCACAATGAGCACTCCATCTAGATACCTACAAACATATAAGAAAAATATATAATGAGTAATGTTTATCAAAACATCTAAAATAAGCATAAACATAACTACTAAGCTATCTACAAATAAAAAACATAAAATTAAAAAATCTACCCAAGATGGAGATAGGTACTACCATAAGGTAGCTAATATGGTACAACTTGAAGCAATCATGATCATCATGACAATGAGCTAATCATTGCAACATAGTCATCAAAGAGTATTAGTAATTATGTATATGCCCTCTTCCAATTAGTTACTTGCATAGAGTGCAATCAATTGGGAGGAAAGGATAAAAGATGTATTTCATATGATGTAATATTACATAAGGCCAAATAAATGGGAATATAAAGATATCATCATGTGTCAAGCATATAGAATGATAGGAAAAAAGATGCCCCCAAATAAGGCCATAAACTAGATGTAAATAGCCATGAATGCTAGGTAAGGATCATGTAAGCACAAACAAGTGTGAGATATCGACATGAAACATTTTAACATAAGATATAATCATGTGGTTAGCATAATCATGTGAGAGCTATAAGCATGGTATACTTTAAGAAATTACCTCTTGAAAATTCTGTAGAAAGCTTGGTGAATCCACTACAAAGAAGCAATAATATCGTATACAATTTTTTCTATATTGAAAATAGAAATTTAGAGTGAATGACATATTTTTTCTTGTACCAATTATTTTGTAATTAAATGGCTTAGTTATTCAATTAATATATAATTTTTAATGGTCATTCACCATCTAAAATCTCTATTAATATATAACTTTTGAACAAAGATGTATAAATTTGGGGTGAGTATAGAAAATGAAAAATAGCCCCTAATAAATTAGAGAGATTAGGGCCCAAATTTTTATATACCATAGAGTGAATGTGTTTGCATTAAAGAATTAAATTTTTTAACTCAAAGTATTTTTTTAAGATTAGGAAAATTCTATAAAAGGGATGAATTGGACACTTCTAAAGAACCTAAAAATAGTAAAATCTAGGGGATAGAAATGTCAAAAATAGCCTAATGGTGACACATAGCCAATAGAAAAATCCTTGTCTATAAGATGTAATCTTGCTACTCATAGAAGAACATAGAAGTATGATTTACCAAATGATCTATTTTTTCTTTTGTATTTGTAAAGTATTTCAAAATTGCAATTAGCATTAAAAATAGAAAAATATATGAAAATTGTATACATAAATAGGAATGTGAATCATGGCATGCCCCTTTTAAGTGAAATCCTAAAGGGACCCTCATGAGTAATAGTGGCATAAATGCATTATATTAACTAGATCTTTCAAAGAGTTTCCCTCAAGTGTGATCAAGCCAAAGGTGTGTGCCATATATGGAAGAAATAATGAATGGTCCCAACCAATTAGGATTAAATTTACCTCATAACTCTACTATTCAATTTAGACTTAGAAAAGATTGGCCTATAGGACTAAATCCCTGATCATAAAATCATTTTGAATGATAAATTTATTATATGTATTTTTCAATATTTTTGATATATTCTTAGAGCTTATCCAATGCATGAATGTGATGTGCATAAAGTGTTTCAAGTTCCTATAGTCCCTTCACTTAGTATTTAGTAATAATGTCACAATGAGATGCGGCCCACAAGAAGGGAATTTTTGACTCAATTGGCATGATGGCCTCAATACCATAAACTAATGAATAAGGAATCTATCTAGTAGGACTACAAATGCTAGTGTGATAAGCCCATAATGAATATAAGTTTTATATGCTAGTTAGTCCCATGTTTATCCACTATTCTCTTATCATTTGTTCAATTTTTTGTGGCCTTTTCTTTCCCACTACATTGTGGGTAGTAAGGATAAGAAAAAAAATTTAATGTGAACTTTGCCTAAAAACTTCTTCACTTCCCTATTTTTGAATGATTTACCATTATCACTAATAATCACTAAAGGTAATATAAAATGAGAAATAATGTTTTCCATGATAAAAGCATAGATGCCAAAAGAAATAGTAGATTTAAGAGGGATGGTCTTGACCAACTTCGTAAGTTATCTATATGTTGGCAAGAGACACTGCTTCGATGTAGACTTGTATGTTGTCATTGATGGTAACAAGGCTCAGATATCTCATCAGCATGTCAGGAAGACATAACTCCAGAAGGTCTTATTGGAATTCAGATCCAGTTGGCAAAAATGACTAAGTATGGGCAAGAAACAGAGTAAGGGACAATAAGTGGATCAGTGTGCCTCCACAGATGAAGACCTGGAAATGCGGCTTAGGTATAATGTTCATAGTTGTTTGGTGTTGTTATATTCTAGTGATCAAGTCTTGACTTCTTTCGGAAGTTATTTGGAGAAAATGTCTAAGTCTGGTAGAATAGAGGTATGATAGGAATAGTGTATAGTGCAGAGTAAAATGGTTCGCATTCCTCTGCAAATGCATATTTTATTATGTAGTTCTGAGGAAACTAAGATACTTGTCATGACTATCAAAATATAGGATTATAGCCTCTAAAGTTCAATAGATCACATTCCACAAGCTCTCTAGTATCGGCTTCCAGTTCAATAGTATTTCTCTGTGACAGAGCAGCAGTTCCATGATCCACATTTTGACATGCAGAATTATTTTGCTCCATGGTTTTGAAGGTATGTCAAGTGGTCAATAATGAGCATTGAATATGAATTGTGAGGTCACATTTGGTCCGCAGTGCAAGTTGTGATGTGACAGATGAAATTGTCAAGTATGTTCTTAAAAAATAGGCCGACTAGTATGTTAGATCCTTATGCGGAGAAGATATAGCATATGGATAATCAATCTAAGTGTTCATATGATTGAGGCTGACCTATGTGAAGACTTGTACTCATTTTTCTAAGTCTGCATTGAATATTTAACACAAGAACAAGTTGACATGATATAATACTTGGTATACACGTTTCACAGTTTGCTTGCCAACCTGATCATGAGAAAGATTTAGTTGCAGATATAAATAGAGGATGGATTTTGGTGTTTGAGTGTGTGTGATTGATGTCAGCATGAGAATAGTAGAGCAGAGATAGAAGATCAGTGAGGATGAAGACTCAGGATTCAGAATTCAGTTGTTAAATGACTACGCCCTGGCATATGGACAGATGCTTATGCAGTATTCATTTTTCATGTACAATTTCACTTGTATTTGGTAGTGAGCCATCTTCATCAAGGTAGTGAGCATGGCAGTGAGCCTCCATTAGGGTTTAACATCGCTCATTGTAATCTTTCTAGGTTTAGGGTTGAGGCAGTGAGCCTGCTAGACTTAGTTGTACTTCATGACAGTGAGCCAGCATGTTCTAGGCCCATGGAGTGACCAAGCCTGAACATCACCATTTGTAAAAGATTGCAATATATATTGAGAGCTAATCCTCTCTATGGTTTTTCCCCACCTTGGGTTTTTCCATGTAAAAATCCTAGTGTCCATGTGTTATGTCTTTATGGTTGTTATTCATTTGCATATTGTGCTTTTGTTTAATTAATTTTGGAAAATGGTTAAAAGTGAAAGTGCATGAAAAGATTTATGGAACACTGATTCACCCCCCCCCTCTCAGTGTTCCTAATATTCAACAATTGGTATCAGAGCAAGGTTCCTTGGAAGAAGCCTAACAGCTTGAGGAAGATCCGAAAAGGTTCACTCATGGTAGCACAAAGGTATCTCACTTATCCTAAACCAAATCCTCCTGTCAACATTAAGATTGGCAATCAAGTATATGTTAATAATGAACAATTTGAAGCAACTCTAGAAGATCTTGACAACTCCAAAGCTGAAATCATGGGTTTAGAAAAGAGTATCAAAGAAGTTGATGTTTGCATTCTAAAATTAAAAGAGCAAATCAATAAATCTTAGGAAAGAAGGAAAGAATTATGTGAGCAACTAAAACAAGCAAGTGAATCTACAAAGAGTCTTCTCAAGGTGATTGAAGAAAAGACCAAGAGTGAGGAATATCTGAATCAAGTTGTGAAGGACAAGTCAGAGGAATGTGAAAAACTAGGAACAGAAGTTCTACTCTTAAAATTTGATCTAAAAGCAACCAACAGCTACAAAGAAAAATTCAAAATAAGCTCTACAAAATTTGATGAGTTTCTAGCCAGTCAAAAGTATCCAGATGATAAACAAGGTTTAGGATTTGAAAAGGGAGAAAGTTAAAATTTAGGACAAGACAGATCTAAAGAAGGTAGAGGCAGAAACCATCCGGTAAGGAATCAAAGAAGAAGACCTAAAGGACCTCCGATCAGGCAACCAAGTGCACAAAGGTACCCATCTTTCAATGGTCATTATTTCAAATACAATAAGTATGGTCATATGGCTACTCAGTGTAGAATTAGAATAAATCAAAATGCTCCATCTTTTTCTAGTCAATGTTTCAATTGCAAGAAGATCAATCATAAAGCAAATAAATGCAGAAGTGTGTCAAGAAATGTGCCAAACTATCCAAGGAATGGTCAATCCTTTAATGGCAAATGTTTTGCATGCAATAGATTTGGACATATGGCTAACCAGTGCAGATCAAGGCCAAATTCAAATGTCAGAAGAAATCAAGGTCAAAGAAATATTATGTGTTTCAATTGCAACAAGTCTGGACACTTTGCTAGATTCTGCAGAACCAAAAATGTGGAAAGAGACTATCATGCAGAACAAAAGAAAACAGAATAGAGAAATGATAAAGGCAAGGAGAAGTTTGATCCAGTGGAAACCAAGAAGGAGATGAGTATGATCGGATCAAAAAGGATGTGAATGAGGTTAAGGATGGATCCGCACCAACATCTGGTGCAGGTACTTCCTCTGGGAAGTAAATTGAGAGCTCTGGCTTAGGGGGAGCAGTATTAAAAATCTAAATCCCCTAGCCAAAAAGTTGGTGCTGGAATCCAGCATGGAGATATATGGTGGAATCCAATAAGACAAATCCTTTGGAAGAAAATCTAGAAGAAAATAAGTTAGTGCGGTACATTGCGGAGCAATTTTGATCGACTGCGTCTATCAAAGAAAAGTCAGACAGCTTTTGGAATGAACATTTATGACAATTAGGTCAAGTGTGGAAGATAAAAGTAAATTACTCTGTCTTCTAACTCAATTTGCATTCAGGCTATAGAGTATCTAGCAAAGATTGAGGTGAAAATTGAAGGAATTGCAGTAGAAGTTCAAGAAAGAAGAGATTCACATAAAGAAACCCTAGTTTGGTGAAACAAGGTATATATTCTGTTAACCTGACTATGAATTTGTTGTGAAGAAATGGTAAACCCTTTAGTTGTTGATATTACTGAGTGACCACGACCCAAATTTAAGAAACATCCTCACAAAGCAATTGAAGTTGATCAAATGGGGGCATTCTCAGGTATACCATATGAAGTTTTATATGTGGAAGATGTTAGGGCATATATCCATGTTGCCCTAGATGAGCACAGCAATAGTAGATTCATAGACTTATATCAAAATCGTTTAAGTGATGATCAATTTTCCCTGAAGGAAGAAAATAAAATCAAGAAGAAGAAGTGTCTGAAGAAGCAGCAAGAGACACTGTGGAGACAATAAAAGAGGTTTTGGAAAAAGAAGAATTAGTTCTAGATGAGCCTGAATCAATCCAAGGTCCAATAAACTTGGACACAATGTCCCCTGTTCAAGTTGGCTTCAGTCATCCAAGACAAAGCAAGAAAAGAGATTTTGAAGTCCCACATTGAGGATAGAGAACTCATAAATGATGCATCCAACATTTTGGAAAAGCTGGTGCCAACATACCAGATGGATACCTCTCTATCTACCACTTGTCAACTCAAGGGACTAATTCATTCTATAAGTACACACTTTGAATCTCTTGAAAAATTTGCTGAAACAAAGGTTAGACAAGAGTTTGATGAGAAAAGGTTAGGTGAGTTGACAAAGTTGATAGCCCATGATAAGGCTCAGCTAGATAATGGGATACAAAATATTCAAAATGCTATTGTAGAAGCTGGTGATGTATATAAATTTTGTCTATCATGGCCAGAAGTTACAAAGAAGACAGAAGAAAAGATCAAGGAATTGGAAGGAAAATTGATAAATATTTCTAAGAATTTTGATCCGGTAAATGAATCAACCAGCAACCAAGAAGCTCAAGTCATCAAAATCTACAATTACATGAATGATTTAATAAATCAAAGGTATCAAATAAAGAGTAGAATGGGAAAATTAAGAAGACTAATCAGTCCTAAACTAGAGTCAATGACCAAGCTTGTAGCTGAAGCACATCTTGCTGCACAAATTGCCACACCATCAGACCTGCAAAAAGCTAAAACTCTAGTTTTTCTACTCAATGGGCATATACAAATTTTGGATGGTGCTATGAAGAGCTGGGATGTTGAGATAGCTCAACTAAAGAACATCTTTAGTGACATTCTTCAGCATATGTAAAATGAAGTAGAAGATTGTACTTGTAAATATGCGGTAGAGTACATAAGAATTTTGAAGACTTGACAAATTTTTGGTTCTGAAACACACCCTTTTCCATTGATGTCAAAGGGGGAGAAGAAGATCAGTGAAAAATGGATAAACATCTCAGGGGGAGTAGGAAAATAAAGTGTATATAGTAAGGGGGAGCAGTCAAGAATTTTTCACTAAGTGTTGCCATCAATGCCAAAGGGCGAGATTGTTGGCAAGAGACACTGCTTCAGTGTAGACTTGTATGTTGTCATTGATGGCATCAAGGCTCAGAGATCTCATCATCATGTAAGGAAGACATAACTCCAGTACGTCTTACTGCAATTTAGATCTGGTTGGCAAAAATGACTAAGTATGGGCAAGAAACAGAGTAAGGGACAATAAGTGGATCAGTGTGCCTCCACAGATGAAGACCTAGAAATGTGGCTTAGGTATAATGTTCATAGTTGTTTGGTTTTTTTATATTCCAGTGATCAAGTCCTGACTTCTTTCGGAAGTCATTTGGAGAAAATGTCTAAGACTAGAAGAACAGAGGTATGATAGGAATAGTGTACAATGCAAAGTAAAATGGTTCGCATTCCTCCGTAAGTGCATATTTTGTTCTGCAGTTCTGAGGGAACTAAGATACTTGTCATGACTATAAAAATCTAGGATTATAGCCTTTGAAGTTCAATAGATCACATTCCACAAGCTCTCTAGTATCAGCTTCCAGTTCAATAGTATTTCTCTGTGACAGAGCAGCAATTCCATGATCCGCATTTTGACATGTAGAAGTATTTTTCTGTACAATTCTGAAGGTATGTCAAGTGGTCAGTAATGAACATTATATATGAATTGTGAGGTCCCATTTGGTCTGTAGTACGAGTTGTGATGTGACAGATGAAATTGTCAAGTATGTTCTTAAAGAATAGGTCGATTGGTATGTTAGATCCTTATGCGAAGAAGATATAGCATATGGATAATCAATCTAAGTGTTCATATGATTGAGGCCAACCTATGTGAAGACTTGTACTCATTTGTCTGAGTCTACATTGAAGATTTAACACAAGAACAAGCTGACAAGATATAACACTTGGTATACACATTTCACAGTTTGCTTGCCGACCTGATCATGAGAAAGATTTAGTTGCGGATATAAATAGAGGATGGATTTTGGTGTTTGAGTGTGTGTAATGTAAATGCGTGTGTGATTGATGCGAGCATGAGAATAGTAGAGAAAAGATAGAAGATCAATGAGGATGAAGACTCAGGATTCAGAATTCAGTTGCTAAATGACTGTGCCCTGGCATATGGACAGTCTATGCTTATGCAATATTCATTTTTTATATACAATTTCACTTGTATTTGGTAGTGAGCCATCTTCATCAAGGCAGTGAGCCTGGAAGTGAGCCTCCATTAGGGTTTAACATCCCTCATTATAATCTTTCTAGGTTTAGGGTTGAGGCAATGAGCCTGCTAGACCTAGTTGTACTTCATGGTAGTGAGCCAACATGTTCTAGGCCCATGGAGTGACCAAGCCTGAACATCACCATTTGTAAAAGATTGCAATATATATTCAGAGCTAATCCTCTTGGTGGTTTTTCCCCACCTTGGGGTTTTCCACGTAAAAATCCTGGTGTCCATGTGTTATGTCTTTATGGTTGTTATTCATTTGCATATTGTGCTTTTGTTTAATTAATTTTAGAAAATGGTTAAAAGTGAAAGTGCATGAAAAGATTTATGGAACATTGATTCACCCCCCCTCTTAGTGTTCCTGATATTCAACACTATAGCCTTGACAATAAAGGTGTGTCTACCAAAAGAAGTTAGAGTAATATTACCCACCAAATTGAATCCCTATCTAGAAAATAGCCAAGGTGAAGTAAAGTGGTGGAGCTAATGAGTAAGTGCATGTTTGAGACCACTATGTGTTTTTCATATGGAACATTTTTAAATGAAATCATGTATTTTTCCATTTTGCTCTAATAACATCCCATATGTAATAGTTTTGAACCAACACTTAGACATTCACGTGGTCACCATAGATGTCATAATGGGTCTCCTAAAGAGTAATATATTTTATAGTATCATGTCTAAACACTAGAGTAGTAAACCATTGTCACCCCATTAATAGTATGAAACCACAATAATCAAATATTTACACACAAATTTATATTTTTTTTGATATTAGTAAAAATGAGATTAGAGTGCTCAGACCCTTTACATTAAAACAACCTTAAAGGTAGATGGGAAGAGTCTCACAAGAGGTGAGATTGAATACTGCATAATAGAAAAAAATAGTAGGACCAATAGAGAATAAGAGAAGCGAAACAAAACCAGCAGAGGAATAGACACAAAACATAAGAAAAGGAATAGAGCATAGAGGAAGACTAGTGGTCTGCAAGTTTCTGTAGGCCACTAGTGGCCTGCCATTCTCTATTTAGGAAATCTATCTTGTCTATAAATGAGAATTTTTCATAATACAAATTTATAAATTTTAATGGGATCATTTTTGGAACAATCTAGGGGGGGAATTCCCATGAATCTAAATAAGCATAAATATCATGGAACCACTCCTCTCTTTTTAAAGTGTCACAAACTTGCAAGTCATTATCCTAAATAGTTGTTTGTCATAATTTATGAATTAGAAATGTAAAGTGAGGAGTATTGTCATCAATACACATAAGTGATGTTGCACTATCCATTTCATCATCATGTATAATGTCATTTTGAGGAATAGAATTAATAGTGAAATGCTCAAAAAAGTTCAATAACTATAATTCTAGTTCATGGTATTATGTCATTTGGGAATCCTTGGTTTTATAATAACCTATAATTTGTCAAGCTACTAGTTTTGAATCATCACATGTGTATCAATAGATTTAACTTTAGGAGAGAGGCTGGCCTAAAGACCCATAATTAATGCTTCATATTTAGCAATGTTATTAATGTATGGAAAATTGAGGAAAATAGATAATATAATCACATCACCTATAGGAGGAATCAAAATCAAACCTACCACCAATCCAATCATACATCTAGAACCATCAAATAACTTGGTTTAAGGGAGAGAATAATCTATATGAAAATATACACATCCAAAAAAGATATAAATTGATTGGTCAAAATGGAGAGAGCTTATTGTGGAGGGACCTAACATCCAGCTATAGTGTAAAAGCCTCAAAACCATCACAAAAGTAAATGAAGTAAATAATCCACTTAAATACAACATCACAATGTCTAAAATAAAAAGATGCAATTAATCCTCTTAATTACAATATCTCAAGTAAAAGATAAGTCTCATAAATATGAATCAAAATGTCATTAAATCTTACAAAGTCATGTGCTCAATCTAGGTAAAAAGCACTATAAATAATATACAAAATCCATGGGCATTCATGCCATACTACATCCAATTTCAAGTTACAATAATCATGTACAACAAGAATAAATAAATCAATACGCTCATTAGTCGCACGAACCAAGTGGTCCTCCACCTATGAGCCGAGAGACAGGAACATGGCCCAAGTGCTTTTCCACACAACCCGGAAGTAATTACACTTCCCTAGATCCCTTCATGAAATGAAGGAAACCCAGCCCTGTACGAAATGTCTAGCTACTTGGAACAACTAGCAGAGGGAGCACCCAATTCAACTCTAATGTCTGAATGTGCAATTCTAAATAATGAAAAGCAGATTGTCTCACAATAGGATGTGGCAGAGATATATACAAATAAGTTTGCTAGACAAAATAAACATCTTTTTCAATGTCAGCTCGATTAGATCTAATCCTTTAAAATAGTAACCTGGTTCAATTCCCAAAAAGAGGAAAAGCCATCTCTGATAATCCACATTCAGCATCCTAGCCTAGAAAGTAACCCAATAACATTCCTAGATAAAATCAACTTCTTTTCCAAAAAAAACAATTAAATAAATAATGAAATAAAAGAATCAAAGTTCATCAATAAATCATTAAAAATCCCTTTCCCAAAACACCACTCAAGGAAATACACTTTCCAAGCAATAATCCATCATTCATTACATACAATTGCATCTGTGAGGTTATCAAATTGATGTAATCACCAAGTCCATATTTCAATCATAGTTTCTCAATACTATAAGAAATCTAAGCTACTTAATATTCTTACTATCAAATCTGTGACAGGAACTCCAGAAACAGATAAGCAATCTTCCTATCACAACTGCAATAGGAACTATAGCAGAAATAAATAAAAATAAAAGAACAGAGTTTATAATCTTTTACTGTCATTTAATGATAATTTTTAGAAATATCTTTTAAGCAAACAATAAAGGAATATGTCTATAGGAAAATGATAGTTTCATCTATGTTTAAGAGGTTATGTTCACATTATCTATTCAATAAAATAGGTCGATTCTTTAGTTCATGAACTGATTCCATATAGCATACAGAAAGATAATAGCTGGAATAATAAATATGTCTGACAGGAAATAAGTTAATATCAGCATCTAAGGTTTGTAACAGCTCAGACCACAGTTTTAAGACAACAGCTAGTATAAAGGCCAATCTAAAGTAAGAAAACAAGAAACAAGAACAAGAAGAAGAAGTCAATTACTTAGCAAAACAAGAACAAGGAACAGCAGGTCAATGCAATAACGGTGCCTAAGTTAAAGATTGGTGGTAGGAAAGAATCAGAGGTAGGTCGATTCTAATTTTAATGAGCTAACAATGCTTCTATCAGCAAGTTGACGCCTGGTAAGAGAGGAATACACAACAAAATAGAGTAAGAAACTAGCACCAGGTGCAGACTAAGATGAAGCATTTTTAGAGGGTTGATTCTGAGTCAAGACGCCATGATTTTTAAGGCTGGTGGCAAGAAGAATAAAGATAGGTCACTCATATTTTCTAATAGCAGGTCGACTATAGTCAAAATGTAGGCTAGAAAAGAATATACATAGACCGATTTTACTAAGTTTTCTATTGTCAATCAACAGACTTTTATTAAATGCAAAACCATGAGAAAAATACCTAAAATTATCTACCTGAAAACAGAGGTCGATTCTGCCTGAGTCGCTCACTCCTACTATCCTCTAATCGTTGCCTTGAATCTACTTTCTATCGCCCTAGTTGAAAGTCCTTTCTACCTTCAATGCTCTCTAAAAATCAAGCACTTCCTGTAGCAAAAAGGATCGTGCCTTCTCTACTAAAAATCGTGGGTCGTTCTTTTCTATTGAGCACTCTTCTTTTTAATAAAAAAATCTCTCCCTTATTTTTGGTGTCCCAATTAGGTTTAAAGACTACAGACTATTTTTAGTTTGCATGCGAATTCTCTTCAAAAAGATCCTTAATTACTATTTAATTTACAAAAAACCACTTTTAGTTGGCTTACTATCGCATGCATGATAGTAAGTTAGTTTTTATCTCTCTTATTTGATTTTCTAAATATAATAATAATATAATCTAACTATTTTTATTAAAACACAATCACTTTAAATAAATCAAGAAGTGAAATATTAAAATAATATATATATCCATATATATCTATTATATTTTAATATAATTGTTTAAATATAATTAACATATTGTCTTCCAAACATCTATACTCATGTAAATAGAAAACATTTATTATCATTCATTTAAATATATAAAACACAACCTTATATATTCATTATTTAAAATACAATAAATCATTTAAAATATAATTTGAAAAGACATTAATTTTTATAATCAAACCATGCATTCGAAAAGGATTTTCATAACAATTGAAAACACAATAATTTTCTAGATATCAAATCATCAATCACAATTATTAACCACACAATGATGCATAAAAATAAGTCATTTAAAAATGCAATATGAGACTACGTGAGTGTGTGATTGCATCAGGGTTAACCATCCCAAACAGTCCTTGCCAAGTGGCTATAACACCTCTACCTCAACCATGTTCTCATCTTTGATGAGTACCTGCATTCATTCGCACTCAACTCGATGTCAATAGGTTAGTGTCTCCAAAAACATAGCCAAAGCAAATCATTATAATCACATCAATAATATTCAACATTTAAATCAATCTTCCAATTTACTCAAATATAACTTCATGATAATTACCTTCACACATGTGGAACTTACTCAAAGTGAAACAATCATGGTAAATTTTCACTAATCTAGAATAATAATATAGTCCATAAAAATGAAATGTGACATGTAGGTCCAAATGTATCATTTTTAGGTGTCATAAAGTTTGAGAAATACTCCATCAAAGTTTGGCAATCTTTTGCTATTAGGTCTCTTAAGAGATTTTGTCGGTACAATGTAGCCTGTAGACAATGAAATGATGATAGGAAAATCATGTTAAACATATAGAAGGTGAAATGAGGGTAAGAAAATAATGTCAGACATATAGAAGGTGAAATGAGGATACGTTATACATGTAGAAGGTGAAATGAGGATACATTATACATATATAGAAGGTGAAATGAGGATACATTAAACATATAGAAGGTGAAATGAAGATAAGCGAATCATGTCAAACATGTGGACCTATGAAATGAGGATATGCAAAGCATGGAGAGCATATAGAAGGTGAAATGAGGATATGTGAATCATATCAAATGTGTCTCTCTCCCTATGTCTCTCTGTCTTCCTCTCTACCTCATTAGATGCTCTTTCCATAACCCATATAGAAGGTGAATGAGAGTATGCTAGACCTACAGACCATGAAATGAGGATATGGTATTGAAACATACTTCCATTTAAGATGTACACCTATTTACATTTCCAAATGCAATGACTGTTGGATTTGGGTTGTGGATGACAATTCTTTGCATAAACTAGATAACAAAATGGGTAAACACACAAACATGTCTTTGCTCATTAATACAAAAATAAATATCTTTGATTTAATGAAAAACATCATAATTTTTGTCATTTTTAACATGTATCTTGCATGTTTTACATGTAAGATGAGAAATTATCAATGATTATCATATCAAATCTGGTAGATTCTATATCAAATCTAGTAGTTTCTATATCAAATATAGTAGTTTCAATATCGTGATTATTATGAGATGTATACAAAAAGAGTTCAATACAACAAATATGTTAACTAACACTAATCATCCATTTAATAATTTAGCATAAACAAATTTTGAACAACTATGTACTAATTTAGCATAAATTAAAATGAAATGTTAAATATATATTTCATACGATTGCAATTATGCCTCTTTTTTATTAATTATTACTAATTAGGGTATTCATATGTAGAAATATATAGTAATTCATGTAACATCTACTTATGTACAAATCTTTGGTTTTATGCTAGTAATAAGATAGTCATCAGTATGAAAACAACAAGAAGTTCTTCTTAATGGTGTTTGGACAATGCATTATCATTTGAAGGAAAAAAGGTCACATGTCATTCTAAGAAAATCCTATATCTAACTATAACTACAATCATGTGGCAATTAAGATCAAGTTATGTATTGAGGTATGAAACTACATATATCATCTTTCTACCAAGAAAAACAATCATATATAACAAGAAATCAATCTATAACATGTTATTGATCATAACTCAACCATTGTAAAGTGATTATACATTAAACTTTTAAGTTTCAAAGTAGGAATACATGCACATAAGGAATTTAAAATATATTGTATATCAAGGTGTATATATATTAAAATCTAGTCCATAATGGTAGACATATACAAAATTTTGGCAAATATGCCAACTCAAAACATTTTTACAAAATGTGGCATATGTCATCTCAAATTCTATATACAATCAACATGACAAATAGCTACATCAAATACTAAAGATCCACTCGACCCTATGTCTTTGGTGAATCCTCAACCTGTGGTGGATCCTCAAAAAGTGTCCTCTTTGTGCCATGATGCCTAGTAGTTGATGGATGCAAAGTTGACTGCATTAACAAGTCAAACCACAAATTTGATTAATTAGTTCAATGGTAATATAAATAAGTTAGATTTAGTAAATAGAATCTTATCTACTACAAGTTAGAACTTTCATTTATTAACATACATCTAAATCACTACAATCAACTATAAGACCTCTCTAAACTATCAATTATTTAGAAAAATTCAACTCAATTACCTCAACTCTTTCTTGTCGTTCAGAGAGTCATCCTACAAATGATTGTCTCTTAATATGATTAGGTGTCCTACTAAAGCATGATGGCAAAGGTGCCACATCACTCATTTTTGCAATAGACTGTAATAGTAAAATAACATTGAAATAAATTAATATATAATTAATAACAAAAAAGGAAATGCAAATATTAAAAAGGTTGGATGTGTTACAAATAAACAACGACTGCACTAAACAAAAACTTATCTACTAGAAAACAATCACATACCACCAACGAGGCCTCCTGCATCGATTGAGAAGGTCTCATCATGGATGAACCAAGTAATATTTCCTATATGAAAAATGACAATAATGTAAGACTCTATGTATACATGTAATCATAATAACTTTTAAATTAATTGATCAATTTAAACAAAACAAAAAAAATTCTCACTAGCATTAGGGAAGAGGATCTATTAGTCATTAGGGATAACTTTACGACCATGTAGAAGTTACATGGAATATTGTAGGACCTCTATTTTTTTAGAAATTTGATATGGACTCTTATCTATCTACAACTAAGGTTTAGAGATGTGACTCATCATGCAACTCTCCACATCAGCACATCTAGTGAGAAGTGTCCTTAAAATGAATTTTTAAAGATTCAACGAAAATGAGCTATCATGGAATTTTTTTTACAACCTCATACATTTCATGAGAAAATACAAGGTATTTATTATACTCACCTTTTACATTTGTCATAGGATAAACATATAATATTGAAGTATTCTAATGCATGCATATTACCACCCCAGTAGTTCTACACATAATAATAGTATTTGTCTACATGTATTTGGAGAGTTTTCATTATAAGTGGATCCTCAAATAGTTTTTTATCTAGTAGGGTGTTCCCCTAAAGCCTCAAATATATAGAAGGCACCAAAACTCACCACTTAGGCCTTGGGAGATAGATAGACCACCATTTTCCACTCAAGAATTTACTAATGACAATGATGGAGATGGACCAATTAAAGTTGTAGTTGAGGATGATGCAGGGTCATAAATGCATAGAGATTATTGGTAATAGATGTGTCCCCACTATCATATCCATTAGATGTAGGTAGAGGAGTGGGTTCAAGAGGATCAAAAGGAGAAGGAGGATTAGAAGGAGCAATTGAAAAGATACGATGGGCAAATAGGTGTTGACAAGGCCATGGAGGTGGATAGAGGAGAGACAACATTGAATGTATTCCCAATGCAACAAAGAGGAGGGGACTAGGGTGATGATATAGGCATGCAATATATATAACATTTAAATTTCATTCCCTCACATTATAAATTATATGATATCTCAAGATAAATGACCTAACATGTATAGATCATGTGTAATATGTAGGTATCTTAGATGATTGGTTGTATTGACCATTGACCATTTGAAAAGTGGTGTTCCTATGGTACTGACAAAGTGGATAGTGAAATAATATATGTGCGTTCCAATCAATTTTCTCTACTATTCAATCTTATGAGAAAGGCTCATGGTAGCTTGGGAGGAGAGGAATGCAACCTGATAAAGAGAGATGTGTCGTTACTATAGCAAGACATGCTTTCTTTGGATCTAGAACATGTATAAGTGAGGGTAGTCATGTCACCACATATAGGTGTCATTATTGGCACAATGATATTCTATAAGTTGATGTAACACAAGAAAATTATAGAGTGTAACAAGTAGATTATAGTGACACAATTAGATTATAAAACATGGGTAGAGATTTCTAGCCTCTGAAAGGAGGTGGGTAGGTTATGAGGCATGATAGACTTTCACGAGCAAGTCTAAATCTAGGAGTAGAATTAGGAGTAGGGAAAAATCACCTACAGGGTCTAGATTGATGCTCAATGTTAGGAGTGAGATGGGGGAGTGACTCTCAATGCTACCTCCCCCCAATTGATATGTACTTGATCATGTTATGATTTTTGTTATGTTGATGACATTTGGTATTGGACACTTTGATATGTATAGTTGGTCTTCATATTTATTAGTTTATGGCATGGGCATCTATATGATCTATATTTTTATGGAATTTTAGTTTCCTTGTATGTTTATGTGTTTTCTATATTTTGATGTGTGTATGTCAATGATATAACATCAATTGATCAATACACACAATTATCTTGGCGATCAATGAACATTGTATGTCATAATGGAATCCTCATAAGATAAATCAATTAATGCACTAAAATGGATCACATAATCATTATTTGAATCAATTGCAAAATATATATGAATAAATGAATAATTGATGTGTTAGTAAAGCTCAAATCTAAAAGAATAATGGATAATACATGTTTCTTTCTTTCTCATTTTTATTCTTTTAACCATTATTTTATATGATCAAACATGTAACAAACACCATGATTCTCTATTTTATTATTTATCTAAATGACTATAATCAAATGTTTTTAATTTTTCTAAATTATCAATTAAAGTACAATTCAATTGATTTACCTCCTCCCTTTGTTGGCATTCTAAGAGTCTTTCGGAGAATGATGGTCCCTTGGGTCGATCAGGAGTTTAACTAAAGAATATTGGAAAAGGTACAACATCATTCACATTTTGGATAGACTATAAAAATAAACTAACATCAAGATATAAATTAATATATAATTACTCACAAAAAATGAAATGCATATAATAAAAAAGTTAGATGTGTAGAAAAATTTACCAGCAAGTCTAGGCCAAATTGGATGGAAGAAAGAGTTCCATGATGAACTTCTGTCAACTCCTCCTCTTTCATCAATTGTTATCCCCCTTAGATACATTAGTACTAATCTTTGTTTATATTATATTCAATGGAATACACCATGAAATCTAACTTTAAATTTTACCTCTAAGAAAGATTGGCCTTGATTATTTCCTTCTCTACCCCCTGATGCTTATGATTGTGCTCTTGTCCTCAACCCCTAAGCTTGAGCTCTGGACCCCACTGCCTTAGCTCATGAAGGCTATGTATGAGGGATATCATACTTTGAAGTGTTAATGGGTGGTTCACTACTCTCCCCAAGAGGACCTAAGCACAATTGATTGCAAAAAATGCAATGATGAGGCACACAAACATGTGTGGATGAGGAGGATCTAGTAATCTCAGGTGTTCCAATATGACCACCAATATCATGTGGTTGTGCAAGATAAGAGGTATGTTTTATCAAGTGCTTAGTCAAAGAGTGTATGGAAATGAGGCTTTGTTGTGTTGCATTTGCAACAACATCCAAGTGCTGAATTGGAGGTGGAGAAGGGATAGAGAGAGGGAGAATAAAAGGACCTTGCAATTGTCTCATTGCCCCAGGTCTATCTTGAAGCATTCCTTTACCTACTCCCTAGAACTCTCTAAAATCAAAATAATTCACATGGTGACCTATTACAAACTTTACATATAGTTTATGAAGGAAATATATGTTGCACATGTGTTGTCATTGATGTCAACAAGTTGTGATGCAAAAGGCACACTATTGCATGCAATGTCAAAGGAGCATATCAAATGTACATAGTTGCATCAGCAGAGAAGAGAAGCAGTGATGATGTGAGATTAGAGATCAGTATCATCTGTACACAGTCATACCTTATCTTCTGAAGTTCATGTTACCAATATTCTTGATGTGTTATGTTGAAATTTGTTGTATTTGGATGATATGAAGTCATGTGACTTGGCGTTGGATAAAGAAAGTTGCAAAAAGTTTGAAGAAATTTGGTTAAGTAAAGTTCAAGTTAGAAAAGGTGTCATGCTCAGAAAAGTGTACCAACTAGCAATCACACTTTAGTGTGCAATGGGTACACCGAAATAGCATGTAGGTAAAAGTAATTAGTGGTTTCTTGAGAAGAGAGAATACACTTTTATTGTTGGTGAATGGTTATTGTCCTTCCATCATTTGAACATTTAAAGAATGTAGTGGTATGTGTTGTCCTCCTACATTAGGAGTAAACTAAATATGTTGGCATGCATGCAAGTAAATTTGTTTTTGAATAGTAGTGGGTAAAAGCAAGTATACATGTAAATTAATTTATATGTTTCAGTCAATTATTTGCAAGTGATAGTGCCTTATACCAATCATCTTCTTGTTTCCCAAGTATGTTGAGCCCATCCAATTGAAATGGCAGGCCTAGGTACAAGCTTGACAAGACTTGCCATTCATCAAGACTTTCTTCTTGCAGTATTGCATGTTCCTAGTCAGAAGGAGTTTCATCATCAATTTCTATAAATAGATTTGGGGATGTATGGTGCAAATTCTATGGATGGTAGTTGTTTGAAACTCTTTCCCAATGAGCTATAATATATTTCTCTAATGAACCAATATCATTGTGAATGTTTTTGAATGGCTGGTATAGCATTAGTTTACTCCAACATAATGCTTGAAAACATTGATCATTTACTACTAGGATGGTGGTGAAATGGGGGGAGTGTCCATTTTTTAGCCACTTCAATAAGCAACATTATTTCTAATTGTATTGGTTGTGCCATGTATGAATCAATGAAGCTTGGAGATGGGATGTCTTAAAGTGAATGATGATTTTCTTATATCCCTATGGCACATGTGATTTTTGTTTTCTCGAGTGTTGTGAATTAATTTGCATAATCTTAATGCATTTCAAGATCCTTGTGTTTAGATGTCGATCTTGAAAGACTGCCTCTTGGACTCACATCACAAACATAAGTGTCTTGAGTCATAGACCATTTTGAGTTGTGGGTATCTCGGCCTCTGTTCAAATGTTAAGCATATCCTAATAAAATTTTGATTATGTTCTCTAGTAAAAATGTATAAATACAACTAATAAAAAATGAAATTAGATAAAATCCAATACATAAAAACAAATTAAAAATAGATTTATTTTACATTTTTAATTTTTATAAATTATACTTAAAACTTCCACTAAAATTATTATCATAAACATCAATATTAAATTTTAAATTAACTAAGTTATTACATATCAAAAAATTAAATTAAATTAACTAATTCTAAACTTAAACATTTAAAAATATATAACATATTTACTAAAGATAAATAAATCGCCTCTCATTTAATTTTCATCAACCGAATACCTAAACTAGTACATAAACATATACATCCATGTTAATGCTAATCAACCAACCAACAATGAAATGATAAAATTATTTAAAAAAGTAAAATCTAATGTCAAGGAAAAGTGGTGTCACATTGTTAATGTAAAAGAGAACAGGTGGTTGCATAAATTGTCACTAGGGAAAAAAAACACATTCAAATAAATTGTGATATGACTTTGCAACCTAATGAGTCATGACAATTGAGAAAAGCCTCTGCATCGTTGTGAAAAAACTAGAATGAAAACATGATAGGAAAATTTGATGATGGGATGAAAGATGAATGATGACTCAATCCATTTCAATCATCTTGCACTATTGATAGATTTATATTTGGAGAAGTAAATTATTTATTCAAGATATAAATGATCTACATAGATTATAACTTATTGTGATCTTCTCTATCTCAATCTTACCATCTCTCTTTCTTTCTCTCTCCTTCTTTATCTCTATATCTTTCTTTCTCTTCATCTTCGTCTTTCTATCTCTCTCTATCTTTTTGTCTCCCTCTCTATCTATTTCATCAATCTTTTTGTTTGGTCCAGATATGATTCGAAGGCTCGGATGATCTTGGATAGCTTGGGAGAACTATCTTTGAATTCCTTTGCTAGATTCTTGAAGTGAAGGCATGGGAAAGGCATTGGATGCAAATTGTGCTAAAGCAAGGAAGCTCAGGGAGCAAGAAGATTGCCCAAGACATGTTGAGATTGGAGCAAGGATGATAGGGACATGTGAGATTTCGGTGACCATGTCAAAATTTTGAGACAATATTGTGTATTGGAGGCCAAAGTTTGAAAGAGGACTATGTTGAAGATGAAGTTCATTTGGGAGGTCTAGTTATGAAGTTTGACAAGAAGGAGGAAAGTATTTCAAGGAAAGAACATAGAGCTAGAAATGTGCCAAGTGCATGGATGTATTGTGAAGAAGGTGCAAAGTGTATAGTAAGTTGGGAGAGCTTGGGGTGAGCACGACAAAGGTATAAGAGGGAGTTGATTGTGGGGCAAAAATTTATCATAAGATTGAGCTACAAGGAAGGCAATGTGTTTTGAGTGGGACAAGTTGTGGCGATACCTGTGGTGAAGGTGAAGGTTGTGGATCCCTCAACCAACAGAGAGGATCCCATGATAAAGTATATTCAAGTGATTATTGTGGACAATCACACTTGTTCTAGTTCATAGGATTTATTAAATACCACAAAGATCTTTCAATGCTAGATAATGACATGGGCCATAGGGATACAAGGAAATCATTATTAACTTAAAGAAATGGCAATTGAAATTCCACAACTCTTCAATGTACTCATCCTAGAGATTTGAGAAAATTGTAAAACTGGCAAATAAAAGGTTTAAGTAATACATCCAGTCTCATCATGAATTGGGTTCAAGCCTCACTGAGCATTCTCTCCATGTTACAAGTGACATATGATGGTGAGAAAGTATTACAATTGACAAGGCAAAAAAGGTTTTAAACTTTTAAACAATGCACATAGGCAATTTCTTAAAGAGATCAAAGTCCATGGAGCATTTCAAAAACAATTCTTAAATTCCTCCTTAAATGATACCTATAAAACCAAATGTTGTAGCTCTCTTATAAGAAATTTAGCATCTCAAATAAAATCTTTTAAAACAAAAAGGCTTAGAAAGCACTACAACTTATACACCCTAAGTTTGCAAACGTCCCTTTCATGCCATGATTACATTTGTATGGATCTAGTTATTTTGCGCCTTTCATATACATGGCATGACTCATGAATACATCCTTCCACAATAATGATATTATAAGCTCAATGTATGATATGAAAATAGAGAAATAATAGACAAGTGCTCTAGGAATCAAGGTAGATTAATACAAACACATAAGACAAGATCACAAGATAAGTTCTCTATGAAGAAAAATAGATCAATGATAATCATAGGGAGTATATGATGCTCCCTAGTGTGGTCCCAATGAATATCATAGTGTAATCACATAGTCAAAATATGCTAGCCTAATATGACAACTTGATAACTTTGTGTAATGACCAATAAAATGACTTGTGTTGATAGATATAATCATGAAAGTACTTGTGAAAAATGAGATACTCCGAGATGGGAAAAATAGGTTAATGAAGATCATGAATGAGGATAAGGAAGGCATGGTGCTCCCAATATAATCATAAGGCAATGAAGGCTCAAATACTAAAGCTCTAAAAAAAAAGTATGGTAATGTAAGATCATAAAGTAATAAAACAATAAATGTGTATGGCACATTAATAAATGATGTATAATTAGTGAAAATTGGATCGTGTGTGGTCCAAAAATGTGCCATAGTAGTTAGATTTAAGCATCATAAGTCAATATGATCATCAATATGTATCTTATTTCAAGAGGTGGCATCACAAGGAAATGGCTATAATGTATCACGTATGAGTCATGTATTAATGTGAATAATGTATAACATTATCTGTAAGATTGATTTAGTTTTTCAATGTTTTTTGGTTAATATGTATGTGTGGATGTAAAATGTACCATAAATACTAATGTCACACATGTTATCTATTCTAATCAATGAAATATGATAATGTATTGGAACCCTAAAAACATGGATGAATCAATGGTCCAAAAGAGACTCCATAATCAAGATCACAACAAATAAATGAAGACAAAGCCTCATTAGGATCTAGATAGTAGACCTGCAATGTGGGGTTGTTTTCATTCTCTTTTTTTCTCTCTTTTATCCATTGGGTAATCTCATCAAGTTGATATCCTATACCACGTTGTTTCTTAACTTCTTGAGATTCAACAAACCTTCTATATCTTTTTTTATGCTTGCTTAGTCGAGTTCCTCTATATCGAAGATTTTTCATTAGATTGTATCCAAGACCATAGATTTGTCGATTAATTGAGGAGGTGATAATGATTTGCTAGATTTGTCACTTTTAGAATCACTTTCACACATGCATGTTTCCTTAAGAGTCTAGATATGCTTTAGGTGTTTTACCATAGATAGAAGGATCCATATATAAATATGGAATACCCTATGCTTTTAGATCCGCATGATACTTGCCAACACCACAAGGCACAAAATAAGCCATATTAATTGATGGGTCTAAATCAAAAGATACTTCACAAGGGAAAACATCTAAACCCATAATTTAATTATATTACATATTATATAAATTAAATATAATTAAATTATAAATAAATATAAATATTAAATATATAATGTGTTTAATCTAAATATACAAATTTATAATATTATATTATACTTATAAATATATAAATATAATATATTTGATATGGTATATAATATTATATTTGAAGTTGTTACATTTCATTTTTAAATATACAATATATAATTGAAATTTTAAAAACTTATAATATAAATAATTATATACTTTTAATTCTATAATACAAATAAATTATTTATCAACTATCCATTATTACCTTGTAAAAGTCAAATATATATTTTTTATTTCCTAAACTAAAGGCTAATATGTTTGACGAGAGCATTTATTCACTAGGAAATTTATTCACTAGAAAAGATGCAGAGTTTATTAATTGATTTATTGTTCACTGATTTAATGCAAGTCGTTAATAATATTATATTTCAATCAAAGTTATTTTATACACCGAAGAATTGTGGAAGTTCAATTTCCATGTATTTAAGTAAATGATGATTGTCTTGTATTTGTGGCACATGTCATTATGCAAAATTGGAAGAGTGTATATCAGGTTGTTGAGAGCTTTGTGGTATTTAATAAATCCCATGAACCAGAACTCATCATTCCTCCACTATCACTAGTTGAATAATTGTTTTGGAGCATCATCTATGTTAGCCAACGAATCCATAGCCTTAACATTTTCCACAATCTCTATCATTTATAAAAAATTGTGGGCTTTTGCTAGTCAATCCTATCATTTCATTTGATACACGTAGTTAATGAATGCTTTCGAATGTGTAGGTGTTATTCATTCTAAGGTGCAAATAGTTGGAAAATATCAATCCACAAGTTCTCCTTGATTTCCACTTGTACAAATGAAGGTACAAGGTAGAATGAATTGGCATGATTATTTGAATCATCTTGAATCGCTTTGGTAAAGCTCTTGCCATTTATGGATCGTTGGCATGAAATGATCAATTAAAATTCACTCTCTTTATTTTTTATCATTGGATTGTTGGGATGAGAAGTACCATTTCATGAAGCTCTAGTGGAGCTAAATGACATGGACCAACCCATACGAAGCTCCATTTTTACATTTTAAAAGTACCATACCTTGATCTTTAATGTAGGGTTTTCCATTAGAATGCTTGCTCGAAGCCCCAAGTCTATCACACAACAAAACACTTTTTTCCACTATGTGTATGTGATTAAGCTTAGTTTTGTAATCCCATGATGACTAATGATTTTGTGTTTTAGGAAATGTCTCTTCAATTGTCATGGGTGGTAAAGGTAGAATTTGGAAATAATTATTCATAGGAAGGTTATGCATGTAGCCATGTTCTCTTGTTGAAACTGAAAGGTACTTTGAATCCACAAATGTTAGTTCAACATCATACAGAAATAAGGATACGATTTGTCCATCTAGGTAAATTTTTAAATTTTGTTAGGGTGCCAATCTAGAAAAAAGTCACCTTGTTGGTTGATAGTGGAATCTTAAAGAGTTTGAGGAAGGCCCACCATACTTTTACTTTTACTATGTGTATAGTATACCAAAGGGTGTATACCTAGGTTAATCAAAGATAGGTAAATAAATGTTGCAATTAAAATGAATATTAAAAATTAAATAAGAAGGATTGGGCACTTAGATGTTGAAACTATGATGAATAAATAAACCTAATACCACATACAATTTGATCACCTTGGTATTATAAAATAGATGCTCTTGATCTTAATAATGTTTCAGGATTGTGAAAAATACTAAACTCCTCTTGAATTGAATTTGTGTTGTGCAAGATTGATCCTATTCTCCATAGTAATGCCCTAATGCACATAACAAGTTTCTTATGTATAAGGACTAACAATATTGAAAAATAACTCAGAGAGATTGGTAGAATGCAAGGGTTGTGTTCTCCTAGATTGACCCCCTTGATTACACCGACTTTACTATAGTATAAGAATATAGAAGACAATAACCAGAAATACAGGTGTCCTAGATAAATTTAATACAAATTTAGTTCTTTTTAATATCTTATATAGATAAAAGAGTAAGATAAAAACTTTACTTTACATACTTAAAAGTACAGTAGTTATTTGAGCCTCTTTAATTTTTATATAACAAATATTTTTTTTTTAAATCACTAATTACTATCACATACATCCTTGCATTCATGATGCATTTGCTAAATAGGCATTGCCATGTAAAAATAGGGTTGTCAAATTAAAATGAATATTAAATTATAGATTCATTCAGATCATGATAAATATGATACTTAATGCAAGTCAATATATAGGTTTGGTAATGCAAGTGGATTTTGAAACAAGGATAGCTGGTGTGCATTGTGGTGATAAATATGATACTTTCCCTTATCATATTTAACAAAAATGGTTGAAATTCAGGGAAATACTTTGAACATCTTAAATTGGCATATTAGTTCGAAGGACACTTGAAATATGCTCCTTCAATCAAACACAAAATCAATACTTCTCTGTTTCTAATATAAATGTACACGCATGCTAATAGAATTTCATTGTGTCGTCAACTAATAGAAACATTTCCAATTTTGGCCAAAAAACCTGTACGTTTCCATATAGCATCTAGTACAGTGAGATCCCTACTTTTTCCATCTTGTTTAATGCCCAAATATCACCAAAAGTACAAGTCTCTTGATTTTCAACATCTCCATCTCTCAATAGGTATGATTTATCAACAAATTGATGCAGGAGCATCCAGTGGTGTAAGGGTGATCTTGCATCACCCAAAAAAAAATGTGTTTCAAAATTGTTGATGTTCTTTCCATTTCTTTTCAAAATTTGTGGTTCTGGTTCCATAATCACTTGAATAATGATGTAGAACTTTCAGTTTTTCCAAACTGCTAAAAATAGCAACCTGTTATTTTTAGAAAGTTTGCATTTGGGCATGGATTGAAGTGAAAATTTACAGGAAGTTACATAACAAAAATATAAGACTTTTGGTGAAGGAATCACACAAAGATCATTTGCGAGCTGAAAGATATTAAAGTTTTTGTTTCCTGAAAAAATGCCTGAAAATTATTCAAACTCAGGTTTGAGGTACTAAACAGCTCTATACGAGGCTAAAAATGGCTAGAACCAGCAAAGCTCGTTCTTAGCATGTAGAGCCCTTTGCGAGCTTTCTGACGCATAAAACAGTTTGTCAATCGGACACCTGGATCAAAAGTTATGGCTCCCGAAAGTTGACCTATTTTTGGAGGGAGATGCAAATTTTAAAATTTGGTTGTTGGCTGCCAAAAAGGCTATTAATAACCATTTTTGGGAACCCTGGGTAGTAGTAGAGTTAAGGGGGAAAGTGTAGAGTCAAGAATAAGTGGGAAAATAGAAACCCTATCTGATTTGGGGTTACAGAAGGCTGATGATTCTAGAGTCTTGTGATAGGAAGCTATAATGTGTTGCAGCCTAGGGAGGGTTGATTCCTCTTATTGTATTTGAGCTTCTATAATGTAATAAGTTGTCCAAATCAATATAGAAAGTTCTATTTTCTGTGTACAATTTCTGTTGTTGGGTGTTTTATGATTTACCCCCTTCATCAAGTGGTATCAGAGCAAGGGTTCCTGAGTGTGTAGACAGATCACCGACCATGAGGCAGTTTGCACCAAGACCTGAGGTTGTGGGTTTGTTATGGAGATCAATATGCCTCCATGAAGAAATCATATTGGGAGGAATGCTTTGATGGAAGAGGGTTTTAGAGCCTTGTAAAGGCAAATCAATGCATTGCAAGAGGCGTTGTGAAGAGGGTTTGATCCGAGAACAAGAGAAGAAAGCGAGGATGAAACTGAAGAAGAGCTATCCGAGGAAGAACAAGAAGCTACAGGAGATCCTGCAAAAGTTAGGTTGTTGAGGGCCATTTTGAAGATCAGAAAGAGGCCTAGGATCGAAGTTTCAACATATTCTGGAGATTTGAATCTGGAACAGCTTATTGATTGGATCAATGACATGGAGGAGTATTTTGAGTATGAAGATGTGGAGGACCTAGATCGGGTCAAGTTTGCAAAAACAAAGTTGAAGGGCCATGCCAGTATTTGGTGGAACGAGGTCCAATAAGAGAGGAATAGAAGAGGAAAAGGAAAGATCACCAAATAGGATCGGATGGTGGAGAAACTAAAGAAACAGTTCATTCCTATGGACTATGAGATGGAGTTGCTGAAGAAGCTGCAAGGACTGAAGCAAGGTAACAAGTCTATTAAGGAGTATGCAGAAGAGTTTTATAAAAATTACTATCAAGACAGGCCATGTAGAGCCCAACAAGGAGAAGGTAGCCCATTACATTAATGGGTTGAGGCTGAGTATTCAAGAGGAGCTGAGCCTAGTCAGAATGACCACCATAGAAGATGCATACTAGTTTTCCTTGAAGGTGGAAGAGAAGCTGAATAAAAGATTTGATAGCAAATAAAGGGGAAAAGGTCAAGGCAGAAGGACTGGTGGAAGACCCTATGGGGACCAAAATGAAGATTCAAAGAAAAGTGAAGAAGTCGGCACCAGTCGAAATCAGAGAGGAGATAATACCTATTGCCCTCATAACCAGAACAATGGTGAGCAAAGAGGAAGAGGAAGAGGCAGACCTGGGCAAGGACCTGGAAGAGGAGGTTTTAGAGGAACATGTTTCCAATGTGGGGAAGAAGGGCATGGAGCATACGAGTGTCCGCAACATCAAGGAAGAACAAATAGAAGACCTGAAGGTAATGCATGAGTTGCACATGTAGATGAAGATGCACAGTCTAAGCGTTCTGAAGATGCTGAAAGGGGAGAAACCCTAGTTGTCAGAAGAACTTTGTTGAATGAGGAGAAAGAACCCAATCAGAGGAAGAGTTTATTCTACACAAGGTGCAAATGTGAAGGTAAGTGTTGTGACATTATTATTGATAGTGGAAGTACTGACAATCTTGTTTCAGAGGAGATGGTTGACAAGTTGAAGTTGACAAGAAGAAAGCATCCACATCCATATCGGATTGCATGGTTGCAAAAGGACCATAGAGCTTTGGTCAATGAGCAGTGTTTAGTGAAGTTTAAGATTGGTGACTACCATGATGAGGTGTTGTGTGACATCATACCAATGGATGCATGTCATATGTTATTGGGGAGGCCATGGCAGTATGATAGGAGTGTTGTCCATGATGGCCGTGCAAACACATATTCCCTAACAAAGGATGGAGTTCGTCATAAGTTGAAGCCCTTGAAGGAGGTGGAAGAAAAGGTATGTAGTACTACCAGAATTTGCTTGGTAGATGGTAGGAAATTTTTGGAAGGTATGAAGCATGAGCGTCATTGCTTTGCATTAATTCCTAAGATCAGTCAAGAGAAATGTGAAGATGTACCAACAAAAGTTTCAGATATGTTAGAAGAATTTCAAGATGTTATTTCTGATAATGTACCAGAAGGATTACCACCAGTGAGGAAGATAAGTCACCAAATGGATTTGATACTAGGAGCTAGTTTGCCGAATGAGGCAGCCCATAGAATGACTCCTGCAGAGAGTGAAGAGATGAATATACAAGTTCAAGAGCTGTTAAGGAAGGGACTGATAAGGAAGAGCCTGAGACCATGTGTGGTACCTGCAGTACTAGCACTAAAGAAAGATGGAGAGTGGAGAATGTGTACAGATTCTCAAACCATAAATAAGATCATGATCAAGTACAGGTTCCCATTGCCTAGAATGGATGACATAATAGATTGTTTGAGTGGAGCCAAGTACTTCACAAAGATTGACCTGAAGAGTGGGTATCACCAAATCCGTATCAGAGAGGGAGATGAGTGGAAGATAGCCTTCAAGACAAAGGAAGGTTTGTATGAGTGGTTAGTCATGCCATTTGGGCCAACCAATGCACTGAGCACATTCATATGACTCATGAATGAGGTACTGAAAGAATTTTTGGGATGTTTTGTTATTGTCTATTTAGATGATATTTTGATTTTTAGTAAAACTTGGGATGAGCATCTGATGCATATAAGAAGAGTTTTAGAGAAGCTGAGGGAGGAGAAGTTGCTAATTAATATGAAGAAATTTAGTTTTGTAAAGAGGGAGTTGGTATACTTGGGATTTGTTGTCTCAGAGGAAGGTCTTAAGATGGACCCAAAAAAAGTAAGGGCTATCATTGAATGGCCTACACTAAGGAGTGCCACAGAGGTATGATCTTTCCATGGTTTGGCAAGTTTTTACAGAAAGTTTATCAGGAATTTTAGTAGCATTTGTGCACCCCTAACTGAGACAATGAGAGGGGATAGAAAAGAGTTTAGATGGACTAAAGGAGTAGATAAAAGCTTTGATACATTAAAGTAGAAAGTCACAAAGCAACCTATTTTGGCACTTCCAGATTTCAATAAGGTATTTCAGGTAGATTGTGATGCTAGTGGCAGTGCTATAAGAGTTGTTTTGAGCCAAGAAGGTAAGCCCATTGCCTATTTTAGTGAGAAGCTTAATGATGCCAAGAAAAAGTATTATGTTTATGATCAAGAGTTTTATGCAATAGTTCAGGCCTCGAAGAAATGGAGACATTATTTGTTGCCAAAGGAGTTTGTTTTATATACTGATCATCAGGCTTTATAGTATCTTAATAGTCAAGGAAAGTTGAACCAGAGGCACTTAAAATGGATTGAGGTTTTGCAGAGTTATACTTTTATTTTGAAGCACAGGAGTGGGAAGTCCAACAAAGTTGTAGATGCCTTGACCAGAAGGCAGAATTTGTTGACAGAAATGAAGATAGAGGTTGTTGGGTTTGATGAGCTCAAAAGTTTGTATCCTGAAGATCCAGATTTTGCATAGGCTTGGAAAGCTTGTTTGGAACCTATTACTTTAGACAGGACAAAATGGTTGGATTTCATAATCTAAGATGGCATGTTGTTTAGAGGAAGCCATTTGTGTATTCCAAGGAGTTCCATGAGAGAGAACTTGATTAAGGAGAAGCATAGTGGGGGATTAGCTGGACACTTTGGTCGATATAAGACCATTGCTATTGTTGGTGAAAATTATTATTGGCCACAATTGCAGCAAGATGTGAGAAAATTTGTGCAGAGTTGCAGAGTGTGTCAGATGGCAAAAGGAACAAGTTAGAATACAGGGCTATATCAGCCATTACCTGTACCAGAGAAGCCATGGGATGATATTAGTATGGATTTTGTTCTTGGTTTACTAAGGACATAGAGAGGACATGATTCCATTTTTGTGGTGGTGGACAAATTCTCGAAGATGGCATGTTTTATTCCTTGCAAGAAGACTAATGATGTTGTTCATATTGCAGATTTTTTTTTCAGGGAGGTGGTGAGATTACATGGTCTACCAAAGAGCATAGTTTCAGATCGAGATACCAAGTTTGTTGGTTGTTTCTGGAGGACATTGTGGAAGAAGTTGAAGATAGATTTGAAGTTAAGTTCTGCACACCATCCACAGACTGATGGACAGACTGAAGTGGTGAATAGGAGTTTGGGTAACCTACTATGATGCTTAGTAGGAGATAAGCCCAAGGGATGGGATTTGATTTTACCACAAGAAGAATTTGCTTACAACAATTCTGACGATAGGAGTACTAGTAAATCACCATTCTAGATTGTATATGGGAATAGTCCAAGAAATGCTTCAAAGTTAAGGAATCTGGACAAAGGAGAAAAGACAAGTGCCAAGGCTGAAGACTTTGCAGAACACATGAAGAATTTGCATGAAGAGGTGAAAAAGCACATTAATAAGATGAATATTCAATACAAGGCTAAGGCAGATCAGAAGAGGAGATATAAGGAATTCCAGGTAGGAGATGAAGTCATGGTTCACTTGAGAAAAGAAAGGTTCCCAATTGGAACATACAATAAGCTGAAAATGAAGAAATTTGGACCATGCAAAATTTTGAAGAAATGTGATTTAGGAAATGCATATGAGGTAGAGCTACCAAGTGGGATCAACATTTCCCCTATTTTCAACATTGTTGATTTATCAAAATATCATGAAGGTGGAACAGAGGATGGACCAACAAAAGAACAGTGGAGTATTCAGGCATCTATTTCAACTGAGGAGATTGAAGAGATCTTGGATAACCATGTGGGAAGAAGTACTCAGAACAAGAATATGAAGAATATCTGGTGAAATGGAAAGGAAGGCCTGTTGAAGATTCTTCTTGGTTGTCTAAGGCAGAGGTTGACTGTTTGGGTTTTCCTCACACAAACACCTGAGATGTGATAGGGTCACTTCTCAAATTACCCTGGTTGTCTAATGCAGGAGCATCCAATGGTGTAAGGGCAATCTTGCATCACCCAAAAAAAAATGTGTTTCAAAATTGTTGATGTTCTTTCCATTTCTTTTCAAAATTTGTGGTTCTAGTTCCATAATCACTTGAATAATGATGTAGAACTTTCAGTTTTTCCAAACTGCTAAAATTAGCAACCTGCTATTTTTAGAAAGTTTGCATTTGGGCATAGATTGAAGTGAAAATTTACAGGAAGTTACATAACAGAAATATAAGACCTTTGGCGAAGGAATCACACAAGGATCATTTGCGAACTGAAAGATATTAAAGTTTTTGTTTCCTGAAAAATGCCTGAAAATTGTTCAAACTCAAGTTTGAGGCACTAAACAGCTTCGTACAAAGCTGAAAATGGTCGGGTACGTAGGGCACTTCGTGAGCTTTCTGACGCATAAAACAGTTCGTCAATCGGACACCCGGATCAAAAGTTATGGCTCCCGGAAGTTGACCTATTTTTGGAGGGAGATGCAAAATTTAAAATTTGGTTGTTGGCCACCAAAAAGGCTATTAATAACCATTTTTGGGAACCCTGGGTAGTAGTAGAGTTAAGGGGGAAAGTGTTGAGTCAAGAATAGGTAGGAAAATAGAAACCCTAGCTTATTTGGGGTTATAGAAGGTTGATGATTCCAGAGTCTTGTGATAGGAAGTTGTAATGTGTTGCAGCCTAGGGAGGGTTGATTCCTCTTATTGTATTTGAGCTTCTGTAATGTAATAAGTTGTCCAAATCAATAAAGAAAGTTCTATTTTCTGTGTGTAATTTCTGTTGTTGGGTGTTTTATGATTTACCCCCTTCATCACAAATCATTTGAAATTGGAATCTACATGTCATCCCAAGATCTCCCCTTCCAACAATTCACACTACAAACTATTCCATCTCCTTGAATAACACAATATTGGTAAAGATGATTGTTTAAGTAAAGATTAGTATTGGACACTTCTAGATGCTATGCTTTCCCTAGGATTTAGAATACACAACCTAATAACAATAACACCATTTCAAACTTTTTTATTATATAATAAATATTATAAAAATAAATGTTTTTTAATGAAACAATATGTCAATTTTTCTTGTGCCCTGTCTTTTTATAGAGAAATAGGGAATTTTTAATTTATTTTTATATAAGTGAATTTTAAAACAATTATTAGTTTATTAATAATAATTAAAATTGTAGACATGATATTTCCACAGTGCATGTTGATAATTCTAGTGCTTCTAGAAAAACTGTGTACTACTTTTTTTGCCTCAACATTTCGAATCACACTCCGCGATCCATCATCAGGAGGATTTACATTCTCTTCTTTTCCTCCCGATGATGGATCATGGAGTGTGATTTGAAAAGTTGAGGCAAAAAAAGAAATATGTAGTTTTTCCAGAAGCACTACAATTATTAATAATTAAAATGATAATTTAGTCCACAAATGGTAAAGATGATAATTTATATTCTTTTGACCACCTTCCACTTGGAACAATTTTATTCAATCAACCTATACAATGATAATATTCTACTTCTATTATTCTTCTAGGAGACAATATTCTTCCCAACCTCCTTAATAGCAAAATATATTTCTTGACTTATCGTAATATTTCAAGAGTTCTCCATAATCCATATAAAAAAAATCCAATGTTAATCATTGTTCAATAAAATCACATAATTTCATTAATGGTTGACCAAGATCATGTCCTCCATATTCCATGTATCAATATAAGACAAATAGTCAAAAATATACAATTTTACAATATAATAATATACTTAAATATATTTCCTTTATCCTCTCATTTTCCCAAGTAATGAAAAATATATCCTTACAATTTACCTATGACAAATTAATTAAATTATATGTATATATTTGAAATATAATATTATACTCTAAATTGTATTATTTAAATTGAATATATTTATTTTATATATACAATATATAATATATTTACTTATTATTTATTGTTATATTAAATATAATATATATTATTAAATATTACTATATTATAAAATCATATATAATTTATATTATATATTATACTTTTTATGTTTGTTATATAATTTAAAATCTGTATTTTATTCATATTTATTATATTATATAATATTATTTAAATTAATGATATCCCCAAATAAAAAATTTAGGAGATAATTTATATCTAAAATATTTTTAAAAGGACCTCTCCCTATAGAAAACTTCTATTTTAATTTAAATAAGAGAGAAGGCAAAAAGACTGCATTAATAAATTATTTTTAAAAGAATTCAAAGACTTTTAATTAATTCTTTTAGACTTTTAATTGATTCTTTTAGACTTTTATTAATGACATATATAGTCTTATTCCATCAAAACTATGACATGCTAGCGAAGTTAAAAAGAGGAAAGGGGAGCATTAAAAAACAATTACGCCGAAATTGAGTGGAGGCTAGATATTCATGAGGTGGCCAAAAAAATGCCAAAAGAAAACGGAAAAAGGCAACCGCGAAGAAAGAGAGCCCGACGATGGAAAAAGAAAATAGCAAATGAAAATAGAAAAAGGTGACAGGAAATCAGACGGTGTAAAATGATTCAATTGTCTTGCACGCCTGTAACTCAATACCAACCATCAATCTGCCAGGTCAGGCCTCTCAATGCCAAAGGAAACACCTTCGGCGTAAATATCTCTACAAATGAAAATATGGGCCTGTGGATTGAAATTATAGCTTGTAAATTCTCTTAGGTATCTCTGATTCAAATTTGAGATCATGAAGTCTACCACTAAGTGTTTTAAAGTCAAAAGAGTGAAGGCAGTGTTAAAATAGAGTAGTTCCAGTCACAAAGGTTCAGGTGACTACTCTGTACTTCCCCGCAGATGAAGATAAGACATTGTGGTTTGGATAATAGGTAGATATGAGTAAAAGGTGTTATGTAGAAAAAGGGGGAAAATGGGACTGATGGATAGTTTAACTAGATCCTCCTTTCACTACACACACTCAAGGACATTTAACCGAGTTGAATCACAACTTCTGCAAGAGGATTCACCTACAGGTTGGTTGTCACTTGTAATGATAGGGAAATTAGGAAATTGATGATCAATGTGTTAATTTAAGCCCAATTATGTTTAAAACCCTAATTATGCAAAATCGTAAACAAACAGATGAATTCTGACAAATGCTCGCACACAGAGATACTAAATAAAGATCAAATACATACTAGATTTTGAAGTTTAAAATCCTGAATAGTCGGGAGTAAAGGGACTCGCACCCAAGCCCAAGGTAGGATTTTTATCAAGGGTTTCTAGACCTTTCCTACTCCTAATTATCACTATTCTAGAGATTTCAGGCTCTGCAAACCTGGAGGGCAAAGGGACTAGCAGCCAAGCCCTGATAGTGCTCTTCTTTGCTTCTTTCCATCAGATCTACAATCCTTATGCTCTGCAACAGTCCTCTGCAACTCCACTCTTCGCTATCTGACACCTGTCACCTACAATCACAAGAAGAGGGGTTGGGGGTGTGGTGTTTAGGAGCTTGCCTTGGTCAAACCCCAGAATGGCATTCAAGCCTTCCAACACCGTTGTTAGATAGAGAGTGTGTATCCTTGCAGGACAAAGGCAAAAAATAAATTGATAAATGATTGATTCAAACACAAATAGATATCACCTCAAAGGTGTAGCTCACATGTAGATGAAGATCTTTCACAACATGAGAAGATGAAGCCAAATCTACAATAACAAACACAACAATATTCTACTCTACAAAACAATGAATTCCTTGAATGCTCTATGATCATAAGTTCACCAAAATATCATAATCATCCTCTAGTTTACAAATGAAGCCCTAAACATGCTTATATATGCATTTCCACTTTAATTTCATAATTTAAACTTAAGATGTCAGCAATGGACACCTTTTAATGGTCTCCA
Source organism: Cunninghamia lanceolata (assembly GCA_027924645.1). Classification (NCBI taxonomy): domain Eukaryota; kingdom Viridiplantae; phylum Streptophyta; class Pinopsida; order Cupressales; family Cupressaceae; genus Cunninghamia; species Cunninghamia lanceolata. The sequence goes on along the minus strand of BSBN01000635.1, from coordinate 11,615,314 downwards.
ACTAACATTCAAATTTGGGACCCCGCCAAAATAGGGCATGGCAAGGGCACCCTGGGACCTATTTTGGGTCAAGATCTAACCACAATAATGTCCCTTAAATCCATTCTGACATGTGTTTCAGGGCATTTTGTCTCAGGATTCAATTCTAACATGCATGATTTAAAGAAAGGGACTTGGGAGCTAAACTTAGGAGGTAAAAGTCCTAGGGGATATTTTACGATGTAACATTTAGCCCCCACTTTAATGTATGTATGATCTTATGAACCATACATGCATTAAAGTATGGTTAAAACACAGAAAACAAACCAGGCACTTGAAGCTAATACATACATAAAGATTGAGGAACTATTTCTAGCCCTAGTCTTAGGTAGACATTAGAGAAAACACATCACAGACACGCCAAACATAATGAAGACAGTAATAGGCACGTAAAACACAAAGAAGACAATAACAAGAATGCAAGACATGGAGAAGATAGTATTGAAGACACGCAAAACATGATGAATATAGTGATATTTCTTTTTCATTTTCATATATATATGAATGCAGATACATGGAAAGTAAAAATGCAACACACAACCCCAAGATGTAGGAGGGGAATTTCACCACGCTCTTGAAACTACATATGGGGGAGAAGACCCACTAAACAAATCTCAAAGTGTAGGAGGGGCATTTCACCACACCCTTGAGACTACACTTGAGAGAAAGCACGCCATACAAAACCCAAAGCATAAGAGTGGCATTTCACCACACCCTTGAGACTATGCTTGGGATAAAATATGTCATACAAAGCCCAAGTGTAGGAGGGGCATTTCACCACACCCTTGAAACTACACACGAGGGAAAACATACAGAAGACACATGAAAAACATGAGCGCCATATAGTATGCCAAAGACATACTATATGTCTAAAACACGACAAACAAGGTGATGGAAAGAACTTATCACTAAGTTCCCACTATCTCAAACACGCTACAGGCACACCTGACGGTTGGGCTTATGCCACAACAACCACAAAAGACATGCTTAAGGGAGGATAGTCTCAGATCCAACCCCGCCTGCTTGAAGGACTTTTGAAATAAAAAGGATGTGCACTAGCTCAAGAGATACACCATCCCTGCCTCTGCAGAGGGATTTTGAATAAAAGGATATGCATGATATCCTGCCTTCATAGAGGGCTTCTTTGATTGCAATATAGAATAAAGATGTACACTCATGCCAGAGATACAACATCCTGTCTCCGCAGAGGGCTTACAAACACGCTTCATTAGTACCAAAATCATCAAACAGCTTAATTTAAATATGCCCCCACCTTAAGGTGGTTGATATCATGTACCAATATCAAGCACGTTAAGGTAGAGAGAAAACACATAAGGGAACAAGAGCTTTTGCAAATCCCATGTCCCCAAAGGTGACATGCACTTAATGATCTCCTAATGTTCCCACAAACACATTGATAAGATATGCTAAGATAAGATAACAAGAGAGGTTAGAAATCTTTTCCTAAGAAAATAACCACATCACATGATAAAAGTAATGTAAATAATCAAGAGCCAAGGCTATACTACAAATTTAGAAACTGAGTATAACCATGGGGCTATACTGCAAAAGTCTCAGAACCGAGTGTAACCAAGGCGAGACTTAAGATAAACAAAGTACACTGAGTAGATGTATTGTTATGATTTGTTAGCAAAGATAAGACAACATCAAATATCACACAGAGTGATTCTACTAGCCAAGCATCAGATAATATATATATCAACCCCATCTTCATATATGGACTAGGTCCATTGTTGCTTTGCTTGCTAAAGGGACATGCGGTCCGTATCAGTATTTGTTTATTTTTCATCATCCGCTGACTAGGTAGAATCAGTAGAAGAAGGTAAACAATAAAATGAGAGAGGAGAACAAGTGTGTTAGGAACAATCACGTAGGAAGATTCCTCCAGGTCATCAACTGCAATGCTATGCACCTAAGACACAACACACAACACTAAAAATAGAGGAGAAGCAAGATAGAAGAATGATGATACAAATAAAAGAATGGTCACTGTTATCACTGGGAATTGCACCCATATGCAAGGCTGGTTAAAGCACTGCAATTCTATGTAACATGGGACTAATCTCAGGTTGTGGGTGCCCTATGACGAGATTAGACCTCCAGATTATGGGCTGGTTCCCTTCAAATGTTCTATTGAGATGTATGTTTTTACTTTTTGGGAAAAGGGAAGAAAGAAACTAGATGAATACTAAAGGTAAAATGGTGATGCACCTGATATGGATAAAAATAATGCAATCTGATTCACAATGTTTACCTAGAAATCTGACTTCTACACAATCCAGACTTGGCATAAATATCACAAAAATGATTCTAAGGAACGTTTGAAAAATAGGTTTTTATGAAGGAAATGTTTTTTTCACAGCATAAAAATACTATTTCTGGTTAACACAACCTAAGACCTGTGATGAATATATGCTTTAATGTTGTAAACAAGGAGGTGAGACAATAATTTTGAAGGTTTAATAATAAAACATAGCAAAATTTCATCAAAATCACTTCAACATTCAGCACTAAAAGGAAAGGTAATTCAACTGATCTAAAATAAACAAAGGAAAGCTTTGTAAAAAGACAAAAGATAACCTGTAACCTGCCGATCTCTCAATAAAACTGTAAAAGTGAGCTACAAGAATTCTCCAATCTATCTGAATTAGAATGAGAATCAAGAACTAGCAAAAACAAACTTTTGCTTTACAATATATAGGTCTGCTCTCTCCAAGAGGCGTGCAAAAAATATGGACTTGCAGATAACTACCTCTAAAAATACTCATTCCTGAGCAACCTCAAAAATCCTCAAAATTAGGGTCTAAAACTGCCACAAATTAAGAAAAAATAGCTTCAATTTGGGCCTCTCCATATGTTTGACCAAAATTTTGACCAAGGACTCTAAAAATACTCCTAAAAGTCATGCAAAACCTCCTAGGTGGCCTAGTTAACTCAACTAATCAATTTGCATGATTTTGCATGAGCAAAATTGATTGTGAGTAAATAATAAAGTAATAGAATATTACTCTATTATTGGTTACAATTTGTTCTATTTTTTAATTTACAACTTGTGAAAAATAATAAAGTAATTAATAGAGTATTACTTTATTATTTATTTACAATTAATTCATGTGTAAAATCGTGCATGATTAGAAGAAAAATATCACTCCTTATCACTCCAATACATGAATGAGAAAAAATATCTCCCTCTACAAGGAAAATAAAAATGAAACTGAGTCACTCCTGTAACATTCCATGCACAAAACAAAAATGCATAAATATCCTTATGACTCCCCCTTGTTGCCTTTGTGCACATACATCACATTTTCTAAATCTCCTTATATCCCCATATGCAATTTGAGATTAAGGAAGAACAACTCCATTATGCATAAAAGCCCATGCATAAAAAAAAATGTGCCATCATATACTGCCACCATCATATCTCCTACTACAATTGCCTTTATGCAATAATCAAAACACTATCACCCCATGAAATCATATCTCCACCATGCATGAAAACTTACCCTTGAAAACTCCACATATAGCCTTATGCATATGCCATGTCAAAACACACACCCTCTTGGCTATTAGCCACCATGCATAATGAGGAGATAGCTCTATCTTTGGATGCTTTGAAAATGGATAAGGAACTTGAGCATGTGTATTGTTGTCTATTCACCACCCAACCACCAAGGAAACTTCAAAAGGTTTATAAGGCTTGGAGCCTTTCCCACACATCACATCAGCCTCTTGACTTAATAAAAATCAACTCTAAAGCATTGCTATCGACCACTACATGTTATGATGGCTAGGGAAAGTCTTGACCACGGCATTGTTTTTTTGGATAATATAATTATTGGTTTTTGTAAGTCAAAAAAACACTCGAGCAAAGAACCTTCAAACAAAAGAAGGAAAACAACCCTAAATTGCTCATTCACTCTTCATTTTGACTTCCTTCTTTGAGCTCTACAACTTTTATGTCGGCCGAGGGTTTCAACTATCTCCATCATGGCTTTGGTCTTCTCCTTTCAACGGCTCCTCTTTGTTGTTGCCATGGAACTCTGCTTGATTTTGAAGAAGGTAACTTTGCTTTCTGTTTGATATGAAACATTTTTTGGAGCTATAGCTTTATTTCTTTCAAATGGCCATGTCCTTCTTCTTCATTATTTGCTCTCTGTTTGTTGTACAATCTTTGATACCTTCATTTTTTTTTCTGTGTGCCTCTTCCTTGGCGGTCGTCATCTGATCTTGAAAGTTTGAGGCCACTGTGAGGCCGTGGAATGATCTTTCCTCCTATTAGCAACAAGGGTAAGCACTTGCCATTTTATCTTTGTAGTTTCATTTATCTTTGGTTTCACTCTTTATAGCATGACAAGTCTGTAGGTAGACATGGGTATTGCATTTTATAGCAAAAAATGCTATGTCACTATCAGCCATGATTGCATATTTCTTCTTTTGGCTTGATCTATTTTCATCATGCAGAAACTTGAGGGTTTTAAAGTTTTTTGAGATGAAGGTTTTGACATCTCCTCCATTTTCAGAACCTCTACCTGCCATGGCTATACTTCTCTTGAAAATAGGCACCAAAAGTTGTAGACACTCGAGGGTTTGTGAGCCTTGAAGTTAGGGTTTCAACTTCATCCTGCCCAAAAAACCTTTATAATGCCACGGCCATACTCTTTCTTAATCTCTTTCTCTTTATCTATATAGAAAGAAAGGCTTGATATATCCTTGAAGAGATCTTGTTTATTTTGTAGATGGGTACACCTTCCTTCTTGTTTATGGCTCCTCTGGCATGGTTATGAATGTATCATGGCATCTGTTTGAAGTTTCTTAACTGTGTCTACAAAAAATATCATTAGGGTTTGATATCTTGACATGGGTATACAGTTTTTCATAAATGGTTTCTCTTTCTATGTAGCACCACCTTGACTGTGGTTTTTTCTCCATCTGATGGCAAAAGTATAAAAAGTTTGAAGCATTAGTAAGTGGGTTTTTCTTTCTTTCGTTCACATAACACCTCTCCTCCTGTCCTTGTGATTGTCTCACATGTTGATGACACACTTTACCTTATCTTTTCATTCTAGCTATTGGGTAGAAGCACATTTGGGTATTCTATATGACAGCAAAACATGTGATATTCTGTATGATGACTGCTATCATCTGCTTCTATTGTACCTATAGCATAAATGGCTTCTTATGCATATCTCTTCAAGTTGCATGAGTATCATCATTTACATTTCTGTGAGGTTCTTTTGTAGTATAGATAGCTGCTCTAACTTATTAGCATATGATACTTGTACTCTTTAACTTTGCAAGCTAAGATGTAGCATAATGGACTTCTGTTGTGTGGCATCATCTTTAACTGTGTGTTGTTTTTATTGCATCTGGATATATACTATGGTATAGGTCTCATGCTATCTCTTGACTGTCATATGTATTGGGATTCTTTTGTGCATAGATATCATGCATTTTTGTCTCTTGCTGTCTGTTTACTACAACTGCCTCATTATGGCATATCACTACTACCTTCTCTTTTGCTCATTTCATCATTTGAATGTTATAGCGTTGTATATATCATGCATATTTCTCCTATACCTGTAGTTATACTTGTGTATTTCAAGGAATACCTATAGCATAGACACATGTTCTTATTTCTTCTTGGTTGTTATGCATTCTTTCAATACAAATACACCTGTAGCATGCCTTTGTGCATCCTTGCACCTGTAGTCATCTTTGTGCATACTGACTGTTTATCTTATCACTTGAATATCTATTTTGTGGATGGATATGGCCATTAAGATTATCATGAATGTCTCTTGATTATATAAGCCATTTCATTGGTCACTGTCCCTAACTTTTCATGGTGATGGTGACTGTATCTATATCTTGATCTTCATGGTATCTCACTTCTCTTGCACTATATCTCTCTTTGATCTTGCATGGCATCTTCTTGACTTCACCATGGCATCACTGTAGCTTTAGGCATGAGAATTAAATCTTGTCAAAGTGCAATAATGTTGAAATGCATGGAATCACTCTATTCATCCTTGAACTGTTGCATTCTTTATGCTCTACTGTACTCTATGTATACTGTATTTGCAACTTCTACTTTAGTCATGACTGTCTATCATTTGATCTTGAAAGTTGACTGTCATGTTTGTGATTACCATTCATTGTGTTGTGGTATTTGTTATACATTATGTGCTTCATCCCTAGATGCTTGACTATTTGAACATCTAACTCCATTTAGACTGTAGCATTTCATCTTCATTTATAGGTTCTCCTTAATGCCTGAATGATTATGATATTCTTGGCCTGGCTATTTCATCTTTGAAAAAATAAAACCCATTTGCTCCAGTAGAACTGTTTCATGGTATCTTTGATGGTTTGAAGTTTTGAGGGATTGGTGACAGCCTTTTGCAAAGTTTATATCTTCTTTCTGCATGGCTACACACTTATCTCATACATCTTGTGAAGTTTTATTTTATAGCAGTCAATTTGGCATATTATTTATGATTGTCTTGCCTTCCACTATTTCATCTGTTGTTCCATGTGGCATTTTGCTTGACTATTTCTATGAGACACTTGCAACTTGAATGTGATATAACTATTTAAACTTTGATCATCTTAAACAGTATGAAAACAACATGAGAAATACCTGGTATAAAATGTTGCTTCATCTTACTCCTTTGTCATAATGAGATGACCCTTCACATGATTTATTCTACAACTTGTTCAAATGATACATAAGTTCTTGTATCCTTCTTTACTCTGTCTCTCTTCTCTTTATCAGGCACAATAAACTGAAAACTTGTATCAATCCTTAGATGACTGTAATCTGATTTCTGAATTTGTCTTTTTGTCAATCTTGACTCAGTCATATAGCTTTGATTTGCTTCAATCAACTGTAATGATGTCATGATGACATCTTCTTTATGTAAGTTGATTAGATGATGCATGATATAGCTTAGAATGATGCATCCTATCTTTTTCTGATACTCTTTTCAAAAAATGAAAAGAAATATGTTGGGCTTAAATCCTTGTGGGAGCCACATTTAATCCACATGTTTATTTGTCTTCAAATCAGCAACAAAATTTGTCCTATACCTGCACAGTGAACAAACAAGTTAGCATAAAAAGTACCTAATAGCATTGATTGATCTCCTTCATGATTTCTTCCTAATTTGTATCATTATCTGATATGATCTCTTATCTGAGTGCATGATATGATAAGTACATGTCTCTATTTGATAAAAGCATGTGATAACTGTAAACATCCGGAGCACTAACAGGGCTGTCCCCAAAATTTTGCAGGTTTCAACTGGATGGTGGCTTGGAGTGAAGAATGAAGATTGAAGACTTGAAGGCCAGCTTCAACAGAAACCTCCATCATTAGGCAATGATGGATGTTTAGATTTACCATATGTTCTTTTCTCTTTTCTTTTATCAAACAGATACATAGCTTGCATGTCTGCAATTACTCAGTCTAATTACTCCCATGGCTTGTGTGGGACATAGTTGAACACTTCTTTTAAACATGACCAGTTAGTTTCTCTGATCCATATGATGTATATGTATTTCTTTTTTAATCAATGCATGAGATAAAGTAACAGATACCTGGATGTATGTTCAAAACATGACATGAAATAATAGGGTAATACCATATCTTTCTCTCTTTATTCAAAACTGATTAATCTGAATAATTAATTTAACTTATAACTCCTGAAAGATCAAACTTTGTAGAACAACTATATCTCCTTGAATGTTTGATCCTTTGATAATCAATTCTTTTGTCATGATAACTTATCAGTCCTGATTGGACTGATGGGTTATCCTGACAACTGGATCTTCTTTTCAACTTTGTCAAGGTATCAACCATTCACGAATGCATAACTTTGAATTTTTCTATTATTCCTTCTGAACAATTACACTTAGGTCCAACTAATTTTTAGTGTGAATAAAAAATTAGTAACAGTCACAACAGAGGCAGTCTCTTAGTATCCTTAACCTTACAAGAGTATCAAGGGTCATCCAAGGAGGCCTAAACAACACATAACACATCACGGGAGAAAACAACACAAGAGGGGAGGTCACATAAATGAGCAAATAATTCTACGACATAGGTGACCGCCAGGGTTAGAAATACTTACCTATTGTCCTTGATCTTGATCTTTACCTTGATGGTTAAAGCTTTATCTCTTCTTCTTTCTTCCATATTTTCTTGAGTTGGTGAAGGTACAATTGTAGGAGTTGTCAATGGAAATGTATCTATTAATGATGGTGTAGAAGGAATGTCACAGTTTTCTATGTCAATCAAATGGGTTGATGTAGGAGCTGGAAAGATACCCATTTCATTCGAGTGAGGTAATGAAGGAACCCAAAAAATGCCCAATTCAACTGGTTCGTAGGATGTCAGAATACCTTGGTTTTTAGGAATAGCATGTTCTTTTATGTTCTCCATTTTAATGGCAGTTTCCAAGGTATGTGAGTGTTCAGGTAAGGGTGTGTGATATGTTTCTTTGTTTAAGATGTAGTTGAGAAGTGTTTGAAGATTGGTTGATGAATTTTCAGTGTCAATAGGTTGGAGAAGTTGTTCACATAGAGAATCTGCATCATCCAATGCTTTTTCTTGGCCAGGGAGAATAGGAAAGGATGACAGGGTAGTGCTAAGGAATGTTTCAATCATGTCTTCTTCTTGTGTCAAGATATCCTCACCGAGTGAGGTTTTGTTAGTAGAAGTTTTTGGAATGTTAGATGAATTACCCAGGGCTATATCAACCTCGTATATCTCAGAAAGGATGTCCATTATGTCATCATGAAATGTAGGGAGAAAAGGAAGGATGTCTTGATCATTGCCTTCTTCATTGTCTTTCATGGAGATGAAATTGGTAAGGTTTTCCAAGATCGAAGGATAGATACCCATGAGAGTGGTGAAACTTTCAAAATCAGATATGTAACATAGAATTTCATATGTAGAACTCATGGGGATATCAATATCATAGATGTGTGCAATTTGTTGTAGGACTTGAGGATATTTATCAGTGAATTTGTAAAATTATCAGCATCTATGATGTATGCAAACAAAGCTTCCAAAGATGAACAACAAGATGCCTCCATGATCTTGTTTTTGTGATGAGAATTTGTGTATGTATGTTTTCAAATGGATGCAAGATCTGATTTTAAAAGATCTGGATATATGCAATAAAATAAATGCAAAACTATGTATGTTTATGACCTGAAATGCTTGATTTTTTCACTTTTTCTCAATGTAAATGCCTAAAAGATGCAATGTTGTGATGAAATTGTAGAGGGGTAGCAAATTATATCCTTATTATCAGTCCAATAAAGCAAAAATATCTTTCACAACACACCTATCATGCAAATCTAGATAAAGGATAAGTCAAAATCTAGTGAAAATGCAAGGATTTTAAACCCTAATTGTGAAATTAAGGCATGAAACTATGCAAAGTGATGTATGAATAAAATCTAATCAGATTTATGATGTGAAATAGCTCAGCTCGGATCTGAAAATGATGTTAAAATCCTACAATGCTCAATGCAAGTGCAATTGACTATGTGTAAATGCAAAATTTGATATGAAAATGCAAAGACACACAAGGATGCAACACTACAAACAAAATCAAATTTGAATGAGTGTCAAAGATGATTAGTAAAATCTGAAACAAGATTTTAACTACAAACCCTAGGTTTTGGAATCACTAGGTTATAAGAAAAATCCAAATTTTCAAGCAAACCCTAGCAATTTTAGCGTAAAAATGCAATGTGAAGGATTGTAGGATGATGAATTTCTGAAATTTATATCAGATCTGATGTAAAAATTAGATATTGGATGAAATGCAATGAAATTGATGCAAACTATGTCCTAATGGAAGCCTAGGATGCCATTTTCTTTAAATTTTTCAATTTTTTTTCAAATTTTTGCAAGATTTATGAATGTAAAATGAAGTAAATGATATGTATGAATGCAAATCTGAACTATAACACTCAACAAGGTGCAAAATTCAATAAAACACAGGTTCACCAAAATGTTATATAGAAAAAGGGGGAAAATGGGATTGATGAATAGTTTAACTAGATCCTCCTTTCACTACACACATTCAAGGACATTTAACTAAGTTGAATCACAACTTCTGTAAGAGGATTCACCTACAGGCTGGTTGTCACTTGTAATGGTAGGGAAATTAGGAAATTGATGATCAATGTGTTAATTTAAGCCTAATTATGCTCAAAACCCTAATTATGCAAAATCTTAAACAAATAGATGAATTCTGACAAATGCTCACACACATAGATACTAAATAAAGATCAGATACATACTAGATTTCAAAGTTTGGAATCCTGAATAGTCAGGGGCAAAGGGACTCTCACCCAAGCCCACGGTAGGATTTTCATTGGGGGCCAGACCTTTTCTGCTCCTGATTATCATTGTTCCAGATATTTCAGGCTCTGCAAACCCAAAGGGCAAAGGGACTAATGCCCAAGCCCTGATAGTGCTCTTCTCTTCTTCTTTCTGTTAGATCTGGGATCCTTATACTCTGTAATAGTCCTCTGCAACTCCACTCTTCACGATCTGACACCTATCACCTGCAATCACAAGAAGAGGGGTTGGGAGTTGTGGTGTTTAGGAGCTTGCCTCGATGAAGCCCCAGAAAGGCATTCAAGCCTTCCAACACTGTTGTTAGATAGAGAGTGTGTATCCTTGCACGACAGAGGAAAAAAAACAAATTGATAAATGATTGATTCAAACACAAATAGATATCACCTCGGAGGTGCAGCTCGCATGTAGATGAAGATCTTTCACAACATGAGAAGATGAAGCCAAATTTGCAATAACAAAAACAACAACAATATTCTGCTCTGCAACACAATGAATGCCTCGAATGCTCTATGATCATAAATTCACCAAAATATCATAATCATCCTCTAGTTTACAAATGAAGCCCTAAACATGCTTATATCTGCATTCTCGCTTTAATTTCGTAATTCAAACTTAGGATGTCGGCAATGGACACCTTTTAACGGTCTCTAACTGACATTCAAATTTGGGACCCCACAAAAATAGGGTAGGGAAAGGGCGTGAGTGTCCAAGCCTTGGGACTTATTTTAGGTCGGGATCTAATCTTAACAATGTCCCTTAAGTCCATTTTGACATGGGTTTCAGGGCATTTTGTCTTGAGAGTCAATTCTAACATGCATGATCAAAAACAAGGGACCTGAGAGCTAAAGTTAGGAGGTAAAAGTCTTAGGGGAACATATTACAATGTAACAAAAGGTATGCATGTTTCAAGTTTCAAGTAATAATTGTTACCTAGATTTCACTACTAGCTCAATCAGGTAGAGATTTCCAGTTTTAAAAGAGAAAAAGGTACATATATTTCTATTGTGTTCAAACCAAGTACATTTGATACAAATCAAGATGAAATTGTATTGTTGCATTCAGATGTTTTTAGAAAAATTCAAGAGATTGTACAACTCTTTTCAAAAATCACCAATATGTATTGAAAAAATAAGTGTATAAGTTCTCACACAAGCCGTGAGACTAACTGGTTCAATGAAAAAGAAAAGACAAACTATAGATTTATACATAAACTGAAAAACTAAATAGATAGGGTGACTCGTCATTGCCTGAATGACGAGCCTTCATGTTGCTGCCGCGTCTTGTGTCGTCCTAGCTCGTCGATGTATCCTACATCCAGCCGCTGTCTCCTTGCTATCCCGTCATCTACATAAAAGGTTGAAAATCGATGTTAGAGCAATGGCGAGGCATCATACATCATATGATAAACATTGATAAACGTATAATTTGTGTTTTCAGATTGCAGTAAACCAGTTAGTGTCACAAGCTTTTGAGAAGACCAATCAAGAATATCAACTGTAAGCATGCATTTATTTTCTAACAAGTTTGCTTCATGTGTAGATACAGATATAATTATGTTTCTATTTGATTCATTCAGTTACGATATGAGTGGAGAAAATGTGGCTCCCACAAGGGTTGAGCCCAGCTCAGAAGCAATGAACAAATAAATGCAAAGGCAAAACTCAAGCAGCGCATTCAGAAGGCAGATACAGCTGTCAAGAGCTAGCAGGCTAAATGGGATAGCAACCAATCAGAGCAGGAGATAGAAGGTGGTGACTGCCAGCTGAAGATCATAAAGAACAGCCAACAGGCACGACAGGACACCAATCATGTACAGGTTTGGACAGCCTATAATGGTGAAGAGAGAGTAGCATAAGGTATAGCCAGTGTAAATAGAGAAGCATCAAATACAACAGGTTTGAACAGCAGAAAATAAGAGTATATAGACATGTTCCAAATCAAGCCTCAGGGGACAATATAAGGTAAAATGCAATTGTGTTTTTAAAACAAGAATTCATAGAACATGTTGAAAGAAAATCACTGAAAAATGAAGTTAAAGAGCATACTATAACTAACAAAAAAGATAGATTTAGAACAGCAAGGCAGTATGTCATCTTTCTAAGTTTTTGTTAAGTTTGAAACTCGTTTATAGCCCAGAAATGCAGCTTTAAGAGGAAAATACAAACTTTCAATACATGTTAAGCATTACTACTCAAGAGAGTGTCCAAAATCATCAAACAACATAGAGGCTCAAATGCAACTCAAGAATGAAGAAAATGCCAAGTTATTAAGAGCTGAATTCAAACAGAAGTGTGAAGAATATGAAAGGTGCAACAATAGGACACTATACAACTTCACGTGCAAGATGTATAACAGTCAATTATGGACAGTGCTGGGTCATATGAAGTAGATCAGCTTGAGGGACAGTTGAATGGAGGATATCAGAACTCTCTGAAAGAGAACAACGACGATGGAGTCTCAACATCATACTACAAGCACCCAGAGAAAAAGACAGTTTTTAGAACAGCCGACAAGAAGATACATTGTTTCTTTTTTAAAACATTAAGGTATGTATATCATTGTGTCAAGTCCAAATACACAGAACATGTTGAAAGAAGATTCACATATGGAAAGCATGCAGTTGTTTGATAATATTATAGAAAAAGTCAAAATCATGCAAACAGATCTTTTGTGTGTTGAAGAAGCAAACAAGAGACTTTCCACTGTGGCATCAACAATGAGTACATATGTAGAACAGTTGAAAACAGATGTCTCTTTTATGCAATCAGAAAAACTTTCCCTTGAGGAAGAGGCCAAGTTCAAGACTATGCTACAGCCATGCCACAAAATACAGTTTTCAGCAAGACTGAAGTTTTTCCAATTTTCTGTTAAAACCCTTTACGGAAAATTCAGTTTTTCGAGTTGCAAAACTCATAGATGTCGTTTGTTCAAGTTTTGTGTTAAGATAGAGCCCATGAACAGCCAAAAGATGCAGCATCTAAAGGAGAAAGTAAGGTTTTAAAGCTCATTTAAACATACTCAGAAAATGTCCAATAGTGTTTTCTGCCAGCAATTAGACACACAAAAATGCAATTTTCAGAGAAGATGCAAATTGTTCAAGCACTGGCCAACAATAGAAGCAGAAAAGACAATTTTTCACGATGTCGTTTTTGTCATATGAATGGAGTTTGAACAGCAAACAGGGCAACCTTAATGTTTTAATGCATTTTCGAATGAAAGTGACATAAACAAATGAAGGTTTTATCATAGATGTTGTTTTTTACTTTTGTCATAAGCTCAAGTTCGAACAGCAAGCAGAATGAAGGATCTGGTAGCGATTTTCAATGACAAATGCAATTTTCTCAATGAAAAAACCTCAGAAATGCTCAAGAATCGCATGTATCACAATGAGATGCTAGTGTAAAAGCTCAGAAAAATGGAAGAAAGTTCAACAGTCAAGGACTTACCATTGTTTCTGCGAAGTATGGTGTTCAAACCCATAGAGTTTTCCTCAAAATCAACTACCAACGAATGGGCTCAACACAGCTAGCTACAAATATACAGAGGGTCGGCCATTGAAAAATGCTTAGCAAATATTCAAAATCGCAACCCCATCAGTGAAGATGCAGCCAAAAAAGACTCAAAATGAAGGAAAAATTCAAAAAAATGGAGGATTTACCTCTGTCTTTTGCCATTGACTGTGGAAACTAACGTTTTCCTTATCTCATAACTGCCAACAATGACCTCAAAAATACTGCGAGAACAATGATGGTGGTCGGCCCTCAGAAAAATGTCAAAATAATAGCGAAAATCCATCATTTCGCATGCAACTCGTGGCCAGAAATGCTCAAACTCATGGAGTTAGACAACAAGCAAACAACATACCTTGCATATCCTCAGAGAATCGACCAGTATCAGCTAGTAATCGACCAAAAATGTTGCATTTTTGTGGCATTCAAACCCTCACAACGGTAGCTAGTGCGAACAGCCAGAGACAAATAGAAAATCAAATGAGTTTTTAAGTTTTGTTTTCTTCTTGAATGGGTCGAAGAAACTCAAAGTCATGTTTAGCTTTTAATGTCTATTAAAAAACATTGCATTCTTGGTATGGCCCGTGGGGAGACATTTGATATGTTCGAATCTCATAGCAATGTAAAGGGGGTCGTGGCATAGCTTTTATTTCTTTATGTAGTTTTTCATAGCCAAGTCAAAATGTATTAAAAGGGATGCAAGGTCGAATAGTTTGTTAAGGCTTTGTATGTTGGGAGAGTTAAAATGTGGATCAAAGGTAGGTTATGAATCCTTTGTGGGCTCGCCAAGACAAGGTCGAGGGTATCAAGTATGCTAAGGCTTGTTGCTAGGAGTTCTAAGGTAGGAGATATAAGGTGATAAATGTTTCTTTCTTACCAAGTCAAATGTATTCCATGGGAATTATAAGGTGGGTAAGTAAAAGGCAGTTTGCTAGGAGATACAAGGTGGAGAAATGATGCATATAGAACTCGGTGTTGGGAGATAAAAGGTGAGTAAAATATGTGTTGGGTGGTGTAAAAGTGAAGTCATGGCATGGTGATGTGTATGAAAGTAATGCGGGCTATTTTTTGAAACATTTTCCAATGAACCT
This sequence comes from Cunninghamia lanceolata, assembly GCA_027924645.1. Lineage (NCBI taxonomy): Eukaryota > Viridiplantae > Streptophyta > Pinopsida > Cupressales > Cupressaceae > Cunninghamia > Cunninghamia lanceolata. Next base: position 11,600,270 of record BSBN01000635.1, on the reverse strand, counting down.
TACATCATGATGGTAGAGAGTTATGCAAAAATGGAGAAGGCTCAAGGTGCTAAGATGTGTTGATATAACCTTGAGATATGATGCAGATGTGACTCACGTCATTTTGTTAATCAAAACATCCAAATCATGCAAAAATCAGGGATTTAGATTAAATGACTTAAATATCATTATTTTCTGCATAGGTCTGTCTGATTTTGAATTGTAAAACATTTTACTAAGGTGGTACAATTATAAACCTCTTAGTTAAAAATGTTCATTACATGCAGAAAATAAGGTATTTTTGTTATTTATTTACAAATATCAGATATTTTTTGCTGCAAAGGATGATGACACATAGGATGACATATGTCAGAAGCATTAGGGAGCACTAAACGATATTTTATCCTATTTTTAAGTGCCTTCATGATAGTAGATGACCTGCCTCCACTATTTCTGCATTGGGACCCCTTTTTGGAGCAGTTTAAGGGGATCTTTTTTCACTATTTCTGAGATACACGGGAATGGAGCTAGTGGGGTTGGTGGAGGTTGAACTTGTTGACTGGAGTTAGTGGGGTAGGTGGAGGTTGATCCTTGTTGAGTGGAGTTGGTGGATCTTTTTTGAGTGGAGCATGAGTTGTTTACAGCTGTTGGAACTGTATATATTCCTCTCCCTTGATCAGTTTTAGGAGGTTCTGGCTATTCACAGCTCTGTATAGTGTAATTTTATGAGTTCGTGTGCAAAAGTGAAGAGTCTTGTAACCCGTTTTCAGAGATATGCAGCTTTGTAACACCTATTTGGTAGTAATAATCAGTCTAGACCTTCCCATTTTCTTCTAATGTTGTGTCTTTGTGTTAGTACAGGTCTTTGTGACATTTCTTTGTCCTTAGAGTTGTCTTGCATGTTGATGCCTTTATACAGTAGTTACATTATTTTTGCAGGTTGTGAGCTGTGTAAGGGATAATAATCAGTTTTTGGGTAGTGAGAAAACCTATTTCTCCTTAACAAGACTATTGTTATTTAGCCTCCTCACAAATTGATCATGCAAAGATTGTGATTTGTTGGGTTGTGTAGAGGATCCTATTTATTACTGGTTCTGTAGTGTGTCATTTTCTGTGTATTTGCTGATGATCGTTTGGTGCATCACCTTAGACAATAGGTTTTTAGTTTATGCAATCCTTCTTACCCTTTTCTCAGCAAAGTCTTAGTCCAGGTAGCTTAGGTGGAGTACCAAGAGGAAGTCGGCCTTCTCCAGAGCTTCTTTCCATCACAGGCCACCCACAGACCTAGGAAAGATCCCATGTTTCTCCAGATTACCCAGTTTTGTGACTCGGTGAGGGTGCAAATCTGAGAGAACAATTTTTGGCACGCCCGGTGGGACCATGAAGTCCATTTTATGCATTTTTGTTACTGCTGTTTGATATGTATAGCAGTAGTTGCAGCCTTTTAGAGGTATTTATTTTACATATCTGGCGACTCTGAGTTTTGATTTAGCAGATCAGTAGATTTTGCTTATGAGAAGGATACAAACCAGAAGTAGTTCATCATCCTTTGAAGATTTGCAATTATCCCCACCTAGGAGAAGAGGGAGAATAGCTGAGAAGCCCAAAAGTACTCGTGTCTATTCTAGGAGAGCCAAGTCTACTCCTCCTACTGTCGGATCTCATCCTATCACAAGAATCCCAATTATAATAATTCTTGCAGTCAAAAATCAGCCTTTCGTTGCATTCAATCAGGGTAGCCCACTGAATCTACTTCAGCATGATGATATTCCTATTGTTGCCTTGAGAAGTTTACCATTTTTTAATGGTGAAGATCAGATCACTCCGGCTGAACACATAAAAGACATTGCAAACCTATGTGTTGTCCATCATATGATAGAAGAGAATGTCACAATCAGATTATTGGCAGCCTCTCTCAAAGGGAGGGCTTTGCAGTGGTTCAGAAGCTTGCAAGTGAACTCCATAGATTCATGGGATCATTTTTGAGAGGAGTTATGCAACTTTTTCGAGGACAAATCAGATCATCTATCATTGGTGGAGCAGCTGTCCATAATCAAGAGAGCTCCTCACGAAGTCATGACAGACTTCAACCACCGTTTTTAGAAGACTTGGGATAGAATTCTGCCAATGGTAAGACCTATAGCTGCTCATGCTTTCTTATATTATTTGAGAGCTTTAAACAATGATATTTCTGTTATGATTCAGTCCATGGGAGGAAATTCCTTACCACAGGCTTATACCATAGCTATAAGAGCTAAGAACAGCCTCATACAGGCTAGTAAAATTGCCCCTAGACTTCCTTTGCCAATATTTCCTGCTATTCAGCCATTAATGCCAATGCACGTACCTCCTATAGCTGTTATACCTGTTGTACCAGCTTTACCAGCACCTAATGCGCAGCCCAATCACTCAGAAAATGCTGTCCAAACCTAGTCAAATGAGTTACAAGAAATCAAAGGACTACTGCAATCTTTCGGTAATGCGATTGTGAACCTCAAGAGGCAGCAAGGTCAAAATTTCAGACCTTATCAGCCCCCATTCCAGTCCAATTACCAACAAAATCAGCCAAATAGGACACTTTATCAGCCTAATAATCAGGGTCCAAGGCAATCATTTAACTCTAGACCTTACCAATCCTATAATCCAAATGCTGCCAGTACCTCAAAGGAGATTATACCCATGCAAAACAATTTGGCTCAAGAGTATGATTGGTGTTTTCCTTGTAATCAGCCCCATAACCAAAACACATGTGCCAATGGAGTGATTAACCAAGCTTTGATGGTTCAAAACAGTCTAGCAGTGCAGTCTCATGTGCCTGTAGAACCTCCTATTCAGCAGCAAGAAGAACAGGCACATGAAACAACACTCCTCAACTAGCAAGGAGAAGAATTCTGCGGTATGTACCAAGTTGGTTCAGCAGTTGCAGACAATACACATAGCAAGAAAAGGGCTATTGATGAAGGGCAGCAAGCTGGTAAAGTTCAAACTCATGGGCAGCAAATGCCGAATGTCAGTCAAGGTGTTTCTCACCCATCAAAGGTTGAAAAAACTCAAGTCCTATCAAAGGATCAGCCTTTGATAGGCAAGGAATAGCTTACACTAGTAGTTCAGCCAACATGCACTCAAGGTGATGTGGTTGCCCCTAAAACCCAAGCTAAATCAGGTACATCTATTTTCAATATTCTTGAACATATGAAAAAAGTAAATGTACCCATGACTATGTGGGATTCCCTGAGTATCCCTAGCCAAAAAGACCTCCTTCAATCAGCCTTGTCAAATTTAAAACCATTTCAAGAGTCTGATATAGGTAAATCCAGAGTTGTTTTGACAAATAAATGTGAGAAAAATGCAGAACAGCAAGTTTCACAAGTCAAACCCCCACCATTTTACGTATCTTTGATCATAGGGGATCATTTAGTTCATAATTGCATGATAGACTTAGGTGCTAGTAGCTCCGTCATGCCCAAACAGATTGTTGACAAGCTAGGCATTGAATATGGGTCGTTAGAGAAGGGAGTTGTTCAGCTAGATGGAACTTCTGTGAATACAGTGGGTGTCATCAAAGGACTAAGTTTAACCCTTCATGCCTGCCCAAATTTCTCTATTCCTCAGGACATATATGTAATTGAGTTACCTCCTTTTTTGCCATTTGTCTGTCAAGAGATTTTACAGCAAAGATAGGAGGCTACCTGTCCTCAGATTGGTCTCATATGCTGTTCAGAACCAGGTACGGCACTAAAGTAACTATCAAGTCAGAGCCCATCGCCAAAGACTATATTGAGCCTTACACTACACGCCCCGTCAATGCCAACTTGATTGCAAGTGAAGTAGAGACAGAACAGCCTACTTTTCAAGAAGGCAATACGCTAATTGAAGGCATACTAGAGGTCCTTCTGGATGAATGGGCAGATCAAACTCAAGTGCTTAATCCAGGTGAACACCTAGACGAGGTTTGTCTAGGCGTATATATGATGCATGAGGCTGATTTATTTCTTCCTAATATTGAAAAAAGTGCAGAACAGTAGAGTGGGCAGCAAGAAAATGAGGTATGGGAGCTGTTCTTTGACGGCTCATGAAGTAAAATAGTTGTCGAAGGCGGATGCATGCTTGTTTCCCCTAAGGCTGAAAAGTATTATGCAACTTTCAGATTCTATTTTAGCTGCACGAATAATGTAGCTAAATATGAAGCTCTAATTCAAGGCCTAGAATGGGCAAGACAAAGAGGTATTTGCTGTCTGAAAGTTTATGGGGACAGCGAACTAGTTGTAAATCAGGTGAGAAAGCTTAATGTCACAAAAAATGATCTGCTTAAGTCTTACAAGCATAGAGTATGGGACCTTTTAGAAGGTTTTGATGCATTCAATTTAATTTCCATACCTAGAAATCAGAATAAACACGCTGATAGACTGGCTGCTGTAGGGGCAGAATTTGACATTCCCAAGGAAATCAGTAATGTTAAGACAAATCAGCATGTCAAGATTATTGTTAGGCCAGCTGTGCCAGATAATAACATCCATTGGCAGGTGTTTGATAATGATCAACAAATTGTAAATTTATTGAGAGAGGAAGCTGAATTCTCTCATGCTAACCAGGCGAAGCTACATCACCAGTACAGTGACCAAATCATTCAGCTGAAAAATAACAAGATGCCAAAAGGTTTGGTCACCTTAGAGTCTATTTTTAACACTGACGATGAAGCTGTCAAACCCAGGTTCAGCCTACAGGTTCAGCAAGATCATTATGAAGACTTTGAGATCTTTGAAGGTAAACTCCTTAAACTAGGCAAGGTATGTACAGCCAAAGAAAGACATGCATTTATTCAGCTTTTTCAAGAATTTAGTGATATTTTTGCATGGGAATATGGTGATTTAAAGGGTTTTGATCCCCAGCTTGCTCAACACACTATTGAGTTAGAACCTGATGCTAAGCCAATTAGGTAGAAACAAAGCCTTTGAATCCCAAATTAGAACCTCTCATGAAAAAGGAACTGAATAAGCTGATTGAGAGTTGATAATTTTTCCTATCAAACACACCTCATGGGTTTCCAACCTTGTGCCAGTTAGGAAGAAAAACAGGGAAATAAGGTTGTGTGTAGACTTCTGTGACTTGAATAGGGCTTCTTTGAAGGACCGTCATCCTTTACCTTCCATGGAGCAGATACTCCAAGTAGTTTCAAGATCGGAAAGGTTTTCTTTGTTAGACGGCTATTCCGGTTACAATCAGATTTTAGTCAGAGAGGAGGACCAGTACAAAACAACCTTCACTACAAAGTGGGGAACTATGGCTTACAAGAAGATGCCTTTCAGTTTGTCCAATGCTGGAGCAACCTTTTAAAAGGCTATGGATATGGCTTTTCAGGGGCTGATGTATAAAATCATTCTGGTATACCTTGACGACATTACCGTTTTCTCTAAAGAAGCCAAAGATCATCTACATCACCTAAAGCAGATTTTTGAGAGATGTAGGGAGTTTGGGATATCACTTAATCCCCAAAAATGTGTATTTGTTGTCCATGAGAGCAGATTGCTTGGTTACTTAGTCTCAAAGTAGGGTATCACCATTGATCCTGAAAGAATAAGTGCAATTTTGGCTCTGCCTTTACCAGCACACAAAAAGGGCCTACAAAGTTTCATTGGTAGGATTAACTTCGTCAGAAGGTTCATCCTTGGTATTGCTGATTTGTTAAATCCATTAACTGTTATGTTAAGGAAGAACATGTCTTTCAGCTGGACTAGAGAGGGAAAACAAAGTTTTGAGCTGATCAAAGAATCTTTGGCTACTGTGCCTACACTACTAAATCTTGATTTTTCTAAAGATTTTACTTTATATGCATATGGTAACATTGATTCTGTTTCAGCTATGTTGGTACAGAAAAATCAGCTTGCAATGGAGCAGCCTTTAGCCTTTTTTAGTCAGGCGTTGAAAGATTATGAGCTAAGGTATACTTTTGTTGAGAAACATGTACTTGCTATTATAAGGAGTTTTAAAAAGTTTAAACACATGTTATCCAGTAACAAGATTAATTTGATGGTTTCTCATCCAAGCGTTAAAGAATTTCTGCTAAGTAAAGATCTCAGTGATAAGAGAGCTGGTTGGGTGACTAAGGTTATGGAATATGATGTGGATATTAAGGTTACCAAGTTAGTCAGAGGAAAAGGGCTGTGCGAACAGATTGCTGATGGTGTTATCAGCAAAGAAGAATGTGATCAAGAAGCTGTTTTATCAATGCAAGATCAAGCACAAACAGCTGTTTCAGATCCTGTTGCTGATTGGGTTCAAGAAATGGTTCATTTCTTGCAAACTGGTGAGTGTCCTCAAGGCTTGGATAGAGCCAAACGAAGGTATTTTAGATTGCAATCCATACCTTATGTGCTCATCAGTGACTTGCTTTTTAGGAAGGATTTTAATGGAGTGTTATTGAGATGCATTAAGCCTAACCAAGTCGACAAAGTGTTACATGAATTTCATGAAGGGTCAGCTGGAGGCCATTTTTTGCCTAGAGCAACAGCTCTTAAGGTAATGAAAGGTGGCTATTATTGGCCCAATTTGTTTAAAGATGCATATTTATGGGTCAAAAAATGCAAGGAATGTGCTCTGTTCGCCAGAAAGGAGAAGTTGGCAGCCTTACCTTTGCAGCCAGTTCAGGTTGAACAGCCCTTTATGAGGTGGGGATTAGACTTTATTGGGGTTATAAACCCTTCATCCAGCGCTGGCCATAAGTGGGTTCTTATAGCCACTGATTATTTCACTAAGTGGACTGAAGCAATTGCACTTAAGGAAGCTAATGAGTCTGTTGTTTTGAATTTTTATGAAGAGCTAGTTATCAGATTTGGAGTGCCTGAGTCCATCATTTCAAATAATGCCCTTACCTTTGTTGGTTCTAGAATTTCTAATTGGGCTGTAAGGAATGGCATTTATCTTAGTACATCCTCGAATTACTATCCGCAAGGCAATGGCCAAGCAGAATCAACAAATAAGAATCTGATCAGAATCATCAAGAAGACCATGGAGGGCAACCAGAGATCCTGGCACACACTGTTAAAATCAGCACTATGGGCTGATAGGATCACTACCAATCAGTCAACAGGACATTCTCCTTTCATGTTAATATACAACAAGGAAGCAAGGCTTCCTATCACGCTTGAGTTACCAGCACTTGATTTGGTCAATCAGCTAGACATGTTAGAAGAAGGCCCAATGACCGTAAGGTTAGCTCAACTGGTCAAGCTTGAAGAAACCAGAAATGATGCTATGAGAAAAATAGAGCATCATCAAGCCCAAATGAAAAGGTCTTTTGACAAAAGGGCATCTCCAAGGACTTTCCAGGAAGGTGACATAGTATTGAAGTGGGATGTGTTGAAAAGAAAACCTGGGAAGCACTCCAAGTTTGACGCTTTTTGGAGTGGGCCATACATCATTTCAGAATGCAAAGAGCATAACGCGTTTCAGCTATCTAAGCTAGATGGTGACATCGAGCCAATCCCAGTCAATGGGATTCACCTCAAACATTGCTTCTAAGGTAGGGTCTAAAGTGTTTGTACATATTTTCTGGAAGTTTTATTTGTTGAATAAGTGCTACTGCACACTAGATTAGTGGTAGTTTTCATTTCCCTAAGTGTGTTTCTACACAACTTGTTAGTTTTTCTGGGTCTGGTTGTGCAAGGTGTCAAACTGTTGTAATGTATGATAGCTATATATAAAAAGACAGCCATCATATGAAACAGTGAATACAATTACTCACTATGGCACATCACGCCTATCTCCCGTATAGAGCTGTCATAAATTGCAGTAGTTTGCTAAGGAGGTGTTCCTGTTGGTTATCCCCTCTAAATCATCAAGTAGATGCATATCCTCAGTAACAGTGTTTTATTCACCATCACTGATCATACCCATGCACTTAATGGTTTCGAAGAGTTGGCAGTTTTGAGGTTAGTTGCAGAAAGAAAGAAAGTGTTTTCAAGTTTTTGTCAAGCATGTATGACTCTATGCCCAATAGATATGCTTCAGGCAACTGGTCTGATGTTTAGCAGGCAAACATACAGCAGATGTCGCCAAAAATGTTACCTAGATTTCACTACTAGCTCAATCAGGTAGAGCTTTCCAGTTTTAAAAGAGAAAAAGGTACATATATTTCTGTTGTGTTCAAACCAAGTACATTTGATACAAATCAAGATGAAATTGTATTGTTGCATTCAGATGTTTTCAAAAAAATTCAAGAGATTGTACAACTCTTTTCAAAAATCAGCAATATGTATTGAAAAAATAAGTGTATAAGTTCTCACACAAGCCGTGAGACTAACTGGTTCAATGAAAAAGAAAAAACAAACTATACATTTATACATAAACTGAAAAACTGAATAAACATATGAGATAGGGTGACTCGTCATTGCCTGAATGACAAGCCTTCATGTTGCTGCCGCGTCTTGTGTCGTCCTAGCTCATCGGCATATCCTGTATCTAGCTGCTGTCTCCTTGCTATGCCGTCATCTGCATAAAAGGTTGAAAATCGATGTTAGAGCAATGGCAAGGGATCATACATCATATGATAAACATTGATAAACGTATAATTTGTGTTTTCAGATTGCAGTAAACCAGTTAGCATCACAAGCTTTTGAGAAGACCAATCAAGAATATCAACTGTAAGCATGCATTTATTTTCTAACAAGTTTGCTTCATGTGCAGATATAGATATAATATTGTTTCTGTTTGATTCATTTAGTTATGATACGAGTGGAGGAAATGTGGCTCCCACAAGGGTTGAGCCCAGCTCAGAAGCAATGAACAAATAAATGCAAAGGCACAACTCAAGGAGCACATTTAGAAGGCAAATACAGCTGTCAAGAGCTAGCAAGCTGAATGGGACAGCACACAATCAGAGCAGGAGATAGAAGGTGGTGACTGCCAGCTGAAGATCATAAAGAACAGCCAATAGGCATGACAGGATAGCAATCATGTAACAGGTTTGGACATCCTATAATGGCGAAGAGAGAGCACCATAAGGTACAACCAATGTAAACAGAGGAGCAACAAATACAACAGGTTTGAATAGCAGAAAACAAGAGTATACGGACATGTTCCAAATCAAGCTTCAGGGGACAATATAAGGTAAAATGTAATTGTGTTTTTAAAACAAGAATTCATAGAACATGTTGAAAGAAGATCACTGAAAAATGAAGTTGAAGATCATACTATAACTGACAAAAAAGACAGATTTAGAACAACAAGGCAATATGTCATCTTTCTAAGTTTTTGTTAAGCTTGAAACTCGTTCATAGCCCAGAAATGCAGCTTTAAGAGGAAAATACAAACTTTCAATACATGTTAAGCATTACTACTCAAGAGAGTGTCCAAAATCGTCAAACAACACAGAGGCTCAAATGCAACTCAAGAATGAAGAAAATGCCAGGTTATTAAGAGCTGAATTCAAACAGAAGTGTGAAGAATATGAAAGGTGCAGCAATAGGACACTATACAACAACTTCACATGCAAGATGTATAACAGTCAATTATGGATAGTATTGGGTCATATGAAGTAGATCAGCTTGAGGGACAGTTGAATGGAGGATATCAGAACTCTCTGAAAGAGAACAACGACGATGGAGTCTCAACATCATACTACAAGCATCCAGAGAAAAAGACAGTTTTCAGAACAGCCGACAAGAAGATACATTGTTTTTTTTAAAAAATAGCAAGGTATGTATATCATTGTGTCAAGTCCAAATACACAAACATGTTGAAAGAAGATGCACATATGGAAAGCATGCAGTTGTTTGATAATATTATAGAAAAAGTCAAAATCATGCAAACAGATCTTTTGTGTGTTGAAGAAGCAAACAAGAGACTTTCCACTATGGCATCAGCAATGAGTACATATGTAGAACAGTTGAAACAGATGTCTCTTTTATGCAATCAGAAAAACTTTCCCTTGAGGAAGAGGCCAAGTTCAAGACTATGCTACAGCCACGCCACAAAATATAGTTTTCAGCAAGACAGAAGTTTTTCCAATTTTCTGTTAAAACCCTTTACGAAAAATTCAGTTTTTCGAGTTGCAAAACTCATAGATGCCATTTGTTCAAGTTTTGTGTTAAGATAGAGCCCATGAATAGCCAAAAGATGCAGCATCTAAAGGAGAAAGTAAGGTTTTAAAGCTCATTTCAACATACTCAGAAAATGTCCAATAGTGTTTTCTGCCAGCGATTAGACACACAAAAATGCAATTTTTAGAGAAGATGCAAATTGTTCAAGCACTGGCCAACAACAGAAGCAGAAAAGACAGTTTTTCACGATGCCATTTTTGTCATATGAATGGAGTTCGAACAGCAAACAGGGCAACCTTAATGTTTTAATGTATTTTGAAATGAAAGTGACATAAACAAATGAAGGTTTTATCATAGATGTTGTTTTTTACTTTTGTCATAAGCTCAAGTTCAAACAGCAAGCAGAATGAAGGATCTGGTAGCGATTTTCAACGACAAATGCAATTTTCTCAATGAAAAAACCTCAGAAATGCTCAAGAATCACATGTATCACAGCGAGATGCTAGTGTAAAAGCTTAGAAAAATGGAAGAAAGTTTGACAGTCAAGGACTTACCATTATTTCTGCAAAGTATGGTGTTCAAACCCACAGAGTTTTCCTCAGAATCAACTGCCAACGAATGGGGCTCAACATAGCCAGCTACAAATATATAGAGGGTCGGCCATTGAAAAATGCTCAGCAAATGTTCAAAATCGCGACCCCATCAGTGAAGATGCAGCCAAAAAAGACTCAAAATGAAGGAAAAATTCAAAAAAATGGAGGATTTACCTCTATCTTTCACCACTGACTGTGAAAACTAACATTTTCCTTGTCTCATAACTGCCAACAACGACCTCAAAAATACTGCGAGAACAATGATGGTGGTCGGCCCTCAGAAAAATGTCAAAATAACAGCGAAAATCCATCATTTCGCATGCAACTCGCGGCCAAAAATGCTCAAACTCATGGAGTTAGATAGCAAGCAAACAACATACCTTGCATATCCTCAGAGAATCGACCAGTATTAGCTAGTAATCGACCAAAAATGCTTCATTTTTGTGGCGTTCAAACCCTCATAGCTGTAGCTAGTGCGAACGGCCAGAGACAAATAGAAAATCAAATGAGTTTTTAGGTTTTGTTTTCTTCTTGAATGGGTCGAAGAAACTCAAAGTCATGTTTAGTTTTTAATGTCTATTAAAAAACATTGCATTCTTGGTATGGCCCGTGGGGAGACATTTGATATGTTCGAACCTCATAGCAATGTAAAGGGGGTCGTGGCATACCTTTTATTTCTTTATGTAGTTTTTCATAGCCAAGTCAAAATGTATTAAAAGGGATGCAAGGTCGAATAGTTTGTTAAGGCTTTGTATGTTGGGAGAGTTAAAATGTGGATCAAAGGTAGGTTATGAATCCTTTGTGGGCTCGCCAAGACAAGGTCGAGGGTATCAAGTATGCTAAGGCTTGTTGCTAGGAGTTCTAAGGTAGGAGATATAAGGTGATAAATGTTTCTTTCTTACCAAGTCAAATGTATTCCATGGGATTTATAAGGTGGGTAAGTAAAAGGCAGTTTGCTAGGAGATACAAGGTGGAGAAATGATGCATATAGAACTCGGTGTTGGGAGATATAAGGTGAGTAAAATATGTGTTGGGAGTTACAAGGTGGTGTAAAAGTGAAGTCATGGCATGGTGATGTGTATGAAAGTAATGCGGGTTGTTTTTTGAAACATTTTCCAATGAACCTTACATCATGATGGTAGAGAGTTATGCAAAAATAGAGAAGGCTCAAGGTGCTAAGACGTGTTGATATAACCTTGAGATATGATGCAGATGTGACTCACGTCATTTTGTTAATCAAAACATCCAAATCATGCAAAAATTAGGGATTTAGATTAAATGACTTAAATATCATTATTTTCTACATAGGTCTGTCTGATTTTGAATTGTAAAACATTTTACTAAGGTGGTACAAATTAAACCTCTTAGTTAAAAATGTTCATTACATGTAGAAAATAAGGTATTTTTGTTATTTATTTACAAATATCAGATATTTTTTGCTGCTGAGGATGATGACACATAGGATGACATATGTCAGAAGCATTAAGGAGCACTAAACAATATTTTATCCTATTTTTAGGTGCCTTCATGATAGTAGATGACCTACCTCCACTATTTCTGCATTAGGACCCCTTTTTGGAGCAGTTTAAGGGGATCTTTTTTCACTATTTCTGAGATACACAGGAATGGAGCTAGTGGGGTTGGTGGAGGTTGATCCTTGTTGAGTGGAGTTGGTGGATCTTTTTTGAGTGGAGCATGAGTTGTTTATAGCTGTTGGAACTGTATATATTCCTCTCCCTTGATCAGTTTTAGGAGGTTCTGGCTATTCACAGCTCTGCATAGTGTAATTTTATGAGTTCTTGTGCAGAAGTGAAGAGTCTTGTAACCTGTTTTCAGAGATATGCAGCATTGTAACACCTATTTGGCAGTAATAAGCAGTCTAGACCTTCCCATTTTCTTCTGATGTTGTGTGTTTGTGTTAGTATAGGTCTTTGTGACGTTTCTTTGTCCTTAGAGTTGTCTTGCATGTTGATGCCTTTATACAGTAGTTACATTATTTTTGCAGGTTGTGAGCTGTGTAAGGGATAATAATCAGTTTTTGGGTAGTGAGAAAACTTATTTCTCCTTAACAAGACTGTTGTTATTTAGCCTCCTCACAAATTGATCATGCAAAGATTGTGATTTGTTGGGTTATGTAGAGGATCCTATTTATTACTGGTTCTGTAGTGTGTCATTTTCTATGTATTTGTTGATGATCGTTTGGTGCATCACCTTAGACAGTAGGTTTTTAGTTTATGCAATCCTTCTTACCCTTTTCTCAGAAAAGTCTTAGTCTAGGTAGCTTAGGTGGAGTACTAAGAGGAAGCTGGCCTTCTCCAGAGGTTCTTTCCGTCACAGGCCACCCACAGACCTAGGAAAGATCCCATGTTTCTCCAGATTGCCCAGTTTCATGACTCGACGAGGGTGCAAATCTGAGAGACAACAATAATATGTACCACAGAAGTTTCTCTGGTGTTAGCTATGTGAAGACAAGTCTTGTTTCTAGTTAAGGTAATTAGAGGGAGTTAGTTGAAGCCACCATACTTCACCACACAATTGGTATTTGGATTTGCTGATGGAAAGACAAGCTCAATTGGTCATTTGGTATGCTTAATTCAAGTTTCAAATATTTTTGTTTACCACAAGTATGATCTTCAATGTATTACATCAAAACTCCATAAGCAAAGTGTGTTAAGATACTAGGATCAGAGTTCAAGTGTTTGCACCAGCATGAAATAGACTGAAATGATAAAGGGAGTGTATAGGGTTGAATTGCAAGTCATATAATGTTTTTTTTGTGGTCTGCATGATGTATTTTTGTCTCCTCCAGTACCGCTTTAGGTCTGGAGCTAAATGCAAGGAAGGATAAGTGTTTTCTAGGCTAACTTGGTGTATTGAAGTGTTTGCACCAAGCGTTTGGAAGTGTGTGCAGTGTGGAAGAGTGTCCTAAGGTAAATGTTACTAATTTTTTGTTCACACTTAAAATTAGTTGGACCTAAGTGTAGTTGTTTAGAAGGAATAATAGAAAACTTCAAAGTTATGCATTCATTGAATGGTTGATGCCTTGACAGAGTATAAGAGAATATCAAGTTGTCAAGATAACCCATCAATTCAATCAGGACTAATAAGTTATCATGACAAGAGAATTGATTATCAAGAAATCAAACAATCAAGGAGATACAGTTGTTCTACACAGCTTGATCTTTCAGGAGTTACAAGTTAAATTGATTATTTAGTTAATCAGTTTTGAATAAAAGAAAGAAAGATATTTGTATTGCACTATTATTTCATGTCATGTTTTGAACATACATCCAAGAATCTATTACTTTATCTCATGCATTGATTGAAAAGGAAATACGTATACATCATATGCATAAGAGAAATTAACTGATCATGTTTAAAAGAAGTGTTCAAATATGTTCCACACAACCCGTGGGAGTAACCAGACCGAGCAATTGTAGACATGCAAGCTATGCATCTATTTGATAAAAGAGAAAAAAATAAACACATGATAAGGTTAAACATCCATCATTGCCTAATGATGGAGGTTGCTGTTGAAGCTGGCCTTCAAGTCTACAGTCTTCAGTCTTCACTCCAATCCATCATTAGTTGAACTTGCAAAATTTTGGGGACAACCCTGTTAGTGCTCCAGATGTTTAAAATTATCACATGCTCTTATCAAACAGAGGCATCTACTTATCACACCATGCACTCAGAAGAGAAATCAGATCAAATATATGACACAAATTAGGAAGAAATCATGAAGAAAATTAATGAACACTCTCAAGTACTTTTTATGCTAACTTGTTTGTTCAATGTGTAGGTATAGGACAAGTTTTGTTGTTGATTTGAAGACAAATAAACATGTGAATTAAATGTGGCCCCCACAAGGGTTTGAGCCCAGCATGTTTCTTTTCATTTTTTGAAGAGTATCAGAAAAGACAAGATGCATCATTCTAAGGTATATAATGCATCATCTAATCAACTTACACATCATGACATTATTACAGTTGATTGAAGCAAATCAAAGTTACATGACTGAGTCAAGATTGACAAAAAGACAAAATGCAGAAATCAAATTACAGTCATCTAAGGAGGTGATACAAGTTTTTAGATTATTGTGTCTGGTAAAGAAGAAGAGATAGAGTAAAGAAGGATACAGGAACTTATGTATCATTTGAACAAGTTGCAGAATAAATCATGTAAAGGGTCATCTCATTATGACAAAGGAGTAAGATGAAACATCGCTTTATACCAGGTATTTCTCATGTTGTTTTCATACTGTAAAAGATTATCAAAGTTTAAACAGTTATATCGCATTCAAGTTACAAGTGTCTCATAAAGATAGTCAAGCAAAATGCCACATGGAACAGCAGATGAAACAGTGGAAGGCAAGACAATCATAAACAAAATGCCAACTTGACTGTCATAAAGTAAAACTTCACAAGATACATAAGATAAGTGTAACAGTCGCATGCTAGAGGCAAAGATGCAAATGACAAATGCATACAGCATGCTCTATGAAGAGCACTCATCAAATGATTAAGACTGTCACCTAGTAACAGAAACCTTATAAGAAGAACAAGCTATGGAGTAGCTACATATGTCATCACTGACATGACAGTCAAGTTCATATTCAAAAGCAAGAGACTATCATGTATAGAGCACACAAAGATTCAAATACATAGAGCGCAGTGGAGTGTAAAGAATGCAATAGTCCAAGGATAACAAGGTGGATTCCATGCATTTCATTAACTATTTTGATCAAACAAGCTTCATCTCACATGCCTAAGCTACAGTGATGCCATGGTGCAATCAATAAGGTGCCATGCCTTAAGGAAAGGTACAGATATAGTCACCTTAACCATGAACAGTCAAGACTGTGATCAATAAAGTGGCTTTTACAAAGCAAGATACAGTCAGAATATGTCAGGATATATCATAAGTTGCCATATCCATCTACAGGGGTGCATTAGTGATGAAGGAGGAACATCAGAAAAGAAGAACAAGATTTATATCAGATGTTACAATAATGATAGACAAAGAACATGAAATTCACAAGGTAAATAGTCCTATTGCTTTTATGCCATTATGCCATCATGATGCAGTCATAGTAGTCAATTACCATGGTCAAAGATGAAGAAAAAATGTTTGATATATATGTTACTGTGAGAGCCAAATGATAAGATAAGCAGTCATTATGCACAAAGGCATGCTACAGGTGTATTTAAAGAATCCATAACAGCCAAGAAAAGATATGAACATGTTAAGGATGCTACAGGTATACCTTAAAGATGCACAAGGATAGCTATAGGTGTAGGGGAGAGATGCATGATACATATGATGAAATAAACATTCAAGTGATGAAATAAGCAAGAGAGATAACAGCATGCAATCTAAGCTACAGGTGCATTTTGAAAACATACAAACAGCTAATGAGAAGATAGCATGATCTTTTATGCCATGGTAGAATCCAGATGCAACAAAAACAACACACAATCAAAGATGATGCCACATGACAAAGGTCCATCATACTACATTTTGCAAATTGAAGAGCACAAGTTTATCATATGCAAATAAGTTAAAGAAACTGTCTATGCTATAGGAGAACCTCCCAGGAGTGCTAATGTATGATACTCATGCAAATGGAAGTAAATGATAACAGTTATCATATAGAATATCAAAAGATTTGTTATCATACAGAATATCAAGACTTGCTTATACCCAGTAGCTACAGTAGGACAGATAAGGTATAGGGTATCATCATTAATGCCATGATAGTCACAAGGAGAAAGACAAGAGGATATTGTTTGAAGATCCATTTATTAATACTTCAACTCTTTATGCTTTTGCCAACAGATGGAGAAAAACCACAATCAAGAAGGTGTTATACAAAAGGAAAGATTGCTCATCAAAAAATGTACACCCATCCAAAAGAAAGAGCAAACTCATCTGATAAAATATCAAACCCTAATATCATTTTTGCAAAAGTAGTTAAGAAGTTTCACACAGAGAGAAAGATGCAGTCATAGCCTTGCTAGAGGAGCAAGATTTCTCATGATAGAAGGTATACCCATCTACAGACTAAACAAGATCTTTTCAAAAAATATATCAAACCCTTGTTTCTTTATAGTCAAAAGAGAAAGAGATAAAGTGAAAGATCATGGTCGTGGCATTATGAAGGATTTTTGTGCAAGGAGGGTTGAAACTCTAGTTTCAAAACTGAACAAACCCTCGGCAGTTACACAAGTTTGGTGCCTATTTTTAGAAGGAGCATGGCCGTGACAAGGTGGAAGCCTTGAAAGGTGCAAGAAGACAACAAACCCTCATATCAAAACTTTAAACCCTCAGGTTTTCTGCATTTATAGACAGGTCAAGGTAAAAAGAAGATATATACAGTCATGGCTGACAGTGACAGCATTTTTTTCTATAAAATGTAATACCCATGTCTACCAACAGACTTGTCATTCTGTAAAGTGTAAAATGAAAGACAAATGAAGCTATAGAGATGAAAATGACAAGTGCTTACCTCTTTTGCTGACAAGAGGAGAGATCTTTCCACGACCTCACAGTGGCCTTACACTTTCAAGAGCAGATGAAGACCATGAAGGAAGAAAGATACAGAAACAAGAAAGAAGGTAATAAAGAATGCACAGCAAATAGAGAGCCATGAATGAAGAAGAAGGCCGCAGCCATGAAAGGATAAAACCACAGATCAATAAAATGCCTAATATAAAACTCATACAGGTGTTACCTTCTCTATTAATGGTGCAGAGTTCCAAGGTTACAACCAAGAAGAGTCATAGAAGGGAGAAAGACCAAACTTGATGGAGGCATTCAAACCCTAAGCCAGCTTAATGCAGTTGCAGAGCTCCGAAGAAGGAAGAACAAATGAAGAATGAACAAATTTAGGGTTGTTTCCTTACTTTTGTTTGAAGTCTTTTTTTTACAAGTGTGTTTTTGACTTGCAAAAATAAATAATTACCTTATCCAAAGGAGTGCCATGGTCAAGACCTTTTCCTAGCCATCATAACATGGAATGGCCGACAAACAAAGCTTAAAGCTTAATTTTTATTAAGTCAAGAGGGTCGATATGATGTGAGAGAAAGGCTTCATGCCTTATAAACCTTTTAAAGATTCCTTGGTGGTTGGTTATTGCATGGAACAAAAAAATACACATGCTTTGGGTTCCTTGTCCTTATTCAAAAAATCAAAAGGTAAGGATACCTCCTGATTATGCATAGTGGCTAACAAATCCAAAAAGGTGTGATTTCAAACATGGCATGCATGAGACTGAAATGGAGTTTTCCAAGGTAAGCAATTATGCATGGTGGCAGTATAATGGTGCAGATATAATGGAGTATTTTGATGCATGGGGTTTTTATGCATAATGGAGTTGTAATTTTCCTTGATTTTAAAGATGTAATGGAGATATAAGGTGAAAATACATTTGATGCATATTGATATAATGTGTAGGAGTAATAAGGTGTTTGTTATCATGTTATGATGAGAGATAAAATTTATGCATGAAGGTATATACTCTGCATGGAGATATAAGGGTGATATTATTTTCTCCTTAGTGCATGTGGAGTGATAAGGGATATTGTTCATGCCTAAGTGGTTTTTTTTCATTGATCATGGAGTGATAAGGATAAAATTTTGCCTTAATGTATATTTAAATCATGCAAAATAGGGTTATTTTTTCCCACATGGAGGTATAAGGAGTTTTCTTTTTTCTCCTAAGTCCTATTTTTGCTCATAGCACACAAACTAGGCAAATGTAATTGGAGTGATAAGGAGTGTTATTTTCTTCTAATCATGCACGATTTTACAAAGTTATTAATTGTAAATAAATAATAAAGTAATATTTTGCAAATTACTTTAGTATTTTTCACAAATTGTAAAATTAGAAATAGAACAAATTATAACCAATAATAAAGTAATTTTCTATTACTTCATTATTTACTCACAATCAATTTTGCTCATGCAAAATCATGCAAATTGATTAGTTGAGTTAACTAGGCCACCTAGGAGGTTTTGCATGACTTTTAGGAGTATTTTTAGACTCTTTGGTCAACTTTTTGGTCAAGCATATGGAGAGACCCAAATTGAAGCTATTATTGCTCAATTTGTGGCAGTTTTAGGGCCTAATTTTGAGGATTTTGGAGGTTGCTCGAGAATGAGTATTTTTAGAGGCAGTTATCTACAAGTCCATATTTTTCGCATGCCTCTTGGAGAGAGAAAACCCATATATTGTAAAGAAAAAATTTGTTTTTGCTAGTTCTTGATTCTCATTTTGATTCAGACAAATTGGAGAATTCTTGTAGCTCACTTTTACAGTTTTATTGAGAGATCGACAGGTTACAGGTTATACTTTTTGTCTTATTTGCAAAACTTTCCTTTGTTTATTTGAGATCAGTTTAATTACATTTCCTTTTAGTGCTATTAGTGAAGTGATTTTGATGAAATTTTGTTGTGTTTATCATTAAACCTTTAAAATTATTGTCTCGCTTCCTTGTTTACATCATTAAAGCATATATTCATCACAGGTCTTAGGTTGTGTTAACCAGAAATAGTCTTTTTGTGTTGTGAAAAAACCATTTCCTTCATAGAAACCTATTTTCAAACCTTCCTTAGAATCACTTATGTGATATTTATGCCAAGTCTGGATTGTGTAAAAGTCAGATTTCTAAGTAAACATTGTGGATCAAATTGTATTATTTTTTATCCAAATTAGGTGCATCACCATTTTTACCTTTAGCATTCACTTAGTTCTTTCTTCCCTTTTCCCAAATAGTAAAAACATACATCTCAATAGAACATTTGAAGGGAACCAGCCCATAATATGGAGGTCTAATTTCATCATAGGGTACCCACAACCTGAAATTAGTCCCATGTTACATGAAATTGTAGTGCTTCACCAGCTTTACATATGGGTGCAATTCCCAGTGATAATAGTAAAATAGGTCTTGATTATCTCTTGGTTTGAACTACATTGGACTTCTACTTACCACAAATGATTTGGGTATTGACTTGTTATGGTTGTTACACATTTTGAATCTTGGCCGACAAAGGAGAAAGTTTTGAAGCTTGTAGAGGATATAAATGTAAGATCAAAGTTATTGAAGGGTGGTGTGTTTTGTATGGTATGTGTTAGCAATAATAATGTGCAAATAAAATAACTACAGAAGTAGTTTTGATGATGAAAGGTTGAAAGGATCAGTTTATAAAGTGATGTTGTGGAGCTAATTGATGAAGTTGTGATGACAGAGAAGAGTATCTGAAAGTATTTTGATGTTGTGGAGCTTGGTATTGTGATTGTGCAGAGGTGAGATAGTTGTGTAGAGTTTGGAAAGGTCAACATAAGGTTGAAGCAATCAATGTTGTGAAAGAAAGATCTAAATTAGATAAGTGTTTTGTTGTAGAGGTTGTAGCCTCTTTCTATAAGTGTTGTAGCACTATAGGGAGTTGTAGCTTCCTTTGGTTGAAGCCATAAAAACTTTATCTCAGGGAGTTGTAGCTTCCTTTGGGTTATAGCCCATAAATGTTAATGTAATCCTATTTTTATTTGTGAGGCTAGATTTGGATAGTAGATCCAAGCAGCTTGCTCACCATGGTTTTTCCCTTCTAGGGTTTTCCACGTAAATCTAGTGTTATGGTTGTGTGCTTATATGTTTTCTCTATTTGTCATGGTTTGAATGTTTGCATTTAATTGAATATTGTTAGAAGAAAAGAATTTTATTAAGTACTAATTCACCCCCCCCTCTCAGTATTTTTATGTGTTGAACATGTTAGACTTAGGGCACACAACTGAGAGGGAGGTGAATCAGTTGTCCAAAACTGTCTCCAATTTCACACTTAAATCTTCTTAGTGATTAGCATCTTATCAATCATGAAACATAATGCAATTAAATCAAAAGCAGAAACTCATCAACACATAAGACACCAAGATTTTGATGTGGAAAACTTGCTTAAGGGAAAAACCATGGGGTGATTAACCCAAGATTGTATTCTCTGTTAGAAGAATAGAAAGAACAAAATGGCACATGACAATTAGGGCTCCCTACCTGAGCACACTGCTCACAAGAGTCGCACTGCCTACAAGAGACACACTGTCTACAAAGAAATAAGTATCACCTACTTGAACTGGAAAAATAGCATCTTCACCATGCTTGAATCAGTTCCATTTAA
The DNA here is from genome assembly GCA_027924645.1 of Cunninghamia lanceolata. NCBI lineage: Eukaryota > Viridiplantae > Streptophyta > Pinopsida > Cupressales > Cupressaceae > Cunninghamia > Cunninghamia lanceolata. Next base: position 11,579,491 of record BSBN01000635.1, on the reverse strand, counting down.
GCCCAATACTTCTTCTGTGCCTTTCGTTCTCTTCCTTGCTACAACTCACTCCTCCACTCCAAGACTCCTTTGAAATGACTTCGCAACCCCTTATTTTTACAAGACATCAACTTAGGAATAATCATCTAAGTCGGCAAACATCTATGAGAATATCCGCAAGATGTGTAACTCATCCGGTCAGCCAGTCTCAGGAAGAACATCATCATCCAGAGGTTATTCTTCAATTGTTGGCTCCAACTCCAATGCAGACCACCAATACGGGTTGGACATGATCCAAAGACCTTCACAAGATAGCCTAAAACACCAACAACATCTGCACTTCATCTGCTTATTGGAATCCTTCTCTCCTTCATCTGAAACGTCAAGAACACAGTCTGTCATCACTGTCACAGAAGAACAGATGCTTCTAGACCTTCAAGCCATGAACCAAACTAGTTAACACTTCACAGAGACTTCCTCAACACTTCCTCAAATCTGTAGAATAGGACAATGCATTTTCGGATCTCACCGGACCTATCTGTGTTACTCTGTCACCTCTGAACATCTACCGAAACTGGTTCTACTTGAGCAGCCATAACTTCTTCATATCTTCATGTGAACCTCTGAAATCTTGACTGGAATATTTTAAGACTCATATCTACAAACCCTTTGAACCGCAACCTCTGATAGTCATCTTAACTTGGATCTTTACCTTATTGTCTTCACTATTCTTTTATGTTCCTGATATGACTAATTTTCTCAATATCCTTAGTACATAGTTCATCCAATCCTTGTCATTTCTATAATAGGAGTATGTTGACATCGATGACAACACTAGTTAAACCCATAATTGCAACATTCCCCCCCTTTGTCATTGATGGCAACATATGATGTGAAAAATCATCAAGACAAGAACTTCTCCTTACTATCACAACTCCCCCTATTAGCAACAACCATTCACATGTCTTATCTTCCTTTACTACTCCCCCTTTGATCATCAACCACTTGTTTTTCACATGTCTTCTCTCCCCCTTTGACATCAATGGCAAAGGGCTCATACTTGCAACTCCAACACTTTAGAACCATACCAGCTGCTCCCCCTGAGTGGCAGCTTACCATCATCAATCCAGATCACAAGATATGATTGTGATATCCACCGGACTAATGCACATCAGTGCACCTTAGTTCATCACCGGAGGGGTAATAACCCCTAACTTCTCCCTGAGATACTCAAAAGAGTCCTTAGGTAGAGGTTTAGTAAAGATATCTACAATCTGATCCTTGGAAGGCACAAACTCCAATCTGACTTCATTCTTGTGCACTTGCTCTCTTAGAAAATGAAACTTGATAGATATATGCTTAACTTTGAATGCAACACCGGATTCTTAGATATATTTATTGCACTTGAATTATCACAGAAGATTGTGATAGGCTCCTCATATTCCACTCTTATGTCTCTTAGCATTTGCTTCATCCACAAAACCTGAGTGCAACTACCTGTTGCTGCAATATATTCTACTTCAGTTGTGGATAGAGATATTGCCTCTTGTTTCTTGCTTAGCCAAGAAACCAATCTCTTCCCTAAAAAGAATGCTCCACCACTGGTACTCTTCCGGTCATCCACATCTCCTACCTAATCTGCATCTGTATATGCATGAAGAGAGAAATCATGATCTCTGTCATACCATAGACCGACCATACTCAACTGTCCCTTTTAGATATCTAAAAATCCTCTTGATTGCCATGACATGAGATTCTCTAGGATCAGCCTGAAATCTAGCAACAAGACCAACAGCCTGCATTATGTCTGGTCTAGTTTGAGTGAGATACAACAATCCTCCAATCATTGGCCCATACTTTGTCTGATCAACCTTAGGAGAATCATCATCTTTTCTCAATTTACATCTGGTTGCCATGGGAGTGTTCATTGGTTTTGTCTTCTATCCCAAATTTCTTCAATAATTCTTTCACATATTTGGTCTAAGAAATGAAGATTTCTTTCTTTGTTTGAGTGATTTGTAGACCCAAGAAGAAATTCATTTCACCAAGCATCGACATCTCAAATTCACTTTTCATTTGATTTGCAAAAGTTTTACACATACTATCTCTTCCTCCAAAAATGATATCATCAACAAACACTTCAACAATCAAGATGTTTTCATGATCAATTTTGAAGTACAAATTACTATCAGCAGTACCTTTGTTGAAACCAATCTTCAAAAGATGTTTATCCAATCTTTCATACCAAGCTCTTGGTACTTGTTTCAGTCCATACAGTGCCTTCTTCAACTTGCAGACCATATTACCATGATCAGACAATTGAAATCCATCTGGTTGCTCAATGTACACTTGTTCTTCCAAGTCACCATTTAGGAAGGCAGACTTGACATCCATCTGATATACATTGAAATCTTTGAATGCAGCAAATGCAAGAAATAATCTAACTGCTTCAATTCTTGCCACCGAAGCAAAACTTTCTTCAAAATCAACTCCTTCTATTTGAGAATAGCCCTTGTAGACCAATCTGGCTTTATTTCTGATTACTTCACCAACTTCATTTAGTTTGTTCCGGAAGACCCATTTGGTTCCAATCACATTCTTGTTTCTAGGTCTGGGAACAAGATCCCAAGTGTGATTTTTCTCAATTTGCATCAACTCTTCCTCCATTGCTTTGGTCTAGTTTTCATCATTGCAGGCTTCATTTATTATCTTAGGTTCAATCTTTGAAATCAGACAATACTTATCTAAATTTTGAGCAATTCTCCTTCTAGTTTGCACACCTTTGCTTTTGTCACCTATGATCTGATCTTCAGAGTGGTTCAGTCTTACATACCTTGGAACTTTGGGAGTTTCTTGCACTTTTGCTTCTTGATCAGGCTCATTCAGACTTGTCTCTTCTTCCTAATTTACTGGATCAGTTTAAACCTAACTTTCAGAAGAGGTTTGGACTCCTTGAATCAGAACACCATTCTGATCATCTTCATCATATTCATAAAACCTTGAGGGTTCTCAATTCCCTCATCAACCTTCACATTTGTACTTTCTATTATCTTTCTTAGTCTCTTGTTATAACACCGGTATGTTTTGCATTGAGTAGAGTAACCCAAGAATATTCCTTCATCACTTCTAGCATCAAACTTTCCTAGATCTTCATCTCTTTTAATGTAACATTTGCTACCAAAAACTCTCAAAATACCTCACAGTAGGAGTGATGCCAAACCAAAGTTCATAAGGATTCTTACCAGTATTACTTCTGATTTGAACTTGATTGAGAGTATAGACTGCAGTGCTAACAGCTTCTCTCCAATAGATCTAAGGGACATTTGCTTCCATCATCATGGTCCTAGAAGCTTCCTGGATGGTCCGGTTCTTTCTTTCCACTACTCCATTCTGCTGTGGAGTCCTAGGAGCAGATAACTGTCTCTTTATTCCATGTTTCTCACAGAACTCTAAGAACTCACCGGATGTGAATTCCCCACCTCTATCAGACCTCAAATATTTCAATTTTAATCTAGTTTCATTCTCTACCATAGCCTTGAATATTTTGAATTTCTCAAGAGCTTCTGATTTCTCTTTCAGAAAGGTTACCCACATCATCTGGGAATAGTCATCAATTAGTAACATGAAGTATCTATCACCTTGCACACTCCTGGTTCTTGCCGGGCCACAAAGATCAGTATGAACTAAGTCCAATAATCTGGTAGAAGATAGTTCCTTACTCTTGAATGTGACTCTGCTCAGCTTACCCAACTGACATTCTTTACACAAGCTATTTGTAGGTTTCACCAATTTTGGAAGATCTCTTACAGCTTGAGAATTGCTTATCTTGATGATATTATCAAAATTCACATGACACATTCTCCTATGCCATAACCAACTTTGATCAACTTGAGCAAATAAGCAACTTTTACTAGTACCAACCAAGTGGAAGATATTACCTTTAGTTTGGGTACCGGATGCAATCTCTGCTCTAGAACTTTCAAAGATCTTGCATTTTCCATTCTTGAACCAGAGATCATAGCCTTTGTCCACCAACTGTCCAACACTGAGAAGATTGTGCTTCAAACCTTCAACATATAGTACATTACCAGTTTTGTTCCTTCCATCAAAATAAATAGTTCCTCTTCCTCTGATTCTACTAGCAGAATTATCACCAAACTTTACCACTCCTCCTTCATACCTTTCCAAATCTATGAAATTATTTTTGTCACCTGTCATATGGTGAGAGCAACCATTGTCAATGACCCAGTCATCCTTTTCTTCAATTTGAGCATCCAGAGCTCTTTTTATAATTTTATGATTGACAGATTCAAAGCATAATGGTTCTTCTTCCTTGATGGCAATAAACACCCAATCACTTCCAGATTTGTTTCCTATCTCTGATTCATCATCTGTTACTCCTTCATTATCATCTTCTTCATGAACATAGTAGTAATTCTTTTGGAACCTTGATCTATTAGGATTTAGCCTTGAAAATCTTTCCGGACACTTTGAGGCAAAATGACCAATCTTATTACAGTTGAAACAATTAAAAGGCAATTTTCCTTCATACTTATCGGATCCTCTTGGCAGTCTCTTTGCAATAAGGGCTTCAAGTTGAGCAGTTTCTACTTCTTCTTCTTCCAGGTCTTTTCTTGCTTTTTCATACCATGACAGTTTCCTTGATGAGTTCTCTCCTGGATCAAACCTTTATTTACCTTTTACAGAGGCACTAGCTTTGAATGCAGATTTAGTCTTGGGGGGGTCATCTCCAAACTCGGTCATTTCAAATGCAGCCAATTTGCCAACCAATTGATCTCTTGTGACAGTTGTATGGGCTCTGAATTCATCAATGGCAGCAACCTTGATTTTATAAGAGGCAGGAAGGGATCTAAGAATTTTGCCAACAATCTCATCTTCATCCAAGACTCCACCAGCATTTCTAATTCCACAAACAATCTCATTAACCCTTGGCATAAAAGTAGTGATATTTTCATCATCTTTCATCTTCATATTTTCAAATTTCCTTTTTAGACTCTGTAACCTTGCACATTTAACATACTTGTTTCCTTCATGCAAAAGTTCTAGTTTTTGCCAAATCTCAAAAGTAGTTGGTAGTTCAACAACATTTGAGAGCTCTGAATCAGATAATGTGCTTAGAAGAGCTTCAATAGTTCGCAGATTGTTTTCAGCATCTGTAATTTCATTTGCGGCTTTCGGACCACCCTATGGAGGTGTATACTGTGTTGTAGCCATGGTCCAGTACGCCATTCCCATACATTGTAAGTGACATTTCATGCAACCTTTCCAAAGATTAAAGTTGGTTCCATCAAACTTCGGACTATCCTTCTTGTAAGACGACATCCTGGATCTCCTCAAGCAGTTAAGCTCCTTTTAGAGGAACTTGGCTCTGATACCAATTGTTAGACTTAGGGCACACAACTAAGAGGGGGGGTGAATCAGTTGTCCAAAACTTTTTCCAATTTCACACTTAAATCTTCTTAGTGATTAGCAGTTTATCAATCATGAAACATAATGCAATTAAATCAAAAGTAGAAATTCATCAATACATAAGACACCAAGATTTTGACGTGGAAAACCCAATTAAGGAAAAAACCACGGGGTGATTAACCCAAGATTATATTCTCTGTTAGAAGAATAGAAAGAACAAAATGGCACATGCCAATTAGGGCTCACTGCCTGAGCACACTACTCACAAGAGGCTCGTTGCCTACAAGAGACACACTGTCTACAAAGAAATAAGTATCACCTACTTGAACTAGAAAAATAGCATCTTCACCATGCTTGAATCAGTTCCATTTAAGCCCAATACTTCTGCTCTGCCTTTCGCTCTCCTCCATGCTACAACTCACTCCACTCCAAGACTCCTTTGAAATGACTTCGCAACCCCTTATTTATACAAGAAATCAACTTAGGAATAATCATCTAAGTCGGCAAACATCTATGAGAACATCCGCAAGATGTGTAACTCATCCAGTCAGCTAGTTTCAAGAAGAACACCATCATCCGGAGGTTATTCTTCAATTGCGAGCTCCAACTCCAATGCGGACCACCAATACAGGCTGGACATGATCTAAAAACCTTCACAAGATAGCCTAAAACACCAACAACATCCGCACTTCATCTGCTTACTGGAATCCTTCTGTCCTTCATCTGGAACATCAAGAACATAGTCTGTCATCACTGTCACAGAAGAACAGATGCTTCTGGACCTTCAAGCCATGAACCAAACTAGTTAACACTTCACAGAGACTTCCTCAACACTTCCTCAAATCCAAAGAATAGGACAATGCATTTCTGGATCTCACCGGACCTATCTGTGTTACTCTATCACCTCTGAACATCTACCGGAACCGGTTCTACTTGAGCGGCCATAACTTCTTCAGATCTTCATGCGGACCTCTGAAATCTTGACTGGAGTATTTTAAGACTCATATCTACAAACCCTTTGAACCGCAACCTCTGATAGTCATCTTAACTTGGATCTTTACCTTACTATCTTCACTGTTCTTTTCTGTTCCTGATATGACCAATTTTCTCAATATCCCCAGTACATAGTTCATCCAATCCTTGTCATTTCTATAACAGGAGTATGTTGATATCAATGACAACACCAATTAGACCCATACTTGCAATAGAACAATTGGTATTAGAGCCAAGTTCCTTGATACAGTCTAACATCTGAGGTAGATCTTGGAGTGGAACATATGAGAAATGAAGTACTGGTGGATGATAAGGATCCTCTGGAAGATGATGAAGATATGATGGCCCTTAATGCAGAAGATTGTGAAGTTGATTTTGAAGGAGAACTTAATTCTGCCTTAGAAGATCTGGAAGAAGCAAGGAGAGACAATGAAGAATATAAGGCCAAACTTAAAAAATCAAAAGAAACTATTGTCAATGTATGAAAGCTCAAATTGAAGAAGGTAAAAAGACTACAAATTGTCTAAATGCTAAGCTCAATGACAAATTAGTTGAATGCTCCAAACTTAAAGAAGAAATTGTCTTTCTGAGGAAAGAAATGGAGAAAGCAAAGGATCAGATAGAAAAGAGTCTAAAACTAAAGAAAAGCACCAATATCCTTGATGAGATAATCAGTAGTCAAAGACCTCTAAAGAATAAGGGCAGTATTGGATTTGAGAAAGGTCAGAGTTCTAAAATAGATATACTTTCAAAGGCATGTTTGAAATGAAAAAGGAAGAGCCCTACACTGAAGACTATGAAATGACTAAAGATGAGGAGCAGGAGTTGAATGATGATTTCATAAAGGTCGGTGATCAGAAGAAAGAATTCAAAAGATCTCCTCCTAGATGGGCTGCCAATCCCAGGTTCTCTCAATCCTTTTATGGTTACTATTACTCTTGCAACAAGTTTGGTCATAAGGCTATTGATTGTAGAACTAAGGCTAGAAGAAATGATTACATGAGGAAGAATTCATTTGTGCCTCCAAAACATGATGTTAGAATCTCTCATTCTGTTTATGGCTATTGTTATGCATGCAATAAGTTTACTCATAGGGCTATTGAGTGTAGAACTAAAGTAAGGAGAAATGGTATGACTCCATAATATAATGTTGTTTGCTACAAGTGCAACAAATTTGGGCATAAAGCTAGATTCTATAAAAGTGGTTCTAAGAAACCACTTGTTTAGCACAAGAAGATAAAGGAAATTGTGACTCAACAAAAGAAGGAAATGGTAAAGATATGGAGAAAGAAGTCAAAACAAGAAAATGAGAAGGAAGAATTTGTGCTTCTGCCTAGTGCAGAAGACTTCATTGTTGATTAAGAGAAGGCATAGGGTCAGGGGGAGCTAACTAGTGCATATCTATTCTTTCCCCCTAAATGTTAGTGGCCTCTACAAATGGAAGCTAAGCATACAAATGAGTTGGCATGAAATTGACAGATGAGGTTGTTGATAAGGAAAGATAGTTTCATTCCCCCAAATTTCCAAAACAAAATCTCAAGATGCGGAGGATTGCGGAATGTTTTTGGGTCTCTATGGATTTATAAACACTCCGACAGTAGTTTACCTAACCAGACAAAGGTGCATTAATTAATTGTGAAAAGTTAGGGCAAATGGAAACTACTTATGCAACATTTGCACAATCTAATCTCATTTGAAATCAAAGCATGTGCATCCAGGACTGAAAAGAAAAGAAGGCATTTAGAGTATTTGGAAATTTTGAGAAGAAAAGAGATAAAGAAGAAGCCCTAGAGACAGAACACAAAGGTATTTTTCAAGAGTTGTTATTTCATTAAACCCTAGTTTCTGAATTTGAAGAAGATTGAGATGGAAACTCCTCTATTAGTTGATGTCTCTGAGAAACCCATGCCAAAATATAAGAAATATCCATACAAGGCAATGGAGGTAGATAAGGAAGGGTCATTTTTAAACGTTCTGACATATGTTGTGTACACAGAAGATGTGAGGTTTTACATTCACTCCAAGCTGAATGAAATCAGTCATGTGAAGTTTTAAGAGCTTAGAGATCAACTCTTGGATGATGATGATAACAACAAACTAGAACATGCTAATGTGGGAACCAAACATCTAGATATATGGAAGGATTACCCTAATTTTTGTGATGAGCATGAATGGGTGAGGTATATATTGAGCAGAATTCATGATGAATTTATATATCTTAATAAGCCTTATAGGATTACTAAGGATGCAATTAGGGTTGTTACTAGGTTGTGTTCAACAGACCTATACAAGTGATGAAATCCATCAAAAACGAGGTCACAGATTTGACAGGTGCCAAATTTGACAAGAGGACCCTGACGGTAAATGACATAATAGATCCAAGTGTCTGGTATGCTACTATGGGCATTGCCTATAAAGTTTACTTCACAAACAGATGAGGGTCTGCTATTGGAACTGCAATTCATATAGCTTACCAAATGGTAAAGGAAGGAAAGGATTTTGACCTATGTGAGGTCATGAGAGAATAACTGTTGGAGAATGTGAAGAGGACAAAAGAAACATGATACAATTTCAAGTATGGTACCCTCATTATTTGTCTTTCTTTTTATTTCTTGAATGAATTACCTGGTTTTAAGGGGAAAGTCTGGCAACAACACCTTCATGTTGCTACACAAATTAAAAACCCTGTGAGAGGATTTGGGGATGCAAAGAACTACAGCACTATGTATTGGGGGTTCTTCAAAACCCTACAAACTGAAATGCAAGCCAGAGACAGAGTTCCCTCTAGCATTGTTCAGAAATATAAAGATCAAATCACCTTTCTTGTTGATAAGGATTATACCTACATGGAAGCGGTTTAGCCTAGGACTACATGGATCCCAAAATTGCCCTATGAGGTCTCCGCAGAAGAAATCAAGACCTATGTCAATATCCTTCTCAGCAAACTTAAAGATACAACTATAGAAGGATTTGGTACTTATGATGAAATAAGTGATAAGAAGAATAAAATAAGTGTGGAGGAGCACATTGAGAGCCACAAAGATGAATTGCATCAGAAGTGGGGTATCCCACCAAAATCTACTTCAGAAGCCCCTATGGAGGATCCACAACAAGCTCTTGAAAATCCACCAGTAGTACAAGGGCCAAGAAGGACTAGTAGGTCCACTTCTGAAGCTACAAATGCTCCACATCCTTCTAGATCTACACAAACTACCTCTACTAGAAGAAGTGTTGCTTCTGAGAACTTGGATCAAATGAAGACCATTGAGAAGAAGCATGCTAGGCAAAAGCAACCTGTCAAAAGAAAGAAGGTTAAGATAGAATAGATTGAAGAGGAAGAAGGAGGAGGAGAGGAAGGCACCTCTCAGCCAAAGAAGAAAGAGAAGAAATCTAGGCAAGATCCTCCAGTGGCACTTTCACATGAGCCTCTACAATTAGATGCAATCTTTAATGCAATTGTCATTATGGTATACTGAAGGATAGAGCAAAATTATATCTAGATGTGCCACCTGCAAATTAGAGCACCATAGAAAAGGCTATAGTGATGTATATGCTCAAATATAATGTGCCCTTTAATGACATTATTAAAAAGGTTCCAAAGAGCCTAGCTCAAGCTCTAAGGCAGAGAAGATAAAAAGTCATTGAAATGGATGAAGAGCTGAGGCAACAAGTTCTTGATAAGGCTAGGTCTTCTGTTTCTTAAGAAGAAAAAGATAGAATATCTCAAATGCAAGCTTAGGAGCTTAGGACAAAGCATAGAGTAGATGTCCTTATGAGCATAGAGAAAGATGATAGAGATAAGATTCAGAAAGAAATTGAAGAAGCGACAAACAAAATACTTGAAGGAATAAAAGTAGCTGAGAATGTGGAGAAACCAGAAGTTACTTCACTGCACAACATTGTTTCTCCACCACACAATGTTGCAACTCCTCTAATAACATAGAACAAGTTCAACAAGAGGAGAAAGAAGAGCAAGCTACACAAGAGGAGGAGCAAATAGCATAAGGTGAAGGAAATGTATCTCCTGATCATAATGTTGTGCATGATAGTCCTCCTCTAGAGAATACAGAGCAGCAGGGTAACCCTAACCAGCAAGAGGAGTAGGTAAATGTTGATTCAGGGGAGAGTTTAGAAAAGGGACAAGATACATCTTCATCCTCCTCTCTGGTTGATTCAATCAAGGAGTTTTTGGCTTAACAAATGCGAATCCAACTGGTAGTTACTCCACGACTATTACAATTGCATGTGCTTGATGGACAAGTTAACTTGTCTAGCATATCTCCTCTCCATAAGTTACAACTAGGAGATATATTGCAATCCACTGCAAGACAAGAGATTCTTCAACAACAAGTGGAAGGAGTTGAGTTATTAGAAGAGGCAATTAAAATAATTCAGGAGGAATTACCTGAGGCAAAAAGAGACCCATCTCTACCTCCTACATAGTAGATGAAGCTTATATTAGAATCTTTCAAAGCAGACTCTTCTTATTTAGAGAGGCAAGTAGAGCAAAAGATTATTGAGCAGATAAATAATAAAAGATTGGCTGATGCCACTGGGAGATGTGCTAATGCACACAATAAGATGCAGGAAAAGTAAAAAGCATTTAAAAATGTCTAGAGGATGCTAAAGTGATGTATCAATTTTGTTTGAATTGGCTAGCAACAACAAAAAGCATAAAGGATTAAATTGACTCTATTGAGTCACAAATCACTCAAGCAGCCAAAGTATATGATCTGGTGAAAGATAAAGATAGTGCTACAAGAGCACAAATAGAAAATCTCCATTCCCAGGTAAAGCAGCTTTTTGATCAAAGGGAGCAAATAAAAGGTGAAATTGGACAACTAAGAGAAGTAGTGAGTCTGAGGTTAGCTTCTTTGACTAGCATTTTGACAGAAGTAGAAAATGTTGTTCAAAAGGTAAAGGTGCTATCTACTTTGGAAGAAGTAGAAGAATTGTATATTTAGCTTGAAAGCCAGATGCACATTATGTTTTCTGCAAAGAAGAACTAGGATACAACTCTTGCCTAGTTGAAGGTAATTTACAAGAATGTTCTAGGTCTTCTAAGTAAATTGAAGACATGTTGAAGGTAAGACAAATTTTGATGATTGTATAGATATGTGGAGAATAAGATAAGAATAAATAGTTCTATTTTGAGTTGAACAAGGCACTCTGTATATATTGACTATGTATATCATAAGGAAGTTGGAGAATAGAGTTTTTACTACATCAGTTTTGGTGTGACGGAGGCTACTTCTTAGGGGGACTTGGATGATAAAAGATGATAAGGATTGCTTAGACAGGGAAAGCCTATACATTTGTTTGCCAATATAGAGGAAGACCGCTAGCCCTTTACCCTTGATGTCAAAGGGGGAGAAATTGCATATTAGGTTGGTGTTTCCATCAATGACAAAGGGGGAGACTATTGCATGTGTTGTCATTGATGTCAACAGGTTCTGATGCAGAAGGCACACTATTGTATGTGATGTCAAAGGAGCATATCAAAGGAGAAATGATGATTAGTATCATCTGTACACATTTGCATCAGTAAAGAAGAGAAGCAATGATGGAGTGATATTAGAGATCAGTATCATATGTACACAGTCATACCTTATCTTCTAAAGTTCATGTGTAAGTTCATGTTACCAATATTCTTGATGTGTTATGTTGAACTTTCTTTTATTTAGATGATATGAAGTCATGTGACTTGGCGCTGGATAAAGAAAATTGCAAAAAGTTTGAAGATATTTGGTTAAGTAAAGTTCAAGTCAGAAAAGGTGTCATAGGCTTAGAAAATGTACCTCATATCTCCGCAAATGAAGATATGGGCCTACAAATTGAAATGATAGTTTGTAAATGCTCTCAGGTATCTCTGATTCAAATTTGAGATCATGAAGTCTACTACAAAGTGTTTTAGAGTCAAAAGAGTGAAGGTAGTGTTGAAATAGAGTAGTTCCAGTCACAAAGGTTTAGGTGATTGCTCCACACTTCCCTGCAGATGAAGATATGACATTGCGGTTTGGAGAACAGGTAGATATGAGTAAACGTTATGCATGTTTCAAATTTCAAGTAATAATATGTACCGTAGAAGTTTCTCTGGTGTCAGTTGTGTGAAGACAATTCTTGTTGCTAGTTAAGGTAAGTAGAGGGAGTTAGTTAAAGCCACCGCACAATTGGTGTTTGGCTTTGCTGATGGAAAGACAAGCTCAATTGGTCATTTGGTATGCTCAGTTCAAGTTTCAAATATTTTTGTTTACTGCAAGTATGATCTTCAATACATTATTACATCAAAACCGTATAAGCAAAGTGTGTTAAGATATTAGCATCAAAGTTCAAGTGTTTGCGTCAGCATGAAATAGACTAAAATGATAAAAGGAGTGTATAGGGATGAATTGCAAGTCATATAATTCTTTTTGTGTGGTCCACATGATGTATTTTTGTCTCCTCCGGTACTGCTTTAGGTCTAGAGCTAAATGCAAGGAAGGATAAGTGTTTGTTGGACCGACTTGGTGTATTGAAGTGTTTGCGCCAAGTGTTTGGAAGTGTGCGCCAGCGTGGAAGAGTGTCCTAAGGTAAAATAGATCCTAATTATCTCTTGGTTTGGACCGCATTGGACTTCTACTTACTGCAAATGATTTGGGTGTTGACTTGTTATGGTTGGTGCAAGTTTCATGTTACACATTTCATCTTGGCCAACAAAGGAGAAAATTTTGAAGCTTGCAGAGGACATAAATGTAAGATCAAATTTGTTGAAGGGTAGTGAGTTATGTATGGTATGTGTTAGCAATAATAATGTACAAATAAACAAACCGCAGAAGCAGCTTTGATGATGAAAGGTGGAAAGGATCAATTTATGTAAAGAGATGTTGTTGCAAAGCTAATTGATGAAGTTGTGACAATAGAGAAGAGTATCTAAAAGTATTTTGATGCTGTGGAGTTTGGTATTGTGATTGTGCACAGGTGAGATAGTTGTGCAGAGTTTGGAAAGGTCAGCAGAAGGTTGAAGCAATCAGTGTTGTGAAAGAAGGATCTAAATTAAATAAGTGTTTTGTTGCAAAGGTTGTAGCCTCTTTCTGTAAGTGTTGTAGCACTGTAGGGAGTTGTAGCTTCCTTTGGTTGAAGCCATAAAAATTGTATCTCAGCCCAAGTTGTAGCTTCCTTTGGGTTGTAGCCCATAAATGTTAATGTAATCCTATTTTTATTTGTGAGGCTAGATTTGGACAGTAGATCCAAGCAGCTTTCTCACCATGGTTTTTCCCGTCTAAGGTTTTCCACGTAAATCTAGTGTTATAGTTGTGTGCTTATGTGTTCTCTCTATTTGCCATGGTTTAAATGTCTGCATTTGATTGAATACTGTTGGAAGAAAAGAATTTGATTAAGTACTGATCCACCCCCCCTCAGTATTTCTGTGTGTTCAACAATATAAAGGTACATCAAAATTATTGTTGGGTGGTTTATCAAAAACCATCCACCAACGATCCCAAAAATTCTGAGTAATACCCTGATGTGTACACCATTTGATTGAATACTTACGCTTATGGATATCAACATGCAATCCGGTTTTAGGGTTGACAAAATATTGGGCTAACATAGCTTTGGTAATGTCTAAATCTTTGACTTGGTCGTATGATAAACCATTAGAATATTTTGTCTTCTTCGCTTCTCGCCATTGCATAAATGATTCATGTTGGCTTGTGAGGGTTCAAACATGAGTAATAATTCCCTCTAAGCTCAATGTCATTGAAGACAATCGAGGGTGGCGGTGATAAACTTCTATAATCTTACTTATTTCATCAATATTTCTTTCAATTTGCTCTTAGATTGTTGGAGGGTTTGGTGGGGGAGAGCTTGGGTTTTAATGTTCTTCATCCATTTTACCTATTTCAAATTTAAAACATACAAATTTATGATTTAGAACAAAAAATTTTCATTTGATTTACAAAAAGAACAAAAAAGAGAAGAATTAGACTCTTACCTCTTTGAATTTGCCTCCTCCAAATCAAATATTCGTTCTTCTGTAATCAAATATCCATTACTCCCTCTCTACGTTTTGCAAGCCATGGGTTTTGCAAAACCTACCTGCCTTTTTTTCACTTTTTATGGTTTGCAAAATGGATATCTGTTTTGCAAAACGGACATTCATTTTAGGTTTCACAAAACGGATATCATTACCAACCCATAAAAAATTCAAAGAATCATTTCACGATTTTGGCTATGTAAAACGTGTTTTTTTCTCCTATTGCCACTATTTGGCCCGTGATGATCCTGCATTCACCCAAAAAAACCTTCAAATTTTGAGATTTTCAGAAGAAAAAAATAAAAGACTATAACACTTCAAAAGATTCTCTTTTCAACTATTTTCACCCATCCAATCATATTTACACAAGCAATGCCAAATTGGTTTGAAAATTAAAGCTCAAGGATGCATGAAAATTTTGAAAAAAAAAAAATAGAACAAGGTCCTCAATTTTAATAAGAAAATAGGGGCATGTTGTGGATGTCACAACACATACCTCCTCTGGTCTTGCACCTACTACTTCTGCCTTACTGTGTATAATGACCTCCGTTGAACTTGCGTAGGATGCCTCCCTTCTTGTGCCTCTTGTTGGGATGATGGTCAAGCCTCATGTTAGGCTGTTGGAAGCAGGATCCTCCCCTTGGGCCTCCTACTTGATGGAGGAGAATGGTAACATTTCATGGACACTTGCTTAGAAAAGAAGGAAAAGGCCTCCTAAAGTTGCAACCTTGCCCTCTTAATCTTAGTCGTAGGGATCAAAAGGTTGTAGAATGGGTTTGGAAACTGTTTGATTTTGTGTTAATGTTGGGTTTCAACATTATGTTTGCTTTGTGTTTTGTTTGTTGCTTGTTGCTTGATGGACATTATACTTTCGTAAAAGTATGGGCCCCTTTCAAAACCCTCCTTTTATCTTTTATTAGAAAAAAAAAACATCAAACTATTAAATAGCCAATAAACATAAAATGACATTAAAATATAAATTATTTTCATATATATATATATAAACAATTTAAGAATCTAAACAAATCGTCCATACCAAACGGTAAGAACATGAAGACCCGTAGGTGTTGGATAATTAGCCTCAACCTAACATTTATTTTATTTCGATGGCATTTATACAGTTAAAAGATTTAAACTGTTGCCCTTAATTTATTTGGTTGACTTTTATAATTTAAGATTGTTGGGATGAAGCATACAGGAGAACCCTGCTTGAGGTATGTATGTTTCAGGCATTTCAATATATATATCACAACCAGGTTCAAATCACCTCGTCTGAGTTAGAATAAAAATTTCTGTTTGAGTACTATCATCAGAAAGAGAAAGAAAGGGAATCCAAACCTTTTGATATATTTCAAGGAAACAACAGGACCAATCATTCCACTGAACAAATCTAAAATAATTAGAGTGGACTTTCACTGCATTAAAACAATTATTAGCAAACAGATAATCCAGTTGTCATCAATATAAATGCAAGTCTAGAAGGAATAATTAGCTGGAGGTCACAATGCCTTTTTCCAAATGGTTATGGTGTTGCTGCTTCGTAGCTATTCTGCTGGTACTAATGAAGGCTTCTGCTATTAGACTCACAGGTATTCTGTTGTATACTCGCGTTTCTGTGTTTAACTGTCTATGAATTTTGTTAGCATCAACGTTTTCGATTAGTGATCCATCATAAAGATGTAGAGAACTATCCTGTTGTGAGTTTGTTCATATGGATTGTATAAATTCGGCTGTTTTGATGGCTGAAAGTAAATAGTTCTCCATTAATGTATTACTTATTTGGAGCCCTCTTCCCACATAAACAACCCATTTTGATTCTAGTGATCACACAATGTGATCACTGTATGAGCTCTTCCATTTTGATTCTAGTAATGTATTGTGTATTCACATTTATTTGGGTCTGTTTGCATTGCAGAAGAGCATTTACAGGTGAGAATTGAGGGAGCAGTGGAGAAAAGCATGAGCGGTGAAGAAAGAAAACATCCCATGAAAACTGGTATCAAAAGGCGAATGAGGCGGCCGCCGTCTCCAGAAGCTAACTCATGGAGATCCCAAAAGTCTGATCGTGGATTACCACATGACTAAATTGGTGTTAACTATTCTTTTTAATGGCTGCTTTAGATGGTATGCTTTTCTTTTGAGATTAAGTAATAAATGTCCATTGCTTTCATGGAACTGAAACTCACCCAGTGTAAATTGGGTAGAAGTTCAAGAATTCAAGCACAGTTCAAATTAGGGACAAGAGTTATCAATGAGAATAAATATGTTTTTTTTTTCTTTTTTAAAATGTTTTTTCTGTAGAAATGTTATTATAGAATCAGAGGTAAGGATGCAATTTTTGTTCTACTTCTTTCAATTTCTGTATTTGAAAAATGAAATCCTGTCAAATTTCCTTTCAGTCTTTAAAAAAGAAGCATTGTAATGTTCCTTCTTAAAATCCTGTCAAATTTCTTCTTCAGTCTTTAAAAAAGAAGCGTTGTAATGTTCCTTCTTATTTTTGCAAGTTAACAACCAGTCTTAATATTTTTTTGGATGTATGATGCATTTAATATTGTACTTAAGCTGTTAGGATAGATTAGAGTTGAAAATTGTTATTAGTTGTACATACATTTTTCTGTATGTAAAATTGTAGGAAAATAAAGTTGTAAAGAAAATGAAAGCTATCTTCCATTAAATTTGAGGGTAATTTAATTAATTAAATACCAATAATAATTAATTTTAGGAATAAAAGTCGAGATAAGTAATTATCTGAAATAACTATTCAAAATTTAAATTATAAATAATGATATTTAGTTTTTATTTTGATTTTGACTTGATTCCTTAAATGTTTTAAACTATTTTCTTTTGAATTAATAAATTAAATGATGTCAAATAAACAAAAAAAATTACTATCAAAACTTTTTGTTTTATTATGGAACTTATTTTTACTAGAAAGGAACTACTCTATAAGACTACAAGATCATGCCTGCCTTTTTGCATGGATCTAAACTATAATTGTAAATACGAATTTTTTAAAATCTCAAATTAGAAAACTGCTCACATTAATGCTTATAACTTATATAAAAATTTTGGTACCTAGAAATGAGTTTGCAAATGATTAGGAATATTTCTTTTTTGTCAAATTCATGTATACCAATTTAATTTAGCTAGATACAATGATCAAAGACAAAAATCAATCATGTCCTAAGATGTTATGCAAATATCAATGTTCTAAAGATGATGTACTCAATAGGCTTTTCTTGCTAGGTGCTTGATGTGTTCTAAAAATGTTCACTACCCAATCTTCCAAATGAATAAGGGTTTGTCCTTAAATACAACACTCTAGTGTGCAATTCAAATGTGTCAATCTTAAAGTCATCCCATAATGACTAAATAGAGAGAAACATCTAAGCCCAATATTTAAAATTTGAAAATGAAAAACTAGGTTTATTTCCACAAATTTTTGAACTAACTTAGGTCAATTCCACACTTCATGAATATGAACCAAGGTTGTGAGTGGATATATCATAAATTGATTTGGGTCCCTATGAATGAGTGTAGATTGAATGAAGTTAGGTTTGTGTTATTTTCCTTCCTCCATGTGAAATACATTGTTTTGCATGTACTACTCATTGCATTAGGGGCAAACAAGTCAAAGTGAATCTAAAACAAAGGGGAAAAGTGCAAGGTACGTGATTTCCATCATTACATTTTGCCCCCACTTTGACTTGCATGTAATTTACATGAAGGTGCATGTAAAAGTAAAACAAGTAGCCAACATGAAAGTAAATAACAAGAACTCATATAAAGGATATAAATGACAATAATTCTAAGATAGCACTGAGCACTCCACGTTGAAACCTGCAAACACAAATGAAAAAGATATAAGAGTAGAATCTATCAAAAGCATCTAAAATAAGCATAAACATAAATGCTAATCTATCCATGAATGAAAAACATGAAAGTAAAAATCTACCCAAGATGAAGATAGGTACTGCTAAGGGGCAATGGATAAGCTACTACCATGAAGCAGTTAATAAAATGTGACTTGAAGCAATCATGATTGTCATGACCATGATCTAATTATTACAACATAGTCATCAAAGAGTGTTAGTGATAATGCATGCATGCCCCTTCAATTAGTTGTATGCATAGAGTGTAATTAATTGGGGGGAAAGGATAAAACATATATATCAAATGATCTAATCAAGCAAGCCCAAATAAGTAGGAATATATAGATATCATCATGTCTCAAACATATAGAATGATAGAAAAGAAGAATCCCCCAATGTATCTTTTAATGTTGCCCCCAAATAGGGCTAGATGTAAATAGCCATAAATGCTAGGTAAGGATCATGTAAGGACAAACAAGTGTGAGATATCAATATGAAACATGTTGGCATAAAAATATTTAATCATGTGAGAGCTATAAGATGTAATCTTAATACTCAGAAGAACCTAGAAGTATAATTTGCCAATGACTTGTTGTCCACTATATATGTAAAGTATCTCAAAATTGATGTACAAGCATTAGAAATAGAAATAAATGTATGGAAATTCTCACAATAGATCATAATCGATATAGGTTGATAATAATTAATTGAAATAAATGGAAATAATGTAGAAGTAAATAACTAAATAAGAATTGTAGAATATATAGAAATCAACACATTACAATATACATGTGGGAAAAACCCTTTTAGGTTAAAAAAATCCCACAAAGCATCATTCATTAATAAAGAAAATTACATCAATATTTGTGTAAAAAACACACTAAGAACTTACCTTCCTTTCTTCTAATGGCCTCACAAGATCTTATAGATCTATGCATAACTCTCATATTCTGCAATTGACTCTTGCACATACCAATGTATATGCAAATCATCCGATGAATACATTTACAATATATTTTTTACTAGTTAAGGTAAACCCCAAATAGGGTGCTTGATATGTTTCTCAACCGTACATGTAGGGGTTGGTGACTCAGAGACTTGTCACCAAATAACCAAATTAAGGATATTTTAAGTTAATTAATAATATATAATTAACATTTATAAAGAAACACTTTATAAATCACCCCTTGCTTAATATGATTAATGCTATATTTTATATTATAAGGCTAAGCCTTATAAGTTAGAGCCTTATATATGTTGTTTAGGCCCACTTATGTAAAGTGTGGACCCCTAATAAACATTATGCTATAATACTCCCCTTAATGTTTATAAGGGGTTAATGTTACCAATTTTTTAAAAAAATAAAAGATAAAGCCTTGCAATAGCACAACACTTCTTTGACTGCAAGTGACCACATACACACCTCTCCAAGTTTAAAAACATCATGTGGACCACAGAGAGACTCCAAAGCATCCACACATCTTTCCAAAATATTCAGCATCATCATAATCTTCTGCAATACTATCGCAACCATCTGAAACAAAGAATGTCTTCATTTTGCAAATCAAGATACATTAATATAGAACTCCAATAAAAGAACTGAGTTTGCAGAGAAATCCAACACTAGAAACTTCCAAGGAAGGTAGATAGAGATAATTTAAGCACGTTCCTAGATCAGTAAAACAAGAAACCTTAATGCAGAGAAATGTGGAGCAATCTCATTTCTCCCAAACAATCTTCTACACCAACAAACACTCTGTCAAACACATCTTCCACTGATGCATGATCTAGAACCTGAAACTCTGGATATAACACCTCTAATCAACACTTCCAAATCACACAAGCATATCTTCAACTATGAAGAAATGTGGAGCACAACATTGAACATACCTCTGTCACAATGCACACCTTATTAATTCAAATTTTCTCAAAAGCACTTGGAAACCAAGTGAACCATCTGTTGGAGGTTGACATCAATGACAACACCAATAAGCTTCCAACATCAATTGAGTGTGTCAAGATTCTCAAATTGAGTTTCAAATATAAGCAAATCATCGTGTTGAAATCTTCAAGTGTCCAATTAGTCTCAGGGAAAGTGAGTTCTCTTAAAAAGTAAAATTTTCTAAGTCAAGAGTTGAAAATTTCCCTTAGGCAAAGTTCTATGTTTTTCACGTAGTTGTGTAGTTTTACCTAATTACAGAAAAACTTTGAAAGTTTGCATGTTTGTTCTTTGTCAAAGATCTAGAATTTTCATGTAACCTTGTAGCATTTACTCACTTGCACAAAATGTTTAAAATCCACATGTTTTATACAAGATGGAGATGTAGAATTCTCATGTAATCATGCAAATATTACATTCTTATTAAAATATCTAAATGTATGCTTATTACGAATGCACCAAAGATCTAAACTTCCCTTGTGATTTTGTATCCATTACACATATCCACAAAATGTCTAAAAGTTTGCTTTGCATGTAAATGATAGAGATCTAGACTTTCCTTGCACATCTACATCAAAACTTTGGATGTCTACAACACTCTATTCTATGAGGTTTTGAATCGAATCTACAAGCTACATGACTACATAAATTTACCAAAAGTCTAATTCTTATGTAATCTCTATAAAATTCACATGTATTGCCTATACATGTGCTTGAAACTTATAAAACTTTTCACCTCTCCACCATTTACAACACATTTTCTTGTTGTCCTTCATGCTCTACATGTATCTTTCCTTCTGAATCTCTACAAAGCATTACCTCCAAATTAAATGGATTATATAGATATATAATTATCAACTTCATAACGAGAACTTAAATTTGAGCTAGAGTATTAAGATTTTGGTGCTTTTGAAATTTATTTGTGGGATTTTTAGCTAGATTCATAGCCATAATGAGTGGGATTTCTTCATTCAAATTTGCTACTTCATATCCTTCTAGGTGCCCTATGTTGCACTCTCTTGAATCTTTGAATTTTATATCACATTTATGTTTGAAATTGAAACTAGGGTTCATCTACAAAACATAAGTTTTTCTAAGCATTTCAAATTTTTCCTCATTTTAGATTTTCCAAATGATCTTTCAACCCTAGTTTAGTTTCATGATAGCCTCAAAATACTACTTGAATCTTACTTATTAAAAATCTAGACTTTTTTGGTAAGCTTAAATAGTTATTACATTATTGCAAAAAATACCCAAAACCCTGAATAACCCATTATTCTAGGCTTTATAGACTTTTATTGCACTTGCATAAGTCTTACTCGGTTATGAAGAAACTCTAGAATCTTGCTTCCTCATAATCTTTAGAATTTTCAAACTTAAAGTTTACAACCTTGCATCCTTGCATTAAAACTCTAGAATCCTACTTTGTCTTAGTTAGACTTTTTGGATTTCCTTGCAATCCCACATAGCTATATATAAAGTTTGAAACCTCTCTTTACATTCCTCTATAGAGTTGTGGACTTTTCTTTCAATTCTGTAGCAGTTACAAACCTACATAAAAACCCTAAAAGTCTACCAAAACACATTCCAAGATATTTCTTTAGTCTCTTCACATCTAAGGAGTTTGTGAACTTATGTCATCCCTAACCAAAAAGAAGTACGATTTCAAAGGAGTGGTCCCTCCCTTTAAAATTATTTTAGAGGTTTAACAAATTTCTAATATAGATTTAGGTCATGTAAGCTTGGACTTGAGTTCCATAAAAGTATAAAGCAAATACAAAAAATAAACACCATGGCTATGCACCATGAAAATAGTGGTCGCATCCAAGTAGTTTCCTTTCCCATTCCTATTCAATCCCCAAAATTAGTCATGTGTAATGTTCCCATTTTCCAAATGATCATCTAGTGAGGTCCACTAGCCTATTTTTATTCCCACAGGCTAAGTTGAGAGATATAAGGGAATAATTTGATTAAATAAATTTAATAAATAATACTAAGTCATTTTTGGGTTATTTATATTTAATTAATTAGTTGGGCCTATTTTTATTATAAAAGTGACTTGGAGAAAGGAAAGTCAGTTAAGTGAAACTTGGAGAAAGGAATGTCAGTTAAGTGAAACTAATTTTAAAGTCACTTGGAGAAAGGAAAGAAGTAACATTATAAAATATAATAAAATATCAAATAAATTTTTATTTTATTATGGATGTCAAAAAAGAATTAAAATTGGAAAAATGGAGTGGACCTCTTGGAGGCTTTATAAGGAGGTCATTTGGAGTTCATTTCATCGTATTGTCATTTTATTAATTGCATATTGGAGAGTTTCCTTTCTGCTGCAACTTCTAGTTTAGCTTGTTCTAAGGATGAAAACCCTTAGACATTTGTGGTTTGGATGAAAACCCAACACAACTTGAGAGGTGAATCCATTCAAGGTTTGCTATAGAGCTTATTTGCAGGTTTTTGGCATCAATTGGAGCTTCAAGGAGGACATTATTTCTGCAGGTTTATATCAACTATGGGTGGCTAGGGTTTGGACACCAAAATGATGACATTTGTCCAAATTGTTGGAATAGGTGTGTTGTATACCTTGCATAACATTGGTATTATTTTATTATGTAAAATAAATATTTATCTGTGATGTATCCATGTGATGTGTTTATCCACATTAAATATTGAATTGGTGCCACTTGTAATCATTGTATGTAACATTGGGTTAATTATTTTATGTGTGTGGGACACATAGAGTAATTAATTATTTATTTGTAATTATTTAATTATTGGGAAAACTTAGTACCAATAACTAAATGTGGGAGCCAATGGTTTTGTAGACTCATGGTTTTGGGGAAGATAGTTTTATCATAGCACATATTGTATTTGTGTGAGCTTATCTCTATAAAAGAAAACACATAGGTAGTTGTTGAGGTTGAGTTGATTGTTTAGCTTGTTGGCTTTAGTTGGGTTTTGATTGAGCATCTCTTGTAGGTTGCATTTGTGAGTGTTTGAAGCATGGAATTTGATGTGTGGTTACATGCTTGTTCACATGGAGTGCAAATAAAGAGCTTGATGCTTCAAGGTATTCATTATGTATTGTAATCTTTATTGCTAAATAATACATGAGAGATGGATGCTTTTGGAGGCTAGATTTTTCCCTCATGGAGGGTTTTCCAAGGGTATATCTTGTGTCACCATTGATGGTATGATTGTCTATTTCTTTTGCATATGGATTTCTTATTATTGTTGCATATTAATCTATCATTGGGTTATGAGGAATTAGTCTTTATGGCTGCATATTTCTAACACAAATATCATTTTGGAATTGAGGTGATTTGAAGACAATATATTTTTGGTTGCTAATGGTTTGAGTTTCATTGACACCTAGAGGAGGATCACTACCCTAGAGAGGGAAGATTGTTGCTATTTTGTGGGCACACTACAGGCCGTACAAGTTAGGGTTGATATGAAAGAGTTTGCATGGATCAATGAAGGAGATATCGAGGCCAAGAAAGGGTTATTTGATTGGCATTGAAGGTTTCAAACCCTAAGAGCATCATCAAGGGTAGTTTGCAGCCTTAATGAAGCTGATTCCACCATTGTTTGGATAGTTGATTATTATCAGACTTTCCTAGGTTGCTACAATAGTATTTATATTGTATTTGGTACCCATTTCATGCATGTAATAAGGTGGATCAGCCTGGGTATGTTTATTTGATGTTCCCATTTCAAATATTTAATTTGAATAGGCATTGTATTCATTGTTACAGTCTAAATCAGACCTAATAAACATTGTAATCAGGCCTGATATGAAGGAAATAAAAGCATATTTGGTGTTGGTATTTTAATTTTTATGCATGCAAATTATTTGGTTATGTTTCCTATATATTGGCACATATATTTTCAATTAAAACCATCTAAAACAAGCATCAAAACCAAACACAAAACTCAAAAATTAGAATATAGCACGGCATTACATGACAAGTATTTGACAAAATGTCAAACTACCAAAACTAAAAATTCAAGACAAAACTAGACAGGGTTCTTACATCATGACATGTGCAATTTTCTATAACCTAGAGACCAAGGAAATTAGGAATTCAAAATATCAAGTTGTCCTCCAAATAATTCTTGAATACATAGAAGAAATGTTGAAATTTACAAATCATATAAATATGCAAGTATAACAATTAATTCATTGAGGTCATTCTTTAAAGAAAATGCATATCAATGTATGAGAATAATTAACAAAAATGGCTAAAAAGGGAAAGAACCTCTACAACTAGACTTCCTAAGCTGCTTCACAAGAGTGAGTTTAATGAAGATATCAATGATATAATAACCTTGTTGAATTAGGTCCTTGGCAATTCAAATGTGAAAGAGTTTCATCTTTGGATGCTTTAGTTCATTACTAGGATTCTAGAAGGAAAGGAATACATTGACTGAGCAACCTTAATTAGAAATAATCTACATAACCAACTAGTTGAAGTAAAAAAATAAAAATGATTTTTATATGACTTCATACTTGGTATATTTCATTTCCAAGAGAGAAATTTATCCTAGGTTGAAAAGAGAAGGAAACATGGACATTGGATAGAAGAAGATATATGAGCATTATCCTCAACTTGAATTGAAAGAAAGCCAAATGTACTATAGAAGGATAAATTATGCATTTGTATTCTTCATCATACGAATGCTAGAAAATGATCGTAACAACATATGTATATGGAGGTCATTGTTGCAATTACTTCATGCGGAGTTGGTTTATATTTAATTTCCTACTTTATCATACATCAAGGTTGGTGGATTCACTGAGGCCCATATAAGTTTCCTAACTATGTCAATGATAACTTATATTGCTAGAGTTAAGAATTAGTTGTTGTTCATAAACTTATTTTAAGTTAAAATAAACCAGGCATTCAATTTCCTATTTCTATTGGTAGATATACATGTCCTTCCATAAATTTTAAGGGTGTAAAGATAGAGATGGCTTCAATTAATTTGCATTTGTTTTAACTGGGATCGTCATTTGATCCTAGAGGGCACATGAAGAGGTTATTAGGATTTTCCTACGCACATAAGCCAAGCCCTTAATATTTTTTGATAGATTGTGATGACAAACATGAGGTTCACAAAACAAACATCTCAAGGTTAACAATTTTTTAGATCAAATACTTTGGAGTACCTAAAGATATCTTAGATGATACCAATGTTGTGGACCTACTCAATGAACAACACCATATTTTAATTAGTGAATCCCAAGGATCGATTGGTCATTAAAAGAGCACAAGTAAAATGAAGCTTGAGAACTAAGTAGGTAATCAAAAGAACCATAACATGGCTCAAGATGAAAATCAAAGAGCCCAAGGAATCAAGAGGAGAATCATCCAAAAAGAGGAAAAAGATGAAAGAGATTCACAATAAAAAGAAAATTCCCTTTAGATCTATAGCCCAAACAACTCAAGCACCTTTGGAGAGAGCAATGAATAATAAAGGTTTGTAATATTAATCTCCAATTGAATTAGAGAAGTTGGTGAGGAAGAAGTAACCAAAAGTTAAGATTGTGTTTTTGGGAAAGGCCAAGAAGGTGAGAATGTTCAAAATCCAAGTACATCTTCTTCTCTAAAGTCACCTCCTCCTGCTCAAAAAGGCTCATCTCCAATCAGGGTATCTTTTTCCCCTTCTAAGGAGTCTTCACCAATGCACAAGTCCCCTTTTCCTCCTATGAATCCTCCTTCTCTAGCTTAGGGATCAAGAGATAGTTAAGGCAATAGACATTTATATTGCAAGAGATGTACGCTATAAGTATTTTGACAATTCTGATCAAGAGGTGGTTAAGGAAATACTAGACAAGTTCAACTTGTATTAGTAGAGAAGTCAAATGTTAGAGAAAGAGACCATTGGTGATGGATTAAAATAATAAGAGGAAGCTCTTTAATCAAAGTTGGTGACACTTAGATACAAGTCAATTTTAAGCTGGAATGTAGCATTTAAATATAGATTTTAAATTAAAATATTTGTAATGACTATAGTTTAGACCTAGAATTTGTACAGTCATGTAAAGAGTTTTATTTTAGTTTTAATTTGTATAAATTCCTAACTGAGTTAGTTGAGTGTTTATGAAAGAGGCACAAATATTTGTCTATATATTTGTGAAGTGAACATTGAGAAAAGATATTTCACAATTTTGGAAAGGGTTATATGGGAAGAGCAAAAAGACTAAAAATTTTCAATTCTAGAAAATAATAAAGTTATAGATCAAAACTCTGAGACTCATATGTGCTTGCATTGTATCATTTCTTAAGTTAGATCAACAAAGTCATCTTGGAATAAATCATCCTCCTCATAGTCATCAAATTAATGTATGTCACCTTCTTCATAGTATTCAGCAACTCCATCATTTAGGAAGTCACTTTCCTTGGATATGCCTGCTGCAACAACATAATTTGAAGGATCATGAGACAAGAAACACACATCATACCAAAAAGTATCATCTTGCATATTCACATGGTCTTTTCTTAGAGGGTTAGGAGTGTTGTCATCTCGTGTTGTTAGGTTTCCTTACCTTGGAGCAACCTGCTTATCCACATTTCCCAATTTCTTTGACCAATCATAATTATATGGAAAGTTATGAAGTCTCTACCCCTCATTGAAATGAGTAGAAATTTTTTTAGGAGGCAAACCTTTCTCATTCCTTGCAACTCTATAGGATAAATCTTTCACTACAACATTAATTTGTCTAACTTATCTTCACAGTGATAGGTTTGTTTGAAGTTGTTACATCTGGTTTTAGGATTTTCACATCGTCTCTTTTGACATGTTTCCTAAATGCCCTCGTGTTTCTTTCCATATTGATTGCTATGATGTAGGCCTCTCTCAAGGTTTGAGGATTTTTGTCACCTAAACAATATCCCAACTTTGCATCAAAGGCTCCATGGTAGAGGACCAAGCACATTGACACATTTGGTCTAAGATTGGGAGGAACCTTTCTTGTTGTCATCAAAAACCTATTGTTAAATTCAGCTATAGTTTCATTTAATCCTTTCTTGATTGTTGTCAATTCATGAATGACAAACTTGGGGTCTATTATGTCTCCATACTGCAGTCTGAACACTCTCATGAACTCGTCCCAAGAATCAGTGTTGTTGTTCAGTAAGATCTTGTACCATTCCTTAGTGGACTTTCTTCTAGAGACTGCACAAAAAGTTTCATCATGACATCCTCATCCTCTATCTCATGTTCATCAGTTATATTGATAATTCTCTTTAGGTGTTCTTCCCCAGTGACAACATTGTTCCCTTGGAAATTAAGCACTTTACCCCTGATTTCATTTGGAATTGGATTGGGGTAATCCAAGATACCATAAAAGTCTAGCTGGGTATACCTTTCTAATCCTAGGGGATGTCTTGGTGGTGAAAATCTTTGAGCATGTCTCCTATTAGGAGCTCTCATATTTTGTCAAGATTACCTTGTTGATTTGTTGATAATTTCCTGCAAGTCTATTAGGAACATTTTGGGGTTGAAGAGGAGGTTGTGGCATATTTTGTTGTTGTGCATTTTGTGCCAACTAAGCTTATTGTAATTCAATTTGAGCTTACAGCTCTCTTTGTATCTATCTAAGATGATCCAATAAGTCTAGCCTTTCATTTATCTCCCTTTCTCTACGCTCATTCTCTACCTGTGTGGCAGCATCAATGATGAGTCTTGAAATTGTCATAGTTTCCCTATTTAAGTTTTATATTTCTCAAAGACATTCTTAGACTTTATGTTCACCTTTAAGTTTGAAAGCTCACTTGAGAATGGTATATGATATGATAATGAATGATTGTGTGTGTTAATGATTGTTTTCATAGTATAGTAGCAATTTATGTTAGTTATGGTAGTTTATGATGTGAAAATATTGTAGAATGAAACTAACCTTTATGCAGCAAGGAAGTAGTCACCTGCAGCAGAGGTTGTTTATGAACCTGCGACCAAAGGAGAAACTACCCAA
The DNA here is from genome assembly GCA_027924645.1 of Cunninghamia lanceolata. Classification (NCBI taxonomy): domain Eukaryota; kingdom Viridiplantae; phylum Streptophyta; class Pinopsida; order Cupressales; family Cupressaceae; genus Cunninghamia; species Cunninghamia lanceolata. The sequence goes on along the minus strand of BSBN01000635.1, from coordinate 11,551,283 downwards.
ATTTAAACCTGATTTGGTTTAGCCATAAACTATTCCACTCACCAACGGTTTTTCTAAATAATAGTAAAGACATGCAAAAAATAAGAAGAATTTATAGCATCAATAGGTCATGGTTAATAATTACATGATTATGCTTTGGTCTGTGTGTTCCTATGATCTACTTTTGTCTTCTTTATAATGGATAGGCAGAGTCATAGTAGGACTATGCTATTTGAACAATCTTTGTATAAATTAGTTTCCTAATTCTATTTTTACTAGAATAGGAATAAGTCCTCTTCCTATGTTTGTGGGAAGAGTTGACATGTGCGGTTAAAGGTTGTCTAGAGTCCAAATTAATTAGGGGATTTAGATCATGTCTATATATGTGATAGATTTTGTATGTGACAGAGATCTAGAAGAATTGTGGTTATGAACACTTTGTTATCAACATTTGTATTACTTTTCATAAATCGATAAAGTTAATCAAACCCAGTCAATGCGTGGATTGTCTAGTTAAGATTTGATTTAGATTTTGTGAGGTTACAGTCACCCAAGCAAGGGCCACTTGAGATAATTGTAGTTCTCTGTTAATTTAGGTTGTTAATGGTTTATCAATTGTCATGACTTGTTAAATTAGATTGTTATTAATTGTAATCACTTATTTGATTTAGATTGTTATCAGTTATAATCAATTGTTCATAAACAACAACCTTGCATAGTTGAAATAGCATTTACTTACAACCTAATAGAATTACCTGTAGCTTCTGTAGACACCTAAAAATGCCTTGACCCCGCAAGCCACTTTCCCATATCCTTGCATCACTAACTCCCCTCTCGCCAAATTAATTAAATAAAATCAATCTATTTAATTAATTTATCCTAACCATTCATCCTAATCATTCACCTGTAATAAACTAATTAAATTAATTTATTGTTATACCTTAACCATTGTCAACAATTAATAAAATAAATATCCCAATACTTATTTAATTAATTCTCCTTATCCCCTAACCTAGATTAATTAAATAATATACACTCTTGACCCAAATTAATTAAGTGAACCCTTGCTTAATTAATCCAAACCACTAATTAACCCCTCTACTAATTTCCAACAGCCATATTAATTAAGTTAATCACTTAATTAATAACCTAAACCTCTATTATCCCATCTTCCCACACCCTTGGAATAAAAACATTTTTTTATTCAAATGGAGTGACATGTGTCTCCACCTCACCTTTCATATTTCATGCAAGAGCATTTTTAATATAAAATGCTCACACATGTCTTTGCCAAAAGCATGCATGAGTCATTTCTCATCTCACTCACCCATAAACTTCAATTTTTTATTACACCTATTGATGATGATGTTAGTCATACCAACAATGATAAAAAAATCACAAAGCAAACCTTTATCTTCTTGAAGAATACAATCAATTTAGGATGAATTGATGATTCCAAGTCTCTATTGATTAGAACATGATCTTCTGATAATCTCTCAGTCGGTTTGATGTGAATTGTTATTTTCCATGTTGGGGCCTTATGCTTGAATTTAAAGTAATTTGTCTCCAAATATGCAGATATTTGTTCTGTTCCACCTGTTATGTGTAAATCTCAACAAATTGATGTTAAATCTTACAAAATCTAACCAGATCATGCATATATTTATGTTAAGTTTGATCAATTCTTCTGATCTTCATTCTAGTTAAGATTGATTATGATTATTTTGATAACTTTGATTAGTTATTCTAAAACTATCTCCAATTTACTTGAATTTGAACTAACATGTACTTGATTTTGCTTCTACGTTATGAATTTTGTTAAATAATGTGCCTATAATTAGATATTTCTATGATCTTTACCATTATTTGTGATTGTTTGTATGATATTTGCAATTCTACATATAATTTGTTCAAATATATGCATATGATATTCATGTATTTACGGATGTCAGCATATTTTAAGTTCTTCTTTTCATTTTCAGTATTTTGCAGTTTGATGATGATGATTTAATGAAATTTAAAGAAATTGAAATGAAATCCTAAGATTATTTAAAGTGAGTGAGTCTTTGATAGTTGGTCCATATGCACAATTTACCATTTCATAAAATAGAGATGAAATCAAACCATGTGTTTCTAGGTCATTCCACAACTTCACACAGTCGATGCTAATCTTTAGAGATAAAAGAATGACAGCAATATCCACCAATTAACATGCACTCCAAGGGATGCAACATATCACAGTGAAATATCAAGATGACATTCGCAAAAGATTACTTAGAATTTATGATTAGTTGTAATTTGTATCTCTATTTCATTCAACGTTCAAAAGTATGCATATCTATAATCAGTCTTGAGAAAGAACCATGACATTTAACAATTCAGTATCAATTAAGCTCCTAATAAAATACAAGTAGCAATCCACCTCCTTTTATAGAATAAGGAGAGGAAGCAGTTAGAATTGATCCAACAATCAAGATCTATTCATGATAATCAATGGTCTACATTGCTTTGACTAAGTCAACAACCCAAAACATGTGGCACAAGTTGCCAATTGGCAACCATCTGGTAGAATACAATTGACATGAACAAATATCCTCTGAATCTTGGATTAGTTCAATACGACCTCTTCACCTCCCATTCTCATTCGGGCTCTTCATCAGTAGATGGCTCATCCTCTATTACTCTACATCTAGTTCCTTGAATAAGCGCATATGCTTGGATAGCCTTTTCTATCTCTACAATATCTACCACCTTAACCTTCTTTACTGCATGTTCATGTGCCTTCAATTGCTCTTGTAGAGATATCCACTGGTTTGTTCTACTATCCAGCTCTTCTTTATACTTCTCTATTTTGGCCTTCATCCTCATGGCTTTATCAATTGTATCCTCAGAAAAATGCTTGATAGGGTCCTCTTCTACTAGCTTGAAAATCTTTGAATGCTTTTGTAGCAAAGTCCTCATCCTAGTTCTCTACCTTTCCTTCTACTTCGCCCTCAAGGGCTTCCATTATTTCAATCTCTTATGCCAATAGATCCTGAATTTTCATACTAATTATATCCGTAGCTTTAGAATTTCATCTCCTCAAGATATCCACCTCAAATCTTACATCTTCATACCAGTCATCCAACTGAGGCAACGTCTGATATATCATGACATTCCTTGTTATGAGGATGTTTGTATCTGTTTTCCTCATACTCTTAAGGGTGGACAGATGTTTGTCACTCTTTATTAGTCTTTGGCTGACATCCTTCTTCACCTTGTCTGCCTTCCCTTTCAAATTGCTCAACAATTCCTAGTTGGATAATGAAATATTTATTATTTGTTCTCCATCAGCCAAGAATTTATTGAACCAATTGTCCATTATTTGTGCATGGTACTTTTGCACATCCAGAGCAGCTATCTCCTCTTGGGATACTAATGTCAAGGATGCATCCTCTGTAATTTGAATATTGGTTGGTGCAAACAACCCTAGATCACAAAAGCCTATAATTGGGCTACTTGTGCCTTATACATCCACTTCTTGGCCTTAGCCTTCTTTATTCTGGCCTCAACAGCATCTATATGATCCCTTAAACCCTAGATCTCCTGCTCATTAGTAGCATGGCCTAAATCAATGGTGGTTACTTGAAACTCCTCAAGCCTTATTTCTCCTTTGGCCTTGTTCACCATGGGCATAGCTATTTGAGCTATCCTTTTCCCTGTAGCTACATCTTCCCTTATTGTCAAGACTTTCCTTGCCCTCCTCTATCTAGTTGGGTCCAATGTAAATAGTGATTTGAAATCAAAGGGCTCAGTCTCTTTTTGTGGATGTTCCACTTGAGATGACATCCATGAGAATGCAGTTGATTGTGACCCTCGTTGGTCTGGTTGCTCAATTTGAGCATCCTGTATCTCTTTGTTCTTATTAACTCTGTCATCACCAACAAGATCCTGTACATTTTCTTGTTGTCTTCCATCCTAATCTTGCTATGATGGGATGGCTTTAGGACTCTCTGTTTATTGATCCTTATTCTGATCATCATGGACCTTTTCTTGCTCAGGCATAGGCTGCTCCAAATGAGATGTATCTACTAGTTCCTCATGAACCTTATTATCACTATGCATATCCTGGGCCATTTCTTCTTGGATATTTTCTATCTGAATATTCTCAGGCCCCTGTGTCTGGTCTTCCTGATGAAATGTTTGCAATTGTTGTCCTTTTTCACCCTCATTAGTCTTATCTTCTGCATTGGTGATTGACCCTAACACTATCTCTTGCTCAGATTTATCCACCAAGATATCCTTTTGTGACCCTTCATTTTGGGCATCTTTATATGTGTTATCAATATCCATAGGGATATTCTACTCTAGCCCATTATCATGTTTATCAGTTTCCTCTTCTTGCTCCCCATCCTTGGGCTAATATGTCAGATCAATTACTTTGGGGCTTGTGACTGTATCAATAAGAATATCCAGGGCCCCCATTTGCACTTCCACCTCTAGAGACTCTTCCCTATCAATATTTTTATCTTGCATTTTTGTATCTTTGCTCCCAACTATAGATTCTGAGTGGTGGAGTAGAGTCTCAATTGGATGATTAGTCACATATGTGACTACATCATCATCAGTCAAATAGACTGTTGCACTCAATGGAAGAGGCTTATTTATTTCTCTCTACAATGCTTTATTAATGGTTTCATGTGCCATTTTAGATTTTACCGTAATTATGCTCTCAACAAGAACATTGTGTTGTAGCTCTTTCACTACATTCAAAGTTGGATCAATTGATCCTGATGCTATTGCTGGAGGTGGTATGGCTCCTCTCATGTGAGGAACCTAATATCTGCTTTGTCTAGGCACTTTGCCTCCCTGCATCAGATCCTTCTCTATCCTAAGCAATGCTTCAATTGGGACTTGACATCCCCCTTCATCATTTATGTCTTCCTCCTCCTCCACAGCAGGCATTTGAGGTGCAAATATAGGAATTGCCTTAAATACAGCACCTATAGGAGGTGATGGAGGCTGGTATACTAAAGAGACCCCCTCTGTAGTAGATTGTTCTATAGTTCCAGATGAATTGGACTTTGCTAGTTTGGTCCCAAGGACCTGCCTCTTACGTACCAAGAAATCATCGTTCCCTGGCTCATCTCTTTCTTTCATTTTTCTCTTCTTATCATAGGTGACTATAACACCCTTTTCTTTCAATTCATTTACCCTCTAGGCCACCCAATTCTTAGTCCTTGCCATGACTTTGGTAGTAAGGACATCAATTGATGTTTCATCTCCTTGAGTTAGATCCAGAGAAGAGATGGTGTCATTGTATACTTTCTTTTCTTCATATTCTGGATCAATGATATCCTCATCATCCTTCTTGATCTGAGGAGGTACCTTCGGTTGTCCATATGTCTACATCTGGTCCAAAGTGAGCCTTTGATACTCCCTCTTCCTTACTTCATATTCATCATCACAATCAGCCCAATAGTCTTCCATATGCATGATGTGCTTGTATTTCTTGTTAAATCATTTCTCGACCCTATGATAAGGGTCATAATCTCTAGCCAATGGAAACAACTACAAGTTTAGACTCTTCAAATCTAACTTAGCCTCTTTGGCATTATCCATGGATCCTACCATATACCAATTAAGTTCTATAGGAAATTTCCTATATGCTCTCCCTTCCTTCCTCTTAGACAATTCAAATATAGGAAGGTGTTGTCTCACCACCTCCATTAGGACTACCTTGTCAGACGAATATCTTGGTAGCATGAATGGTTGACCATTAAACCCTTTCATCCAAATAGAAGAGTAGATCCTAGCCTGTATGAACCAAGAACCATATCCATCAATTAATTCAATAGCTCCAACTGAAAATCTCTTAGTTTGGTCTCCTTCCAAGAGCTTGACAATGTGCATTATAAAGCAATCATTCAAAATCATATAATGCCTCAATTATTCCATGCACGAACAAATCTGTAAAGACTCTTCCCTATTTTTCCACCCTCCTTGTGATCACATTATAATTCTGTGCACATTCAATCACCAATTCCAGAGCCTCTACCGCGTAAGGAAAACCTATCGCGTAATACATCCCTGACGTTGCTATGTTCTTCAGTATGGGATGGTCTTCTTTGGCATTGATTCGAGCTTGGAATGCCTCAATGTCAGTACTACTTGAATGGGTATCTTCTACAAATCCCTATTTGTTGTAGGTGCAGTGTAGCTTTGGGAACATGTCTTGTTTGAACTCTGCATCCCACTTATCCATCCTTGGTTGAGACATCTTGTCCTGCAATTTCATGGACATACCTTAACCAGGGCACTCTATAATACTAGGGTTAGCACAACTAAATTTATGATTTTAGTAATTGCATTCAATTCTATATTAAATCCACATTTAACCCTAGCTTATTCTATTTCAACATGTCATGCAATTTTAGCTTGAAATCACGTAGCATCATTGTAACAACAACCATTTAGGGCGTGATCCGTGCATACTTGGTCTTCAAAATTTGAATCGAAAAGTGTGGATGAATAGTAGGATTGGAATCGTGTAGATGATCCCTTACTGTGTCAGAAATCCAGTCACAAGTTCTATTACATCCCTAATTTTGGCTTGTTTTTACTTTTTACTTTTACATGGATAAAAGTGAATCAATTGGATAAATATTTTGATGTTGGGTGAAATGTCATTGGAAAATATTGATTTTATGGAATATTATTTATGTGATTAAATGCAATGCATATGATGTAATGATTTAGTAATTTATGTTATGAGAATTTAATTTTTTGTTCATAAGGTTTATGATTGGACTAACGATGCACCAATCATGATCTAGTGAATTGCAAGTAATATGCAGGATAATAGGTTATTGATGACTCTCCAAGAAAAAGAGAGAGTATCTTCTGAGGAGAGGAGAATAGACCTTGGGGTGCAAATGGTCATTTACCAACTGAGTATAGTGTTCAACAATAAGTGAACTTTAGTAGATTGAGGTAACTTGCATTTTATTGGTTATTTAGTTGGTCGACTTGACAGGTTGTCGATGTCTTATTGAATTCTTTTTGGAGTTATTTTTGTGTCGATCATGTCATTTTGAGAAAATGACAGTGTCAGGGAAGAACATTAGTCATTTGCAACAAACACAGTCTTTTGTCAATCACGTTGTAAATAGGTTGTGTTATGTCATCAAAACGTAGATGGTTTATTTGTTGTCATGAATATGGTTTAAACATTGCATGAACATTCTTAGCAAGTTGATGCAGAGGTAAGGTAGAGATTATAGAAGTTCACTCAACTTTCTTCACAAAAGGTTTACAAGAGTGTTGTGTTTATAAAGCCTACACAAGGCTATTTCTAAGATTTATCTAGCCTAGGACCACTATCTAGTGTCCACCTCACAGGCTGTCCAACTCTCACCTTGGAGAGTTACTACTCAATCCACCTTTCTACACAATCCACCTTGGTTGGACTCATAACTCCCTACCCACACCTCTACCAACAATACTCACATATGATTATTAATACATACTTGTCATGACAATCATGAGATCTCTGACATAAAGATCACTTTCTGCATTCTCTAGACAAAGGATAGTGGCAGCAATAGGACTATTTTTGGACAGCAGTTAAAGAAGGTTTAACTCTTGTAGGATTGATTCAACCAACAAAAACTCCTCTAAGCTTAAACAAAAACATCAATACTCAGTGTATACTAAACATTCAATGTGAATGAGCAACTATTCACTCACATGCAGGACCACACTGTGCTATAGAGGGCAGAGGACAGCAACTTGAGGCTTGACTGTCCTATGACAGTCTCAAAGAGACAGCTCCTTTCTTTGTGACAGCTAACCCTGCATCAACTCCTCTTATACAAGGATCTAAACACCTCAACCACCACATGCATTCATTAAGGACAAGATCTACTGACACAGTACATACTACTGCTCTGACAGAGGCAAGATTGTTTGTGACAGCATTTCAAGAATGTTTAAGCTTGTAGCATATGAGAAAAGATAAGTCAATCCTAACTCTTCTAGACTCCAATTGACACTTACCTTTGAATGCACACTCCATATACCTGTATTAAATGTATGCCATTCTTCAAACTTGCAAGCCGTACTGTATCACCACGTACAGGAACAGCAAACTGTAATTTTATCAGCAATTGTGGTCTTTTTTTTCCTCTAGAGACAGTCTAGTTTGAGATTATGGGAGAGATGGGTATCAAAGATCCCTTGTCTGGATTAGTAGGGATGTTGTGTAGACCTGCCTTCCTTCTAAAGCACAGAGATCAACATCATTTGATCAAATCTTTGGCTATTTTCTAACATTCCTGTTGTCTTCTACCTTTCTTAACTAACTAGTCACTGTTTTGACTAGATAGAGGCATGCTAAACACTATGAAAGAAGGAGAACAACCTATCAAACATCAAAAACATGAAAGCTACTCTAATTTCCTCCATCTCATCAAAAGATGACTGTTCACCTTCAGAAGATAGAGGAAAAGAACTCCTTTTTACCTCAAAACCCTAGGCAAAGAGGGTTTAACATAGTATTTACAAAAAGAGATGAAACTAACACCTCCAAACATTTCAAAGGCCAAAATTACTTGCAAATGAGAGCCATGTCCAAGATCTAAAGCATTTTAAAAAATTCACTTCCTTAGCAATCCGTACTTGGCCGTACAAAGACTGTTTTCACAGAAAAAATAGAAAAAACACAGTTTTCTCTTCAAAAAACTCCTTCTTTCTATATCTTTTTTGCATGTTTATACAGATTCAAGTTTATAGGAAGTTTCCCCAACTCTTGCACTTCCTATTATGTCTGTACAACTGCCTATGAAGGCAGTAAATTGATGGAAAAGGCAGTTTGTCATAAAAAAACAAGTTTCTAAAGTGAAAACCTCCTAGAAAATAGGTCTAAGATAACTCCAAATTAGACTAGTCAAACAAATGACTAAGTCTTTATTACAAAACAAGAAATGGATTTCAAAGCCTTAGGAAAAACCAAAATTAACAAGGTCACAAAATATTATATTTGAAAAAGAAATGTAAATTGAAGCTCCTACACCACAAGTCAAATCGACTTGAATTAGTGTGTGATTGTGAGGGTGAGACTAGCTCAACCCAAGCACATAAAATACGTAAGTTATGTAAAAACATCTTTGTTAATGCTATTAATAGTATAATCATAGTACTTTGATCATTATTTCACGTAAAACTTTAGTGATCATTTGAGATGGTCATCAAATTTTAATATTCACCACCTTCTCTATTATCATGTGTCTATCTATTCTTCTTTTGAGACATTTTGAAGAGGGAATCTTTCAATTCTTATGAGGTGATTACTACCTCAATGTCCTCTTAATCGTTCATGTCTATCCATTGGACAAGTCCACAATGTGGACGTACTTGTTTAAACCATTTAATCAACTCGTGGGCATTAAGATGCCTATAGAAAATCGTATCTTGAGTAGAGATACTTTATTATCCACATAGACCTCTCATTGATGCTTGAGTGTGAGGCTTATTAATAGGAGAAACTCTTAGTCGTAGAGAACCTACCATCGACTAGATAAGTGGAGCCTTAATGATAGAGGCATGGGCCATTAGTGGAATTAACCAATTCTTGGTGGAAACATAGTTTTGATTCGGTAATATGGGAGTGAAGTATTCATGCATCTAGTATGAAGGAAGAACATCATTTCTTGAAGTTGAATCATATTATATGGAGCTTCAATGTTAACGAATGGTTATCTTAGAGACAGTGGATCGAGAGATTCGAGGATCATGCGAATGGAGTCCTCACGTTATAAATGTTGTTTTTAACAAACACTTAGTTATGGTTTAATGAAACCTCGAGACATGTTCATTTTGGTACTAGACTCTATAAGGAAGGTGGTATGATATACCACATATTCCCTTCCGTCGGCATGCTCGAGCCACATAAGTTCTCTTAAGTGGAGTTTCAACGATTAAAAAGGAATTTGTTTCAACTATAACGTAGTGGAGTTTTAATGAGTAAGAGACGTGGGGGATCAACTTATGTTTTTGGTAGTTTTGTTTGAAGGAAAGTTCATTATAGCAGTGAGTGGGGTTCTAAAAAAATCATGTACACCTCCCGAATGTAGGCTCAAACTATGGGTAGATAGTGGCTTATGTGGTAGCCTTAAGAAGCTTGATTTCTATTTTAGAGGAGGTTATTAAAATGATAGAGTGTGGTGGTCATTGGATTTGGCAACAATTTTTTATTATAAGTATTATTGTTTTAGTAGAATTGGGAGAGGAAGTTCCTGGGAGTAGATATAAGAGAAGAGTTTGGTTTTTAGCAGAGGGAGAACACCAACATAGCGCAGATAAGGTAAATCAAGGATTGGTATAGAATGATACCTACATTGTTAACGGAGGGAGGATGAACTTGACGTGGTTGAGATAATGACTTGTTTGTTGAGTCTAAGAATATTGTTGGTGAGGTTTTCTTCATCAGAGAAGACAGCATTGTATCATGGATAAGAGAACATTTATAGAAAGAGTAGAGTAGTGTTGTGGTAAGAAATAACTTTGTCATTTATAGAGAAGAGCATTTGTTCATGTAGAAGGGGACTGATATCTTTGTTTCATGAGAGTCTTAGGGTAAGATTTATCGTAAGGAATTGACAAGAGAAACATAGTTGTTACCATGGAAAGCAGATAGCAAACGAGTAACGTTAGACTTATATTTGCATGGATTTTCCAGGAGGGTTGACCTTATTTCTTTATGTTTTCATCTTAAACTCTCGTTGCATGAAACTCGTTCGACAACAATAATTTTTTAGAGTTTAGAAGATTTAAAGCCGAATATAAGGACTTCCACTAAATGTCAAGTCAATAGATATCGTGTAAGATATATACAATGATGAACTCATCTATCAAATTGTTGAACTATCTAAAATTATTGTTTGTAGTTATCATGATGTTTTTATGGTATTTTGATATTGTATTCATATAATCTTTTAAGAACCTTGAAAATATTTCTACTCGATATGTGATATAGCTTTCTCGTAGTTTTGAGTAAACATATATTGCATTGTGTTGTTAAGTCTAGTAGAACTTTATTATAGTCTTTAGAAGCTCAAAGAGAATAGACAACATTGTTCCAATGATAGACATTGGACTTATAGATATTATGTATTTATATATATATATGAGTGGAGCAACATTAGACATTACAACTTATGTTAATAGCAACTTGATAAAGTCTTTTTACATCCTTGGGAAACAATTTGAACTTAGTCAAAGTTTTAACTTGTTAAGAACCTTTAGTTTAGCTATAACTAAGGCTTACTCATTTTTTAAATTAGTAAGGGAGGAGAAACTTAAATGACATCTTAGTCAGAAGAAGACTAATAGGTTAACCTTTCCTTACTATATTCTTATTTTCAAGAATAAGTAGGTTACTTATTCCATTGAGTTGAAATAAGGTAAATAAATCTATACTCGACGGAATTTAGTGCATAAGACATTGTCTAAATGTCACATCTCGTTTTTATGAACAATATGATTATTCTAGATTAATGAACAATTATTGTGAGTGACTTTACTTTAAGTAATTTGGCATATATGAAGGTAATTGTTATGAGTTATATTGATGAAAATTGGAAATCATTTTAAATACTAAGTAATATTGATGTAACTGCAATGATTTGCTTCGGCTATGTTTGTGGAGACACTAACCTATTGACGTCGAGTGGAGTGCAAATGGATGCAGGTACTCGTCGAAGACGAGAGCATGGCTGAGGTAGAGATGATCTAGCCACTTGGCAAGAATAGATGGATGGATTACCCTAATGCAATCGCACACATCACATAGTTGCTTATGCATTATGGAATGGCTTTGATTGCTTTAATGCATGGTTATTAAGCATTTTTGAATGCATGATGTGATTACTTAAATTTAACATCTTTTTGAATTATGTTTGAATGGTGTGATTATAATAAGGAGATATATATGATTGTATTTTAAATTAAATAATAAAATATTGTTTCTAGATGTTTGGAAGACAATATGTTCTTTAAAAACAAATAGATATATATTAAATTATATATATATATATATATATATAACTATGCAATATTGCATTGCATTTCTCTTCTTGATTATTTAAATGGTTTTTTTAAATTAAAATAGTTAAATAATATTATAAATAGCATTATTACATTTAGAAACTAAATAAAAGAATTAAAATATATATTCATGTCATTCATGCGACAATAAGTTGTAAAGATATTATTGATTGTTTTAAATAGCTATTATTTGATTTTAATAAGAAAGATTGTGAGTTTTTAATTATTATTTTCATGCAAACTGAAAATGAACTTCAGTTGTAAACCTAATGAGTTCGCCAAAAATAAAGAGAATTCTTTTATGATAAAAGAGGCAGATCTGGGCAGAAGACATTACCACGTCTTTCATAGTGAAGGAAGAGTTTTTCTGTGTATTTATGAGCGAAAGGAGAGAATAGAAGAAAAAATTTATGGAATTGGAGCGACTAAGATAGAGGAAGGCAGCAACTGAGATGGTAAGTTTGATCTCTTCTTAGGCAAATCTACCAGTTATTTTTCTTGTGTGTTGTATTGTTTTAAAACCAGCTAAAATGATAATAGAACATAGTTAAGTAATCAGCTTGTGTGTATATTTATTCTAGCCGCTAAATGATAGATCAACCTGCTTATTGTGGCCATATACTTTTCTCTTGGCCATCCTCTTGTTTGACCTAAATCGCCCTCTTTTGTTGGCTGCTTATCTTATTTTTCCTAGCCACTTGTTCTTCTGGCTATCTTTGCTAAGGAAATCTCTTTTCTTGCTGGTCGTCGACCTTACCTATGGCAGACTTGACTCTTCTTGGGCGATCTATATAGATCGACCCCCACTTTTCTTGCTATCGCCAGTTTCTCAAAGTAAACAGAGACTTTATTTTCCATCCTCTTTCAGTTTTTGACTTAACTCGTATCGATTTGCATGATGATCGATCTACTTAGTAAATAGAATGGAAATCTAAGTTGCAAATAGTTGATTTTTCTTACCTTTGTTGCCTACCTGAAACAAGTTGCTATATACTAAGAAATTGAATCTTGACTGATTGAAAACTCTTAATTGAATCTCCAGTTTGTTGTTGGATTAATTTCTCTGGCAAATACTTTTTGACTCTATTTTATTCTTGTGTTGGCTGAATCAAATTAAAATGAGTAAATTGACCTCTCACTGTCGAGCCAAAACCTCTGAAATTTAGGTAAAATCATTGTTCCTGTAGCAACATATATGATCTTCCTATAGTTGAACAAATTAAGCTTGTAGCTTTGTTTAAAATTTGTTAAAAATCAATGTGATAACTGAAAATAGAGACAATATATTCCTATATTATTTTCCTGTCAAGGCTGATACTGAAACCATTTATCTTTATATTCATGATTGAAAAATTGATTTAATTATGTTCTCTGTTCAACATTTTATTTCTGCAATAGTTCCTGTCGCAGTTGTGACAGGAAGACTATTTGGTTGTTTTTGGACTCCCTGTCATAATGACAGTAAGTTATTTTTGATTGAATCGTAAACTTTTTGATTAGATAATTGGATTGAAATCATTCCTATCATTGTTATAACAGCAAGATAGATTAATATCTTAGAATGACTATTATTGAAGACATTGTGACTGAAATACAAGATTAGAAACTATATCAAATTGATAAACTTATGATTTCGATTGTGTGACCAAAAGATGGTTCATTGCTTGAAAGTGTATTTTTCCTTAAACGATGTTTTGGGAAAGAGATTGGATTGATTTATTGGAAACCTTGATTTTGAGATTCTTTACTTTATTTTCTTTCTTCTTGGGGAAAGAAATAGTTTTTAAATAGGAATGTATTGGGTTACTTTTGGGGCTACGATGCCGAATGTGGATATTCAAAGATGGATTTTCCTCTTTTCAAGAATTGAACCAAGTTACTTAAATGATTAGATCTAATCAGAATGACGTTGAAAGAGATGTTTATTGTCTAGCAAACTTATTTATTCATATCTCTGCCACATCTTGTTGTGAGACAATTTGCTTTTCATTACTTAGAATTGCACATTCAAACATCAGGGTTGCATCAGGTGTTCCCTCTACAGTTGTTACCAGGTAGCTAGACATTTCGTGCAAGGTTGGGTTTCCTTCATTTCAATAAGGGATCTGGGGAAGTGTAAATACTTCATGGTTGGGTGGAAAAGCACCTGAGCCATGTTCCTGTCTCTCAACTTTCAAGTGGTGGACCACTTGGTTTGTCCAGCTGGAGAGTGTATTGATTTAATTATTATTGATGTACTTGTTTATTGTACCTATTTTAGATGTACTATGGCATGTTAGCCAAAGGATTTATGTATATTATTTTATCGTGCTTGTTACCTGGATTAAGCACATGATTATGTAAGATTTATTGACATTGAGATTCATATTTATGAGAATATCTTTACTTGAGATATTGTGATTAAGCGGATTAATTACAACTATTATCTTTGAAAGTTGTATCTAAGTGGATTATTTACATCTTTTTTATTTTGGTTATTATGATGTTGTATTTAAGCGGATTATTTACTTCATTTACTTTTGAGTTGGTTTAATTACTTTTACATGACTTTTGAGGCTTTACATTTTGGTATCAAAGCTCTAGGTTTAACACTAGGGCCTTTGTTTTGGGACTATTGTGCTAAAGTTGCAAATTTGATATAGATTATCCATCATGAATACAAGAAACATTGATCGTGGTGATGGATCAGGAAGTAGTCGAGGTAGAGGATCACGTGGAGGTGCTCGTGGTGGTCAAACTATTGGGGATCGTGGAGATGCCAGTAATGACCAAGATGGAAGATTTGACTGTATTCTTGATCTCTTGACCTGATAGAACATGAGGATGAATACTCTTTAGTAGGAGATCAAAGGAATTCCTAGATGTTAGAATGCTAATGAAAACCCAAGGGTTGAGACACAAAATGAGAACCCAATTATAGAAGTTCCATTTCTTAAAGTTGGAGCTATTATTGATAATCAAGCAAAGATAGCGGAAGAAGTGGGCTATTCATTTACTTTTATTTTGGGATTAAGGCCATAGATTGGAGTTGAGGTAGACATTCATAACCCACTCACTATGGATGCCACTTTTGAGAAAGCAATAAAGCAAGAGCAGAGGTTGCAACAGATACCAAATTACCATAAGCAAAGAGATGCTAAGTTTTCAAATAAGAAACCACAGAATAATCAATAGAACTATCAATAGAATAACAAACAAGGCAATAATAGACAGATCAAGAATCTAAAGAGAAGTAATAATTCTCAAGATGGAAATGGTGGAAATAAAAGAGGTGGCAATAACAACAGAAACAACAATTAGAGGGAAAGAGCTGAAGAACCAAGAGCACCTAAGGGAGGATGTTACATCTGTGGAGGAGAGCATTATGCAAATACATGTCCACATAAAAGAAGAAATAAGAATCAACAAGGACACCCCAACATTAGATCCATGTTGTAGTGGATAATCGGCAAGCAGAGTTTCAAGCAGCACCTATTCAATTCAAAGGTAAGCTCTATGGACTACCTGTTTCTATTTTAATTGATACTGGTGCCACAAAATGTTTTGTAGATCATAGAGTAGTATCTAAGTTATATATTAGACTTGGACATATGGAAAACTTTTGGATGGTACAATATGGTAATAGTGCAGAAAGAGAGTAGACTCGTGTCTAGAATACAATGAGTTAGAACTTCCTAAGTTTTAGATGCAAGTAAATCTGTATGTAAAACCTTTAGGCTCTTATGATGTAATTATGGGAATCAACTGGTTAACTGAACATAAGTCTTTAGTAAACTATGAAGACAAGGTTGTTAGATGCTTGGATGACCTAGGGAACCAAGTGGGAATTAATGGAACAAGAGACCTTTAGAGCTTAGACAAATCTTGGCTATGCAATTGAAGAAAGCCAAGAGGAAAGGATGTGCCATTTATGTTATCCAAGTAAAGGACCTCGATAAAGAAGAACTAGTGTTCTCAAAGATAGACCTTAGATTTGGTTATCACCAATTACGGATTAAGGATGAGGACATCTTTAAAACAGCTTTTAGGACTCGATATGGTCACTATGAGTTCACAGTAGTACCATTTGGGTTGACTAATGCTCCAGCAGCTTTCATGAATATGATCATGAATAGCATTTTCAGAGATTGTTTAGATGATTTTGTGTTAATCTTCCTTGATGACATATTAATATACTCTAAATCAGTGGAAGAGCATGAAAAGCATTTGAGAATTATTTTGCAACGGTTGAGAGAAAGAAATCTTTATGGTAAATTATCTAAGTGTACATTCTTTCAAGATAAAGTGCACTACCTTGGTCATGTGATCTCAGCTGAAGGGATTACAGTTGATCTTGAGAAGATTAAAGCAATAATGAAATTGCCTGCACCGTAGAGTGTGATAGAAGTCAGAAGTTTTATGGGACTTACAGGTTACTATAGAAAGTTTGTGGAAGGTTTCCCAACCATAGCAGCATCGATTATCGCACTGCAAAAGAAGGGTAAGATATTTGAATGGACAGAAAGGTGTGAACTAACTTTCCAAGTGTTACAAGAAAAGCTCACAATTGCTCCTATCCTAACCATACCAGATCCTAATGGGCACTTTATAGTTATAACAGATGCTTCGGGGAAAGGATTAGGAGGAGTGTTGATGCAGAATGAGCAAGTGGTTGCTTATGTGTCAAGAAAGTTAAAGCAACATGAGTTCAATTATGCACCACATGATCTTGAGTTAGCTGCCATAGTTCATGCACTTCAGATGTGGAGGCATTATCTTCTAGGTAAGCCCTTTGAGTTAAAGACAGATCATCTAGGGCTCAAGTATATATTTACTCAACCTAACCTTAATGCACGACAAAGAAGATGGTTAGAATTCCTTAGTGAGTATGACTTTGGAACTGAGTATATAAAAGGAAAGGAGAATAGAGTAGCAGATGCTCTTAGTAGAAGACAGCTGGCTGCCATTGTTACTATGAGATCCAATTTGAAATAGAAAGTGATTCACAATCTTCAAGGGGAGGATCATTATGAAAGAGTAAAGCAAGATTTAGAAGTAGACCCCTTAGATCACAAGTTTGATGGTTATGTGATCGAATCATATGGACTTTTGAGATTTTAGGGAAGGATGTATATTCCTAACTTAAGAGAGTTACGAAAGTTAGTGCTCGAACAGATTCACCATGCACCTTATTCAGGTCACCTTGGAGTGACAAAGATGGTCGAAGGTTTGAAACCTTTATACTTTTGGCCTAGACTTAAGAGGGATGTGACAGAATTTGTAGCTTGATGTTTGGAATGCCAGCGAGTCAAGGCTGAGCATGTGCATCCAGCAGGATTGTTGTATCTGCACAGTATCCCTAAGCACAAGTGGCAATTGATAAGTATGGATTTTATTCAAGGGTTACCTATGTCTAAGAATACACATGATGTCATCTTAGTGGTTGTGGACAACTTAACAAAGGTAGCACATTTTATTCCAAGGAATCTTTTAGATGGTTCTATGGTCTTAGCTAAGAAATTTGTTCAAGAGATTTTTAGATTACATGGAGTGCCTAAGATGATCATTTCAGATCGAGACACTCGCATGACATCTAGATTTTGGACAACTCTTAATGTATCCTTGGGAACAAAGTTAAATTTCAGTTTTGCTTATCATCCTCAAATGGATGGTCAGACAGAAAGAGTTAATCAGGTGGTAGAATACCTTCTTAGAATGTATTGTATGGATCAACAGTATAAATGGGAGGAGTACCTTCCATTGGTGGAGTTTGCATACAACAATTAATACCATGCATCTTTGGGAATTCCACCTTTCTAAGCTCTTTATGGGTGTAGGTGTCGAACACCTATCAGTTGGGATAGGGAGGAGGACATAATTGTGATTGGTTCTGAAATGTTAAGAGAAATGGATGATCAGATGAAGTTGATTAAGGAGAAGTTGAAGCAAGCTTCAGATCGTCAAAAGAGTTATGTAGGTAAGAATAGAACTCCTAGACAGTTTTCAGTTGGTGACAAAGTCTTTTTGAGGGTTAGACTTCATAAGAGTTTAGTATCGTTTGCCAAAGCATCCAAACTTACTCCTCATTTTGTAGGATCGTTCGAAGTACTCGAAGTGATTAATCCTGTAGCTTACGGACTTGCTCTCCTGCCTACACTTGCCAGAATTCATAATGTTTTTCATGTGTCTTTACTTAAGCTTTATCATCGTGACACATCACATATTCTTGATTGGTGTGCTTTATAGGTTCAGGATCCAGCAGTGGTGCTGGTGGAGCCCACTCGAATTATGGGGAAGCGTAACATTAAGTTGTGTAGCAGAGATGTGGTGCAATATAAGGTCCAATGGGATCAGTATTTTGAGGACAGTGCCACATGGGAGGATGCAGAGGAGATTGATAGATCTTTTCCTCATTTGAGGATATATCATAGATTTCTTATTCATACATGGATTATGATACTTTGAGTTCAGTTATGCTTTGATACTTTGAGTTGTTGATTATGATCTTTTGATACTTTCAGTTGATGTTATTATTTTATGACACCTTGATACTTTATTGGTGGTTGATGGACACTTTATTATTTTGATGTTTAATAAGACATCGGTACGATGTCTCTTCCAAGTGCGGAAGGATGTCACATCTCAATTTTTATGAACAATATGATTATTCTATATTAATGAACAATTATTGTGAGTGACTTTACTTTAAGTAATTTGGCATGTATGAAGGTAATTATTATGAGTTATATTGATGAAAATTGTAAATCATTTTAAATGCTAAGTAATATTGATGTAAATGCAATGATTTTCTTCGGCTATGTTTTTGGAGACACTAACCTATTGACATCGTGTTGAGTGCAAATGGATGCAGTTACTTGTCGAAGATGAGAGCATGGCTGAGGTAGAGATGATCTAGCCACTTGGCAAGAACTGATGGATGGATTACCCTGATACAATCGCACACATCACGTAGTTGCATATGCATTATTGAATGGCTTTGATTGCTTTAATGTACATGGTTATTAATCATTTTCGAATGCATGATGTGATTACTTAAATTTAACGTCTTTTCAAATTATGTTTGAATGGTGTGATTATAATAAGAGATATATATGATTGTATTTTAAATTAAATAATAAAATATTGTTTCTAGATGTTTGGAAGTCAATATGTTCCTTAAAAATAAATAGATATATATTAAATTATATATATAACTATGCAATATTGCATTGCATTTCTCTTCTTGATTATTTAAATGGTTTTGTTTTAATTAAAATAGTTAAATAATATTATAAATAGCATTATTATATTTAGAAACTAAATAAAAGAATTAAAATATATATTCATGTCATTCATGTGACAATAAGCTGCAAAGATATTATTGATTGTTTTAAATAGCTATTATTTGATTTTAGTAAGAAAGATTGTGAGTTTTTAATTATTATTTTCATGCAAACTGAAAATGAACTTCAGTTGTAAACCTAATGAGTTTGCCAAAAATAAAGAGAATTCTTTTATGATAAAAGAGGTAGATCCAGGCAGAAGACATTACCACATTTTTCACAACGAAGGAAGAGTTTTTTTGTGTATTTCTGAGCGAAAGGAGAGAACAGAAGAAAAAGTTCATGGAATTGGAGTGACTGAGATAGAGGAAGGCAATGACCGAGGTGGCAAGTTCGATCTCTTCTCAGGCGAATCTATTGGGTATTTTTCTTGTGTGATGTACTGCTTTAAAATCAGCTAAAATGATAATAGAACATAGTTAAGTAATCAGCCTATGTGTATATTTAATCTAGCTACTAAATGATAGATTGACCTGCTTATTGTGACCGTATACTTTTCTCCTAGTCGTCCTCTTGTTCGACATGAATTGCCCTCTTTTGTTGGTCTCTTATCTTATTTTTTCCTAGCCACTTGTTCTTCTGGCCATCTTTGCTAAAGAAATCTCTTTTCTTGCTAATCTTTGACCTTACCTATGGCCGACTTGACTGTTCTTAGGCGATCTATATAGATCGATCCCCACTTTTCTTTCTATCACGAGTTTCTCAGACTAAAAGAGGCTTTATTTTCCATCCACTTTCAATTTTTGACTTAACTTGTATTGATCTGCATGATAGTCGATCTACTTAGTAAATAGAATGGAAATCTGAGTTGCGAATAGTTGATTTTTCTTACCTTTGTTGTCTGCCTAAAAACAAGTTGCTATACTCAAAAATTAAATCTTGACTGATTGAAAACTCTTAATAGAATCTCCAGTTCGCTGTTGGATTAATTTCTCTAGCAAATACTTTTTTATTGTGTTTTATTCTTGCGCTAGTTGAATCAAATTAAAATGAGTAAATGGACCTCTCACCATCGAGCTAAAACCTCTAAAATTTAGGCAAAATCATTGTTTCTGTATAAACTTATAATTTTGATTGTGTGACCAAAAGATGGTTCATTGCTTGAAAGTGTATTTTTCCTTAAATGATGTTTTGGGAAAGGGATTGGATTGATTTATTAGAAACCTTGATTTTGAGATTCTTTACTTTATTTTCTTGCTTCTTGGGGAAAGAAGTAGTTTTTATATAGGAATGTATTGGGTTACTTTTGGGGCTACGATGCCGAATGTGGATATTCAAAGATGGCTTTTCCTCTTTTGGGGAATTGAACCAATTTACTTAAATGAATAGATCTAATCGGAATGACATTGAAATAGATGTTTATTGTCTAGCAAACTTATTTATTGATATCTCTGCCACATCCTGTTGTGAGACAATTTGCTTTTCATTACTTAGAATTGCACATTTAGACATCAAGTTTGCATCAGGTGTTCCCTCCTGCAGTTGTTACTGGGTAGCTAGACATTTCGTGTAGAGCTAGGTTTCCTTCATTTCAGGAATGGATCCGGGGAAGTGTAAATACTTCATGGTTGAGTGGAAAAGCACCTGAGCATGTTCCTATCTCTCAGCTTGCAAGTGGTGGACCACTTGGTTCGTGCATTAAACCAATTAAATAATTTTGAGTTGATTTAATTGCTTTTACATGACTTTTGAGGCTTTACACTAAACAATTGTCAAACTTACGGACTGGGTGCTGCCACAATAATGGGTTACACTTTCTGGGACATCCTGATTTTTGTTGAAATCACATATTTTTAGAAAATATAATGATTTAAACCTTGAAAGGTTCCATTTAAAGGATTTTAATTGAAGAGGGTTTGATCAAACCCCCTTAGATTCAAACCCCCTTGGATAGAACCCCGCTACTTTTAAACCATACATATAATGGAGTCTCGTCTACACCTATCAAAATGCTAATAAAAAACTAATTTTGATTTATCTTTTGAGGGATCAAATGAATTCATTTAAAATTTATGCTTTGTAAGTATGTAGTCCTTATTATAAGCTTCCCAAAAAAAATAATTTTAAATATATTTAATTTGATTATTATATTTATTTTTTATTTCTTGTGAAGGTATGTTTTTCACTGAACATCAAGTTATCTATTTTACACACATGGAAAATTAGTAAATTACTAAAAAAAATTCTAAAAAATATCTATGCACTAGGTATTGATGTCCTTGTTTCAACAAAAGAAAAAAAATTGAATTTCGATACATACAAAAAAAGTTATGTTTTACAGAATACGCCTATGTCTAAATTATAATTAGTTTGACTTAAAAAATATATATTCAACAAAATATTATGAAATCAAATGAATACACTATATATCAGTGTTACCAATCTAAATTAAAAAGAATCAGAATTTTATCCTTTGTAAAAAAAAGCTATGTGCTACAAAATACACATCACTTTAAAAAAATGTTATTTACTATTAAAAACCAGTTATCAAAGGAGATGCAAAAAAATTTACAATTTAACTCTAATTTTTTTTAAAATATATTTAGAATCTACAAACAAAATCTCACAAATCACTAGTTCGCATCATCTTCAAATTCCTAATGGTTTAGCGGCTATAGGTGTCAGAACGTGAAGATTTAGTTCAAAATATTGATTTGAATGTCAAGTTTGGCCAAAAAGTGTAACCCATTATTGTGGGATGACCCGACTTATATTATAGTTTCCTTGAATTGCTCAAAATAGATAGCAAGGTTCATTGACTACATAATTTATGGTTGTGAAAGTAACTTTTCGACATTGATTAACATGGATAGCAAACTTGAAATAGACTTACCCACCTTCTGGTAATAAGTCGATCTTAGTTGATGTATAAACTTGATTGAAACCTTTTGGTAGGCTCTAACTAGGTTTTCTTGTAAATGAGGAATGGTCTTGTTTAGAAAATTTGAAACGATCTTTAAGTCAAAAGAAGACTAAAGGAAAATCATTTACTTAAACACTATTCTTTCTAGAATTGATTGTTTGATATTCCATTATCATGAAAAGGAAAAGCAAACCCTAGATTGACCCAGTAGGGTTAAGTTATTAAATGTACCTTTTTAGGTTACAACTTGTTTTAGCTATTTCTATATGAGTCGACAAAGAAGGTCGAGTACCCAAATAATAATGTTCATTTTATTTACTTGTTGAAAGGATGACGTGTCCTTATCAATAATGTTTATCATTGGTTTGATAACATGTGAGATTGTTTATCAATCGACTTAAAGTTCTTTATGTGTCAATAAGTTTTGGGATCTCAAGTTTTGCAAATATGAAAGGAGTATCCTCGTATAAAGAGTTAATCCATAAGACCTATAGAACATTGACAGCGTTTGTAAACTTGTCTAAGTTGGGAAGACTAAAATATTGAAATTGTCAAGACTATATAGTCAAACATAGTTGACCAAGTCAAACTGTAGGAATATGATAGTATCCAAGTCAATTTGGGGTGGGTGAACATTATGACTACATTCATTGCGAACATCTATTCATAATGAATCTTTGGCCAAAGTAATGCATATGTCTCTATGTGCATTGTCGGTTCACCGTATCTAGATTACATAACCTATTGGAATGATCATACTTAGCTAGAGGGCATCTAGGGTTGTATGATCAATAAAGTTATGTAGGATACAACATTATGTACTCAAATGGCAAATTATTGTTGGTCACCTTTGGTCTATACTCTTCGTGAAGGGTAGGGCCACTTCCTATGTGGAAGATGTGTGGGAGATCGTCGGTCTGTGGTTGGAGGAAAAGCACTGGGAAGATGCTCTCTCTCTCTCTAGCAGAAGACATGTCGAGGCTTGTAATAAAGATGTTAGATTTCCAGATACAATATATATTTGTGACTTGTGTTTTATAAGGTTATGTAAATGATTATCTATTACAGATACTGTAATTGTAAAGACAAATGTCATTCTTGTATATTCTAACATGATTATTTCAGATTGGAAATTATGCAATTGTTGAATCTTGAAATTAAATAAAAGAATTTTTTTTACTATCCTTTTTACCTTGAATGTTTTACCTCATGGTAAATATCTATGTTTAGTCTTGTTTAAGAACTTGGATGTTACATATGGTATCAGAGCTACCAGGTTCGGCACTAGGGCTTATGAGTCCACTATGCTAACTTGTAGTCAACATTAAATAGATAGATAATGTTTGAAAATGGTTTTATGCCAGAATGGCATGGAGAAGAACCAAGAGAACTACTAGGAAGTCTGTTCCCTAGCATTTGCCTGAGTTAGTAGTTAAGAAGGAACCTATCGAGGAAGTTAAACTTAAAAAGCATATGATGAAGGGGGTAAATCACAAAACACACAACAACATAAATTAAACACAGAAAATAGAACTTTATTTATTGATCTGGGCAACTCATTACTTTACAGAATCTCAATTACAATTAGAGGGATCAATCCTCCACAGGCTACAACACACTACAGCTACACATCACCAGGCTCTGGAATCTTCTGCCTTATGTAACCCCCAAATCAGCTAGGGTTTATGCTTTCCCCCCTATTCTTGACTCTACACTTTCCCCCCTTTACTCTACTACTGCCCAAGGTTCCCAAAATAGTCATAAATAGCACTTTTTGGCAGCCTCCAGCTAAATTTCAAAATTTGTAACTCCCTCCAAAAGTAGGTCAACTTCTAGGAAGCACAACTTTTGATTTGGGTGTCCGATTGACGAACCGTTTTAAGCGACAGAAAGCTCATGATGTGAACTATCACACCAAAAATTCATAAATGGATTTCTATCAACTTTTTGGGATGTTATGGGATGTTTTAGTGCCTCATATCTCATTTCAAAAAATTTTAGGGGCTTTTCAGAAAATTAAAACTTTAATATCTTTCAGCTCACAAATGATCTTTCCTGATTCCTTTTCCAAAGGTCTTATATTTCCATTATGTAACTTTTTGTAAGTTTTCGCTTCAATCCATGCCCAAATGCAAACTTTCCTAAAATGGCAGGTACACTTTCCAAAACAGGCAAGTTCCTATTTTTAGCAGTTTTGGAAAAAATTGAAAGTCCTACATCATTATTCTGGATATTATGGAACCAAAAACACTAATTATGGAAATAAATGAAAACAACTACAATGATTTTGAATTAACTTCTTTTTGGGTGATGCAAGATTACCCTTACACCACTAGATGCTCCTGCATCAAACACCCAAGGTAATTTGAGAAGTGACCTTGTCACGTCTTAGATGCTTGTGTGAGGAAAACCTAAATGGTCAACCTCTGCCTTAGACAACCAAGAAGAATCTTCAACAGGCCTTCCTTTCCATTTTACCAGATATTCTTCATATTGCCTGTTCCAAGTACTTCTTCCCACACGACTGTCTAAAATCTCTTCTATCTCCTCCATTGAAGTAGATGCCGGAATACTCCACTGCGCTTCTGTTGGTCCATCCTATGTTCCACCTTCATGATATTCTAATAAATCATCAATGTTGAATACAGGGGAAATATTGATCCCACTCGGCAGCTCTACCTCATATGCATTTCCTGAATCATGCTTCTTCAGGATTCTGCATGGTCTAAATTTCTTCATTTTCAACTTATTGTATGTTCTAATTAGGAACCTTTCTTTTCTCAAGTGAACCATGACTTCATCTCCTACCTGGAACTCCTTATACCTCCTCTTCTGATCTGCCTTAGCATTGTACTAAATATTCATCTTATTAATGTGTTTTCTCACCTCTTCATGCAAATTCTTCAGATGTTCTGCAAAGTCTTCAGCTTCAGCACTTGTCTTTTCTCCTTTGTCCAACTTCCTCAACTCAGAAACATTTCTTGGGCTATTGCCATATACAATCTGGAATGGTGATTTACCAGTACTCCTATTGATAGAATTGTTGTAAGCAAATTCTTCCTGTGGTAAAATCAAATCCCATCCCTTAGGCTTATCTCCTACTAAGCATCATAGCAGGTACCCAAACTTCTATTCACCACTTCTGTCTATCCATCAGTCTGTGTATGGTGTGCAAAAATGAACTTCAAATCTATCTTCAACTTCTTCCATAATGTCCTCCAGAAATAACCAACAAAATTGGTATCTCGATCTAAAACTATGCTCTTTGGTAGACCATGTAATCTCACCACCTCCCTGAAGAATAACTTTGCAATATGAACAACATCATTAGTCTTCTTGCAAGGAATAAAATGTGCCATCTTTGAGAATCTGTCCACCACCACAAAAATGGAATCATGCCCTCTCTGTGTCCTTGGTAAACCAAGAACAAAATCCATACTAATATCATCCCATGGCTTCTCCGGTATAGGTAATGGCTGATATAGCTCTGTATTCTGACTGGTTCCTTTTGCCATTTGACACACTCTACAACTCTGCACAAATTTCCTCACATCCTGTTGCAACTGTGGCCAATAATAATTTTCACCAACAATAGCAATGGTCTTATCTCGACCAAATTGTCCAGCCAATCCCCCATTATGCTTCTCCTTAATCAGGTTCTCTCTCATGAAACTCCTTGGAATGAACAACTGGCTTACTCTAAACAACATGCCATCTTGGATAATGAAATCCAACCATTTTGTCCTATCCAAAGTAACAGGTTCCAAACAAGCTTTCCAAGCCTCTACAAAATCTGGATCTTCTGGATACAAACTCTTGAGCTCATCAAACCCAACAACCTCTATCTTCATTTCTATCAACAAATTTTGCCTTTTGCTCAAGGCATCTGCAACTCTGTTGGACTTCCCACCCTTGTGCTTCAAAACAAAGGTATAACTCTACAAAACCTCAACCCATTTTAAGTGCCTTTGATTCAACTTTCCTTGGCTATTAAGATATTGTAAAGCTTGATAATCGATATATAAAACAAACTCTTTTGGCAACAAATAATGTCTCCATTTCTTCAAAGCCTGAACTATTGCATAAAATTCTTGATCATAAACAGAATACTTTTTCTTGGCATCATTAAGCTTCTCACTAAAATAGGCAATGGGCTTACCTTCTTGACTCAAAACAGCTCCTATAGCACTACCACTAGCATCACAGTCTACCTGAAATACCTTATTGAAATCTAGAAGTGCCAAAACAGATTTCTCTGTAACTTTCTGCTTTAATGTATCAAAGCTTTTGTCTGCTCCTTTAGTCCATCTAAACTCTTTTCTATCCCCTCTCATTGTCTCTATTAGGTGTGCACAAATACTACTAAAATTCCTGATAAACTTTCTATAAAAACTTGCCAAACCATGAAAATATCGTACCTCTGTGGCACTCTTTGGTGTAGGCCATTCAAGGATAGCTCTCACCTTCTCTGGGTCCATCTTAAGACCTTCCTCTGAGACAACAAATCCCAGGTATACCAACTCCTTCTTTGCAAAACTACATTTATTCAGATTAATCAGTAACTTCTCCTCCCTTAGCTTCTCTAAAACTCTTCTGATATGCATTAGATGCTCATCCCAAGTCTTACTAAAAATTAAAATATCATCTAATTAAACAATAACAAAACTTCCCAAAAGTTCTTTCAATGCCTCATCCATGAGCCGCATGAATGTGCTCGGTGCATTGGTTAGCCCAAATGGCATGACTAACCACGCATACAAACCCTCCTTTGTCTTGAAGGTTGTCTTCCATTCATCTCCTTCTCTATTTGGATCTGGTGATACCCACTCTTTAGGTCAATCTTTGTGAAGTACTTGGCTCCATTCAAACAATCCATTATGTCATCCATTCTTGGCAATGGAAACCTATACTTGATCGTGATCTTATTTATGGCTCAAGAATCTATACACATTCTCCACTCTCCATCTTTTTTTGGTGCTAGTACTGCAGGTACCACACATGGACTTAGGCTCTCCCTTATCAGTCCCTTCCTTAACAACTCATGGACCTATATGTTCAACTCTTCATTCTCTACTGGAGGCATTCTGTGGCCTGCCTTATTTGGAAAACTAGCTCCTGGTATCAAATTCATTTGATGACTTATCTTCCTTACTGGTGGTAAACCTTTTGGTACATTATCAGAGATAATATCCTGAAATTATTCCAACATAACTAAGACTTCTACTAGTACATCTTCACATTTCTCCTGACTAATCTTAGGGATTAATGCAAAGCAATTACGCTCATGCTTCATACCCTCCAAAAATTTTCTACCATCTACCAAGCAAATTTTAGCAGTACTACATACCTTTTCTTCCACCTCCTTCAAGGGCTTCAACTTATGGCAAATTCCATCCTTTGTTAGGGAATATGTGTTTGCACAACCATCATGGACAGCGCTCCTATCATACTGCCACGGCCTCCCCAACAACATATGACATGCATCCATCGGTATGATATCACACAACACCTCATCATGGTAGTCCCCAATCTTGAACTTCACTAAACACTACTCATTGACCAAAGCTCTATGATCCTTTTGCAACCATGCAATCTGATATAGATGTGGATGCTTCCTTCTTGTCAACCATCTCCTCTGAAATAAGATTGTCAATGCTTCCACTGTCAATAATAATATCACAACACTTACCTTCACATTTGCACCTTGTGTGGAACAAACTCTTCCTCTAATTTGGTTCTTTCTCCTCATTCAACAAGGTTCTTCTGACAGCTAGGGTTTCTCTCCTTTCAGCATCTTTAGAATGCTTAGAATGTGCATCTTAATCTACATGTGCAACTCGTGCATTACCTTCAGCTTTTCTATTTGTCCTTCCTTGATGTTGCGGACACTCATATGCTCGATACCCTTCTTCTCCACATTGGAAACTAGTTCCTCTGAAACCTCCTCTTCCAGGTCCTTGCCCAAGTCGGCCTCTTCCTCTTTACTCACCGTTGTTCTGGTCACGAGGGCGGTAGGCATTAACCCCTCTTTGATTTCGACTGGTGCCCGCTTCTTCACTTTTATTTTGATCTTCATTGTGGCCTCCATAGGGTCTTCCACTAGTCCTTCTACCTTGACCTCTTCCCCTTTGCTTGCTATCAAATCTTTTATTCATCTTTTCTTCCACCTTCAGGGAAAACTAGTACGCATCTTCTATGGTGGTCATTCTAACCAAGCTCAACTCCTCTTGAATACTCGGCCTCAACCCATTAATGTAACAGGCTACCTTCTCCTTGTTGGGCTTTGCATGACCTGTCCTAATAGTAATCTTATAAAACTCTTTTGTATACTCCTTGACAGACTTGTTACCTTGCTTTAGTCCTTGCAGCTTCTTCGACAACTCCATCTCATAGTCCACAGGAATGAACTGCTTCTTTAGTTTCTCCACCATACGATCCCATCTGGTTATCTTTCCTTTTCCTCTTCTGTTCCTCTCTAATTGGACCTCCTTCCACCAAATACTAGCGTGGCCCTTCAACTTTGTTTTTACAAACTTGACCCAATCTGGGTCCTTCACATCTTCATACTCGAAATACTCCTCCATGTCATTGATCCAATCAATAAGCTGTTCCAGATTCAAATCTCTAGAATATGTAGAAACTTCGATCCTGGGCCTCTTTCCGATCTTCAAAATGGCCCTCAACAACCTAACTTCTGCAGGATCTCCTGCAGCTTCTTGTTCTTCCTGAGATAGCTCTTCCTCAGCTTCATCTTCGCTTTCTTCTCTTGTTCTCAGGTCAAACCCTCTTCGTAGCTCCTCTTGCAATGCATCAATTTGCCTTTGCAGGGCTCTAAAACCCTCTTCCATCAAAGCATTCCTCCCAATACAATTTCTTCATGGAGGCATCTTGATCTCCGCAACAAACCCACAACCTCAGGTCCTGGTGCAAACTGCCTCACGGTCAGCGATCTGTCTACACACTCAAGAACCCTTGCTCTAATACCACTTAATGAAGGGGGTAATTCACAAAACACACAACAATAGAAATTGAACACAAAAAATAGAACTTCCTTTATTGATCTGGGTAACTCATTACATTACAGAAGCTCAATTACAATCAGAGGGATCAATCCTCCATAGGTTGCAACACACTACAGCTACACATCACCAAGCTCTGGAATCTTCTGCCTTTTGTAACCCCCAAATCAGCTAGGGTTTCTATTTTCCCCCTATTCTTGACTCTACACTTTCCCCCCTTTACTCTACTACTACCTGGGGTTCCCAAAATAGTCATAAATAGCAATTTTTGGCGGCCTCCAGCTAAATTTCAAAATTTGTAACTCCCTCCAAAAGTAGGTCAACTTCCGGGAAGCATAACTTTTGATTTGGGTGTCTGATTGACAAACCGTTTTAAGCACCGAAAATCTCGCGATGTGAACTATCACATCAAAAATTTGTAAACGGATTTCCATCAACTTTTTGGGGTGTTACGGGATGTTCTAGTGCCTCATATCTTGTTTTAGAAATTTTCAGGGGCTTTTCGGAAAACAAAAACTTTAATATCTTTCAGCTCACAAATGATCTTTGCCTGATTCCTTTGCCAAAGGTCTTATATTTCCGTTATGTAACTTTTTGTAAGTTTTTGCTTCAATTCATGCCCAAATGCAAACTTTCCTAAAATGGCAGGCACACTTTCCAAAATAGGCAAGTTGTTATTTTTAGTAGTTTTGGGAAAAACTGAAAGTCCTACATCATTATTCTGGATATTATGGAACCAGAAACACTAATTATGGAAAGAAATGAAAACAACTACAATGATTTTGAATTAACTTCTTTTTGGGTGATGCAAGATTGCCCTTACACCACTGGATGCTCCTACATCAGCATATTAATTATACTGAGGGTTCGTGGTTGGAGGATTTAGAGACTTTTGCTAATGCACTTAAGTGAATTTGGCTAGAAAGAAAACAATGTTTTGAACCAGCCAAGAATCCTACTACTTCATCTTGCGAAGTTAAACCTAGTAAGTTATCACCTAGTCATGACGTAACATTTGGAAGTAGTTGTGATGCTTCTATTATAGGAAAAGAGGTGTTGGAGGGAGTACATGTGTGTACATCCACCCTCTAAGTTTGTTTAATTGGAAGATCCTTTAATCGGCAGTGACATGAAGTCTTGTTGTATCAACTATATAAATAAGGATGTAGTTACTCCTAAATAAATTATAATAAAGATGAGAATGTTTTGTACCAATCTGTTGTTTATTATGAGTTAAATATGTTTTGTTGAGTTGCATTAGATTCAGAAAATTGTTAGATAACTTATTATTTTCTGGCGAGAGAAAAATGACATGTTTCTTACACAAACAAACCTGGGTGAGAGTCTAGAAGAGAATAAACCACCAGTTAATCTCTTGGACAAATTAGAGCAATCTTAACCATGTTTGTAGAAACTAAAGAGAAACTTGGTAACTTGGAAAAGAAAGAAAAAGAGTAAGGAAACTCTGAAGGGGGGAAATGAGATTTCTCATGGGATGAGCAAGGAAAATCACCAAGAATATAGTATGAGTAGTAAGAACCTTGAAAACCTTAGACCCTAGAAGGAAGCAAAGGATAGGCTTGCCTTAGAACTTTCCTATGATATGAAGAAAGTCACTGCACTGATGTTTAATGGAATTAAAAGCCCAATTATAAGAGTTGTTGGCTAAAGGTGTGATTAGACCCAGTGTTTCACCTTGAGGTGCACTAGTTATCTTTGTCAAGAAAAAGGAAGTAACTCTGCGATTGTGTATTTAGTATCGTATGCGAGTCATTAAGGAAATGATAAAGAACAAATATCCTTTACCACGTATTGTTGATCTCTTTGATTAGATGCATAGAGCTGTAGTGTTTTCAAAGATTGATTGGTGATCAATATATCATCAGTTAAGATTTAAGGATAAGGATACCCATAAAACAACTTTTAGGACAAGAAATGGGCACTATGAGTTTGCAGTGTTGCCTTTTGGACTTACAAATGCCTCTATCACATTCATGAATCTCATGAATAGTGTGTTTAGCGATTGTTTATACAAGTTTGTTTTAGTCTTTCTAGAGGAGATACTTATTTATTCTAAAGATGAAGGAGAACATTATCAACTTTTGCAAGTGATTCTACAATGGTTAAGGGAAGCGATTTGAGTGGATAGATAAATGCCAGTAGGCTTTTGATCTATTAAAGGAAAAGTTGACAACAACACCAATTCTGTGAGTTCCTGACCCTGAAGGACAGTTAGAGGTAATAATTGATGTCTTAGGAGAAGGATTAAGGGGTGTGCTTATCCAAGATGGGTGAGTGATAGCCTATGAATCAAGGAAGATGAAATCTTATGAGAAAAATTATGCACACATGATCTAGAATTAGTAGCAGTTGCACATGCTTTGCAATATGGTGACACTATTTTCTAGGTAAAATCTGTGTACTAAAGTCAGAAGTACATATTTTCTCAACCACATCTGAATGCTTGACAAAGGAGATGGTTAGAATGGATATCCGATTATGACTTTGAGATAAGTTATATAAAAGAAAAAGAGAACAAAGTAACAAATGTTTTAAGTTGGAGGGGACATATTTCTTTAATTGTCTCTATGCATGCAAACTTTAAAGATTAACTGTTGCAAAATTTATTTGGTGATGAATATTATGAGCAAGTCAAGCAAAATCTAATGGTAAATCCTAAGGATTCAAGGTATGGTAGGGTTCTTTTTTATTCTGATGGACTATTGAGATATAGA
The DNA here is from genome assembly GCA_027924645.1 of Cunninghamia lanceolata. Classification (NCBI taxonomy): domain Eukaryota; kingdom Viridiplantae; phylum Streptophyta; class Pinopsida; order Cupressales; family Cupressaceae; genus Cunninghamia; species Cunninghamia lanceolata. The sequence goes on along the minus strand of BSBN01000635.1, from coordinate 11,519,281 downwards.
GGAAGAATGCATGTACTTAATCTAGCTAAATTAAGAAATTTTGTGTGGAGAGAAGTGCACACTGCACCTTACTAAGGACGCCCAAGAGTAACTAAACTTCTAGTAGATGCAAAACCTCTTTGTTTCATGAAAAGAATGAAGAATGATGCTGCAAGATTTGTAGCAAGTTGTATGGAGTGCTAGAAGAAAAAAAAAGCATAACATTAACACTCCGGAGGACTATTGTATCCACATGAGGTACCAGAATGGAAGTGGCAAGTCATAAGTATGGACTTTGTTCAAAGTCTTCCAATGTCTAGGAATAGACATGATCTATTTTAGTTATGGTTGATAAAATCTCAAAGGTAGCACATTTCATACCAGGGAATATAATTGATGGAGCACCAGTATTGGCTCACAAATTTGCTCAGGAAATGTTTAGATAGCATGGAGTTCCTAATGTTGTTATATGGAGCCTAATTAGACTCAGAGATTAAATTAACCCCACTTTTATCGGCGTGGTTTCCCCCCAAATTCCTACGGGGTCAAGGGTAATGCCCCTTGCGGGGGTTTGGGGGAAGCGCCACCAAGACGGGGTCAAGGGGCAGCGCCCCTTGCAGGGTCCAATGATTTTTTATTATTTTATAAAGGCATCAGGAGTTATTTTTTCTATTAGCTGACATAAAAAAATAAAAAATAAAAATAAAAAAAACCCTATTTTGTAACTGACAAAAGTCATGATAAAAATGGCTAAGGGTTAGGGTTTTTGTTGATGTATTGTAGCATTTGTAGCAATATTGAATTGCAGGGATTGTTGGTTGTAATCGGTTTGATTTACTAAATAATATTAGACTCTCTGTTTGGTGGATGTAGCCTGAGTTTGGGTGAACCACGTTAAAACTTGTCTCTCATTGTTATTATTACTGTGTATTTCTATTCCTCTATTTAATCTTTATTTGCATTTAATTGATATCTTCTGCCGGCTAATCCTAACAAGTGGTATTAGAGCGGGTTGTGTTTGATTATCGTCTACAGGAAGGTTTCATAGTTGAGTGGGAGTCTCACGATTGAGTGGGAGCAATGTCGAACAAGGGTAAATTGAAGGTCAATAAATTTCATGGGCAGAACTATCAATTATGGAAAATGTAGATGGAGGATTACCTCTATCAGAAGGATTTATGGAGATTGTTGGAAGGAGTATCCAAGAAACTGACAGGAATGACGGATGAGGATTGGGAACTTTTGGACAAAAAGGCACTGGGAACCATTCGGTTGTGCCTGGCACCATCTGTGGCATTCAATATAACAGAAGTGAAGACAACAAGTGAACTGATGAAAGTTTTGTCTAATTGTATGAAAAACCCTCAGCCTCAAATAAGGTATTTCTCATGAAGCATTTGTTTAATCTAAAAATGATTGAAGGTGGATCTATGACAGATCATTTAAATGAGTTTAATATGATTGTCAGTCAGTTAACTTCTGTAAAAGTGAAATTTGATGAAGAGGTGAGGGCTCTTTTGGTTTTATGTTCTTTGCCAAAAAGTTGGAATAGCTTGGTAATGGCTATAAGTAACTCTATCTCTGGTTCAAACACTTTAAAATTTGATGATGTTGTTGGTGTTATCCTTAGAAAGGAAATGCGATGGAAAAGCTCGGGAGGGTCCACATCAGGTAGTGTTTTGAATGCAGAAAGTAGGGGCAGATCAAAGGAGAGAGGAAAAGGTTCTAGAGGTCATGGGAAGTCACGAGGAAAATCAAAGGACAAGAGATCCCAATCCAGAGGACATAAGGATTGCTGGTACTGTGGGAAACTAGGTCATCTGAAGAAAGATTGTTGGTCTCGGAAGAATAAAGAAGGAGACAAACAAGAAGGCAATAAGGAGGCAAATGTGGTAAGCAATAAATCTAAAGATGATGCTTTGATTCTTTCCCTAGATAATGTTGATGATTCATGGGTTTTAGATTCAGGGGCCTCATTTCATGCTATGCCCCATAGAAGTTATTTTCTTGATTATGTCCAAGGGGATTTTGGGCTAGTTTATTTGGGAGATAATGAACTCTGTCAGATTGTTGGAAAGAGAAGAATTAAGATTAAGTTGCAGAATGGGAATCATTGGCTACTACAAGAGGTATGGCATGTTCCAAGGCTCAGTAGGAATTTAATTTCAATAGGGCAGCTAGCTGAAGAAGGTTGCATTGTTACATTTACTAATAAAAATTGGAAGGTTTCAAAAGGTGCCTTAATAGTAGCCAAAGGTGTGAAAGTAAGCACCTTATATCTTTGTATAGGTCATATTGTTCCTTCTACTTTAGTTGTTGCAGAGAAAAAACAAACAGGTTCAGGAACAGTTGCTGCAGGTTCACAAGAAGAGATTGAAACAGTTGCTATAGGTTCTGAGATAACACTGTGGCATAACAGACTTGGGCATATGAGTGAAAAAGGTATGAAGGTACTTCATTCTAAGAAAGTGTTACCAGGTCTGAAATGTATTAATATGGATTTCTATGAAAGTTGTGTGTATGGAAAACAAAAGAGAGTTAGTTTTCTCAAAGATGGAAAGCAAAGGAAAGATGAAAAGTTGGAGCTTGTGCATACAGATGTATGGGGATCGGATCAGGTATCTTCTCTTGGTGGCTTTCAGTATTATGTTACATTCATAGATGATGCAACTAGGAAGGTATGGATTTATTTCCTTAGCCAGAAATCTGATGTATTTGAAACATTTAATAAATGGAGAAGCTTGGTTGAGAATGAGACAGGTAAAAGATTAAAATGTCTCAGATCTGATAATGGTGGTGAGTATTGCAGTAAATAGTTTGAGTATTATTGTTCCTTTAATAAAATTCGTAGGCAGAAAATAGTTCCAGGGACTCCACAGGAAAATGGAGTGGTTGAACGCATGAATAAGACAATAATGGAGCGTGCAAGGACCATGCGATTACATGTTGGGCTGCCTTTAAACATGTGGGCAGAGGCTGTCAACACCACTGTATATTTAATTAATAGAGGTCCTTCAGTTCCTTTGGGTTGTGGTATTCTAGAGGAAGCATAGACAGGTAAGAAGGTGAGTTATGCTTTTCTCAAAACCTTCAAATGTGAAGCATTTGCACATGTAGATTCTGAAAATAGAACCAAGCTGGATTGAAAATCAAAAAAGTGTACCTTTGTTGGATATGGCATTGATGAATTTGGTTATAGGCTTTGGGATTTTAAAAATCAAAAAATTATGAGAAGCAGGGATGTTGTATTCAATGAGAAGGTGTTGTACAAAGATCAGTTGCAGCAGCATGAGAAGAAAGCAAAGGATTATGTGGTGTTGGATGATACTCCAAATAGTGATGTTTCATAGGTTCCTCATGCTCCACAATAGCAACCAAAAATACCACAAGCTCCAGTGAATGTTAGACAATCAACAAGGCTAAGTAGACCTCCTAAAAGGTTTTCTCCCTCTTTGTATTCTATTTTGTTAATAGATGCTGGTGAACCAGAAGGGTATGATGAAGCTATACAGGTGGATACACAGGTTCAGTGGGAGCTTGCAAAGAAAGAAGAAATGGACTCCTTGCTGAAAAATCAGACTTGGGAATTATGTAAGTTGCCTGCAGGTAAAAAAGATTTACCAAACAAATGGGTTTATTGGCTGAAAGAGGAAGATGGAGATAAGAAAAGATTTAAAGTTAGGTTAGTTGTAAAAGGATTTGCACAAAAAAAGGGCATTGATTTTAATGAGATATTTTCTCTAGTTGTCAAGATGACTTCTATTCGTACTATTTTAAGTATTGGGGCTGTTGAAGATTTGCATTTGGAATAGCTAGATGTGAAAACTACCTTTCTCCATGGTGATTTGGAGGAGGAGATATACATGGAATAGCCCCAATAATTTGGGGTCACAAGTAAGGAGAAACTGGTGTGCAGATTGAAGAAGAGTTTGTATGGCCTGAAGCAAGCACCTTGGCAATGGTATTTGAAATTTGATAGTTTCATGGCTGAGCAAGGCTACAACTGGTGTAATTCTAACCATTGTGTTTATTTTAAGAGGTTGGATAATGACAACTACATTGTTTTATGTTTAAATATGTTGATGACATGCTTGTAGCTAGGTCTAACATGGATCACATAAGAGAGTTAAAATAGCAGTTAGTACAGTCCTTTGCTATGAAGGATTTGGGGGCAGCAAAACAAATCCTTGGTATGAAAATTTGTAGAGATAGGAAGAATAGAAAATTGACTCTATCTCAGGTTGATTATGTTGAAAATGTGAAGCAGAGATTCCATATGGAGAATGCAAAAGCTGTCAGTACATCTTTGCCTAGTCATTTAAAATTGACTAAGGAGATGTGTCTAAAGACACAAGAGGAGGAAGAAAAAATGTCCAAGGTACTATATGCTTCAGCTATAGGAAGTTTAATGTACGCCATGGTATGCACGAGACCGGATATTGCACATGTTGTAGGAGTCGTAAGCAGGTATATGAGTCATCCTGGATTGGAGCATTGGAATGTAGTGAAATGGATTCTCAGATATTTGAGAGGTACATCCAATAAACACTTATGTTTTGGGGTCTTTAATACTGATTTAGTAGGTTATGTAGACTTAGATTTGGCAGGGGATACTAGGTGGAGTACTACAGGTTATGTCTTTACTGTAGGTGGGATAGCGATGAGTTGGATTTCTAGGTTGCAAAAGGTGGTTGCTTTATCCACCATAGAGGTAGACTATGTAGCTGCAACAGAGGCAAGCAAGGAGACGATATGGCTGCAATCTTTCATGGAAGAATTAGGCAAACAACAGGATAACAGTTATTTGTTTACGGACAACCAAAGTGCTATACATCTTGCAAAGAATTTTGCCTTGCATTCAAAGACCAAACACATACAGTTGAGGTATCACTTTATTCAGTCAGTGTTGGATGATGGACAATTAAGGCTGGAAAAGATACATACAAATGAAAATCCAGCGGATATGTTTACAAAGGCAATGACAAGGGAGAAGCTGAGCTCCTCTTCAGCTTCGGTTGGTCTTCAAGACTGAAAACAAAATTAGAATAGCAGAGTCCGAGGTGCTTATTTCCAATGGGAGCTACAAGGTCAGCGGTGTTATGATCAGTCTCCAAGTGGGAGATGATATGGTGTGGAGTCTGATCAGTCTCCAAGTGGGAGATTGTTGTTAGATGGAACCTAATCAGACTCAGAGGTTAAATTAACCCTACTTTTATCGATGCAGTTTCCCCCCAAATTCCTACAGGGTCAAGGGGCAACACCCCTTGCGGGGGTTTGGGGACAATGCCCCCAAGATGAGATCAAGGGGCAGAACCCCTTGTAGGGTCCAGGGGTAGTACTCCCAAGACGCGGTCAAGGGGCAGCACCCCTTGCGAGGTCCAACATTTTTTTATTATTTTATAAAGGCGGTAGGAGTTATTTTTTCTATTGGCTGACATTAAAAAACCCTATTTTGTAACCGACAAAAGTCATGATAAAAATGGCTAAGGGTTAGGGTTTTCATTGATGTATTGTAGCATTTGCAGCAGTATTGAGTTGCAGGCATTGGTAGTTGTAATCAGTTTGATTTACTAGATAATAATATTGGACTCTCTGTTTGGTGGATGTAGCCTGAGTTTGGGAGAACCACGTTAAAACTTGTCTCTTGCTATTATTATTAATGTGTATTTCCATTCCTCTATTTAATCTTTATATGCATTTAATTGATATCTTCTGCCGGCTAATCCTAACACCTAAAAATATAATCTTGGATAGAGATGTGCATGTAACATCAAGGTTTTAACAAACTTTGTTCTCTGTGCTAGGGACTAACCTTAGTAAGAGTACAACTTATCATTTTGAGAACAAATGGTTAAATTAAGAGAGTTAACTAGGTTTTGAAGGATTTGTTACAAATGTCTTACATGGATTAGCAATATAAGTGGGAAGACTACTTACCACTTGTGGAATTTTCTTATAACAATACCTAACATTTTGCTATTAAGATGACTCCATTTGAAACATTGGATAGAAAAAGATGCCAAACTCCTATAAGCTGGGTAAGCTAGAAGATAGGATTAGCATTAGTCTAGAAATGTTGTCAGAAATGGATGAACAGATTAAGCTGATCAAAAAGATCAGTGGAAACTACTAATAAATAGAAAAGTTACGTTGATGTTAAGCGTACACTAAGACAATTCTCGATTAGAGAAGAAAAGTTCTTTTGAGGGTCAAACCCCAAAAAAAAAAGTTTCATAAAGTATGGAATGAATTCCAAACCAGTTTTTAAGTATAAAGGACTCTTTGAAATTCTCGAAGTTATCAATTTTATTGATTGCAGAATAAATCTAATAATAGCTATTGCCTTGAGGAATAATGCTTTTAATGATGCAAATTTGGAAAATATATATAACAGATGATTATTATATTCTTAGAATGTTTTACTAGTATAGAAACTAGGAATGGTTATGATCAGGCTTCTTAAATGCTTGAAGTTTGCAAGCACTGCTTGTGTAACATAGAGATTATGTAGTGCAAGGTCCAGTGGGACCAGTATGCAGAGGATAGTTCAACATGGGGGGTGATTACCATGAATTTCATCAAAAAAATTCTCATTTATTTCTTGCTTTTAGCAGTTAAACAAAAACTTGTTTTTAATTACATTTTGATATTTTGAATCATTGAGGATGATGAATCTCTAGGGGAGAGATATGTTACATCCCTAATTTTGGCTTGTTTTTACTTTTTACTTTTACATGGATAAAAGTGAATCAATTGGATAAATATTTTAACGTTGGGTGAAATGTCATTGGAAAATATTAATTTTATGGAATATTAGTTATGTGATTAAATGCAATGCATATGATGTAATGATTTAGTAATTTATATTATGAGAATTTAATTTATTGTTCATAAGGTTTATGATTGGACTAATGATGCACTGATCATGATCTGGTGAATTGCAAGTAATATGCAGGATAATAGGTTATTGATGACTCTTCAAGAAAGAGAGAGAGAGTATCTTCTGAGGAGAGGAGAATAGACCTTGGGATACAAATGGTCCTTTGCCAACTAAGTATAGTGTTCAACAGTAAGTGAACTTTAGTAGATTGAGGTAACTTGCATTTTATTAGTTATTTAATTGGTTGATTTGACAGGTTGTCAATGTCTTATTGAATTCTTTTTAGAGTTATTTTCGCATCGATCATGTCATTTTGAGAAAATGACAGTGTCAGGGAAGAACGTTAGTCATTTGGGACAAAAATGGTCTTTTGTCAATCACGTCGTAAATAGGTTGTGTTGTGTCATCAAAACATAGATGGTTTATTTGTTGTCATGAATATGGTTTAAACATCGCATGAACGTTCTTCACAATTCAAATTGACTTGAATTAGTGTGTGATCATGAGGGGGAAACTAGCTCTACTCAAGCACGTAACATACGTAAGTTATGTAAAAACATCTTTATTAATGCTATTAATAGTATAATCATAGTACTTTGATTGTTATTTCACGTAAAACTTTAGTGATCATTTGAGATGGTCATCAAATTAATATTCACCACCTTCTTTATTATCATGTGTCTATCTATTCTTCTTTTGAGACGTTTTGAAGAGGGAATCTTTAAATTCTTATGAGGTGATTACTACCTCAATGTCCTCTTAATTGTTCATGTCTATCCATTGGACAAGTCCATAATGTGGACATAGTTGTTTAAACCATTTAATCAACCCGTGGGCATTAAGATGCCTATAGAGAGTCGTATCTTGAGTAGAGATACTTTATTATCCACATAGACCTCTCATTGATGCTTGAGTGTTTAGAGGCTTATTAATAGGAGAAACTCTTAGTCATAGAGAACCTACCATCCACTAGATAAATGGAGCCTTAATGATAGAGGCATGGGCCATTAGTGGAATTAAACAATTCTTGGTGGAAACAGAGTTTTGATTCGATAATATGGTAGTGAAGTATTCATGCGGCTAGTATGAAGGAAGAACAACATTTCTTGAAGTCAAATCATATTATATGGAGCTTTAATGTTAACGAATGGTTATCTTAGAGATGGTGGATCGAGAGATTCGAGGATCATGTGAATGGAGTCCTCATGTTATAAATGAAGTTATTTTTAACAAACACTTAGTTATTGTTTAATGAAACCCTGAGACATGTTCATTTTGGTGTCGAACTCTATAAGGAAGGTGGTATGATATACCACATATTCCCTCTCACCGGCATGCTTGAACCACATAAGTTTTCTTAAGTGGAGTTTCAACGATTAAAAAGGAATTTGTTTCAACTATAACGTAGTGGAGTCTTCATGACTATGAGATGTGGGGGATCGACTTATGTTTTCGGTAGTTCTATTTGAAGGAAAGTTCATTATAGCAGTGAGTGGGGTTCTAAAACCATGTACACCTCCTGATTGTAGGCTCGAAGTATGGGTAGATAGTGGCTTATGTTGCCGCCTTAAGGAGGTCACTTTCTATTTTAGAAGAGGATATTAACGATAGAGTGTGGTAGTCGTTGGAGTTGGCAACGGTTTTTTATTGTAAGTATTATTTTTTTAGTAGAATTGGGAGAGGAAGTTCCTGGGAGTGGATATAAGAGAAGAGTTTGGCTTTTAGCAAGGGGAGAGCACCAACATAGTGCAAATAAGGTAAATCAAGGATTGGTATAGAGTGATACTTGCATTGTTAACAGAGGGAGGATGAGCTTGACGTGGTAGAGATAATGACTTGTTTGTTGAGTCTAAGAATATCGCTGGTGAGGTTTTCTTCATCAAAGAAGACAACATTGTATCGTGGATAAGAGAACATTTATAGAAAGAATAGGGTAGTGTTGTGGTGAGAAATAACTTTGTCATCTATAGAGAAGAGCGTTTGTTCATGCAAAAGGGGACTGATATCTTTGTTTCGTGAGAGTCTTGGGGTAAGATTTATTGTAAGGAGTTGACAAGAGAAACACAGTTGTTACCATGGAAAGTAGATAGAAAATGAGTAACATCAGACTTATATTTGTGTGGATTTTCCTAGTATGAGTTGAACTTATTTCTTTGTGTTTTCATCTTAAACTCTCGTTGCATGAAACTCGTTCGACAACAATAATGTTTGAGATTTTAGAAGATTTAAAGCCAAATATAAAGACTTTTACTAAACGTCAAGTCGATAACTATCATGTATAGATATATACAACGATGAACTCATGTATCTGATTGTTGAACTATCAAAAATTATTGTTTGTAGTTATCGAGATGTTTTTATGGTATTTTGATATTGCATTCGTATAATATTTTAAGAACCTCAAAAATATTTATACTCAATATGTGATATAGCTTTCTCGTAGTTTCAAGTAAACATATGTTGCATTGTGTTGTAAAGTCTAGTAGAACTTTATTATAGTCTTTAGAAGCTCGAAGAGAATAGACAACATTGTTCCAATGATAGACATTGGACTTATAGATATTATGTATTTATATATATTTGAATGGAGCAACATTAGACATTACAACTTATGTTAATAGCAACTTGATAAAGTCTTTTTACATCCTTGGCAAACAATTTGAACTTAGTCAAAGTTCAAACTTGTTGAGAACCTTTAGTTTAGCTATAAATAAGGCTTACTCATTTTTGAAATTAGTAAGGGAGGAGAAACTTAAATGACATCGTAGTCAGAAGAAGACTAATAGGTTAACCTTTCCTTACTATATTCTTATTTTCAAGAATAAGTATGTTAGTTATTCCATTGAGTTGGAATAAGGTAAATAAATCTATACTCAACAGAATTTAGTGCATAAGACATTGTCTAAACGATTGTCAAACTTACGGACTTATATTATAGTTTCCTTGAATTGCTCAAAATAGATAGTAAGGTTCATTGACTACATAGTTTATGGTTGTGAAAGTAACTTTTTGACATTGATTAACATGGATAGCAAACTTGAAATAGATTTAGCCACCTTCTGGTAATAAATCGATCTTAGTCGATGTATAAACTTGATTGAAACCTTTTGGTAGGCTCTAACCAGGTTTTCTTGTAAATGAGGAATGGTCTTGTTTAGAAAGTTTGAAATGATCTTTAAGTCAAAATAAGACTAAAGGAAAATCATTTACTTGAATTGATTATTTGATATTCCATTATCATGAAAAGGAAAACGAAACCCTAGATTGACTTGGTAGGCTTAAGTTATTAAATGTACCTTTTTAGGTTACAACTTGTTTTATCTATTTCTATATGGGTCGACAAAGAAGGTCGAGTACCCAAATAATAATGTTCATTTTATTTACTTGTCAAAAAACTGACGTGTCCTTATCAATAATGTTTATCATTGGTTTGATAACCTGCGAGATTGTTTATCAATTGACTTAAAGTTCTTTATGTGTCGATAAGTTTTGGGATTTCAGGTTTTTCAAAGATGCAAGAAGTATCCTCGTATAAAGATTTAATCCATAAGACCTATAGAACATTCACAGTGTTTGTAAACTTGTCTAAGTCAGGAAGACTAAAATATTGAAATTGTCAGGACTATATAGTTAAACATAGTTGACCAAGTCAAACTGTAGGAATATGATAGTATCCAAGTCACGTTGGGGTGGGTGAAAATTATGACTACATTCATTGCAAATGTCTATTCATAATGAATCTTTGGCCAAAGTAATGCATACGTCTTTGCGTGCATTGTCGGTTCACCTTATCTAGATTGTATAACCTATTGGAATGATCATACTTAGCTAGAGGGTATCTAGGGTTGTATGATCAATAGAGTTGTGTAGGATACAACACTATGTACTCAAATGGCAATTTGCCATTGGTCATCTTTGGTCTATACTCTTTGTGAAGTGTAGGGCTACTTCCTATGTGGAAGATGTGTGGGAGATTGTCGGTCTATGGTTTGAGGAAAAGCAGTGGGAAGATGCTCTCTCTTTCTCTCTCTCTCTCTAGCAGAAGACATGCCGAGGCTTGTGGTAAAGATGTTAGATTTCTGGATACAATATATCTTTGTGACTTGTGTTTTATAAGGTTGTGTAAATGATTATCTATTACAGATACTGTAATTGTAAAGACAAATGTCATTCTTGTATATTCTAACATGTTGATTATTTTGGATTGGAAATTATGCAATTGTTGAATTTTGAAATTAAATTAAATAATTTTTTTTACTATCCTTTTTACCTTGAATGTTTTACCTCATGGTAAATATCTATGTTTAGTCTTGTTTAAGAACTTGGATGTTACAAGTTCACTGTAACAACTTTAATGGAGTCCTTTAAGCTCTCTATGCGAAATATTAAGTCTAGGAATACAATTTTGAAATTACGCAAGCAATCCACTATTTAAATCATGAAAAATCATCTAATTAGGGCATATTAATTACTCCTGGGAGTATTAGGCAAGCTCCAATGATTAAATCACGACTAATTTGGACAAGTGTCTGCTGGCACAAATTTGAATTTAAAAGCCAATGGCCTTTTCTTTAAGCATTTAATGCAAAAAGTATGGGGATGTGGGGATAGATATCCCGCAATGAATATCCCCATAGATATCTGGATGAGAATATCTAGATGACGTCAACATAGGTTGGGTCAACCATTGTTGACCAAAGATTCATCATCTAGCTCCAAATTTGCTTTCAATAAATCTAGAGGTCTATGTGGATACGTGGCATCATGCCATTGGTTTAATCATAGGGCCTAGATATTTAATTAAGATCCAGACACTACGAGTGCAAAATATCCATCCAGTTGAAATATCAGGATGACGTCAGCAGGGAAGACTCCTTCATTGTAGCGTAATAAATTGATGTCATTAGGAAAGGATATTAAAATAAGGTCATGAAAATAAGTTTTGTGAAATATCCCTAAGGCTTAATATCCTAATGATGTAAGCAAGGTATATCCTTAGTGTTGCATTAGGGTAAGGTGACGTCAACGGGATATGGATCTCAAAATAATGTTTGGATATTAAGTTAATGTCTGGATGTTACGTAATATCTGGATGACGTAAGCAAGTTTAGCATTCTTCATAGGATTAGGATAACATGATGTTATATGGATCTGGATGTTAAAATAAGATTCGGATATTAGCAAAGCTAATATCCATGTGTTCTAATGTCTAGGTGACGTAATCAGGATCAAAGGTCTTTATGAAATAGAAATGACATGATGTCATCTAGATCAGCATACTAACTCAGATATGGATATTACACTAAGGTCTGGATATTAAGTTAACATCCGGATGTTATAACCAGGAGAATATCCTCATGACCCATTGATCGAACTTTGATCATGCATAAATCCCTTGTTTTAATGAATTTCAAGGTGCTTTAAAAAGCAATTCTGCTTAGAATTTTATACTCTTTCATCTGGCAGGGTTCACAATAACAGATTCTGACTTCAAAAATTGGACCTATATCTCAAGGTCCTGATATGCAAAGGACAACGTCCTGACATATATCTGATACTGATTTTACCATACCACCCAAAAGCAAAGTTGGGTCCGTATTTTATTGGGGCAAAATAGGGTGTGTTGTGTAACCACACAACAACACCCTCTCCCATATGAATGAATTTTTTATTCATTCATATGTCTTAATCCTCATTAATGCAAAGCCTTCCCAAGGTTAATTCAAAATTCAAAAATAATGAGATCCATCCATTATTGTTGATCAAATCTTGGCCCTTGATATCACCATTTCATCTCCACCCTTAGATCTCAACTTTGAATCTCCACCATTGATCCAAAATCCTCCAAAAACTCTATAAATACAAGCCTCCTCCAAGCATTTTCAACTCAAGCCATTTGCATCCACATTATGCCAAAATTCATAGCTAATCTTTAGCTCAATTCATTGCCAATCCATTTTATCCTACTTGTGTTGATTATTAGATTAATCCACATCCATTTTAGAGTTGGGTAAAGCTAGGAAATTGCTTTGGGTGCATCATTTTCTCAACCTTATCAAGGAGAATGGAGGACTTGAAGATTCAAGGTATAATCTCTTTATTTATGCTTTTCTTTATGTTTATTCATCTTTTAATTCTCTTGCATCTTCATTTGGCACACCCAATGGGACCCACGTCCCTATATCTAACTTATTTTTTCAAGTTTTTGTGAGTTATTGTCATGCAGGTCATATCAACACCTTCAAGAGCCAGTTCAGTTCCTCCTGTCCTTTGTTTAGTGCCCGCGGACCCTCTATCAATGCCTGCATTTTTTAGACTAATGTCAGTTCTTGGTGTTGACTGTGTTTTTGCATGTTTCATGGCTTTTGGTACTTTTTTTAGCACCTTCAAACCCTCTGTCAGCGCCTCGGGTTTGCCTGCGACTCACAGGTAAACTCAGGTCCACCTATCAGTGCCTGCAGCTCACAGTTCAGCGCTTCTAGTCCCCAATTCAGTGTCTCCGACCACGACTGGGAGTTCATTTTGGTTTCCAATCATTTTTTAACACTTGGTTTCTCACAGCTAACATTTGCAGGGCTTTCTAACTTCTAGTTTGTAGATTTGACAAGCTTTTAGATCACTCTTAGAGAATCATTTAGTCTCTTACATTTAGAAAATTATTAGAAGCTATTTCAATCTTGCAAATTTATACTATTGGGTCTCCTTTTGGGTTAAAGCTACATTCTAGTTTTATTGTGCTAACCCTGTATGCTCTTGATCACTTTCTTTGATCATTTTGTGGTGAAAATAACTTGATTTTGTTATGGGCTCTATTATGGGTCATATCAGCGCCTCTAGACTCTGAATCAGGGCCTTCAATCTTTGTGATAGTACGCAGGGATCATAAACTTTTTTTAGTCCTTTCAACGCCTGTGTGGTCTCTTTTAGTGAACTAGAAAAGTATAATAGAGACTCTGGTTTCTATTTTTGTGCCTCTATAGTTCTTTTTAGCAATTAAGGTTTATGTTGTAGCACCTAAGGTCTCTAAGTTAGTGTCTGCATTATGTTTTGTAGTGCTTTATGTCTTTTTATTAGCACATGAGGTCTCTATTTTAGCGCCTATGGTTTGATAGGTCTGAATTCAATTTTTTTGGCACTAACACACTCTTTTTGCAGATAGTTGATGCCTGGCCAAGCATTTTAAACAAACTACTAACCCCTTTTGTGCAACACCATGGTCAAAGGCTTTTTTTCACTAGCATAGTTGCACATTAAATAAAGTAGGGGTTAAATAATTATTTGTCATTCTTGTGTTTGCATTTGGATGTATGCTCGCCCCACACACCTTAGGGTGATCTTGGGGATCAAAAGTCCTTGTGCAAACTTTTTGTTTATTTGTATCTTGAAGAGGTCACTATTTTCACATATGTTGTCCTCTTGCACTTCGTGTGATCTTGGGTGATCAAAAGTGAGTAGTGGTTTCTTCTTAGGGGAGATACTTCATTATTTCATCACCCTAAGGGGTGACCTCAACCACATGTACCGATAGGATATATCAAAGGGGGGAGAAGGAAACTTGTACCCCAATCTAGTCACATTGTCATTGGGACAACCTTGGGGCCCAGGGTGATTCCAGACACAAGGTGAAGTGGTATTTGCTTAATCACTTATGCCACATCCTTTCAATAAGCTAGTGTTCACGATTTGTTCCCTATGTACCTAGCATATATTGGGGACTCCCTAGTAACTTGTTCAAGCCTAGCTTAAGACATTTTAGCTGTATGAGATTGTAATGCACTGGATACCAGTTAGGCTTGGGAAGTTATTCACCGCACAAGCCACATTGATTTTATCTCTAAGTGCAAATGCCCTCTAGACATGGGTGTGCATGTCATGTATGCTCTCCCCTCATGACATAAGAGCGATCTTGGGTGATCAAAAGTGGTTAGTTTCCTCCTCATGGAACTTGCCTATTATGCCTAAATAAAGGCAACGAGGTGGGCTTATGGTCTCATACACTCCTACTTGAATAATTATAGGGATGTTCATGTGATTGGCATGCCTTTTATTTTAAGACTTATGAAAGCAAAAAAATTGATCTTATGCATTGAAGTCATTTAGCCATTATGTTTTCTTTGTTTACAAAGTCTCTTGCTAAAGAGTTGAAACCAACTTTCATACAAATCAAACAATTTTAAGACCTTACGACAACCTTTTAGCGGCTCCATTTAGACTGTCAATGCCATCGGATAGACTGTCAGTGCCCCTGATCAGACTGTAAGCGCCTAAGGTTTACCTATCAATGCATGTATCTAACATTTCGGTGCCTTCGGTTAGTCTACTAGCACTTGCATTTCCAGCATCCTATAAACACCCATTGACCAATATTTGACCTCCTAAGCATAATTTGACCATTCCTAGAACATGGCAACTTTTGAGAACCACCAAAAAATCATATGCCTCTACTCAATTCATCCTTTGTCAAAATTCCATCATCACACATCTCCCATTTGACCTTAGGAAAATCTTGATTTATTAATTTCATCTTTGGACCTTCATTTTCACCCCATCCATTTCAATAAATTCTTGACAAACCTTCATCAAAATTCTCCCCAAATCAAAATCCTAACTCAATCAAAATCCATCCCAAACCACAATTAAAATCATCCAAATCAAACCAAAAACAATCAAATTAAAACCCAATCATTTTCCAAATCAAATTTGTGCTAAATTAAATCTAGATCTTATCCTTATCCCCTAATTTATAACAAGCTTAAGAACTTGTCTAGACCTTAAGTTTTATAAATTAGCCCTATCAACCTTAGATAAATTAGCTTAGGGGCTTAGACTACTCCTAAGTTAGTGGACTCTAAGGATCTTATTTTTCTTGGTGCGTCTTGTCTACCCCAAGTAGAATAATCCCCTATCCACCCTTCTTTCTTAAGTGTCTTGTCTACCTTAAGTAAGAGGAGGAAAATCCTTTTGAAACCTACAAGATCTAGATTTATCTAAGCTCTCTTTTGATTGGATATCCCAATCATCCTTTTCAACATCATCAAAAATCATCTAAAGTATCCTTTGGTTATCAATTTTATCCAAAATCATTCACACACCATCATAAATCATTCACTCATCCATTTACCCATCTCATCTTGGTCCAAAATTTTGAAGACTAATTCCTAAGGTCACATCCTTCACCCACACCTATCACCACAACATCAACCCAAAATTCTCTTTTGTATACCACAGAAAAGTTTACAAGCTAGGAGGAAACAAGAAATGGAACCACATAGGCCATATGGGATGCCTAGCACTAATGAAAAATAATGTCAGCATTGGTACATTTGGAGAACAATCACAACCATCGGATAACCATAATCAAGATATTGACCAAGAAGTCATGGACTTCACACAAGACCCACAAGCCATGGGAATGTTGGACCACATATTAAAATCTAATCCCAATAGGTACATGGACTTTCTCCTCCAAATTAGAGCCAATGTGCCAAACATCCCCAACACTTCACAACCATCATCATCAAATAATCCACCCAACACCTCAACATCAACATCAATTCCCACATTGGTACCTACATCAACCATACCCACATCCATTCCACAAATCACCCTTAACATCCTAAATAATACAACCTACACAAGTGCCTCCACTAGTGTACCCCAACTCGGTGCAAATGCCATCTCTTTCATATCCCAACTTTTCTCCCAACCACCAAATAATACATTCAACAACCTTAGCAACAATCCACAAACATCCACCTTCACATACGCGCAACCTCCTATCTCACAACCACCCATATCATCTTCCACTCAAAACACTAACCAAACATTTCTCCAACAACTCCAAATTCAACAACAACAACAACAACAACAACAACAAACCAACATACCAAATCCACCTACCACATATTTATCACAAATTGTCCAAAATTTGATACAAAGAGTAAAGGAGACAATATTATTTTGAGGATATTTGTCCATATCCTTTTAATCACTCCATCAACATGCCACCCTTTCCCAAGAACTTTGAAACACCAAAATTTGATAAATACAAAGGGAAAGGAGACCCCTAAGAATACCTAAGGGAGTTCTACATTGCTTGCCTTAGAAGTCTCTTATGACGATACTTATCTCATGAGGCTTTTCCCTAGAAGCTTAGGAGGACAAGCAACCGAATGGTTTGCACATCTTCCCTCAGAATCAAAACATTTCATGAACTCGTAGAAAAAATCGTCAATTAATTCTCCTACAACTTTGAACATGAAGTGTTAATGACGGATCTTTGCAATACAAAACAAAGAAATGGGGAAACCTTCACTGCCTTTTTGCAATGATGGAGAAGCCTTGCAAGCAAACTCCCATGGCCCATCCCAGAAAAACAATTGGTCACTCTGTTTGTGACAAACCTAAACCAAGAATTGGGCTTCCACCTCCAACTTCAATGTGCCTCTACATTTGAAGAAGTTATCAACAAAGGCACTATGATTGAGAGAGATCTCATAGCCAAGGGAGCCATTAAAATTTATATAGAAAACAATGGTAACAAATCCAATAATAAAGTCAACAATAGCAACAACAACAACAACAATAATAATCAATCATACGAGGAACCTCGCTTTTGGGGCAAAAATAAAAACACTCTCAACAATGGTGTAATCGATGTAAAAAATGTCCAAAATATACAAACACCTACACCATATAACCCACCCTAAAACAACAACAATAACGTCAGCATTCCCAAAGGCCAACCAAGACAAAACAATGGACCTAGAAGAAAATTCACATCCTTAGGGGAACCCATTGAAAATGTCTTGTGAAACCTTGTTAAAGCTGACTTGATCACATTGTCTGTCATCCGCCTTATGATGACAACCAATTCAAACCCTCGTGGTTTAATGAAAATGCCTATTGTGAATATCACCGAATAAAAGGGCATAAAACACCCGACTGTATGAGGTTAAAGAATTGTGCATACAAGATTTTGTAGATCATGGCAACATTACAATCGACAAACCCCCCAAGAGATCGCTTAATGAAAACATAGGAGCATACTGTTAGGGTTAGCCGACATAAGCGATCAATTAAATGCAAATAAAGATTAAACAGAGGAATGAAAATACACAAAAATAATAACAGCAAGAGACAAGTTTTAACATGGTTCACCCAAACTCAGGTTACATCCACCAACAGAGAGTCTAATATTATTATCCAGTAAATCAAACCGATTACAACCAGCAATCCCTGCAACTCAATACCGCTGCAAATGCTACAATATAATGTTTGCAGAAACCCTAATCCTTAGCCATTTTTATCACAACTTTTGTCAGTTACAAAATAGGGTTTTTTATGTCATCCAATGAAAAAAAAATAACTCCCGATGCCTTAATAAAAATAATAAAAAAACCATGTGAGGTTTTGGGGGCGCTACCCCCAAGGCCCCATGAGAGCGCTGCCCCTCAACCCCGCCTTGTATCCCGATAGGGAGCGTGCTAAGGGCACTGCCCCTTGACCCCATCTTGGGGGTGCTGCCCCCAAATCCTCGCAAGGGGCACTGCCCCTTGACCCCGTAGGAATTTAGGGGGAAACCACGCTGATAAAAGTGGGGCAAATTTAACCTCTGAGTCTAATTAGGCTCCATATAACAACACATACAAGATCCACTTAATCATAACAAGGGAAAAGCCTCTAGCTCCAATCAAGCATATAATATCATTCCTCCTCCCTCTTCTTTTGACTCTGTTGTGGGTCATATAGAAGAGTGTCCTAACTGTGTGGCCACCATCACCATACGAGCCAAAACTCCTAAATGTGTCATCACCACTCGTCGTGGCCACATATCAATTCGAGGAGATTCAATTAAAGATCAAACTACCACCTCCACACCCACAAACCTCCCACCCACCAACAAATACAATCTCCTTGAACACCTTGGCAAAATCCCCGTACAAATATCTATCCTTGAATTGCTTCAAACATCACCCCTTCACAAAGAAGTCCTTGACAAAGCATTGATGGAAACCTGCATCCCCAATGACCTGAATGTAAATCAATTCCAAGCCATGGTAGGACATCTCTCTTCACCTCACCATCTAACATGTTCTGAACAAGACCTCTCCATCTCTAATCCATCACATAATGAGGCCCTACACATCGAAGTTCGCATTCATAAACACACCATTAAATGAGTCTTAATAGATGGTGGTTATGTCCTAAACATGTGCACTTTAAAATTAATAAAACATTTGGGATATTCTGATGTGGTTATGGACTCACATGAAAGCATAACCATCAAGGGATATGATTCCATGGAATGATAGTCTGAAGGAACCATCAAGCTCCCAATACAAGTTGGGCAAAAGATTTTGGAGATAGAATGTCAAGTGCTAGATCTTGATCTCCCATATTGTTGGGAATTAAGGTATCCCATCCTTGGTAATTCCTTGTATTATATCATTGTATTTATTTATTTATTGCCTATTGTATAATTTTGATGCAAATCCTATGTTTTCATATTGTGGGAGTTGGCACAGTGATGTGTCATCCTACATGGCATTTGACCACATGTAAATTTGTCCTCACATGAGGAGATAGGCGTCCCACTTAGTGGTAGGAATATTTTTCCATGTGTTGGCATATTGGAATGTGTGTAAGGGAATATTGATTGAAACGGTCATGACAGATTCCTATGACAAAGTTATGACATGTAAGAGTCAGAAATAGAAGATCCTATGATAGGTATGGACATGTGTCGAGAAGCATCTTTGAAAAAGGCATCTTTGGGTTCCCCAAGGTGGACTATGACATGTTGTAAGAGAATATGCTATTTATAGCCTGTGTATGACATATTCTCTTACAGCTGTAAGTTATGACAGCTATGACAAATTCTATGACGGTTGTAAGAGTCGTAAGAGCATTTGTAATAGCCCATTTTGGAAATAGAAGACCTCCTTAGGATGAGGTCACTTGACAAGTGTCAGGAACATCCTACAATGTTGGAAAAGTGTCCATAGGCATGGGTTTTGGGCCATGAGGCCATGTTGGACGCCCATCTCAATGTGGAGCCATTTTTGCCTTGTGTTTGTCATATAAATAGGTGCTTTGTAGAGGAGATGTAGTATGTGATTGATAGGTATTGTTATCCTGTTGGATTGTCTCCAGATACAAGTGTCGAAGACTCCTGGAAGAGCATTGGCTCTGTGATTGTATTGTAACCTTCATTGTTTACGAAATACATTTGAGCTATGTTTTGGAGTGTGGGGTTTTTCACCCATAGGGGTTTTCCCCACGTATATCTTGTGTCTCTCTTCTTCTGTCTTACATTCTTATGTATGTGTTTTCTGCAATATCTCTGTTAGTGGGTTATTAACACTGTAATTGTAAAGATTAAAAAGAATTTGCACTCATCTCTCCTCATTAGATTAATGTAGGAAGCGATTTCCGCACACGTAGCTTCCTTTCAATTGGTATCAGAACTTGATCACCTTTGGTCCTAGTTGTTGGATAGGGGTTTTTTGAGCTAATCTTAGGTTGAGTGGAAGATTTGTGTAGAGCATTCTATAATCTTGTTGTAGGAAAGAGATGGCAGGCACATCTGAAAGATTAGAGGTGGAGAAATTCAATGGCACTAATTTTGAGTTATGGAAACTTAAGATAGAAGACATGCTTGTTGATTGTGACCTATGGGAAACTGTATCCGGTGTAAAACCAGCCGCAATGTCACAAGCAGATTGGGATCTCAAAGATCGGAAGGCTAAGGGTCTCATAAGACTCAGTCTAGTTGATTCTGTCCTGTTAAATGTCCATGAGGAGAACAGCACAAAAGACCTTTGGAAGAAGTTGGGTGATGTTTATCAGGCCAAACCCCTGGTGAAAAAAAAAATTTGAGAAAGAAGTTGTATTCTCTGAGAATGGAGGATGGAGGATTGGTTGCAAATCACCTAAATGCTTTCAACATGTTAGTTTCACAATTGACATCCGTTGGTGTGAAGATGGAGGAGGAGGATCATTGCATGACCTTTCTTTGTTCTTTGCCAAACTCGTGGGATCATTTTTGATGGCTATTGGGAGCACCACATCCACATTCAAAATGGATGAAGTGGTATCTTCACTGTTATCTGAAGAGATGCAGAGAAAGTCTTTTGAGGCAGCCAAAGAGGCTCTTGCAGTTCATGGAAGACCCAAGGACAAAGGAAAAAAGAAGGACAAGAAAGTTGAGAAGGGCATATCCAAATCCCATGGGACATCCAAGTCTCCTAGAAAGTCCAAGGCTCTTTGTTGGAACTGTAGCAAAACTGGGCATTTCTGAAAGGAATGCAAGGAGGAAAAGAAAAAGAAGAACAAGAATGCTCTAGATTCATATTTTGACAAGTCTCAAGATGATGGTGATGCTTTCATCGCAACCCTGGCCACCCATGCATCTGATGATGTGTAATTGATAGATTCTAGTGCATCATTCCACATGACCTCGCATCGAAACTGGTTCACAAAGTATGAAGAGTTAGATGGTGGAAGAGTGTACCTGGGTGACGATTCTCATCTTAAGATTGTTGGTCGTGGAAGAGTATCAATCTGATTCCCTAATGGATGAGTGAAGGGGATCACTAAGGTTATGCACATCCCAAGCCTAGCACGAAACCTACTTTCTGTAAGTATGTTGAATGATGCAGGTGTGCAGGTTGTCTTTTCGAAGGATGGATGTAAGATGACTAGAGGTTCTATGGTGTTTGCGAAGGGTACTTGGAGAGGTACTCTGTTTTAGCTAGAGTCATGCACTTCACAGTGCAATAGTTCTTCTGACTCAAAGAAAATAGTTCCAGTCACTTCATCCCCACCATCTGAACAAGCAGTGAAGAAATCTATTGTAACACTTTTTGATGGTAGTGCACATGCTTTGGAAGTTAAACTTCCTGCTGAAAAGACTATGTTATGGCATTTGAGATATGGCCACATTGGTGAGAAGGGTCTTAGAACTCTGAAAAATAAAAACCTCATTGAGGGGTTAAATGATTGTAATCTCAAGTTTGACTTTTGCGAACATTGTGTATATGGAAAGCAAACCCGTGTTCAGTTTTACTCTAGTTCTCACAAGTCTTCTGGTTTTTTGGATCTTATTCATTCTAATGTGTTTGGTCCTATTAATGTTCCTTCGATTTCCAAATCTATATATTTTGTATCTCTCATAGATGATTACAGTAGGACATGGGTTTATTTTCTCAGAAGCAAGACTAAAGTCTTTAGTCGGTTCAAAGAGTTTAAAGCTTTTGTTGAGAATCAGACTAGTAAAAAGATTAAGTGTTTGAGAACTAATAAGGGCGGTGAGTTTTCTTCAGCAGAGTTCGATAAGTTCTGTAAAGAGCAAGGGATTGAAAGACATAAGACAACTCCATACACCTCGCAGCAAAATGGAGTTGCAGAGAGGATGAACAGGACACTGATGGAGAAGGCTAGGAGTATGCTTAGTGGAGCAAGCCTCGAACAAAAGTTTTGGGCTAAAGTTGTAGCCACTACTTGTTATATGGTAAACAAATCTCCTACATCATCTCTTGTTGGTAAGACACCTATGAAGGTGTGGTCTGGTAAGAAGCCTTCAGTTAGACATCTTCGTGTTTTTGGTTGTGAGGCATATGCACATGTGCCTAGGGAGAAACAGTCTAAATTGGAGAGCAAAGATGTTAAGTGTATCTTCATTGGCTATGGTGTTGGTGTGAAAGGATACAAGCTTTGGGATCCTGTGGCTGAAAAAGTGTTGTATAGCAGAAGTGTTATCTTCAGAGAGATAACACCTTCTTTTGTTGTTCTACAGCCAGAACAGACAGAAAAGAAAGAGGATGTGGTTCAGTTTCCTTCTACCCCTAAGAAGACTAAACCGACAGACCCTGTGAGACCTGATGATGAGGAGAGCTCTAGCAGCTCTGAAAGCTCAGAAGAAGAAGTAGAACCTCAACCTCAACCATTGAGGAGGTTTACACGAACAAGAAAGCAACCCGAAAGGTTTGGTTATTCATTGCTTGATTCTAGTTGTGCTTTTTCCTTACTTACTAACACTGATGAGCCTAGAATCATGAAAGAAGCTATGGGCATGAAAGATGCAAGTTCCTGGAAGGAGGCCATGGAAGATGAGATGGCTTCTTTGGAAAAGAATAAAACATGGGACTTGGTGCCTTTTCCTGAAGGATGGAAACCTATTGGATGAAAATGGGTGTTCAAGAAGAAATTCAGTGCAGATGGTAGTGTTGAAAAGTACAAGGCCAGACTAGTTACAAAGGGGTACTCACAAGTGGAGGGAATTGATTATGGTGAAATTTTCTCTCCCGTTGCAAAGCTGACATCTATTTGATTCCTATTATCTCTTGCAGCATCTTATGACTTAGAGGTGGAACAGATGGATGTGAAGACAACTTTCCTTCATGGTGATTTGGAGGAAGAAATCTACATGTCACAGCCAGAGTATTACATAGAGAAAGGTAAAGAAAATTTGCTTTGCAAGTTGAAAACGTCTTTGTATGGTTTGAAGCAGTCTCCTAGGATGTGGTACTTGAATTTTGATGCCTTTGTGTTGTCGATTGGATATCTAAGATTAAAATCAGATCATTGTGTGTATTACAAATTTAACAATGATCGTGTCATGTCCCCATTTCCGAAGTGATCACATATGGTATGAGTGTTTAGCCTATTCCTCATTCCCATAGGCTAAAACACATGGTAAGGGAATGAAAGTGATTTTGGGTAGATAATTTTCATTGTATTTTCATATAAGCCAAAATTATAAGGGATTCATCTTATGGGAATTGCAAATTCTATTGTAATCTCTCATATTTAGGGGGGTAGGACCTATAATTGAGGGACCAAATTAATAAGTGTTTTCTAAGGCCAAATTAAAAAGGGAAAATGAAATCTTTAATTACATTTTCTCTAATCTATTTTTAGATAGGGCCTATTGACAATTGGTTTTGAGCGTGTTGAAGGAATGGGTCCAAGCTAAAAGTGATCCAATGCAAATTCAAAAGAGACTTCAAAAAGGGGATCGACCACCATAGAAGAACCCAACAAATGCATAAGGAGAGAATCAAAATTCAAATTCAAATTCAAAAAGGAGCAAACAACTGTAATGGGATCATTCACCTAAGACACTTGGAGGGAAATGATTCAAATTCAAATTATATTTCAAAAGGAGGCATTTGCATGGGAAAAGCATTCACTCCAAACTTCCAATGGCCACCTAAGATCATGTGCCATTCCTAGCGGTCGCCTACATGAAGAATTTGGTTTAAACAAAGGCCAATAATAGCATGGAAATATGTGAAACAGTTTGAGAAGAAAGTATCCATTGGATCATGTGCCAATTAAATGCATTCACCCATGCAAAAAGTTTCCAAATGCATGTGCTCAAGGTAGAAATTCGACCATGATGCATTCGCCAAGGTAATTTAATGCCTAAATGCCTTTTGGCCATAATGAAGAACAATCCATTTGCCTAGATCAAGGAAACCAGTCAGCCATAGCAAAGGTGCAATGGAGATTGAAGGTGCATTCACCAAGGAGAAACCATAGCTCTATTCGATTCACCCAAGACATGATGTAATAAACAATGCATTCAAGAGACATGAATCAATGCATACAAGCTCTTATGCCAATACAAGCCCATTCGGCCATGATAGACATATTTAGCCAAGGAGATGATAGAAGAAAAGCATTTACTGCCCATTCACCTTGACATGAAGGAATTCAGCCATAAAGGGACAAATCAATGATATTGCTTCACATCTACCCAAGGAGGATCACTTCTACCAATGCACAAGCCCAATCAGCCATGAAATCCAAGAATAAATAGAGGAGCTCATGACATTTGAAGACATGACTGATTTGGTATGTTTTTCCTATTCATTTCAAGCTTGAAGATTCTGATTTTCATTGCTTTCTTGCAAGGAGATGTGCCCTTGCCAATAGGGAGATGACCCCCTATGATTTATGAGGTGATATTGCTCTAATTTCACCATTGAATTCAAACTTGCAGGTATTAGGAGAGATAGAGAGTATTGGCGATCATTGTTGAAGTTTTGGAGTCAAGATCTTGGACATTTGAACATTCACTATTCTTGTTGATTGCATACAGTATTTTCAGTCACTTGCAACAGTCATAATAGCCAGCATACAGTGTCATTGGAAGGAGTTACAAGGCTCATTGAGTGTTGAAGCTACTTGGCATCCATTTGGCAACCTTCCTCTATTATCGAGCTATCATTAGAGTATATATTTTAAGTCAATTGTAATTGGTTGAAGGTCTGATTTGATTTCTGTATGTAACTGTCATAGTGGACAGCAAACTATTGATTGTAATTGCATCATTTCTCTTGAAGGAATAAAGCATTTTGAGTTGGGTTTCATTGAGTATTTGTGTACTTGTTCAATTTCATTTGAGTGGGCTAATTATTTGTAAGTATTCTCTGTTAAGTTGCAATATAAAATTTAGTACAACCACTAAGGAACATTACAAATCGCATTCTCATTATTGCATTGTATGTTGATTATATGTTGTTAATTGGGAATGGTAAGAATATGATTTCTGATTTGAAGTCTCAGTTGTCAACACAGTTTGAGATGAAAAATCTAGGGGCAGCCAGGTACATTCTGGGAATGGAAATCAAAAGAGACAAAGCCAATAGAAAACTTTGGTTAAGCCAGAGTAAGTATGTGAAGACCGCGTTGGATAGGTTCAGCATGGCAGATTGTAGACCATTGTGTGTTCCTGTTTCATTGGGTACAAAGTTGTCTGTTAATGATTGTCCAAAATTTCCTAGTGAGGTGGAGGACATGAGCAGAGTAACTTATACTAGTGTTGTTGGCAGTTTGACGTATGCTATGGTCTACATAAGACTAGACATCGCCCATGCAGTGGGAGTCCTTAGTCAATTTATGGCTAATCCTGGACAGGTACATTGGGATGCAGTTAAGCGAGTGTTCAGATATTTGAGGGGTACTTCTGAGTATTCCTTATGCTATCATGGTAATGTTACAGGACCTCCACATTCTATTTGTATTCATGGATTCGTGGATTGTGATTGGGCGGGTGACATTGCCAGCAGGAGATCCACCAGTGCATATGTGTTCAGTATGTTTGGTGGTGCAATTAGTTGGATGAGTAAGCAACAACATGTGGTTGCTTTGTCCACGACAAAAGCTGAGTACATGGCAACAACTCATGCCTACAAGGAAGCCATTTGGCTTAAGAGATTGTATTCAGATATTGGTGTTGATGAAAGACAGATTACGATTTGTTGTGACAACCAGAGTACGATTTGCCTTGCGAAGAATCCAACTTTCCATGCCAGAACAAAGCATATTGATGTACAGTTTCACTTCGTGGGAGACATGGTAGAGGATGGGAAAGTAAATTTGGAGAAGGTAGATACTTTGAAGAATGTTGCAGATGCATTGATGAAACCAGTGGGCACAGAGAAGTTTAGATGGTGTTCGGAGTCTATGGGCCTCTCAGCCTATAGCAGTTAAATCCTGTTATTTCTATTGGCTCTTACAAGGTGTTTGACAAGTGGGAGAATGTTGGGAATTAAGGTGTCTCAACCTTGGTAATTCCTTGTATTATTTCATTCTATTTATTTATTTATTGCCTATTGTATAATTTGGATGCAAATCCTATGTTGTCATATTGTGGGAGTTGGCACGGTGATGTGTCATCCTACATGGCATTTGACCACATGTAAATTTGTCCTCACATGAGGAGATAGGTGTCCCACTTAGTGGTAGGAATATTTTTTCCATGTGTTGGCATCTTGGAATGTGTGTAAGGGAATATTGACCGAAATGGTCATGATAGATTCCTATGACAAAGTTATGACATGTAAGAGTCCGAAATAGAAGATCCTATGACAAGGATGGACATGTGTCAAGAAGCATCTTTGAAAAAGGCATCTTTGGGTGCCCTAAGGTGGACTATGACATGTTGTAAGAGAATATGCTATTTATAGCCTGTGTATGACAGATTCTCTTACCAATGTAAGTTATGACAACTATGACAGATTCTATGATGGTTGCAAGAGTCGTAAGAGCATCTGTCATAGCCCATTTTGGAAATAGGTGACCTCATTGGGATGGGGTGACTTGACAAGTGTCAGGAACATCCTACAATATTGGACAAGTGTCCATAGGTGTGGGTTTTGGGCCATGAGGCCATGTTGGATGCCCATCTCAATGTGGAGCCATTTTTGCCTTGTATTTGTTATATAAACAGGTGCTTTGGAGAGGAGATGTAGTATGTGATTGACATGTATTTTTATGCTACTGGATTGTCTCCAGATACGAGTGTCGAAGACTCATGCAAGAGCATTGGCTCTGTGATTGTATTGTAACCTTCATTGTTTACGAAATACATTTGAGTTGTGTTTGGAGTGTGGCGTTTTTCACCTGTAAGGGTTTTCCCCACGTATATCTTGTGTCTCTCTTCTTCTGTCTTACATTCTTATGTATGTGTTTTCTACAATATCTCTGTTAGTGGGTTATTAACACTGTAATTGTAAATATTAAAAATAATTTGCACTCATCTCTCCTCATTAGATTAGTGTAGGAAGCAATTTTCGCACACCTAGCTTCCTTTCACATATAACATCCTCCTCGCCTGCCCATGGATCCATGCCATGTAGGCCATCCCATCCACCTTCCACCAATGTCTTAAATTTCCACACAATGGGACTGAAGTCACCATATACGCTAACCCTCGTCCCTTCCAATACTGCAGTTTCTTGGAAGAACACAATAAAACCTTTTGTCCCTACAACAACGCCACTAAACCATCCATCTCCTATAATAATCCAAAATCCTTCTCTTCCTACATTGATCCATCCAACATTGCATCAACCTATAAACCCTCACCTACACCTGAGATCAAGATCAAAGTCAGTGACATGGGATGTGGAGAATACAACCTACATGGTGCATTTTGTGTAGGACAACTTCCAACATCCCCTAAAGTATTTGGCAAACCCAAATCAGAGGCAATATCCATGGTTGTCATAAAATACAAACCATCTCCAATCTTTAAGCGCAAACATCTAATGGAGCAAGATATTCTTGAAGATATATCATCCTAGTTGTATAAAGATGAAGAAGAAAAAAATAAATCTCCTATCCTACCTATTGAGAAATATGGAAAGGGTCTCACTATTGTCAAAAGCATCGGCTACAAAGGACAAGGTGATTTAGGCCTTCATGAGCAAGGAATCCTCGAGCCAATTCAAACTACTAAGAATCCCTATCATCAAGGCTTAGCGTATAAAAAGCATGAATCTACCTCCACATAACTAGAGTATATCTTAAGTGAGGTTGCTAAAGCCTTCCTTGCAATAGAGAATACTAATGAAGAGGATCATCAAGACTCTTCCGAAGACTTCACTAAACTATTCGAGTCATCCATTTGCACTATCTATACACTTTCGACCATGCCATCACCATCAGAGGACCTTCCACTCATTTACCCCCAACTCATCGATTGGGACCAACAAGGACCGATGAGGTCATTCTAGTGTTTGTTAATTCATCATCATTTAATTATCAATTCAGAGGTGTCTGGAGTGATCTGTGACAAGACTCTTAGTGTGGGGGGGTTTGGAGTGGAATCTGAATCAGGTGAATGAATGGTATGTGGATAAAGTCTAGTTTACTTAACTTGCAGAAATAAACACACATGCAAAAAATGGAAACTGCCTATTTGCTTGAAAGAAAACACACATACTTTGAAAGAGACTATTCTAATTGTTGGAAAATAAACACACTTGCTTAGAAATAAACTATTTTAAGTGTTGAAATAGAACTCAAAAGTAATTGCATCCATTGTTAAACTACAGTAATGAGACACTCTGAATATAATAGTGTTGTTGGAATAACAAATCTATTTTTGGTGTTTTCAGAATTTAGAAAATAAACCTATAGGTGACATTTAGCTAAACAATCATACAGAAGAGAAAAGACACATCATAAGATTAACATGCAAAGATAACAGTACTAAACAGAAAGACACAACAGAATTGCATGGAAATGAAATGCCGAGAGATCTCCTCCAATTTGGGGAAGCCGACCCTACTTTCCCAATTGGAGATGATCCTCTTGAACTCAAACTATTTTTCAGAAGAAATCCCCCTTCATTTGCATTCAAGAAAGTCTAAAAATGGACATGGATACAAAACTGGAAACAAGGAGTTTTCCTCCAACTGAAAACATAATCTGACTAACAACTTGACTATGAAAATTGGAACTAACTTAGAGACACGACTTGCTCCTATTTATACATTCCAGCTTTATTGAAAGGAAATAACTATTAGTAATCCTAACTACAGTGAACTAGGATTAAAACCAGCTACTCATTTATTACATTAATAGTTCCACTGTGGGTTACTACTGTTGATAACTGAGAGGGGGGGTGAATCAATTATCCTAATTATTTCTTCTTTTGAACTTTCTTATTAATCAAAGCATCATTGAATTAGACAAACAAACATTACCATGAAATGAGAAACACATGACACAGTATTTTTGACGTGGAAACCTGGTTAAGGGAAAAAACCATGGGGTGATTAACCCAAAGATTATTCTCTGTTAGAAGAATAAGGAATTACAAGATGGCACTTGCCAATTAGGGCTCACTGCCCGAGCACACTGCTCACAAAGAGGCACACTGCCTACAAGGAGACACACTGTCTACAAAAGAATGTTATACTATACTTGAACTAATTGGAAGCATCTACATATGTTGGAGTTCAGTTCCGGTTAGGCTCAGTATACTGATCTGCTGCACTTCATCTTTCCTCTGCTCTTTATTCTGCTTTCCTTTCACATACCAGATCTTTCTTATTACTTATGCTCTGCTCTGCACTTATTCACATACCCCATAACTCAACTACACTTCTCACAACAAAATCCATGCTCTATTTATATCCGCACTAGTGATTTCATTATCTTTCTAGTCGGCACCTGAAATAGTCTATCTTCTCACAAACTCTGTTCTGTCGGCTGAATCCTTGCATATCAAGTAATGCGGATCAAGCATATACTTGTAGATGTCATTAATCATGTCAGCCAAACATGATTCATGCCTTCACAACCTTTACCATCAACAGTAATGTTGATGGTGGTTTTAGCACGCAACAACGCAGGTGTGATTGCTGGTTTCACACCTCTCTTGAAAAGTATCTCACCCTAGGCAAGACTACTCCAAGGATAATACAGCTAGGTCTTAGCTTGCTTGGAATTTCTCAATGGTTATGTTCTAACTGTACCTACAAGGGGTCTTACATGCAGTCTGCAAATCTTCAAGGTTGAGACAACAAATACACGTAAACCCTATTATGATTTTCAGCTGATATACAAGGTGAGATGCTGCTGAAGTTTCTATTCTAACAACTAAACGTGGGGTTTAAAGAAAATGCAAAAGATTTAGGGTTTAGAAGGAATCCTAAGTGACATTCACAATGCAAGGGTTATCTTTAGTAGACAAATATTCCAAACTTTGAACCAGTTTTCTGAGTTACCAAACTGAAATGGGTGTTACAGTGCTGCAGAAAATGGTGCTATCTTCAATGGAAGTCGAAAGATTTTCAGACCACATTCATACGTTAAATACCCAATAAATGGCGCAACTTAACTCATAAAATGAAGTTGAATCTCAGTATAAATAATAAGCCCAGGCTAACTTTACACAGTCATTTACCATCAGCAAACAACTAAAAGTATGGGCTTGGAACATTCATCAAATACTGCAATAAACCATTAACATCATAAAAGCACAATTAATCTAACTATGGGAGAGCAAGAAGCAAACCATGAAGACCACAATGAATTGAAACAAGATGCAAATTCTCAGAAATGCTACAGAAACTTGCTTTGTATTTAATTCAAATGGCACAGAGTCAACAATTTGGCATCAAAATCTCTCTTACAAAAAGTGGAAATGGCAGCCCTTTATATAGAAAGCAGCATACCCTAGTTCTTCAAATGGACGGTGGAGATTAACTCAACACCGACGGTCCAGATTACATGGCATTTAATAAGATACATCAGTTTGTTACATTTTTGGATTTGCCTTTGTCTTGTAGGAAAAAGACAAAATATAGGTTGCAAATACATTGAATCTAGACAAAATAGATACCCATTTGGTTATACATGATGAAAAGTCAATTTTTAAGGCCTAATAAAGCCAAAATAGAGTCACATGACACTTGAAAACTTGAGCTGATGTGGATCCACGGGATTCCAAGTGCTGACTGGATCAAAAAGGAGTATTCGGCACTTTATTAGTGAAGATATATCCAATTGGATTCTTTCTAGACTGATTCTTGATGACTGGCCTACTGGGACAGCTGTATGCATGTCTTGGTGATCCGATCCAAGGTTATTTGAGTGGCATTTTGGGGAAAATATCAAAAATATAATTTTTGGTATTTTCTACATCGTAGTAAATTGCATTTTCGGAGGCCTTCAGAGCGGAATGGGGGCTCGAAACCTATCGGCAGCCTGGCATTAAGCCTAAGTAGCCGGGCAACTCAAACTAGACAACCGGTTTATCTTTCCAAAGAGTCCAAGAAGTTTAAATTCTGATAAAATAGCTAGGAGTTATGACCCTCGGACTGGATCACTAGGACATTGGACTGGATCTGCAAGAACAATAGTGATTTGGCATGATCTTCTATGTCTTTTAGCTCCTGAGACTCATCTTTATCATCTTGGACATTATACTGACTTCCTTTTGCATGTGTAGCAGCAATTTGGTTGATAGAATGTCGATTCTGCATCTCTGGATCAGTACTGCATATCTGTGTGTACATCCTTCCAGGACGGCTCTAGTTGGCTCCTTTGTGCTCTTAGACCTACAACAAACACGACCAAGCATCAATTTCATCATAAATAAGTCATTTTCCATCAATTTGGATCAAAACATGTCCATTTGCAGTCACAAATCAGTCAAAAACAACTCATTGTCAATGTCACCTTCTTGTAAACAACCTCTTAAATCTAGTGATTTTTGCATGATTTTCTGCATTTTTCATCATTTTTGAGTACCCATTTGGCCAATATATTGATCTAGGAAGTTTTTGCAGTCATTAGGATACATTTGCAGACTTTAATTTCATGTTTTTCTAGCATTTTCTGTAAAAAGCAGAATTTTTGGGGTTGTCCGACCTTAGCGCGGATTTTGGGTCCATCCGACCTTAGCGCGGATTTTGGGGTTGTCCGACCTTAGCGCGGATTTTGGGGTTGTCCGACCTTAGCACGGATTTTGGGGTTGTCCGACCTTAGCACGGATTTTGGGGTCCGTCCGACCTTAGCGCGGATTTTGGGGTTGTCCGACCTTAGCGCGGATTTTGGGGTTGTCCAACCTTAGCGCGGATTTTGGGTCCGTCCGACTAAAATGATGTTTCATGAGATCAGTCGGTGAAGGCAGTTTTCAGCGCAGGTCCGTCAGGTGCATTTTTAGCGCTTTTCTTCAAAATTGTCTCGGCGGGGATTTTTGGTCCGACTGACTTAGCGGTGGCTTGGAGGGAGGTCGGTCGGAGGCAAATTTAGCGCAAAGGTCGGTTGGAGGCTGTTTTAGCGCTTTTTGCAGTAAGAGGTGTTTTTAGCACCAGATTTTGAATTGGTCAGGGTGAAAGTATATTTAAAAATATATTTAAGTTTAGATATGGAATTTCTTATACTTTAAATATTTTTAAATATACTTTCAGGATGTTTGAGATAGGTTCCAGATCCATAGGATTTCATATGCAGATTCTAGAATTTTGAGGTTCTACCAGATTTCAGACTTAGCCATTTTTCAGGATTTTCAGGATTTCAGACTTAGCCAAATCGGGGCTTCAGGAACATGTATCAGGGTGAAAGCTTATGGACCCCTTGGTGAAATCTAATGGAATTTGACATGATTTTGCAACTATAAGATCTGGAAACTATGAATTTCAACATGAAACATCCTGCAGAAGCACTTTCAAGGTCAACATCCCGTGACATAGGTTTTTAGAGCAAAGTACAATAACACATAATCCCAATGCAGAAGGCAACAAATGGCTATTTTTTAAGCACAAGACCACTCAAGACACTTCCAAATCAATCATGAAAAACATCAACTGACTCCACACATGTGAAATACCCAAATCTGTAACAAGTCATGCATTCTAAGCACAAATTCACCTTCTCATCATCATAAGCAAGAGAGGTCTAGACTCCAAGCCAAAGTAAAAGAGGGGGTCTCCATTTGTCAAAATGGGGCGTGTGTGCAAGGCACAACAAGTAACACATCCAAAAAATAGTCTGATACTCTGTCAGTCAGTTCTTCCTCTGTTCTCACTGTCTCTCAGGAATCCGGTACTCAACTATTCATATCTTCTTCCTTGTCCATCACCGGAGGCTAAATCCTTGGAATATACTACTCAAGGTAGTCCTCTTGGCTTCCCCAAATCTGCACTGTACCAAGACACTTCCTCTGAGAGATCTGGACCAATCTGTCGGACCTTGCCACATGCTCTGTTCTTGTTCACCGGACCACAACAATCTTTATTCAGAGTTCTGGTAGAGACACATCATGACTTGCGGATATGTGGGATGACCTTTTTTACCATCAATGACAACAACCATGAATCCATATAGTGTCTCTTGCCAACAATCTCCCCCTTTGGCATTGATGGCAACACTTAGTGAAAAATGACTTAAGTGTTTACACTATGCTCCCCCTTGGCTGATGCTCTAACTTTATATACAATTTATGGAACTCCCCCTTAGTTGGATTCCTCATTTTTCACTGCTCCTCACTCCCCCTTTGACATCAATGGCAAAGGGTAGGGTCCACACACCAAAATTTTCAAAAATTTACTATACTTAGCCGCATATTACATACTCACATAAACTGAAGAATGTCTACAAAGGATGTCTTCAATTGGACCAGTTCTGTAGCCCAACTTTGCTTCATTCTGTCCAAAATTGAAATGTGACCACTTAACAAAAATGCAAAAGCTTCTGCCCTTTTGAGATCTGTCGGATCATTTGTTTGGGCGGTAGTTTGAGCATCACTTATGGCCTCATGCATAGTTTCTAACTTAGGGATTATAATCCTTCTAAGTTCTCCCATCCAGTTAGTTATATTCTTCCTTTCCTTCTCAAAGTTCTTTATTGCATTTGTGATTGCAATAGTTTGACATTCTTGATTGACTATGGAGGAAGAGAGAGGATCAAAACTTTGAGACAAACTTTGTAGTTTGTCTTGTTCCTCTTTTATTTTCTTATCAATTTCTACTGTTGCCTTTGACCAGGAGATACAAAATTTGTAGATGTCACCGCCATCCTTAAGAGCACTTTCTAAGCTCTTTATTCCAATACTCATATTTCTCCTATCATTAGAGATTAATCCTAGAACTTCTGAAAATCTCTTATCCAAAAACTCCTTCCGGACCTTTTCTTCAGCTAATTTTTCTAGAGAATCAAAATGTGTATCAACACCACTGACTAAGGTTTTGAGATTACCAGAAGAGGAGGCTGTCGGATCTATCTGAACTGATGGCATAATCTTTTCAAGCACTCCGGAAGCAGCCTCTATCAACTCACAGTCTTCCATATGAGACTTTAGGAGTTTTTCATTTGCCTTAGCATTTGCAAATGAAGCTATCTTCATCGTCTGTACCGGAGAGAGGGAGCCAAAGTTGAATGGACCTTTTAGAAGCTCCGGTTCATCAATCTCTATTGTTTCTTGGCTCAGAAATTTTTGAACAGTTTGTGCAGTGTCTCTTGCCGGAGACAGATGTTTCTTTTCTTCTGCAGTTTTGTCCTTTGGAATCTTTTCTCCTTCCACATTCTTACCACTTCCAGTTGTGGTTTTCTCTGTTGGAATCTTCTCTTTCTCTACATCCTTGGTGCTGTCAACCTCTTTTTCTTTTACTGCTGCTTCTTTCCCCTGTAATTTCTCTTCTTCTTGGGATCCGGAGACTGTAGGGGAAGTCAGAGGAGAGATGTTAGTCTGTTCAAGGGCCATTTCTTCTGGAGCAGATGATTCCAAGTCCACAGCTGTTTTTGCACCTAAGTCCTCTACTACAGGAAGATTAAACCTTTTGAAGGCCTTCTGGAGGATCTCTTCTGTCTCTATGGCCACCTTGTCAGTCTCACCAAGCATGAGTTGATTCATTCTTGCTTTACTCTTGAACTCATCTTTGCAGTCTTTGAATATTATGTTCATTGTCTTGGGATCAATTTGAGGATATAGCTGAATAGCTATCTACTCCCGGATCTCAAGATCTTTTGCCTGAGCATTATTCTTTCTTATTTCTAATTCCTTCTCTAGACTCTTAGGAATTTCGGAGATAATCTCAATAAAGGCTTTATTGTAAATGTTGAGGCACCTGATTGTAGCTTCTTGCAGAATCTTTTGGTCTGCCTCATTGTATTCATCATAAAATTCGGCCACTGGTTGAAGATTCCCATCCACAGTGATTGACTTGATTACACTCTCTAGAGACAGGGTGGGCTTTTCAATAAATTCCTCTGCCATTTCTTCCTTGTCTTGACCTGTGGAGGATTTACCGGATCCTTTCTTCTTCTGCTTCTTTATTTCTTTTACTCCCTCATCTGACTCAGTTTCCTCTTCATCCTTTTGGCTTTCATAAGCCCTTGTGGCTTTTGTCTTAGATCTTTTACCGGATGCTTGGACTTCCAGTTTTGAGCTTTTGGTTCTGACAAGTGTAGATCCTTTTGATGATCTGGTCCGGGTTGAGGTTTCTACCGAAGCACTTTTCTTGCTTTTCTTTTCTACCTCTTTCTTTTCTTCCTCAGCCTTTCTTCTCTTTTCCCGGTTGGCATCAAGTGCCTCCTTTGGGATGCCTAGGCCTTGAGCAATATGCTCTACTTCTTTTCTCACTTTCCTCTTTATCTCAGGTTCCCTGAGTTCCACATGGATCTTCACACTCAGCTCCTCAAAGGTTCCAAACCTTTCTGCCTTTGGATCTTTGGGCTGACTAAGCATGTGTTGAACATGCAGTTCTACAATCTGTTCATCAACCTCATACCCCATGGGATGATCCAGACAGTCCTTGGCTCCACTGCCTCCATTAGGCACTGATCAGTATCCACCATAAAGCAAACTGAGTCTTTGTATTTTTCAACAAGAGACTGGGGAATTCTTTCTCTTGCTTGCATCGTGCTCTGGAAGTTTTTGAAGTATCCCCATAGGGCTGTATTTCTTGCTTTGGCATCCCCAAGCCCATGTAAATAATCTCTTATCTGGACTGCAACAGATTTGTCATTCTGCCATGCCCATCCACTTGATCCGGGCAGCTCATTCATGAAGTAGAAAAATAGACATAATATAAGAGTACCATACATAAAAGAATTCTTTTTGTCCTTCTTGATTTTCTGTATATTTTCCATTAATTAGCTTAAGAGAAGTTCACAGAGATCATAATCTGCATTCTTCCTCAGCATTTCATAGGCAGTATATACTGCAGTTCCGGATACAGAATTCTCCCTGCTGGAGTGATAGATCTTGTATCCTATTATCATGGATGCATACTTGATATTCGGATCAGAAATATCTTCAATGGTCATTGCCCTCTTATCAAATTTTGATCCGGTGGCCTCAGTTACAATGTTATTTTTGACAGATTTGAGGATAGGTATCCCTCCGGAAGAGTATAGACCAGTTACTGCCCTAATTGCCTCTTTTGTGATCTTGCAGGGTCTATCAAGCCATAAAAAGTTGTCATGCATCCTGCTCAATACATACCAGACCCATTCATCTTCTTCAAAGCAGGGGAAATGAATGAATTGATCAAACTGTTTCTTCTGGATACCCTTATACTCTGGTTTAAGCTCAAAAGCATTGTCTATCAGTTGTTTGTGATAGAGATCTCTCAATTTGAATTCCCTAAATTCCTCAATGCTTGCATGTATGTAAACCCTAACGTCTTCTGTGTGTAAAATGCCATGAGGAACACTAGAGAATGCTCCTAAGGGATCTACCTCCAATGACTTGTATGGATGTTTCTTAAATTCAGGTCGGGGCCTATCTGAGATTTTTACTATATTTGGAGTAGCCATTTCTCAAAAGATTTGTAGCAAGATATCGAAAATGGAAAATACCTTATGCGTCTTCGGTTACATGGAGTGGTTGGATTGATTTCTGTATGTAATGACTTCGGCAGGAGATCTTTGGTGAGCTTGATGAATCTTGTTGCAGAGCTCCACTTTTCGCTTCTTCTTGAGTGCAGAATGAGCAAGTGATTTTATGAGAAATCCCTTATATTGCTCCGCAAACCCTAATATCTAATGGCAATAAATGCTCAACCTACATTATTCTAGTTTGCCTTATTCGGATAGCTCGGAGTACCGGATCAGTCCTGATCTATGAACATCATGTGGATCTTCCAATCATGAACAAATCAAGATGACACATTACAAGAACATCCCAAACACTCTATCCAATCCGCAGAATAAGACAATGCACTTCCAGATCTCTCCGGACCCTTTTGTAATCCTCTGTCATTCCGGAGCATCTCCCAGAACAGGTCTTACTTGATCAATCACAACTTCTTTACATCTTCATGCGGACCTCTGAAATCTTATCTGGATCATCTCAAGACTTATATCTTTAAACCCTTTACTCCGCATCTTGTGCCACATCCGGCACCACTTGATTGGCTGGGGGAACAGGATTTTCTTTGAGTCTCCCCCTGAGCCAGAGCTCACTTTTTAATTTCTGGAAGGAATATCAGCACCAGAGTCTAGTGCGGATCCAACTTCTATATTCTCTGAACTTTTCTTTACCCAAATTTTGTTCATCTGATTCCTAACTTCATCCGCATTCATCTTTTGTTTACCCTTGTCTTGATTCTGATTATACACCGGACCTCTTTTGTCCTGATTCTTGCTTCTGCAGACTTTAGCATTATGACCAGACCTATTACAGATTTGGCAAATAACATTTCTTTGCATATTTGACTGATAACCTCTTAATCTGCATTGATTAGCCATATGACCTACTGTATTGCATGCAAAGCATCTACCATTGAATGATTTGTTTACTTGCATACTTCTGCATTCATGAGACTTGTGTCCATACCTTTTGCAGTTAAAGCACTGTCCAAAGAAGGATGAATTAGTCTGATTCATTCTCTTTCTGCACTGATTAGCTTTGTGACCAAAGTGATTGCAGCTGTGGCAGTATCCATTGAAGGATGGATATCTTTGAGCATTGGGTTGTCTTACCGAAGATCTTTTAGGCCTATTCCTTGGATTTTCTGATCCAAAATTCTTTTGACCGGATCCGGAGCTTTCTCCTTTCTCATATCCCAAACCATACTTGTCATCTGTCCTCTTTTAACTTCCAAGAAGTACTTCAAGTTGGGCAGAACTTATCTTGAATTTTTCTTTATATTCATTTGCTGTTTGAAGATCTCTTTTGAGAGAGACAATTTGATCCTCAAGTTTTTCTTCATTATCTTTGGCATCTTCAAGATCAGATTCAAGATGTCTGATAATCCTGTCCGTCTGGTGGCATTCTTCTGATTTCTCTTTAAGAGATTGTCTTAGATTGTCTTCAGCTTTTCTTTTTTCT
Organism: Cunninghamia lanceolata; assembly: GCA_027924645.1. NCBI lineage: Eukaryota > Viridiplantae > Streptophyta > Pinopsida > Cupressales > Cupressaceae > Cunninghamia > Cunninghamia lanceolata. The sequence continues at coordinate 11,480,837 of BSBN01000635.1, read as the reverse complement.
TCAATCTCTTGAGTAATCTTTATAGTTCCTGATTCCATTTCATGTCTTAACATAATGACTTCTTTTGATAACTTTTCACATAACTTAGTTTTCTCAGTCAATTCTTCATTTGTATTGCTTTCTTCACTTTGTCTTGCTAATTGTTGGAGTAGCTCCTTTCTCTTTTTCATAGAGAGACTTAATTTGTCCTTTAGTTCTCTCATGAATTCATCAGCCTGTTTGAGTCTTTCCTTTAATTCATTGACTTTAGAGTTTGATTGTTCAAGATCCTCAAGGGCAGTCTTGAGTTGCTCCCTTAAACCATATGCATCCATTTGAACTCCCAGATCTTCCTCAAGCTGTTAGGCTCTATTAGGAGGAACTTAGCTTTGATACCAATTGTTGATAACTGAGAGGGGGGGTGAATCAGTTATCCTAATTATTTCTTCTTTTGAACTTTCTTATTAATCAAAGCATCATTGAATCAGACAAACAAACATTACCATGAAATGAGAAACACATGACAGTATTTTTGACATGGAAACCCAATTAAGGGAAAAAACCACGGGGTGATTAACCCAAAGATTATTCTCTGTTAGAAGAATAAGGAATTACAAGATGGCACTTGCCAATTAGGGCTCACTGCCCGAGCACACTGCTCACAAAGAGGCACACTGCCTACAAGGAGACACACTGTCTACAAAAGAATGTTATACTATACTTGAACTGATTGGAAGCATCTACATATGCTGGAGTTCAGTTCCGGTTAGGCTCAGTATACTGATCTGCTGCACTTCATCTTTCCTCTGCTCTTTATTATGCTTTCCTTTCACATACCGGATCTTTCTTATTACTTCTGCTCTGCTCTGCACTTATTCGCATACCCCATAACTCAACTACACTTCTCACAACAAAATCCATCCTCTATTTATATCCGCACTAGTGATTTCATTATCTTTCTAGTCGGCACCTGAAATAGTCTATCTTCTCACAAACTCTGTTCTGTCGGCTGAATCCTTGCATATCAAGTAATGCGGATCAAGCATATACTTGTAGATGTCATTAATCATGTCGGCCAAACATGATTCATGCCTTCACAACCTTTACCATCAACAGTAACACATCCAGAAAATAGTCTGATACTCTGTCAGTCAATTCTTCCTCTATTCTCACTGTCTCTCAGGAATCTGGTACTCAACTATTCATATCTTCTTCCTTGTCCATCACCGGAGGCTAAATCCTTGGAATATACTACTCAGGGTAGTCCCCTTGGCTTCCCCAAATCTGCACTGTACCAAGACACTTCCTCTTAGAGATCTGGACCAATCTGTCGGACCTTGCCACATGCTCTATTCTTGTTCACCGGACCACAACAATCTTTATTCAGACTTCCGGTAGAGACACATCATGACTTGCGGATATGTGGGATGACCTTTTTTGCCATCAATGACAACAACCATGAATCCATGTAGTGTCTCTTGCCAACAACTATAGATCAGAGATTTGTATTGACTTGGTTGTTGGTGGACTGAATGATTTCCTGGAATGGCATGGCGCTTGGTGGTAGTGACTTCAGTTGGAACTGATGCTAATTGATAGCTATTTCAGTTAGTCACTTAAATAATGTGACATGGGGACTTGGATCTTAACAACTACTTTTATTGAGGCGTGGGTCATGTTTGTGTTGCTGGACTTCTTAAGTAGCCCTAGGATCAGCTTGTAGTAGTACTCGAGGGGAGGATGGCTCTCTTAGAGGGTAATAACATTTGGAGCCATCTAAAGTTCAGGCTATTGACAAGAAAGGGGCTCCGAAGGGATCCGGAGACCACTGGGAGTCTCACCGTTGTAATCCTTATGCAAACATACACCACTTATACCACAAATTCATAAGATATGCATTTTGAAAATATAATTTAAGTAAATAAGCTAAGAGATTTCATCAAAAGGAAATGAAGACTAAACATGTGCATAATCCATCCAAAAGACAAATATAATTATAATATATATATATGTGCCATAAAGTTTTATCAAAGTCTTTTAGAACAAGAAATATAAAGAAATAAATGAGTCATATATCTGACTCATCAAGGACGTCAGATCCTAGATGTTGCTCAAAACAACGAAGCCATTGCAAAATTGATGGGGGTTAGAGAACAAATCCCCATAGGAGATCACAAAGCAAGCTATATCATATAACTCAACACATTTGCCTACTTTGGGGAGACCTCCACATCTCTTAGCCACAAAAATACCAAAATAAAAAATACATCCCCTAGTGAAAACCACTATGTGGTGCTTTCGGATGACAAAAAGGCAAAAATAAAGGACGCATATCTTGATGAAAACCTCCTCAAAGAACCAGGGGATGAGAGAATGGACCTCCTCGAAGTCCCATCACTATACCAAGAAATATCACCCATATTAGTGGAAGAATCTCAAGAAAAACCTAGGAATAGAAGAGTCACCAAATGTCAAACCTCCCTCACATCAACAGAACAAGCAACCTTTTTGGCATTCTTCAAAGAAATAATTCATAATTTTGCATGGACATATGCTGACATGCCTGGGCTAGACCTAGCACTAGTGTTACATCACCTCGTAGTGCATCTTGATGCAAATCCAGTTAAGCAAAAGCTCATAAAAATGAATCCCCAAGTCACACTTGTTGTTAAAGCTAAACTCAAAAAGCTCTTAGATGTTGGGTTTATTCAACCCATTGACTATCCTGAATGGGTCTCAAACATCGTACCAGTAGGAAAATTCATGGGGGGCATCCACGTATGCACAAATTTCAAGGACCTGAACAAGGCATGCCCCAAAGATGACTTTCCCCTACCAAACATCGACATAATAGTAGACTTGACAGTTGAGCATGAGATGTTGTCACTCATGGATGGATTTTTAGGCTATAATCAAATTAGGATTGCTAAGGAAGACCAACACAAAATGACATTTATTTATGCATGGGGCACTTATTGTTGGGTCATCATGCCTTTTGGTCTTAAAAATGCAAGTGCAACCTATCAAAGAGCCATGACCATCATATTCCATGATTTGTTTCACAACATCATAGAAGATTATGTGGATGACCTATTAGTGAAATCAAGAACCAGATAAGATCACTTGGATGTCCTAGCACAGATATTTGACCAATTGGAAGAATAAAAGGTGCATCTTAACCCAAAGAAATGTGTCTTTAGAATTACCTCAGGAAAACTCCTTGGCTACATTGTGTCATGATGAGGCATAGAAGTGGACCCAACAAAAGTAAAAGCTATAGTCAAAATGCCTCCAACAAAAAATCTAAAGCAACTACGTAGCCTCTAAGGAAAACTCCAATCTATTAGATGCTTCATAGCACAACTGGCTGATAAATGCCACCTATTCTAGCATCTCCAAGTTGAAAAGATGTGGCATTCATATTGGATTCAAATTGTCAAAAGGCCTTCAAACAATTGAAAGAATATCTTGCTACACCACCAGTCTTCATGCTGCCTTAACTAGGACAACCCCTGTTACTATACATTTCAACAATAAGGGCATTATTAGCACAACATGATGATAATGGGAAAGAAAGAGACATCTATATATATTAGTCATACATTAGTTAGATATGAGCTCGACTACACATCCATTGAAAGAGCATGTCTTGCAGTCGTATTTACCTCTCTGAAATTATCACACTACATGCTCAACCATAAAACAAAGCTCATCACAAATATAGATCCACTAAAGTACTTACTGTCATGAGCACCTCTCACATGACACATGGCTAAATGGGTAATGATACTCAACAAGTTTGATATTGAATATACAGAAAGAAAGGCCATCAAAAGACAGATCATAGCAGATCAGCTAGCAGACGCACCCATTCCAACTGAACATCCACTACTCTCAATTTTTTTAGATGAGCCCCTTCTCACAGTAACACCCACATCAAAATGGAAAATGTATTTTGATGGATCATACACACATCGTGGATCAAGGGTAGGGATCCTGTTTGTTACCCCACAAGGAGACTAGTCCCTAAATCATACAAAATAGCATTTCCTTGCACTAACAATGTAGAAGAATATGAAGCACTCATCACAGGAGCCTGCATGGCAATTTAGTGGAAAATAGAAAAGTTAATGGTCTATGGTGACTCTCAATTGGTCATAAAACAAGTAAATAATGAATAGAAGACAAAGGACGACAAGCTCCTGCCTTATAAAAGGATGGTAGATGATTTTAAGGAATAATTCTTCTAAAATCCAATTTGAGCAAGTCCTAAGACTTAACAACAATGTAGCAAATGCGATGGCCACCACAGGTTCTCTTGTGAATATGTAGAAAAATAGTCAACGATGTGAGTTCCTCATTGAAGAATTACATATGCTAGCCTATGATATCCCACATTCATAATTGGTCTACGACATTGTTGGTCTCTTATCCCCCTGGTACCAAGACATCTACCACTATCTCCATGATAACATCATTCCACCTGGCCTATCATCTGCCCAATGCTGCACATTTATCCGTTGAGCTTCCCACTTCACCCTTATTAGTGATACCCTATATCAAAAGAGTCTTGATGGTACCCTTTTAAGGTGTCTCAATTCCAGAGAAGCACAAACAACCTTACAAGAGGTACATGAAGGTATCTGTGGGGCACACTCTAGTGGACCTACCCTCGCAAAGAAATTTCTAAGAACAGGGTACTATTGGCCGACAATGGAACATGATGCCCACCAATTTGTTAAGAAATGTCTTCCTTGCCAACAACATGAGGACCTAATTCATGCTCCATCACAAGAATTGCAACCCATTACAACTCCATGGCCCTTTTCACAATGGGGGCTCGACCTCGTTGGTAAAATCCATCCACCACCATCCAATGGCCACAAGTTCATTATTACCTCTACCGAATACTTCACAAAATGGGTGGAAGCCATTCCACTCACCTATACCATAGGCACCCAAATAGCCATATTCATCCTCCATTACATTATATGCCGCTACAATATCCCCCTTGACATACTCACTGACAATGGAAAACCATTCAAAAATTAAGAAGTCTGAACCCTTTGTCAAAAATTTCAAATCCAACACCATTTCTCCACCCCATACTACCCCCAAGGCAATGGTTAAGTGAAAGCTTCAAATAAAACTATCTTAAGAATCTTGAAGAAGATAGTTAATGAAGTTGGTTGTGACTAGCACCTACAACTTAACCCCACCCTTTGGGATTATTGAATCAACATTCATACCCCCACAGAAGCCACTACATATTCCCTTGTATTTGGTTCTAAGGCCATCCTACCTATCGAGGCCGAGCTCCCCTCTCTAATAATTTCATTACAAAATCTCGTTAATGAGGAGGAGTATTAGGTTGCACATTTGCATGAGTTAGAACTTCTAGATGAGAAGCATCTTAACACTCTCAATCATTTGCAAGCTTATCAAAATCACCTCCAAAGAAACTACAACAAGAAAATTAAGACCCACCGCTTTGAAATAGGTGACCTTGTACTTATGGAAAACCAAAGGAACTTGCAAGAATGCCACAAGAAAGGCAAATTTGAACCAAATTGGTTAGGACCCTTTGTGATAACAACCAACTATGGATCAGAAGCATAACAGCTAGCAACACTTAAGGGGCAACCTCTGCATAAGCCAATGAACATCAGGCACCTCAAGAAGTTTTACGCCTGACCCATTAAATATCCCAAAAAAAAGCAAAAAACCAAGCTATAAAGTCGTCCAATGGTGAAAACCACCTTGGTGGCACCTTAGATAAGTACAATGGTGACAACCTATTTTAGGCACCATGAGTAGTGGCCAACTCCACCATCTAATAAGTCCTTGACCACATAAATCACTCCATACTACCTCATCCCATGGCTTGGTATTGTAAACACTCAGTGTCAAAATCTCACCGAGGGCAGATTTTGAGATAAGTGGATCTTTGTATGCACTCCTTGTATAGCGGAAAATCCAAAAAAAATAAAAATATCCAAAAAATAGAAAAAAATCAAAACATCCAAGAAACACAAAAACATCCAGAAAAACCACAAAACCCAAAAAAATCAAAAAAATCTAAAAATCCCAAAAATAATAAATGTGGAGCAACATGTCAAAGAAATTAAGCACAAATAAAACCAATAGAAACAACACACTATAATTAACCTTCCAAATCACCACACAATTTATCTCAAGCCCATTTGACAACATGTCAACCATCACAAAACTATGCCTTAGGATATAATATCCCCACAATAGGCATGATCCAATCACATCTATCCAAACTCTTGGCAAGAGACTCAATGGTTGTTGGTCCATCTATCAGTTGATTTTCTGATGTATTTTTCTTTAAATATCCCCTCTATGCTTATTCAACAAGATTGCCTTGATCTTCTATATCTTGGTGTGTCATTGGATAACATAGAATGGGGGAGAAAGTCATTTGTTGTCATATGTTGTGTTTGTTGGATGTTCTTATTACTCTAACTAGTATTCATATCTTGTAAATGGTCAGATAAGCTTTGGGCATTTCATCCCTCCTCAGTGCATCTAAGGCCAATACCTTCTATGCATTAGGAAATGAATGGTCTAAGTTCCCTCCCCCACCTAGACAAGGTTGTACTATGTTGGGCATGTATGAGCACACCCTCTTGTTTGTGTGTCTAGTCCATCAAAATGATGGATATACATCATCACCCTAGTTTTTTATACCTTGGTGAAAATATCCTCTTTGCTATAATAAAATTTAGGATTGCTCTAAAACATATCAATACAATACCCACTCTCAGCCGATTCCTAAATCAACCTACCCACATCTTCATCTCACCTACCCAAACCTTGCAAACAAAATCTAGGAAATTATTTTTAGGGTTGGCAAAAAACTCTCTCTTGCAACCCACTCCCTAGAATAGTCTATGGCCTACTTCTGACTTTCCAAGGATTACATAATTCTAAACACCTCCCAAACCCCCCTGGAAAGTTTACTCACCCAACAAACTTCCCAACCAATACAACAAACCTCCTAACCAACTAGATCCTATGGTTTTTATAGAACTGATGTGATATTTTCCACCACATAACCACCTAAAACACAACCATATCACCAACCAATCCACACCCACCCAATCCTTGTAAATAGAATCTAGGAAATTATTCCTAGGGTTGGTAGAAAAATCTCTCTTGCAACCTACTCCCTAGAACAATCTATGGTCTGCTTCTGGATTTGCAAGGATTAATTAATCCTACCCATCCCCAGTTCCTCCACATACCCAAGCACCCGACGAACTCTTGTCCCTCACCAGACCATGTGGTTTTTATAGAACTAATGTGACATTTTCCACCGCTAACACCCAGCCATACATCACTACCCATCCAACCAACAAACCATATTACCCTAATTTTAGCTTTGCATTAATGAAGACAAAGACCCAACCACTTCCCTCATCCTAACAAACCCATCCCATAACCTAACCAAGGGTTGTCAGAAAAATCTCTTTTGCCATCCAACACCTAAAATAGTATGGTCTACAACATGATTTTGAACCACCTTTAACCCAAACCTGCATTGCCCTTTCCTAGTGAGGGACCTCAAAAGTGGCTTTATATTACATGCGCGTCAAGTGACCGAGGGTTATACACCAAAAAGTCCCCCATCAACAACATCCCCAATCCTAACTAAAACCACCTACCTAACCTGAATCTATCCCCCCAGTGCCCAAAAAATTGCTTTACATACATGTCAAATGACTCTAAAGTTCCATGTATCATGACCAGAATCCTCCATTCCCGTTGCATCCTACATACACTACATCATTAGTAGATCATAAACCATACCATAACCATCATAATAATCATAACATCATAACATCCATCCATCAACAACATAACATCATCCATATCCATAACATCATAAACCACATAATAATCTTAGCCATCATAACATCATCCACACCATAATGTATCTATCATAATCCATCTACAAACAAATCATCATACATCTATGAAAACCATCACATAATGCATCATAAACCAACATGTCATCCATATCCATAAAATAATAAACATCTATTTACCATAATCCTATGCATCATGACATCATCCACAACATTGTGTATGAGGAAAATCGATAGGTCGAATGATAAAATCACAACAATAATAACACAACTCAATTATCCATAACATAAAGAGATTGATCTAAGTAAAATCCAATATCATTGAATAAATCAAATAAAACAAGAAAGACTCCACCTAGATTGTATTGTTCTCTTTGTAGATATGTAGATTGCTCAATAACGTTGCGAAACCATGTTTGCAACAAGAGGATGTAGGGTATTTGTGCTCAAAAGATCGATGTCAAAAGATCGTAAGGTGCTCAATGATGCGATATATGCTCAAAGCATTGTAAAAGGATGCCTGAGAATAAGTGATCAAAGAGGATTTGTGAAGGAGATGAGAGGGGTTTATATAGGTTTCAAACATGATCGATCAATAGATGAAATAAATCCATAGAATGAATGGTTGAGATAAATCAAATAACTCATGTTGAATGTGCACACGACATGTGTCACTCCAAAAAAGTTTTTTTATTAAGATAATTGCTTTTTTGATAAAGATAGGATTTGATTTCATAAATTAGAATGCTTTTTCTTCTAATTCATGAGTTGATAAAAAATAAGATAAATTAAAGCCAATTATCTTAACTTTAGTTTTGTCTTTTTTAGAGTTCTAAAAATAAGACTCATTGCGCACATGAGTTAACATGACATTTTTAGAGGAATTGGAAAGATAATTGAAATTAAATAAATAAATTTGTTTAATTGATTGTGCATGATAGAGGAGTATGAAGCTTATAAATAAAATACTTGATTTTATTTATTTTTAGAGGATTGAGACAATTTAAATAAATTTGCATGATTTATTTAAATTTGGAAGAACAATTGATTTAATTAAATAATGTAAATTATTTAATTGTATATAAGAGAGGATTTATAATGAATTAATTAAATAATTTATTTATTTAATTAATGTAGACTTGAAAATTGAAAAGGATAATGATTTAATTAAATAATAAAAATTATTTAATTTTAGAAGAATATAGAGGAATTTAATGAAATTAATTACATAAAGAGGATTTATTTAATTAATGTTGAATTTTGGAGTTCTAGAAGAATTTAATGATTTTGATGAAATTAATTAAATAATTAGATTATTTAATTAACGTTTGAAATGCAAGTGATTAGACAAATTAGATGAAAATGTAAGTGATTCAAAGACTTGGTCATTTTTGGGTGTCTACAAACATAATGCATCTACCCACCAAACTATCATGCATCCATCTATCATACATCCATTAATATCATCCATAAAACCATCATGCATCTATCATAATCCATCAAATAACATAATCCACATCATAATCATATGCCATAAATCATTAACATCATCCATAAAACCATCACATCTATCTAAAAACATGTCATCCATCAATAAACATAATCCACATCATAATCCATCTATAACATCCATATACATCACATAAACATAATCCATATCATAATCTATACTTAAATTCATCCATACATATAACATCCATATACATCACATAAACATAATCCATATGATAATTTATCCATGAACTCATCCATACATATAGCATCCATATACATCACATAAATCTAATCCACATCATAATCCATCCATAAACTCATCCATACATATACCATCTCGATATGCATAACATAAGAAACATTCATCAAATGACATCATTATCTACCATATCCATCAATAAACATAATCCACATCATAATCCATCCATAAAATCTATATCAAAATCACACAAATCATAATACATAATCCATCCATAATCACAAATGCATCCATGAAGTGAATCAAACACATCCACAAATGCACCAATAATCCATAAATCATCATAACATCATAGGCTGATAAAATAATCATCTCATATATATAAATCCATAAATATCTCATATACAAAAAATAGTCATGATACAGAAGACTCCATAGATCCATCAAAATACAAAATGTATGAGCAATCAAGGGGAACTGTCCCTTTGAGAAGTCCTTGATTGGGACAGTCCTAATGGTCGTGGTGGAGGTGGCCCCATCAGTTGTTGTTGTGGTGGATGTTGAACCGATCACTCTAACTGCCCCATCCTCCAAGAAGTAGAATCCCCTGAGTGGCTCTAATAACTCTCTCGCTGCCCAGCTAACACTAGGAGCTCATAGAGAGTCTGATAATGTTGAGCCTCCCTGGTCACAACATCACCCTGAGCCTGTACAGACCTCAGTACATTTGTCATCCCTAGTCCCATCGCCTGGTGAGCCTCATCTCACTCCCACTGATAATGATATACCTAATCCTGTAGCTGTAACACCTGTGCTTGCAGTTGTGCTATCTGACCATCTGCCACATGTGTCTGAAGCCATGCCACTTGCACTTATAGTTGTGTCACCTGCTACTCTGCTAGTTGCCTTATAGCTCTCTACCCATCTACTCCTCCGTCTAACAACCCCTACAGCCACTGCACCTCTAAAAGAGCGCTATCTTGCTTTGCCCATTAGGTGTCTTGCTCTTCCTGTAGCTGCCTCACCTCATCGTCTAGTCTCACGACTCAAGCCCTCAAAGTGTATAGGTCATCGCCATCACCACCTCCTCCTGCCAGTACCTACACTGTCTGGTGCACTTGGCGCTTGGAACCAGAATTAGATCCCCCTACACCTGAGAGACCTGCACCAAAAGTCCTTGCACCTAAAGCCCCCACTGCAACCACTACCAGAAGAGGAATCACACCCCTGCCTCTCCCACCATCACTACCTCCTCAGTCTCCATCCCTATCCCCATCTCCATCATCATCATCATCATCATCATTTGTCTCTACTATATACTCCTCCTCCTCATCCGCCCCCAGCTGACTTGCTGGAATGGTCAAGCGCATTGGCCTCCTTTGTGCCCACAAGGCATCATATGTCGGTGTGGTCCCTGCATCCATGATCGCTAACCACCAATCTTAGTCAATAACTACCAAGTGCTTAAACTTTGCAATAACGATGGATGAATCTAACTCAACCCCCCATCGTGGATGCTCCTACTGTACCCAAGCATAAACAACTGACATCTGCGGCTTATCCTTCCACAACCCAAATTGTTGTAGAACCTGATCGGGGAGGTACTGATCCAAAATATATGTGTCGTCCTCCCTATAAGATACCGAGGTTGTCGAGTAAAGAGAAGATGTACATCATCATCTAGCCAGGGGTCGTACCCTATCCACCCATCTCCGAAACCTCATAATCCCAAACTGCTAATGCTAGAGAGTACTAGTATATGTAAAAACATAAGGTGAAAACTATGGTCTCACATGTTGAGATACTAGCCTAGTAACTACAATATGCTCGCAGGCCCAAATGTGAAGAAGAGTCACCCCACAGCCAAGGCTAGCCCCACTCCAATACACTATCATGTGCATATCATGGTATAAATTAGCCAATAAGCATGGCCCCCACGCATACATTACACTCTGAGCCACCATCTACTCAACACAATCTCCCCACCCCATAGGAAATCCACGAGAGCACTGATCTGACATCAACACTCGTCCGATCAATCCATAGACATATAACTCAAAATCACTAAGACCTCTCTTGAGACCTACCAACCAAAGCATCTCTTGCCCCCTCTGATATGTATCCACATGTATTGGGGCAAACACACGCTGAAGTGCTGCCAAGCCCCCCGCCTAATCATAAACCACTCTCTCTCCATGAATCGAGGTAGGATCCTCCATACATCCTCTAGGGTGATGATCATCTCACCTGTCGGCAAAGCAAATGAACAACTCTTGTTGGGATAAGGTGCCATTAACCTTGTAAATCCCATTATTGTATTATTCCATTTATTATTTATAATTACCCATAAGGGATGTACAAGTTTCACCGGCAAAAGTAAAAATTATTTATTGTTCACGGTAATAATGGAGTTACTGCACGGTAAGTCCTAAAGTTACCGGCGGTAGTTACAGGATGTCATTTACTATGGTAAATGGTAATTGGTCAAAGTGGGGTGCACATGTGGAGGAATAATCTATTTTTAGTGTTATGACGCACGTCATAGATGTTGTAAGGTGTAAGATTCTATGACAACTGTAAGTTGTCATAAGAATCTGACACTTATAATAGCATATGACGTGTCATAAGATGCTGTAAGTGGCTATTTTTGGCTCCAAGGCATTCAATCTTGCATGGGCACATTTTTCCAAGTGTAGGATGCATGTATGACAGCATTTATGACCTCGTAAGAGCCTATTCTTGGCCATGGACGCCCAAGGCTGTATTGTTGACTCTTGACAAGTGTTATGGGCTTGTAAGAAGTCATTTAATGTCTTGAGGTTGTGTAAATTCTATATAAACCATAGCATAGTAGATGAGATGCATAACAGTTTACAGGTACCCAGGTTTTGCCAAAGTGAAGGTTGAAGGACAGAGGAAGTGAATGTATTTGTAATCTCCTTTTGTGAAGATAATACAACTTGGCCTCTTTTCTTGGTGGATTTTTTTACCCGCAAGGGTTTTCTCCAAGTTAAACACTTGTGTTATGTGCTTCATTCTACTTCTGGTATATTTTTGTATTGTGGGTTTTATGTTATGTTACAATCTCCATTGTTAATAGCACACAGTTAAAGATTGCTGAAATTTATTTGAATCAAATTTCCATTAAAGTAGTGTTGCTTTCATTTATAACATTTGGAATTAGAGCCTGGCCAACTTTGACTCTTGGGTGATAGTGTGGAAGCTGTAGTTACAGTGGGAGATTTGGTTGTGTTTGATTTGCAAATCTTGTGTTGTTATTATGGTTGCATCCACCGTTGCATCAACCTCTTGAATAGACATTGAGAAGTTCACCAAAATGGGGTATGAGTTGTGGAAGCTAAAAATGGAAGATTTGTTGGAAAAAAGAAACCAATGGTTGGATGTTCAAAAAGAGAAGAAACTCAATGATGTCTCTCTGGATGAGTGGGCTAGACTAGATAAAAAGGCACAAGGAACCATCTGTTTGTGTCTTTAAGATTCTGTGCTACTGAATGTCGCAAAGGAAGAGACTGCATACAAATTGTGGAATCGATTGGGTGAGATCTACCAAGCCAAGAGTATGGTAAATAAACTTTATTTAAAAAGGAAGTTATTTTCTTTGAAAATGAAAGAGGGTGAGTCGGTTGCAGAGCATTTAAATTCTTTTAATTTATTAGTGAGTCAGCTTGATTCAGTAGATGTTGAGGTTAGTGAGGAAGATAAATGTATCTTACTTTTTTTTTCTTTACCTAAGTCTTGGGAGAATGTTATCCTTGCTAGTACTGCTAACCTTGCAGATCCGAAGTTGGATGCTCTTGTTTCAGTGCTACTGTCACAGGAATTGAGGAAGAAGAGTTTGGATAGTTCAGGGGATGCTCTCAGTATCAGGGGAAGGTCTAAGGAAAGGAGACCTAAAGGAGATTAGAAAGGGGCTAAGGACAAGTCCAAGGGTCGGTCTAAGACTCCTGGTAAAAAGAACAGAGTTAAGTGTTGGAACCACAGTAAAAGGGGACATGTGAAGGAGTGCAAAAATCCCAAGAAACAGTGGGAGAGTGCTTTGGATAAGTCCTCGAATGCAGGTGAAGAAGTTTTACTTTCTGCATGTAATCTTGTTTCTAATGATCACTAATTGGTTGACTCAGGATGCTCATTTCATATGACCCTGCATAAGGAATGGTTCTCCTCATATGAAGAATATGATGGAGGTAATATCTACCTTGGTGACAACTCTTCATATCCAATTGTCGGGAAAGGAAAGGTATTGTTGTGTTTCAGTGATGGGAGGATTAAAACCCTCCCTGGTGTTTTGTATGTTCCTAGATTAGCTAGAAATCTTATTTCAGTTTTGAAATTGAATGATTTGGGAATACATGTGACATTTGACAAGCATGGTTGCAGATTGGTGAGAGGGAACTTGGTGGTAGCGAAAGGGAAGAGATTTGGGAACTTGTTTAAGCTTGAAGCCACTATAATTTGTAATGCCTCTTATGTTTCTGAGGCTTCTAAAAACATTTGTATGTTGTGGCACTACAGATTGGGCCACACAAGTAATAATGTATTGAAAACTATTAAGATAAAGAATTGTTGGACGGTTTCTTTTATTCTGATGAACACTTTGATTTCTGTGAGCATTGTGTGTTTGGTAAACAAAACAAAAAATCATTTCCTTCAAAAAGCAATAGAGCAAAAGAGAAATTAGAAATTATTCATACAGATGTGTTTGGACCTGTGGATAATGAATCTATTGGAAAATCTCTTTATTTTGTTACCTTCATTGATGATGTATCCAAATATACATGGATTTATTTTATGAAACATAAATCTGAAGTTTTCACTAAGTTTAAGGAATTCAAAGTCTTAGTAGAGAACCAATCAATTTTAAAGATAAAAATATTAAGATCTGACAAAGGAGGGGAATATTGCTCTAAAGAATTTGATGAGTTTTGCAAGCATACAGGTATAATCAGACAAAAGACAACTCCGTATACACCACAACAGAATGGTGTTGTAGAAAGGATGGACTGAACAATTATGGAAAGGGCTAGAAGTATGCTTAGTGATGCACAGTTGGATAAATGCATTTGGGCAGAAGCTGTGTGTATTGCTTGCTACTTGATAAACAGATCTCCTTGTAAGGCTCTTGATTTGACACCTTATGAAGTGTGGACAGGTAAGAAACCTTTTGTTTCACATTTAATGGTTTTTGGTTGTGAGGCTTTTGTTCATGTGCCTAAGGAAAAGCGATCTAAGTTGGATCCAAAGGCTAAAAAGTGTACATTCATTGGATATGATGATAATGTCAAAGGTTATAAGCTTTGGAATCCACTAACCCGCAAGATTATCTTTTCTAGAAATGTTATTTTTAGGGAACTTAGAGCTATTTCTGAACCTGAGTAGCCAAAAGAAAAAGAAGAAAAGGTAAAGAAGGTGCACTTTGATTTAGAGTAGCAAGTTGGACCTCAAGAAGAACAGAATGATGGATTGGAGAGTGAAGAAGAAGAAGAAGATTCAAGTAGTTCTGATGAAGATGAGTCTGTTGTTACAAAAGAAGTTGATGCAGGTGATCATGCAGAAGAACGAGTAGAGTCTCTTACTCCACCCTTGAGGAGATCTACAAGACAACAGAATCTAGTTGATAGGTATAGCCCACCAGATTTTTGTTGTGTATATGCTTTATTGAGTACTAATGATGAACCTAGATCCTACAGGGAAGCTATTTTTGCAGATGATAGTGAGTCTTGGTAGTTATCCATGCAAGAGGAGATGATGGCTTTAGACTCTTGTAACACTTGGGATCTTGTTCGTTTGCCCAAAGGAAGAAAAGCCATAGGTTGTAAGTGGGTCTTCAAAAAGAAATTTGGAGCAGACGAGTCATGGGAGAAGTACAAGGCTAGATTGGTAGCCAAGGGCTACTCCCAAAGAGAGGGAGTTGATTTTGGTGAGATATTCTCTCCTATTGCTAAATTGACTTCTATTAGATTTCTCTTATCCATTGTTGCAGCCTATGATTGGGAGATTGAGCAAATGGATGTTAAGACTGCGTTCTTGCATGGAGATCTTGAAGAAGAAATTTATATGCAACAACCTACAGGTTTTGAGGTAAAAGGAAAAGAACATTGGGTTTGCAAGTTAAAGAGGTCTCTTTATGGTCTTAAACAGTCCCCCAGAATGTGGTATCAAAAGTTTGACTCATTTGTTTTGAAATTAGGTTTGGTTAGAAGCAAGGAGGATCACTGTGTTTACATTTATTGTGTTGATGATTCTATATTGGTTAATGCTTTGTATGTTGATGACATGTTTTTTAGCAATACTAAGGGTATGATCAGTGAGCTTAAAGCCCAACTTTCAGGTGCATTTGAGATGAAGGATCTTGGTGCTACGAGGTATATTTTGGGAATGGAGATTAGGAGGGACAGAGTTAATAGAAAGTTTTGGTTGTCACAAAGTAATTATGTGAATACTATTTTGCAAAGGTTTAGTTTGTAGAACTCTAACCTAGTTAGAGTTCCTTTACCTATTGGTACTAAGATTTCATTATATATGTGTCCAAAGACTAAGGATGATCTTGAGGATATGTCTAATGTGCCATATGCTAGTGATGTAGGGAGTTTGATGTATGCAATGGTTTGCACTAGACCAAATTTTGCCTAAGCAGTGGGAGTTTTGAGTAGATTTATGTCTAACCCTGGTAGACAACATTGGAACTATGCGAAAAGGGTGTTTAAATATCTTGCAGGTACTCCTAATCATTGTTTGGTTTATTCTGGTACTGATAGTGTTGATAAATCTTTGGACATACAGGGTTTTGTTGATGCAGATTGGGCAGGTGACTTGGATAGTCGAAGGTCCACTAATGGCTATGTGTTTACTCTATTTGGAGGTGTAGTGAGTTAGATGAGTAAGAGGCAACCTGCAGTTGCTTTGTCCACCATAGAAGCAGAGTATATGGCTACAACTCATGTCTCTAAGGAGGCAATTTGGTTGAGGAGATTATGTACAGGTATTGGTTTTGATTGCAAGAACATTCAGATTAGTTGTGATAGCCAGAGTGCTATCTATTTAGCTAAGAATCCCATGTATCATGCTCGAACTAAGCATGTTGATGTTCAGTATCACTTTGTTTGAGAGTTGATTGCAAATGGAGAGATTAAGCTGAAGAAGATAAACACTCGGAAGAATGTTGCAGATTCATTGACCAAACCTATGAGCACAGAGAAGTTCGTGTGGTGCAGAGAGGCCATGGGCCTTGTTTCTAGTGTCTGATTATTTTTCATTTGATTTCCTATGGGTTGATTTACAATGTATAATGTCAAGTGGGAGAATGTTGGGATAAGGTACCATTAACCTTGTAAATCCCATTATTGTATTAATCCATTTATTATTTTTAATTACCCATAAGGGATGTACAAGTTTCACCGACAGAAGGAAAAATTATTTACTGTCCAGGTAATTATGGAGTTATTGCACGGTAAGTCCCAAAGTTATCGGCGGTAGTTACGGGATGTCATTTACTATGGTAAATGGTAATTGGTCAAAGTGGGGTGCACATGTGGAGGAATAATCTATTTTTAGTGTTATGACGCACATCATAGATGTTGTAAGGTGTAAGAGATTCTATGACAACTGTAAGTTGTGATAAGAATCTATGACACTTATAATAGCATATGACGCGTCATAAGATGCTGTAAGTGGCTATTTTTGGCCCCAAGGCGTTCAATCTTGCATGGGCACATTTTTTCAAGTGTAGGATGGATGCATGACATCATTCATGACCCTGTAAGAGCCTATTCTTGGCCATGGACGCCCAAAGCTATATTGTTGACTCTTGACAAGTGTTATGGGCTTGTAAGAAGTCATTTAATGTCTTGAGGTTGTGTAAATTCTATATAAACCATAGCATAGTAGATGAGATGCATAACAGTTTACAGGTACCCAGGTTTTGCTAGAGTGAAGGTTGAAGGACAGAGGAAGTGAATGTATTTGTAATCTCCTTTTGTGAAGATAATACAACTTGGCCTCTTTTCTTGGTGGAGTTTTTTACCCGCAAAGGTTTTCTCCATGTTAAACACTTGTGTTATATGCTTCATTATGCTTCTGGTATATTTCTGTATTGTGGGTTTTATGTTATGTTACAATCTCCATTATTAATAGCACAGTTAAAAATTGCTGAAATTTATTCAAATCAGATTTCCATTAAAGTAGTGTTGGTTTCATTTCTAACAACTCTCACTACACCAATGCTCCACCAAGGTCATCATCATGGCTCGATGCGCTCTAAGTCAGGGCATCTTTGAAATAAACCACAGTCCAATCACCCTCAAATGGTTTTGTTCCACCTGTGTCAGCCTCTCTCAAACCACCATCACTGGTGGTTGTCGCTCTTGTGACTGCAGAGGTGGAAAATCAACCTATATCCAAAAAACCATAAAAAAATCAATCTTTTTCCCAAAAGCAACATGGAGGCACTATTCCTTCAACCCCTAGTGCTACTCCATTAACCATAGGTGCTATTCCACCTAGAAGGCCTAAAAACCTATGGTTAAGTGCTAATTGAGATGAAAGCACTACTACCCGTATGCATGCGCCAATTGAGATGCAAGCACTAATTCCCATGACTCCAGTGCTAATCTAGACAGAAGCACTAAAACCCTAACCACAGGCGCTAAAACTAGTTCTACCCTTTGTTCAACCCTAATGCACTAATCTAGACAAAGGTGCTAAATCATTGACTGTAAGCACTGTGCAGCCGCGTGCAAGCACTAAACCATCTAAACTACCCTTCTTTAGCCTCATAAATGCCCCAATACTTGAAAGAGTACTAAGTAGGCTTAGTCGACATACCCGTACACCAATTGTGGGAGGTCTCTAATACTCATGAACTATCTTGGATCGGTGCTCCTCATGTGGATTACCTCGCTGCGCCATCACTCTAGCTCTTCTCTATCCAACTCAGCAAGATCAAGGGTGCAAATATGGCATTTGGGCCCACTTTGGCCTATCTATAATACCACATAAGCCCTAATACACCCTTTTTCCTCTCCAGGTCACAAAAAATACCTATTTTCACCCATTTTTCCTTCTATCAACCCTGTTTCTCATCACCATTCCCTTCTTTTCGAAAGTTGACCTGAAAAAATTAATTTTTTCACCTGATCTCTTGAGGGGGCATCACTCATCCATTTCTCTACCACACATCAGCCGGGGCAAAATTAAAAAATTCTTTGATCTTACACCATTCCCACTCGGTCATGACACCACATCAAAGAGGGGGAAAATGTAGACATCTGAAAATGCCTTGACCCTGCAAGCCACTTTCCTGTATCCTTGCATCACTAACTCCCCTCTCACCAAATTAACTAAATAAAATCAATCTATTTAATTAATTTATCCTAACCATTCATCCTAATCATTCACCTGTAATAAATTAATTTAATTAATCCCCCTAACCTATGACCTCAACCTAGCCTAATTAAATAAATAACATTTATTTAATTAGCTATCACACCCTACCTAGCCCCTAGACCCAAATTAATTAAGTAAACCCTTTCTTAATTAATCCAAACCACTAATTAACCCCTCTATTAATTTCCAACATCCATATTAATTAAGTTAATCAATTAATTAATTAGCCTAAACCTCCATTATCCCATCTCCCCACACCCTTGGAAGAAAAGAATAATTTTTTATTCAAAGGGAGTCACATGTGTCTCCACCTCACCTTTCCTCTTTCATGCAAGAGCATTTTTTACTATAAAATGCTCACACATGTCTTTGCCAAAAGCATGCATGTGTCATTTCTCATCCCACTCACCCATAAACTCTATTTTTTATTACACCCTCTCCCATATGAATGAATTTTTTATTCATTTATATGTCTTAATCTGCATTAATGTAAAGCCTTCCCAAGGTTAATTAAAAATTCAAAAATAATGAGAGTCATCCATTATTGTTGATCAAATCTCGGCCCTTGATCTCACCATTTTATCTCTACCCTTAGATCTCAACTTTGAATCTCCACCATTGATCCAAAATCCTCCAAAAACTCTATAAATACAAGCCTCCAAGAATTTCTCAACTCAAGCCATTTGCATCCACATTATGCCAAAATTCATAGCCAAACTTGAGCTCAATTCCTTGCCAATCCATTTTATCCTACTTGTGTTGATTATTAGAGCAATCCACATCCATTTTAGAGTTGGGTAAAGCTAGGAAATTGCTTTGGGTGCACCATTTCCTCAACCTTATCAAGGAGAATGGAGGACTTGAAGATTTAAGGTATAATCTCTTCATTTATGCTTTTCTTTGTGTTTATTCATCTTTTAGTTCTCTTGCATCTTCAACTTCTACACGTAGCAATACTATTGATTAAAGTTCATAAGATAAAATTCCTTTTTAGTCAACTATGCACAACCTCTAGGATAAGCTCATAAATCATCAACTATATAGACAGTACAGGTGCCATCCAAGAAGAATACGATTCCCTGGTTTGACATAATCAAATGTAACACATCATAGCCATTAGATTGCTTGATAAAGGATTTGTTGGCTCGTTGAGTTGAATGCATGCCCCTTCTGCATCAATTTATTGGTCAATAACAAAGTTAGATTGGCCTATTTTATTGGTGTGCATTTTGTGCCAACTAAACCTGTTGTAATTCAATTTGAGCTTCCAACTCTCTTTGTCTCTATCTAAGATGATCCAACAAGTCTAGACTTTCATCTATCTCCCTTTCTCTACTCTCATTCTCTACCTGTGTGGTACCATCAACATCATAAAATGTAGCCTCTTGCTCAAATTAAGTCCCATATGAAGAAATAGGGGAATGCGAACATGACCCTACTCTTGTGGTTTTTATGTTTGTAAGATTTAAAGTGTCCAAATCTTCATATTGTGCATCTAGGGATGTTCTTCTATTATTTCCAGCCATGTTTAATAAATCGCTAGGCATGTTGTACTCATATTTCTGATTTCTTCTATTTAATTTACCAATTCTATCACCAAAATCATCTGAAGAAGATGGATTGCTCTACATATGCATCATTTCCAATTGAAGGACTGACATTATCCCTTTGAGAAGTATGTTTAGTGGACATGCCTTTAGTAGTTGCTTTCCAAGCAGTTCACTGCCTCCCTGAATGTGTTGCCAAATCACTAGGTTGTTGTGGGTTCCTCAAATTCTTTCCTCTCTCCATTTTGAAATTTGTTCCTATGTACTTTACTAAGTTTTAGCCAAATAGAGTCACCACTCTTCACTTGGGAAGAGAAAAATTTTGTTTACCAATATGATATTCAAGACAACAACCAATAATCTAATCAATTTCCTCACAACGGCACCAATTTTTTTGGTACACAAATTTTATGTTCCCCAAATCCCTAAAGCTAACTAGTTCTTGAGTGCCAGGGGTGTCAAACTCAAGACAAAGATCACACACATATAATCAGGATGGGGCAACTAAGGACAACATGGTTAAGGTGGGTAAGACTTTCTTCATCTTTTGACTTTGTTAAACCAAGGGGGGTATTCCCTAAGGTGTAAGGAAGAGGACCTAATAATAATAGTATGAGAAATTCCAAATCAAACCATTACTAATGCACAAGATCTCCAAATTTTGTCACTAAGCAACTTGTATGTTGGTTTGATGAATTTTGGGTGTTTCACCTTTATAAAATAGACACTTAACCATATAGATGACCTTAGAATGATGTTATACTAGGCCATAATATGACATCATACATCTGGATATGGATGCAAATGAAATAAACAACTCTTGATAAGTAATGTATATGTGTTTTGTTGTGTTTGATGGTGTGAAGGAAAAGAGGTGCGGAACAGAAAATAAATTGGTGCCTATTCCAACTAGGGTAGAAGAGTCAGGAAAAACATACAAAGGGGATCCAAAGTAAGCAAATTTTCTACCTAATCAAGGCAACAACAAAGATAATGTTGATAATCTATCATGTAAGTTGGACCCTACACAACACAATAACAACAATAGGATTGCAAAGCTAAACTTCAATCATTCTTCAATGATCCATGAGCATATACTGAATTTCATGCAACCAAACAAAGGACACCATTACAACAACATTGCAAGAGTATTTTATAGTTCATATAGACTAACCAGTGATATAGAATACTCATAACAACAAATGTGAATAGGGCATACAACAAATATACCAAAGATTCAACACACACCTAAGGAGACACTTGAAAGGAGCCAAAATATGCAATATTAATTCATTATTTGCACATTACAGTATCCATTCATTGCCTTTGAATGAGAATTTGACTAAAATTACAATACAAATATCTTCAAAACCCTAACTAGGTGAAACAAGCAAGTTTCTTACAAATCTTCTGTATTTTGATCTATGATATACATAAAAAATCTTCCATCCCTTTGTAAATGAATACAAAACAAATTATATACTCTGCCCAAAATCCAAAGGAGGCATGAAGGAGTTTGACCATATGCAGACCAGAATAGGGCGACCATGCTGCCTACATCACCCTCATATGGGCCCAGTCATAAAAACTTTAATTTTGGAGGGCAAGACCATGCCCAAGTACAAGAAATTTATCATTAGAGGGCCCACATCAGTCTTGGAGTACTTGGAGTTCATCTACCCAACATTAATGGCATTCCACGGAGGTTTACTCTTCATCTAGAGGTTGCTAGGAGTGTTTATTTTTCACATTTTTACGCTTGGAGAAAAAGCAAAAATTTGAGGGGATCCCAGATTTAGGGAATTTAGGAGGGGTTTGGGATTTGTAGGGTTTCAGGGGAGGTGAAGGGATATGTCCATATCATGAGGAAATCCTTGCAAGGAGAAAGAGTGAAGCGATAGCAGAAGAAATTGGGTGAATAGGATGGGTGAAGGTTTAGTTGGTTATGGGATATTGAGTCTAGAGGGATGATCGACATGCGAGGGTTTAGGGGGGAGCTAGATTCGAATAAAAGTCCCGCCAAGGGGAAACAGAGGAGGAAAGTGGGAGAAAAGGGAATGCGAGGAGGAAAGGGGTAATTGGATATATTTGGATTGGGTCCAAACCTCTGCAGATCCTAATGGAAGTGAAAATCCCACAAATCCCATAGGGGATGAAACTTTCGCCAAAGCCAAAGAAACTTAGAAAATTTCAAGGAATTTTAAGGATTTCTTCTAGGTTTTCACATCTTCCAAGGCACACAAAACAAGACAAACACATAGAGACTCCGTAGGAAATTTTGATGAATTTGACAATATTTTGCAATTATGGGGCTTGAAAGTTGGAGTCCTAACACCCACATCACCCAAAAATAAAAAATAGTAGTAGTTAAGTTCTTAAGTTTCTCGGCATTTTTGTGAGAAAATACAATGTTTGTTGTCACCATCTTGTTCCACAATCTTGTGTTGAACACAATCCATCAGTTACATTTGGTTTTTGATGAAAATGAGGAATAATAGATCATTTTGGTACCACATACTTTGATGTATAATGTGTGGCAACATAGTTTTGCAATCTTGCTAAATTAGGTTTTACTTCATTTACTTGACTGCTTCCATCTCTTTCACCACCTATGTTTTGTTGACCTTTGCATGCCATCAATTGATCTTGGATGTCACTTGATGCTATAATAAGGAGTTTGACCTTATTGCTCCATCAAGGTGTATAACCCCTTCACATATAGTTCTAAGAGGCATTACTTTATGATTTGCTAGAAATATATCAAAATATGCACTGGACAATTCTTGCCAATGAATCGAATGGGATGCCTACTCGTAGGGAATTCCTTGTTGGTAACTATATTATTGCTCATATGACAATACCTATGGATGAGAAAATTGTTCAAAGTTAACTCCCTAATACTAGCTATAGATGTAGATGGACAAAGAGTTTTACCACCTTGATCATTGTACTCATTAACATTCATTCCATAATGTGGGTTTTCCAACTTTTGAGCAATAAAACAATGTTGCACTTCCATGTGTTGTAGATTTCCTATCCATTGTTGATCTACAAGGCTATGGAAATGGGGATTAGACTCCACCACACCCAAAGCAACTACGATACCTATATTATGACCTATTTGTTGACTTGAAATAAACTTTGCAATATAGAAGTCATTGAGCATATCATCTTTGTGCAGTTGTTCCTGATCAATACGTCCCACAACCATTAGTTAATTTCTTGGAAGATGGAAACCATTCACATGAGGTGAAACGAGGCCATGTGGCTAAAGGAACTATTGCAAATGTCCTCCAATACTTTGTTGGTTTCATTCCATTCTTATGTAACCATTCCGATGTAAATCTTGTGTATCCTACCATGGGGGTTGGCATAAAGAGAATGATGGATGCTAAAAAATGATTGTCTAGGAATCCACATGAAGTGGTTGCACATCCAAGCTATGATCCAAAGAAGATACAACTACTTCAACTTCCTCTTTCAATTGAGTAAAAGATTCCTTGAGAATCTATTTTTAGCAGCCTAACATCATAGAACTAATGCATAAGTTGATAAATGTGTATGGGCTGACTCTCATACTCAAATACCAGTTGCCAGATGACAATCTTGATTCCCTTGTTTCTAGCTTATCTAATGAGGATCTTGAGAATGTGATGGAAGAATATGATAGGCTTGATGGAGGTGAAGGTTTTTATTGGTATATGTGTTTCTATTCTCTGTACTAGGTCATGAACTTGCTTGTTTTGATGCAATTGGCAATAAGAGGAATTCACAACACTATTATGTTGATGTTGTTCATAGCTTCTTAAAGATTGTTGTCAAATAAACTAGATTTGAACCCAGAGGTTCAAATCTTAAAAAGAAGGGGAGAATAATGTAAACTGCTCACCACAATTTAGGAAAGGTGATGTGTTCTAGATTAGGGAACTAAACACAATGTTTGAATAGTGTTGGAAATTGGGGGGATATTATAAAATTGTTTGTAACTGTTTAGTTTTTGTGGGAAAAGGGGAATAGGTGGAGTTTACCAACTATTTTTAAATGTGGAGAGTCAAAATATGAGTCTTTTACTTGCTAGTCTTTGAAGGCTATAAAGAGGAACACATGTTTGTTAGATGGTGGGGAGTTAGGAAATATAAAACCATGCTATCATAATATAAATTAGATCTTTTTTAACTGCTCTATTTTTCAAAGGATATTTATTGAGTGTTATATGTGTTGAAAGGCACAAGACAACTGAGAGGGGGGGTTGAATCAGTTGTATCAAAACTTTAACTTCTTTAAACAAAATCACTTTCACATTCACTGACTTTAACTCCTTATTTTGTTATGAAGATTAAACATGAATGGCATAATCAAAACATAAACACTTCAACACCATACACACATGAACACCAAATTTTTACGTGGAAAACCCTAAACAGGGAAAAACCACGGTGAGCGTTAGCTCACAATATAATGTAATAACAATACCGAATAACAAAAGAGTCTCATTATCCAAATGAAAGGCTCACTACCAAAGGGTGGCTCACTGCCAGGGGTGGCTCTCTGCCATGAACTGATATAGTAGCATTTACAACATGCTTGAGTTTAGTTCCATTGAAGCGCAATATATCTCTTCTACTTTACTATGCTTTTACAATTCACACTTTATCTTCGCATCTTCACACTCTCACACCTCACCCACAAATTCATTACATACATTTATACCAATCATCAACCTTGGAATGTACATCAAGGTTGGCATTACAATCTACAACCATTGGAACTATTTCTGAGGTCGGCATACATACATAAATCAGATTAGGACTAGACCTAAACAAACTTGTAGAGCAAATGAATAAAAAGAGGAACACTTCACGGCTTAGCTCGGATCCAAATACATCATCACATGCTACAACATGCTTCCATAACCCACAAATCACTTCTGCAACATGTGTAACTAACTAGGTTGGCCATAACTAGTGTACACATCAAGAACACTTAGATACATGCTTCCAAGAACTTCATTATAGCTTGCGGATTAAGCACATGCCTTCAATACATTCTGGAGACATCCATGAACAACATAGAATCACTTGGGATTTGACAAATCCAACTGCAATAGATCTCACTTGAAGACAACAAATATCACTTGAGGACACATCATAGACCGCTTCTTAACAGACACTGTCAAACTCTATTAATCAATAACTTGCTTTCTAGAGCACTAAATAACAAGTCCTTTGGAATGAAGATAGCTAAGGACCTTATAAGCTTAAGTCCAGAACCACAAGACCAAAATCCAACCCACAGAGAATGCGGAGCAAAATACTATCTCCCTGTCACTCTGCAAACATTATTAGGCACGGTCTTTAAACTGGTGAATAGAACTTTTTCTGCACAGTGATCCAGACCACCAAACTCTGGATTTAGCATCTTCAAACACTTCTCTAAAACATATCCAAATCTCATACTCTGGTCTTCAACATAGAGAAAATGTGGAGTAAAATACTCAGACAGTGTTCTTAACATGACAACTCAATCAATCGACAAACATCAATAATAGAAGATCTATAGTTGGCACCAATGACAACACAAACATGTTGACATCAATGACAACACCAACTAGCACATACTTGCAACAATATGTTCATTTTGCCTTATTCTTTTCAGTCTGTTGTATTTTTTAACTGAAGTGAGTTTAAAAAGTTGTAGATCAAAGATAAAGAAGTGCTTGCATCACAATCCTATCAAAGGGTATGCTTGGCTCTCACCAAACTTGCATATAGTGCAAAAGATTAATGACAAATGGGCTCTTCAATTCTCTACTAAATCATGGTAGTTCAAATTCAAGAACATTATAGAGTTGAAGCTTTCTCACTTTGCCTAGTGCATTTTATATTAGGACTTTTCCATTGGTTCCGTATTGATTCACTTAGGAGTTATCAATCCTTGTTGCCTTTTTTGTGAGAATCATGAAACTATTTGTTTAGTGGTAAAAAGGAGGGGTTTTGTTTTAGCTTGGTTTGAGGGTTTTAATGGTTTTAGATCCTCCTTTCACAACAAACATTCAAGGACATATCAACCAAGTTGAATCTCTACTAAGTGAGAGCATTCACCTAATAGGTTGGGCGGTCACTTGGAACGATGTGGAAGCTCAGATGTTATCAATCAATATCTCAATTTAATGCTCAAATACTCTTAAAACCCTAATTATGCAAAACAGTGAATAAACTGATAAATTCAGGCAAATGCTTATAGATTAAGGAAAAGGACAGAGATTAATAACTAACCATTTTTCAAAGTTTAGGATTTAGAATATTCAAGGAAAATGCCCCATGTGCACAAGTCCAAGGCACTGTTTCTTCACGGAATGCATAACTCCTTCTAGCACTGATAATCACTGTTATGTTTGTTTCTGTCACTCGAAATGCGGAGGACACTACCCTAGGCATCCTAGTCCAGTGTAGGTTGATTTTCAGGATGTAGAAGCTCCTTCAGATGCAGAATGTCCTTGTAACTCTAATTCTTGTCTCTAAAACTTTGGAGGACATTGCCCTAGGTGCCCATGTCCCGAAAAATGCTTCGTTTCACTTCTTTCTTTTGGATCTTGAATCCTTGTCGTCTGCAACCTTCCTCTACAACCCCACTTCGTAAAACTTGGTACCTGTAACCTAAAATCACAAAGGAGTGTGGTTGGGGGTTGTGGTATTTAGAGGCTTGCCTCAGTCAAGCCCCGGAGAGACATTCAAGTCTTCCAAACATCATTGTTAGATAAGAGTGCGTATCCCTTTGAGATAGAGGCAAAAATCCAAATGATAAATGATTGAAAACACAAATGAATGTCACCTTAGAAGTGTAGATCTCACATAAATGAAGGCTCTTCAATCACATGAGAAGATGAAGCTAACTATGCAATCACAAACACAATAACAATGCTCTGCTCTATAATAATGAATATCATGGATGCTCTAAAATCACAAGTATGCATAAAGTTCACAATCATTTTCTAGTTTACAAATGAAAACCTAAACATGCTTATATATGCAACTACAAACATTCCCGCCTAGAATTTCATAATTCAAACTTTTGGTGTTGACATAGGACCTAACAACAGTCATATAACTAACACTTCAAATTAGGGCCTGACCTAAAATAGGGTAGGACTAGGGTGCGAACTCCCAAGTCCTCCCCCTATTTCAGGTAGGAGTCATCTCAATAGCACCCCCTAGGTCCTATTTGCGATAAAACTTTGGGGTTTTCTTGTCAGGAATTAAAGATAACATGCAATATGCTCTAAATGCATTCTAAGGACCCGGGAGCTAAACCTTAAGAGGGAAAAGCCCCCAAGGGGACATTTTTTGACATAACATTTAGCCCCCACTTCAATGTGTGCATGAACGCAAGGCCCATACATGCATTAAAGTATGGTCAACAAACATAGCAAACACTGTTGATAACTGAGAGGGGGGGTGAATCAGTTATCTTAATTATTTAAGCTTTCTGAACTTTCTTAATAATTAGTGTAGCATCAATTCAAACAAGCAAACATAACCATGAAATGGAAATACACATGACATAATATTTTTGACGTGGAAACCCTGTTAAGGGAGAAAACCACAGGGTGATTAACCCAAAATTGTATTCTCTGTTAGAAGAATAGAATTACAAAATGGCACTTGCCAATTAGGGCTCACTGCCCGAGCACACTACTCACAAGAGGCCCACTGCCTACAAGAGACTCACTATCTACAATTTATAAAGAGTGTAATACAATACTTGAACTGATAAGGAGCATCTACGTATGCTGGAGTTCAGTCCCGGTTAAACTTAGTACACTGATCTGCTGCACTTCATCCTTTCTCTTCCTTAGTGCTGTTGTCCTTTCACATACCGGACCTACCTTAATGCTTTCACTCTCCTCTACTACTTTTCTTCGTACTTCACCAAAACCACGACACACCTCACAACTAAATCCATCTTGTATATATATCCGCACAAGTGATTTCATCACCTCTCTAGTCGACATCCGAAATAGTCAATATTTTCCACGAACTCTGATCTGTCAGCTGAATCCTTGCTTACCAAGTAATGCGGATCAAGGATATACTTGTAGAAGTCATCAATCATGTCAGCCAATCATAACTTATGCCCTAAGAATCTTTACCATCATCAGTAACGCATCTGGAATAATGTCTGATGTTCTGCCAGTCAGTTCTTCCTCTGTCCACACTGCCAATCAGGAACCTAACACTCAAGTATTCATATCTTTTTCTTCATCTATCACCGGAGGCTAAATCCTTGGAATCTATAAGTCAAGGTAGTCCCCTTGACTTCCCCAAATCTACACTTCACCAAGATACTTCCTCTGAGAGATTCGGAGCTGACTATCGGACCTCGCCACATGCTCTGTTCTTGCTTACCAAATCACAATACTCTGCAATCTGCCTTCTGGTAGAGACTCATCATGTCCTGCGGATGTGTGTGTTAACCTTTATTGCCATCAATGACAACAATCATGAAGCTCCAATGTGTCTCTTGCCAACAATCTCCCCCTTTGGCATTGATGGCAACACTTAGTGAAAAATGACTAAGTGTTATACTATACTCCCCCTTAGCTGATGCTCTATCTCTATGTACTTTTTCCGGAGCTCCCCCTTAGCTGGATACAATATTTTTTATTGCTCATCACTCCCCCTTTGACATCAATGGCAAAGGGTGGGGTCCGCACACCAAAATTTTCAAAATTTCAACTATTCTTGGCCACATAAGTATATACATATGGCATACTTACATTTACTGAAGAATGTCTACAAAAGTTGTCTTCAATTGGACAAATTATGTTGCCCAACTTTGCTTCATTCTATCCAAAATTGATATATGACCGCTTAACAGGAATGCAAACGTATCTGCCCTTTTTAGATCTGTCAGATCACTGGTTCGAGCTGTGATCTGGGATTCTTTTATGGCTTCATGCATGGCCTCTAACTTAGGGATAATTATCCCTCTGAGTGCACCCAACCTGCTTATTCTATTTTTCTTTTCCTTCTCCAGCTCCTTGATTTCATTCAAGACTGCAATAGTCTAACATTCTTGATTTATTATGGAATATGAGAGAGGATCAAAATTCTTTGATAGATTTGTCAGTTTGTCCTCCTGTTCTTTTACTTTCTTCTCAATATCCGTTGTTATTGTGGTCTAGGATATACAAAATTTGTATGCATCTCCTCCATCCTTAAGAGCATTTTCCAAGCTCTTTATCCCAATATTCATATTTCTCCTATCATTAGCTATTAACCCTTGTACCTCTGATAATCTTTTTGCCAAGAATTCCTTCCAGACCTTATCTTTTGCTGACTTCTCTAGGGAATCAAAATGTGTGCTAACACTATTGACTAGAGATTTGAGATTACCAGATGAGGAGGCTAAGGAATCCTTCTGAAAAGATGGCATGATCTTTTCTAAAACACTGGATGTAGCTTCTATTAGCTCACAGTCTTCCATGTGAGACTTCAAGAGTTTTTCTTTTGCCTTCGCATTGGCAAATGAAGCTATCTTCATTGTTTGAACCGGGGAGAGAGAGTCAAAGTTAAATCGACCTTGAAGTAACTCCGGTTCATCAATCTCCAACATTTCTTTTGTCAAGAAGTCCTTGACAGTTTCTGCAGTGTCTCTTGCCGGAGATAGAGATTTCTTCTCTTCTACACTGTCACTTATGTTCTTCTCAGCTTGACTTTCTTCTCTTCCTTTCGTTTCTTCTTCTTTCTCCTCTATTCTTTCTTCTCCTTTAGATCCAGAGACTGTAGGGGAAACCGGAGGAGAGATATTTGTTTGTTCATGGGCCACCTCTTCTGGAGCAGAGGATTCCAAGTCCTTACCTTTATCTTCCCTTGTCTCCTTGACCTCTTCTGCTACTGTCTTAGTAGCTTCTTCTTCAATATCTGTAGCTGAGGGATCATCACCTAAGTCCTCTATAATAGGAATGTTGAATCTTTTGTACGCATTCCGGAGGATCTCTTCTGTCTCTTTTGCTACTTCGTCAGTTTTTCCGAGCATAAGCTGATTCATTCTAGCTTTGCTCCGAAATTCATCCTTACAATCTTTGAAGATCATACTCTTCTGCTTAGGAGTGATGGAGGGATAAAGCTGAATAGCTAACTATTCCTGGATCTCCATATCCTTCTCTTTGGCATTATTCTTCCTCAATTTAAGTTCCTTCTCAAGGCTTTTAGGAATTAATGATACAATCTCAATGAAAGCCTTGTTGTAAATGTTTAGATACTTAACTATGGCATCCTGCAGAATCTTTTGATCAGCTTCACTGTATTCATCATAAAATTCTGTTAATGGCTTCAGATGTCCATCCACAGTGATTGCCTTAACTATATCATCTAAGGACAGGGCGGTCCTTTCAACAAACTCTTCTACTTTTGCCTCCTTGGTTTCACTGGATATCTTCTTCTTTTTCCTCGTTTTCTTCACCTCCTCGTCTGATTTAGTTTCTTCATCATCCTTCAGGCTAACATAGGATCTTGTTGCCTTTTTCTTTGTTCTCTTTTCTCCTTTTCTAGATGTCTGGACTTCCAGTTTTGATGTCTTTGAGCTTTTATCAGAGATAGGTGTAGCCCTTTTAGAGGATCTGGTCTGGGAGGGGGCTTCTACCAGATCACTTGCCTTTTCTGCTTCTTCCTTCTCTTTCTCTGCCCTTTCCACCTTTTCTCTGTTGGCATCAAGAGCTTCTTTTGATATGCCATATCTTTTGGCAATATTCTCTACTTCTTTTCTCACTTTTCTCTTTACGTCCGGTTGTCTAAGTTCCACATGAATTTTTATACTCAATTCTTCAAAGGTTCCAAATCTTTCTACTTTGGGATCCTTGGGTTGACTAAGCATGTGTTGGACATGCAGCTCCACAAGTTTCTCATCCACCTCATACCCCATCGACATGATCCAAACTGTCCTTGGTTCCATAGCTTCCATTTGGCACTGATCAGTTTCAACCATAAAACAAACTGTATCCTTATACTTTTCAACTAGAGATTTGGGAATTCTCTCTCTTGCTTGCATCAAATTTTGGAAGTTCTTGAAATAACCCCACAGAGCTGTATTTCTTGTCTTGGCATCTCCAAGCCCATGCAAATAGTCTCTGATTTGGATTGCAACAGGTCTGTCATTCTGCCAAACCCAACCACTTGATCCGGGCAACTCACTCATGAAGTAGAAAAACAGACACAATATCAGCCCACCATACTTGAAGGAATTTTTCTTATCCTTCTTGATCTTCTGTAGATTCTCCAATAGTTGGTTTAGAAGAAGTTCACACAGATCATAGTCAACATTTTCTTTTAGCATCTGATAAGCTATATAAACTTCAGTTCCTGGTACTGAATTTTCCCTACTAGAGTGATAAATTTTGTAACCAATTATCATGGATGCAAATTTGATATCCGGATCAGTGATATCTTCAATTGTCATAGCTCTCTTGTCAAATTTTGATCCGGTTGCATCACTCACTGTCTGATTCTTGATAGATTTGAAAACAGGTATCCCACCGGATGAATACAGACCAGTTACTACCCTAATTGCATCTTTGGTGATCTTAAATGGTCTATTCAACCATAGGAAGTTATCATGTACTCTACTCAACACATACCAGACCCATTCATCTTCTTCAAAATAGGGGAAATGAATGCACTGTACAAAATGCTTATCCCGGATGGCCTTGAACTGAGGTTTGAGCTCAAAAGAATCATCTATTAACTGATTGTGATAGATATCAACCAGCTTAGATTCCCCAAATTCTTCAATTTTTGCATGAATATATGCCCTAACATCTTCTACATGCAGAACCCCATGCGGAATGCTTGAAAAAGCACCGAGGGGATCAACTTCTAGGGATTTATATGGATGCTTCTTAAATTTAGGTCGTGGCCTATCAGAAATCTTCACTATATTTGGAGTAGTTATCTTTCAAAGATTTGCAGAGAGATAATGAGAACGAAAAATACCTTTTGCGCTTCTAGGTTACACGAAGCGAGCCGGATCAATTGCTGGATGAATCAGAGTCTGCAGATGATCTTTGATGGGCTTGAGGAATTTCTATTGCAGAGCTTCTTTTCGTTTCTTCTTGAATGCAGAATGAACAAATGCTTAATGAGAAAACCCTTATATTGCTCCGCAAACCCTAATATCAAATTGCAATAAATGCTCAACCTAAGTCATTCCGGTTTGCCTTATTCAGATGACTTGAAGAACCAGATCAATTTTGATCTTAAACATCTTGCGGATCTTCCAAATCTAAACCATAGTTTATTTAGATGTTTCTCTTATGAACCCTTTAATCCGCAACTCTCCTTGTGCCAGTTTCGGCACCAATTGACTGGCTGGGGGAACAAGGTTTTCTTTATGTCTCCCCCTAAACCAGAGCTCACTTATTTAATTTTTGAAAGGAATATCAGCACCAGAGTCTGGTGCGGATCCATCCTCTACATTCTCTGTAGTTTTCTTCACCCAAATCTTGTTCATATCACTTTGAACTTCATCTGCATTCACTTTTTGTTTTCCCTTATCTTGATTCTGATTATGATATATCAGACCTCTTTTGTCCTGATTCTTGCTTCTACAGAATTTTGCAATATGACCGGATCTATTGCAAATTTGGCAAACAACATTTATTTGCATATTTGATTGATATCCTCTTGATCTACATTGATTAGCCATATGACCTATTCTATTGCATGCAAAGCATCTACCAGTGAATGAATTGTTTATTTGCATATTTCTACATTCATGAGATTTGTGACCATACCTTTTGCAGTTGAAACACTGTCCGGAGAAGGATGTATTAGTCTGATTTATTCTCTTTCTACACTGATTAGCTTTATGACCAAAGTTATTGCAGTTGCGGCAGTATCCATTGAAGGATGGATATCTTTGAGCATTAGGCTGCCTTACCGGAGGTCTTCTAGGCCTGTTCCTTGGATTTTCTGATCCAAAATTCTTCTGACCGGATCCGAAGCTTTCACCTTTTTCATACCCCAGGCCACACTTGTCATCTACTCTTTTTTGGCTTTCAAGAAGAACTTCAAGTTGAGTAGAGCCTATCTTGAATTTCTCTTTATATTCATTTGCTGTTTGAAGATCCCTTTTAAGAGAGACTATTTGATCCTCGAGTTTTTCTTCATTATTTTTAGCATCTTCAAGATCAGATTCAAGATGTCTGATAATTCTATCCATCTTGTGGCAATCTTCTGATTTCTCCTTGAGAGATTGTCTTAGATCATCTTCAGTTTTTCTTTTCTCTTCAACCTCTTGGGTAAACTTCATAACTCCTGATTCCATTTCATGTCTTACCATAATGATTTCTTTTGATAACTTTTCACATAACTTGGTTTTCTCCTTCAGATCTCCATTTGTATCATTGGTTTCACCTTGACTTGTCAGTTGCTGAAGTAGCTCCTTTCTCTTTTTCATAGAGAGACTCAATTTGTCTTTTAGTTCTTTTATGAAATCATCAGCCTGTTTGAGTCTTTCCTTTAATTCATTGACTTCAGAGTTTGACTGCTCAAGATCATCAAGGGCAGCCTTGAGTTGCTCCCTTATACCATATACATCCATTTGAATTCCCAGATCTTCCTCAAGCTGTTAGGCTTTGTTAAGAGGTACTTGGCTCTGATACCAATTGTTGATAACTGAGAGGGGGGGTGAATCAGTTATCTTAATTATTTCAGCTTTCTGAACTTTCTTAATAATTAGTGCAGCATCAATTCAAACAAGCAAACATAACCATGAAATGGAAATACACATGACACAATATTTTTGACGTGGAAACTCTGTTAAGGGAGAAAACCACGTGGTGATTAACCCAAGATTGTATTCTCTGTTAGAAGAATAAAATTACAAAATAGCACTTGCCAATTAGGGCTCACTGCCCGAGCACACTGCTCACAAGAGGCCCACTGCCTACAAGAGACTCACTATCTACAATTTATAAAGAGTGTAATACAATACTTGAACTGATAAGGAGCATCTACATATGCTGGAGTTCAGTTCTGGTTAAACTCAGTACACTGATCTGTTGCACTTCATCCTTTCTCTTCCTTAGTGTTGCTATCCTTTCACATACCGGACCTGCCTTAATGCTTTCACTCTCCTCTACTACTTTTCTTCGCACTTCACCAAAACCACGACACACCTCACAACTAAATCCATCTTGTATATATATCCGCACAAGTGATTTCACCACCTTTCTAGTCGGCATCCGGAATAATCAATATTTTCCACGAACTCTGATCTGTCGGCTGAATCCTTGCTTACCAAGTAATGCGGATCAAGGATATACTTGTAGAAGTCATCAATCATGTCGGCCAATCATAACTTATGCCTTAAGAATCTTTACCATCATCAGTAACACATCCGGAATAATGTCTGATGTTCTGCCAGTCAGTTCTTCCTCTGTCCACACTGCCAATCAGGAACCCGACACTCAAGTATTCATATCTTTTTCTTCATCTATCACCGGAGGCTAAATCCTTGGAATCTATAAGTCAAGGTAGTCCTCTTGACTTCCCCAAATCTGTACTTCACCAAGATACTTCCTCTGAGAGATCCAGAGCTGACTATCGGACCTCGCCACATGCTCTGTTCTTGCTTACCGGATCACAATACTCTGCAATCTGCCTTCCGGTAGAGACTCATCATGTCCTGCGGATGTGTGGGTTAACCTTTGTTGCCATCAATGACAACAATCATGAAGCTCCAATGTGTCTCTTGCCAACAAACACACCACGCACGGTGAAGACACACTAAACACATTGAAGACAGTAACATACACGCAAAACATGGAGAAGACGGTTACAGTCATGCAAAACACGGAGAAGACAGTTACAGTCACGCAAAACACGGAGAAGACAATATTGAAGACACGCAAAACACAATGAATGCAATGATTATTTCTTTTTCATTTTCTCATATATATGAAATGCAAATGCAAGTACATGGAAAGTAAACACATTCACAACCCAAAATGCAAAAGGAGCTCATCACCACTAGTCTTGAAACTGCATAAGGGGCAACAAACATGCAATACAAATCTCAGAGTGTAGGATGAGCTCATCGCCATCATTCTTGAAACTACACTTGAGAACAAACACACCATACAAATCCCAAAGCATAGGAGGAGCTCATAGCCACCAGTCTTGAAACCATGCTTAGGAACAAACATGCCACACACACACACATGGAAGACATGGAGAAAACATGACAAACAAGCGATGGAAGAAACCTATTTCTAGGTTCGCTACCATCTCAAGCACATTACAGACACATACCAATGATTAGGCTTCACCACAACAATCGCCGAAGACACGTTTAAGGGAGGATACACCAACCCCACCTACTCGGAGGACTTTTAGAAAATGATAGGATGTACAATCTACTCAAGAAATACACCATCCCCACCTCTGCAAATGGCTTAAAATAAAAAGGATATGCACGATATCCAACCTCTGTAGAGGACTTAAATGATTGCAATATAAAAATAAAGATGTACACTTGCTCAGAGATACAACATCCCACCTCCGTAGAGGGCTTACAAGCACGCTTCGTTAGTACCAAAATCATCATACAACTTACCTTATATATGTCCCCACCTTAAGGTGGTTGATATCGTGTACTGATATCAAGCACATTAAAGTAGAGAGAAAACACACAAGGGAACATGAGGTCTCATAAAGCCCATGCCCCCCAGAGGTGACATGCACTTTACAACTGCCAAATGTTCCCACAAACACACAATTTCCTACAAGAAAAGGTGTTCGCAACCATATAATCATGATAAACAACAACATATGTAATCATTCACATAAAGAGCCAAGCAAGGCGAGATCCAAGACAAACAAAGTGCACGGAGCAGCAATATTGTTATGTTTTGTAAGCGCGATAAGACAACATCAAAATATTACATGGAGTGATTCTACTAGCCAAGTGTCGGATAATATATATCAACCCCATCGTCATGTATGGACTAGGTCTAGTTTTTGATTTCTTGCTGAAGGGACACTAGGTTCATATCAGTATTATATGTTTTTTGTCATCCGCCAACTAGATAGAACCACTAGAATAAGGTAAACAATAAATTGAGAGAGGAGAAACAAGTGCCTTAGGGACAATCACATAGGAGGGTGCCCCCAAGTCACCAACCACAACGATATGTCCTTGAAACATAACACACAACAATGAAAATAGAGAAGAATCAATATAGAAGAATGATGATACAAATAGAAGACGGATCACAATAGAGGCTGTCTCCCAGTATCCTTGACCTTACAAGAGAATCAAGGGTCATCCTAGGAGGCCTAAACAACACATAGAACATCACGGGGGAAACACAACACAGAGGTAAAGGGTTAGAAATACTTACCTGATACAACCCAATGTTAAGAACATACATATCTATGAGGTGGCCACCCTTGAGAGTAATTGTAATAGTTGCTACAACGAGTGTGGCTTAATGATGCAAGACTAGGTGGCAACAAACTTGGCTTGTGTGAAGTTTCAAAACTTGGGTTTAACTCACTTCTCAATGCACCACAAAACCCTTTCAATGGCAATGAACTCTAAGGGCTTTAATCCACACTTAGGACTTCAGATCTTTGCAAGAATTTTCTTAGGTATCTAACAAGATTAAGATCCCTTACCAACTCCACTGATCCCTCAACAAACTTTGGAAATTCCCTTTTGTGTTGATACCACTGTAAACCGCCTACAAGCTAGTAGCCCTCTAAATGGGTCTGTCAAAGGTTTTCTTACACATGGAGGATCACTTTGAAAAGACAGGGATGTTTTTGAGTACCCATTTTCCCACTTATCAACATATCCAAAAATAAGTATTGGTTGTTTTTGACCAAAGACCCCAAAATTATGACAGTCTTGTTTGAGACTAGGCCTAATTAGCCTTAATTTACAAAGCAACCCCCTTCAAAACTTCATCTAGACTCTCCTTTCCTAAAAACAATCATTCTACATATTCCCAAACCTTAGATTATTCAATTTTTAGAAAGAGGGTCCCTCTCTAAGTCAGAAAACTAACAAACCCTTGGTTTAGGCCCTTCCTAGGCTTGCAAAAATGAGGGTTTCATGGAACTCTTCACTCCTAGCCTCCTACTACTTTGACAATGCTTCAAACATGATCAAATACATCTACACATACTCACAAAACCATCAAACAAACATAACCATTGACATTTTGTCAAATACTCTCTTAGGTTCCTCTTTCCCACATGGAGAACACTTCAAAACATACAAGAGCACCCTCTTAAACACCCTACAAACAATCTTTTCTACCTTTGAAACATTAAGGGAACCTTGAACATGTCAAGAGGGATCATTCCACCAAATCACAGTAACCACAAAGGGTGGAATGCCCTAATACATCTCTTTAAACCCTCAGGACCCCTGTTTTGATAGTTAACTGGGCAGTTTTAGGAAAACAACGATAATTTCCTCTAGGAATGGAGTTAGGACCTCAGACTAGATGCATTTGAAAGGTAACTCAATCCTCTTTCCAACCCTATATGGGTTTCCCCTATATCAGTCCGTACAGAACCGTACCAACACTAGGAACAACAAATTTGTAGTCAAAAAGTATAGAAAAATAATGAAAAGAGGCACAAAAACATGATTTTATTCATCCAGAATGTTTTTTCCAACATTTGTGAGCATATTTCAATACATTCCAATGATCCTCAATGGCCATAACCAGCCATAACCACTTTTGGGTTGGCTGGCCTTTGCAACTTCCACATTACAACATGTTTTGCACTATTTTTACATAGTTTATTTGATAATCATCTTGACAACATTTGGCTTAATAACATTTTTGACAACATGTGGTCTAAATAGACCTTATTGGAAACAAAATTTGCCCTTAGTGACTCCTAGGGCCTTATTGAAAACAAAATCATGCCTTACTCCTAGGACCTATGAACCAAATCATGCCTTGGTGCTCCTGCACCACTTAAAGAAGGAGAAATATTTGCATGTTGATTCAGTCTTGTTGATATTGCGTTAATATTGAGTTTGGGATGACGAGAGGCTTTGGTGGGTTTCAAAGAATGGTATCCAATACCGGTCGTGTAGTTAACTCTAACAACTTGTAAGGATACTTTAATTCCTTGTTGATTTACACCTCATCCATTACCAACATAGTCATGATTTTTGTACAATATTTGAAATCCATAGCCATGTAGAGAGTCCATTTCTTTAGAAGAAGGTGAAGCCTCATAGGTCTGATAATTTGTAGTATAAGTGAGATTATTGTCTTTGTTTTCTATCAAGGAGACTTTAGGTTTCTTAGGTGTATCCATAGATTGTTTAGATGAGATCGATGCAACTTTTGATGTGTTGGAGTTGTTGAGTTTATATTCCCCTATACCGCAAGGATTAAAATCTAATGAACCCCAATCATCACCAAAAAGTGCATTCTATGTTGTAGAGTCTTGCACAACATTATCTATGGCAAGAGGTGTTGATGAATCAATGCATAAATTGTTTAAGCTCATATGATTGTAAACTTGTTTTTGTTGTTCAATATGTAAACAATTATCCAGCTCGGGATCATCTTTCTAATGGAACTACCCCCATGGCATGGATCCATAGTCTACCTAGGATCATATTATATGAAAGTGAGCCAGGCATAACATGGAAAAGAGTATCTAATGTCACAGGTCCAACCTTTATAGGTAAAGTTATGGTACCCATGGATTGTTTTCCCACATTATCAAAGCCACAAATGCTAATGCTATCTAGTTTGATTAAAGAGGTGTCAATCTTGCTTTTGTGTAGAAAGTCAATGCCACAAACATTAAGAGCGGATCCATTGTCAATCACAACTTGCTTTACCAACTTTTTATCTATTAGGACAAATATTATAAGTGCATCATATTCATCTTTACTTGTCAGTATTTCGTGTGGTTGAAAGAGAATATTTGTTTTTGTCGCATGTATACAGTCTAACAAAGATGCTACATCATTCAACTTAACAACAGGTGGTAAAATCACCTTTTGTAAAGCTTCTTGGAGCATTCCATGGTATGTAGGTGATGTTTGTATTAAATCCCAAAGAAAGATCTTAGCCGGAGTAGTGCGAAGTTGCTCGACAAGATCATATTCTTGACCACTTTTATAAGTAAGACGAGGTGGCGGAGGGAGCATAGGTTGAGAACATGGAAGAGAGACATGCACATGAGGTGCTTGCTTACTTTGCTTGTTATTATGGGTGTTGCATGTGTGAGCAATCATGGGATGTTG
Source organism: Cunninghamia lanceolata (assembly GCA_027924645.1). Lineage (NCBI taxonomy): Eukaryota > Viridiplantae > Streptophyta > Pinopsida > Cupressales > Cupressaceae > Cunninghamia > Cunninghamia lanceolata. Next base: position 11,441,031 of record BSBN01000635.1, on the reverse strand, counting down.
TGACACATTTTAAACACCTTGATTTCTTTGAGTAATTTATCTTGCATAGTTGAAGATGTAATCGATTGGTCTAGGTGGTCTTCGATCTCCTTGACCCGTAATCATTGGTTTTAAGTAAGAAGATGAACTAGGTGCCCCTCACATGATCATCTTAGGAACATTGCTACAAAGTTTGTTAGTGAATATTAAATTAACATTGTTTCGCTCTCTATTATACCCAACATCAATCCCTAAAGGATTTAATGTGAGAGACCTTTTCTCATCCACCGATGCTTCATCTTAGCCAGGGAGAGCATTGGAATGAGAATAAGGTACAATGTTATTAAGAAGGTTAGGTGTTGTATCATTAATAGGGCTATCCCTAGTCTTCTCATCTAAGGTTCTTAGACATTCAACTATAAGAGAAGTAGGATAACTTATGGAATCATCATCAGCATCATCATCATATGTTTTAGCTATTAATTCCAAAGCATTAAGAGAAATTTCACACTCATCATGCTCAATGTGTTTTGTTAAATCTTCTACTACCAAAGGGTATGTATTCATGAGAGATGTGAAGTTGTCAAAATTAGATACATAGTCAAGGATTTCAAATGAAGAGCATTTAAATATATCCTTGTGATACATAGCTTGTATATAAGTGAGGACATGAGGATTCATATTAAGAAATTTGTAGAAATTATCAAAGTTTTTGATATATGCATGTAAAGATACCAAAGAGCAATAAGATGAAGATGCCATAACGAAATGTTTGTTAGGGTTAGCCGGCATAAGATATCAATTGAATGCAAATAAAGATTAGACAGAGGAATGGAAATACACAGAAATAATAACAGCAAGAAATAAGTTTTAATGTGGTTCACCCAAACTCGGGCTACATCCAGCAAACAAAGAGTCCAATATTATTATCCAGTAAATCAAACCGATTACAACCAGCAATCCCTACAACTCAATACCGCTGCAAATGCTACAATACAATATCGACAGAAACCCTAACCCTTAGCCACTTTTATCAAGTCTTATGTCGGTTACAAAATAGGGTTTTTAATGTTGGCTAATAGAAAAATAACTCCTGACGCCTTTATAAAATAATAGGCAATTTTTGCTTCGGGGGCGCTGCCCCCCTCGCATTACCCCGCTAAATAATTTGGGGGGAAACCGCATCGATAAAAGTGGGGAAAATTTAACCTCTGAGTCTGATTAGGCTCCATATAACAACAATGTCTTGTAACATTAATGTCCAATAAGATCTAGTAATACAAGACATGCAAAGTTTTATGTTACTTTATACACCCGAGATGTGTGACTATTTCACTTCCTAAGCACTTGTTTGAGGGAAAGGGTTAAAAAGACACACAAAGTCCACAACAAACATTATGGATAGGAGGAATAGAGTACAACATAGCAAGGCCCAATTGATGATTGTATGTATTTAGATTGAATGCAATGAAACAACACAAAATATGCTTGTTTATGCACCTAAGATGTTCACTTTTTCACCTTTTTTCAATGCAAATCACTAAAAGAAGAGCTATTGTGAAGAATGTTATGAAGGGCAGCGAATAATAAGGTCAATATTAGTCCAATAAAGCAACGATATTCTTCACAACACACTGTTAGTGTAGATCTAGAGTGATGACAAGTCAAAATCTAGTGAAAATACACCTTAAATATGCAAATTTTCACCAATTTTCAATGTAAATGCCTAATAGAAAGGGTGTTGTAAGGAATTTGAGGAGGGGCAACAGATTATAACCCTAATATCAGTCAAATAATGCAGCAAAATCTTTTACAACATGCCTATAATGCAATTCTAGAGAGATGATAAGGCCAAATCTAGTGAAAATGCAATGTTTTTAAACCCTAGACATGAATTTTTACAAAAAATGACACTATGATGCAACACTACAATTAGAAATTAGTCATAAATGAGTGTTTTAAGAGGGTAGTAAAATCTGAAACAAGATTTTAACTACAAACCCTAGCTAATGCAAAACTAGTTTTTTATGAAAAATGCACAATTTCAAGCAATTTTTATCAAATTAAGCATGAAAATGCAATGCAAGTCAATACTAAATGATGAATTTCTGTAATTTAAATTAGATCTGATAAAAATAATAGAAATTTAAATGAAATTAAATGCCAATTAATTCATATTATGCTAAAATGCAAGCCTAAATGCCAATTTTTTCAAAATTTACATTTTTTTTGTAATTTTTCAAATGCAATAAAATGATTGAATGCAAATCTATCACACAACACTCAGCAAGGTGCAAAATTCAAAAACACGGGTTCACCAAAATGTTTAGTGGTAAAAAGGAGTGGTTTTGTTTTAGCTTGGTTTGAGGGTTTTAATGGTTTTAGATCCTCCTTTCACAACAAACATTCAAGGACATATCAACCGAGTTGAATCTCAACTAAGTGAGAGCATTCACCTAATAGGTTGGGCTGTCACTTGGAACGATGTGGAAGCTCAGATGTTATCAATCAATATCTCAATTTAATGCTCAAATACTCTTAAAACCCTAATTATGCAAAACAATGAATAAACTGATAAATTCAGGCGAATGCTTACAGATTAAGGAAAATGATAGAGATTAATAACTGACCATTTTTTGAAGTTTGGGATTCAGAATATTTGAGGACAATGCCCCGACTGCCCAAGTCTAAGGCACTATTTTCTTTGCGGAATGTAGAATTCCTTTCAGCACTGATAATCACTGTTCTGTCTATTTTCGTCACTCGAAATGCAGAGGACACTGCCCTAGGCACCCTAATCCAGTGCAGGCTAATTTTTGGGATGTAGAAGCTCCTTTAGATGCAAAATGTCCCTATAACTCTGATTTCCATCTTTGAAACTCTGGAGGACATTGCCCTTGGCGCCCATGTCCCGAAAATGCTTTGTTTCACTTCTTTCTTTTGGATCCTGAATCCTTGTCGTCTGCAACCTTCCTCTGCAACCCCACTCCGCAAAACTTAGTACTTATAACCTAAAATCACAAAGGAGTATGGTTGGGGGTTGTGGTGTTTAGAGGCTTGCCTCAGTTAAGCCCTGGAGAGACATTCAAGTCTTTCGAACACTATTGTAAGATAAGAGTGCGTATTCTTGTGGGATAGATGCAAAAATTCAAATAATAAATGATTGAAAACACAAATAACTGTCACCTTAGAAGTGCAGATCTCACATAAATGAAGGCTCTTAAATCACATGAGAAGATAAGCTAAATTTGCAATCACAAACACAATAACAATGCTCTGCTATGCAATAATGAATATCATGGATGCTCTAAAATCACAAGTATGCATAAAATTCACAATAATCTTCTAGTTTACAACTGAAAACCTAAACATGTTTATATATGCAACTACAAATAATCCCGCCAAGATTTTCATAATTCAAACTTTTAGTGTTAGCATAGGACCTAACAATGGTCATATAACTGACACTTCAAATTAGGGCTTGACCCAAAATAGGGTAGGATTAGGGCGCGAGCGCCCAAGTCCTCCCCCTATTTCAGGGATGAGTCATCTCAATAGCACCCCCTAGGTCCTATTTGCCATAAAACTTTGGGGTTTTCTCATCAGGAGTCAAAATTAACATGCAATATGCTCTAAATGCATTCTAAGGACCCGAGAGTTAAACCTTAAGAGGGAAAAGCCCCCAAGGGGACATTTTCTGACATAACACTATTAAGCACATTTTCTGGTTTTGTCCTAGAGCATAGGCGACATGGAGTTGGATTCATGCTTTTTTCAAACCTTTTAGACTTGAGCCTTTTTCTTGGCACATGATCCTTCTTGGAGATTGGCATAGAATTCTTGCTAAATTTACCCAGATATGACGTGCTTTAGAGTGAAAATCCTATTTAGCATTTGAAAAGATAGAAATTATGTTCTCTTCTCTAGATGTACTGTTAATAGTAATTTCTCCATGTATTCTAAATTTACGATTTGTTCCAATGTGTTAATAATGCACATACAAGTGCAAGTCAATACAACTGCACTTTAAGTGTCCCACCTACATGTGCTTCTTGATCACTAGAGTAATGCACCTTATATGGTTGCTAGAGTTTCCCCTACCGCTTCTTCCAATAGGAGCTAGTCCCCTACTAGAGGGCATCAACATGGTTGAAGTCATAATGCCCATAGACATGAATCTCATGATTCTCATGCTTCTCAATGTAGAGCTCATGGTCATAGTCTCTAGTTTTCTGTCAACCTTTAGCTTCCGCTCAACCCTATGATAGAGGTGCCTTTAGTTGGCGAAATAGTGACAAGTTTCATTGGCATTGCCCATTTCTCCTCCCAGGGTTACTAATTAGCCTCTTGAGGTTTTGTAGGATGAACAACCTAATGATGGCCTTCTTACAGGTTGGGATCCCATATTGGATGGCCAAGACAATCTCGACATGTGGAAACTAGATCACTATACTCTATCTATTGCTACAAGTTCAATAGCTCTTATTGCTTAGAAGCTTATTATTATCTTTTCTCTTTTGATTTGATATTTAAAATTACACCTTACAACAAAGGGCCCTTGATCTCTTTTCACCAAGGATGGTTAAACCAGTTGACTTTTTCCACCCTTAAATTTTTAAACTTTATATAATTAATGTAAAACCCATATATTTTTAAACTTTATATAGTTAATATAAAACCCTAGCTATATTAACCCTCCAACTAAAAATATGAAGGACACTTTTTATAAAAAGGGTTTAAAAAAAAATATCAATACAATCTCTGAGAAAACCATGGTTAGTCAATTTTCCTTCCGAACAGATACCTAAAACCTCTTACAGTTGTCTCCGTTTTTTTTTTACCCTGCAAAAAAGAACCCTGCTTGTGTGTTTTCTCCATTGTATCCCGCAGTGTGCAGTTAAAATTTCTGTATTTACTTTTTCTTTACAGCAATGGATTCTTCTGATTCAATGGAGGAAAACGTGGAAAATTTTTACATCAAAAATCTCGCTTCCCAGCAAAAGGCTTCTTCCTCTACCGCTGCCGAATCATCGTCCGATTCAGGCAATACTGAGAAAATCTCTACTCCATCAAACAAACAGCAGAAAAAAATCTCCTCCAACAAGAATAAAAACAATATTTCGTCCCCATCAAAACCCTCTTCTTCAAACAAGCGTTCCAGAAAGCGCCAAGAAAAGGAGGGAACCAAACCCCGGTCCAAGAAAATGAAGATACCTCCGCAGGTAGTTCCAGAAGCTGAAAAGTCCGCGAAAAAGCGCGGCCCGATTTGGAACCATAAAGATGAAATCGCGTTTCTAAATAGGCTTGTGGCGTGCTGCGAAAAAGCTAAGTTGAGGACTTTGCCCAAAAATCTGGGTTTTTTTTATGAGGTTGTTAAGAAGGATTTGGATGGTGAATACAGTCATTATCAGCTGTATACTAAGTTAAAGGGGTTTAAGACGAAGTATTTTGGGGCTAGGGATAAGATTAAGGATAAGGGTTTTGTAGAGTTTAAGAATGATCATGAAAAGATTGTGTATAGATTGTCTAAACAAGTTTGGGGAAATAGCGAAGAGGAGGAGGTTGGTAGTGAGAAAGTGGGTAAGGGAGGTAATGCAAGAGTGGAGGAGAAGAAGAAGAAGCTTGTTGAAGGGGATGGAGGGGGAGAGAGAGAACAGGTGAAAAGGAACAAAAATGGAGATGTGGAAATGGCTGTAAAGGAGAAGGAGGGAGAAGAAGAGGAAGAGGAAGAGGAAGAGGAAGACGGAGATGATGGCGAAGAAGAAGATGAGGAAGGACATGATGAAGGTGAGCAAAATGACAATGTGAATATGGCTCAGCACAACACTTTGAAAGACTTGAATATGAAGGAGGAGGAAGGGACTCCATATGTGTCTGAAAGTGTGCGCAATAGGGTTGCAGGCATGGACACAGAGAGAAGTGAGGAGAATGTGGGAGAAGAGAAGGATTCTTCTGAGGAGAATGAGGAGGATGAAAGTGAATCGAGTGGTAAGGAGAATTCGGCACTGGGAGATTCAAATGCTGCACCGAAACTGTCCAAGTCCAATGTTAGGGACAATTCAGCGCTGCATGATTCAAATAGTGCACTGAAACAGTCCAATGTTAGAGAGAATTCGGCAAGGCATGTTTTGAATGGTCCGTCGAAGGGAAGCAAGAGGATTGGTGCTGCAGGTCATTACAATGCTGGGGAGAATTCAAGGCAACATGTTGCCGAGGGAATGTCTGACAGAAGGAGGGTTGCAGCTGCAGGTCATCATGATGCTAGGGAGAATTTGAGTCGACCTGTTGAGGAAGGAAAGTCTGATGGAAGGAGGCATGCTAGGGAGAATTCAACACCCAATGATGCTTCTGGAATGTCCAATGGAAGCAGAAGAATAGCAACCACAATTGTGAAGGAGAATTCGACACCGCATGTTTCTGGTGACAGGTCAAATGGAAGTAGGAGGATTGAGACCACTGATCTACTCAATAATGGGGAGAATTTGGCGCAGCACATTTCTAATGGCATGGCAAATGGAAGCTCCTGCATTGCAATGGCCGATCAACACCAGCTGTTTGATCAGTTGTGCAAAGAGAACATGAGAATGCTGAATGAATTCAAGAGTCAGATGCTTAATGAAAATCAGGAACGGTTTGATGAGTTGAAGTATGAGATTGTGAATATGGTAACGAAAGAACTTCAAGGTTCTTCAAACACTGCGAAAATCACAAGCCTTGATTTCTCAATGGTTAAGGCATTTTCTTCTGCAAGGGAGCTGCCGGCACTGAGCAACACAGAAATTGAAATGCTTGATCAGAAGTGGCAAACACAGCAGCTTGTTGAGATGGAAGCCGCTTCCAAACGTTTAGCTTTACTGCAAGAAGAGTACCGACTACGCTTGGCAAAGTTTCACCACAAGTAGATTTCTTGGATCGCTATGTTGGAATATTATAGTATCATATTGCAACTGAACTTATTTAGATTGAATGGTTGGTAACTCGGTAGTTCACACGTGCTGATTTCTGTAACTTATGATTATGATGATATGCCAATTTGGATTATTATGGGCAGGTTTTTTGGATTATTACTTATCAAGGGTGACAGTAAATTTATTTATGAAGCCTCTGATTATGTTCATAGAGTAAAATGATGCTCTCTTTGTAATATGAGATGGGCATCTTTTCGGATGAGAGTCATGTCATCATACATAATTTTTTGCAACTAGCAGCTATAAATATATTTTGTATCTTTTGTTTTAGGTCTTCTGTATAATTTCATTCATGAAGGGAAAGGTTTTTAGATTCTGTTGTGCTATGTATACCTTCATGAATATTCTGGTTTGTTCTAGGGAATTGCATGATTGTTTTTGGGTTCTATGCTCTATAAAATGTAAGTTATTATGGAAATTTACAAATATCAAAGCAAAAAGTGCAACCTCTAGAAGACTTTTATTTTATATGCTTCTACTTTGACATGCTACTTTGGCTTTTTTGCATCAGTTCTATATAATGCCCCAGTTGGAGTTGCAGTTTGATGATTGGAGTGTTAATGTTTGTTTTGTTTACTCTAATTCTCTGCGTGGTCTTATGGAAATGTCATTGGTGGAACTATTGCAAGCAACTTTTTGACAGTTTGAATATGTTTGCATCACCAACTGGAGGCACTTTGCTTCTTATTTGATCCAGGAAATATACCACTTCTGCGAGTGTTATGTAGTGTTGCTCTTTTATGGTTGTTAACTGTAAGGAAATCAGTATTCATTAATATATGGACCCTCATCACTGCTATACCTAATGACGAGGGTTGAAAAGATTACAAATATAAAAAATTTCAAGAATTTATCATTTGAGGTTCAGGGCTATTTTACTAGGCAGGTGATCTCATTGGATTTATCTTTCTGAAAAACTGCAAAATTTAGTCTTTATCTGAGAGTGTGGAGTGCATTTCTTGGGGGGCCACAGAGGATTTGAGCTGCTGCTTGCTGTGGGGACATAGAAATTTGCAGTTTTGTTCAGACATTTCACGGAATATATATTAATCAAATGGAAGCATCCTGTTGGTGCTGTTTGTTTTCTTTTTAATTTTGAGAAGATATGAACTATCAGATTTTCTCATGCAGATGCATAAAAAACTGTAGCAGTAAAAGCAAATTTGTTTTCTATGGGACCATATCTCTGAAATTTACCCTTAAATTTTGTCAGCTGTGCCAGCTGAGAAAACTGCGCATGCCCCCTCCATGGGACCGCTAGGTAAGTATGCTTTCTTTCTCAAAGTACAGTGGATATGGGGAATTTCAATGGCCATTCTGATAAAGGCCTGAAGAGATATCACTATGATTTACTGATTTATGCTTAATTGGGCGTATGATACCGAGATGTACTTACTCACAATTGAGAGGGCCATAATTACATGAAAAAAAAAATGCTGGACATACCCACTACGGCTATGGCTATTAGCATGCTTAAGTAACTGAAATTGCCATTCCTATATTGATCCAGGATAGTAGATTTCAGTTTTGTAACCTTTTTTTCTATGGATTCTCGCTGGGTTCTCAGTTTTGCTTAAGATGCTTTAATCTTCTTGTGGAACTCTCATAGAAACTGATCTAGTTTACTTGTAAAGTTGTAATGCATGCAATAGTTCTAGACAGAAAATATAGTTTGTAGTTCTAAATCCTGATTACATTTCCCCTTGTCTGACATGTTTTAAGGTAAAATATAGTCTTTTGCTTATATTCATATCTTTGTATAACTATTATCTATATACTTTGCTGATGTTCCTAGTTTTCCTACAAACATCTCTTATTCCCTAATCTCTTGGTTTACTAAATATATGTCCATTCACAATCGTATGCTACAATCTTGTGTGGTTCTTAATACTTATTATCATAAAAAACATGACAAAAAGGGAAAACTAACCACATTGCAACAATGCAGAGTATTATAATTCATGCATGCCAAATATGCCCCTGGACTGTAACCATCAAAATGCTATTAACATTAGCTCAACTTCTCTGTTTAATTTCTAACTATTGAAACATTAGTATTGAAATTTGACAACCTTAATGCTTGCATTGAAATCCTAGCCTCAAATGCAGGCTTCTTTTGGAATCTATTCATTTAGATATTTGGTGTCGGAGCAGAACTATGGTTTTCTATTTCCAGTGCCTGTTATAGGTCATGCAAAATTTGGACTGATGACAATAAACTAGTCTTAACAAAAATTTATATTAGATTGTTCAGCTGTTTGTTGCAGATGTATTATCTGTGACATGCATGAAGCCAAATTGATGCATATCATAGAACAGTGTTCTGAGGGAATGTGTCCTCTCCCCCCCCCCCCGTCTGGCCGCCTGCCCGAAAAATTGGCATCTCCAGAGATAGGGACATTTCCAAGATGCTGGGATGGCAGGGAAACTTCCCTCCACTGTGCCGCCACCACATAAACCAAGTAGGAGACATCCCTGGGATGTCTTCCTCGGAGAGGGGGTGTTTCTGGGGTGTACCCTCATGATGGGGATGTCGAGGGGACCTGTGATGTCCCCAAGACCCTCAGGAAACACAGCCACATCCCTTGAATGTCCTGGAAATCTGCAGCCATCCCCCACATCTGGCATTTAAAAAATACTTGTAAAAAAATAAACTATAAAAACTGTATTGCCCTCATCATTTAGACGAGTCAGATTCTTCAGCTTCATTCTAAGTTTTTTGAAGAATGAAGATTTTGTTAGAAATACTGAAATAGTGAGGACTTGGTGTTGGAGAAAACATAGTGATAAAATTTAAAAATTATGAAAATGTTATGGGCCATGAAGGTCTGTGTGGTCTCAAAGGCGTTAATGTGGGCAAATGTGTGCATGGACCCTTGCAATGGGTGCTACCTCTCGATCCCGTTGGCGGCTCTGCTGCCAAACCCCCACCAGCCATCATACCCAAATCAAGGTTCTGGGTCCCCCCATTCCCCCCATTCTAAGACTTCGTAATACAGAAATGATATTCTGCGGGACTTGAGAAAACTTGCTGATTCTTGAGCCAAGTGAGCCCTAGCGAATCCAACTGAACTATCTGCCTCTCAATAATAGAACACCCAAAAATAAAAAGGATAATATATCTGCCTCTCAATAATAGAACCACCCAAAAATAAAGAGGAAAATATAATCTTAAAGCTGGTAATCTGCCTCTCCTCTCCTTCATTTTAACATCTAATATTCTGCTTTGTAGCACCCACAAGAGGAAGAACAGAATTTACAGCAGGGAGGACTCATTTTTAGTGATTTGGTCAATTTTTTGGGTAAATTTTGATGAGTGTTGACAAATACCATTTTCAGAGTATTTGCTAATTTTATTTGGGCAGTGGGGACCAATCTTGAAATGGCCTTGCTGAATCCAATCCAAGTTCAAATTTCGATAGTATGGTTAACATTCATTTTTGTGATTCATTTTATGAATTTTGGTGGTAGGTTGGTTTGATTGATTCTATTGAAGAAATGTGAAATGTTGTGATGAGGTTTCTGCTGTGAATATGTTCTAAATGGATTCAGGCTGCCCTAGAACTTGCAAAATATTCAGTGATTTTGAAAATTTAGCTTGCTTGTCTGCTATTCAAATAAATTATATGTTTTGAAAGTGCATTCTGAGTACCAGAAATGGGCTGATGGTCATTGGTGGGTATTTGCTCCTCCGAAATTGGTCTTTGCATCTTTTTGTGCTTATGTCCGGCAATGCCCTTGTTGACTTGTTAGTCACCAGGAGACTCCAACATAGGGATGAGGACTGTGCCCCACCTCTATACCCACATCTTCTGGTGAACCTATCCATTTATTCTCACACTGTGATTTAAAATGTTGTCCCCAACCCCTACCACTGCTGTTCCATTTGACTGGTTTAACATGAACAGTGTAGCTGATGTGGAGTTGAGTTTGTTATTTTTCATTCTGTTCATGAAGCTTTATATGGAGTAGAAGTCACGCACAGCAAGTGACAAGGAAAATAGTATATATGGTACATTTAACTAATAAATTGGAAGTTCTAATGCAATATTTCAGTATAAATGGCATCTTGTGTTCAAAGAATCCCTTATTACTGCACTACAATGGGATATTGTTTATCAACTAAATGCTAGGTCGTGAGTTGCTCTTTCATTTCTTCAATTAGGCTTTGTTTTGATATCAGCTTTTTTGTTTAGCATTATCGTGAACATTATTGGATGTGTTTACAAATAATTTTATAATGATATTACGATTGTTAAACTATGTGCCTAAACTAATTACCTCTTGCTAACAAGATATGCATTCTTTGCAATGCTAATTCTATATTCCTAAGAAGCATGTAGTCGGTCATAATTGTAGTCGGCCGTAGTCGGCCAAGTAAATAATCATGAATTAATTAATGTTGTGCACAGTTAAGTTTAAGAGTGTTATTGGGCTAACCCCGACGGTTGGATAGTTGTGGAGTCGTTGCCAATGGTTGGTATCTCAACTAACCTTGGCATAAGTTATATGTTGAGTCGATACTTGTAATCGGGGGCAGCATTGTAACTAGTGTAATATTGATATATTCAATGAATGGGAACAATGTTTTATTCTGTGCAATGCTGTTATAAATTCATGCTCTGTGTTATACACTATACTACATAATTCTGTTTACTCTATGTCTGTGTGAACCACCATATTGCCAGTAAACATTTGGTGCCGTTGCTTGTTCGAAAACGGGCCGAGGGTGACAAGTCGATGACAAGTTGAGTCATCGGAGACCATCGGATGACGAGTTGGCTGTCGATGACAAGTTAAATTGTTAGAGACCATCGGATAAGTGGCATCGTCAGAGATGAGCAAACCGTCGGGTGTTGAGAAAAACACGATGAAGATGGCAGCATAATGGGGCAACCGATCCACAGCGACGAGGAATCACAAAATAGAAGGCAAGTAGAAGAAATAGCACAAAAAATTCAAGAAGAACGTGAGGAAAGCGACAGAGAAGAGAATGAACCAAGAAGTCGAGAAGATGACTTTACGCAGGAATTGGTAAAACTGTGGTTATTGTCAGTTGGGTAATACATGAGAAACGAATCCATCTGCAGGGAGGTTCCAAAGGAAGTTATTGGAGAAAACCTGCATGTCAATAGCGAAGTGGACAACCTTTTGAACCACATTCCTCGACTCCTGGCAAGGAATCTGATAACCTTCCAAGACTTTCGAGAAGAAAGAGAGGGAATTGCAACGGCAACAAGTATTTAGGTGGTATGAGGAGCGTATGAAACAAGAGGAGGAAGAACATGATGCCAATCGCCATCGTACGCCGTACAACTGACAAGGGTAAGCATAATTAATGTCCATACAACTTAATAAAGATAAGAATAAAATACCAGTTGGGCAAAAAACACCAGAAGAAATATTGAGAAGATCACTAAGACTGAGAGAACACGAACGCAGAAAAAGATTAAAACAGATTATTGAAAAAGAAAATGAACAACATGAAGAAATAAATCTTGGTGAGATCTATAGGGAAGGGGTTGATGAACAAAACTTTAGAACACCAATAACAAATAGAGAAAAAGAAAACGGGAAGAAACTGACAGAAGAACTAGAGGATAGCATACGTCGTATTGTGGCATTGTCCATTTCAGACGAAAGACTGAGGATCAGAGGACCTGAGCCCAAGACCCCTACGCAGAGGGAGAACCAAAGAGAACCAGAGGTGTCTCGAAGTGTAGAGGACGCCGAGAACGGACGTGGGAAGGAACTGTACATGGTCGATAGTGTCAGGAGGACACCGGAACGACACGGTAGAACCAGTCCAATCAGGTCAAAGATACAGAGAGGGTACCCCGAGAAAAAGATGGTGACTCAACCGGCAAGTGAAAGGCAGAAGTTGCCAAAGTTCATGGGGAACAGGTTAGAGGATCCTGTTCGGCACTGTAAAACTTGTGAAACCATATGGGTGGCAAATGGACAAGAAGACGAAGACTACTGGGTAAAAGCGTTCCCAGCAATGCTAAGAGGTATAGCTATTGACTGTATACGGATCTAGAGGCAGGACAGAAGACCTCATGGGATGGATTGAGGAAAGCCTTTGAAAATGAGTTTAAGCTTCTAAGAGATGACAATGAGATTGTAGCGGAAATCTACAACACCAGACAAGGGAAAAATAAAAATGTAAGAGCATATAATAGGAGGCTCAAAGAACTGCTTGGGACACTGAAAACTCAGTGAGCCTATGGACTGAAAAAGAGATGGTTCATCGAAGGGTTGCTTCCGTCGTTAAGGAAAAAGATGAAAGTTGTACCACTGTCATCGTACGCTGAAGCGTACAATCGGGTGATGGATATAGAAAGCGAGAACAAAACATCTTCCCAAAGTAAAAGGAGGACCGAAGACGATGAAAGTACGGGTGATGACAACAGTGAGGGCGAGCCAAAAACCATCCAAGCACTGAGGAGAGATATGATTCGTATGATGAAAGAACTGAAGGCTGATAAAGAAACAACTAAAGAAGGCTGAGAATTATGGTGCACCGATTGTAATGTGGAAGGTCACGTAAAAGCAAATTGTCCAAAAAAGTTATTTTGTGATATCTGCAGGTAATGGGACATTCAATCAAGGAATGCCCATTTAATCTAAAAGCAAGAAGTACCCAGGGGCTTTTTACACAAGGAGAACTGTCAACTCTGCCGACGACACCCCCAAGCCTCAGAATAGTCCGAATGCATCCCTTGGAGGTTACCGGAATAACAAAAGAATTAATAATAATAGCCCCAGAAACAGACTGTAATACGACAACAAGGGGTGACCTATGATACAGTGCCGACAATGCAACGAATGGGGACACTTTGCAAGAGAATGCCTGAACAATAATCAAAACAAAATAAATGCATTATGCAAGTGGTGTGGCCCTAGGGATCACGAAGAAAAAGATTGCCCGAAGCAGAAAGAGGTGAACCTCATTAGTTTCAAGGAAAATGATGAAGAAATCCTTGCAGTCACCCAAGCACAATGGAAAAAAGCGACGTATCCAGATCCCAGAACTGAGAAGGAGACTTCGGGAGGCTAGAAAAGAAGTAGAGATGGCAATGGAAATGAAGGGGAAGAACAAAAAAATAACTACTGTACGACCAGAGTCAGACAAGAATATTGTAAATCAGGTGTTGCAGACCACTGTATCCATCAGGATGGCGGATCTCCTACAAAGCATGCCACAACTGAGGATGGCAATTTCTAAGGCGATGGAAGGAAACCCAAGCGGGGAAACAAAAGACGAGGATGTCATAGTGGAGCCACCGCCGAAAGGAGAACAAGTGATTGACTCGAGGCTGTTGGCAGTTGACAATGGGAAGAGTCCAGCCGTCGTACACATGTCAATCGGTGGATGCTACTTGACGAACACAATAATTGACAGAGGATCCAGAATGATTGTGTTGACAGAAGATGCATGGAAGTGCCTGGGAAAACCTACTTTATGGCCACAAAAATTCCAGTTGGTGGGAGCAGATCAACACAGAATTAAAGCGCTGGGAGTGTTAATGGCTCAAAAAGTGAAGATTGGTACCCAACCCTTTCTATTAAACTTCATAGTCATAACAACATAGAATGTGTCATATGATGCATTACTCGGCCGAGGGTGGCTGATAGCCGCCAAGACCAACCACAACTGGAAAAAGAACACCTTGTCGATAGAAAACAAAGGTAAGAAGATCGTCATAAATCTAAGAACACAAGCTGTAAGCGAAGAGTTGGCATCAAATTTTGATATAGACGGAGGGGAGTCAATTGACAGAGGACCAATAGAACCTGATGAGAAAGGAGTATTAAAACTACAAGAATGTTCTGAGGATGAAACTAATTCCTTTAGTGGGTTCTTCCACTGGCAGATGGAAGACTATGAGTTCTTCAAGCCAGAGTGTAACATGATTTCAATAAGAGAAAGTGGCGAATGCTCTGGGGCTAGTGAAATACTCGGCAATATTGGGCCCAATGAAACATTGTTGATGAATGAAGCACTGGATGGATTGACAAACATTCGACCACTTCGCAAGAGGGAACCGGTAATGAGTGACAAAGGGGAGGAAGGTAATAATCAACTGGAAGTAACAGAGCAACTAGTGGCAGAGACATGTCGACCAGAACAGACAAATTGACCAGGAGAGACACAGAAAGAATATACAGAGGGTAATGCCAAGATAGATGATACACTTGCACATACATTTGAACCAGACAAGGTGATCAGGTATGAAGAGTCATTGACAAGTAAGGTGAATCGGGGTGATGAGACCAACGACGGGAACACAACATTGAAAAACATCGGCCAAAAAGAGACCATACAGAAAGAATAAGGGCTATAGAGTAATTCTGCCGACTTGCAATTTTTTGGCGATCAGTGAAAAACAACAAAGAAAAAATGATATTAAAAAGTTGGACAGTTTGCCAAACGTAGTATGCAGCTTCCGAAAGACAACAATTCTGGTTCCAAGAAAGACAACAGTTCCGGTCCTTGCCGACGATTACAAAACCAATAAAGTCGGAGTTGCAGATCAAATGTGGACTCCGTCGAAAAAAAATAGAAAAATCCGATTCAGGGTGACATGGATGAAAAAATGGAAAAGACGAAAAAAATAAAATGTCGGGAAAATTTGAAAAAAAAGAAAGACAGAAAGAAGAGTACAACGTACGACCAGATCGTATGACGTACGACCAGGTCGTATGGTGTACGGCCCACCCCAACCCTCTACAATTTAAACCCCGACTTTGCATTATGAAACCAAAATAAAATGTTATTTGCTAGTCGCCGGCCGTACATAGAAGAAGTTGAGGACAGATGGAGAAATCCAAAGCCGTACAAAGAGAATAAAGGAGGCCATACCAAAAAAGAAAAGAGGGCAATTGGCCACATACTCGGCAAGTTTACTTATAGTTCGTATGATTGAGGGTGCGGAAATCAACTTCAATAATTCAGAAAAATGATGTGTGCCATGAAGGTCCGAATGGTTTTGAAGGTGTTATTTTGGGCTTGGCGCTACCCCCGGACCCTACGACGACCCCTGTTGAGGGTGCTGCCCCTCGACCTCGTTGAGGGCGTTGCCCCCAAACCCCCATCAAATCAGTACTATCTTGATTCAGTGAGCAATTGGGTGCAACATTCACAGCATTCAATGTGCTATCAGATTGGGTCCCTTGGTTGGTTGGTCTACTGGCAGGTGTTCCGAATGTGTTGGTTCTACTTTTACATAGCTCCTACTTCAACATTGTCGTCAGTTTGTCATAGCTTACTTAATGTCACTTGATACTTCATAGTTTTCTGTTGTTTGGAAGACGACTAATTTTGTGGGGGGATGATGTAGTCGGTCATAATTGTAATCGGCCGTAATCGGCCAAGTAAATAATCATGAATTAATTAATGTTGTGCACAATTAAGTTTAGGAGTGTTATCGGGTTAACCTCGACGGTTGGATAGTTGTGGAGTCGTTGCCAACGGTTGGTATCTCAACCAACCTTGGTATAAGTTATATATTGAGTCGATACTTGTAATCGGGGGTAGCATTGTAACATTGTAGTGTAATACTAATATATTCAATGAATGGGAACAATACTTTATTCAGTGCAATGCTATTATAATTTCATGCTCTGTGTTATGCACTATACTACATAATTCTGTTTACTCTATGTCTGTGTGAACCACCACATTGCCAGTAAACAAAGCATGCATAAATAATTTTGACAAAGCACCGTAGGAATCAAAACTTTTGCTGGTATCTACGGCAATGATAAAAGGATCTTGTGGGATAAGAGAAAAGCTGTTTATTATTTCCCTGAAGTAAAATATTAGAAATTACTCTATTCTGACAAGGGCCTTGAGACCTCTTCCCTCTTTTCTCTGTCTTTGAATGAACTGAGAAACCAAAATTAGGGACAATGTTAAATAAATCGAGGGCCCTCCTTTATTGCAAATTCTTCCAAACAGCCCATGAAAAAGTTATGTTTCATCAAAATCTTTTTCTGGTTTGAGTCCAAAGTGGTTTGTTGTTCGTCCTCTTAGAAGATGGTCTTATAGGTTTGCCTGTTTTATGATCTTGCATTGAGCCTCAAAAAAAATCAGTGGACATTGTAGAATCTAAATAAAGACAACAGAGATAAGAAAACAACCACAGCCATTTAACACAGCAAAAATCTGAACAATACACAATTCTGTATCATATATTATTAATTGACTTCCGCTGTCGAAATATATAACAGCGAACAGAGTTACAAACTCCAGCAGTTACATGCCAAAAGCTTAAAATTAGACTTTAACTAACAAAGAACTGAAACAAAAAATACATGCACATTACATACTTTTATTTGCTGCGCTAGATGACTGCAGTTCGGTACAAACAAAGTTTATTAACTGTTTTCTAATTTAAACAAAGAAAACTATAATTAAATCTTCACTCTCTAAATTTTGCATGGCAGAGAAGGCACATGCAAACTCGATGATCAGCATCAGCTATCAACATACTCCCCCTTGATGCTGAGAGGGCTCACAATCTGATCTCTGAGTGTCAAAAACTGATCCTTTGCAACTGCCTTTGTGAGGATATCTACTAACTGTTCTTTCGTGCTGATGTATTTTAATTCTACCGCTTTCTTCTGCACCAAATCTCTGATAAAATGATGTTTTAAATCAAAATGTTTTGTCCTGCTGTGATGGACTGGATTCTTGGCCAATTTAATGGCACTAATGTTATCACAAAAAATTACTGTGGGCTGAATTTGTATCTCTCCAATTTTTTCAAGAAGTTTTCTAAGCCATAATTCTTGTGTACCTGCTGAAGTGACTGCAACATACTCGGCTTCTGTAGAAGAAAGGGCAACTATACTTTGCTTCTTTGAACTCCAAGTAATCAAACCAGAACCAAAAGAAAAGCAATTACCAAATGTAGACTTTCGGTCATCCAAACTACCTCCCCAATCTGAATCACTAAATCCAACAAGATTGAAACTTTTAGAAGTGTAGTAATGAATACCAAAATTTAGAGTGCCTCCCACATACCTCAAAATTCTCTTGGCTGCCTTCATATGTATTTCAGATGGCTTTGTCATGTACTTTAAAACAAGTGAAACTGAATAAGCAATATCAGGTCTTGTGTGAGTTAAAAACATCAAACTACCAATAATGCTCCTATAAGTTGTCTCATCAACTATTTCAGCATCATCATCTCTACACAACACAACTCCATGAGCAACTGGAGTGGAGACTGGTTTACAATCAACCATATCAAATTTCTTCAACATATCTTTGGCATACTTTGTTTGACAAACAAAAATTTCATTCTCACTTTGATTAACCTCCATTCCTAAAAAATATTTCATGAGACCTAAATCTTTCATCTCAAATTCATTCATCATAGAAACTTTGAATTCATCCTTCATCTTAGAACTGCTACCCATATACAACAAATCATCAACATACAAACTTACAATAAGAATATCATCACCTTCTTGTTTGTAGTAAAGGGAAGGTTCCCTCTTACTTCTCTTGAAGCCATTATCCTGAAAGTATCCATCAATCCTGGCATACCATGCTCTTGGTGCTTGCTTGAGGCCATACAAAGCCTTCTTCAACTTGTAGACATGATTTTCTTTTCCTTCCACTTCATAACCTTGTGGCTGTTCCACATATACTTCCTCTTCTAAGTACCCATTCAAGAAGGCACTTTTCACGTCCATATGATGTACGCTCCATTTCTTTTGAGCTGCTAATGAAATCAACATTCTGATGGTCTCTTGTCGTGCAACTGGTGCAAATGTCTCTTCATAATCAAGCCCATACCTCTGTGTGAAGCCTTTGGCAACTAATCTTGCCTTATGCCTTTCAACACTCCCATCACTGTTAAACTTGGTCTTGTAGACCCATTTGGTGCCAATCTTCTTCTTGTCATGTGGAAGCTCTATAAGCTCCCAAGTATCATTCCTGTGAATAGAATCTATCTCTTCTTGCATTGCTTGCATCCAAACCTCATTAGTACATGCTTCTTCAAAAACATGATGGTTCAAAATCAGCCTTGGTAAATAAAGCAAAATTAACTGTCTCACCTATTGGATTTTCTTCATGTGCCTGATTTGCATTCCTTTGATAAATATCACTTAATCTTCTTACTTTCCTTGTAGAACTTGGACTTGAGTTTGGAATTGATGAGGGGCTACTTGGTGGACTTGTAGCTCTTGAAACTGAAATGTTAGTGGGCTGCTCATGATCAATATCATCAATAATAATATCATTTAAAACAGATTTTGACTTCACCATATGGCCTTTTTGATGACCATAAACTCCCCCTTCATCAAAAATCACATCTCTTGACACAATAAGCCTATTAGTGAGAGGATTATATAACCTATAAGCTTTACTTTCCTCACTATATCCCACAAAAATACATGACTCACTTTTGGGATCTAACTTTTGTCTCTTTTGATCAGGAACATGAACATAGGCTAAACAACCAAAAACTTTGAAATGATTAACATTTGGTTTTTTCTCATACCAGGCTTCATACGGAGTCATCTTCTCAAGTGCACTAGTGGGACTTCGATTGAGAATATATACTGCTGTAGCTACTGTATCTCCCCAAAAAGAATTGCTTAATCCCTTTGTTTGTAGCATACTCCGTGCCATCTCCACCACTGTACGATTCTTCCTTTCAGCTACACCATTTTGTTGAGGTGTGTAGGCAGTGGTGAGTTGCCTTTTGATGCCATGCATATCACAATAATCTTGAAAGACTCTTGAACAAAATTCTCCTCCACGATCTGTCCTCAAGCACTTGATACTACACCCCTTTTCCTTTTCCACAAGGGCTCTAATCCTCTTGAATGTCTCAAGGGCTTCATCCTTAGTCTTCAAAAAATAAACCCAACACATTCGTGAGTAATCATCAATAAAAGTAATGAAATATGATGACTTACCCAAACTCTTTGTTTGCATAGGACCACAAATATCTGAATGAATAAGCTGAAGTGGGTAATGGGCCCTCCATGCATTGCCCTTTGAAAACTTTTCCCTTGCATGCTTGCCTTTAGCGCATCCTTCACAAATCTACTTGTGCTCTTCAACCTTGGGCAACCCAGAAACTAATGCTTGTGATGTTAGAATCTTCAAACTATGAAAATTTAAATGCCCATACCTGAGATGCCACAACAAACTTGTATCCTCATATGCCATATTTGCAAGGCTACTGTTATGTTCACCAAACTTCAATGGGAACATCCTATTCTTTGTCATAGGCACAACTGTAACCACTCTATTGCCCTGATTCTTATCATAAATTATACATTGCTGATTTTCAAACACAACTTTATAATTCTTCTCACACAATTGTCCAACACTCAACAAATTATGCTTTAACTGTGGAGTGTAATAAATGTCTTTAACACTCTTCATACCTTCTTTTGTATGGACTTCCATAGCTCCTTTTGCATCAACCTTCAATGATTTGTCATCACCAAGCTGGATCTTGGATTTGAAACTTTCATCCATTGTTGAAAACAACTTCTCATTCCCTGACATATGGTTACAACATCCAGAATCTAAATACCAAACATCTTTGCTATTATTTTCAGCTTTGGCATAGAATAAAAATAAATGATCTGGAGGATTCTCATTACCTTCTTGAGCATAATTAACACTTTTACCTTCTTTTAATCTGCAATCCCTTTCAAAGTGGCCATACCTGTTACAATGGTAACATTGGACATTCCTTTTATCAAATCTGCCTCTACCTCTTCCTCTGGAACTACCTCTTCCTCTTGAACCACCTCTGCCTCTATTTCCTCTTGACTGATTCTGATATTGACCTCTACCTTGGCCTTGATTGTTGTTGTTGCTACTGCCGACATCTTCATTCTTTGTGATTTGCAATTTGAATGAAAAAGCTTTCACATCACCTTCAAATGAATCTCTTAATCTCTCTTCATGAGACATAAGAGAGCCAACTAGTTGATCAAACTGAAGAGTTGTCAAATCTTTGCTTTCTTCTATGATTATGGCAACATGATTCCATCTTGGTGTGAGAGTTCTCAACACTTTTTTGATCAAAGGCTCATTGGTCACAATTTCTCCAAGTGTAGCCATCTTATTGACCACATCTTTAACTCTAACACAATATTCGCTCACACTTTCAGCTTCTTGCATCTTCAAATTCTCGAAGTCTCTCTTCAACGTCTGCAACTTGATAACCTTGACTTGGTCACTGCCCTGGTAAGCTTCCTGTAGAGTCTTCCAGGCATTTTTAGCTGACGTTGCACCTGAAATTTTTGGAAATAAGCTGTTATCAAGAGCTATTTGAATGTGAAACAAGGCTTGAGCATTCTTCTTCTTGGCCTCCTTCTTGGCTGTTTTTTCATTGGCTGTGAGGGCATTCCAATCAGCTGGCTCTGTATAACCTGATTCAACAATCTCCCACAATTCTTTTCCTATCAAAAATGTCATCATTTTAATGCACCAATACTCATACTCATTTCCATCAAATTCTGGAATGGGCAAAGAGTTAAAATTTGACATGATAAAGTTTTGGCGAAAATCTAACCACTAAATCTTTAACCCAAAAGAAAAAAATGGCTCTGATACCAAATGTAGAATCTAAATAAAGACAACAGAGATAAGAAAACAACCACAGCAATTTAACACAGCAAAAATCTGAACAATACACAATTCTGTATCATATATTATTAATTGACTTCTGCTGTCGAAATATATAACAGCGAACAGAGTTACAAACTCCAGCGGTTACATGCCAAAAGCTTAAAATTAGACTTTAACTAACAAAGAACTGAAACAAAAAATACATGCACATTACATACTTTTATTTGCTGCGCTAGATGACTGCAGTTCGGTACAAACAAAGTTTATTAATTGTTTTCTAATTTAAACAAAGAAAACTATAATTAAATCTTCATTCTCTAAATTTTGCATGGCGGAGAAGGCACATGCAAACTCGATGATCAGCATCAGTTATCAACAGACATGAGGTTTTCACAGTCCATGAAAGAGGTATTTTTTTGGGGAAAAAACAGTGTTAGTTTGTATCAACATTTTGAATCACACCCCATCAGAGAGTGTGATCACTCCATCAGTGTGATCTGAAACATTGATCCAAACTAAATTCACACAGCTTTTTCCAGAAATTTTCTCACCTCAAAACTCTTGCTTTAGATCATATTTGTTATATCAAAACTTCTTGTTGGGAGGTTTTTAGCGAGTGTGGAGTGTCAAGTGGTGCTTGTCCATTGTGGTGGTGTTGAATCTATCAATTATGATTTTTTAATTGGCCATTTGTCGAGACTGCATAGAAAGTGTTCCCTATTGCTTTGTTAAATTTTCTCACAAAATCTCTGTGCAGGATGTTCCATTTAGTATTTCTAGTTGTGATGAACATGTTTCCATCTTTTGTAAAATATTAGAAAGCATTGGTGTTCCTTTGAAAAGAGAGAAATTGATATCAAGGCAAAAGAAACCTGTTTATTTTTATTTTTTATTGGAGTCACATTTCTTCTTGTTTCTGTTGGAGGTAGAAATCCAACTAAGGAATCAAATGGCTGAGTTGAGGAATTTTCTTAACAATGGGGATCTCAAAATTTACCCTGAATAGTTGGTTGCTATGGGAAACTTCCACTCCATTGCTGGACTTGGTACAGTTTTTCAATTGAGGATGAGAAAAATTGATACAGAGTGTTGGGATGGGCTCCAAAATGGTTGTTTTGGACAAGCAGATAATGGGGTAGAAATTCAAATAGCCTTATGCTGGGTGGAGGAGTGACCGAAACATTTTGGGTGAGCATGTACCTGAGAGGGTTGATCATGGAACTGGGATGAAAAAATTACTGGTCCTAGTGAGGCTGTTGTGAACAATATTGACAGTCATTCAAGTTCTTCAGGGTGTTGTAGTTAGAATGGAAAGAGATAACTGAAAGCACAAGAACATCTAGACATTGTACCTTTTCTCATTTTCCAGTGGGATTCAAGATACTGGAGGTGTATCCAAATCTAATTGTCCTCTATCTCATGACTCTTAGCAAATTATCTTTTACGTTCTCCTAGGTTTGGTGGTATATTCAACATAGATGGAAATGTTTGATGGAAGGATGTGAATGGTGTAATAAATGAGTTGTAGGAAACATGAACAAGATTGTTGAAAAGAGAAACAAAAAGATCAATAGAGCGAGGCAAAGGAATTGCAGGGATTTGATAAGGATGGTGACAACCGAGCTCCTGGCGGGGATAGTGTGCTTGCATCATAGGATGGGATTTGGGTTTTTATGTCTATTGACCTAACATTTGGATTGCACCCCTATTCAGAATTTCAGGCCTTCCATTCATGTAATTTCGTCTACGTTATGGTTCATGAAGTCAAATTGCCTCTTCACAAGTCTAGTCTCCCAATGTTAAGAGAATGTCATCAAAATTTATATATCAAAGTGAGTCAAGATTGTAAGTTATTCTAGAAGGTATATGGTTTCCAAATTGATGCAAGAAAGCTCAAGGAAGTTACAATTTCTTGGTATTTGCGGAGTTCAGGCAGATCCTTGCAAATATATGTTGTCTCGCCTGTCAGTCCCATAGGTCTGCAGGGTTATAAAGCATCGAGTTGTGGGATCCTTGAGTAGCTACACATATGACACCAACTTGTGTTGTGCCCGCCTCCCGAAAGTCTGAAATATAATGCATAAGAGATACAAATGCATATTGGCACGAAAGCTTACAATACATGTGCACAGTCTCCAAAACTTGCAAAATGCCTTTTTCCTCTTGCACCCTACTATCCTGTGAAGCTTAGCGAATGCCTAGTGGCGCGCAAACTTATGTTGCATGCACACGTCTTCAAAACATGCAATTTGCGTCCATGCTTCCGTGGTTTGCAAACCCACTTCTCTCCATGTTGGCAGAGTTGAGCCCTCCATTTGCAAGTCATACACTCACAACTTGTAACCCTGCAACTTGGCGGTAAAAGCACAAAAACCAAGAATATTGAACACTAACATGTGGACAAGGCTTTCATAAAGACAACCTTTTAGGTGTCATTTTCACATCTATTTACAACTATGTTTGCTTGCAAAACACTCCTTTGCCTCTGACAAAACCAATTCCCATATCAAAGCAGAATTTTGGAATTGGAAAACCAAGAAAACCCTTTTTGGTTTGTTGGTCACGCCGGTTGTCCTCTACCGCTGTGAGGTTTGGGCGAGCAGCATGTCAAATCACAGATGGAGACAGTTGGAAAGAATTCAAAAGCACCTTATCACCAGTAGTCTTAAAGTTAAAGCTACGGTTCCATATGAGATTCTTTTGGCAGAGGCCGGTACTTTTCCGATGGAAGCTGCTGCAATATCAAGGTTACAAGTTACTTAAAAAAGGTGGAAAACATGAAGAATCACCGGTGGCCCAAAGTGGTGATGAACGAAGTGTTAGATCGGAGGAAAAAGATGTGGATGAAACAAAACATCAAGTGGTTGGAAAAATGGGACATTAAGTTGCAGGAGTGTCCTAACTCCAAAGAGGAAATAAAAAAGTTTGTGTTAGAAAAATTCAGGACTGCCATGTGGACAAATCAGATTGGGCGTAAAAAAAGGCACTATATTAAAGAGTTAAATTCCACTTGGGAGCATGGAAATAAAACATACTTAAGTACCGATCTTAAAAGTAAGGCTAGGCTTTTAGTGGCACAATTGAGGACCGGTTCACACCATCTTAGATGCGAAACTAGTAGATGGAAGGTTCCCAAGGAAAGGTGGGAAGATAAGACTTGCATTTTCTGCAGTGATAGAACGGTTGAAATTGAGTGGCACTTCATTAGGGAGTGCGATGCGTACAAGGGTGAATGTTAGCAGTTTTAATGAATTATTTGAGGAAGAGAGGATTCACAACACAGCCCGGCTGTTGGTAAAGATCTATAAAAGGCAGGATGACATCCAAAGGAACCTAATGAACTCCTAGTGCTCTGGGCACTTGGTCCCATAGACCGGTTTGGTCTTGTAGACGTTATTAAAACTCATTCATTCATTCATTCAAATCTATCATATACCTTGTGTGATATCTTCCTGTTGCAGATTCACCCCTGTGCACATGGATTCACTCATTCGAAGGACACTTCATCCTGTATGAGCTAGAGCATCGTAGGTTCAAGTTTCTCAACTTCGTTCACCACTTTGCATTCACAGGGATTCATTTGCAAGCTTACAACTTGGCGGTAAAAGCACATAAACCAAGAATATTGAGCACGAACACGTGGACGAGGCTTTTATAAAGACAACCTTTTAACGTTATTTTCACATCTATTCACAACTATGTGTGCTAGCAAAATGCTCCTTAGCCTCTGACAAAACTAATTCTCATATCAAATCTGTCATATACCTCGTGTGATATCTCCCTGTTGCAGATTCACTCCTATGCACACAGATTCACTCATTCGAAGGACACTTCATCCCGTATGAGTTAGAGGATCGCAAATTCAAGCTTCTCAGCTTCGTTCACTAGTTTGCATTCACAGGGATTCTTCGTCCCCCACCTACTGACATTCCTATGTATTCAAAATGAACATGCTTGTAGTCATGGCATCTAGGGTTTGAAAGTTTTCTCTATTGTTGCAATTAGTCCTCACATTGTGCAAGAAACCCAAACAAGTTTTCTTCATCACCAAGCATATAGTTAACCCCAACACAAAAGTCAAGTATTTACGCAAGTTTTGCTTAGTTCTTGCATGCAATTGCATTCTTAGGTTTTATCTCTGTATTGGTTTCCGTACAAGTCATGAGACTCGGGAGACAAACCTTCCATTGCATGTGAATTGCAGAATATTTCGTGTTCCCTACGTCTTGCCATTAAGAAATATGTAAATTCCTAGACACCATATGCATATACACAAGATTTACAAATTGCTAGTCTGCTTTTGCGGTAGGCACCTCCGCAATACTCATGCACTTCAGGCTTGTGGACTTCCCATGGACATTAGCAAAAATTGCAAATCGCTAGTCTGCCTCTGTATCCCGCAACCCCACCAAATTGTCATTTGTGAGTTTAATTCTCTGTATCACTCATTTTGAATTTAATTCTCTGTATCACTCATTTTGAATCTCGTCGCCTACCAAGTCTTTCTACATGACATCACCAAAGTCTAAAGTGATGAAGTATGAGTTTAAAGGAGTCAATCTTCCTTGTAAGATCACATCTACACTTACCGGGGTATCATATACAAACTTAGGTCATGTAGACATGGTAGATTTGTTGAAGATGATATATGTAGAGGATAGAACATGTGCCAGATGCATTGCAGATAGTGGAATTGACCAAGCTACCGCATATCCTATATCAGTGCAGTGCCTTGAACTAGTTATGACTTGTTTAAAATATTATGATTATCAAACTAGAAAGATCATTGGTTTAGCAAATCAAGTGTTCTTGGATATCACACGAGAGAGCATAGAAGAAACTTACCAAATTTCAATTCATTAAGAATATGCTACATTAACTATCACTTTTGCTATAGATTTCTACAAGTGTTCTTGAATATCACACGAGAGAGCATAGAAGAAACTTACCAAATTCCAATTCATTAAGAATATGCTACATTAACTATCACTTTTGCTATAGATTTCTACAACAGAGATCTTGACGGCTGGGCTTAAACAACACACTCTAAGCTTTCTTGCTTAGGTGGGGCCCGTCTAACCCTTCTGTTTGTCTGTTTGTTAACTGCTATGGTCGCCGTCATATCGATGTCAAGTGCCGAAGTTTGGTGGATACCCAGAAAGTGTGACAGGTCACATAAAACAGCATGGTCTGCTATCCACGTTGTCAACAATTCTGTCGAAATCTCCAACACTTGCCATTAATGCATAGTACGCTAATGCCGAATCTGAGACCACTTGCCACGATTAAAGTTCAAATTTTTATTTTGAATTTATCTCGCCCAATCCATTAAAAGTGCGCCCAAATTTTTGAGGTAAGCTCTGTTTCCAAAACAGAAGGAAAAAATAACCTAAATTTTTGTTGTTTTTTTCATGCTCTTAGGAACCTCTTTGGTGCTGGAATCGATTCTGAGCACCTCTTCAACACCTGAAACTGTTCTTGACACCCTACAAAAGGATGATACATACAAAATGGCTGCCCAAGCAGATTTGTATGCAGAGCGCATGAACTGTTCGATGCAATGCCTTGAAAGGATGCTATATCATGGAATGCAGTGGTTGTAGGATATGCATGAATTACATTGATGGCTCCAGCCTTCTGCAGCATTGTGCCCATCTGCGGTTTATATTCGTTGGCTGGCGACAGTATGTTAGAAAAAAGCAAATGCGATGGTGAGGCAAATGAAGAGAACGATGCATGGAGCTAGACTAATGGCTTTCTCAGGTCCCTGCAAATTCTCTTTTCTCGTTGGGAATTTACTTTCTCACACGCCATTCTTTGAAATAATTTAATGCAAACTCTTGAGTAGTTGTGCAAGTGAACACTATGTTAAGACTGACTTTCCACCTTTGCCCTTCTTGCTTAGGGCTGACTAAAGTTCCAGTGATATGTTCTTGTATTTAAAGACATTTAATACATTCATTTTAATCATCAATAAAGTATGAAATCAATATATGTATTGTGTTATTATTTCTTTAACTTCTTATCGATTAAAAGATTTAATTGAAACAAATCATTCATGCCTTCGTTCTTAACACTATATAAAATACATATAGTATAGAAAACAATAGAGATGATTCTATCTATAGAAATTTCTATGAAATAAGATCAATGTTACTAGCACTTAATTGTAGTAACAATATAAAAATAAACATAACATAACCTAAACCTTTTTCCATAATATAAATATTGTCACAAAAATTACGTTTCAAGAAAAGAGATTAAAATTTGAAACAATAAAGAGTGGTCAAATATACATCTTAAACATAAAGAAAAAAAAAAAACATATTTGTTTAGTATCTAATTTTTTCACAAGTTCCTTACGTTAGAATCTAAAAGTTTACTTATCAAATTTTGTGAAAGATGGGCATAATGAATTTTTTTCTTTCCATTTTCATCATGCCAAGATGTCCATTTATCCTTGCATATTTAGATCAATAAGTGAAATAAGAATTGAGTTTAATTTAATAAGTTGGTAACTTTTTTAGTGTTAATGAGTTTCTAGTCAATTTTTTAATGCAAGTAACAAAATTTCAAATGTATATATAAATCTTCTTGTCTCAATTTGAAAGGAAAATATGGCCTTTCTTCCATATGAAATTTAAGTTTTATTATAATCTTTATTATTTCTATAGATCTTGTACCCATTGAATTAACATATGTGATAGACAACTATGATTTTAACTTACAATTAAATGTGATAATACTTGGCTATACTATTTTTAGGTTACAAATATAAAATTTTTGATCTATTTAAAATAAGTTTGGGTGTAACATTGTAATGCAATGCCATATATGATGTTGGATAGTTAAAGAAACTTTTCCATACTTTGTTAAGAATGGTTATGTAACGTACACGCATGCGCATGTGCACGCACACGCGCACACACCCACCATATCAAGGTGGGATTGTACAAAGTGTAAATTGTATCTACCATTGAGGTACTAGTCCCTTTACAATTACATGGAGCGTGAAATGTTGCTACCATTGAACTATTTTTCACTTTACAAAGTTCAAATTGTATCTTTCATTGAGATACTATTCTCATTATAATGCATAGCATGAATTTTATATATCACTAAGCTACTTCTCCCTTAACAATCCAAAATGTACATTAAGTCCTATGGATTGATTATCAATGCATCCTTATCCCTCTAATTTTAAGTTAACAATTAAAGTTATTTTATGTGGCGAGTCTTCCCAAATATGATCATTATCTGTCAACTAGCATGCCAAATGTTTCAAAGTGTGTGTTTATGGATTGTATTTAAATGAATCACTCGAGTTCATTCTAATCATCACACTAGGATCGAACTAGAAGAACATAATAAGGAATCAATAATCATGACAACACATCCAAAGCATATATTTCACTATTGTGTCAATTACAAGTTCAACTATCATATTCTAGTCTATCTACATTAGCATCCGACACCTCTATTTCCATAATTGTTGAATCAATCAAGGGGGTTGATTGATAAAAAGGAATTTGAATTCTCTCACCTCTATTGTAATAGGTCCCAATGGTGCTTCTTAGCACCACCCAATGTTTCCTTCAACAAATATCATGTAGGTGACCATATTAAATAGGTTTTGGATTTCTTCAGCTCTTGATAATGCCCATACCTTTCAAAATTTCTCAAACCTAAGTTATTAATATAGAAGTATCTAAAAGGAATGTGAAGTTATCAGTCCAGGTAATTATTTTGGAATGGAACAAAGTTTTGTATAGGCATCTTATTTGGCGATCATTTGTTATAACTTGGTCTAACATCATATAATTTCATGCAGTCATTAAATCACCATTTACTAAAGTGCCTCAGGTTTAAGTCACCATATTTGTATCATGAATGTATCATCACCATCGTTGGACTTTTCAACAAGGTCAGTTGATCTTGATGCTCCTATTGAGATTCAAGGGAAAAAGTACTGCTTTAATAGTTACAAATTCTATATACCTATAATGAAAGTTAGATGTCATTAGCAATTATTTATTCCACACATTTATGTGAATTATCCATAATTCAAAGTAATAAAATGACTATAAAAGGAATGTTAATAGACAATCCTCAAATGTAATTTGGTTATTACCTAGGCACTCTCACTATCTTGTGCCATATGAGAAAATAAATCATAGATGAAGCATATATTTTTATCCTATCTTGAACATAATATTCGAAATGGTTTAAAAGGTAATAGGTCAATCCAAGAAATTCCTATTTTTCATGGTTCTTATAGTATGGAGCCTTGTTTGTGTGGAATATATTGAAATTCTCAAAGGCTTTTCACTCACTCCATGGCATTCTTGAAAAATACATTATTTTCCTAAGAATTCACTTTGGGTTTTCTTAATTCTCGTGATTCTTAGTCCCAAATTTATTATTATGTAAAACCAATTTAGCCAAAAATATTTACCTCAAAATTTGATATTCCTATTGGGTATTTCTATGATACTTAAAAAATACATACAAAAATGTCATGCAATAAATTCAATTTTAAGTAAAAAATGTGGCACTCAAGGTGGATGATCTCCATGTACTCTCATTGGAATTAGGGGAATGCCATGTGCATGAAATTTTAGTGGTTTCTTCTTGAGTATATACCCCAATGAGATTCATTTTGAATGAATTGAGGCCATGGAGATAGTGGTCACTCTAGAAATCACTTTCACATACTCACACCAACCTAATTTTCTCCACATCATCCTACATTATTCTCTTATAGTGTGTGTATTGGTAGTTGAGGTCTCCTACCACAATATGATAAGTTCATTTTTCATTAGGAATTTCATTAAATATCGCTTAGTAAGATGAATAATAAGAGGACTAAGAAAAAGAAGATCACGTTGGATGAGATTAAATCTAATTGTGTGTCAAGCTAGATGATATTGTGCCTAAATTTATAGTTGTGCATATGGAACCTATTGTCTCTCAAAATTATAGCTCCAAATTCTCTGCATCGTATCCTTTCTAAACTTGTGAAAAAATGGGAGCTTTAGAACAACCCTTTGGAACATGGTATGGGCATTGATCAAAGTGTAAAAGAAAGTGAGACTTTTGTCAGATGTTATAATCACAACTGCCTTGGTAGATATGTTTGCAAAAATTGGAAGCATGGACAAGGCATTTGAACTATTTGATAGAATGCCTCAAAGAGATGTCATTGCATGGTGTTGAAATACACAGGACAACTGAGGGGGGGGGTGAATCAGTTGTCACAAAAACTTAACTTCATATGAATATCAAACCATCAACTACTTAATTACTGATAATTAGATTTAACCATGAAAACATGAAACCGTAGACTGAATCACAATCACACATTCAACATAGTAGACACTAGATTTTTACGTGGAAAACCCTAAAAGTGAAAAACCACGGTGGGTGTTAGCCCATAGAAATATATGAGTTATAACAATATCAAAAAACAAAGGCTCACTACCCAAATTGCTCACTACAAAGAACCACTTACTGCCAAGAATGTCTCACTGCCAAAATGGTGAACTGATTAAGTAGCATCTACTCCATCCCTGGGTTCAGTTCCATTGAAGCATAATATAACTTCTCTGCTCTACTCTTTTACAACTTCGCACTTATCTCTTCATTTCCGCACCCACATACACTTTTTCGCAATTCATTACAAGTCTTTATACAAGTTGTAGACACCGAAAATTGGATTGCTCTGCAAAATAATTTCCCGTACCTCTACACTAATCCACTCTCCCCATTTGCATATCCCTGGTGATCAATTAATTCACCTAATTAATCTATTTAATCTTACAACCCTATCCTATCAATTGAATGAATATTCCTAATATTTATTTAGTTGATTTATCCATTTCCCTAACCCCTGTTAATTAGATAAATCATGCTTATCTGATTAACCTAGACTTAAGTTAATTAAGATAACACTTAATTAACCTTGCTTACCTCATCCTCCACTATCCTCCACTAACTGAATTTAAAATTCAGTTGTCCCCCACTATCCTCCACTAACTGAATTTAAAATTTAGTTGTCCCCCATTATCCTCCACTCTTCCCAAAAATGAATTATTAATTCATCCACTATCCTCCACTCTTCCCAAAATGAGAATTTTTAATTCATCCACTTTTATTCCTAGCCCTTAATCCCATCAACTGAATCCTCACCCTCCATCCTCATCTCCAAAAATTCTATAAATTGGACCCCTCTCAAGCCATTGGAGAGAGACTTCTGGATGCATCAGACCTCTGCCAAAATCATTTCACAATCCCCTTATCATGCCACCATAATGTCCAAATCACTCTAAATTATCTCTCACTTCCATCTAGTCTCTCAAATCTATCATCTAGTCTCTAATCGTTCATCTACATTTGTGTTGAAAGCAAGAGCAATCCACATTTGAATCAAATAGGGTTATCTAATCTAGGAGCTCTTGGGTGCAAGCTTCCTCCTCCCTTGATGAGATTGGGTCTTCATGTGAGGTATATAACTTTGTGTTTTTATGCAATTAGTTTATGTTTTCACTTCATTTTGTTCACCTAATCTACATTGGCACGCTCGGTGTCGGATCTAATCATCAGTTTGTGAAGGTTTTGTTGTCAAAATCTTCATTTTCTAACCCTTGTTTTAGCAAAGTTTTGCAAGTTTTGGGGGTGAGTTGTTGCAGGTTGCATCTTGGGCTAGTCTATTTGCTCTGTTTTTGTTCTAGTGACTTGCAAGTGATCATACAAGGCTGGAACAACATCATACATCAACATCTACAACAATTTGGATAGCAAATTAACCAGGTGCAATCATTTCCTCTCTTATCTTTTCATCTTGTTTGCAAACACATTTGGATTTTGGGCTTAAAATGAACATTAGCTCTTGTTTGTCGTGTCTTGTGCACTTGCACATTTGTGTTATCCCATAGGGTAGAATCAAAGTATCCTCTCCCCTTGCCTTCAAAAGGATCTTGGGTGAAGAGAAATGGTTCTATTCTATTTTTCTTTTTAGGACGTGGGCCTGCCCTTGAGACACATCCATTCGGAGAACTCATTGGCGACCCCAAGCGGTACTTTCATCCAGTCCGCTATATGTAAATTGAGGATAAGGCAAAAGCCAAGTCTAATCGGTATGAGTGCTTACCATTCGGTGCTAGTTTGAAAGGAAGTAGTACCCTCGAGATATATTAAACTCTTAGTAGAGCTAGTTAAAACCTTAAGTGGTTTATTGGATGCTCGTAAGGTGCCGATCCCCCGGATGTTCCCCCACTACGAACCTTTGTTTTAGTGGCCCAAATCCCTCTACTTGTTCAACAAGTATTGTCCTTGCTTCACCTTAGGTTGTGCATGCTTGATAAATCTTTCATAAATCAAACCTTTAGTCATTGTGTTTTTGTGCTTGATTGTCTGTCTACTTGCCAAGAAAAATTGAATTCATCCTACATCAACCCTAATCACATCCTTGTCACTCTACATCATCAAATCATCATCATTCTATTCAAATCATTATCCAATCAACATCATTATCTCCATTCTTGTCAAATCAACCTCAATCGCAATCATCCCTAAGCACATCCTAGTCACATCTCCATCCTTCATCCTCATCCTATCAACATCATCCCAATCATTATCCTAATCATCCCTAATCATTCCATATCAAATCCTAACCATATCAAGTCATCATCACATCATATCAACATCGATCCCAATCAACATCCAAATCCCCCAACATCATTATCAAACTCTAAATCCAAATCAACCCAATCAAAAATCACGACCTTAATTGATCACCTAATCAAATCAACCCAATCAACCCTCTTGCTTAAGATCATTAGTCTATCTTAAGCATAGAGAACCATTCATCGAATCAAATCGAATCATCCTAAGGTCTTGAAATTTGATCCTCAACATCACAATCGTCCCCCATCATCCCATACTCTCTCCCACAAAATGGATCTTTATGAATCAATACAACAATTACAAAGACTTAGAAAAGTCTATGCGAACATGGATCCTAATGCTAAGGAATAATTCAAAAATGACATTAAAGATATACCTTAGCACACCTCATCATTGGAGAATCCCAAACCCCTCCCCCATCTTCATCATATCAACCCTCATCATATCAACCTTCAACATCTTACATATCCACACCATTGACATCATACCAACCTTCATTATATCAACAAACACCCTAAACCTCATCCCCATCCACATCATATCAATCGTCATTCTTTCAACCTTCATACCAACCTACCTCTTACATATCCACACCATCAACCTCCCATCAACTTTCATCATATCAACTTCCATCATATCAACCTCCATCATCCTCATATCAACCTTCAACCTCATACCAACTTCCATCATATCAACCTTCATCATATCAATCTTTACCCTCATATCATTCACCATCCCCTTACACATCAATGCCATCATACTTATCCAATCAACCAATCTCTCCAACTTATCCATCCCCTAACCTTTGTCATGCTAACTTTGATCAAGGGAACACCAATCTAGCACACCTCATATCCGAAATCCAAACCTCATATCAACAACCAAATCCCCCATCTCCTAATCCCCATCCTCCAATCCCCCATCACAATATCCCTCCAACCTTATCAACCTTAATCCATCACCTTATGTATCTCCCAATCCACCAATCCCTATCACCCATCCACAATCTAATTCACCATCAAATCTTCCAAGTCCCAACACTATCGCCACCCCTCCAACACCACCATCTAGCCCAACACCTATCCTTGAACCTACCCACGAACCATCATTACTTAATCCTATCACCCACCTATCCAATCCCCATCCTAATCCTACACCAACCACCATCATTATCCATCCATTATATCGCTCTTCAACCCATAAACTCATGAAGGATACCATCCATTGGCTATTAGCAAGGAATCAAACACCCTCATGCAATCCAACATCCATCAAATCTATTGAACAACCCCCTATCATAAGTCAAGAACCATCATGTAGCCATGTTCAAGAACACATAAGTCAAACACCTATTGCATCCATCCAAGCACCTATCACGTCTATCCAAGTCACTCCCACTTCTATCAAACCACATGAGTTATGTCAAGAATCAAATCCAAAGCATGTTGAAACATCAACCCCTTCTCCTAATCAAGATCTAACCATCCCATCTAATCCCATCCATGATCCCCTCCCATCCATTGATCAAATTATTGATCTCACACCATCTTATACCACCCCTTTACCATCCCACATGAATCCTTCACCTCCATCTACCAATCCCATCCCAAATCCATCCTCTTATCTACTTGGAAAAAGCACTTTCATCCGTGGTGACTCTCTTGTAAGAGGTTAACAACTTCCATCCACCACTTATCTTTCTCCAACAAATAATGGACTCGCATCTTGTTTCCAAAGCACTAAACATCCCATCGCATGTTGCATACTCCAACACATGAACTATCAAGGCAAAGGCTTAGGCCTTCACGAACAAGGCATCTTGGAGCCCATCCACACCACATTCCATCCATCTTCGCATCCAAGAAAAATAATCTAAACATGTTGGTACCACCCACCCACCTTCCAAAATCCATTCATCCAATCCCAAACATGGTGCATCTCATCGCACTCCCAAAGCATATGTCGCCATCCCCCCTCCGTCATCCTATCATTTGCAAAAGCATGTGACCATCCATCTTCCTCCGTCAAATTTACCTCCACTCCTACCAACTCCTAATATCCCTATCCTCAAATCTCCTCATCCATTTATCCATAAATCCACTTTTAATTTCTCCACCCATCAACCCCCTAAAATTCCCAATCAAGAGCAACAAAAGCACACATCTTTCAAACATGAAGCTTCCCCCAAATCCATGGGATTCAAAAGTAATAATTTGAATGCCTCAACTCATAAAGCACAAAAGCCTAAAGATGTTATCCCTTCCAAGCAAAATCAAAAATCCAAAAGGCTATCAAATCCCACACCATCACAAGAAAAAGCAAAAACAAACATGGTGTGGGTCCCTAAGCAAAGAGCAATCAAAACAAATGAGGCATCTACCTCCCAATCCACTCCAAACTCCCAAACATCTTGCTCCACATCTAAAAATCCCATTAATCCTAAGTCTATTTGGGTCCCTAAAACCCCAAATCGATCATACAAAAATCCCCCATCCCGATCCCCATTACTCCCAACTCCACATCCAAAATACAAGCTTCCAAATACATCACGGTGTGTGCAGCCGTTGGTCTTGGTTCCCCTCCACCACTTAACATTCCCACATATCCCCATCTCTCCATCTTTCATTCACTATCCTACATATCTTCCCCATAACATTCCTATGGTCCATGCTTTTGCATAATCCACATCATTATCCACATAATCCACATCATAATCCATTATCCACCATCCATTCCATCTTCTCCTATCTTCCAACAATCCATGCAATCATAATCCATAATGCTATCCAACATGGGACCATCTTCTCCTTGCTATGGAAACAAACGATAGAGTCCCCCTTCCATCAAAAAAGCAAAAAAGTCAAAAAATCAAGAAAATAGTCAAGAGAAAAAAAATCCATCCAAATGATGAAAACCACTCCTCGTGGCACCTTGGGCACATACCATGATGAAAACCCCTTGTGGGCGTCATGCATAATCCCTTCTCCATCCATTTTGTATCCCTACACTTGGGGGCAAAACCATATCCTTCATCCACATCCATAATATCCTTGCACATCTTATCCACTGTCTTATCCTTATCCTATCATATTCTTATCCACCATATCCCCCACCATAGGTCTTGATAAAGACAAGGGACAAAAATATCAACAACATGCTTTGGAGACCTCTTGACATACTTCCTTTGTCAGTATATCATCCATCCACCTACTGCAAAATCCATCCATTCAAACATGAACCCATCATGCAAAACCCTAAGCATCAGGGCATATGATTCCTTGCAACCTAGCCCTTGGAGAAAATCCTTATCCCCATCTCTCATCCATCTATCTTGCAATCCATCTATCATGAATCTCCTCTCTATCACCTTCCACTAACAATCCCTCCACCTACTTATCATGTCTCCCTACTAGATCCTTCATCCCCCATCCTACACCTTATCTGCATGTATCTATCCATTTATCACGGTCTCCTATCCATTATCTTTTCATCGCCAATCCCCATATCCAACCCCATCACCTTCACCTCTAGACTTGGTGTTCCCTTGTCATTGGTATCTAGCACAAAGGCTATCCACACAAAATCCAAAGCAACCATCATAATAAATCATGCCCTTTCTACAAAATCACAAAATCCAAAAACATCACAAAATCCAAAAACATCACAAAATCAAAAAATCAAAAAACATCAAAAAATCAAAAAATCCAAAAACATCACAAAAAATCAAAAAATACAAAAACAATAGAAAACACACAAAATTCCAAAAATAATCTATCCATCACAAAAATCAAATTCCATCACACTCTCATCATCGTCACATTTATCATCATCCCACATCATCATCACATCTATCCTCAATAAGCTTACACTAGATCCAAGCTTCGCATCACCTATCAAAGCATTGTCCCTTAATCAAAATCATCAACTATCAAATCAGCATCAACCATAACTTGTCACCATCATATCTTGAACCAATCTTACAACATCAACTAATCATGATCCAATCATCAATCGACTCCTGCCTTAGGATATGTCTTTCCTACAATAGGCAGAATCTATTAAATCATCATCCATCTTGGCAAGAGAGACAATGGCTACTTGTTTGGTTCGTTGGTGTTTTTGTTTTTTATTTTTATCTTTTGTCCTATTCGAAGATCACATCAAAGCTACCTTGATCTCACTATATCATGGTATGTGGCGAAAACATCTAGAATGGGGCATAGTCTTGCTTTTCTATGCTGTGCTTGTGGGTTGGTCTCATTACTCCAAGCTAGTATTCATATCTTGATTGATCATAGGGTCGGTTCTAGCATATTGATCTCCTTATGCATCTAAGGCTCATCATACCTTTTGTGTACTAAGGGCTTATGCTATGAGTCCCCTTCCCTCGTCTAGACAAGGTTGGACTATCTTGGGCATGCATGGGATCGTCCCTTTGTCTGCATGTCTGGTCCATGCAAACGTTGGATAAACATCATCACCCTGGTCTTCTATACCTTGGTGAAAATATCCACTTTGCTATATCAAACCTAGGATTGCTCTAAATCATTTTCAGCACAATGATCATCCACCAATCATCAGCATCATCCTTTCATCCCACCAATTATCCTCTGACCACATCTACCATTTTGTCCCATCCATTTCGAGAGCACAACCGTGTTCTTGCAACCCGCCTATCCTCTCGAGGGGGCATCACCCTTACCAATTATCCCCAAACCTTACCCTATTCTTCCAAACCAAAATCTTTTTTCTATCCAATCCAACTCTATGTTCTAACTTCTTTGAAATGATGTTTCTTAGCCGCAACACCATCTCAAAGATGGGCAAATGTAGACACCGAAAATTGGATTGCTCTGCAAACCAATTTTCCGTACCTCTACACTAATCCACTCTCCCCATCTGCATATCCCTAGTGATCAATTAATTCACCTAATTAATCTATTTAATCTTACAACCCTATCCTATCAATTGAATGAATATTCATAATATTTATTTAGTTGATTTATCCATTTCCTTAATCCCTGTTAATTAGATAAATCATGCTTATCTAATTAACCTAGACTTAAGTTAATTAAGATAACACTTAATTAACCTTGCTTACCTCATCCTCCACTATCCTCCACTAACTGAATTTAAAATTTAGTTGTCCCCCACTATCCTCCACTAACTGAATTTAAAATTTAGTTGTCCCCCATTATCCTCCACTCTTCTCAAAAATGAATTATTAATTCATCCACTATCCTCCACTCTTCCTAAAATAAGAATTTTAATTCATCCACTAAGAATAAAAGATTCACTTTTATTCTTAGCCCTTGATCCCATCAACTAAATCCTCACCCTCCATCCTCATCTCCAAAAATTCTATAAATTGGACCCCTCTCTAAGCCATTGGAGAGAGACTTCTAGATGCATCAGACCTCTGCCAAAATTATTTTACAATCCCCTTATCATGCCACCATAATGTCCAAATCACTCTAAATCATCTCTCACTTCCATCTAGTCTCTCAAATCTATCATCTAATCCCTAATCATTCATCTACATTGTGTTGAGCACTTGAGCAATCCACATCTTCGTTCTAGTCATGGGTAACATCTGAGGAGCTACGTAGGCGCAAACTCTTTCCCTCCTAGATCCGTGAGTCAGAAGGAAGGTAAAATCGTGTGGTTTTGCATTAGATTTACATTATAACCTTCGTTTTGATTTCATTGATTACACAAGTCATCAACCTTGGAATGTACATCAAGGTCGGTAATACATTCATCAACTGTTGGAACAATCTCCAAGGTCGGCATTACAAAAACATACATAAAAATAGGTCTGAACCTAATATATAAATTAGCTAAGGGAAAGATGTATGCTGATCACGCCATGCCTTAGCTGGAACTCAAATGCAATTCTTCACGCCACGACACGCTTCCACAATCTTCAAGGCATCTCTGCAATTAGTGAAATCAACCAAGTCGGCCAAGACTGGTGAGAACACTAGGTCTTCTAAGAACATTCTTTTTTCATGATCCAATTTTCTCTTTGCGGACCAATCCAAGGGTAGGTACACGATCAAGAGACATCCACAAGCACATTTAAATCATCAGGAAACAACCGCACAACTTCTAACCACTTTTTCAAAAAGATTCTTCAAACCGAAGCACATAAATAACACAACCAACTACTGTCATAAGGAAAAGATTGCTTGCAGACCACCAAATCACGAACCATTGAAGTTGAAGGCACTTAACATCATCTTAGACTTAACTCTAGAACTACAGATAGAAATACTTCAATGCGGAGGAATGCAAAGCATAACACTTTCTCCCTGTCACGACCAAACATACAGGAAAAATAGTTTACACTTTGGTGAACATAACTCACTCAAATCTTCATACCGAAGGCTCAAACTTGGAATATAACATCCTCAGACATACTTCTAAATAAATTCCAATTCACAGACAAAGATATTTATCCTACAGGAATGCAGAGCAATCTTCTGGACTGTTCTTTTGTATGCAATACAATGTTTCCACTGCAACTCACTGTTTCTACCGGAGGAGCTAATTTTCTCAGTATCCTCAACATCAAGATCACTTACATAAGTAAATACAAAGCATCTCACTTATTACAAGCAAGCAACAAAATAAGAGCACAGTTGGTCCACCAATGACAACACCGATTAAGCACATACTTGCAACAATCTCCCCCTTTGTCATTGATGGCAACATATGATGTGAAAAACTAAAAAGACCATCAAGACAAG
Source organism: Cunninghamia lanceolata (assembly GCA_027924645.1). Lineage (NCBI taxonomy): Eukaryota > Viridiplantae > Streptophyta > Pinopsida > Cupressales > Cupressaceae > Cunninghamia > Cunninghamia lanceolata. The sequence continues at coordinate 11,401,030 of BSBN01000635.1, read as the reverse complement.
ATTCTCCCCCTTTCTCTTTTCACATCTGCATTTTTTCTACCCCTGAGTTTTTCACATGATTTCTCTCCCCCTTTGACATTAATGGCAAAGGGCACATACTTGCATTCTGCTACTTTGATCCAACTGAACTGTTACCAACACATCTAGCTACTCCTCCTGAGAGGTAGCTCTCAAAACATCAATCCAGATCAAGGAATGAGACTTTGGGCACCACTGGACTGATGTATTCCCATGCATCTTAGTTTAGGGTAGGAGGGGTAATGACTCCTAACTTTTCTCTAAGATACTCAAAAGTATCCTTAGGCAGAGGTTTGGTGAAGATATCTGCAATATGATCCTTTGTGGACACATATTCCAACTTTACTTCATTCTTTGTCACCTTTTCTCTCAGAAAGTGATACCTTATAGATATATGCTTTGTTCTTGAATGCACCACTAGATTCTTTGAAATATTTATAGCACTTGTATTGTCACAGAAGATTGCAACTGGATCTTCATACACAACTCTTATGTCTTTCAAGGTCTGCTTCATCCATAACACTTGAGTACAACATGCTGCTGCAATATATTCTACTTCTACAGTTGACAAAGAGATTGAATCTTGTTTCTTGCTCAACCATGAAACCAATCTGTTACCCAAAAAGAAAGTGCCTCCACTTGTACTCTTCCTATCAACATCTGTATAAGCACTAAGAGTGAAATCATTATCCTTTGGATACCATAAGCCATGATTTGGAGTGCCTTTTAAATATCTAAAGATTCTCTTTACTGCCATCACATGTGATTCTCTTGGATTTGCTTAAAATCTTGCAACAAGACAAACTACATGCATAATATCAGGTCTGGTTTGAGTTAGATAAAGCAATCCTCCAATCATGGATATGTACTTTTTCTAATCAGTCTTGAGTGATTCATCAATTTTGCTCAATTTGCAGCCAGTCACCATGGGAGTACATACCGGTTTAGAGTCTTCCATCCCAAACTTCTTTAAACACTCTTTCACATACTTAGACTGAGATATGAAGATTCCTTTATTTGATTGATTGATTTGCAGACCCAAAAAGAAATTCATCTAACCAAACATAGACATCTCAAACTCTTTTTGCATTTCACCAGCAAATTTCATACACCTACCTTCATTGCCTCCAAAGATGATATCATCAACAAAGACTTCAACAATCAAAATTTGATCACCATTAATCTTGAAATAGAGATTACTGTCAACAGTACCTTTATTGAATCCTAACTGCAATAAGTACTTATCCAACCTTGCATATAAGGCCCTAGGAGCTTGCTTGAGTCCATACAATGCTTTCTTCAACCTACATACCATATTACCTTGATCTGATAGTTGAAATCCTTCCGGTTTCTCAATGTAGACTTCCTCTTCCAACTCACCATTAAAAAATGTAGACTTCACATCCATCTGATACACTTTGAAATCTTTGTGAGCTGCAAATGCTAGAAACATTCTAATTGCTTCAATCCGAGCTACTAGAGCAAAAGTCTCTTCAAAATCTATTCCTTCAATTTGAGAATATCCTTTGCACACAAGCCTTGCTTTATTCCTTACAACTTCTCCATTTTCATTCAGCTTATTCCTAAAAACCCATTTGGTTCCAATAATATTTTTGTCAGCAAGTCTAGGAACCAATTCCCAAGTTTTATTCTTCTCTATCTGTATTAGTTCTTCCTCCATTGCCTTTACCCAATTTTCATCATTGTAGGCTTCATTCACAGTTTTTGATTCAACTGTAGAGAGCAAACAGTAATTCACTTGTTCTTCTACAACTCTTTTCCTTGTTAGTACTCCTTTTTCTTTGTCTCCAATAATTTGATCTTCAGAGTGATTGATTCTTACATACCTGGGGGTCTTAGCAACAATTTTTGGAGCCTTTTCTTCTTCATCTTGACTGTCTTTTTGTTTAACTTTTTCTTCATAAGTTATAGTAGTAGGTTCATCTGATTCATAGCCACTCTGATATGATGTTCTTCCTTTGCCTTCATCCACCTTCACATTTGCACTCTCAACAATCTTTTTCAACCTTTTGTTGTAGCACCAGTAGGCCTTACTCTTGGTAGAGTATCCAAGGAAGATTCCTTCATCACATCTTGCATCAAATTTACCTAGGTCTTCATCTCTTCTGATATAGAATTTTCTTCCAAAGACTTTGAAATATCTTACTATTGGAATTCTTCCATACCACAACTCATAGGGGGTTTTAGTACCATTACCTTTCACTTGAACTCTATTTTGAATGTAGACAGTAGTATGTATAGCTTCTTTCCAGAAAACTTCCAGCAGACCTCCTTCATCATTGTTCTAGCAGCCTCTTGAACTATCTTGTTCTTCCTTTCCACAACTCCATTTTGCTGAGGAGTCCTAGGTGCAGACAACTATCTCTTTATTCCTTACTCTTCACAGAAAATGTTAAATTCATTTGATGTGAACTCACCTCCTCTATCAGACCTCAAGCATTTGATTTTCAGTTCCATTTCATTTTCAACTATTGCTTTGAAGGATTTGAACTTCTCTAGGGCTTCAGATTTGTCTCTTAGAAAAGTAACCCAAGTCATTCTAGAATAATCATCAATAAGCAACATGAAGTACCTGTCACCTTGTAGACCTCTTATTCTTGTAGGACCACATAGATCTGTATGAACTAGATCCAATAGACCAACAAAAAATTGCTCTCTACTCTTAAAACTTGTTCTTGTCTACTTCCCCAACTGACATTCCTTGCAAATAGTATTGGTGGGTTTCACAAGTTTTGGTAAATCTCACAATCTGACCTAAACTTGTCTTTACCAAATTATCAAAATTTATATGACACAACCTTCTATGCCACAACCAACTCTCATCTGCTTGGGCTAATAAACAATAATCATTAGTTCCTCTTAATTGATAGATGTTACCTCTAGTCTTCTTACCGATAGCAATCATAGTTTCAGAGCTTTCCATGATCTTGCATCCATTGTCTTTGAATCTCAAATCATAACCTTTGTCACACATCTGACCAACACTCAAAAGATTGTGCTTCAAACGCTTCACATATAGGACATTGTCAATATTATGCTTTCCATCAAATGAAATAGATCATTTTCTACAAATCTTACCAGTTGCATTGTCTTCAAACCTAACCAATCCTCCATCATATTTTTCCAAACTTACAAACTTACTTTTGTCGCCAGTCATGTGATGTGAGCATCCACTATCAATAATCCATTCATCCTTATCTTTCTCAACCTGAACAGCCAAAGCACTTTCTTCCATTGATTTTTCTTCCTTCACACAACTAACACGATTAGTAGACACAGGGTTTTCTTTAATAGCAATAAATAAGCATTCATTTGCACTAGTACTAGCATCATCAGATTCATCATCAGTTACACCATCATCATCAAAATCTCTAACATAGTAGCATTTCTTTGGAGCTCTAGGCCTGTTTTCAATCTTTTTCTATTCCTTTGAATTATTTCAGGGCATCTGGAAGCATAATGACCTACTTTGCCACATGAAAAATATTTGAAAAGTAGTTTGCCTGAACTTACCGGAACCTGTTTGCAAGCTGTCAACAAAGTTAGCTTCAATTTCATCAAAGTCATCATCAGGTTCCACCTTATATTTTTCAGCTCTGGAGAACTTTTTTGAAGTACTAGCTTTAAAAGTTGTCTCAACTTTTGGCAGAGCATCACCAAATTCTCTCATCTCTGTAAGCTTTCTAAGCAATTGATATCTGTCAATAGTTTTTATAGTCATTACTTCTTCAATTGCAGCTACTTTGTGACTGTAGGACTTTGGTAGTGATCTAAGAATTTTCATCACACCTTCCTTATCACCAATAGTTCCTCCCATACCTTTTATTCCATTGACAAGCTTATCAACCCTTTGCATGAAGGCTGTAATGTTTTCATCTTCATTCATCTTTAAACTCTCATATTTTGCTTTTAGGCCCTGTAGCTTGGCTTCTTTTACAGAATCATCTCCTTCATACAATTTCTTTAACTTTTCCCAAACCCCATTTGTAGATTCTAGTTCCATGACTTTTATCAACTCATTGTCAGACAAAGCACTTAACAAGGCATCTCTAGCTTTTGTATTCAACTCATATTCTTTGATTTCATCTTCAATTGTCAAACCATTTTCAGGTATGGTGTATTCTTTTTTTATAGCTTTCCATACTTTACAACCAAGATAAAGGAGATGGCTTTTCATTCGTACCTTCCATAGAGCATAATTTGTTCCATCAAACTGCGGTGCTTTCTTTTTAAAAGACATCCTAGATCTTCCTCAAGATGTTAGGCTTTCTTCTGAGGAACCTGCTCTAATACCAATTGTTGAAATACATACGACAACTGAGAGGGGGGGTGAATTAGTTGTCACAAAAACTTCACTTCATATGAATATCAAACCATTAACTACTTAATTACTAATAATCAGATTTAACTATGAAAGCATGAAACCATAGACTTAATCACAATCACACATTCAACACAGTAGACACCAGATTTTTACGTGGAAAACTCTAAAAGAGAAAAACCATGGTGGGTGTTAGCCCATAGAAATATATGAGTTATAACAATATTGAAAAATGGAGGCTCGTTGCCTACAAGGCTCACTGCCCAAATTGCTCATTGCAAAGAATGACTCACTACCAAGAATGACTCACTGCCAAGAATGGTTCACTGCCAAGGGGTGGCTCGCTGCCAAAATGGTGAACTGATTAAGTAGCATCTACTCCATGCATGGGTTTAGTTCCATTGAAGTACAATATAACTTCTCTGCTCTGCTCTTTTACACCTTCGCACTTATCTCTTCATTTCTGCACCCACATACACTTTTTCACAATTCATTAGAAGTCTTTATACAAGTCATCAGCCTTGGAATGTACATCAAGGTCGGTAATACAGTCATCAACTGTTGGAACAATCTCCAAGGTCGGCATTACACAAACATACATAAAAATAGGTTTGGACCTAATATAGAAATTAGCTAAGAGAAAGATGTAAAGATGTATGTTGATCATGCCACGCCTTAGCTAGGACTCAAACACAATTCTTCATGCCATGACACGCTTCCATAATCTTCAAGGCATCTCCGCAATTAGTGAAATCAACCTTGAAGTCGGCCAAGACTGGTGAGAACACTAGGTCTTCTAAGAACATTCTTCATTCACGATCCAATTTTTTCTTTGCGGACCAATCCAAGGGTAGGTACACGATCAAGAGACATCTAAAAGCACATTGAAATCATCAAGAAACAACTGCATAACTTCTAACCACTCTGTCAAGAAGATTCTTCAAACCAGAGCACATAAATAGCACAACCAACTACTGTCATAAGGAAAAGATTGCTTGTGGACCACCAAATCACAAACCATTGAAGTTGAAGGTACTTAACATCATCTTAGACTTAACTCTAGAACTGCAGACATAAATACTTCAATGCAGAGGAATGCGAAGCATAACACTTTCTCCCTGTCACCACCAAACATACAGGAAAAGTAGTTTACACTCTGGTGAACATAACTCACTCAAATCTTCATATCGGAGGCTCAAACTTGGAATATAACATCTTTAGACAAACTTCTAAATAACTTCCAATTTGCAGATAAAGATATTCATCCTATAGGAAATGTGGAGCAATCCTCTAGACTGTTCTTCTGTATGCAATACACTGCTTCCACTACAACTCATTGTTTCTACCGGAGGAGCTAATTTTCTCAATATCCTCAACAGCAAGATCACTTACATAAGTAAATACAAAGCATCTCACTTATTACAAGCAAGCAACAAAATAAGAGCATAGTTGACACCAATGACAACACAGATATGTTGACATCAATGACAACACTGATTAGACACATACTTGCAACACATGGAATGTCATGATTGCACAATATGCACAAAATGGATTAGTTAATAAGGATTTAGAAACTTTCAAGAAAATTTTATTGTCAAGTGTAAAGACAAATTCTACAACCTTTTCCAACATCCTCCTTGCCTATTCTACTTGCTTGCTTGTACAACCTAGCCAAAAAGAAAATGAATGATTATTTTAATTTTTATAGTGGCATATCAATGTAGTAGATTATTTTTATGTAAACATTTTATTAGAAATTTTATTTTCATTTATTATTCATTTTGTCTCTTTATCCATCAACACTTTCTAAGATTTAAGTGAAGACAAATAAAAAAATTAAACACAATTAATTTTATACAAATTTTAATAATCTATTTTTTATTTAAATAACAATCTATTTTTACAAGGACCACAAAATGATAATGCTTCACTTTATCAAAAAAATTTAAAAAAATGCAAGGAAAATTATATAAAAATATTTTTGTAATATTGTTTATATAATTTTATTAATTTCTTTATAAAATAATTTTGCTGAGAGGCAAACTAGAGTCGTAGTGGGGGTGGAGATGAGAGCACTCATTTTTTGGTTGTAAATGAATTTTTTTTCAAAAAATCTAAATTGCAAACAAAAAAATAAAATAAAAATCTAGAAATAGCTCCAGAATCTTTTGCATTATTGTTCTCAGACCACCACATCTAAAATTAGAATATGGTAGGAGTGGTGAGGCATTTCATTTGTGTGTAATGCCTTTATGACCGAATTTGCTCTTCAATAGCAAATGTGGTGTAGACGGACCAATAGAGGAGAATCAGCCTTGATAAATTGTGTTGCAATTTTACCCATTGCCAATGTGGTTTCAAATTATCATCTCTCTTTTATAGACCAATAGAAAATTTCATCCCTGGGTGAAGAATAGGAGGTTAATGGGAGAATATGGAGGAGTATTTAGCATGCGATCTTGACATGCATGAATTAGGATTACTCTAATCAACATGGTAGAAAGTGTTGCGATTGAAACCTAAGAAATCTATTCCTCTTCGCTACACAATTGTTGCCATCTTCTTTGGACTCAAAACTGTGGCTACTTAAGCGCGGATTTAGAGTTGGTTTCCATCAAGTTTTTTTTGTTGAGTGGTGGTTAGTGTAGGGATGGTTCTGGCTCCAAACATCTTCTGCAGCTTCTGCCCTGTGGGTTCACCACAGCTCTGTCAAATGCTTCCCAGGTACGTCTCATATATAACTGTGGGGTACGCACTTCATATGGGCTCTGGCTAGGTATGCCCTATATAGATCTATGGGAAAGGCCATCCTAGATCCAGGTCATTTTGGTCCTATCTAGCTATTCTTAAATATTATCTATTTCAAGGATCAAAAGTTAATCTTGGTCAATAAAATACTACTTTTTGTTGTGGATGAGGTTTGACCTCACTCTTAAACTCAAGGCAGAGAGTGATGAGACAGAAGAAACTGAGGAGCAAGGTCGAGGGCAGTTCAAGCAACAACAAAAAGTGACAGCAATTTGGCTTTAGAGCGCCGGTCGTTCGATTGCAAATTCTGCTAAAAGAATTTGGCAACTCCTAGAGTTGGACAGGAACCAGAACACCCACAAGAAGGAATGCTAGCAAGAAAAATGAACACACATTGGTAACTTCATTTTGATATGCCTTAGTATTGTTCTTTGTCCATGTTAGTCTAGTGCTACATGTTTTAGTAATGGTCCCAAATAATTAACGCCATTATTTTGCAGGTCTAGCTCATTGTTCTCAATGTCAGTATTGCAAAGCGAATCTTTATAGTGCTTTCTAAAATGGATTGTAGGTTCTCATATGCCAACTCTCTCCATAAATTCTATTTATACCAACTAATCTATTTTTCTAATTATCAGAGACTCTTGATCATTTTTTGCGACAGAGGCAATAAGCGCCAAGCTTTTCAGGCAGCTGTACAAGCCATATAAGCCTTTTCGGGTCAGGTTGGCCTGAATCTGTGCTCATTTTGCTTGCTGGGGTTCCTTCCTATGGGCATTGTTGTTATCCTTTCTACCTTGCTGATTGGAGTAATGTTGCAATGCTGATCGAAGTAATCCCAGTTCATGCATGTCAAGCTCTGTGTCTTCAATGTTATGGAAGCTGACGATCCCTCAAAAGTGGGGGTGCCACTGCAAATAGTGCTAAATACTCAATATTCTCCCATTAATTCAATTAAAAAGCCATAGTTTGTTTGGCATTTGATGTAATATTTTTAGTTTATTGAAAATTTTCTATCGTTAAACTTTTATTTCTACTTTATTTGAAAATAAATTTAAAATTTTCAAAGTAGTGTTTACAAAAATTGTTATTTTATTTCAAATTAGTATATAATATTTAAAATAGAGATAATCTTTAAATTAATTGTGAATACCAGGTCTCCTATGACGATGGATCTGGGGTGCGGGCATGACAATGAGGGTTTCTTCATTAGAGCGGTAGGCTATTTTTTTCTTAAACATAAAAGGATTGTTCTTTCACTTCTCTATTATTATAATCTTGGTAGTATAAAATTCCCACTTTGTTCAACATACTATTTTCTTGATTCAAGAAATACAGAAACTTCTATTTTTTTGTTTTCTATTATTTTTAAAATTTAATTATTTATTTATTTGTTTGGGAGAATACCTCCAAAGTGTACAATTGTGTAGGAATTAAAAAAAAAATAGAAATCCATGAGATCTTCAATGGCATGCACTTGCATTTGAAGATTCACAATATAATCAGTAAAATATAGCAAAATATTTTTTAAATTTTATTCTGAGAATAAACTCACCTCTCCAACAAAATATTTTGTTAGATTTGTTTATTAAAACAAAATATATTATATTATATTATTGTAATATTAACATAACACTGACCCTAATTAAAACTTGAACTACCTTGCAGACTCTGCTCCCTTCATTGTTGAATTCCTTGTGACCAAATTCTTCAAATTCTTCAACATGTAAAAAAACAAAATGGAAGAAAATGAGATGTTTTATTAAGAAAAGCAACCTGTTTTCTTTCTAAAATTTGAGTTCTATTATCATGTGCCTTTTTAATTGTAACTCCTTGTTTTATTAATTGTTTTTTATGAGTGTTTTACTTTCTTATTTTAGACTTTCATTAAAATATTTAATTTATCTTTAGTTTTGTAGATATTATCAATTTAATTTCTTTAACAGATAACTTAATTCAAAACTATAATAATTTGTTTATTATAACTATATTCTTTAGAATTAGAATAATATAAACCTAATTAATGGGATGTTATATTTCAAATATTTGCCCTAAACTTATTATTTTAAAAATCAAATTATAAGAAACAAAAACAAATTATTTAAATTTCTTTTGAAATAAACTTTGTAAAACAAATCTTAAAAAATAAAAAAGAATAATATCCCTTAACTACAAAATAAAAACATCAATATTTGTTTTTAATTTTTAGTAGGACTACATATCTTTAACTATATATAAAAACATGGAAATAAAAATTTATAATTAAACAGTAATAATAATTTAATAATATATATTTTTAAAAAATTATAAAAAGAAAACGAAACTTTAAAATAAAAAGGGAAAATCAATATTTTAATAAGAAAAGAAAGAATGACAATGGTTAAAAAAAGAAAGCATCTCAAAATAAATTATAATATATTTAATTTAACATAAAAACAAGAAATACAAATTTATATTTTTTTATAAAATGAAAAAAATGAAAAAAAAAAAATCCTTAAAAATCTTTAAAAAGTAAGAAAACATGTAGTTATTTGTTTTTATATCTGAGGACTTAGACTAACTATTCTTAGGAGATAATTATTTAAATCATTTAAAATGTAAATATTTAAATACAATATTTAATATTAATGAAAAATATTGTGAATCTTGATCATCTAAGTACCCTAAATGAGAATCTTAAATAATTTAATACAATATATGTAGCTTTTCCACAACATTCAACTTAACTTATTTTACAAAATTCTCCACAAGAAAAACTTGAGACAATCCTAAATTCTTATATCCATACAAGTCATCATATGTAAGAAAGACCAAATCTATAACTCTCCATTATAAGATAAAGGTTAAGCTTAGGGTTAAACTAATATTGTTTAGATGTTGCAAATCAAGGTAGGGTTAGGGTTAGGGTTAGGGATAGAATTAGGGTTATGATTACATTTAGAATTAGAGCTAGGGGTTAAAAATAGGGTTAGGGTTAGGGTTCAGATTAGAATTAGGGTTAGGGTTAGTATTAGAATTAGGGCCACAATTAGGGTTAGAATTATAGTTAGAAATAGGGTTAGGTTAGGGTTACAATTTCGATTAGGGTTTTCATGAAACTATAAAATAAAAAGGGAAACAAGTAACATCCTGCTACGTAACCCCAAAGGGTAAGAGCCAAAAGGGGACAAGTTTTTTTTTTTTTTTTTTTTTATACTTAAGTAGACAACATACACATATTCGGTTGCTAATATGATAAATCGATAGCACTCATTTTAAACACCAAAGCAAATGTTCCTAATCCCATTTGATAAAAAACATGAATCCATAAGCATAAAATACAGGCGGATCTGATACCCACACCAGAATCCGTAAGGCAATAAAGGAACATCACATTTCTTCTCATTAAATACAACGATTACAACTTCTCTCCTAAGAGAGTTCAATTACATAACTGCATATACAATTACAATGATATATTCTAGAATATGATACAAGTACATAACATAGTCCTGAATAGGATACAAGAACTGGATAGGTACAATAACTAAATGAAGTAATGGAAAGAGAGATCATCTCCAACTGGTGCTCCAAAACCTATTTGCCAATCCCCAATGGTGGTGGCAATGCCTCCCAACCATGTGGACTGGACTAAGAGACCACCCCACCATGCTTGGAGATAGTCACAAGGCCCAAATGGATGAACAACAACAAAGGGATACAAGATGGCCAACACTCACATCAGATAGAAAGCAGACACAAAAAACAGTGCATACAATCAAAGTCATAATATAGGTGTACTCATCTAAGTCATAAGTCAGGTACTACTCATGACTGCTAAGGTGCTAGATACTAGATTGTAATCATATGGAGTGTCATCATATGTGCTCGAAGGGATGGCACACACGGGACCAAGTACCTCTCATACAGATGAGGAGACTCAATCGTGCCCGAATCCATGCCCCACAAACAGATGACTCAACGCCCCGCAGACATATAGGCCTTCTCATTGCATCCTTAGCCTTTACAAGCGCTCAAGGCTATGCACGAGGTTTAATTATCTTATTAGTGTTTTTACCCTAATGTTTTAGTTTTATTTATCACTTATTAATGTAACTCAGCTACTAGTTCCCCTGGCAGCCACTTGCTGGCCCCGGGCCCATAGAGAGCCACTCCAGACAACCATTCTAATGCCTAGACCTTGTTCATCTCATTTGACTAAATGAGGCATACAAAAAGACTAAAACACTGAAATATAAATTTAAAATAGTCAAGATGAAAAATATGGTCTACAAGACCCAAACTCTCGTGGGCAGTGTAATATGTTGAAAATGGCCTTTTTCCAGTTAGATCAGTTGTGTAATAACTCCAGTGACTCCAATTTAATCAGTCTTCACACAGGAATGCACGGATATTAAAACAAAAGCACGACAAAAGGGTATAGCAAGTCTTTTCACAGCCAAATTTTGCATATTGTTTACCATATTTAACATGGCAAAATAAAATGTTAAAAAGAATTACAAAAGGGATCTCTTAATCATTTTCTCCTACAAAAGTTCACTTTTTCCATGACAAATATTCTTAATTAAAATTATGTGACCAAATTTCAATGCACAACACAACACGATGGATCTAATGTATTTTAGTGTCGTAATATTCATTACTCAAAGTCGATGGTTTTCCCAAGGCTGGTGTTTTTCTACCAAAAAGGAATGTCTGAAATGACCAAACAGAGGCTGCTAAGTTTTTGTTTAAGAAGAATTACACTGATAATCTATCAGATCAGGCATCAAATAACAAAGGGGTTCCATGAGACTTAGATGTCTTCAATCTAAATGGTTACGTCCCAATTTTATTTCTGTATGGCTGCACTTATTAAATTCACTATAAAAATTGAAACCCTCTGGTTTACAAAGAAATTATAAATCAAACAACACATGATTTTTCTCTGAAAACCCCTGTTGTTAAAGACTTAAGAGAATAGTTTTGTATGATAGAAAATAAATCCAAGGAAAGAGGCAATGATAATATCTTGCAAGAATTAATTTGGCATGTTTTAAAATGCAGTCAGGGGGTTTTAGTTTTCCTGTACTTAATGGAATCGCAACAAATATATTTTAGATTTTACAAAGGCACATATAGAGTTTCAATTTTTCTGTGCTTGATGAAAACCCAACAAAAATAGTAGTTTTTGTGCTGGAAAAAAAATAATGATCAGAGGTAAATACCTCTACACCAAATCGCGCCCCTTGCAGATGGCTGAGCGCACTCCCCTTTAGCGAACCTCAAATCTAGCAATTTGATATGCTCGCCTGGGTTATGACTATACGCACTCCCCTCAGCTCGCCTCCAATCTTGCTATGATATGCTCGCCTAAGATAAATCCGTCCCTTCTCTTTCCTCTGTGCTTTCTTTTTCTTTAAAACAGAGCATGCCCTCCATCCTCTAAATCTTTTTTTCTGTCTTTTCCTTTTTTTTCTAGTCTTTCTGCCTCCGTCCTCTCTTATCCTCCCAAAATGCGTTGACTCACCTGCCAAGAGATATTTTCTGCCCTCCGTCCTCTCTAGTCTTTCTGCCCTCCGTCCTCTCTTATCCTCCGCATTTTGTGAGCCACTTCCATGAGAGATGGTTTCCCTAGCTATTTTATGATGAAAAGATGACAAAATATCTAAATCTCAGACAAGGGAATCTCACAGTCTAACAATACTAGGACAGATTTGCGAAGTTGTTGAAATATGTTCCTATATATCAAAGGGATGAAATGTCTCAAGAAAGAAAGTTTCTTTTGGGCTTGAATACTGAGATAGGGGCATAAGTGGATATGTTTGCCCCTAAAAGCATGAACCAAGTTTTGGAAAAGGCCCTTAAATAAGAGAAGAAACTACAGGCATTGTCGATGGCAAAACAAAACTTTAGAGACAAGAAATTTGCCTTTAAAAGGAAAATAGACAATAGGGACAATAGATGAGCTCATCAAAACAAGAGGAGAGAATGGGACAAAATAGAATCTACTAGTAATTAGAATCAAAGGAATAGTTACAATGGTAATGCCAGAAGGAACGACTAGGATGCACCACCTCAGAATTCAAATGGACCCACTAGTGGATGTTTCATGTGTGGAGGCAATCACTATGCAAGGGATTATTCAAAGAGGTATGGGTCAAATCAGCGACAGCAACTCTGACAACACCAAATCCATGCTGCCGTAAGGAATTGACAGATTCACCATCAAAATGTGCCTATGGAGAGAGGAGGTATGCTTTTTGGTAAATCCATCTCTATTTTGATAGATATTGGTTCTTCCGAGAATTTTATTTCCCCAGAATTGGTAGGCAAGATGTCTTTACAAACCCAGGATATGGAATCATCATGGACAGTTCAGTATGGTGACAAGGCTACAAGAAGAGTAAACAAGTACATAAGAGGGGCTCTCATTAAGTTTCCTGAAATAGAAACTAATGTCGACTTATATGTTGCACCCTTGGGAGCCTATGATGTCATAATTGGGATAAATTGGTTAAGAAATCATAAGGCTAACATAGATTGCTATAATAAGGTGATGGAGTGTGTAGATGATAAGGGCTATAAAGTTAGAATCCAAGGGATTTACAAACCTATATCAGTGGAGACCATTTATGCAATGTAACTAAAGAAGGCAATGCAGATTTAAGGAAATGAGATATTCTTAGTATCTTTAGACGAAAAAGAAGAAGAGAAAGAAGCCCCTACATTTGAGAATAACCTGTTTCTTTGGGACTACAAATATTTGTTTCCTCAAGATCTATCAGGATTACCTCCTAAAAGAAAATTTGATTTTTCAATTGGCATACTTCTTGGAACTGCACCTATATCGAAGGCCCCATATAGGATGAATACCACATAACTCCAAGAGTTGAAAATACAATTGTAAGAATTTTTGGAGAAGGGTTTGATAAGGCCTAGTGTATCACCTTGGGGAGCACTAGTCATATTTGTCAAAAAGAAGGACGGGACACCAAGGATGTGTATTGACTACAGGATGTTGAATAAAGCCACCGTGAGAAATAGGTATCCCTTACCTCGCATTGATGACCTATTTGACCAAATGAAGGGAGCCTTAGTGTTCTTCAAAATTGACCTTAACTCTAGTTATCATTAGTTAAGGATAAAAGAAGAGGACATCCCAAAAACAACATTCAAGACTAGGTATGGTCACTATGAATTCACTACAATTCCATTCGGGTTGACAAATGCTCCAGCTTCCTTTATGAATCTAATGAACAATGTATTCCATGATTTTCTGGATAAGTTTGTAATTGTGTTTCTAGATGACATCTTAATCTATTCAAAGGATGAAGAGGAACACTTAACTCATCTGTAGGCAGTCCTACAAAGGTTACGGAAGCACAAATTGTTTGGAAAGTTATCCAAATGTTCCTTCTTTGAAAGAAAGGTTCACTACTTAGGGCATATCATTTCAATTGAGGGTATAGTAGTAGATCTTGATAAAATAGAAGCTATCACCGAATGGCCTATACCTAAAAATGTGACCGAAGTGAGAAGTTTTATGGGGTTGGCAGGGTACTATGGGAGGTTTGTGAAGGAATTTTCAAGGATAGCCAACTCGATTACATCTTTGCAAAAGAAAAATAAAAGGTTTGTTTGGACTAAGCAGTGTGATAAGGCATTTTAGATACTGGAGGAAATGTTAACATCATCTCCAATTCTAAAGGTTCTTGACCCTAATGGTAACTTCACAGTAGTAATAGATGCGTCCATGAAAGGGATAGGAGGAGTTCTTTTCCAAGAGGAAGGAGTAGTGGCTTATGAATCATGAAAACTAAAAATACATGAAGTCAATTACGCTCCTCATGACCCTGAACTTGCAGCCATAGTCCATGCTTTGCAAAAATGGAGGCATTTCTTGCTGGGAAAACCATTTGAGATTAAAATAGACCATCAAGGACTAAAGTATATTTTCACTCAACCTCTTTTGAATGCAAGACAACGAAGGTGGCTATAATTCCTAAGTGAGTATAATTTTGAGATTGAATATATCAAGGGTAAGGAAAATAGGGTGGCTGATACTCTTAGCAGGAGAAGACATATAATGGCCATATCCAAATTGCACATAGACCTAAAACATCAAGTACTCTCTGAACAAAAACATGATCCATGGTATACTCAGGTTAATGCATCTCTTGCCAGTGCTTTTATGGAACCTAAGTATTTGGGCTACACTTTTGATTCTGATGGATTAATGAGGTATCAAGGGAAAATACATGTTCCTGACCATGTGGAACTAAGGAGTATGATCCAGATTGAGATGCATAACGCTCCATAGTCAGGGCATCTTGGAGTGAATAAGATGTATGCAGTCCTCAAGAAGCTATATTTTTGGCTAGGAATGAAGAAGGATGTAGTAGACATAGTTGCCAGATGTCTAGAGTGTCAAAGGATTAAGGTAGAACATGTGCATCCGGTGGGACTTCTTTATCCGCATGATGTACCTTGCTATAAATGGCAAGTCATAGGTATGGATTTTGTCCAAGGGCTACTGATGACATCTCATAGGCATAAATGTATTTTAGTAGTAGTGGATAAACTCACTAAGGTGGCCCAATTCATACCAGGGAACCTGATAGATGATGCACCTGCTGTAGCAAAATGGTTTATAAAAGAAATTTTTAAGTTGCATGGAATCCCTGAGAAAATCATCTCTGATAGAGACACAAAGTTCACTTCTAGGTTATGGACTACATTGCAAACTACCTTAGGAACACAGTTGAACTTCAGTATAGCCTATCATCCCGAGAAGGATGGTCAAACATAAAGAACCAACTAAATTTTGGAAGACCTCCATTATATGTATTGCATGGATCAGCAGACTGAATGGGAGGAATATCTACCTTTAGTTTATTTTGCCTATAACAACTCATTTCATTTAGCTATAGGTATGGTACCCTTCAAATCTCTCTATGGGAGACCTTGTCGAACACCTTTGAGTTGGGATAAACTAGAGGATAGGATCCTAGTTGGCCTTGAAATGTTGAAAAATATGGATAACCAGGTGCAACTTATCCGATAGAGGTTAAAGGAGGCCTCAGATTGCTAGAAAAATTATGCAAATAAGAATAGGACACCAAGGAGATTCCAAATTGGTGAGAAGGTATTTCTCAGAGTTCAACCTCATAAAAGCTCCATCTCCTTTGGAATAAAGTTGAAACTAGCTCCTCTCTTTGTCGGGCCTTTTGAAGTGATTGAAGAAATTAATCCTGTGGCTTATTGTTTGGCCTTGCCTCAACACAACGCTGAATTCATGATGTGTTCCATGTGTCCATGCTAAAAAGATATGTACCTAATCCTAAACATATTCTCAATTGGAACACCCTACAGGTGGAAGAACTCGGTACAATAATAATCGAGCCTTGCAGAATCGTCGAGAGGCACCAGTTCCAGCTTCATAATAGAATAGTGGACCAATCTAAGGTCCATTGGGACTAGTACTCACCTAAAAATACTACATGGGAGGACACAGTGGAAATGCAACAAATTTACCCACATTTATTTTAAAAACTTTAGTTAAAACTATGAAATCGATAAACTTCAAATTTTGCTCGAAAAGGATTATGTTTTGATGACACTTTTAATCTTTCCATATGTTTTAAATTTCCTAATCTATATTGTGCATGATGAATTTCAGTTACTATTGAATGAACAACTGAACTAACAAAAGTATGCTTGATTGATAATATTGAATATGTATATGCATTTTATAAGCTCATCTAAACCTTGTTTGCATTAGGATGATTCAAGGGCTTCGGGTATTTCTAAGATGTATTATTAGACTTATCATTTCTTCTCACATGCTAGGGCACCGTCTTTAAGATTTCTTGTTATAAATTTGGAAAATTTTGGTTACAAAATCCCATCTGGAGAATGATCTATGACAAGAAAATTTGTAGGTAATTTGAAATATAAAAATGCAAATGTTGTCACTGGATTAATTTTGATTCAATAGATATTACATGTGTAATTTTCAAAAATTGTGCATTAAGGTTCATTCTTGGTCACTTACGAAATTCCATAATTGTTAAAATTATCTTTTAGGAATAAAAGATATGTATTTGTGTATACATAAATTATTATGTAATATCTTAAATAAGCGTGTATATATATATGCCTTTATATGTTGGTATGCATATATATTATTATATAATATTATATACATATGTACACATGTTATGTTATATAAATTTAAATTATTAATTAACCATTCTCCTCATTCAACCCTAAATCATATTAAATTTCTTTTTTTATGTCATTTACTTCCATAATTCCAAAGAAAAATGCCGAGGCAGTGATCTTCAACTACTCTTAATTCTCCATCATTTTTTTTGGACTTTAAAATAAATCGAAAACGCATCAGATTTTTTTTGGTTGGAAATCATAAAATTGGTATAGCTCTGGCATAAAGGAAACTAGACCTGTGTCTGTGGGGATGAGACATTTCATCATGGGAAAATTTTTAATAAGTTTTGTTGCAGAGATTTGATCTTGTTCATTATCATCCATCACCGCCTGAAGAAAAGATTAAAAAAGAATTAAAACTATATATGCATATTCATCTTCTCTGGGAAAAAAAAAAGGGAAAAAGGAGGGAAAAAGGAAAAATAAAGAAATTGTAGGAAGATACATGAAGGAGTTATAGAAAGAGAGATAAAGGAGTGCAGAAGGGAAATAAAGAAAGAATCAGGGTCAAGCAAATTTTTGGAATTTCTTTCCAGGTATGGAGCTTTAAAAATTTCTTGAATTATCTTGCCACTTCTATCTGATATTTGCAATGTAATTATCATGAGATTTTGACTGTTGTTCTTTTTAAAGGTAGCTTCATCTGTAAGCAATTTTAGTGTGATTGGGATTCTTTAGTAGTTTTTTTTTTGTTCCTCTCAAATCAAATAGAAATAAAAATAAAAGAAATAAAAATTTTCTGAGAGGGCAGTTGCTGACAAAGCACTCCCTTATGGGAGGCGACCCATCCTGTAAGAACAAAAATAAAAGAAATAAAATTTTTCTGAGAGGGCAGTTGCTGACAATGCCTTTTCAACAAATCCATTTTGTGCATATCTTGTGATCATTGCATTCCATTAGATGACATCTCTTTGAGACATTTTGTCAATAGTTCACATGCTATGTCTATGATTCCAAAATTTGCATAAGTGTTTACCAGAGCATTTCGAATTATAATATCTGATAAAAATTCACATTGCATTATGCTTTGAAGGATATCCATACCCTCTTCCAAAACTTCCATTTTCACACGGGCTGGGAGGGGAGGTGTGCTGCCAGGCCGCCTTCCCTAGTAACATTTAAACCTTTCTCTATTTTTCATGTTATTATTTTTTTATTCTACCTCTAAGAATTTGTGTACAGCTGTGACAAAATAAAACAAAATTCTGTATCTGCTAAAGATTTAACACAAATAAATAAAGGATAAAACAAAAATGTGGGTGAAAGAATCTGGTAGAAACAAATGATGTGTACCTCCCATTCTTCCTTCAACCTAAAGCCATGAAAAATTTCTCCAACGACATGTTCATTCCTCTGATAAAAAAAAATTAATGGGTATGAATTTACCCTAGCTGAGTAGAAACCAAACCAAGTAAATTAGAGAGTTAAACCAAACCAAGTAAATTGGAAAGTTCCTAATTAAAAATAACATCTTCTCTATTGTATTTATATGCTGGTTTATTTCCATTTTTAAAAAAATGATTGCATATTATGAATATTTTTTCTCTGAGCTATTTTATATAATTGTTTATTTACATGGAAAAGGGATTGATGTATCCTATGGAAGCTATGTTTTCTACACATATATAAGTTCGTTTATCTACATTAAAAAGAAATGGTTGCACACTCGGAAAATTGTTTTAGGTCTAGTTTGCAATATATTTAATTTATTAGATAAATAAGAAATATCATGGCTAGCTTAAAACGTCAATAGAATGTAGGTAATTAGCAAGTATTGTATTAGATTTGAAATGTGGATATTATGTTAGGTAAAAGCCACCATTGGGCTGGAAACAATATTAAGTATAAATTGTTAAACAACAGATGATTAGAAAGGTGAATATTGGGTTAGATAAGATATTGTGAGCATGATAATTTAATAACAAATTTAAGTGATGTAACTTGTGTTAAAGATCTAATGTTAGCATGTAAGGGAAAATTTGATATTTATTTAGATATTCAAACTGCTCTACAGTATAGTTACAAAAATTCAAATATGGTGCATAGGATTTTCTCCCAAGAGAATGTTGATCGAAGTATTGAATATGAATAGTGAATGTTTTCTTAACATTTTGCTCTCTCTTGTACGATTGATTTTTGAATGAATTAAGTTGACGAGAAAATTGTCTTAACTCATCCTTGGAAAAATACATCTTTTAAAATAGAAACTTAAACTGGCTAGGTTAGGAAATTGATTTCATATGATTCAGTAATGAATTGGGTAATCATTTGCATCATGAAGTCTTGATCTTTATTTTATTATGAAGTATATCAAAAAAGAAAAATTATATGCATTTATATGTATTGTCACTTAAATCCTTCTCGCAACCGTGTATTTTATTTTTACTTGAATCAAGCATCTGAATGAGTGTGAAACAAGTGTTATTCCATAAATGCAATTTTTCCTTGGCAAGCCATACCTTCAAGGGATTCATCCTCGCAACTTAGGGATTCATAAGAATAGGATGTAGGAAGATTAATTCAGGAAAGCATGGTGAACATGGAAAAATGCGTGTCTTGTTGAAATACAACCCGTTACATGAATAGACTTCTATTGACGATAGGTAACCATCGTATGCTCTCACCTCGCCTTCACAGACCTTGGTGATCAGAAAATGGGGCTTATTGACAACACGAGTCTAATTCGGAGATAACTTGTAAAATGTCAGTTAAGGCAAACCAGTCCAAACAAGAAACCTTAATTTCCGTATGCTCTCACCTTGCCTTCGCGGATCTTGGTGATCAGAAAGCACTAGGGAATCTCGAATGGACTTAGTCTCCAAACTACCCAATTTGACTTGTGGAAGTAAACTTAATTCCTTAAGTGGACACATGATAGGGATTTCTCAACACTAGGGTTGAACGACAAACACCCTGTGATAGTGGATCTAATTCCGTCCCTGTTTCACCTGAGTGGGTGGCAGCTGACGAAGACCTATCTAGGGCGAGGAATCACCCTAGAAAGGGTTGCATACCCACTCATAGTTACATCAAACATAGTGCAAGACATAACTATATATTCACAAATCCTAGTGTCAGTCACATCTGGAGGGTACCTTGATCCCATGGATATAGGGTATGTAGGCAGTCTGGAAGGCGAATGATTCACCTAGTACTCAGGTCCCTCGGATATAGGGTATTCTTTTGTAATCAACTTCATGATCCCAAAGTCTTAACATAAGAAGATTAAACTAGATAAACTAAAGAAGTCTCCAGTACTCAGAAGCATCCTTAGGAGGATTGATTTCGTACCTGATCGATTGCCAAAACCTGAGGGAGGGTACTAGGTCCTTAGAATACTTTTATCGAATGAACTTACAGAAATTCCTTGGTCAATATATGGGCCTATTGCATAATTTCTTGTAAGTGACTCAAGATCTAAAATTGATCTCGATGAGTCTAAGTCTTTGGCTAGAGCATATTAATGATTCCTGTCCTTGTTAGCCCGTATGGCTGATATGTTTACCTATCCAGTTTTGGATGGTGTTTTGGATTGTTTGACCAGTATATGCCCGTTTGGCCATTATTTAATATACCCCATATTGGGTAGCGATATGGTCCTTAAGACCCTGTTCTGTATGAACGAGTATGCCCAAAGGATAGAAGAGCCCATTTGGGTTTATCTTAGTATGTCCCATTTTGGACACCTTAGCCTGAATTGGCTACTTGATACTTCTTGAGTACTCAGACTATAGTAAAAATTCAAAAAACAAGCTAAGATCTATACACCTAGTTAGAAAGTGAACAAGAATATTTGTCTGGAACCAAACCCTAGATCTCACCTATGAAAGATAAACAAAAAAAATAAAATTCCTAAGGTCCTTGAACCAAGTCCTTACATTTATGAACAAATGTCGCATGAGGATGCTTGGGGCATGTCTCCCAGTGCATTAATACCATGCCCCTTTCCATTGGGAGGGGTTTTATAACGAATCCACAATTGACATACGTTTATTTTTAACCCAATTTCCTATGCACATGCATCCAACATAATCATATAGATTATCTCAAGCTATTTAAAAATTTGACATTTTTACTTTTATTGAAATGCAGATGAAGATCTCTACTAAGAATCCTTTTGTTATATTTTGTCACATGGTTTGAAACTCATCTAAATTGCAAGATTCACTGAAGACTTATTGACCTTATCCTTAATAGTACTTCAAGACATTGTAGTTGTAGTTACCAATGACGATTGTTATTACTTTCTTGTATTGAAAGAATCTATCATTAACTAAACTCATGAACTCAAGAATCAAGTGTCATTCCCCCAAAACCCAAAAAATCAATGTTAGAAACACATGATATATGTCAACTAGCTTGAAAATCTACAGGGTAACTAATAGTATTAATTTAAATTAACGACGAAGAACTTGTTGGTCAAGGTAAGGAGTAAAGAATTGGCTATTTTAGATACAACTGAAAAACATTTAAATGGATGATCTTTTACAAATATCTAAGAGATATATGAAGTAATGGTGAATGTTGTCATTCAAATCTTTTTAGACATGCATGTCATAATTTCAATAGCATAGTTAGGAGATAGACAACATGCCTGGCTATTTTAGAGACAACTGAAAAACATTTAAATGGATGATCTTTTACAAATATCTAAGAGATATATGAAGTAATGGTGAATGTTGTCATTCAAATCTTTTTAGACATGCATGTCGTAATTTCAATAGCATAGTTAGGAGATAGACAACATGCCTCTGGTAAGTCGTAGGTGAAAAAAATCTAATAGTTTACAGATCACTTTGTTTTCTATGATGATTAGAGTTTATATTTAATTAAAGATAGGAATAGTAGAAAAAAATGATTTTTTAATTGTTAAACTAGTAAAACCCCTCTTTAACTATTCAACTAAATAGAGAATAAGAAAAACACTAAGAAACCACGATAGTTAAATACTTCTGCAATGTAATTTGAAAGACATAGATATACAATTTTAATCCACTGTAGTTGGATACAAATGCAAGCACTATCCAAGCAAAGAAATCAAACTTGGCATTTCAAATACAAAATAAGTGTTAGAAAAATTTGTTTTTCCACTCCACATATATATTAATTAAAACAACTAAATCAAAACATTAAAAATATATAAAAAATGTGCTACTTACAAGTTACACGGCACAACAAAAACTCTTCTTCAACTCTCTTTGTAATTGTAATTTGTAAATGTGTACTTGTATTTGGTATATATAGGAAAATCGTTACTAAATTGATGTTTAAAAAATATTGTAAATTAATCTATATTTCAATAACAAAATCTAAATGTATGTTTTTACTAAATTGATGTTTAAAAATGTTAAGATAAACATTGTATAAGAAAAATATCATTTATATTATCTAAATATTGTTAAAAATGTGTATTACTCTAACAAAATATAATAAAATTATATATATATTAGGTTTCATATTTATCTTTAAAAATATTCTAAATTATTAAATATATTTTTATAACATAATTTAAATGTAAGTTTTTAAATTGATTTTTAAAAAATTTCAAATAAATACTATATAAATAAAAGATCATTTATAGTTATACTTGTAAATATTGTAAATAAATGTATATTTGTGTAACAAAATAATATATATTATAATTTTTTAATAAAAGTTCAAGATTAACATTCTATAAATCAAAAACTATTTATAGTTATATTATGATAACAAAATATTATTTAAGGATTAAGTTTTTTAATATTTTTTAAAAAATGTTTAAGATAAACATTAAAAAGATCATTTATAGTTATCTTTGTAAATATTGTAAATAAATATATATTTCTTTAACAAAGTATTATAAAATAATATATATTATAAATAAGAATACTACATTATAATTATTATTTTTTAAATAGTATTTCACTTTTAAAATGAAATTTGCAAATGTGTATGGTATATATAGAAAAAAAGTTACAAAACATTTAAAAAACCAAAAAAAAAGATCATTTATACTTTTCTTTAAAAATATTGTAAATTAATCTATATTTCTATAACAAATTTTAAAAGTAAGTTTTTAAATTGATTGTTCCAAATTGTGTACTTGGATTTGGTTACTAAATTGATGTTTAAAAACATTCAAGATAAATAAAAAGATCATTTATATTTTTCTTTAAAAATATTGTAAATTAAGCTATATTTCTATAACAAATTTTAAAAGTTTTTAAATTTGTTCCAAAATGTTAAGATAAATATTGTATAAAGAAAAAACTCCACTTTGCTTAATGAAAATTTGAAAATGTCTCCTACTCCTCTTCTCACCCATGAGCCGTTTGTTATAGGTTTGCAGGGTTCGTTTTATATTGGGACGCTGTCTGTTACAGGGACCTCCTCTATTGTTGCTGTTGTTGGTGCGTCATCCACGATAGAGGATTTTCTACTGCTTTCTGATGTTGGTGCACCGTCTGTGACAGGGTTTTTCTGTTGCTTTTTGCGACTAGGGTTGCTATTGTTAGTGTGTTGTCTGCGATTGGGGTTATTGTTATTGATGTGTCATCTACGACAGGAGGTTTTTTTATTGCTAGTGCATTGTCTGTGATAGTGTTAGCTGGTTTTGTTTCTACTATTGGTGCACCATCTATGACAAGGGTTTTTTCTATTGCTGGTGCACCATTTGTGACAAGTTCCCTGGTTCTGCTGTTGCTATTGGTGGGGTGCATTCTACTATTTTGGGTTCCACTTCTATAGTTCCAGAGATTGGTTCTTTTGCTAACGTTGTTCGTGTTGCTCTTGTGACTGGGAGTAAGGTGAAACCTTATGCTCTACCATGTTAAGAAATGAGTTTTATTCTCAGAAGGGATTGATATGTAGATTCGAGAAACTCTGGCCATGACTTTAGGATCTAAACATCTAGATTTCTAAGCAATGGTGCGCTCTTACATATGAGAAATTTGAAATTTACCCATGTGCTAATGCTATTTTTGATGGTCGCTCTTGGTTTTGGGGACAACATGCACTACTTCCAAAGCCTTGAGTTTCTACTTTTAACCCTCTCACTGAATCTTTCAATCAGCTACTAGTTTGGATTCGTCTACCAAATCTACCTCTTCATTTTTGGTGTGACTCTTGCTATAAATGCATTGGTAACTTGGTGGGTCATTTATCATGGTGGATCAAGCCACTACTTTCTTCTCTCACACCACCTATGCTCGTACATTAGTAGAATTGGATTTGTCTATGCCTCTCTTAGTGGAGGTTGTTTTACAAGCTGTTGATCGCTCTTGGTGTCAGCCCTTGGATTATGAAGGTATCCCATTCCGTTTCTGACAGTGCTTTGATATGGGTCATTTGGCATTAGACTACCCCACTTGAAGGTCTTGCATTATTCATCTTGGTTGAAGATTGCTCTACAGGAACACCTTATGATGGATGTTATTAATGATGATTCTGTCTCAGAGGCTTTTGATCCTCTTGCTGATGTCGGGAAGGAGGCCCCTACCCCACTCATGATACCTGTTGCTACTTCAATTTTTGGTGATGGCCATGAGCCATTTGTTACAAGTTTGCAGGGTTTATCTACTGTTGGGATGCTATCTATTGCAAGGACATCCTTTGTTGTTGCTATAGTTGGTTGTTGTTGTTGGTGTACCATCTGCAACTGGGGCTGTTGCTATTGTGACAACTTCTCGAAACTTGTCATCTTCTCAGTCAGACATTCCTCTCCCCAGGCTCTGCCCCTTTCTGGGGCTTTGGTGAGAGTCTCCCCTCCTACATCTCTTGTTTCTATGGATGGAGATAATGAAGTTTTTTGGATCGTTGTCCAAAGAAGGAAGAAAGGTCTTTCAAAGCATATTTTTCAGACCCGCACTGAAGCCAAGGGTATATGACCTGCTAGGTCAGGATATGATATTATGTAGTTTTTGTTGTAGTTGTTGTTCCTCGTAGCCTTGCTACTGCTTTGCCTTTTGGGCTTTAGTGTTCGATTGCTATTTTTTGCCATTTTCAGTCTATCATGCCTTGCCTTAGGACAATTATTGTAAAGGATTGGGACTCTTGTTTACCACTTTTCTTTACTGGCCAGTTTAGGGTCTGTTTTGCAATGCCCTAGGGGTTGTTTTGTAAAGGGATCAACACCCTTGTTTGTTGCTTATATTAATCAAAAACATTATATAAAGATAAGATCATTTATAGTTATCTATGTAAATATTGTTAAAAAATGTATATTACTATAACAAAATATAATAAAATTATATATTATAAATAAGAATATTTCATATTTATCTTTAAAAAATTTGAATGTAATTTTTTTAAATTGATTTTTTAAAAATGTTCAAGATAAACACTATATAAAGAAAAGCTCATGTATCTTTGTAAATAAATATATATTTGTGTAACAAAATATTATCAAATAATATATATTTTTTAATAAATAAGAATACTACATGATGAAGATTATTTGCATCATTGCATCCTCCTTGAGATTATTATATTTTATTTGTGTTCAACTCTATATTGAACTTTATATTTATATTGTAGTGAAAAAGATAAATATTTAATTTTTTTATTAATTAGAATCCAAACTTATATTAATAAAAAATAAAATTTTAAATATTATAACTTATATACTTAATAACTACATAATCAAATTTATATATATATATATAATTGTTGAGTAGAGAATGAGCGAGGGTGCGAGCGAGGAAGTGAAAAATCACGGGAAGGGTAAACTAGGTGCGAATGGAGCAGGCATCGTCGGGATATATATATAATTGTTGAGTAGAGAACAAGCGAGGGTGCGAGCGAGGAAGTGAAAAATCATGGGAAGGGTAAACTAGGTGCGAATGGAGCAGGGATCGTCGGGAAGAACTAGAAAGGTAAGCATCGGTTCTGCCAAGGCGTTGATAGGGGGAGCTAGGCAACAGCATTATGAGCTACGCTTTGGCTCTTGCAACAGGGCCCCTAACTCATTACCATCCCCTACGCCCTCCCCTTCGTAGGACGTAGCCCCCATTGCGGGTTAGGATGAGAATGTACCAAAATCCTTTGCGGATTGTAGAAACAGTGGGAATCCTTTTCAAACTTGTTCAAATTTTTTTCTTGATAAAATTCGGTCTTTGAACCCTATTCCCCCGCCTCCCAAGCCGTCGGATCCTATCCCAAGGGAGGAGGAAGCTTCTACTCTTGGTGAATTAGGTTTTGCTTTGGGTGATGTGGAGGTGGTTTTTGCGGAGGAGCCGGCTTCCTTCCACATCACAGATGAGAGCCTACAGTCCATCTCTGCTGATGTAGGGAGTTGCTCTCTCATTTTCTGGCTGCTCAGGAAGCGACCCTCTTGGGATTCCGTCAAGGCCTCAGTTTTATCTATGTGGCATAATCTGCCCGCCCCCCAGATTCAACCCTTGGATTTTGGTTTCTTTTTTATTTCCTTTTCTTCAGCTAACGATTGTAATTTTTTCTCAGAACGACCCTTGGTTCTTTGAGAATTCTGGTGTTTCCTTTTCTCCCTGGTCTCCTTTTTTCAATCCCGCCACAACTAAAATCAGTGTAATTCTGATGTGGATAAGATTATATAATCTTCCATTAGTGATGTAAGATTCTACCCTCATTAATCAGATGATCAATCGTGTTGGAACCTTTGTGAAGATTGACTCGAAGACGATGGGGTCCCTAAATTTCACTCGGGTATGTGCCCTTGTGGACATTTCTAAACCCCTTACCAGGTCAGTCCAAATTCTTTCGTCCCTTGCGTCTTGGGTGCAATTTTTGAATTTCAAGGGCTTGCCCTTTAGTTGTTTCTGCTACCACAAGTTGGGCCACAAGGTTGTGGATTGCACAACCTCTAATCCGCTGGGTTCTAGATGCTTTAGACCTAAGAAGTGGATCAAAAAAGTGGGGTCTCCGAATGCATATTTTGTGTGGTGAAATCATGTCAAGTTCTTCTCTTTCCAACTAGTTTTGGTTTCAGCTTCGTCGACTCCTCCCAATCCGCCCAATGTGATTGCTCCTACCCTTGATATTGTCCCAGTTTTGGAGGATGAGGAGGGTGAGGAGTCTGATGGTACTTTCTCTTTTATGGATGATTTAGATGACCCAGTTCTTATTTTTTTTATGACTTCACTATGACTCCTTTTTAGAAATTGGGTATTTCACAGATTGAATCCAAAAAGTCAAAACCAGACTATGGTTCTAAACGGGAAAAAGGCAGGAAATCATATGTTGAAAAACTTTGCAATGAAGGAAGAGAGGCGGTAGAGGAGGGCTCTCAATGGACCATGGAAGCTTTCCTCTCCTGGAAAAAATATTAAAGTGTAGGGTGGCTTGAGCTGGTTGTTTAGTATTCTTTGTCTCTGGAAGTTTTGATGCATGAAATCTTTAGTTTCAATTTGTCTCTGGGTAGTTGACTCCGAAGCTTCTTTTGATGCCTGATTTGTAGCTACTTTGTTCCTTTGGTTCTTTATTGGACCATTAGTGCTCCTCTTATCTTAAGGGCTTGCTTTATGTCTCTTATTACTTCTTTTCATATATAATGGGAGCTGGCCCTTACCAGTTATTAATTTATAAAAAAAATACATAATCAAATTTATGTAATCAATGACTATATATCATTAATGATTTAATACTTATCTAGAACATAAAATCATAATAAAAAGCTAAATAGTCCATCTGACTAATTATTTATTAATTAATCTGTCATTACAAAAATATATAAAACTTTAAAAAGACTTATTTATTAATATTATTATCAAAATTGCCCCCTTCAATGGGAAGATTGAAGCTAAACTTTGACAGTGCCTCAAGAGGTAATCCCAAAGACTGGTGTAGGGTGCATCATACGAAATGAGGAAAGAATCCTCATTTGGGCGGCATAAAAAAAGGTCAATTTTGGCACAAACAATGAAGCAGAAATGGAATCTATGAAGGAAGGTTTGAAAATCTGTGTTTAGAAAGGTACTACAGAAGTAGACATTGAGGGCGATTCTCTAATATGCATCAATGCCATTAAGAAGAAGATGATACTGAATTGGAAACTTTATAACTTAGTACTATAAATTTGGGAGATATTGAATAAATTAAGTAACTTCTCATTATGTCATGTATACAGAGAATCTAATGTGGTTGCAGACTTTCTCACAAATCAAGGAATCAAATAGCAAGAAATATTGAGAGTATCCTTGTCAGATTTGGATTGGTAGGGGTTGGCAGTCCTTCTGGAGAAGGATTGTCAGCTTGAATCATGAGATTGTCCTCCAAAATAGGGGAACAAAGATTTATGGTACTAAAAAGGATATTGGAATAATCAAAGGTCATGAGCATATTGTCTCTGGTTTTTTCCTATAAACTTCACCATTTGTTTGGAAGTTTTCATAACGCTATGGTAGACTAAATGATATGCCGGTGTCGATGCAAATGCTAGGTGGAATCAGATGTGGAAGAGGAGGATGAGGAGGAAGAGGAGGGAGAAGAGGAGAATAAAGAAGAGAATGAAGAGGAGGAAGAGGAAGCGAAGGAAATAAAAGAAGAAAAAATCCAAAGGATTTTCAGAGCCGGGCATGCTGAAATTGTGAGTTCCATAAAAAAAGTGATCGATCACCATATTTTTGGTGAGGGACATGTTTGCATGGAATTTTGTATGAGGAGTTTCTAATGAATGTCACTTTGGTGATGGGGAGGAAGCAGTCGAGGAAGTTCTCATGGTGTATAACTTCCTTCTGGGGGAACAAAAGGAAATAGCAAATGTGGCAATCTCGGACTTCAACAAAAGGCTTGTAGAAGGATTGATTGGAGGCATTTTTTATGTAGCTGCGGTAAGGAGAAACAAGGTGACTGCAGAAGCTTTAAGGCTCTTTCGGGACAACATAAATCGGGATAACATGGAAGTTTTTAACTTCTTTTTAAGCCAATATGGAGATTTGTTGTCCCCGTCACAAATTGATAGAGATTTTGAGATTCCCTCTGGCCTCTGATATTTGTGGCACCTTAGGAGGCCTAATGCTTGACTAATGTTTATCTTGCATGCTCAATTCGGCTGATGCATTTCCTCTGTATTTTCTATTTTAATCTTATAATGGAATGGGAGCTACCCCTATGATAGAGCTTCAGCTGATGCATTTCCTATGTATTTTCTATTTTAATCTTATAATGGAATGGGAGCTACCCCTATGATAGAGCTTGCAGATTAAAAAAAAAAAAAAAATTCAACAAAGTGTTATAATTTTAATTAAGAATAAAAAATCTAATTACATTTATCTCCATAATAATAATCTATTTCCCTAACTAATACATTATATCATTCCATCTTTTAATATAAGAGAAGTTATATGTACTTTAATTATTTCTTAAAATACTTGTTTAAAAATACAATGCAATAGTTAATGTAAATAACATGGAAGGGATCCAAAACAAACCTGTAACATAAAAATATACATTTGAATTACAAAATCTATCTAGATTGGTTAATGTATACAAAATTACAAGCTTTTTCCTCTAATTTTGCAAAACACTCTATCAACTTTCAACTTTCAACAATCATAAACATTTTATTTAAGAAGGTTTTAGATCAAACATATAGAATCAGGGCTTAAATTTGATGGTCATCTATTTGAAGTTACCTTTAAAATATTAAAGTCTATATATTCTATAAAAAAATACATATAAAGTAAAAATATATATATAAATAATTACATAGAATTGTATTTTACGTTAAAATGAATAAATACAGCCATACGGCCATCAAATTTAAGCCTTGAGAATGATTATATAGAGCATTACATAAATAGTTAACCAATAACTACCTATTCTTATCCATCACTCACATAATATTTAGAAAATAAATATAAAAAATAGATTCATCATTAATTACTTTCTTTTACTAAAATAATCATAAAATAAATATTTTATTTTAAACTACCTTTTTAGGTAAATCATGGTAAATATCTCAACAATGAGAACTAATTTTCCTTAATACATGACATTTGTAAGATAATATTTTATTTAAAAAATCAATATAACAAAGATTAAACATTACCTATCTTCTCTTACCAAAATAATTAGTAAAATAAATATTTTATTATAGTTGAATCAAGGTGAATCAAGGGTTTTGCGGAGAGGAAAATAATGATATTAGTAACTTTAGATGCATTAATTTTGATTTGATATTTTTACACCACTAAGTTTTTATTTGTGGGAAGATTTGATTTTTCACATTATTGATTTTAGGTGAAGACTTAATTTGTTTGATTTTCCATGAATGGTTTAATGACAAGTTAGAAAGTTATTTTATGGCATGAGACAAATTTTTGGTAGAAGGCTAAAAATAATTTAGTCTATCAACTAAATATATTTATGTGATGATTATCACCTAACTTCTTTTCCTTAATTCACAATATTAATAAATAAATATTTTATTTAAAAAATTATCTATTTAAAATTTTTAATAAAAATTATTAAATAAAAATTATTTATTCATACTAAACACTTAAAACATTCATAAATGATAATTTTAATTATTATAGATTAGAGTTTTAAATTTTTAATAAATCATTTGAATCAAATACACATTAAGTTTAGAGACGAGAAAGAATCAAATAGTTAATATCAAAGCTATATAAGAGTCCATAAGGAAGCAGCATTGCATGAGAAAATTTGAAGGTAAATCCATCTAAGATAATTTCAATTATTATATATTACAGTTGCATATTTTCTTCTTACATTCATACAATCACACAGAATTATTTTCTTCTTACATTCATACAATTATCAAGTCTAGAGAGAAGAAGGAATCCAAAAGTCATGTAGGCTATATGAGAGTCTAGAAGGAATTTTTACATGGGTAATTTTGACAAAAGTAGATCCATCTAATATAATATATAGTTGTAGACTTTTTTTAAAAAAAATTCACTCCAATCAAACACACTTTGTCATGTTTAGAGAGAAGGAATCCAACAATCATGTAATCCATATGGAAGTGCATAAGGAAGCTTTGCACGAGCAACTTCAGTGAAGGTAGGTCCATCTAAAACTACAACAAACCCATCACCATCTTTACTGCTCACTATTGATATCACCACTCCTACACCATATAATAGATTAATATAATATGAATCGCAATTATTACTACTTATGGAAACAATTAATTGTTGGATTTAATGTTAAGACTCTCACCATCATCTTTTGCCTTTGCTCCAGGACGTCCTATAAAGAAGGGTTCAGAGGGAATGCTCCCTTCACTATACCAGCTTTTTGTTGATTTCTCTTTCAAATCAATCTAAACAATTTATCAATAAAATATTAGCCACATATATCTATGTTATTGATTTTAACAAAGTAAAGGAAAAGGTAATATGACCTTTGTAAGAGAGTTGAGAAAATGACAAGGACGCTCTGCTGCACATCCATATGCATAACGATACTCCTTTCCTCTGTGTTTTGGATTAATATTGCACATGTCTATCCCTTTTCCATGCTCCTTTGAAGGAATTGCAGTATCCAATGTTCCTCTCGAGCTACCATTGAGGGGTATGGTAAACCGTCCTACTCTATTTATAGAGAATAAATTTATTATTTTGAATATGTATATCTTCTCATCAAATATAGAAAAGAATTTAAAATATATTTGTTAGAGTTTTAGTTGTTTCATATTGTCACACTTAGGACATGGATAATATCAAGGGTGATTGTATGTTGAATATCAACATTGACACTATCCTTGAAAACATAAAAATGAAGGTGTTTTCCATAATGAACATAATAATACAAAAAGGTAAAAGAAATTACCTTGAATCTGGAAGAACATCCTCTCCGGAGAATGATCTTAGTTCTTGTAGGAGTAGTCTTTCCATGATTTCAACACTTCCATTATATTCACAACAATCAACTATGACTGATATGGGCTTGCCACTGGCCTCATCTTTCTCTTCATAAGCATTGATGAAGTGGAAAGTCATAAATTGAGGAACCTCAACAGAAGCAACCTGTAATGGCTTTGTTTGGTTATCCTAACTTTTAATAGATTTATTCAATTAACCATGTATGAATATATATTTATGATTGAAGCATAACTAAACTTACCGTCTCTCCTGTTTCTTTAGAAACTACGTGCATAAATGCTTTGGCATCATGATGCCATTGTAAGAGATCCCCACTTAACATATTCTCTAGAGAATATTTCATGGGCATTTCAGGAACAATCACAAAATTATCGGTTATTGTAAATGAATGCACCCATCCTAGAGAAGGACCACTTTTGCATTTCACCTGAATTAATCAAACTAAGATTATTAGATATGTTTCTTTTAATTGAGGTTGTTGGCTGCATTTTTATTATATATAACTATTATAGAACTTGATTGAGTTCTAATTGGGTTTGAGAGAAGATATTATGAGTGAAAGGCACCAATTTATTTTAATATTAAATAATTTATTTGTTGAAAATGATTTGGAAAGGACTACAACATGCTGGTTGTCTATGTTGGAAAAAATGGTCTTACCTTTCCAATTAATTTTCTTTCATTAGTTCCATAAGGCATCTGAATAAGTTGTAACCACAGTTAATGAAATTTGGGAACAATGAAATAAGTTCACTATCAGACACTAAAGGGTGCCTTGATTGGTTGAAACCCTGAAAACCATACACCAAATACTTCAATGAGAACCTTTATTTTATTCTAAAACAAATAATAATTTGAAAGTCCTTTATAATTTAGCAACACAATCATCATTATGGTGGAGTGTTTCTTGTATGATAGAGAATTGAAGTATAAAATCTACACCATCTCATAACATCTAATAATGCTTAAAATCTCCTTGAACCTAATGGTTGGCATCAGAATCATATATCAAAATGGCAATTTCTTACCCCTAGCTTGTCTGTGTATTTAATGGGGCCAATGGTTTCCAATGTATTGGGGTCGATTTGGAGAGTTCCTTTCATAGTTTCAGTCAAACACACAACTCTCCCATCACCCATCCTATGAAACACAAATGATTTTTTGTTAAGAATTCACAATCATATTCATTAATTTTGGCATCCACAATATTTTTGAAGAGAGGAATAACAACCTGATAACTGATATAATGGCATTATCTGTGACTGCATCACCAGATAACAATCCCACCATGTTCCCAATAGTTGATAAGACATTTGATGGTTTTGGAAGTTCTGAAAATTCACGATAACAAACTCTATTATTTTTTTTGGCAGCCTTGTAAGCCTCTGATTGTAATTGTGCATGCCCTGCAGACACGTTCCCATTCTCAAAGTGAAGGTGGACCAAGGTTGCATATCTTACATCACAAGGAAATAAATCATTATTAGACGCCTATAGCATCAAAAGAATAACCTAAATTATTTAAGATATTATTAATTAGAGCAAGATTGTGTGTAAAATCTTCTTCAATTTTGCATGCATGTAGTCCTTAGAAAATTTAAAATTAATTTTTTTTATGGTTTTATAAAAAGTATTTTAGTTTTCATAAATTTTTGAAGAAAACTTAAAGACAAAAATTATATGAAAATAAAAAAAATCAATTCAATAGACCACTTTTACCAATAATAATAAATAGATAAATCTAAAGAGAAGATATAATATTTAGGCATATGGCAAAAAAAAATATAATCAATAATTGTATAATTTTAAACCCTTTTAAATTTATAATTATTTAATTAATTATAAATACTAACAACTCCTATTTTTATAATTAAATTGTAAAATTTCTCCTAAATTATTAGATAAATGTTTATAAAATCACATTTACCTAGAAAATAAATAAAATAAAACCTAACATAAACCATATCATATAAAGAAAATGAATATAGATTATAAAATACCCGTCAAAAAGATTCTTAGTCTCCTCGTCTATGTCATACATTCCTGGTCCATTTCGTAGGTAAGTACCATTCTGCACACAAACCACATTCAACAACTTTAAAAACACTAAATCACATTCATAGAGAAAAGTAAAATATTCTATTACTTTAACATTTGATATTTTAAAAGTGTTTTTTTTCAAAATAAATTATTTAATTTCTTTATAAATAATTTAATTTATAATTTATAAAGTAAAGTGTTCTTTGGGTTTATTTTCAATTGGCATTAATCTTTTTAATTGGCATTAATCTTTATGTTTACAAACACCTAAAGTTAGTAAGGTTTAAATATTAATTTGTTAGCTTAATCAATAGTAATGCCTTAAAAAGAACAAACTGTGGTAAATTTATTGTAATTGAATATTAAAATGGTAAAGGCTTTGTTTCCAAACATAAATGATGATGTTGACTCACCACTTTTTTCTTTGATAAAATAACTTTATATATTGTGAAAATATATAAATTTAAAAAAATAAAGATTTTATTTAGATCTTTAAAATTAAATTTAGTTTAAACAATATTACAATAAAATTTAGTTTTTAATAATATCTAATAAAATAAATGTATTAAGAATTAAATCTATAAAAAAAATCTTGTTAAATATTTAAAAAATATATAATATTTTTAGATCTTATAAATGAAATTTAATATAAAAAATAAGACCCTTAATTTTAATTTTCAAAAATTTAATAATTAAGAATTTAAATTAGAATTTCATTTAATGTTCTATTAAATTTTATGAGGTAATTTTGAGATTATAAATTCTTTTATTCATTTGATCATTTTACCACTAAATTACTTTTTAAAATAAAGAATATCAATTATTTTTCAATAACAAATAATTTTATATTAAATTTTTAAAAATATATAAAAAAACATCACTAATAAAATCATCTTAATTTTCTTTTTACACTTCCATAATTATGTTGAGAGGCGTTCTACACTCATAGCAAGGGCTGAAAAATTCAAATTCCCATGTAAACAAAATTCATAAAATGTGTAAATAAATAAATTCGTGGAAGTCAAATGGATAGAAAAATAGAAAAACTTGGATAGATATGGAGTATATCAAATATTCTAACTTAAGTAATTTATAAATGCCAACAAATTAGAAGATATATATTTTTTAAATATAAATATACTAGTCTTATATACTTCTATAATTACGCTGAGAGGCGGTCTACACTCACAATAAGGGCTGAAAGATTCAGAGTCCCATAAACAATTAAGATTCAAATTTGAAGTAAATAAAATTCATAAAATGTGTAAATAAATAAATAAAATAAAATAAATAAATTCGTGGAAGTAAGTACTGTAGATATAGTTTTTTAAATATAAATATACTAGTTAATAAACATCCCTTTATATTAAAAATATAAGATTTCATCATTACCTGAAGAGGTATAACTATAGTGGTAGTAAGGGGTGGCAAGTGGTGGAGTATAATGGTGTGAGTATGTTAACAAAAACTCTTTACCTTTTATCTTAAATTTGACTCTGTTTACATGTCAACATATTAATATTTAAATATCTTAAATACATGTTTATTTACATTGTTTATATTTTTATTTAATTAAGAGTTATTACTACATACACATAAATTTTATTTTTTAAAGACTATTTTATTTATGCATACATATGAATATAAAAATTTTAATTTACTTCAAAGTTATTTTATTTTACTTCAATTTTTTTTAAAGTATATGTTGATTAAGTAAATCTAAAATTTTACTTATTATTTTATTTAACACCTATATCATGATTATTTTTTAAGGAAATATGTTCTATTTAATCTAAATAGTAATCAACATAAAATAAAATCTTTGAAATTAGATATAAATAATATATTTTTATACTTAAATATAGAATTCCAAAAGAAAGTTAATTATACTAAAAAAAATTAAGAGAAGAGAAAAATGGTAACATAATAATGCTTACACATGAATCAAACTAGTATATTTATATTTTAAAAAATATATCTAAAGTACGCCCAAAGGGATCCTTCTCCATATCCTTCTTCAGGCACCTATATTTTTATTATCAATTTACCGCACTCACCAAATCCTACAATTTGATATGTTCATTTTACATGTGAAAAAAATTAAGGAAGGCGGCAATATAAATAGATTGAATGTGTGTCTTTTCATATACCATTCCGTGTAACGTTTCTTTCTTTCATCTTAGTGCATAGTGATGGCTTCTATGAAACTGCCATCCACCTTTCTTTCCATCCAACATGTATTTTTTTTTCTATTTGGTTTATATCGGAATCTTATAAGTTTACATAGAAATTATGAAATCTTTCAGCTCCTATTCATGCTATGAATGTAGGAACGCCTCTAGGCATAATTAATTAATATTAATGTTTATAATCTATCTACTCTATTTAATTAATATTTTGAAGGCTTACATTTTTTTTTGTTGAGCAATGTCTTTTGAGAATATTGACTCTATTATGTACTACTACTCATAATAATGATGAGAAAATAAAAACCTATAATGATATAAATTTATAATATAAATTTGAAGTGTACTTAATTATAAGAAATTCAAAATCAGTAAAGATCAAAGACAGAGCACAGCCATTACAAATGTAGGCAATGCCATGCCTCCCCGACGCTGTCAAATAGCTTGAACTTTTATTCACTGAGATGGGAATATCCAGCAAAGCCATTTTTAACTCAGGAAGATCAGAATTTGATGTATTTAATATCCAAGGAGAGCACTTAAATAGGTAAAGCTAAGAAAATGAAGCAGGCAGAAACAAGGCAAATACTCTTTATGGTTACATTGCCTAGGAATAGATAACCGTCATTAATCCGTCGACTTAAATAAGAAATCCAATATGATTTGCCAGCTTAAACATGATATTCTGGATTTAGAAATTATCGCTGGGGTGGAGTGCATCAATCAAATCGAAGAAATGGAGTTGCGAACGATTCCCAAATTTGTCGACTTAACTCAATCAAGCATATCCATCTTCAAATACATATTAATCAAACGAAAGAAAACCATGACCAGGAGCCCTTGTTAATTCTATTAATACCCATCAATCCATGCTTCTTACACACACACACTGCAAGAAGAATCAAATTGTAGTAGAAATTACTAGAGATAAAGAGAAGATGGTGGCTGGAACTGTAACTATAGAAATTGAATATGAAGTGGCAGCAAAGAGATTGTGGACTGCACTAGTGAAGGACCATGATCTCATTGCCAAGAAAATATGGCTAAAGGATGGGGGACAAGAACACAAAATTTTCTGTAACTCTACAAAAGCTTAGAGAATAAAGAACAGAATAATAAGCATAAAATCAGACTCTGGTGGTGTTTTTAGAGGAGGACAAGAAAATCTAAGGAAGAAGCAATATTCTACTTCAAGAAACTTCTAAATAACTAGGAAGGGTCAAATTTGAAACACTAAAAAAAACATCATGGAAAATATACTTAAGTTGGTAAATGAAGTTCAAAACCATTTTCTGATGAGTCCTTTCACAGAAAAAGAAATAAAACAAACAAGCTATCAGACGACTACATTCAGATAAAGCCTTAGGTCGAGATGGAAGAGCTCAAACAGCTGGTGCGTTGTAAACGACCATTATCAAACAAATTTGTTAAATTTAATCGGAGTTTAAATTTTTTTAAACAGCCAACACAACAACATGCCTACTGTTTACTGTGAGTGGGCCTAGATGGCTTTCCCACTAGCTTCTTTCACAAATGTTGGAATATTGTTGGCAAAGATATTTGCTTAGCAGCAAAAGAATCAAGAAAGAAAGGATCTCTTTTGAAAGATTTAAACAATACATTCATAGCACTTGTCAAGCTTAACCAACCAGTGCATTGTAAAACGACTGGCTGGTCGAAATCCCATCAACGGAGATGCTTTCAACAAATCAATCGACAATCAAGGTCATTAAAAAGATCAACATTATTGTAGTGAAGAGGTAAACAGTAAAAATCGACAGCATACAGAATCGAAAAATCCATAAACATAGCACTCATCCCAACCTAGAATTTAAGAACTTTTAAATTCTTAAAAATATATATATATATATATATATATATTTGAATCAAAATGGAAACGACGTACCAACCAGTTTGGAATCTGACCATCAATTTGAAGCTCGCCCTCCCAACGCTCTTGTTTCACGCTCATTTTCACGCAGCGGCTTCTATGTTTGGCGAAATCAGTAGAGCTCAAAGACGGAGTGCTGGCATGAGAAATTTTGGCAATGCCATGAGTGAAATAGGCTGAACTTCTTCTATTCACTGAGATGGGAATATCCAGCAAACCCATTTTTAAGTCACCAAGATTAGTATAAATGAATGCATTTAATCTCCAACGAGAGTGCTTAAATAGATAAAGCTAAGTAAATGAAGCAGGCAAATACTCTTGTTGGCTTTCACTTGCGAATATTATTGGCAAAGATTCTGGTGCAAATTGGAGGGTGAAATCCAAAACAGATAAGCCCTCAACCACAAGAGAAGAGCAAGAATTATCCGTGAAACTTTGTAACGTCAGCGTCACCTGGATTTCTTATGGGAAGAAAACAAAACAAACCCAATTAAATTAGATGCCTTTTATATTAAAAGTTTAAGGATCTTTCCCAGTGACACATGAATTTTGGAATGAGATGTGTATACTCTACCGACAAGCATTTCAGAAATTTTCCATGTGCATTCAAGTACAGTGCATTTCACACATTCTCCCATTTTGATTGTTAAAAGAGAAGGCGGTGAAATAAAAATAGTTGAACGAGGTGGCTTTTTTGGACTTAGTATAGCCGCCCACTCTGCTTAAACATCATCCATTTTAATGGTCACATGCTCAATAGGAATTTTACACCTCATCCACAACAAAAAGTGGTAAATATTTGTCCTAATTTTATTGACGATAATTGACTTCTAACTATTGAAGTGGATGATGTTTAAGAATAGTCTAGTCTAGCCTTACCTTACTTAATAAGACAAACATTATTGTAGAGAACCTTTAAATTCACAACTAAATTAGTAAAGGGAAATAAACTTTCCCTTGGTGGGTGACTTGTCTGCCCCTTAACCTTCGTCTGAACCTTAAATGGAAATGCAGATTCGGTGAGAAATTTTGGTATATTTTGAGCACTCAAATTTGGAAATCTAAGATGGATGCGGATGTTCAAGTTTTGACTTGGAAAATCTTCTATTGTAAATCACCTATTGATAACAAATTAAAATATTTCAGGATCCAAGCACCTAAATGCCCGTTTTGTCAATCTCGCAAAAGTATGAAACATATATTTTGGGAATGTTTTTTGCTCAGAATCAATGGAAGGCTATTTTTAATGGTTTACCTGCTATTTTTGAACATTATTTGAACTAGAAAGAAGCTATGCTGGGCTTGGGTGTTCGTAATGTTATTGCAAACTCTATTAGACAGGTTGTTCTCATGCATATTTGGAAAAGCAAAGTGTAGGGAAATTTTTTCTAACTCCATATATCCTTAGGAAGGAGGCACTGTAAGGCTTTATTCCAATGTCTTTCTGAGAATCAATTACTTGTTTGTGCAGCTACAGAAGCTAGCAAAGAAAGATGCACTAATAGACATTCAACTTCAGCGTATCAAGCTTCAAATGTCACATTTGCAAAAAGACAAGACTTAACAGAATGGCTGAGGGCATATTCTCCAGGTTTAGTGCCCATGCATCTTTGTGGTTGCTGGGCATGGATGACTCTGATTTACATTATGCTCACTGTTACAATTTGGTGATGGGTTGTGATAGTTGGATTGCTTATACAACTTAATTCCTTGCAACCATTCTTATTTGTGTTTAATTCAGCTCAATTGTATTGTTATATGGTCACAAAATTGTGGTATGTGGGACACATCTTTACTCTTGTATAGATGTGAGTTTGTTCTGCAGCTAATATGAAGAGGCACCAGTATCTCTTCGTGTCTATAATACTTGTACTAGTTGAAGCTGAGGTCTACTCGGAGGATGTTTTTTGTTATCAGAGAGGTAGCTTGTAATCTATCACAACATGGTTACTTTGTTCTATTGTTTGTATTATATTCTTACTGCTCTTCTGAGCAGTATTCTTATTTTGTACTATTACATTATTCTAAATTAAAAAAATAGAATCTTAAAAATATCTATCTGAAAAACATGCAGGGATGTATTAAAAAACATATATATTAGTATAAATATATTTTAAAAATATCTAAAAACATAATATTTACATATATATTAGTATAAATATATTTTAAAAATATCTAAAAACATAATATTTATTTGGAGCTATTTTTATATTTACACAGTTATTTATAGAACTATTTTATTTACTATATACATGGACTAAAAACATCTAAGAGGCTAGAGGGCTTGGATTGATCTCCATTTGCCGACAAGGCATTGCCTTGTGTGTTAAATGGAGCATCAAGGCTCTCCAAGGTAATGAATCTTGAAAAATTCTTGTCCGCCACTGTATTGGTACCGACACTCCTTCATATCATTCAGCTTGGAAAGGCTTAGATTTAGGGACCCTTCTCACTATGAGGGAACCTATTTCCATTCAAGGCACTTTTATTATCAAAAGTATTTGGAAGGCTTGGGAAGCCATCAAGCCTTGGCTCCGATGGGCTGACGATGACTTAGGGCAAGCTATTGGCTAGGTTACCTTGGATTCATGCTTTGAAATTCTTCAAATGAGGGGTGTGAGTCTTACCTGAATTCATTCATTGGGTCACCAAGAATTTCTTGCCTTGCCCTGATTTCAAGATCAAATTCAAACTTTCTAATAACGACCAAGAGACGTACCATGCAATTATTGATGTCATTCCTCCTCAGATGCTTCATAAGATAGGTGTGAGATCTCTCAAACCCTGGTGGAAGGATTGGAAGTGGTATCCAGATACCCCCTTTTACAATTACAGGGTCTACAAAGGTTATTCTTGGTTGTCTCCACATTTGCATATGGTGGATCAACTCAATCATCGCTGGCAGCTTCAATCCTCTCATGGGACCTGGCACAAGCAATTTCAATGCATTTGGTCTACAGTATTGGAGCCCAAATTAGCTCATTTTGCCTAGATCTTGTTGTACCAAGGCCTTCATTTGGCGGTTTGTCTTGCTCACATGGGTCCATTCCCAAGCCTCATTGCTAGTTTTGTGGGAAGATTGAGTCACTCAAGCATCTCTTTTGATTATGCTCCTCAGCTTAGGAAGCATGGACCTAGATCCTTGATTTTTTAGACCTTTCAGGCCTACCCATTTTTCTTGGCACATGGTTCTGCTTGGAGATTGGCCTTGTCTCCTGCTCAAATATACTGAGATCTAGCATGCTTTCAAGATGGAAATTCTCTTTAGCATTTGGAAGGATATGAATGCATCTCTTTTTACTCAATGTGTTGTTGTTATGCATTTTTCTTTGTACACTAAAGCTATCTTTTTCTCTAATATTCTGATGCAGATCCAAGTGCAAGCTAACAAAGTTGTACTGGAGGTTGCTCATCTCTAGGAGCTGTTGGACCACTGGGGTAATGTCCCTTGCACTATTGCCACAGTTTCACATGACTCTACCTCTTCTCAAGAACATCGCTATGGGCGTAGCTAGTCATTCAAACGTGATCTTGGATCGCATTCCCATGGTCCCCTCCTTAGACTTCCAAGGACTCTACCCATGGAGGATGGTCTCAGCCCTCCAGATTTCCATCTGCTTCTCTAGGGCAGGGAGGTACTGGCTAGCCTAACACATAAAAGTTTTCTTGTTTGCATCTCATCATTTTTGCGATCCGCACTCAACAACCTCCTAAGGAGAATGAAGATCATAGAACTGATGCTATCATTGGTTGGGAGACGATTGATGATGCCACCCCTAGAGACGTTTAGGGGAAGCCTAATGATCAGGATCCTCCTCCCTTTACTAGCATGGCATTAGCTGCTTCGTTTTCTTCAGACTTGGCCCTTTTTTTTTTGCTTGTCTTTGTTTAGGACATGGTCCTTTTAGACATTGTGGGTGTGCCTTCATACCCTACCCATTTTTTGTGAATATTGTACTATTTCTCTATTATTAATATAATGTTTAATAGGAATATTCATTAAAAAATGTCTAGAAATGAGATATCTATTTGGAGTTATTTTCTTTACTTAAAGAGTTATTTTATAGAACATGGACATAGAAATTTTATTATATTATATTCATGTTATATCTAAAGATTGACTCTTACATATTCCTATTAAGTATAGAGTATATTATTATGTAAAACTTCAATAATAATTATTAGTTGTTTAAAAAATAAATAGTATCATGAAATATCAAACAAATTGCAGAAATGAAGAAATGAATGCAGTATCAAGCACTCCATGATTTTCCAAAACAATATATATCTAAACACTTAAAACATTCATAAATGATAATTTTAATTATTATAGATTAAAGAGTTTAATTTTTTAATAAATCATTTGAATCAAATACACTTATTACATTTAGAGAGGAGAAAGAATCAAATAGTAAATATGAAAGCTATATGAGAGTCAATAAGGAAACATTGCATGAGAAATTTTGATGAAGGCACAAATCCATCTAACATAATTTCAATTATTATATATTATAGCTATATATTTTCTTCTTACATTCATAGAATCAAACATAATTATCAAGTCTAGAGACAAGAAGGAATCCAAAAGCCATGTAGGCTATACGAGAGTCTAGAAGGGATTTTTACATGAGCAATTTTCACAAAGGTAGATCCATCTAATACAATATATAGTTGTAGAGTTTATTCTTAAATCCACTCAAATCAAACACACTTATCATGTCTAGAGAGAAGAAGGAATCCAACAACCATGTAGTCCATATGGGAGTGCATAAGGAAGCTTTGCACGAGCAATTTCAGTGAAGGTAGATCCATCTAAAACTACAGCAAATCCATCACCATCTTTACTACTCACTATTGATATCACCACTCCTGCACCATATGATAGATTAATATAATATGAATCACAATTATTACTAGTTATGGAAACAATTAATTGTTGGATTTAATGCTAAGACTATCACCATCATCTTCTGTGTCTGCTCCAGGACGTCCTATAAAGAAGGGTTCAGAGGGAATGCTCCCTTCACTATACCAACTTTTTGTTGATTTCTCTTTCAAGTCAATCTAAACAATTTATCAATAAAATATTAGCCACATAATACTAGGTTATTAATTTTAACAAAGTAAAGGAAAAGGTAATATGACCTTTGTAAGAGAGTTGAGAAAATGACAAGGACGCTCTGCTGCACATCCATATGCATAACGATACTCCTTTCCTCTATGTTTTGGATTAATATTGCACATGTCTATCCCTTTGCCATGCTCCTTTGGAGGAATTGCAGTATCCAAAGTTCCTCTCGAGCTACCATTGAGGGGTATGGTAAACCGTCCTACTCTATTTATAGAGAAT
The DNA here is from genome assembly GCA_027924645.1 of Cunninghamia lanceolata. NCBI lineage: Eukaryota > Viridiplantae > Streptophyta > Pinopsida > Cupressales > Cupressaceae > Cunninghamia > Cunninghamia lanceolata. The sequence goes on along the minus strand of BSBN01000635.1, from coordinate 11,357,439 downwards.
AAATTTATTATTTTGAGTATGTATATCTTCTCATCAAATATAAAAAATATATATATATATTTGTTAGAGTTTTAGTTGTGTTATATTGTCACACTTGGGACATGTGGATAATATCAAAGGTGATTGTAAGTTGAATATCAACATTGACACTATCCTTGAAAACATAAAAATGAAGGTGCTTTCCATAATGAACATAATAATAAAAGAAATAAAAGAAATTACCTTGAATCTGGAAGAACATCCTCTCCAGAGAATGATCTTAATTCTTGTAGGAATAGTCTTTCCATGATTTCAACACTTCCATTATATTCACAACAATCAACGATGACTGATATGGGCTTGCCACTAGCCTCATCTTTCTCTTCATAAGCATTGATGAAGTGGAAAGTCATAAATTGAGGAACCTCAACAGAAGCAACCTGTAATGGCTTTGTTTGGTTATCCTAACTTTTAATATATATATTCAATTAGCCATGTATGAATATATATTTATGATTGAAGCAGAAATGAACTTACCGTCTCTCCTGTTTCTTTAGAAACTACATGCATAAATGCTTTGGCATCATGATGCCATTGTAAGAGATCCCCACTTATCATATTCTCTAGAGAATATTTCATGGGCATTTCAGGAACAATCACAAAATTATCGGTTACTGTAAATGAATGCACCCATCCTAGAGAAGGACCACTTTTGCATTTCACCTGAATTAATCAAACTAAGATTATTAGATATGTTTCTTTTAATTGAGGTTGTTGGTTGCATTTTTTATTATATATAACTATTACATAACTTGATTGAGCTCTAATTGGGTTTGAAAGAAGATATTATGAGTGAAGACATAATTTATTTCTAATATTAAATAATTTATTTGTTGAAAATGATTTGGAAAGGACTACAACATGTTGGTTGTTTACATGGAGAGAGGATTTTTAGAGTGGTTCTTCATGTCAACAACTGACATATTTACCACAACATGCTAGTTGTCTATGTTGAAAAAAATGGTCTTACCTTTCCAATTAATTTTCTTTCATTAGTTCCAGAAGGCATCTGAATAACATTGTAACCACAGTTAATGAAATCTGGGAGCAATGAAATAAGTTCACTATCAGACACTAAAGGGTGCCCTGATTGGTTGAAACCCTGAAAACCATACACCAAATACTTTAATGAGAACCTTTACTTTATTCTAAAACAAATAATAATTTGAATGTCCTTTATAATTTAGCAACCCAATCATCATTATGGTGGAGTGTTTCTTGTATGATAGAGAATTTAAGTATAAAATCTATACGCTATCTCATAACATCTAATAATGCTTAAAATCTCCTTGAACCAAGTGGGTGGCATCACAATCATATATCAAAATGGCAATTTCTTACCCCTAGCTTGTCTGTGTATTTAATGGGGCCAATGGTTTCCAATGTATTGGGGTCGATTTGGAGAGTTCCTTTCATAGTTTCAGTCAAACACACAACTCTCCCATCACCCATCCTATGAAACACAAATGATTTTTGTTAAGATTTCACAATCATATTCATTAATTTTGGCATCCATAATATTTTTGAAGAGAAGAATAATAACCTGATAACTGATATAATGGCATTATCCGTGACTGCATCACCAGATAACACTCCCACCATGTTCCCAATAGTTGATAAGATATTTGATGGTTTTTGAAGTTCTGAAAATTCACGATAACAAACTCTATTATTTTTTTTGGCAGCCTTGTAAGCCTCAGATTGTAACTGTGTATGCCCTGCAAACACGTTCCCATTCTCAAAGTGAAGGCGGACCAAGGTTGCATATCTTACATCACAAGGAAATAAATCATTATTAGAGGCCTATAGCATCAAAAGAATAACCTAAATTATTTAAGATATGATTATTTAGAGCAAGATTGTGTGCAAAAATCTTCTTCAATTTTGTATGTAGTCATTAGAAAATTCAAAATTAATTATTTTTTTGATAGTTTTATAAAATTATTTTAGTTTTCATAAAATTTTGAAGAAAACTTAAAGATTAAATTTAGATGAAAATAAAAATAAAATCACTTCAATAACCCTCTTTTACCAATAATAATAAATAGTTAAAAACTAAAAGGAAGATATAATATTTAGACACATGCTAAAAAATTATAATCAATGATTGTATAATTTTAAACCCTTTTAAATTTATAATTAAAATTAATTGTAAGTACTAACAACCCCTATTTTTATAATTAAATTGTAAAATCTCTCTCAAATTATTAAAGAAATGTTTATAAAATCACATTTCCCTAAAAATAAATAAAATAAAGCCTAACATGAACCATATTATAAAGAAAATGAATATAGGTTATAAAATACCCATCAAAAAGATTCTTAGAGTCCTGGCCTATGTCATACATTCCTGGTCCATTTCGTAGGTAAGTACCATTCTGTACACAAACCACATTCAACAATATAAAATAAAGAAATAGTAATTTTTATCAATATTAAAAACACTAAATCACATTCAAAGAGAAAAGTAAAATATTTTATTAATTTAACATTTTGATATTTTAAAAGTGCCTTCAAAATAAATTATTTAATTTCTTTATAAATAATTCAAAATTTAAAATTTATAAAGTAAAGTGTTTTTTGGTTTATTTTCAATTGACATTAATTCTATGTCTACAAAACACCTTAAGTTAGTAAGTAAAGTTTGAATATTGATTTGTTAGCTTAATTAATAAATCAAACTATTGAGATGCCTTCAAAAGAATAAATTGTGGTAAATTTATTGTAGTTTTTTTTTTTTTTTTTAATATTGAATGAATGCAATAATACAATAAGAGAACAGTCCACAGTGGAGTGTAAATAGAGAGCTCTGTTTCTCAAACAGAAAAAACCAGCTACAACCATAAAGAACAACACATATAGATTCAAATAGAACTAATGACTAAACATTAAAATGATAAAAGCTTTGTTTCCAAGCATAAATGATGGCATTTGACTCACCAATTTTTTTCTTTAATAAAATAACTTTATATATTATGAAAATATATAGATTTATAAGTTCTAACATTCTTATGAAACTATATATAAATTTATAATATCTTAAATAATATATATTATAGCAAAATTTAGTTTTTACAAATAATTTTATATTAAATTTTAAAAATATATAAAAAAAACATCGCTAATAAAATCATCTTAATTTTGCTTTTACACTTTCATAATCTTATATACTTCTATAATTAATAAACATCATTTTAAATTAAAAAATATAAGATTTCATAATACTTAGCAAGGGGTGGCAAGGGGTGGAGTGTAATGGTGTGAGCCTGTTAACAAAAACTCTTTACCTTTTATCTTAAATTTGACTCGGTTTACATGTCAACATATTAATATTTAAATATCTTAAATACATCTTTATTTACATTGTTTATATTTTTATTTAATTAAGAGTTATTTTATTTTACTTTAGAATTATTTTATTTATTACTACACATAAATTTTAATTTATTTAAGAGTTATTTTATTTTACTTTAGAACTATTTAATTTATGCATACATATGAATATATAAATTTTAATTTACTTCAAAGTTATTTTATTTTAATTTTATTTTTTTTTAATATATGTTGGCTAGGTAAATCTAAAATTTTATACTACTATTTTATTTAACACCTATATCTTTAAATAAATAATATGTACTTTATTTTTTAAATTTTGAAAAGACTAATTTATGTATATTTAAATAACTATATTTTTCTATTACACATACTAAAATGGCTCATAATGCATACACTCCAAATTTTTATAAGTATGTATTTAATATATGAACTTTCATGATATATTAAAATAATTATTTTAAATTCTAAAGGAAATTTAGATAACTTTCATTATAGTTTTTACTACCCTTATTCTATTTGTTGACATTTTTCTAGATTATATGCAAAATAATTTGTTGTTATGAAAATTATAACACATTTTGAACTCCTCTATAATAGCCCACTTATCATTATTAATATAGGATTGCATAATATGGTTGCATGGATTTTTTTTAAAGAAATATGTTCCATTTAATCTTAATAGTAATAAAATTATAATTAAGTGAACATAAAATAAAACGTTAAAAATTAGGTATAAATATTAATATAAAAATATATTTAAATATAAATTTTGAAAAGAAAGTAAATTATGCTTAAAAATTCTGTAAAAGAGAAGAGGAAAATTGTAACATAATAATGTTTAAACACGAGTTAAATTAATGTCTATAGCCTATGTACTCTATTTGATATTTAGAAGACTTATATTTTTGTTGAGCAATGTGTTTTGAGTACATTGACTCTCTTATGTACTACTATTGGGGAAAAGTGAAAACCTATAATGATATAAATTTGAAGATTGGAATGTTAGTAGATGGGACTGGTTGCCCCAAGACGGTGTTCAAAATTTGGAAAGGTTGATTTCAAAGGATATGGATGGATAGTTGAGGTCATTGTTTGGGTTATTCCCCTGATTCTGGTTTGGTTGTTTGTTGTGATGGTGCTTTTTTCTGAATTTCTGTTGCTTCTAAGGGCGTTTGCTCTCCATTATTAATAAATTTTTACCTCTCTTTTAAAAAAAAAAAAAAAAGTACTTAGTTATAAGAATTTCAATTAAAAAATTTCAAAGCATTTTATTATTTAATATTTTTAGTGAAATTTTTTAAAAACTAGATAAATGGTGTAGAACTACCAAATTTATTATAGGAAAATCTATGTAAAAGATATTAATATTCTATTTATATTATAAATTCAGTAAAAAAAAGGTATTTTTTACATAAATTTATCTAATATTTATTGTATAGAAAATAATATATTTAGAAAACACTATGTAAATAACAATTCAATATATGTATCCTAAGAGTGATATCTCTCCACATCTTTTAAATAAATGTATTTAAGATATCTAAAAATAATAATTATTGAAAAACATAAAGTGATTGAATAAATAAGAAATGAAAAAATATATTTATTTTAAAATAAAAGTAATAGATAGATACATTAGAGTTTAAAATAATAATAAAAATAGACTGGGCCGATTGGCTAAATATTATTGTTTAAAAAATAATAAAATAGAAATTTTAAACTTTTAGACATTAAAGTTTAAACACTACCGTCTCAAAATATTGAAAAGTATTAAAAAAGAATACTAGTATAATACCTCCATAGTGAAGAAAAGCTATTTTATTTTACTTTAAAACTCTTTTGTTTTAATTCTTACTTAGGAAATATGTTTTGGATATTTAACTGTCTATTGACGGGGGACGCCACTGTGGCTGCAATTTTCACGGAGCGGCTTTTATGTTTTGACAAATTCATATTAATCAAACGAAAGAAAACCATGACCAGGAGCCCTTGTTAATTCTATTAATACCTATCAATCCATGCTTCTTACACACACTGCAAGAAGAATCGAATTGTAGTAGAAATTACTAGAGATAAAGAGAAGATGGTGGCTGGAACTGTACCTATAGAAATTGTGTATGAAGTGGCAGCAAAGAGATTGTGGACTGCACTAGTGAAGGACCATGATCTCATTGCCAAGGAAAAATGGCTAAAGGATGTGGACAAGAAAACAAAATTTTTTCCTAACTCTACAAAAACTTAGAGAATAAATAACAGAATAATAAGCATAAAATCAGAATATGGGATTTTAGAGGAGGACAAGAAAATAAAGGAAAAAGTAATATTTTACTTAAAAAAACATCTAAATAATAGGAAGGGTCAAATTTGAAACACTAAAAAAAAATTATGGAAAATATACCTAAGTTGGTAAATGAGGTTAAAAACCATTTTGTGACGAGTCCTTTCACAGAGAAGGAAATAAAACAAACAATCACATAACTACATTCAGATAAAGCCTTAGGCCTAGATGGCTTTCCTACTAGCTTCTTTCACAAATTATGTTGGAATATAACCACTACTAGGAGGAGTAGTGTGATTCTAAATTTGGACATAAAGAAAGTATGTGACAGAGTGGATTGGAGATTCTTGATGAAAGTAATGGAAAGTTTTAATTTTTGCCAACAAAGGTCCTAGATTGGACTTTTAGTCTGATAGCCATTCCAAGATACTCTATATTGGTGAATGGAAGTTTTTAGGGCTGCTTTGGAGTTTTTAGGGTTGCTTTGAAGCTTCCAGAGGATTGTGTCAAGGAGATCTAATCTCTCTCTTTTTTCATAATCATGGCTGATGCATTGGGAAGATTTATTCAAGAAGAAGGTAGAAAGGGAGAATGGGAAGAAATCATAGTAACTAAAGAGGTAAATCCCCTATCACATCAACAATTTGTAGACAATATGCTATTATTTGGAACATCAAAGAAAAGAGGCAAATATTATCAAGAAAACTTTGAAAAACTACACGAGAGCCTTAGGACAAGAAATCAATGCAAACTAGTTTGAAACATTTTTCTTTTATATGGAACCAAAATTACAAAAGGAAATTATGAACATTTTAGAATTCAAGCTAGGAAAGTGTCCAAGAAAATATCTTGGAATTCCATTGTTTGGAGGGTACTGTTCAACCAAATTATGGGACCCATTATTGGAAACCTATTTGAAACAATGAAAAGAACGGCCTCATGGAAAGGGAGGTGGTTATCATGGGAAATCAAAATTATAATTCTAAAAGCAATTATATCAGCAATCACAATTTTCCCAATATCCTTTCTTAAAATTCCATTAAAAAACTTGCTAGAAACTAAATCAAAATATGAAAAAGTTCTTTTGGCAAGGTACATTAGAAGAGAGGGAGATACTACTAATTTCTTGGGATAGTATTTTCAAACCAAAAGCTATTAGAGGAGTTGGGTTAAGAAGCCAAATTATTCAAAATAAAGCCTTGGGGGCTAAACTAGTTTGGAATATATACTCTAAACCAAACTTGAAATGGGTAAAAATTCTTCAAAATAAATAAATAGATTCACATAATCCAATCTTAATCTTAACCGTTATAGACCCTCCAAAGGGATCAAGCATTGGGAATTTTTTTTGACATGTAGACCTATAATTACATAACATCTCCTTGGGAAATTAGGAATGGAAGAAGAGCCAACTTTTGGTATGACTCTTGGAATGGCCTCTAAGAAATAGAAAGCTTATTTGATCCCAATGGTTAGAAAAGGAATAAAAGATTGGGAATGGAAAGAAATGAAAGGTTCAGATCTACTAGAATCTGAAGTTTTAACTTTACAAGAGATTTTAGGGAAAAGAAAGATATGGTTAACAAAAGGAGAAGATGCCATTAGATGGAATTGCTCTAAGTCTAGGGAGTACTCAACAAAGATTAAATTTATGATAGAAGAAGCTAAAAAAGAGAAAAATGATATACCCATACAACTATGGTAGAACAAGCTTTTTCTACCAAAAGCTGGTGTTTTTACTTGAGTATCATTGGAGAAGAAAATATTAAAAACCTATAGATTTGAAAAAATAGGTTACAGTGGTCCATCAAGATGCATATTATGCAAGGAAAAAGAAGAAACAATAGACTATTTATTTTTAAATTGCCAATTCTCATAAAAATGTTGGTAATGGCTATTTATTAGATAGGGATGGAAAAGTGCCCTACCACATGATATACTAAGCCTCTTTCAATCATGGCCAATCTGGAAGAAACAATCAATCTTCTCCATTATATGGATAATTTTCTCATCGATAATGATTTGAGAGATTTAGAATACTTAGAAAGAAATAGAAGAATTTTCTAATACAAAGCATTACCAGAGTCAACTTTCTTAAACAAACTAGAAACAACAATCATTGAGATAGTAAACAATAAAACAATATGACATTCATTAAAAGGGAAATCATTCACTACATGGGATAATGAAATGATAAGAAACCGGCATGGACTTAAAGCCCCCTGTGATTGGGGATGGAAGAGTTACTTCCTTAGATCTCATGAAAGAAGTGCAATGGAAAGCTCCCCCTTAGGTTGGATTAACATTAATTTAATGGAGTGTCAAAAGGGAATCTGGGAGCATCTAGAGTAGGATGCATTATTAGAAATGAATATGGAAAATTGATTGGAGTAGCTTCAAAGAAACTAAAAGAGGAAACCAAGAACGAAGTTGAAGTCCAAGCCCTCAAGGAATCCTTGTGCTAAAAGAATGCAAAGTTTATAGTTTCAAAAAAGTTGAAATCGAAAGTGACTCAATGATAATCATCAATGTGGTAAAAAAAAAGGTCTCCAAATTAGAAAATCAACAGTATGGCCTCTTTTGGCTAAGTTAAAAAATTCACCATAAACCACATTTATAAAGAAATTAATGATAAACATAAAGAAGATTGTATAATTGACTCATATTGATCCTTCGCCAAAACTAAAACAAAAAATGAAACAAAGTTGACGATCAAAAGGTATAATGACAATGGCTAAACCCATGTGTTTAAACATTAAAGAAACTAATCATCATTGAAAATTCTATAGAAATTTCGAGGGAGGCAATCTCTTCACATCATTAAAGAGTAAAGATCTTACTATGCCAAAGTAGGATAATCTCCTAAATTTTTGTTATGACCAAGGCCAAATAGATGAAGGATCAACGATGATAATCTTATACACTTCTATAACTAATAATAAAAATCATTTTAAATTAAAAATATAAGATTTCATTATTTATGTAAAAAACATAAAGTGATTTGAACAAAATAATAAATGAAAAAATAAATTTATTTTAAAATAAAAATAATGAACAGATACATTAGAGTTTAAAATAATAATAGAATAGAAATTTTATAGTTTTAGACATTAAAGTTTAAATACTATCATCTCAAAATATTGAAAAATATTGAAAGAAGAACACTAACACTAGTATAGATATTTCAAATACATCTATAATCAAGAAAAGTTAAAAAAATTATTTTATTTTACTTTAAAACTATTTTATTTACTATAAATTTTAATTTTTAGTTAAAATTTATTTTAGTTTATTTTACTTTGATCAACTGGTTCCCCTTGTTCGTGGCAGCTTAGTTAGGACGAGTTCTGGTTTAGATATATGCTTACTCCTCATGTTATAATCAAAAAGGTCAGAGATGCGGATATCTATATAATCCCGTTATTTCCATTAAATAAAAAAAAAAAAAAAAAAAATTAATTAATGAACTACTGTTTCAATAAAAATAATTCAATTTAAATATCTAATATTTTTATATAATTATACTATTTCATAAAAGAGGAAAAAACATATCTACGACGTGCGAAAAAAAAGTTTTGAAAATGGAAAAATATACTCACCAACCAGTCTGGAATTTGGCCATCAATTTGAAGCTCACCATCCCAAAACTCCTGTTTCACGCTCTCCCACGCTGGATGTTTTGGATATTTGACGGACTTTGCTCTGTCTATTGACGGAGACGTCACTGTGGCTGCAATTTTCACGCAGCGGCTTCTATGTTTCACAAAATCAGTGGAGCTCAAAGACGGAGCGCTGCCATGAGAAATGTTGGCAGTGCCATGAGTGAAATAGGCTGAACTTCTTCTATTCACTGAGATGGGAATATCCAGCAAAGCCATTTTTAACTCACCAAGATTAAATGTATGTATGAATGCATTTAGATTAGAGCTTAAATAGATAAGCCCAAACAGAAACAAAACAAATACTCTTGTTGGCCTTCACTTCCGAATATTGTTGCCAAAGATTCTGGTGCAAATTGGAAGGTGAAAGTCAAAACAGAGAAGAGAAAGAATATGAGTGAAACTTTGTAACATTAGCGTCAGGAGGTTCCGACCTGGATTTCTTATGGGAAGAAAACAAAACAAACCCAATTAGGTTAGATGTATTATATATTAAAAGTGGAAGCATCTATCCTAGTGACAGAGCAATTTTGGAATGAAATATGTATACTCTTGGAAAGGCATTTCAGAATATCCGACTGCACAATCTTCCATGTGCAATCACTGTTAAATTATAGTTTATAAGGGCCAATCAAATACAATCCTTTAACAGATGTAGATTCAGGTACTATGGGTCTCATGCATTCTTGTATTTTTTTATTCTTGAAAGAGAAGGCGGCGAAATAAAAATAGTTGAATGAGGTGGTGTTTTTGGACTTAGTATGGCCTGGCCTACGCAGCTCTTACGTTACTTAATATTATAAGACAGACATTACTGTAGAGAATCTTTAAATTCGACTATTTTTAAACATCAATCATTTCAACGGTCAAATGTCAACTTTGGGTAGTAAAAGTTGGACAAATACTGTTGTGGATGAGATGTAAAATTGCTATTGACTGTGTCACCATTAAAATGGATGATATTTAAGTAGAGTGTTTAAATTCAGAACTAAATCAATATATCTAGTTGTAAAGGGAAATAAACTTTCCATAGTGAGTGATTTAGACAAAAATTAATAAGATGTATACAAATAGGTATATATTAGTATAGATATCTTAAAACTATTTATTTGAAAAATGTCAGAGAGATATGTAATTGGAGCTCTTTTATTTACTGAAAAAGTTAGTTTATTTTACTTTAGATCTAGTTATTCAGGATTTGCATAGCAGAAATATTGTTGCAATTGTGGAGGTAGATGATTTGTCATGGTTATACACCTTCTCACATTTTACTCTTGAAGAACTTTCCTTTGACTGATGTTCACACTCAGGCATCTAGTGTGGACGCTTTTGAGGAGATAGAGTCTAGTCATTTGAATTTTGTGTAATAACCACCCTGATTACTACTAAATTTATTATTTTACACTTCAAGTACTACTTAATCGACCAAGCATCTTCTATCTGATTTAGAAGTGTCAACTTCATAGACTTACCATCCATAGCCATGGAAACAACTCTGTGCCATGACTCATATACTTGCACTAGAATATGGCAAACTCCCAATGTCAGGATCATCCCTAGACCCAAATCTAAACCTTAAGGGTTCATTTATAATGGCCATGCCTATGTATTCCTTCCTAGGAATCAAAGGCTCCATAGTTCATACACCAATAATAGAGAGGCTTCATCCTCTCCTTTGATATGAGATCTCCGATCTCACTTTTAAATCATAGCTTCTAAGTGAATCTTATGATTCCAATTCAATCCATACACAATAGTAGCATAGAAAATGTATTCCAATCAAATGTTAGTTTGATGCCAACATCAGTGTACGAACACACAAAAAACCACACAATAACCAACTCATAGAAACATCACTTGTTCACACATAGTGATTAGCTCAAGCATACATCACATATACACATTGGGACTAACTCACGCACGCATCACAAATACACAGTGGGACTGGCTCGTGCATACAACACATATACACAAAGTGAATATCCCGTGCACATGTCACATATACATATTGTGACTAGCTCAGACACACATCACAAGCACACATACTAACCAACTAGCAAAAGAAATGGTTGCAACCTTATTGTAAACATCTTCCCCTTTACCTAGTTTACTAACACATAAGCCTTCAAGGACATCCCAGCCATAAAAAAGAATGTCAGTGCATCTCATGCTACACCATGGGTCCCATCTTTTTTCTCAATTCACTACCAACTATGATGATAGGCAAGCGTCCCATACCACTTGTGGTCTTCATAGGATAAGGTTTAAGTGTTACAATATATAACACATGAGGCCATTATTAATAATATTTTCATAGCCAACCAAGCATTTGATTCATCTTACAACTGGATAAACATAATCATAATATCTTATGGTTTTACCTCAACTAAGGCCAATGCATGTTATTAATCACTTGGACTAATTTAACAACTGAAACAGGTTGAGAACCATACCTTAGGAAGAAACAAAATAGGAAGCACACACAATCATTCTGATACCCCAATGCCAATACTAAACTCCTAAGATGGGTAGATACTGGCATCCACTAGTGAAAGTTTAACTAATCCTAGCATTTGTTACCTTAATGGCACTAGTGAAAGCCTAACTAAACCCTAAGAAATTAGGTAGTTCATGGCATCTATCACCTTCATCATGTTGGTGAAAGCCTACTAACCGTATGAAATCAAGTAGCTCCTAGAATCTATTACTTGCATGCTACAAGTGATTTCAACTTGCTAACCCCTATAATATGGCTGAATACTTCTTCAGGTAGAGCATGCTCCCTAACTCCTATCAAGATGGAGTAGCGATAACCTTATCAGTAAGTGGGTTATAGGTTTTTCAAATTCAGTGATCACCTCAAGGTGAGTGCGACAAGCTATGTTAAGAGAAATAATTATTCTCTACCTATGCCCTTGTAGAGTTCCTTACTCTTGACCCTAGTTATGATTCCAAGAAGTCAACTCTTGTATTGATCTTAGTTCAACATTCTGACATTTAAAAGGTATAAGAACATTGATCTAAAACATATTTTCCTAAGGGTTTACACCTTAGACTAGTTAATCCAATTATATTTACCACACAAGGATCCATAAACCTATATATACGATCTTATAAGTCTTGGGATCAAAATTACCAATATGCAAGTAACACATTGTACCCACTCGGGCTTGTTCACATATACATAACAAAAATAACTCATAGAGTAATCTAAAAGGCCATTCACATCATTCCATTGTTACTTGAAAACATAGTATAAATAAAATTAGACAAAAATTCAAATCCACAGTAGTAATTGTTGTCGATGAGGATTAAACCCTTATGCAAAGTTGTGAAACTCTACAATCCTTCGAAACATGGGGACAAACTCAGGTTGTGGGTGACCTATATTGAGTTTGAACCTCCAAATTATGGGTTGGTTCACTTAAAATATTCAATTTAAATCTATGAATTTAGTTTGGAAAAGGGTAAAAAAGATTTTCTAAAGATAATAAAAATTGTAAAAATTGGTGATGCACCTATTTTTGATGGGAAACTTGCAAATCCGATTCACAATAGACTTCAGAAATCTTACCTACAGAATCCACTTTTGACATAATAATCACATAAATGTTTCTAAGGAAGGCTGGAAAAACTATCTTTATGAAGGAACAAGATTCTTTACAACATGAAAGAAAGGATTTCAATAACACAACCTAAGACCTATGATATCACTATGCTTAACACTTGCAAGTAAGAATGAGACAATAATTTTAAAGGTTTTGATATTAAAACATATTAAAATTTTGTCAAATCATCCATACAAGTAGCATTAATGGAAAGGCAAACACTTGATTTCAATGAAAAATAAAGGAAAATATTGCGAGAGAGACAAAAATGGAACCTGTAACCTACTGTAATCTCTATAAAATCTATAATCAATGAGTTACAAAACTTCTTTCTCTCTCAAAGTGTAAAGAGCAAAAAGGCAAGAACTCTAAAAATGAGTTACAAATTTTCTTGTCTTCCAATGTGTAAAAGAGAAAAGAATGCAAGAACTAGCAAAAACTAAGTTTTGCTTTACAATATATAGTTTGCTCTCTCCAAGAGGCATGAAAAATAGAACTGCAACTAACTGCCTCTCTAAAAATAATCTCTCCAAAGTGATCCACAAGCAAACCAAGAAATCCCTAAAAATAAGGGTCCAAACTGTCACAAATTGGGCAAAAATAGCTCCAAGTTGCTCCTCTCCATGTGTTTGACCAAAAAGTTGACCAAAACTCCTCAAATCATGCAAAAAGTCTCTAAATGACCTCAATTAACTCAACTCATTTATTTTGCATGATTTTGCATTACAAAATAAATGTGAGTAAATCATAAAGTAATTAAGTGATAATTACTTTACTATTAGTTACATTTTGCATTAATCTTATGATTTTACAACTTGTGAAAAATAATAAAATAATTTGTAGAATATTACTTTAGTATTCACTTACACTGATTTAGTTGTAAAAACATGCATGATGGATGAAAGAGAAAATAAAAACCTTATCTCTCCAATTACACTTGCCTAATTTGCATGATTTGATGCAAAATAGGACTTAAAAGAAAACAAAATTCCTTGTCTCCATGCAAGAAAAATCTCCTAGTTGCATGATACATGCACTAAGGCAAAAAATAATATACCCTGCCTTATGTCTTCATTGCCTTGCAAAAATACCACTTGTGTTTCTATACAAACACCATCATGCCAAAAATAACCTTATCACAATGCCCTCTTGCATGCATTACATTGTCCTTATGCACATTGCAAATGATTTTACTTGTTTTCACATGTTTTGCCACCTTGCAAAAATACCTTATCCATTTCATGCAAATATTTCATCTTTGCACTCAATGTATTAAGAAATGCATAAGTCATGTTAAACCCTTGACTCTATTCGGCCACCTTACTAATCACCATGCACTATGGAAAAGAATCTTCAACTTTTGAATGTTTGCAAAAAGGCAAAAGGTATAAATTTTGACCTTGCATGAATTTGAGGCATCTTGACTACACCATTAGTCGACTACAAAAAATGATTGAAAGTTTATAAGGCATAAGCCTTGTCTTCTTATGATGTCGACCACCTTTGACTTTAACAAATAAAATCAAATAGTATTATGTGTTGTCAGTGTTGTCGGCCCCTCCAAGTAAACATCACTAGGTATCTTCAATTTTCAAGTCCTGACCACAGTTTATTCAAATAAGGTAATGATTTCTTTTTGTGAAGTCAAAAAATAAAAGAAACCTTGAACACTCATCGAACAAAAGCAAAAGAAAATCCTAAAGAATACTTCATTTTGCATTTGGCATTCTCTTTTGTTTTGGCTCTGCAACTTTTCACCATGGCCGACCTAGGGTTTGAGACTTTGGTTTTTCCTTCATTTTCTTGGCTTCAGTTGGTCGAAACTTTGGCTTTTCTATGCAAAAGAAGGTAGGAAAATGGTGAGCAAGGTATTTTGAGGCCTCTCTAGCATTTTCTTTACTTCTTTCTGTAGCTTCTCATATTTCAATGGCTACAGCCATGATCCTGTGTACTTCTTGCAACTTTTTAATAATCTTTCCCTTTGTTCTATGAATCTTTCCTGCAATCTGGAAACTTGTATACTGAGGGTTTGATACCAAAATGTGGTCGTGACTGGCTATCTCCTTTCTTCTGCAACAACTAAAGGTGAGCTTCTTTCCTGGCAAAATTTATGTGTATGACTTCTTTTTCACTGTGACAGAAAAAATGATAAGGGTTCTCTGCAGAATGAAGTGGGTATCACATTTTCTTTAAAAATATGAACCCACAGTTCTAGCCATAGCTGTGCATAGTTTTTTTTTACTGTAAGATGTAAAAATGACAAGGGTTTGTTCTTTCTGCACATACAAATCCTTCATTTGTTATGGCTATGCTCCATCTTCAGGCACAATTTGTATCTGCTTCTGTCTCTTAACTTGCAATGCTTTTGATGTATTCTCCTCCATTTCATTGTGACTGTCATAGTCAGATGATGTATTTATCTTATCTGTCTTCAACTGTAGCTCCAAGGCATCATATGATAACAAGATTTTGACACTCAAAAAAAATATGATTGTTGTTCTTTTATCTCCACCTGTAACTTAAAATTTTGGTACTCCTGTAGCATACATTCTGTCAAAAACTCCTATCAACTGTTCATTCTCACTTGTCTTGCTCAAAGAACTTAATTAGCACATTCTCTTGTATCATTATCTGATATTGTTGAGGCAGTTTGCTTTTAACATTTATGATTCAAAAGTGACATCAGCTCTTATGTTGAAGTGCCCCTGTCACTAAGGACCTGAACCTTGACATGATGAAAGATGTTTTAATATTCTGAAGCTTTATATGAATGTCATATGTTCTCTTTAAGCTATCTCTTGTATGCTATCACTTAATTCATACTAAAAAGCATGTCTTATCAAGCATTTGTTGTTTTGATACCTCTATTTGGCATTGTTCATCTTAATATATGTCCTGAAAAGGGGATCATAGCAGCAATACTATCATGAACATGTCTTAATGTCAGTTTATAATCTTCTGATATGTAAACCTGTACTTCAATTGGGTCTACTCAATGATTACCTATGACAGTTTTGTCCTCTATTTCAACTGATTCTTTACTTAACACAAGTCTGTCCTCGTAATGTTGTTATCTGATTTACTTATGCCAATCATGACAAAGGTCCATTACTCTGATTCTTCATTACATTTTGTATGTTCAATGACCTCTTAATGTCTGATCTTACAATGCTTGACCTATTTGGATGACTGTAACATGAAATATGACAGCAATAAGGCATTCCAATGATAGTAGAAATAAAGAAAAGTACCTTTTCATAGCTGCATTTCTAAATTCTGCATATTGGCGAGTTGATTCTGAAACACCGATCTCTTTATGATCTGTAATGAGGCAAATTGAATATGTCTGATCTGATTCAATCAATCTACTATCAAAGTGAACATAGTTTATAGGAGCAACTACTCCTTTTCATGATGACACACTCTTCTATAAGTTGATTTTATGATGCATGATATATCTTAAATGATGTATCCTATCTTTCTTTCTAATATCCTTTTTAAATGAATAGAAAAGGGAAACATGTTGGGCTCAACTCTTGTGGGAGCCACATTTTCTCCACATGTTTTAATGTCTTCAAATCAGCAACATTACTTTTCCTATACCTGCACAATGAACAAACAAGTTAGCATAAAAACATACCTTATGGAGTTGATTGATCTTCCTCATGATGTTATGATTTATGGCACATGTCTGATTTGATTCTTTCATATGAAATGTATGATGTTTGCAAATTGATATGTCTGTTTGATAAAAGCATATGAAAGTCTTAAATATCTGGAGCTCTTACAGGACTTTCCCCAAATTTTTGCAGGTTCACTTGATGTGACTAGAGTTGAAGATGAAGATATGAAGATCAGCCATCAACAAAGGACATCAACTTTGCTTTCAGGCAATGATGGATATTTAATATTCTCGTGTGTTCTTTCTATTTCCTTTTATCATCAGACTATAGCTTGCATATGTCTGCATTGCTCAGTTTAGTCACTCCCACGGCTTGTGTGGGACACATTTAAACACTTATTTTAAATATGATCAGTTAATTTACCTTATGCATATGATTTATGTTGTCTGATTTGATCAATGCATAGGATAGAATAACTGAAACTGAATGTATGTTCCAAATATGATATGAAATGATAGTTCAAATGAATACCTTTCTTTCTTCTTTCAATTATGATCATTTGAATAATCAAATTGTCTTATAACTCTGAAAGATAAAAATAGTTTAGATCAACTCTCTCTCATTGACTATTTGATTTCTTGACATTAAGATTCACTTGTCATGATGGTTTGACAATCTTGATTCGACTGTTGGATTATCATGACAATTGATCTTTGTTTTCCTCTTGTCAAGACATCAAATATTCACTGATTACAATAACTTAAAAATTTTCTTTTACTCCTTCTGAAACATCTGCAAATTAGGTCCAACTAAATTTAGTGTGAACAGAAATTTTGTAACAGTATATTATACAACATTCTACTTCTGAGTCCATAACATTTACATATTACCATACGTAAATCTTAACATACAATTACCCACCAAATAGATATAAAGATAAACACCATACCATATTTGGTAATACTTATTGTTACTTTCCCACATTCGACAAAGATGATCATAAGGAATTTCATCATAATTCAACATAAATCATAATTCATCATATAGTTAGAAAATTCGAAAGGCACTCTTATACCTCAACATTAGAGACAAACCATGATGATAGTGACTTTAAAATTTCATTCAAGATTGGAGCAGATTGTAGAAGCCAAATGCCACAATCCTCAGAGTAGATAAACTTGGTGATGATGGAGTGCCTTTTATCAGTTTAGGAACACCCCAAAACTTGGAGCTATTCCCTAAACCCCTCCCCTATGGACTTAGGTCACAAGGGCATCCTTTGCCCAAGGACTACCTACATACTCTATTCAAAATAAGATCAAAGTCCCATGTAGTTCTCCTCACTTAATCTCTCAAGGGTTATAAACATAGGTTCCTATCCTCAGGGTTTCATTGTCATCCCAATTTCATACCAACACTTACTAATATTCCCATAATGAAATCTATAGACAGAAATGTGCATAACAACATAATCAATATAAAATAAATCTAGTCATAACAAAGAACATGACATTAGCAAACATAATATCTTCACAATGCAACAATTATGTAATATGTAGGGAAATCCAACTAGGTTCACAATTTAGAATTGTAATACTTGATAAGTTATTGAGACCAAACATACAAGTAACCCATAAAAACTCATGTCAAACTAATGAATTAAACCTCAACTAGAGACAATGGTTCTAATTATTCATAATAATTATTATCAGACAACAATTAATAGGTCATGTATATAATAGTCAGCATTCATAGAAATCAAACAATGTTTCTACTATAATCTAGTAGATTGGTTATAACTAACCTTAACAAATGGCCATCCATTAATAGTATGCATTCATGTGACAAAAACATCTAATATCTCCCATAGAGTCAATATGTAGGCACATCCTACTACTGCTAGCATAGAGTTCTATTTAGGTTCAAAACATTATCAAGACACTATTGACCATTTTCTCAACAATTTTCTACCCAAGACTAAGGATATTAAAAGTCACAAAGACCATATAAGTTTCCCAACAAAAATAGAGGTTAACACACTTCACTTAAAACAAGGCCACCATATACATATCTAGTTATTATACTATAAATTATATACCAAAAAAATGATAATCCATAGGTTTTAACAAGTCATGGACAACAACCCATATTAACTTAACCTTCATCTAGAAATCAAACATAACCACATAAAAGAGTTTCTATGAATATATTATATAGTACCCATCAAGGTTAGCTCGAACATCTTGTCAACTAATCAATAGAGTAACTCACTATTATGTTAATATCACCAAACAATGTATGTCGATAATGTTTGTATCACCATACCATGCAAGATGGTATTAACTCATTACCCTAAATTTCCAATGGCCTATAGCCATAATTTTTGACTTATTTATGCCAATTTGTAATAACATCCTTAATCATAGTACGCTGGAACTTTATAGTATGCTTCAAAAGAAATGAATTAGCATGAAATATTAATCATGTCATATGGTGGTCCTACTTAGCCTAGCCATAATTGTATGATGTCATCCCAATTAATTTCAAGAAGTCTACCTCACATCATAGCCATATAAGGAATGATATTAATTTACGGTATCATACACTAATTTTTCTAAGTCATCATTACAGTATTTCTCTAATTTTATATAAAATTCATTCAAGAATCTTATCCATACTTAAGTCTAATCATGGGAAAATATCCAAGTTTATATTTCCAAAAATCTCACCCTACAATAAAGTTTTGGATCACATGCCACCATAATGAAAATAAAGTAAACTTATCCCAACACTTCCAATAGAAAAATCTGTTTACGTATACATAATACAAATAAAAAGGCTTGCACAATATGTAAATTGTTTACCAAAAATCCTCCAAGAGTGTAGATGGATGCACATAAGCATGAATCATTCTAGATTAACTATCTCCTACTATGGAAATGTATAATTTAGAATTAAACACAATTGTAGCAGGGTAATGTAAAGGAGTATAATTAGCTCTAGGATTGGTATTGGAGATATTTCTGATGTAGTCATTGAAATCTACCTTCCTTTACATAATATGCCCCTTTTTGAGCTACAATATTTTCCTCCATCTTCCTTTGCACTAGCCACTTCCTCTTACTCACCTATATGGGTTTATCCCAAATTTGGGCAACATGGAAGTTACTAGCTCAAAAGATCTTTTATCTCTTACCCATGTACATAACACTAACCTAGCCACTATATGGAAATAAGTCAAAATAACATCCCTTGAAAATAAATATGACTACTTCAATCTCCCTTTCATCTCTCTTGGATATACTATTTCTCATTGCCTCTTCCACATGCATCTATGCTACACCCTTCTCTCTCTCTCTCAATGCACATATTACACTCACACTCAATTAAACTTGGTAGCTTCCATCATCCAGCGTGAAAATATATTTTCTTGAGTGTCCATTCCTCTATGTTGTGATCCCTCTCTCTTCTTCACTCTATGCACCATGTGCTCTTCCTTGGAATTTCTTCCTAACCAAACCTTGTGCACCTTCCATAGTCCCACACAGGTGCACACAACAATGAGAGAGCTAAAGGTGAACATTTCAATCAAGTTCTCTCTACTCCCCAATGAAAATCCTCTATTATTTATGTGTTGGTGGATATGATCCATACCTTCATCCACAACTCCCCAAAAACTTCTGCACTTATCCCATTTAATTCCCACAATAATAGGGTCATGTCATATTAAATAGATCTACAAGCCCTCTTCCTTGTCCATATGGCCCATGCCTCATAAATTTGCCTTGTCATCCCCATTTTTATTTGAAATATCTTTTTAATTTACTTTTTTCTTATTTATACTTTCCGACACAAGTCATCTCAACTTATTAAGATATTGCATTCATTAATTTTTTTTCTAATAGCTATACTCAAACTATTTAATGTTCTACTCTTATCATGTTTCAACCTCCTATCCAGGCCTTAATTTATGGCTTTTGCATGCAAATTTCTTTAAAAATTTGGGTTACTAGTCAAGTTATTTACTTTTGAACCCATTATATTCACCTCTCAATTGGGTTCATTTTCCCTTATTTGACCAATTTGGAACAATTTTATAAGATTTAAAGGATGTATATTGATAATAAATTCTTGAATATGCATTTTTTCTCAATGCAATCCTCTATTTTTCAATTCATACATTGATTTTTCATAAGATAAGTCAATATTTGTGCCACTAGGTACACACACTTACTTATTAATCCTTACAATGTACCAAAGTACCATGCATCAAAGACCACTCTTCACAGTTAAGTACATCTCATATATTTGAATTACTTTCATCAACTTCCACTTAAGTCCCATGGCTATAGTCAACTCACTGGCTACATGGGTTTACAACACATATCACCAATGTCCCATTAACTTATCATTAGCAAAATTTCAATTCAATCAAGTATTTTCAGTCATCAAAGAATACAAACACAAGTCTCTATGTTCTTTACAAGTTATTATTTAATTGGAATCATACCATATGCAATCTCATTTGCAAACCCATGGGATATTAATTTACATATGGCATGTATACAAGTTGATGCATAACAATCTCCATCTACCTATATTACTTCAATATGTATCTTCATACAAATAGGTATTAGAATATAACATAATTTTATCATAATCGATAAACATTCTTTCTCAATGTAGCTTTGACCTATATATCGGATCTATACATTGCATAGCTCATTCAAGCTTGTGGCTACGTTAGCAAGTATTACAGTAGTTACAAGATACCCATATGAGTGTACTACCAATTCTATCCTTCACACATATTAAACCATTCAGCATATACATATTCAATTTCTCAGCATTTTAGGTTCATATCCATTCATATTATACATAATGAGGATTCTTGATACTATGAAATATGCAATGAAAGTCACCACATCAAAATGTGCAAATTCAAATCCAACAATTGAGGCTATAGGATACAGTAATCATTAGATACCATAACTTTCTGTTGTGCACTCTGATATTCCTTTACAATTCTAATATCCAAATTTCCTTTCACACCAAGTTAAGTATTATCGGTTAGCGAAGGCCAACCATTCTTATAAGCTTAAAATTCTACTTAAGAAATTCAATGCCAACATATTTGAAGATGAGAAATGCTAAAAGGCATAAAACAACATAAAAATGAAAGTAAAACACTAAAATTATACCTTCAACCTTGAAGCCTCCTCACTCCT
The DNA here is from genome assembly GCA_027924645.1 of Cunninghamia lanceolata. Lineage (NCBI taxonomy): Eukaryota > Viridiplantae > Streptophyta > Pinopsida > Cupressales > Cupressaceae > Cunninghamia > Cunninghamia lanceolata. The sequence goes on along the minus strand of BSBN01000635.1, from coordinate 11,335,668 downwards.
TGATAAGGTGGAAGGAGAAGCACCCAATTCTCCTTAGCTTTACCCAACTAGCCTATTCAAATGTGGATTGCTCTCAAGTGCAACACAAACTGGGCACAACCTAGCTATGAAAATGAGGATTTTAGAGGAATTTTGGCATGATAAACTTGTTCTAAACTTGGATATGAAAATGGCTTGTGGAGGCTTGTATTTATAGGCAAATTTGGGGGGAGATTGATACAACGGTAGAGATTAAAAGTTGAGATCAATGGTGGAGGATGAAATATGAGATCAAAGGTTAAGATCTCATCAACAACAATGGAGGGCTAGGAAAAAATAATGAATTTAAAATTCATTTTTGGGGAAGGCTTTGCATTAAATGTGATGAGGACACATGAGGAAATAAAAAATTATTTCCTTGGGAGGATGTGGAATTTTTACTTCCATTTTATGTGGAATGGTGAAGGTCATGTGACACTTAAGCATTTTTGGAACTCATATGTGTGAGCTCATGACATGGAGAAGAGTTTAGCATGGAAATAGAAAGGTGAGGTGGAAGGGTCATGTGACCCATGGGATTATTTTGGAATTTTTAATTTGTGGGTTGTGGGAGAATGAGTTAATGATGCTTTGACCAAGTTAATCAGAGTGATTAACTTAATTAATATGGCTGGAAAAAAATAGTGAATGGATTAAACATGGTTTAGGATTAATTAAATAATGATTTATTTAATTAATCCAGGTCTAGGGGCTAGGTAGGGTAGGGTAGCTAATTAAATATTAGCTATTTAATCAACTAGGCTAGGTGTAGGTTGATTAGTATGGTAAATTAATTAGATTAGTGTGATTTACCTAATTAATCAGGTTTAAGGAAGTGGACAAATTAATCAAATAAATACTGATCATATTTATTTAATTAATTGGGATGATGTTAGTAAGGTATGATGCTGAATTAATTTAATTAATTCAGTTTTAAGGGTAAAGTGATGAAGAATGTATGGATGATTAAGGGGTATGTTAGGCTAATTAATTAAATAAAAATTTAATTAATTAATCAGATGGGAAATTAGTGGTGTGGATGATGTCGAAGGATGGTCAAAGGGTTGAGACATTTTTAGGTGTCTACATTTGCCCCTCTTTGACATGGCATCGTGACCTAATAGGGAGATGGCGTCAAGTCAAAGAATTTTAACCCAACTGCTGGGAAGGAGTGAAATGGATGAGGGATGCCCCCTCGAGAGGTCAAGTGAGAAAATTAATTTTTTTTCGGGTGAACTCTTGAAAGGACAAAATAGTGGTGAAAAACAGATAGAGGACGGAAAATTAGGTTCATAGGAAGAAAAATAGATGAAAAAGGTTACATTTTGTGACCTGGGGAGAGAAAAAGGTGCGTCGGGGTATGGCATGGCAGCTATATATAGCTAGTGTGGGCCCAAAGTGCCACATTTACACACTCTAAGCTTATTGGTTGAGAGAAGAGGAGATGGAGACATGGTGCAACCTACGTTCCTACGATTTCGACACCGATCCGAGAGGGTGCATGACTATGGCAGATCGACAAAGGTAGACCCACAGGTATGTTGGTCAACCTAGCTTCATGATTTTGGGTTTCAGGTAGTTTACGAGCTCAGGAAATGGGCAGTTAGGTAGAATGGCGCCATCACGCAGAAAAAGACTTGAATCTACACAAAAAGATTCAAAAACTTGCACAAATGGTGTCACAAATGTTTTAGAGAGTTTTAAAAACTTGTTTAAGACCCAAGCATGTCAGATTGCGAGAGAAAACGGGTTAGTTTAGGAGGGATAAATAAAAAACCATGTAATTTTAAATCCCTGACACATTTTATACAAGTTTCGACATTAGGACCTCCTGTTTCTGCTACACCCTATTAAAAAATAGAGAGATGAAGGCTAGAAATAGTGACAAACAAGAAGAATATGCAATAAAAAGAAAAATCTAGTCAAGAAACATTAGTAATGTCACCCGAGCATGGCACTAAAACAATCTGTTATGGCACTACTATAGATAGTTATGGTGCTATACAGGAAGACTATGGCACTGAACCACGGGCGTGTGGCGCTAAAAGACCCTGTTTGTCAAGAACCTTCACAAACACTCAAAAATAAAGTTAGATTTGGACCATGGGGTCCCACTGGGCGTGCCAAATGAAGATGAGAAATGCTAAAAGGCATAAAACAACATGAAAATGAAAGTAAAAGACTAAAATTATACCTTCAACCTTGAAACCTCATCACTCCTTGATAAGGTGGAAGGAGAAGCACCCAATTCTCCTTAGCTTTACCCAACTAGCCTATTCAAATGTGGATTGCTCTCAACTGCAACACAAAATGGGCATCACCTAGCTATGAAAATGAGGATTTTAGAGGGATTTGGCATGATAAACTTGCTTTAAACTTGGATGTGAAAATGGCTTGTAGAGGCTTCTATTTATAGGCAAATTTGGGGGGAGATTGATCCAATGGTGGAGATTAAAAGTTGAGATCAATGGTGGAGGATGAAAGATGAGATCAAGGGTTAAGATCTCATCAACAACAATGGAGGGCTAGGAATAAAAATGAATTTAAAATTCATTTTTGGGGAAGGCTTTGCATTAAATGTGATGAGGACACGCGAGGAAATAAAAACTTATTTCCTTGAGAGGATGTGGAATTTTTAATTCTATTTTATGTGAAATGGTGAAGGTCATGTGACACTTAAGCATTTTTGGAGCTCACATGTGTGAGCTCATAGCATGGAGAAGAGTTTAGCATGGAAATAAAAAGGTGAGGTGGAAGGGTCATGTGACCCATGGGATTATTTTAGAATTTTTAATTTGTGGGTTGTGGGAGAATGACTTAATGATGCTTTGATGCAGGGGCATCATTGTGTTTTTCCCACCAAATCATTTATTTTGGTTAATAGTTGTTCTAAGTTTGTTTGGTCTGCTATTTGTTCTCAAACTAAGGCAGTTCGTTGAGGAGGAAGTTAGATCCCAGTTCATTATTTTCCAGTTGGTTCCTGTCACTGGAAAAATTAGTTGTTTCTTGCACTGGTATGGAAGTTAATTCCATTTTTCATAACAGTTAGAAATGGACACATCAAGAGGGGTGAGATGAACATTGTTGAATCTTGTAGGGAACGAACAGTGATAGGAGGGAGATTGACGTCTCCAGGGGAATGAAAGAAAGTTAAAAAGTCTTCAGATGTAGAGAGAGAACAAGAGGAATGATAGGGGGAGGAAGACCACGTCTGGGTAGGAGAGAGTAACCAATGAAAAGAAGAAGTTTTGATTGTTACAGAGGTTTTGACTACGTAAACCTAGCAATGTCATTGTAAGTCATACTATTATTTCTTAGTCTCAGTCGATCTAATCTTTGTCAGAGAAGAAATTTGATAAATCAAGTTCTTAATCGAATTCATTATATGTTAATTTTGTTCTGTCACATTTTGTGGAATGAAGGAAACTATTTAAACTTCATGTCACCGGACCAAAGTGTCCATTTAATCAATTGTATAATTATGTAGTTTTGAGATTGTTGTTTCTATTATCCTCTATTTTTGAGGAAGAGTTGCTGGTTCATTTGCAACTAGATTGTGGTTTCATCAAATTGGTATCAGAGCCTAAAGATTTGGATTTTGTGGAGTGGGAAGAATGCCACCAAGAATGATGAGAGGAAGAGGTGTTTGAGGTAGAGGCCGAAGAGGCCATGATAAAGGAATTTTTGATATGTTGCAGAACTTGGCAGTGAGAATGGAAGCATTAGAGAGAGCACAATGGAGAGGAGCAGCAGTGGATGATATCAGTGAAGTGGCTGAGGAAGAGCAGTTACGAGATGGTGAAGAAAACCAGGAAGAACAAGAGAGATTTGAAGAAAAATTGTTGAGGACAGTGATGAGTGTGGGTGCCAAACCCAAGATTGAAGTTCCTACGTATTCTAGAAGTCTAAATGGTGAAGAACTCATTGATTAGATCAATGATTTAGACAAGTATTTTGAATATGAAGGAGTTGCTAAAGAAAAAAAGAGTGAAGTTTGCATGTACAAGGCTCAAGGGCCACACTGCTATGTGGTGGGACTATGTCCAATATGAGAGACAGAAGAAGAAAAAGGAAAAGATTACTTCATGGGATCGAATGGTTGTGAAGTTAAAGGCCAAGTTCCTTCTGGGACATTACCAAACTAATCTCTTCAAAAGATTGCAAAATCTTAAGCAAAAGGACATGACGGTGAAGGAATATACGAAGGATTTTTACAAGTTGATGATTTGATTGAGCCATAGTGAGGATAATCTTGAGAAGGTAGCAAGATATTTGAATAGTTTGAAATATAGTTTGCAAGATGAGTTGAGTCTAGTATCCCCTAGAACTCTTGAGGAGGCATATCAGTTTGCCATCAAGGCAAAAGAGAAGCTTATGAGAAGACAAAATCAGCAAAGAAGAGGAGCTAGAGGGAGAGGATAACATGATGGAAGAGGACAACAACAACCCCATGAAGAAGTGGCTAAAATTTCAAGTGGGACAATCAATCAAGAAAGAGGAGGATTTCAAAATAAAGGAGATAGATCATATCGAAGAGGAGGTTTTCAAGGAAGAGGAAGACGCTTTGCCAAAAAATGTTTCAAATGTAACCAGTATGCTGGTCATAAGAGTTGGGATTGTCCTGAGTTCTCACAAGGAAGCCATACAAGGACGGAGAGAAGAAATCAGATTGTACAAGCAAATCAAGAAAGTGTTGGATCACCTACTCATCATCAAGGAGAACCTAAATCTAGAGAGTCCTTGTTGTTCAAAAGAGTGCTATTAAAGCCACCTAAGGAGAACCAAGAGCCAATGCAAAGGAGATCTTTGTTCAAGACAAAATGTAAGGCTAAAGGTAAGTGTTGCAAATTAATTATAGATTGTGGGAGTACGGATAATTTAGTAGCTATTGAAATGGTAGATAAGTTGGGTCTTCAGAGGATTAAACATCATACAATGTATAAGGTTTCTTCGCTACAGAAAGGTCATCAGTTGTTGGTCAATGAACTAGCTTTGGTAGAATTTCAAATTGGTAGTTATAAGGATAGTATTGTATGTGATATCATGCCCATGGATGTGTGTCACATGTTGCTTGGTAGACCATTGCAATTTGACAGGAAAGCCATACATGATGGAAGAAATAATACCTATACTTTTGAGAAGGATAGTATCAAACATGTCTTGTTGCCCTTGCAAGAACTAAATGAGGATAGCCATAACAGCAGTAGCAAGATAATGTTGATGGGTGACAAAGAGTTTATGCATGCTATGAAGAGGGAAGAAGATGTAGCAGCCACAAAGGAGGTACTCATCCATTTTTCTTATTTTTACAAAGATGAGACTAGTGCTTATTTACATTTAAAACAGCTAATAAAATGTGTTGAAATAAGTAAAGGTAAAGTTGGGGCAGCGAATGGTCCTTGGAAGGACATGCATGAGTGGAAGAAAATGGTACCGTTGAGTACAAGGGAGATGGTGGAAGAAGAGGACACCAAATTTGTCGCAAACAAGCGAGAAGAGGTTGTTGGGACAGCAGTAGAGTATGGTCCCATGAAGGAAACAAAAATGCAGGCTAGTTCTAAGTAGCAGTGACAAGATGAACACCTAGACAGGATGCATCATGGACATTATGAGGAAGATAACCTATTATTTCAAATTGCAGTAGTTGAGAAGGAATGGCTTGTGCTAACAGGAAGCAGAACAAATGTTGTAATAGGAGATGATGACATACCATTTAAGTTTTCCAACTCCTTTGATACAAATGAAATTGAGTCACATGATTGTGTAATGATTGAAATAGAGAGGTATGAGGAAGCCAAACAGAATAGTGCAACAATGGAGATGGAAAACATTTTAGACATTGTTGCTAATCTCTTAATTTTTGTTCTTACTAATGTTGTAGTTGCTTTTTGTTTGAGTGAAATGGGAAAAGATGTGGAAGATGATGAGATGGGGTATAAAAACAAAAATTTTAGGTGGAGGAAGACGGATCAAGGGGAGTTAATCCTCATGGTGGGTTGTAAAAGGATACATCCAATGAGTGGAAAGAGAAGGAATGGAATACTTGGGAGGAGAAGTTCGAGGCACGGTGGACATGAATCCACAAATGCCTATGAAGATACAAAGTTCCTTGCACTACGTAATGAAAGATCTATTCTGAATACATGTTGGAAGAAAAGGAAGAAGTAGGTGGATAGAGGTTGCCAGTCCCAAGCATACAGGTATGCTACAAGTTACTTACAACTTGAAAGGGTAGTCCTACTACCCAACCCCATTTGTGAGCTATGCTCACAAACATCTCCACCGAGGGAGCCTGATGCAGGGGCATCATTGTGTTTTTCCCACTAAATCATTTGTTTTAGTTAATAGTTCTTCTAAGTTTGTTTGGTCCATTGTTTGTTCTCAAACTAATGCAGTTCATTGAGGAGGAAGTTAGATCCCAGTTCGTTGTTTCCCAGTTGATTCATGTCACTGGAAAAATTAGTTGTTTCCTGCACTAGTATGGAAGTTAATTCCATTTTTCATAACAATTAGAAATGGACACATCAAGAGGGGTGAGACGAACATTGTTGAATCTCATAGGGAACGAACAATGATAGGAGGGAGATCGATGTCTCCAGGGGAATGAAAAAATGTTAAAAAGTCTTTAGATGTAGAGAGAGAACGAGAGGAACGATAGGGGGAGGAAGACCACGTCCGGGCAAGAGAAAGTAACTGATGAAAAGAAGAAGTTTTGACTGTTACAGAGGTTTTGACTGCGTAAACCTGACAATGTCATTGTAAGTCATACTATTATGTCTCAGTCTCATAGTCAATGTAATCTCTGTCAGAGAAGAAATTTGATAAATTGAGTTCTGAATTGAATTCATTGTATGTTAATTTTGTTCTGTCACATTTTGTGGAATGAAGGAAACTAGTTAAACTTCCTGTCACCAGACCAAAGTGTCCATTTAATCAATTGTATAACTCTCTGTAGTTTTGAGATTGTTGTTTATATTATCCTCTATTTTTTAGGAAGAGTTGTAGGTTTGTTTGGAACCAAATTGTGGTTTCATCATGCTTTGACCAAGTTAATCAGGATGATTAACTTAATTAATATGCTTGGAAAAAATTAGTGAATGGATTAAACAGGGTTTAGGATTAATTAAATAATGATTTATTTAATTAATCTAGGTCTAGGGGCTAGGTAGGGTAGGGTAGATAATTAAATATTGGCTATTTAATCAACTAGGCTAGGTGTAGGCTGATTAGTAGGGTAGATTAATTAGATAAGTGTGATTTACCTAATTAATCAGGTTTAGGGAAGTGGACAATTTAATCAAATAAATATTTATCATATTTATTTAATTAATTGGGATGATGTTAGTAAGTTATGATGCTGAATTAATTTAGTTAATTCAGTTTTGAGGGTAAATTGATGAAGAATGTATGGATGATCCAAGGGTACGTTAGGCTAATTAATCAAATAAAAATTTAATTAATTAATCAGATGGGAAATTAGTAATTTGGATGATGTCGAAGGGTGGTGGAAGAGTTGAAACATTTTTAGGTGTCTACAATATTCATACTAAGTGACCAGTCATTTTTAGTGAGCTAGTAGTGTAAGATCATCTACTTTGTCCAGAGTCTAGTGAGATTTATAGGCCCAAAGTTTGAACCATACTATGATATGAATGTAATTTAACCACTCTAGGAATTAGAGGCTCCACAGCTCATGCACCAATAATATATATGCTTCATCCTCTCCTTTTATATGAGATATTCGATCTCACTTTTAAAATCATAGCCTTTAAGTGAATCTTATGATTCCAATTTAGTCCATACACATTAATAGGCTATTAAATGAATTCCAATCAAATGCTAGTTTGATGTCAACATTAGTGTATGAACACACACAAAACCAAACAATGACCAACTCATATAAACATCATTTGTTCACACATGGTGATTGGCTCAAGCATATATCACATATACATAGTGGGACTAACTCACACATGCATCACACATACATAGTGAGATTGGCTCATGCATAAAACACATATACACAAAGTGAGTATCTTGTGCATGTGTCACATATACACAATGTGACTAGCTTATACAAACATCACAAGTACACATACTGACCAACTAGTAAAAAGAATGGTTGCAACCTTACTGCAAGCATCTTCCATTTACTTGGTTTACTAACACATAATCCCTTAAGTACACCCCAACCAAGAAAAATAATGTTGGTGCATCGCATGCTACATTGTGTCTCCCTTCTTTTTTCTCAGTTCACTACCAACTGTGATGACAAGCAAGCATCCCATACTACTTGCAGTCATCACTAGATAAGGTGTAAGTGTAGCAACATATAACACATGAGTCCATTAAAATACTAAATTTACATACCCCACTAAGCATATGAGTCATTTTATAACTAGATAAACATAATCATGATATCTTTTGGTTTTACCTCAACTAAGACTAGTGCCTATACTATTAATCACTTGGACTAATTTAACAACTGGATCCTTAAGAAATATACCTCGAATAGAAACAACATAGGAAGCACACACAATAATTTTGATACCCCAATACCAATACTGAGCTCTTGAGATGGGTGTTTATTGGAAACCATCACTTGCATACTACTGGTGAAAGAAAAAGTAAATTTAACATCTATCACTTGTATGCCACTAGTGAAAGCCTATATAAACTGTAATAGCCTAAAATTGGCACAAGTCGAATTAAGTAAATATTCTGATATTTATCTTAATTCGTATTTTCTTCTGTCAATTAAATAAATATTCAAAGTTTATTTGATTGGTTCATTTAATCAAAATCCCTAAATTCTTCTAATGTCTCAAATCATCAATCCACCTCACAAAATCCACCTCATCTTTCCACCTCATCCCTTCCACCTCACCATGTTGCACATATAATTAAATATTCTTAATATTTAATTAGCTAATATCCTCCAAAATCCAAAATTGAATTCTTAATTCAATGTCCCCCATTACCTCCACAAATTGAATTTTTAATTCAATGTTCCCCATTATCCTCCACAAATTGAATTTTTAATTCAATGTTCTCCATTATCCTCCACTCTGAATTTTTAATTCAATTGTCATACCTCACTATCCTCCACTCTGAATTTTTAATTCATCCATTATGAATTAAAGATTCACAAATAATGAGGGCCATTGATCTCATTAGTTGATCCTCACCCTCCATTCTATTTTCAGAAAATCTATAAATAAAACCCTCTTCTAAGCCAATTGAGGGAGACTTCTGCTGGCATCCTTACTATGCCCAAATTCCTCCAAGGAATCTTCTTCTTCTTCTTCTCTTCTTCTCTTCTCCATACCGTTGTAATGCAGGAATCATATCACATAGCCATTTCCCCCTTATCATCTTGAGGAATCGAAGCAAGGAAGCAAGCTCCCTAAGGGCCAACCTTCATCAGTCAAGATCGAGAGAGAATAGGCGACCAATAGAAGCCGCAGGGTAACAAGGTTGTAAGTTTCATGCTTTAATTCATCTATTCTTGTTATTCGCACATTCTATTGTTGATTGGGTTAATTCATCTTAATTGATTCATCTCATTTTCCCATTCACATTTTGGCGCCCACCGTAGCTCCTAGTGGGGTTAGTATGCCACTAGTGAAAGCATCTATCACTTGCATGCTACTAGTGAAAGCATGCTAACCCTATAAAATCAAGTAGCTCCTAACATCTATTACCTACATGCTACTAATGAAATTTGGCTAACCTTATGATATAACTGAATACTTATTTAGGCAGAGCACACTCCCTAACTCTTGTCAAGATGAAGCAACAATAAGATTATCTATACATGGGTCATAGGTTTTTTATTTTGTTGATCATCTCAAGATGAGTGAGACAAGCTACGTTAAGAGAAATAATTATTCTCTACCTATGCCCTCATACAGTCCCTTACTCAACCCTAGTTGTGATGCCAAGAAGTCAACTCCTATATCAATCTTAATTCAGCTGTAGACACCCAAAATTGCCTCATTATCATTAGCATTCAAACATCACATTACACATCATCTGCATTTGTTTAACACACTTGTGCAATATCCCTAACACATCTATTTCTTCTATTAATTAAATAAATTTATATTTATTTAATGAATTCATTAGCTATTTCTTCTAAGTTATAATTAAACAATCTTTAATTATTTAATTATCTTCATTCTATCTATTTTTAATTAAATATATTTTATTTATTTAATTAAAAATTCCTTTCATAAACCCACTTTCCAATTAATTAAATAAATTTTATTTATTTAATTAACTTATCTTATCATTTATCTCATGATCCGACATGTGTGCCTCTTTTATTTAAAAAGATAAGTGGTACTACATCTTTTATTTAATATCTTTCACCAGTAGTACTTTTTATGTACACAAGCACACATAAGCCCTATCTTCCCTCCACTTGTCATCTTCACATCCACCTATGTCTATCCTTCAATCTTAGCCATTTACATAGCCACCGAATCTCCACTGTTGATTGATTTTGTTTGAGTTCTATATAAACACCCTCTCATTCCATACTACATCTATCCAACATTCATATAGCGTCTACATTATCATCTTGAGCATATTGAGCACTTGAGTATCCATAGCATCATGGCAGCTTTTATCTTCATAATTGTTTATTGTTGAAGAAGCAATCCACATCATAAACAAGGAATCACACAATCTAGGTGATATTGTGCTTGAATTGCATTTCTTTTGGTTTCATTTGGATTAGATTCTTTGATGATGGTAGGGTTAGGTTTTCATGGCTATGCTTGATCTTATTAACCTAATTTTTTACCTATCACATTTTTGGCATGCCCGGTGGGACTCACGTCCTTGATTAACTTTGTTGTTTGAAGTTGTTTTTATGAAGATCATATTTTTTGAGCACTTACAACAAGTTCCAGTCGCTTTTGAGCAAAAAATTGTCACTATCTGAATACACGCATTGCTTCTGAGCTGAAACCTACCGCCTTTAGCATTTTTCAGATCGCTTATAAGTGAACAGTGGTCGCTTTCTGTCTATTTTGCATCGCTTTTATGCTAACAGTGGTCGCTTTCTGTCTATTTTGCATCGCTTTTATGCTAACAGTGGTCGCTTATGCATTTATCTGAATTGCTTTTGATCTGACAGTGATCACCTTTAGCTAATTGAATCGCTTATTGCAAAACTAGGGTTTTTTGTTGTACTCTGTCTTTCTTGCAGATCCAAGCCACTTATGAGTCATAACCAATCGCTTCTTACTTTTTCTCATCGCTTGTGAGCCTTAACAATCCACATCTGGTGCTCTCCGCATCGCTTATGATTTGTAACATTTCGCCTGTGACAAAATATAGATTGTTTTTGACTGATAGTTGATCACCTTTGGTAAACTGTGTCGCTTTTAGTCTGTATCATTTGCAAAAAAAAAATTGCTACTAATTGGGTATTTGTGCAGCATCTTATCGATTGTCCAAGAAAAGGAGGTTATTAAACTACTAACATATCTGTTGCAGCTCCGATCGGTCCAAGACTTGTGGTTTTTCACTAAATTAGGAACATTTGGGCTTGGTGCTTAAAATGAATCATTGCTTGCTCCGTGCTTGATTTATCTTTTTTTGATTGCTTGCATGTGATTGATTGTAACCCAAATTTAATAACAAAAGTATCCTCTCCCCTTGCCTAGCAAATGGATCTTGGGTGTATGAGAACTTGTTATTATCTTTAGAGGGCCTGTCTTCCCGGTGTGAGAAGGGATACGACCCAAGTGGTAACGGGCTAAAGTCAAGTCCTTCCAAACCGCTATATAAGAAAAGTGTTTGTGTCGAAAGCCACAAACAACAGGTGTTGTTGTGTTATACCGACAGCCAACCTCCCCCAAAATCCTCCAAGGTGTAACCCTTGAAGGCTAAGAGAATCCATAATAGAGAGTAGCGTTGTAGCACGTATACCCACCGAATGGATGCCCTTATTATCAACTTTGTGTAGTAGCCAAAAACCTCCTATTTGTTGATGCAAAAGGTGGGACCTTTGAAGCCGCCCTGATTCACGTGGTTATTAGAAGAGATAACAGGGACAATCTGAAGGTTTGGTGAGGGACAGGGCTTTTAGGAAACCCAGATCTTAGTATGCGTGAGAAGTGTGTGTCGTGGAGAGAAGCTGGTGCTACAAAGATCCTGAAGCTATCCGCTTTGAATAAGGACGGCCAGGGGATTCAACAAATATAGTCCTATCCTAGCCTAGGTTGTACAAGTTTGTGATTATTGTGAGTGTGAATGACTGTAATTACTATTTTCTTGTCAAAAATCACAAATTAGACATATTTCCTGACAAACATAGTCACTTTTGAGCTTAAACTGTCTGCATATAGACAACCAAATCACTTTCAAACAACAGTTAGCCACTTTTTGCCTAAACAAAGTCACTTTTAAACAACAGTCAGTTGCTTTTTCCTAAATAGAGTCACTTCTAAACAACAGTCAGTTGCTTTTTGCCTAAACAGAGTCACTTCTAAACAATAGTCAGTCGCTTTCTACCTAAATCAGTTCGCCTTTAAACAACCGTCTATCGTCTCTGGCCTAACCTGCATCGCTTCCGATCAGCAATAAATCACTTTTGAGCCAATATTAATCACCTATGAAAAATTGGCTCGCCTATGGTTAACACTGTAACCTGCTGTCAGAACCTAAACCAGCTCACATTTAGGCTATTACCAGTCGCCTTTGGCCTTTTCTGAGTCACATATGAGCTATTACTTGTCGCCTATGGTCTAACACCAGCAAATCTTAGTGACTCAGCTAAATTAGCCACAAATCCAGCTTGCTTAGCTTCAGCATTAGCTTTCAGACCTGTCTCTGATCATTAGCAGATACCTGGACTTTGTCTCATGTTTTGAACTTACCAATCAATCACATTTCATGAGCTTTTCACCTTTTTAAGATCCAAAACCAGCAAACCAAACATCAAACCAATCGTTTCGATCAATCAGCAAAACATCATATCCTAGCTTTAGCTTCAACAACATCAGCAACATAGAAACCCTTAGCAAACAACTTTTCCCTTGAGTGTGTGAGCTATTCTCTAGGGAAAACCAACCAACAATAAATCAACAAAGCAAACTGTTGGGTGAATATTTTGTCGTTTAGCTAACTAATGACAAAATGGTTATATCGCCACAGCTATGATGAGACTGAGTCTCTCCTCTTAGCAAGGGGAGGTTCCCTCTAAATAATGAGCTCTTTCTAACAAACAACTTTTAATATTTGAATAAACTAAAACTATTCTTGGCATGTTTTCATTGCATCCTATTCTCTTTTTTCAAAATAGATGTTTCTCTCTTGCAAAATAACAACTTCACAATAAATGATATTTGATCATTCTTGAACTGAGACAAACCATAGAAACACAAAGTCTTCTATTGTTCGGCTTATTTCTCACAAACAAACTTAATTGAATTCAATGCAGCCCAAAGTCTCCACTTTCACCCAATATGATATAACTAACTTGAACACAATGGTTTACAGCAAAAAATCTCTAAACAATTATGTTCCCACAAATAAACACAAACTCCCACAATGAGAAAAATAGCACAAAGACTATTCAACCAAAAGAAGAACACTCCTCTCAAATTTCAATAAACTCCACAATTCCAACAATGATCCAATACAATATAACACCAATGACATAAGAACACTGATATCATAAAACAATATGATTCAACTCAAAGTTTGATACTCAAATTGCCTGCTTATATTGATATTCACTTGAAAAATATGATAAACATAAAAAGCTCAAAGTCTTGTAATGTTTTCCAATTCGCAAAGTTTCTTTGCAATAGATAAAAAATGATATATAAAATGGGGGTCATCTCTATTTATAAGAGAAACCGAGAGCAAAAATAGGAAAATCCTAACTACTTTGACTTATTCAAACAGAAGAGTCCTATTTGACTTAAGACTTCCTTTGCCTCACATGTAATTACATTTTATAAAATTACACATGAATATGTCCATAGCAAAATTCAAATTACATATACAAGAATAAAATAAACTAAGGTGTCAGCTTCCTCCATCGTTCTTCTTTAGAAAATTCCGGTACATGACCTGTATAGCTGTCATTTCACATGCATCTGGCTTAGCTGTATTTTCTGAGATAGTGCAGGCCCGAAGAACTGCATCCTTTACTGCCTTTATTGCCTTCTCATGTTTGTCAAGATTGTCCTTCAAGTTCTCAAAAGTTGAATGTTGATCATAAAGATTGTCCATGGAAAGTACTGAGGGAACTTCATCTTCGAATTTCCTTTGAACCATCTTTTCGAAGGAGCTTATCATTTCATCTGCTGAAAGGAACTTATGATCTTCACCTGTGAGGGTGCATGGGAGTTCTTCCAACTTGTGTAGAAGCATGACATCACTGTTTTCACGAGCTTGGCATAAGTCATCAAGTAAGCCTTTTACTATATGGATATGATGAACAAGAGACTCCTTAGTCTTAAAATATGATTCCCTATTTGTGATGACCCTGATGGTAATTAGATTCTTTATCTTAATCTTTTTCATCTCTATCCACTCCTCCAAGCTCTCTTCCTGATCCTGCAGTTCTTGGGAGAGTAAGTCAACTATGTTATCAAGCTCATCTTTGGCTTTATCCATTTTTTCTTTTCTTTCTACAGTGGTCTTCAGTAGAATTGCCCTTGAGCTAGCAAATGTTCCACAATATCTCCGACCACTCTTCCTCTGGCCTGAGCTTTTTCAACCTTCTAAATCAGAGGATCTTCTACAGTCACTACCATGGGTTTTACAATTTCAGATGACTTTACTATTTTTTGAAGAACAACGGCAAGTCATTCTGCTTTAGCTTTATATTGTTCTTTCTCTTTTTTGACTTCATCATATTTTTTGAGCAAGGTGCTGGCAGTAGTTTGAAAATCTACTTTTATGCCCTCATGATTTAGCTTGCCTAACTCAAACCTTGAGACGACATAATCATTCATGTCAAAATTGTCAACAATAGCATCCTCTGGTGGCTTAGCAATCTCTACATATCTGATCCCTTTTTCATTGATAAGCCTAGAAATAGTCTTAGGCTTTTTCTTCAGAGTTTTCAACTTCAAAGGTAACAGATTCTCTATATCAATTTCATCTAGTGAAATTGCTTGCTTTTTCCTTTTTGGGGTATATGTAGACAACCAAGGAGGAAGTACAAAAGCACCCACATTAGGAGAAGAATCAATCACTTGCTTTGTTAGGTCCATGCTTATTCCTGTTATTGTAACAATGGGACTGGTAGGAGTAAAAACAATAGTAGTATCAACAACTTTTTCAGAACTATCTAGAAAATGTTCTAACACAGTTTGTTCACCTATATCAAAAGATGGAGAAGATAAACTTGGGATAGAACCGGAGGAATCAAACATAGTCCCAAAACTGGTTCTTAGAGAAGGGGGGGTGTTATCTGAGGAAACAACCAAAATAGGAGAAATGGGAATATTTGAAACTATAGGAGAAACACTAGAAATAGGAGCATAAGCTAGGGGTGTAGAAACTTGTGATTTAGTTGGAAGATCCTTCTTAGGAGATTGACGTGGATCACCAGTTTGCTACATTCTCATCTCTATCTTATTCTGTTTCATCTTCCTCATCAGATTTATCAGACACCTCTATTTGTTGGGCATCCTTAGATTTCTCAATATTTTGTTTTTCAGTTTCAACATCTTCAACCTCCATTTGCTCAACATTTGTATCTTCAGCACCTGATCTAGTGACATTAGAGGTTTCTGCAACCTCTTTCTTCTTCCCTCCCTTGGATACAAACTTAATCTTTGGCTTACGTATTTTGGAGGAAGAAGGGGTGTCACTCTTATTCTTGGTCCTATTTTCTACTTTCTTACTTATTTGCTCCTAAGTTTTAGTTTCTAACCCTGTGAGAAATTCCTTCAATCTGATCCCTTTGCTTTCCAACCATATGTTTCTGTTGGCCAGGATCAGCTGAAATCTTTTTCTTATGGAAGTTTCCTCTTTAACTGACCATTTCACCTCTAGAAGAGGTGAGACTTCAACATTCTCAGTGTTATATTTGGGGTCTAGAACCTCCCCATCATCTTCCATTCCATCTGGAATATCTGCAAGGCCCAGCTCTTCAATCTGACTCAAATGAAGTCTGCAATAGTCTAACTTCTTGATCTCATTTTGTGTCCTCAGATCAGCCCAAATATCTTCCACCATTGGCATATGGAAAGTTGACCTCCTTTTGATTTTATCTTGTACTCTCCTGAAGTCAAAACGGTCCCTTTTCTTGAAAGTTTTCATGGTGACCAACTGCAATTCAAAATAATTGTTTTTACCTTGTTAGCTGACTGAACTGAATACCTTCTAATTTCTATGGGAAACTTTATCCCTAACTTTTTTAACTCCATTTGTTTATTATGTACTACAATTAACTGCCTACATAATTCCATGAGAACAATTCGGTTACTGGGATATCGTGGAAGAATATAAGGGTAACCAGGATAATACCCTACTCTAAGATATGTGAAAGTAGGGAATTGTAAGAACAAGCAGCCAAAAGAATTCACAACTTCCCAAGCTTCATCTAAACCCTCTTTTGAACAAGTTCATTGTCCCATAAGTACATAAATACTGAAAAGAAAGCATCATTAACCCTACAGAAATGATGGATTGATCCCTTCAGAGTAATTTGAGGATAATACTCATACATAGGAACTAATCTCCTGTCACCAACCTGAGTAAGACCAGGAAAACTTCTCATGCTTGCGGCTGCATATACAAGATATGAGGTCATATAGAATTTGAATGTTGTGTTGACCTTCACCAACTGCTCATGCAAAGCATTACTAATCTGCTCTCCCCAGAATATTTTCTGTGTGCCCCGAAGAATCACCTTGATGTATGTGTACATCCATTCCTAAAATTTGGAGGAAGAAGGGAATCCTCTGATACGACTCAAAAGTGTGATCAACAAAGTCACTCCTTGGGAGATCTTTCGGCCATCTAGTCAGATTGCTTTGAGGAATTTTCAACCATTTATTGTTTATGTACCTTCTTGTGGCTTCCACATCTGTATCATAATCTCTTTGCCCTTGAGCAAAATCAATTTGTCCAATGTTTTCAATAGGTGGACACATGAAGATTTTATCAAGAAATTTTGCATCCAACCTTATGATCACATTCCCTTGGGAATCTATCACAACCCTAGTATCCCTATTGTAATGGCTAGCCACCTGAAGAACGAACTTGGGGTTGTGGACAGAAACTAGAAAAGAGGCAACCAAGTGAATGTTGTTGTCAATGATGTTTTGCATGTGTCTGGAAGGATTTGTTTGTTTAGTTCTATCCACAAATTATGTCATATCTACATGCCCTATTTCTGTATCTCTGATTTCATCAACGTTTGACTATACTGAAGTGACAGGGAAGACCCCTTGGTATTTGTACTTCATGATTTTGGCTTTGGATGGCGATGGCTCTGACATTAGCTCTGGAGAGAATTCTAGAAAAGATATCTACCACATACATTTGTTGAAACTGCAAAAGGCCATGATCTCATAGTTAGGGGAAAAATTGATAAACTGAGAAACTGCATGTCAATGATCATGATCACAAGGATGAGCTTGAAAGGGCTAAAGTGTGCACAAGTCAAAAATTTGGGCGAAAGCAGGCTAAAGGCATCATTTGCAGGAATTTCCCCAATGTTAGGAAATTTTGCAAAAATTCATGCACGGATGGTCAAAATGACCGCTCCTACATGTAAGAAGGTTGCACCTCATGTCAGGGCGGCGAAAAGACCCGCTCCTGCATGTGGGATCAAAATGAGGTTTTCATGTATGGGCAGTGAAAATTACTGCCCTTACATGTGGGAAAATTACAAGTCTTGAGGCACATGCAAAGTTGGCGAAAAGGACCATCGATGCATGTTTGAAAGACAAACTAATGTATAGTCGGTCAAATTGACCACTACTGCAGGTGTTTTTTGAAAACTCCAAGTCACATGTGTAAAAGTGGGAGTTTTGGCCACTCCTGCACATTGGGATATACATAAAGTTCATGTAAGGGTGGCAGTTTTATCCACCATTACATATGGGAAAGACCAAACATGTAAAGGATGTGAAGGCGGGGGAAAACTCTGCTACTACATGTCAAAGAAAAGAAACATGTTAAGTTTATGTGAGAGCGGCAAGAAATATTGCCATTACACATATACTCGATCCAGGAGTAAGAATGTGTATCGTTGGCGAAAAAGGTTGCCTATACACGGGAAACTTGCAAGAACCTAAGCTTAACATGATGGTAAGTAGGGCATGACGAATCCGCTGCTAATCGAACAAAGAACGGTGAAAACACACAAGCATTCTATTTAGGGTTTTAAGGATAAACTCAAACGTGCAAAATGATGATCCAAACCAAATAAAAACATTCACATAAATCCTGAACAAACATTATTACAAATAAACCCTAATAAAAAAGAAGGAAATCAACACAAATATGAAAAACGTCATCTTACCTGGAAATAGTAATGAAAAACTCTAAGCGTGAAGTCTACGCAATCCAAGAGCTCTGCAGTTTCATCGTCTTCACAAAGTGTTAAATGACTATTCTGAGAAGTTTGAGGATGAAAACTAAAAAGAATAATGACCAACATGCTTTAAGAAAGGTTAAAAACAAGGTATTAATGGCCACATGAACGCCATTAATGATACTCGTAGTTCAAGATTCAGAGAGATCGTGCTAATGAGGTGACAAAGGCCACTCATACACGTTAACCGAGTACCTTATGCAAGAGCGAAACCTAGGACCGCCTTTGCATCTTAAACTACAACAAGGAACATGCATGGTCGGCGATAAGGACCGCTCTTGCATGTTAAAAGAAAAACTTTGGTAAATTATGTAAAAGCGGCAAAAAGGGCCGTCATTACACATAAAACAACAAAACACATGTAGGAGTGGTAATTTGGACCGCTATTGCATGTGAATACAAAAACTTTTCTAACACCCCCAAAATAGTCAATAATTGATATTTTGACAAGCTTATGACCAAAACAAGTTTCACGATTTTTGAGGAATCATCTTAGGGAATGTCACAAACCATTTTAACGGTGTTAGGAGACTTCACGCGAGGCCAAGAGGACTTGTCTCGATGAGCAAACTTAGAGTGTAGTCTACGAAATAGACAAGTTTCATAGGAGTTGTCTACAAAAATGAGTGTAGCTGATTTTGAGAACAACAGCTGGCTTTAACTGGGGAACTTCCATCGATCAAACTTTGAAACGATCGAAGGGAGAAGAATCCAGTCTCTAAGTGCCTTCATCCATGCCATTGGGCCATAGAATTAAGCTACCAAACAAAAGAAAAAGACACAAAAGACTAAACAAAAAACACAAAACTATACAAATGTACAAATGAACTTATCTAATACTTCAAGGATTGAAGTGCTTCAGATGTTGTCCACTGTGAGGAAGCAAGAATGGTGTTCCATCCAGATACTCCAGTAAGAAGCTACTTTCACCACAAAGTTGATGAATAATGAATGGGCCTCTCCATAGGGAATCAAACTTCCCATGCATTCCTTTTGGTTCTCTCCTCTTGTCCCATAACAAGACTTGATCTATAATTTGAAACTCACGAGCCCTTGCTTTCTTGTCAAAGAGTTTCTTCACCTGAATTTGATGTTTAGCAATACAATTTACTACCATAGTTCGTTGTTCTTCAAGTTTAGTGAGGTACATGATTCTTTTGTCAATAGAACTTTTGAAAGTTCTATCTTCTACTGTCTTTGCCAACTTCAGTGCCGGCAACTCCAAAGTAATAGGTATCTCTGCATTTAGACCATACAGGAGCTGAAAGGGTGACATACCTATCACCCTTTTGGGGGTAATCTTGTCTACCCATAAAGCATCAAACAATGCTTTATGCCAAGTTCTCTTATTATCTTCCACTAGTTTCCTGATAATAGTAACCAGATTTTTGTTACTTGATTCTGCTTGACCATTTCCTTGCGGATAATAGTCTAAAGAGTGGGAAAGAATGATTCCATGTTCATAGAAAAAGCCAATAATCTTGTTGGAAGAGAAACAAGTAGCATTATCTGCTACAACCTTGTTTGGAACTCCAAACCAGGAAATAATATTTTCCTTAAGGAAATTACATACCACTTTAGAAGTGGCATGCTTAACTGGGATGGCCTCCACCCACTTGGTAAAATAATCAATTGCAGTGAGAACAAAGTTGTGACCCACACTTGACGATGGGTTCACAGCACAAATGAAGTCAATACCCCATTGCTGAAAAGGTTCTTCGATCACAAATCGCTTGAGAGGAAGTGCAGCCAACTTAGGCTTTCCAACCAACTGTTAACATAACTCACACCTATGTACCCAATTGTACGCATCCTAAAACAGTGTGGGCCAATAGTACCTAGCTCACAGAATCTTATGAGCCATCATAGGTGTAGAAAAATGTCCTCCACAAGCTAAATTGTGAAAAGACTCTAGAAGTCTATTTTGTTGCGTTTTATCCACACAACAGAGAAAAACTCCATCAAGGCTTCTTTTATATAAACCATTGTCCCATAGGACATAGTTAGCAGCCTTTAATTTGATAGTCCTTTTCTCCTTATAGGATAGATGAGAATGACACTCACCATAGGTAAGAAAATGAGCAATATTTGAATACCACTCATCTATAATAGTGACAAAAAGAACAGTCGGCATGTCTTCAACTTCTTCTTCTTCATCCCCTGTCTCTTTTGGTACATTATTGGCAATCAACTAACACAAACCTCTACCATGCACAAGCTTGGTAGGTTTGATATCAAGATCAAACTCTTGAATCTTAGCAATCCAATTGCCTCTTTTGGTCCCGAACTCCTATTGAGTCAGAATTGACTTTACTATTGTATCAGGCACCAACACAACAGTCTGTGAATTCAAAATATAGAACCAGAAATACTTTACCACCTTCACCATGGCATAAGCATGTTTCTCCATATTTGAATATTTCAATTCATGAGCCTTCAGAGGACAACTCATAAATAAAATGGGAGATTCCACACCTTCTTCATTCTGTTGAACAAGGATGGCTAAAAGTGTATGCTTGGAAGCATAACTGTATACTACAAAATCCTTGGTATAATCAGGACAAACAAGGACTAGAGCATGAGCTATAGCCCTCTTGATATCCTCAAATGTCGCTTTACCTTCCGCACTCCAGTGGAAAGTAGCCTTACCCTTCATCATGTTGACAATGTGGCAGGTTTTCTCCACGAATTCTGGAATGAATCTCCGCAGAAAATTTACCTTTCTGAAGAAAGAGTGAACTGTAGTCTTACTAGCAGGCAAAGTAAGACTTTGAATAGACTTGACTCTTTTTTATTCAATTTTAGTGCCTTCTCAGGACATAATATGACCGAGAAGTTTACCTTCTGTAACCCTGAAAACTGATTTCTTAGGGTTGAGAGAGATACCATTTTGTCAAATCTTTCCAGCACCTATCGCAAATGATACGCATGATAATGACGTTGTTTGGAGAAAATAGTCAAATCATCAAGATATACCATAATGAATTTCCCCATCTCATCTCTGAAGGCAAGGCCCATTGCTCTCTGGAACGTGGCGCCAGCATTGATCAAACCAAAAGGCATCTTGCAATATGAAAATGTGCCCCAAGGTGTTGTGAAAGCAATCTTGTACTGATCTGCTTCGCTGACCTCTACTTGATTATATCCCAAAAAATTGTCTAACATAGACAGCATTTCTGAACCAGTTACAGTTTGCAACACTTGGTCCATGATGGGTAGAGGGTAATTATCCTTTAGAGAAGACTGGTTGAGATTCCTGAAATCAACGCAAATACAGATTTCTCCGTTCTTCTTTCTTACAGGAACTACATTCGTAATCTAGGTAGAATGATGAATAGGAAAGATTATTCTTGCATTCAACATTTTCTAAATCTCAGAAAGAATAGTACTTGATATTTTTGGATTGTATTGCCTTTGTTTTTGCTTGTGAGGCAATGACCCAACTTTGAGAGGAATTTCATGTTGAATCTCCTTAGGCATGAAAGACTTCAGGTCATCATAAGAATACACCAAAACATCAACGTAATGGCGAAGGAGTGTAGTGAATTTGAATTTCTCGTCGGCAGTGCAACACTTCCCAATGTTGACCATTTTGGGATCTACCTTAAAACTCAAATTTACTTGTTCAAATTCCATAGATGAACTCGAATCAAGTTGTTTCTGTTGTTTAATATATCTATCATGCTTATCAAATAGCTTTTCTGGGGAAACCAAACTTTTTGGAATCTTATTCCCTTTTAGTTGAAGAAACTCTTCACTAGTTTGTGAATCTATTTCAGAAACGTATTCCCGTGGTGGAGATTCACTACCTTTAAAATACAGCTCATCAAAACTATCCGTCTTTTCTAAGAAAGCTATGATTTGATTATCACCATTGAACACCTGCCAATGGTCAGCATTATCTGGTACACTTGGTCAAAAAACCAACTCAATTGTGTACTTGTTACCTTTGAAGTCTTTATGAGGAACCATGAGGGTGGTGGAGATAGCTAATGAATCTGCACGATCATTAGACTCTCTAGACACTACGGAAATGTCGAAAGAATCAAAACCTTCAATGCAATCCCAAACACGGTTACGGTAATGCCTCAACCTTTCATTTTTGGTCTGATATAAATTTCTCACTTGGCAAACCACTAATTTGGCATCTCCTTGAGAATGAAGATTTTTAACACCTTTAGCATGAGCAGCCTCCAATCTGAGCAACAATGACTCGTATTCAGCAATGTTATTGGTATTGTCAAATTGCAGCTTGTATGAGAAAGGGAAGATATCACCTTGTGGAGATATCAAAACAACTCCAGCTCTAGAACCAGTAGAGGAACAACTTCCATCAAATTCTAAAACTTAAACATCATTTGAATTACTTACTTTGATGTTTGTGTTACTAGTAGATTCTTCATCATCAAAAAGAGAAGATTCCAGCATCACTATGCTCTCATCTAAACTTTCATCTAATTTACTAGAAATATTATCTGATTTTGCATCTGAAATGTCAGAGCTCTCATCTAATGAACTAGAAGTATCTTCAGTAGACAAGAAATAATTACCCATTCCCGAGGACTCAAACAAAATTTGGGCTTTGGGATTTGCCATTTGGGTAACAATATACTTTGCTTCTTTCTTGGGAAGCAACTTTTGCATGATGCCTTTGACAGGTATCCTTGCTTCGGACAGGTCCATGTTCAGTTCTCCACCCACATCTTTACAAAAATTATGCCTGAGCAGAATACCATAAGAGGCTGGAACATCAACCACTAGGACAGTCATCTTAATCCTCTTGTCTAGAAAGGCTGCAAATGCAAATTGGGCATCTTTGATTTGGCCCAACAATGGCACTTGCTTATTTTCCTTGGAGAAATATCTCCCAAAGGTTTTGGTTAGAGTGAGACCAAGGGTGTTTGCCACTTTGGCAGGCATAACATTATCAAAGGCCCCAGAATCTATTATGCAATTGCTCAACTTATGACCATTTACCAATAGAGAAACATAGAAAGGTTCTATTTTTCCTAGGGCAACAAGGGGAGTAGTGACAAGATTATTTTGGGTGGATTTGTTCTTTGAGGAATCATGGGCAACTTTTGGAAGGTCTTGTCCTATAGGGACAGTCTTTTTTTTACGTATTTAGCTAACCTATCAAACTGTTTGGGATTAGCTTGTAAATACTCAACCTTAAACATTTGGATTTTGGTCTTCCTAGCATGATCTATTATATCAAACAGCTGAAATGAACTAGGGACAGGGAAAGGTGATCCATCATTGTGGGTTTTATTAGGGGTAGTACTGGTCTGAGGGACAGAAGTAGAAGATACAGGATTGTTAGATGTACTTCTTTCTTATTGCTAACCGGGTCATTCGACTGAAAAGGCAACAGAGTTCCCTGTTTGGCAATTGAGATCACTGGCTAAGGTTCCTCTCTTGGCTTTCCTTTATCAACTTGTTGATTTGACTGATGCTGAGACCTAGTAAAAATAGCATATGCTCCATCATATACTTCTCCTTCTTTTTTGGCTTCATCTTAGTAATTCAGAAAGCCAATGGTAGAGTCGCCAGCTAATTCTTCTTCTCCTCCTATAAAAAGATTAGCATCATTCTCCTGGTCCAACTCAGGTTGGAAAGAATGGTCGTGTTTTGCTTCATAATAGCCAACTGCTGAGTTGACCGGCACTGCTTCAATGGCGAGCTTCCCTTGTGTGGGTGGAAGGTGATTTTGTTGCCCTTGATTTCTAGCAACATTGCCTTGATATGAATTGTTAGGAAATGTTCTCCTTGGTATATCCTGATAAGAAGGAGGGGCAGACATACCTTGTGACATTTGTCTTTTCAGAGCTAGCAATTCATTTGCTAACTTTTGCACCATAGGATCCATGGTGCTTGTGGAAGAATTATCAGTAGAAGAAGGACCTCTGTTTCTGTTAGAATCTCTTCTTATCTTACTCGCAAGGATAAGATCATCTTCAACTTTAGTAGCCAAAATTTGAGCTGCAAGAAGATCTGCGGGGCCAGCCCACCTTAGCAGAAAGCTCACCTAGGGAAGCTGAGTATTGATAAAGAAACACTTAAGATTCTCCGTTGTTGGCTGAGCGGTTGTAGGAATCCTATTTGTCAGCTTATTGAACTTAGCAATGAAATCATGCATGGGTTCATGTGGCTCTTTCTTCATCTGTGTTAGCTATGCTAACAAGGCATGTGCATCTTCCGCAGGTTTGAACCTGGCTTTGAACTTGGTCTTGAGAGTGTTCCAACTCGTTATAGTTTGAGCTTGAAGATGGTAAAACCAATCTGTAGTAGCACCTTGCAGTGTTTCCACAAAAAGTCTTACCGCTACATCTTCATGTTCCACACCTAATACACCACAAGCTATGCAGAAAGCTACAATGTGTTCATCTGGGTGGACTTTCCCATTGCCATAGAACTTAGGGAAATTCTTCCTTGAACTACGAGGTAGTTCATGCAATGGTGGGGTTAAATTCAAAGGACCAAAAGTGTTACCCCAAGGGCCTTGAGCTGCCATGGTGTGCTAATTAAAGGGTGGGATAACAAACCTCTATGGAATATGAACAAACAAAACTCTGCTAGTACTAGAACTAGAAGCTTCACCTGGTATTGGAGACCTAGCATTGGTAGGAGGAAGACTCTTGGTTCTTGAAGTCGAGGTTGTGGAGGCAAAAGACCAAAGTTATTTTGCTGCGTCAACTCAAATACAGGATAAATAATTCCTTGAGCTCTCTTGCTTCTCATATACCGTGAGTCTGCCAGAATGCAATGTACTCAACAAAATTTCAAAAACAATCTTGAAACAATGGAAAAGAACTGTAGTGCTTCAACTCAGAGCATGAGGCTTCAAGTTGCGCATTCCTTCCCCAACAGAGTTGCCAAAAAATTGTTGGGTGAATATTTTGTCATTTAGCTAACTAATGCCAAAATGGTTATATCGCCACAGCTATGATGAGACTGAGTCTCTCCTCTCAGAAAGGGGAGGTTCCCTCTAAATAATGAGCTCTTTCTAACAAACAACTTTTAATACTTGAATAAACTAAAACTATTCTTAGGGTGTTTTCATTGCATCCTATTCTGTTTTTTCAGAATAGATGTTTCTCTCTTGCAAAATAACTTCACAATAAATGATATTTGATAATTCTTGAATTGAGACAAACCATAGAAACACAAAGTATTCTATCGTTCGGCTTATTTCTCACAAACAAACTTAATTGAATTCAAATGCAGCCCAAAGTCTCCACTTTCACCCAATATGATATAACTAACTTGAATACAATGGTTTACAACACAAAATCTCTAAACAATTCCGTTCCCACAAATAAACACGAACTCCTGCAATGAGAAAAATAGCACAAAGTCTATTCAACCAAAAGAAGAACACTCCTCTCAAATTTCAATAAACTCAATGATTCCAACAATGATCCAATACAATATAACACCAATGACATAAGAACACTGATATCATAAAACAATATGATTCAACTCAAAGTTTGATACTCAAATTACCTGCTTCTATTGATATTCACTTGAAAAATATGATAAACATAAAAAGCTCAAAGTCTTGAAATGTTTTCCAATTTGGCAGAGTTTCTTTGCAATAGATAAAAAATGATATTTACAATGGGGGTCCTCTCTATTTATAAGAGAAACTGAGAGCAAAAATAGGAAAATCCTAACTACTTTGACTTATTCAAATAGAAGAGTCCTATTTGACTTAGGACTTCCTTTGCCTCACATGTAATTACATTTTAGAAAATTACACATGAATATGTCCACAACAAAATTCAAATTACATATACAAGAATAAAATAAACTAAGGTAACAACTTCCTCCATCATTCTTCTTTAGAAAATTCTGGTACATGGCCTGTATAGCTGTCATTTCACATGCATCTGGCTTAGTTGTATTTTCTGAGATAGTGCGGCCCCGAAGAACTGCATCTTTTACTGCCTTTATTGCCTTCTCATGTTTGTCAAGATTGTCCTTCAAGTTCTCAAAAGTTGAATGTTGATCATAAAGATTGTCCATGGAAAGTACTGAGGGAACTTCATCTTCGAATTTCCTTTAAACCATCTTTTTGAAGGAGCTTATCATTTCATCTACTGAAAGGAACTTATGATCTTCACCTGTGAGGGTGCATGGGAGTTCTTCCAACTTGTGTAGAAGCATGACATCATTGTCTTCACTGTTTTCACGAGATTGGCATAAGTCATCAAGTAAGCCTTTTACTATATGGATACGATGAACAAGAGACTCCTTAGTCTTAAGATACGATTCCCTAATTGTGATGACCCCGATGGTAATCAAATTCTTTATCTTAATCTTTTTCATCTCTATCCACTCCTCCAAGCTCTCTTCCTGATCCTGCAATTCTTGGGAGAGTAAGTCAACTATGTTATCAAGCTCAGCTTTGGCTTTATCCATCTTTTCTTTTCTTTCTATAGTGGTCTTCAGTAGAATTCGCCCTTGAGATAGCAAACATTCCACAATATCTCCTACCACTCTTCCTCTGGCCTGAGCTTTTTCAACCTTCTGGATCAGAGGATCTTCTACAGTCACTGCCATGGGTTCTACAATTTCAGATGACTTTAACTATTTTTTGAAGAACAGCGGCAAGTTGTTCTACTTTAGCTTTATACTGTTCTTTCTCTTTTTTGACTTCATCATATTTTTCGAGCAAGGTGCTGGCAGTAGTTTGAAAATCTACTTTTATGCCTTCATGAGCTAGCTTACCTAACTCAACCCTTGAGATGACATAATCATTCATGTCAAAATTATCAATAGTAGCATCCTCTGGTGGCTTAGCAATCTCTGCATATCTGATCCCTTTTTCATTGATAAGCCTAGAAACAGTCTTAGGCTTTTTCTTCAAAGTTTTTGACTTCAAAGATAACAGCTTCTCTATATCAATTTCATCTGGTGAAATTGCTTGCTTTTTTCTTTTTGGGGTATATGCAGACAACCAAGGAGGAAGTACAACAGCACACACATTAGGAGAAGAATCAATCACTTGCTTTGCTAGATCCATGCTTATTCTTGTTATTGTAACAATGGGACTGGTAGGAGTAAAAATAGCAGTAGTATCAACAACTTTTTCAAAACTATCTAGAAAATGTTCTAACATAGTTTGTTCACCTATATCAAAAGATGGAGAAGATAAACTTGGGATAGAAGCAGAGGAATCAAACACAGTCCCAAAACTAGTTCGTAGAGAAGGGGGAGTATTATCTGAGGAAACAACCAAAATAGGAGAAATGGGAATATTTGAAACTATAGGAGAAACACTAGAAATAGGAGCATGAGCTAGGGGTGTAGAAACTTGTGATTTAGTTAGAAGATCCTTCTTAAGAGACTGACATGGATCACCAGTTTGTTCCTGCTCTACATTCTCATCTTTATCTTGTTCTGTTTCATCTTCGTCATCAGATTTATCAGACACTTCTATTTGTTGGGCATCCTTAGATTTCTCAATATTTTGATTTTTAGTTTCAACATCTTCAACCTCCATTTGCTCAACATTTAAATCTTCAGCACCTGATTCAGTGACATTAGAGGTTTCTACAACCTCTTTCTTCTTCCCTCCCTTGGATACAAACTTAATCTTTGGCTTACGTATTTTGGAGGAAGAAGGGGTGTCACTCTTATTCTTGTCTTTTTTTCTACTTTCATACCTGTTTGCTCCTGAGTTTCAGTTTCTGACCCTATGAGAAATTCCTCAATCGGATCCCTTTGCTTTCTAACCATATGTTTGTATTGGCCAGGATCGGCTAAAATCTTTTTCTTATGGAAGTTTCCTCTTTAACTGACCATTTCACCTCTGGAAGAGGTGAGACTTCAACATTCTCAGTGTTATATTTGGGGTGTAGGACCTCCCCATCATCTTCCATTCTATCTGGAATATCTGCAAGGCCCAACTCTTCAATCTGACTCAAATGAAGTCTGCAATAGTCTAACTTCCTGATCTTATTTTGTGTCCTCAGATCAGCCAACTATCTTCCACCATTGGCATATGGAAAGTTGACTTCCTTTTGATTTTATCTTGTACTCTCTTGAAGTCAAAACGGTCCCTTTTCTTGAAAGTTTTCATGGTGACCAACTGCAGTTCAGAATCAACTATTTTTGCCTTGTTAGCTGACTGAACTGAGTACCTTCCAATTTCTATGGGAAACTTTATCCCTGACTTTTTCAGCTCCATTTGTTTATTATGTACTACAATCAGCTGCCTACATAATTCCATGAGAACAATTCAGTCATTGGGATATCGTCGAAGAATATAAGGGTAACCAGGATAATACCCTACTCTGAGATATGTGAAAGTAGGGAATTGTAAGAACAAGCAGCCAAAAGAATTCACAACTTCCCAAGCTTCATCTGAAACCCTTTTTTGAACAAGTTCATCCCATAAGCACATAAATATTGAAAAGAAAGCATCATTAACCCTACGGAAATGATGGATTGATCCCTTCAGAGTAATTTGAGGATAATACTCATACACAAGAACCAATCTCCTGTCACCAACCTGAGTAAGACCAGGAAAACTTCTCATGCTTGCAGCCGCATATACAAGATATGAGGTCATATAGAATTTGAATGTTGTGTTGACCTTCACCAACTGCTCATGCAAAGCATTACTGATATGCTCTCCCCAAAATATTTTTTGTGTGCCCCGAAGAATCACCTTGATGTATGTGTACATCCATTCCTGAAATTTGGAGGAAGAAGGGAGTCCTCTGATATGACTCAAAAGTGTGATCAAGTCACAAACTTCCTCAACAAAGTCACTCCTCGGGAGATCTTTCGACCATCAGGTCAGATTGCTTCGAGGAATTTTCAACCATTTATTTTTTATGTACCTTCTTTCAGCTTCCACATATGTATCATAATCTCTTTGCCCTTGAGCAAAATCAATTTGTCCATTGTTTTCAATAGGTGGACACATGAAGATTTTATCAAGAAATTCTGCATCCAACCTCATGATCACATTCCCTTGGGAATCTGTCACAACCCTAGTATCCCTGTTGTAATGGCTAGCCACTTGAAGAATGAACTCGGGGTTATGGGAAGAAACTAGAAAAGAGGCAACCAAGTGAATGTTGTTGTCAATGATCTTTTGCATGTGTCTGGAAGGATTTGTCTGTTTAGTTCTGTCCACAAATTCTCTCATATCTACATGCCCTATTTCTGTATCTCTGATTTCATCAACATTCGACTATACTGAAGTGACAGGGAAGACCCCTTGGTATTTGTACTTCATGATTTTGGCTTTGGATGGAGACAGCTCCGACATCAGCCCTGGAGAGAATTCTGGAAAAGATATCTACCATAGACATTTGTTGAAACTGCAAAAGGCCATGATCTCGCAGTTAGGGGAAAAATGGATAAACTAGGAAACTGCATGTCGATGATCATGATCACAAGGATGAGCTTGAAAGGGCTAAAGCGTGCGCAAGTCAAAAAGTTGGGCAAAAGTGGGCTAAAGGCATCATTTGCAGGAATTTCTCCAGTGTTAGGAAATTTTGTAGAAATTCATGCACAGGAGGTCAAAATGACCGCTCCTGCTTGTAACAAGGTTGCATCTCATGTCAGGGTAGCGAAAAGGCCTGCTCCTGCATTTGGGATCAAAATGAGGTTTTCATGTATGGGTGGTCAAAATGAACGCCCTTACATGTGGGAAAATTACAAGTCTTGAGGCACATGCAAAGTCAGTGAAAAGGACCGTCGGTGCATGTTTGAAAGATAAACTAATGTATAGTTGGTCAAATTGACCACTACTGCAAGTGTTTTTTGAAAAATCCAAGTCACATGTGTAAAAGTGGGAGTTTCGGCCGCTCCTGCACATTGGGAGATACATAAAGTTCATGTAAGGGTGGCAGTTTTATCCGCCCTTACTTATTGGAAAGACAAAACATGTAAAGGATGTGAAGGCGAGGGAAAACCCTGCTACTACATGTCAAAGAAAAGAAACATGTTAAGTTTATGTGAGAGCAGCAAGAAATACTGCCATTACACATATACTCGATCCAAGAGTAAGAACGTGTATCATTGGTGAAAAAGGCTACCTATACACATTGGGAAACTTTCAAGAAGCTAAGCTTGACATGACGGTAAGTAGGGTATGACAAATCCACTGCTAATCGAACAAAGAATGGGGAAAACACACAATCATTTTATTTAGGGTTTTAAGGATAAACTCAAATGTGTAAAATGATGATCCAAACCAAATAAAAACATTCACATAAATCCTGAACAAACATTATTACAAATAAACCCTAATAAAAAAGAAGGAAATCAACGCAAATATGAAAAACGTCATCTTACCTAGAAATAGTAATGAAAAACTATAAGCGCGAAATCTACGCAATCCAAGAGCTCCGTGGTTTGATCATCTTCACAGAGTGTTAAATGACTATTCCGAGAAGTTTGAGGATGAAAACTAAAAAGAATAATGACCAACATGCTTTAAGAAAGGTTAAAAATAAGGTATTAATGGCCACATGAATGCCATTAATGATATTCGTAGTTCAAGATTCAGAGAGATCATGCCAAGGTAGTGAAAAAGGCCGCTCATACACGTTAACTGAGTACCTTATGCAAGAGCGGAACCTAGGACCGCGTTTGCATCTTAAACTACAACAGGGAACATGCATGGTCGGTGATAAGGACCGCTCTTGCATGTTAAAAGAAAAACTTTGGTAAAATATGTAAAAGTGGCAAAAAGGGTCATCATTACACATAAAACAACAAAACACATGTAGGAGCAGTAATTTGGACCGCTATTGCATGTGAATACAAAAACTTTTCTAACACCCCCAAAATAGTCAATAATTGATATTTTGACAAGCTTATGACCAAAACAAGTTTCACGATTTTCAAGGAATCATCTTAGAGAATGTCACAAACCATTTTAACGGTGTTAGGAGACTTCGCGTGAGGCCAAGAGGACTTGTCTTGACAAGAGAACTTAGAGTGTAGTCTATGAAATGGACAAGTTTCATAGGGGTTGTCTACAAAAATGAGCGTAGCTAATTTTGAGAACAACACAAACCAACCAAACAAAGAAAATCAACCAGCCAACCAAGCAAATCAACAACCAAGTAAATCAACAACCAAGAAAACCAACAAAGCAACCAGCAACCAACCAAATAGCAAACTATCACCTTTCTTTTGGGTCTCAAAACCTTGATAAGCTAAACTTCAGTTTTCAACATCATTCATCATGCCTCAAACTAGGAGTCAATATAGA
Source organism: Cunninghamia lanceolata (assembly GCA_027924645.1). Taxonomy (NCBI): domain Eukaryota; kingdom Viridiplantae; phylum Streptophyta; class Pinopsida; order Cupressales; family Cupressaceae; genus Cunninghamia; species Cunninghamia lanceolata. The sequence continues at coordinate 11,303,824 of BSBN01000635.1, read as the reverse complement.
GCTGAAATGGAAGCCAAATTGCAAGCTGAAATGGAAGCCAAATTGCAAGCTGAGATGGGAGCTAAGATGCAACAATCTACATCAACACCTCTTAAAGACGCAACTCAATTTATGACTGGTATGCCTCCTCATATGTTTACGCCTCATGGGTATACCATTGGAGAGTCATCTTCAAAACAAGCGCAACCTTAAACATTTTTTGAGACTTTTGAAGAACAATCTCAAGAAGACTTATCAGAATTTCAGGATACCCATGTGTGGGATCAAGTTGAGAGACATATTTTATCCGAGCCTAATCACTACTTCTTACAACTTGCTCGCATGGGTGCTAAATTACCAAGATATTTTGACATATCTGCTATTAGAGAGCACGATCCAAACACTCCCGCTATTGTTGCAAAGGGACCATCCACTATAGTCACACCATCCCCCATCATATTGCAAGCTCTATCTTCCACCACATCTCTTTCATTGCCTATTGTTACTTCATTTGATCCACCACGTTCGGAGTACATTCTAGAACCTTTGATAACACCAACCAATGTGCTCCCTTTAATTTCATAGAATTTGAACATTCCACCCTTCCATGTTCCTCAGCATACTCCTCCTACCATGACCATTTCCATGCCTCAAGTAACACAAACTGTCCATGTGGCCCAAGTACAAATGCTCCAAACATCACAAGTTATCCCCATATCCCATAGTGTGTAAGCCTTCCAAACTATCCCAACAACACCAATAGTCCAAGCTTCATGACCATCACAACCTGCCATATCCCATATGAATACCATATCTCATATACCAACTGCTAATATGCTTTCCACTATCTCTACCAATCCCTACATTACACCATATAATCCCAATGTTAGTCTTATTGATATGAGTGACCCTCCTATCGTTTCTGAAGCCAATCCTAGCACTACGGTCACTTATGTTGAGCAACTTGCATCCATCCCGTCATATTCTTCCAATCCTTCACACAGCATCAATCCATCTTATACTACCCAAGGCTTGCCCATTGTCACCCAACACATGACACATATCAATCCCCATGTTGTCCAAAATACAAACCCAAGTGTCCATCCTTCTTTCACATCTACCAATCCTTCCATCACTTACCATGTCACAAACCCAACTCCAACTTCCCAACCATTAACTAGTGTTAATCCATCTTCCACTTCTCATGTGATGTGCAATCTTGGTGCCAATTCGTCACAATATACCCAACCATCACTTGTGTCTCAAGGACAGCACTCCTCAACCACATATGTGTCACATACCAATCCTTTGACATACATTGTGAGTATGCAACCTCAACAAATGGTCATGGCTTCATATATCCCACAACAGCAACCTCAATATACATCATACCATGTTTCACCCCCTTTGCAACAATAGCAATTATCTCCAACGAATGTTCAACAAATGATCAACCAAGCGGTAGGACAAGGTAAGAAGACATTTTCTCTAGAAAACATATGTGCTTATCCATTTGACAAGTCTCTTCATATGACACCTTTTCTGCCACACTTCGAAATTCCACAATTTGACAAGTACAAAGGAAAAGGAAATCTGGAAGACCATCTTAGAGCATTCTTTGTGGCATGTCTCAATGTTGCTTATGACGATACATATCTTTTGAGACTATTTCCTCGAAGCTTAGCAGGACAAGCTCTTGAATGGTTCTCTCATTTACCTCCGAGAATTAAATCTTTTTTGGAGTTAGCAAATAAGTTTTGATCACATTTTGCTTTTAATATTGAACATGAGGTGAACATGAATGACCTTGTCAACAATAAACAGCGTAAGGTGAAGCCTTTTCTTCATTTACTCAATGATGGCGTAATATGGCTAGCAAACTATCATGGGAAATTCCTGAGAAACAACAGCTCGATATCTTTGTTCAAAATCTTCATCCCGAGCTGTCATTCCAATTACAATTGCAAAGTGCTAGCACCTCTGATGAGCTTGTTTCCAAAGGAACCATCATTGAATGAGCTTTAATTGCTAAAGGAACTATCAAGATCTTTCACAATAACAAAGACTATCCTCAAAACTCCAACGATAAATCTCACTTTTGGAACAAAAATAAGAATGTTGTCAACGATGGTGTTGTGGATGCAAAGAACATACAAACTATGAAAGCTCCCATCAACATTCAAGCTACTTCTACAACAACACAACCTTTTCAACGAATGCAACAATGACAAACTTCCAATCCTCGCCAACAATTTACACCAATAGCAGAACCTATGGAAGTTATCTTTTGAAAGATTCTCCAAGCGGGCGATATTATGTTATCGGAGGCACCACCCAATGGTGAACTACTCTTCAAAGCTCCTTGGTACAAAGAAAATGAGTATTGCAATTACCATCGAGTTAAAGGACACAAAACAAATGGTTGTATGCACTTAAAACATGTTATCCAAGATTGCATCGATCAAGGTTTAATCAAAATTACACCTTCAACAACTCAACCGGCACAAAAATCAACATCGAACTATGATCTAGAGGCTTTCAAGAATCCACTTCCATCTCATGACAAAACAAGTAACCCTCATGTTGGGAATGCCATTTAGTACAACTATGAATCATCTACCATTGGCTGCATTGACCATGCTCGCATTTCTACCATTACTATCCAAGGCAAAGCACCTGACTGCAATGTAACCACTCGAAGAGGTTGAGTCACCATTCAAGGAGCACCTGTTCACCCTCCTTGACTGTTCTCTAACTATAATATCTTAGATCACCTTGGCAAAACACCTGCGCACATATCCATTCTTGAGTTGCTTCACATATCCCCTGCTCACAAAGCTATCCTTGACAAAGCCTTACAAGAATCTTTAGTGCCCAATGATATTGATATCACACAATTCCAATCTATGGTCACTAGCATTGCAGCCCCTTGTCATTTAACCTTTTCTGACAAAGACCTTTAGCCCTCCATTCACCCTTCACACAACGAAGCCCTCCACATTGAAGTATTTGTTAAACAACACCGTATCAAACGAATCTCGGTAGATGGTCGAGCTGGTCTTAATATATGTTCTTTGAAATTAATAAAACAATTGGGATATTCTGAGAAAGATGTTGACACCTCCAAGGTTATTACTATCAGAGCATATGATGATGTGAGTGAGATACTGAAGGGATTATTTTCTTGCCTATCCAAGTTGGGCCGGTCACCACAGAAACCTATTGTCAGGTTCTTGATATTGACCTTCCTTATAACATCATCCTTGGTCATCCATGGATACATGCCCTCAAGGCAGTTCCTTCCACATACCATCAATGTTTTAAATTTCCACACAACGGTGTTGAGATTACTATCCATGTTGATACCAATCCCTTTGAATTTTGTCGTACCTTTCACGTTAAATATTAGAGTCCAAACCGCATTCCTATCAACACCGAGGCATATCTGTCTTCATCCTATATAGACCCATCCGACTTACTCAAGCCATCATCTAGCAAAGCCGCTTCCAATCTCCATATCAAGTACTCTGAACATGGTCCTGGTGAGTACACATTGCAAGAACCTCCATCCATATCCATTTCTAACACAGAAGCTGGATCTTCTTTGGTAAGAGAGACTTCTAACTCTGATACCATCAATGATTCCTCCTTCCCTCTCACCAACCTTTTTCCACGATCCTCTATATTCATGCTTTCCGCAACCCCTTCATCTCCATCTAAAGAGGAACTCAAGTCTAGTTCTCCAAGCACTCCTAGTCCTAGTGTCAAATGCCGGCCTCCCCAAGCTAAAGATGTTGGTAATTCCTCCATCCATCCTAAGTCCACCATTTCCCGTCAAAAGCCCCATTCTAAACCTGACAAGCATGTGACCATACATCTTCCACCATCCAATTTACTCCTGTGTCTTTCAACTCCTAAACTCCCACCATCAACATTATTTCCATATCCTCCACTTCCACCATCCTATAACTTGCAAAAGCATGTGACTGTACATCTTCCACCATCCAATTTACCTCCACTACTTCGAACTCCAAATATCCCTCCATTTTTCACACCTCCATTACTACCAACACCTAATTATCCATTTATCCATCAGCAACATTACAATCCTAATTGTGACCAACAAATGCACATATCATCTAAGCATAAAGCTTCCACTCATTCCGCCAACCCCTCTTCCATCAACCCCATGGGATTCAAAAATAAAAATTTGGATGCCTCTACCTCTAAAGCTAAAAATCCTATCAAGAATCCTAAAGATTCTCATGCCTCAGGGCATCAAAGAAAAGAATCACAGCCTAGCACATCTAAAAAGCTAGTTGAGCCTATAACTCTACAAGAAGAGCCTACGACCAAAATGGTTTGGGTTCCTAAGCAAACAAGCAAGCTAACTGATTGAGGCACCCTTATCCATCCTTCAAGAATCCCAACCATTTTCTTCCCTTTCCATCCCATTACATTTAACATTCCCACACGCAAAGAAAAAATCATAAAAATACTAAGTATCTGTGGGTTCCTCCATCACTCTATCACCCATCCCATAAGCAAGCATCTCTTTCACTCCCTACACTGGCCTTTCCATCTAAAGCTTCAATGTTTAACACGGTGTGTGCAACTATTGGTCATGGTTCCCTTCCATCCCACATTTTCATATATATTCATACCTCCATCTCCCCAACCTTCATCCATTACCCTACATATCTTCCCTATCACCTTCCTATGATCCATGCTTTTTGCATATGCCTTTCATAATCCACTATCCCCCATCCTTACACAAACCTTTCAACCTAATCCACTATCTACCTACTCCATCTACCTTTCATGAAAACCTTTACCAACATTTATGAGCATAACGACATGGTCCATGCAATGACATCCATCTCTAATGGGACTGCCAATAGCCATTGAACTAGACGCTTGAGTCCCTCTTATCCATTACCATGGTGAAAACCTGGCAAACAGGCGCCATGTGTAATTGTCATCCCATCTAAAAAAAATCCAACCAATAATGAAAACCACTTTGTGGTGCTGTGGATAACAAAAAAATAAGTCTAAGATAAATAATCCATCCTCTAGTGAAAACCTGGTAAACAGGCGCCTTGGATAAGTACCATAGTGAATACTTGGCAAACAGGCGCTATGTGTAGTGACCAGCTTCCATTATCTGCTTGGTTTGTTTGATCATCACTCTTCCTACCATATTTCACCATCCTATCCCACATAATCCATATCATAATCCACATGTCATCACAATAAACATATTTTCCATCTTCACCTCTATCAATGCTAGCTATCATACTTGAGACATTGTTGCAATAACTATCTCTTTTGGTACCTTAGCATTTTGACCGCACGCCTTCTTCATCGTCACTCCTTCATAATAAACCTCATCCCGCACTGGGGGCATTTGTTGAGTCTTATTTGGAAGCAGATACTGCTATCTCTAGCTTATAACACATCAAACACTTTACCTTGCAACACAGCAAACTTCCAACTTCAACCATAGCGCTCATCCAACGATAAACATGGCAAAACAATTTGCAACCAAGATTCATATCTTTGCAATCAATTCGCGCTCATCCGACATCCAACAATAGCAAAACATTGCCAACACAAACATCCAAGCAATAAAGTTGATTCTGTCAGCATTACCCGTTAGCATAATAAGAAAGAACTACATCCTAGCTCTATCGTTAAAGCCTTGATCCCGTGGATACAGGGTTTGTAGGCAATCTGAGATGCGAAGGAAGCACTCTGATTCAGGCTAAGATGATAGCCCCTTCTTTTCATCGTCCATCTTTCATCTTTCTTTTAATCATTCCTCCAATCTCTCATCTCACATTCTTCTATCTTTCATCACACACATCATCAATAAAACCTAGAACTACATATTCATGATGTCTCATTTTCATCGTAAATGTGCTTTGATCTCGTGGATATAGGGTATGTAGGTAGTTTGGAATACGAAGGAAGTTTCCAGTACTCAAGCACAGATGATCTACCCCATCTTCTTCATCTTCTCTCATCTTCCATCTTCATCTCTTTGACCTGCTCAAGCAGGAAGAAAACTATGTGTATACTAAAATCTCAAGCACTTTAACCAATCAAGAGTAAGCCAGAAGCTATTTGTCCGCATGCCTTTAGCCAACATTTGCTATAGCAGTTTATCAACATCTTTAGCCTTCAACAGGATGCAGATTTCCTCTCAAACAAGGCCCCAACTTAAATCCATCTAAGAGCACCTCAATTTGGCAAGAGAACATGATGACAATATCTTTTGTTTTATCTTTTGATTTATCTTTTGTCCCTTTTCTATGCCCAATCAAGACTGCCTTGATCTATCTATATCTTGGTATGTTGCAATGAAGTAAGGAATGGGGCAGGGTCATATTGCTTTCGTATGCCGTGTTTGCGAGATGATCTTATTCTCTTCCTATGTGTATTGGTATCTTGTACGTGTTGGGATTAGTATCTTACATATCAATATCTCTAGCATCTGAGAAGCTAAATAGTCTCTTATGCATTTGAGACTATGATATGTCAAGACTAGCTCCATACATATAACCAACAAGTTGTTATTATGCGTAGTGGAGATAAGCTCAAACCATTGCTTGTAGCATCAAAGTCCATCTCAAAACACCGCTATTATTCATATCTTGTGCATATTGGCTTAACATCTTGATCTCATGTGTTCAGACAAGATTGTAGCATGCTAGTTGCGCATTGGATATCTCGACACCTTGGTCTTCTATACCCTGGTGCATAACATCCACATGCTATATCAAACATAAGGATTGCATTTCTTTTCATTTTGAGCAATTACTTTTAAAAAGCTGCCCATCATCTCATTTATTCATCCTATTATTCGTCTATATAGTCCTCAGCCAAGATCAATCATTTCCATCGTCCTTCGTCCACATCTCTTATCCTGCAAAACAAGTGTGTTAGACATACATAAGTCCATCATATATCATCTCATTACCATCTATCTATATGCATACATCCATATCATATCATTACCATTTACATATTTGCATTATCATACATTTCCATTCATATCGTTTGCATAAACATCCATATATAATCCATGAAAATACAAATACAACATGCATAACCATCATAATACCAACAATACATCCATTACAACATCATATAGATCACCAATATGTCATCATATATATACATGTGTCAATATACAAGTGTTTACATATACAAGCTGAGCCATAAAGAATGTATGTACGATCGGCTTTAGGCCTCATCATGATACAACATAAAACAAGGTAGCCCTAATGACTACTGGTAGCTCCCTCACCCTAACCACCACCACTGGGTCCTGCACCTATCCCTCTATCTCTCGATGGCCCCATAACTAAGGCTACTGATCGAGATCCACCTATCCTCCATGAACCTAAAGCGCCCGATCTGCTCCTGAAGCTAGGTTGCCTCTGCTCTGTTGGCACCGCCCCATAGTATAAGCCTCTATAGTACTCTGCCTCACCCTATACTCTCCGCAGCTCTGCCTGTACGTATGTCAACTGTGTGGCCAAATACATCATAGCCCCATCTATACCTAATGCAGTCACTGCTCTATCCCGCTCACTAGTCATCCCCTGTAGCTGCTGCACAGTTGTGTCCCTCTCTGCCCGCAGACCATCTCTCTCTGCTCTCATTGCCTACACCTGCTGTACAACAGTATCTCGCTCTAATCTCATCATCTACTTGCTTTGTCTAGCTACATCTCTCTCCGTTTTCACTCTAGCAAGTGCACCATCATCATGTCCATCCCCAGCCTGCACTCTCAACTATAACTGAGCCTGGTATATCTGAGCTGAGCCCTAGCATGCCGCAAGCCAATCACTACTTGGTGTCTATCTAACTCCACTCTCCTCAATCCCATCTACGCCCACTGCCTCCATCTCCTCTCCTCTCTGATCCTCCTTCGCATCTGCTAAATCCCACCATCATCACCTACTAATATCTACCCCTGAGGCTGTGTAAGTATCTAAGGATGTCTTGGCATCTGTCCCTATACCTGTATCCCTGGCACTGCTGGTACCACAGCCTGTGCTAGTGGATCCTATCGTCGCCTCCTCCTGACCGGTCTCTCCATCCCTATCTCCCCTATCTCTCCAACTCGTGTCAGTCACGTCGGTCTTGCTGTCACCCAGTATGCATCATAATCTGGTAGCGTGCCTGGATCTGCAGGACCCTGTCCCCACTGCCATACAACTAGATGTATCCTCTCTCTCTCTACCAAAGTCGTGTCAACCACAACCTCTGGCCCCCAATCAAACACCTCATGTCTAGTCCTCCCAAAAATGGCATCACCAACCGGTACTTCTTGTGGTAACCCGAACTGTCTCAAAACCCTCTCTGGCAAATAGCAATCTATAATGTATATGCCGCATCCAAAAATATATCTCACCTGCCTAGCATAGACAAGCTCAGTATCCTCCTCATCCCATCTCTCACATCCCAGCCATGGCCTCCATATGAATCTATCTACCTCATCCAATCTCCTCTGCCAGTACACGACTCCTCTGCACTATCAGTATGTCAAAGCTCCTCTATACATCCTAGCATAAGGCTCTCTTGCTTCTCTAGCCACCCATCCCTCTGGTCTCGTCACTAGAATGTGCTCATAAGCCCACACATGCAAAACTGTAACTCCTGCAAACATACTAGCTCCGAGCATATATGCACAATCATGCAGGAAATGATAGAGCTGTCCAAGCACACACTCTGTCCATGCATATCTCGTACCATAGGAGAACATCCCCTCCATCACTGTCCCCCATCCTACCGGAAAACCTCTCGCTCGTCTATCTCCCACTAGCTGTTTGATAATAGCTACTACCACTCGCTGCAATATGTCACATAGCTCCTCCATCCTCGCCATAGGAATCTCTAAGCCCTCTACTCCAATGTCTGGTGTCCCGAATAATCTCTTGAACGCAACTGGACCCATATCAGGATCATAATCTACTCGGTCCCCATCTATAGGAATCTGCAGAATCCGAAACACATCCTCTAGTGTGATCATGGCCTCTCTTGTCGGCAACAAGAAAGAACTATGCTCACTCATCCATCGCTCCACCATCACCATCATCAGTCCTCGATGTGCCTACACTGGCTCCAATCTAGAACATGCTCTAACCCAAGGATCTCTAACACTAGCCGCTCCTCTGCATCTACCAATCTCACCAACCGCAAATCCCTAGGATGTGGCTCTCATGATAATAAAGGTAGTAGTATATCCTGCATCATTTCATTCATCATGTAAGTCCCTTCTACTCAAATGTTGTAAAATTTGATCGTTTATTGCTATCCTAGCTTTTATCTACCATAAGCGGTTCATTTTTTCATATGCGCCTATCTGTTGATCAAAAGCGACCTATTTTACCATATGTGCTTATATCTCGCCCATATGTGACCTATTTTGCCTATGCGATCACTTCTTGACTATGTGTGAACTGTCTTTCTACATACGTCTACCTTTAGCCCATAAGCGAGCTATATCCTATAAGCGAGCATTTTTTGTTTACACGCGAGCTGAACCTATGCATGCACCTACTTTTAGCCCATAAGCGACTTGATTATATCTATATGCGCATTTTGCCTATACATTTGCCTAGCCGACTGGAAGCGACCTATTTTTTCTATATGCAACCAAGCCACGCCTAAAAGTGACCTGAACTACCTATCCTAAGACCTAGTTTCTTATGGTGACATGTGTGCATTTATGATGCTTCTAGCCTATCAAAATCATGCTTTTAGCAAAAATTTTGATACATACCGGTACATTTGACCCCTCTGGTCGTCCATGTGTCCTCACTTGCTTGGCACGATGATCTTTGCGTGGAATCACCATCCTGATAGCTCTCCAACTCTCGTCGCACACCAACTCTAAGGAGCTCTAGATCTCTATAGCTTTCTGAACACAACTGAGCACAAATGAGCCTATTTGCCCTTGTAGGACCTACTTATAGCCATATCCAAACCCTAATTCTTCTATGCCAAAGCCTTTTTCCTCTTGCCTCATCCCATTTGTTCCCACCCAACCCCCTTTTTTCTTCGTGTCAACCTTGCATCCTAGCTTTTCCTCTATCGTGAGCCAACCTAGCCCTTCTTGGTTAGTCTGGCTTACCTCTTGAGGGGGCATCACTTGCCAGTTACACTGGGGCATAACCTTATTTATCAAAGGCATATCGTATCTTCTTTGACACAACGCTCTATCGAACATTGTATCAAAGAGGGGCAAAATGTAGACACCCAAAATTGAATCATTATCATTAGCATTCAAACATCGCATTACACATCATCTACATTTGTTTAACACACTTGTGCAATATCCCTAACACATCTATTTCTTCTATTAATTAAATAAATTTATATTTATTTAATTCATTCATTAGCTATTTCTTCTAAGCTATAATTAAACAATCTTTAATTATTTAATTATCTTCATTCTATCTATTTTTAATTAAATAAATTTTATTTATTTAATTAATTTATCTTATCATTTATCTCATGAGCTGACATGTGTGCCTCTTTCATTTAAAAAGATAAGTGGTACTACATCTTTTATTTAATATCTTTCACTTGTAGTACTTTTTTATGTACACAAGCACACATAAGCCCTATCTTCCCTCCACTTGTCATCTTCACATCCACCTATGTCTATCCTTCAATCTTAGCCATTCACATAGCCACCGAATCTCCATCGTTGATTGATTTTGGTTGAGTTCTATATAAACACCCTCTCATTCCATACTACATCTATCCAGCATTCATATAGCATCTACATTATCATCCTGAGCATATTGAGCACTTGAGTATCCAGAGCATCCATTGAGCTTATTATCATTATCATTCATCCATCATGGCATCTTTTATCTTCATAATTGTTCATTGTTGAAGAAGCAATCCACATCATAAACAAGCAATCACACAATCTAGGTGATATTGTGATTGAATTGCATTGCTTTTGGTTTCATTTGGATTAGATTCTTTGATGATGGTAGGGTTAGGTTTTCATGGCTATGCTTGATCTTTTTAACCTAATTTTTTACCTATCACATCAGTATTTTGACATTTAAAAGGTATAAGAACATTGATCTAAAACATACTTTCCTAAGGGTTTACACCTTAGACTAGTTAATCTGATCTCAATTACCTCATAGGAATCCATAAACCCATACACATGGTCTTATAGGACTTGGGGCCAAAATTACCAACATGCAAGTAACACATTGTACCGACATGAGATAGGTCACATATACATAAAAAAAAACTCATCTAGAGTAATCTCAAAGGCCATTCACATCAAATGTCCATTGTTACTTGAAAACATGTAATTTATTAGATATAAATTTCAACCCACAGTAGTAATATTATACGTATTCTACTTCTAAGTACATAACATTTACATATTACCATTCATAAAGCTTAAAATACAATTACCCACCAAATAGATATAAAGCTAAACCCCATACCATATTTGGTAATACTTATTGTTACTTTCCCACATTTGATAAAGCCAATCATAAGGGATTCCATCCTAACTCAACATAAATCTAGGCACATACTTAGAGAAAGAAGATCATTCACACATATTAAGACTCGTTCACACCATCAACTATTAATGGCTTAATTCAAAATCATCATTAAATGCAAGGTTAGCAGGTTTTCATAACCATGTTATCGCCAAGTTTATCATGCCCTTGTTTCTTAGAAGAATAGACCTCACTATGGTCTTGAGTCTAGCATATACCTTCTTGTACTTATTATTGAGCCCAGACATAATGCAATAGTGTTCAACACACACAACTTTAATAATTGTAGTTAGACAAGTCCAATGGAACTCTTATACCTCCACATTAGAGAAAGACCATGATGATAATGACTCTCAAACTTCATCCAAGATTGGACTAGATGTGGATGTCAAACATCACAATCCTCAGAGTAGATAAAATTGATTATGATCAAATACCTTTTATCAACATAGGCCTTTATAGTGAGGACATATTAATTGGATCATTTGAGCAAATTCTACCCTCAAGTTGGAACATACATAAGAGGAAAGATTGATCAAGTTTAGGAACATCCCAAACCTTTGACCTATTCCCTAGACTTCACCCCTACATACTTGGGTCATAGGGGAATCCTTTTCCCAAGGACTAGCTACATACTCACTTCCAAATAGGATTGAAGTCCCATGTTTCTCCTCACTTAATCTCTCAAGGGTTATACACACAGGCTCCTACCATCAAGGTTTCATTGTCATCCCAATTTCATTCCAACACTTACTAATATTCCCATAATCACGTACATAAATAGAAATGTGCATAACAACATAGTCAATATAAAATAAATCCAATCATAAAAGAGCACATGACATCAATAGACATAATATCATCACAATGCAACAATTATGCAATATGTAGGGAAATCAAATTAGGTTCACAATTTAGAATTCAATACTTTCTTGATAAGGCCTTGACACCAAACATACAAGTATCCCATAACAACTCATGTCAAACTGATGAACTCAACCTCAACTAGAGACAACAGTTCTAAGTATTCATAGTAATAATTAGACAACAATTAATAGGTCATGTATTTAATAGTCAATATTCAAAGAACTCAAAACAATATTTCTACCACAATCTACTAGATTAGTTACAACTAACCTCAACAAATGGCCATCCATTAATAGTATGTGTTACTATGAAGGTAAAGATCTAATAACTCCTATAGAGTCAATATGTAGGTACATCCAACTAATGCTAGCACAGAGTTTTATTTAGGTCTAGAACATGATCAAGACACTATTGACCATTTTCTCAACAGTTTTCTACCCATGACTAAGGATATTAAAAGTCATAGAGACCATATAAGTTTCTCAATGAAAAATAGAGGTTAACATACTTCCCCTAAAATAGGACCATCATTTACATATCTAGTTATTATATTGCAAATTACATATCGAATGTCTCAATATTTTATGAGTACTAAAGAATGATAACACAAAGGTTTTAATATGCCACAGAAAACAACCCATAAAATTTAACCTTCAGCCAGAACTCAAAGACAACCACATAAAGTGTTTCTAAGAATATACTATATGGTACCCAACAAGGTTAGCTAGGACATCTTGTTAAATAATTAGTAGAGTAACTTATAATTATGGTAATATCACCAAACAAAGTATCTTGATAACATTTATATCACCTTAACATGCAATATGGTATTAACTCATTACCCTAAATTCCAAATGGCCTTACTAATTATAGCCATAAATTTTGAGGCTTATTTAAGACAATTTATAATATCAACCTCAATCATAGTATGCAGAAACTTCGTAGTATGCTTCAAAAGAAATGAATCAACATGCAATATTAATCATGTCATGCGGTGGTCCTACTTAGAATTAGGGTTAAGTAGATCTAGGGGTAGAATTAGGGTTATACTTATTGTCAGGATTAATGTTAGGATTAGGGTTATAGTTGCAATTTGGGTTCAAATTAGAAGATAGGCCTACAATTACGGTTAGGGTTAGGGTTCAAGTTCAAGTTAGCATTAGGGTTAGAAATATGTTTACTGTTAGGGTTGGGGATAGAATTAGACTTAGAATTACTATCAGGATTAATGTTAGGTTTAGGGTTAGGGTTATATTATATATAATTCTAGCATACCTATTATATTATATAGGGATAGATATAAGGGTAGAATTAGGGTTAGGGTTATAAATTTTAGAGTTAGAGTTAGCATTACTATCAGGATTAAGGTTAGGGTTTGAGTTATAGTTATAATTTGGGTTTGAATTAGGGTTTGAATTAGTATTGGGGTAAGCATTAGGGTTAAGTATAAAATCAAGATTAGAATTATAATTGGATTTAGGGTTAGGGTTAAAATTATGGTTAGAATTACGGTTATAATTAGTGTTAGAATTAGGGTTAGGGTTAGGTTTTAGGTTAGAATTAGGGTTAAAACTATGAATAGAGTCAGGGTTAGGGTTACAATTAGGGTTAGTATTGGCATGAACATTAGGGTTAGGGTTATAGTTACAATAAAATGCCTAAATTCATTTACATTTATATCTATATATAGAACTATGGTTAGAATTAAGGTTGGGATAAGGGTTGGAATTAGGAATAAAATTTGGTTTAAGTAGATCTAAGGGTATAATTAGGGTTAGGGTTAGAATTACTATCAAGATTAATGTTAGAATTAGGGTTAGGGTTATATTATATATAGTTAATATATAATATATTATAATAATATATCTAACCTATATTATAATATTATATTATATAATTATAATAATTCTTAAGATATATAATATAGTTAGAATTAAGCTTGTTGCTCTAGATGCTACTAGCATACCTATATTTAAAAAATATATCTAAAGTACGCAAAGAGATATCCTTCTCGAGGTGCCTATTTTTTTAATCAATTTACCACACATAGGTGGAATAGGCACCTCGAGAAGGATATTCTCAACATACTTTAGATATATTTTTTAAATATAGGTATGTTAGTGGATATAAATGTTAACATGATTCCAAGAGTATTCCTATGAGTGAAATTAATGCAAATGTAAATTATGCCCTTCAGAGCTCTAGTAAAATTGCAACAACATTTGAGGTGACTAAATTACTTTATGAAAATGGCTACATTTATGGAGAAGTTAAAGATTATTTTTAAAGAACACTATAATTATAGGCCTTAGTGGACTACATCCTCTCAAAAATAGTAATCCCTAATAGAACCAAAAAGGAATGGAAGCCTAGAGGGGAGGTTTTACAAGACTAGTAGCCATGTTTTGTTAACCCCCTTGTTAGCAAGTGATAGGATGGGTCCAGTTTTATTTACTCATAAAATCCATAAAGTTGTGGCTCTATAAACATGATTAGATAATTTAATTAAAGAGACAAGGGTCATGTTTAATGTCAAACATGAGGGAAGCATGAATAAAGTAAAAGCAACCATAGATGTTTACTAGCCACCTAATAAAGAGTGGGATGAATCGATTAATAAGTTTACAAAGAAGTACCCAATATTTTATAATTCTTTATTCATTTGCTTCTTTTGGTGTGATCAATCAATCATATTTAGTATGGAGAACCATGCATTCTTTGTACAATGTTCCATGTACACTATGAAGATGGCATAGAAATATCTAATTGGAGAGTAGTAAAAGTAAAGGTGATGGGCCCACACATGGTAATTCTTGAAGCTACCAAATTGATAGTGCATCATTAGCCTGAAAAGGCAACATGGATAAAAGGTGATTTGATTTCATAAGGTTGCCACAAGATATGTCACAAGGTGAGAAAAGGAGATATACCATAGGGTTGTTTTCACTATATAAGGAGAAAGGGTCTTCATGTTTTCACAACATATTCTAGTAAAATTTCATGGTGGCATAACTTGTCTATGTTTGATCAAAAGGAAAACTAAAAGTATGATGTATCATAGAGGAGTAGAATCATCAAGTATCAAAAGCTTAAGTCCTGAGAGAAGCAAGAGATGTGCTCTATGGTTTATCCAACACTAGTTCAAGGTCCCAACAAAGAACATTTCCATAAAGAGGATTGACAACTGCATCAGAGAAGACAAAGATTTGGATACTTTTGAGGTCTAGGTTAACTAACTTAGTTGTCTCTCTCTAAAGTGTTGTGGTTAACTATTTGATATAGAGATAGGAGAAGCTCAAAGAGGTTGTGGTCTTCATGAGGCAATTAGTTTTGCAAATAAAAGAGGAAGTGGCCTAAGACTCTAGCTCACCATGTTGACTAATGTGCTTGTCGTATTGATAAAAGAAAGCATGTTAACATGTGAGGAAGAGGTTCCAATGAATTTTTAAGAGGCAATTACCTTCTTTCATATATAGTACATTATATAAGGATGAGGCTATTATCCTTAGCACAACACCTACCCTCCTTAGCATACGCCTAATATCAAAACAGCTCCCAACCTTTTGAGAAATTTGACCTTTAAGTGGCACTTTTATAATGATAACCATATTTTAAAAGACTGTAAATCTAAATGACAAGTGTCAACTTCATCCATAGGAGCCTTATCGTTTAGTTATATAAAGAGGTTATTGACTTTGTAAAAAGGGGATTGAAACTTTTGATACTCTTAGTGCAACAAATCCATTCAATACTCTAGACAAGTATTATCTTAATCTTTTTCTAAGCTAATAATTATAATAGCACTTGTAAATTTTCTCTAAAAAATCAATATAAGACCAACTTTCATTTCTATTATGTTATTTTTCTCCATGTTTCTATCAATTGTTTCAGAGACTTTCATAAAACATTAAATACACTTTTATTGTATTTATGTTAATGTCTAGTTAGTGTGCATTCAAAGACTGCATGTAAATCTTCCTATCTCAATCTATGGGATAATTGAATTGAAATAGGGATAACTGAGAATCAATTACATCATCATAGGTGAAAAGGCATTTTAGGAGTGAAGATTTGCAATACAAACCCTAGTTTATCAAATCCTTCGATAATTACAAATTGCATGTGTGAATGTTTTGAGTAGATCATTTTCTACTTCTGTTGTAATGAGATACTAGGCACTAGTCTACATTTTTTATATAATCATACACTTTACACCTAGACATGATAAATATTCAAAGTGTTAAATTATTTATATTTTATTCATTCACAATGAACATGAAGCTATATAGGATAATGTCATTTATTTTCTTATTTGAAATACCCTTGCTAATTTACCTTCGAATGCATCTATTTTATGTATACATAAGATCTCCTTTACATTTTATTTGTTGAGATAACTTAATCTAGAATATTGACAATCAAATTGGGTTCAACATTTTGTCTTAAGGGCCTAGTTCAATAAAGGTTATTTTTGGAAGAATTCATCAAAATTATTTGATCATTGAATGTTCATTCTTTTACTAAACTTATCAATCTTTACAAAAATTATTGAGATCTTCATAGGATTACCCTCTTGAGCCTAAAAGGAGCCATCTCTAATTGTTTGGCCTATTCAACTAGCCTTTTGGTCATATAAAATCAGCTTGACCCTAAACCTAATATAAGCCCCAAAGGTTTTGAGTAATTTGTTCAATGAGCTTCTTAGAAATACTAACCACTCAATAGATAATCAAAAGAACACACTTATCAAGTCCATAGAGGAGAAGGAATCCAATAACCATGTAGGTTACATGGGAATCCATAAGGAAGTTTTGACATTGAAATTTTTTGATGAAGTTAGATCCAATTTTTTCCTTAAATTCATTCAAATAAAACACACTTGTCAAGTTTAGAGAGGAGAAGGAATCCAACAACCATGTAGGCCATATGGGAGTGCATAAGGAAGCTTTGCACGAGCAATTTCTATGAAGGTAGATCCATCTAAAACTACAACAAACCCATCACCATCTTTACTACTCACTATTGATATCACCACTCCTGCAACACAAATAACTTAGCTTAATATGAAACACAATTACTACTAGTTATGGATGTAATTATTTATTAGCTTTAGTGCTAAGATTCTCACCATCATCTTCTGCATCTGCTCCAGGACGACCTATAAAGAAGGGTTCAGAAGGAATACTCCCTTCATCATACCAATTTCTTGTTGACTTCTCTTTCAAGTCAATCTACACAATTTATCAAAAAATATTAGCCACATATATCTATGATATTTATTTTAAAAGTAAAGGAAAGATAATATAACCTTTGTAAGAGAATTGACATAATGACAAGGGCGTTCTGCTCCACATCCATATGCATAACGATACAATTTTCCTCTATATTTTGGATTGATAGTGCACATGTCTATCCCTCTACCATGCTCCTTTGAAGGAATTGTAGTCTCCAGTGTTCCTCTTAAGCTACCATTGAGGGGTATGGTAAAGCGTCCTACTCTATTTAAAGAAAATAAATTCTTTTTTAGTTTGTATATCACCTCATTCAATATAGAAATAAAATTTAAAATATAATTATGAGAGTATTAATTGTGTATTATTATCACATTACCTAATACCTAATAGATTATATTAAAGGTGATTCTAATTTGAATATTTTCATTGACACCATCATTGGAAAACATAAAAATGAGGACATTTTCCACAATAAATAATTATAATACAAAAAGTAAAAGGAAATTACCTTGAGTTTGGAAGAACATCCTTTCCAACAAATGATCTTAATTCTTGTAGGTGTATTCTTTTCCATATTTCAACACTACCATAATATTCACAACAATCAACTATGATTGATATCGGCTTGCCACTAGCCTCATCTTTTTCTTCATAAGCATTGATGAAGTGGAAAGTCATAAATTGAGGAACCTCAACAGAAGCAACCTGCGATAGCTTTGTTCAATTAGCCTAATTTGTGATAGCTTTATTCAATTAACCTTCTATGAATATAATTATTTATTATTGAATCATACATGTACATACCGTATCTCCTGTTTCTTTAGAAACTACATGCATAAATGCCTTGGAGTCTTGATGCCATTGTAAGAGCTCCCCACTTAACATATTCTTTAGAGAATATTTCATGGGCATTTCAGGAACAATGACATAATTATCGGTTACTGCAAATGAATGCACCCATCCTACAGAAGCACCACTTCTACAATTCACCTGAATTATTCACATTAATATTATTACACATGTTTATAAATTTATTAAGGTTGTTGGTTGTAATTGTATTCTGTACAACTATTAAAACCTAATTGAGTTAGATTTGAGTCTAATTAGGTTTGAGAGAGTATATTCTATATGAAGACACCAAGTTATTTCTAATATTAGAGAATAACATAGTGATAATGGTCTAGAAATAACTACAATATGTTAGTTGTTTATGTGGAGAGTAGTTCCTCACTAAAAATTGACATGTTAACCAATGCCACTTGTTTATGTTTGGTGAAATGGTCTTACCTTTCCAATTAAATTTCTTTGATTAGTTCCAGCAAGCATTCGAATAACATGGTAACCAGGGTTAATGAAATCTGGGAGTAATGAAATAAATTCACTATCAGACACTATAGGGTGCCCTGATTGGTTGAAACCCTTAAAATCATACACCAAATATTTTAATAAGAACTTTTATTTTATGCTAAAATAAAAAATAATTTCAATTTTATAATTTAGCAGCACAACTATTATTATAGTGTTGTGCTTCTTGTATGGGAAAGAATTCAAGTTTAAAATCTATACACCATCTCATAACATATAATAATGTTTAAAATCTCCTTGAACCTAGTGATCTATGAAAATAGAAATTAACTACCCCTAGCTTGTCCGTGTATTTAAAGGGGCCAATAGTTTCCAATGTGTTGGGGTTGATTTCAATAGTTCCTTTCATAGTTTCAGTCAAACAAATAACTCTCCCATCACCTAACCTGCAAGTTACAAATATTTTTTGTTAAGTTCTTGCAATCATATTTATTTGTTTTAACATCCACAGTATTGTTGAAGGAGAGGAATAACAACCTAACAACTGATATAATGGCATTATCTGTAACTAAATCCCCAGTTAGCACTCCCACCATGTTCCTAATAGCTGACAATATATTTGATGGCTTTGGAAGTTCTGAAAATTCACGATAACAAACTTTATTATTCTTTTTAGCAGCCTTGTAAGCCTCTGATTGTAATTGTGCATGCCCTGCGGTCAAGCCTCCATTCTCAAAATGAAGGCGCACTAAAGTTGCATATCTGGTCACAAGAAAAAAAATCGTTATTAGATGCCTAGCATCAAAAGTTCATAGCCTAAGTTAATTTTAGTTATGATTAATTATAGAAAGGTTATATATAGAACCTTAAATTATGTGTATCCCTTCTTAAGAATTTTAAAATTACTTATTTTCTCAAATAATTTTTTAAATTTATTTATATTTTACTTACACAAAATTTTGAAGAAAAGTTAAAAGGATAAAATTGAAATTGAAAATTTAGAAAAGAAAGTAATATTTCATTATACAATAAGGAAATTCATTAACCATGGTTGTATAGTTTCAAATTTTTAGTCTATGATTAAAAGATTGGTTATGATAGATACTAATAACTTTATCTTTCTAGGATAAAATGATCCTTAACATTAAAACATACTACTAAGAAAATAAAATGGATTATAAAATACCCGTCAAAAAAATTCTTGGAATCCTCTTCACCTATGTCATACACTCCGGGTCCATTTCGTAGGTAAGTGCCATTCTGCACACCAACCACGTAGTATTTCTTTATAAGAAATATAAAATAAAGAAACAATGATTTTGTTTGGCAAATATGGAATTAAATATTACAAACATTAAATTCCAATTATTTCAATTTTTAAGGAGATGCATGACAGATATGGAATTAAATATTAACATATTGAACCACAAAATATAATTATTTAATTCTTTTATACATATTTTTTTAGTTTAAACTCAAATTTTATATAAGATAATGTTATCTTTGGGACTAACTTTCCATTGGTATTAGTATTAGCATTGATTATTGAATTGGTATTAACCTAGTTAATGAAATGGGCCATTGAGAGGTGCCACTATAAGAATAAACTGTAATAATTTATTATTTAGTGAATAATAGACAATGTTTTATTTTTAAGAATATGAAAGATGGTGTGTAACTTTTATTTTAACAATTTTTTTCCAATTTTTAATTCTTTAATAAAATATTTTTTATATTATTAAAAAATAAATTTTAAACAATATCTAAATTCAAACACATTTTTTAAAGTTAATATAAAAATATAATTTTTTGAATATTTGAAATTAAATGTAATATAACAATATAATTCTTTTCAAATTTTAAAATTAAATGTATTTAAATTAAAGTCAAATTTAATTATAGATGTCAAAGGGTTCTTGGTCTAATGGTGAAATTGAAAGGACACCATATCAAGTAGAAAAACAATCTTGTGGATGATCTCCATAAAAAAATTAATTAATTATAAAAAAATATTGAATTTGTGAAGAATTAAATATATTTAAAAATAGATTTTTACAAATAAATTTAAACTAGCATACCTATCTTTTCAAAAATCTATGTAAAAGATGTTGAGAGTTATCATTCTAGAGGTGTTATTTTAAATAAATATTTATTTAAACTTTTACATAAGAACAATTTTATTTTAAACATTACTTTAAAAGCTATTTTATTTTCAATAATAATACAATAAATCATAAAAATATTCTCAAAGTTTTAAAAAGATAAATGAAAAAAATTACTTTAATTTTTACTATCTAAACATCTAATTTGATAAATAAAATAGTAAATAGTTATGATATTTTATTTCAGGGTTTAACTGCATAGTTTTTGAGTCAAACACATGACCTATATTTCATGAGTAGTGGTTCACATGAACCCATCTCTCATGCTAATAAATGGTCCAAGACATGACCCATATTTCATGAGTAGTGGTTCACATGAACCCATCTCTCATGCTAATGAATGGTCCACTTAGCACTCATTGCATCTAAGTGATGCTCATAGGGGTGAAGCATCGGGACTTCCTAGGAGGTCACCCATCCCAGTACTACTCCAACTCAAGCGCGCTTAACCATGGAGTTTCCCCCAAGATCAAGCCCACTTAACTTGCTTCCCCATTTGCAAAACCTTCACCAAGTGTTGTGCCTTATGAACCATTCATTATAGAGCCCCTTTAGCTCATCAATTGATAAGTAGGAGGTATTTTTCTACAGCATGTCAAATTATGATATTTTATTTCAGGGTTTAACTGCGTAGTTTTTGAGTCAAACACATGACCCATATTTCATGAGTAGTGGTTCACATGAACCCATCTCTCATGCTAATGAATGGTCCACTTAGCACTCATTGCATCTAGGTGATGCTCACAGGGGTGAAGCATCGGAACTTATCAATTGATGAGCTAAAGGGGCTCTATAATGAAAAAGACAAGTGCAGAATACATATAGAAAGAAATAATAAATACAATAATGAATGTAATATGTATAATATTTAATAAAATATTCAAAAAACGTTAAATAAGATATGTAAGACAATATTACAAAAATAAAACATAGACATAAAACAAAGGATCCTGATATAAGGGACATAAAACAAAGCATCCTAATATAAGGAGAAACCAAAATAGTATAATAAAAAAAGTGCATATAATAATATATAAAATAAATTAATGATAAATAAACAAAGGAAATTAAAGGCAAGAGAATAAAAATTAAGGAAGTGAAGAAGAAAACATAGGTAGAACAAGAACAATAAAAACTACGAGACCAAGTGAAATAAAGAACCAAAAATGTCAACAAGAAAGAGTGGAAAGGAGAGGAAGGAGGAAGAGGTCAAAAGGGGTGGACTGGGGTGGAAGGAGGGGATTCATGTAGGAAGAGGTGGGTCTAAAGGGAGTTCAACAAGTGTTGCCATGCTAGGCTTAAATACCAGCCTTCATGCGGTTTATATGAATATTATCTTTTAATGTCTATATGTTTTTTCTTATCTATTGCTTACCTATTTATGTGTGTATGTATGTAATAGTTTAGATAGATATTAAAAGATAATATTCATATAAATGTTGTAAAGATAGAAGAATACTCACGGTCTTACAAATTTCGATATAAATTAATTTGTAACAACTTCCTAATATATAATAATATATTTTAAACTAGCATAAATATGTTAAATACATCTAATTAAAAATACCTAGACTCAAGATATTAATTTATATAGTATATAAATTTTACTTATTTATACTATATAGTAAAATATATTTAAGATATCTAAAGTTTTTCTTCTATTTTATTTCTAGTTAATCTAAAACTTAAATGAATAATATCTACTTTATTTTTAAATTATATATATATCAAGGTTGCATGGAGACTGATACGCACAAAGATATAGTTTTCTACCTAAAGGTGTTTATTTTGAAGCCTATTTTAAGGTTTGTTGATTGAGAACTCATAAAAAGATGCATCTAGTGAGAAACACATAGAAGAACAACACAAATGAAGGCACAATAATCAGTTTATTTGATAAAAGGTGCTCTTACATCAATACATAAATCTGAACTGTCTTACGTACTTGAAAAAGTGCTACAAAATGTTGTTCTGTAGCAGAATCTAAGTTACAATGTTTGGTTTTTGCTTCTTACAGCTCAAAACATGAAAAAGGTATGTCTTTTTTTGAAAAATAGGAGATAGGAGTACTTGGAGACCCCATATTTTTTTTAAATATAATTTAATAATTTTATCAATTTATTAATATGCTAACATTAAAACTGAAATTATCATGATATTGAACTTTCAAAACAAGAGAATTGGTAAAGTTTAAGTTTATTGCTTACTTGTAACAATTTAATATAACTTACTGTGTTTAATGTATATATATTACCGTAGATACTAGTAGACACTAGTATTGAGATTTGAAGTCGGTAAGAGTAAGAATCCACCCAACTTGTACAAAAACAGTTGAAAAAATGAAAGATAGAAAAAGAAAAAAGAGGAGACCATTTTTTATTGACACAGGGTACTTGAAGAGGACTAGGACTCAGGAAACCTGACCAGAAGTCTCCTGAAAAGGGAGACATACCCAATCAAGTCTCCCAGACTCGAGACGTGGTGTGGTAGACACGTCTCCGTGCAACCTTTATATATATATCAAAATGGAAACGATACACTTACCAGCCAGTTTGGAATCTGACCATCAATTTGAAGCTCGCCCTCCCAACGCTCCTCTTTCACGCTCTCCCACGCTGGATGTTTTCCATATTTAACGGCCCTTGTTCTGTCTATTGACGGGGACGCTACTGTGGCTGCAATTTTCACGGAGCGGCTTCTATGTTTGGCAAAATCAGTGGAGCTCAAAGACGGAGCGCTGCCATGAGAAATGCAGGCACTGCCATGAGTGAAATAGGCTGAACTTCTTCTATTCACTGAGATGGGAATATCCAGCAAACCCATTTTTAACTCACCAAGATTAGTATGTATGAATGCATTTAGATTAGAGCTTAAATAGATAAGCGCAAGCATAAACAAAACAAATACTCTTATTGGCCTTCACTTCCGAATATTATTGCCAAAGATTCGCTTGCAAATTACAACGTAAAAGCCAAAATAGAAAAGCCCTCCACCACAAAACAATCCAAAAGAATATGGTGAAACTTTGTAAGCAAATGCATATTCTAGAAAAGAACATATTCTGCTGACAAAGCATTTGACAATTGAATATCTTATCTAACTTCACAATATTTCTACCAGTAAATTTTTTATAATTTTACATTTTTTTTTTGATACGTAAATATAAGTTTGTATTGATCTGAAACAAGTATGAACATGCAGGTGCCTATAAGCCGTTTACCTGCCAATACCAGATGACAAAAAAACCCATCCTTAGAGCTATAGGGTTTGTAATGCTTTACATAGACAGCACAAAGCTGACTGATCCGATGACCATGCTAAACAAAATTAGCCTCTAGGCTTACTGGTCTTAGTATTAACTATACTATTAGCAAATCTAAGAGGGACAGAGCCCATCGAACTGAGGATGAGCAAGCAGGATATTAAAAGAGACCAAGCTCAACAGCCATGGCTCGGAGCCTATCAATCCAAACCTCTTCTCCTGAATCCGCATTCTCTTGCAACATGTTCTGTAGAAATCCATATACCTGGAGGACACGATCCTGATGCTCGATCAGCGCCATTCCTTTCAAGTCTAGGATGAAGGGCAGAATCTTCGTTACCTCCAAAAGATCCTTGTGTGAGACAATGTCCTTTGGGCGGGGGATGCCCACCCCTGGAATGGCCGCCTCCAAAATGGAATCAAGGCCTCGAAGGAACTCCGACTTGAAAATTTTCACCATGATAGATTTCGCCGCTGCAACAGACACCCCGGCATCCAGAATTGAGGTAAGGAATCGGGAAGAAATGTGGGAATCGACCCGATAGAATTCATCCGCTGCCAAGAATTATGTCCCCAAAATTATCTTGACCGCTGGAAGGAGGAGACCCTCATGCCTGCGCAGTATCCGTTTTAACCTTAAATCTGTGACCGGGCCTTTGAAAGCCATCTGCCTTACTGAACTTTCCAGCTGAAGAGGTGTAGAAGTCCCCAAATTCAACAGCCCATGCACTGAGATCTTCCCAATGTAGCCCGAGCCCTGCTCCATACTAACTGATACTGCCACCGACGAAACCAGCAGAAGACCGCGCGGGACTGAGGAGTGGGAATGAAAATAT
Organism: Cunninghamia lanceolata; assembly: GCA_027924645.1. Taxonomy (NCBI): domain Eukaryota; kingdom Viridiplantae; phylum Streptophyta; class Pinopsida; order Cupressales; family Cupressaceae; genus Cunninghamia; species Cunninghamia lanceolata. Next base: position 11,278,624 of record BSBN01000635.1, on the reverse strand, counting down.
GTCGTTCTGTCTGCGTCTACAGGAGGTCGCATTCATTTAACCGAGACTAGTAATCAATGTAACAAAAGGTTGCTCGGAGAGAAGCGTGCGGTAGTTCAAATCGGAGGCCGGCGAAATCAATGAGGGAGGAAGAACCTCCGAGGCATGAAAGCCTCTCCAAATGTTGATAAACAAAAGCCATGATTACTTCGCATGGCATCGACCCATCCAAGTGTTCTTGGATTGGGTGCCCACCCTACCACCCTATTTATAATTTTACATTTTATTCATATTAAAAAGTGGTAAATATTTGTCTTATTTTTATTGACCAAAATTAACATTTGATTGTTGAAGTAGATAATATTTAAAAATAGGATTCTAATACAATTTAAGAGATGAGAATTAAAGTACTATGAATCTCATACATTCTCTTATAAATATTATAATGGCCCAACTTGCTTGGTAACTACTGTTTGATTCCAAGATTCTTTAGTTTTTATTTTTGTTTGATTCCAAGATTCTTTAGTTTTTATTATTGTTTGATTCAAAGATATTCTTTGGTTTTTATTTTTGTTTGATTCAAAGATTCTTTAGTTTTTTTAATTCAAACAGACAAAAATTATGAATGGGCTCTGATCAAACGTAGCGCTCTACACGATTATTTTTGTAACTGTTCTTGTTGTCTCCTATCTGTTGAGAGGTGTTTCAACATCGTAGCCACGAGGAAACTTGGACTGATCTATTTTTATAGTTTGATAAAAGGCAAAAAGAACAAACAGTTTTGTGTTATCATACGTGAACTTTGCTAGATAACTATTAATCAATCATCATGTTGGTACCCTATCCTGAATTTGGCAAAGATCAGTTTTATGGTGAACTTAGGTCAATTTCTGATCAATAATCTGAGCGTTTCAGCCAGCGTGTTTCATAATCTTTGTATCTGCTGCCTTGCTCTAGTTCTCCTACTAAATAGTCATTGCAAAACTGGTACAAAATATGCTTAATTTCATGTCTGCAAGTATTCAGCCTTGCACGTCTGTTTGAAAATGATGTTGACTTGCCATTGGTAGTAACGAATGACTTGAGTGATGATTCCTTCATAGAGAAATGACCAAGCACCAATACTTTAATATGTGTATATTGGCCATATGCGGTTGCATCTTGGGTTACTTTCCACCAAGTAGTCCAAGTCATTAGTGCATTTAGCATCTAGCTTCGAGGTTTTGGTTAGAAGATGGGACAGGTTTAATTGGAAGAGTTTAACCAGTCGGCATGTTGTAAAACAGTCGGTTGGTTGAAATGATCTTTTTGACTGGTCGATTTATGTTGACAGTATCAGCAAATTGAATTCTACTTAAATATCATCTACTTCAATGGTCAAACAATCAATAGCAATTTTACACCTCATTCACAATAAAAAGTGTTAAATATTTATCCTAGTTTTATTGGCTAAAATTGACCTTTGACTGTTGAAGTGGATGATATTTAAGAATAGCCTCAACAAATAGTGTGGTTAAAATGGTCGATTGAGATACATTGAACAGATCGTAGTAGGTGGTTGAAATGAAAGGGCGTCCAAGATTTGGTAAACAGTCAGCACAACAACGTGTTGGTTGTTTACATGAGGCGGGTCTAATTAGTTCTATTGACATAAATGGAAGTTTTTGTGAGAGCAAATACGAATTATTATAGTGCCACATGTCATAAGCTTATAGCATGCAAATGCAAAATTATTCTATAGAAGTCCGAGAATTGCAGATCTCTCACGAGATGTTCAATTCCTATTTACTTCAACAAAATGGTAAAAGGTAACAACATCTAGTTTAGAGTCTTCCCATTTCATCCCTCACCGTTGATTGTGTGTCAATCAACAACAGCAATTAGATATGATGGCCCTTTAATTAATTTCAAATATTATAGTTAAAGGATTATAGTTTCAAATTTGAGTTTAATACTCACTAAGTTGCTCGTTGATCTCACCATGAGTTGAATAAGAGTCATTGATATCAAATAAATGTTTTTGGCTCAAGAACATTTTAAAAGATGTCAAAATGTTGGCAACATGGTTAATTTTTGTTCACCTATGTGAAATACGAAAATGTAATGGCATGCACCTATGTATTATTTTGTTTCACACCTAGCCATTGATCATGTGTCAATCAATAGAGGCCATTAGATTATGTAACTACTCAATGAATCAAGTGGCATACACAAAAAGTAAATAAAAGGTTTTATATAAAAGCACTTGGCCTGAGGTGTTTCAATATAATTTGTTGAAGGGTAAATGTCTAGGTTATTCACAAGAGCTTTTAATACAAAGAACAAATGAAGTGTTGACACGTGTCATCAAGGGAAAATAATGGTGGGCCCATTCAATCTACTAAGTGAAGGCCCAACTATATGTTTGGTCTCAAGACCATATAATTATATTAATGACTTGCTTATTTCTTATTCACTTATGTGAAATGATGAAAGATAAAGACATGCACTTATTGGTATTTTTCCAATTCACCCCAAGTTGTTGATCATGTATCAATCTTGATGTAAACCATCAATTAGAGCAAAAATTCAAAAAGCCTTGTGCAATGAAACATTTATTGTTTAAAAAAAAGGCATCAAAGACACTAATGTAGGTCACCATTAATGAATGGCCATGTGAATTTTTAGGTTACAAAATCATTTCAAGCCCTAATTTCATGCACTTCAAGATCAAAATTAACAAGGGGAGGAAATTGTGCCAAAGATAGATGCTGCTACATATAAAATTGACCACTTTAAAATTAAATGTTTTTAAGCTAAAATCTCGTTTAAGTCCATCTAGAGATTTTCATATATTTTGAATTCCATTTTTCTAAAAAGGGGGCTAAGCCCATTCTGTTTAGAAAATATTAAAAGATACTATGTAAGGGAAGTTAGGGCATCCATTTTCAAGTTTTAAGTTGGGTTATGCAAAGGTAAACAAAGTAAATTATTAATTAGATGAGATATTTGGGATAGAATTAAAACCCTAGATTTTCTTGCCTATCCTAAATTGAATTATCCTAAATTGAATTACCAATCATATGATATATTGTTCCCAAAGCCTATAGCTAAACAAAATTATCTATTATGAGAATACTAAAATTGCTTCCAAGAGAACTACTAGCCAAGACACTTCTAAGGTCATCTAATGGGAAGAAAATAAGACAATAGATCTATGGGAAAAGAGGATTCTACAAAGGAGTTTTTTAAGGATGATAAAAGTGACATCAAGGATCCAATTATATGTAGTTGGCAAGTGGAAGATTGTTTGAGATTTTCTATGAAAAAGGAGCCAAACAAAACAAGCGAAAGAATATCAGTGAAACTTGTTAACATGTTAATCTTCTAGTTAACACATTTTCAATTTTATTTTTAAATTTTTTGGTAGTTTGCTTTTATTAATTGCTTTTGGCATTTTCTTTTACTACTTATAAAATAAGAATGTAAATCTTAATTTTTCAACAATTTAATATATTACACTCGATTTTGTTCTATATCAATCTTGGTCTGACAGTGGTATCAGAGTATAAGAAATCCATTTTTTCTTTTCTTTTCTGTTTCTCTTGCTTCATATCCCATGCTCGACATGCCTATACAAACTATGAAGTGTCTATCTTCATTGTTGTGAAACAATTTGTATAGTTTGAGTAACACAGTAGAAGGTGTCAGTGCCACCATGAGAGAGGCGTGACCAATAGTAAAATAAACAATCACATGGAATTATGATATGTGTGTAGGAACCCTAGAAGGATAAATTTCTAATGTGGCCCTTTGCAAAAGATTTTTAAAAGGATTGGATCCTAGTGCTAAGTGTCCCATTTGGAAGAACAAACATAAAGAGGCTACAAGGCACAGACAAAAGCAAGAAGCTACATTAGACCCAATAAGATGTAACAACCCCAAAAAATGTAACTAGAAAATTTTTCTTCATTTATACAACCCAAAAAAATGTAACTAGAAAAATTTTCTTCATTTATACAAATATTGCATAAATATGCAAAACTATGCAAGTAATATAAGAACATCATGATGAACATTAATTGCCATTCATCAAGTTTAATAATAAAGTACAATAGAAGTACCATCAAGTACATCTTAATAACCAATTACACATGGGTCAAGAACTATAATCCCTTAATATAGTATACAAGAATACAATAGGTCCTTAGCTAAAATGCCATATATACAAAGTGGTCATAAACAATGTACATTATAAATATATACAAAGGACTCCAAGATCAACTCTGCAAGATAATGCCTCCAAGCTTCTAAGTTCCTACTACTAATCAAGGAAGGCATTGAACCTGCCATTAGAGGAAGTCCCTTTCCTCCCTATCCATCATTCAAGGAAAAGAAGTATCCATCCATAATCCAAAATTGTGGCACATTACAACACTAGTGCTTATCTTTATTAATTCATTCTTTTATTAACCCATAAGCATACATAAGGAATCGTGGATCCAAAACACATCAAGCACATGTAATTGAATTCATAATACATGTTTTCAACAACATATGCATGCCAAGAAATCATTTCAAGACAACCAAGAATTCATGACACATCCTTTCTAGCATCAAATACATATATAAATTCAAGGACATGAACATGCCAAAAGTGACAATCATTAAATTCCATGAGTACTTTCAACTAGGTACAAGGCTCTACTTAGTACAACACATCCAAAGATCATGTACAGCATCCAAATGAACTATTACTTGTATACTACAAAATTTCTTGTCAACTAATGTCATGTACACGTCTTACTAAGAAACACATGCTCAAGGTAGGATAACATGCATTTCCACTACATGTGTATCCTAGATTTAGCACAATACATAAACCAACATACATATAATAACAATTCAAATGCATGAACACATAAAAGCAATAGCATGTATCAACATACAAAACTTAAATTCACAAAGTAACACACATAAATCAAATACATGTATGCATACAAATACATCAAGAAAACAAAGCATGACAAACAAGACCAAAACACATAACACAACACATATAGAACACACCCAAAAACTCATCCTAAAGTCCCATACCACACCAAGATACTCATCCCTCAATGGTAGTGTACATCCCACCAAAACTATAAATAGGTATGCAAAGACTGACCATAACATTACACTTGAAGTATGCCACCATTTGGTGGTTCACCATCCATTAAATAATGGTATACCAAGTCAAGCCATAGGTCTTCAACAAAGATCTCCTAGTTCTAGTTTTTGAGTCAAATTATTGATCATAACATTGGTATCACAAGTTATATCCAGCCAATACAAAATAATATATAATAATCACCAAAACACAACTACAAGATAAAGACAAAGGAAAAAATACCTGTGGGCCTTACATCCTCCACTCTAGAGATATGATTACTCCTTAAATCCTACCAAAACAAGGATGGAACACCCACAACAATGTGACCTCACTCCAACCACTCAACCACAAGGCTACTCATCTGGACCTTTACTAGGTCTGTGCCTTGACTTAGAAGGTCTTGCCTATTACATCACTAACAAAGCATGATGAGCACCGACTACCAAAAACACATGGTGATACCTACTGACATCTGAACTAGTGTTGACTAGACATAGCAACACCTTATCCACCAGCCTCCTCTATGCCCTATGGGTAATCCCTCATAAAATGTCCCACCATACCACACTCAAAACAAGATCCTCTTAGATGAGACTATGTGGGTTGTGTCTTACTTGACTACTAGAAGCTCGAGAAACTAGAACTAGACCAAATTCCTCCAACCTGCTACTAAGGCACTAATACAACCCCACTATAAGCCTACTCTTGAAACTCATGATGATAACCTTTAGATAGTGATGAGTACCAGGTAGCACCCAAAATAATACACCTTTTTACTTCCCTTTTTCCATCCTTTTTCTCCTATTGTCCTGGTAATTGCACCATATAGAAGTCTGATAAGATTTGTCTTAATTACACTAATGAGAGTTGAATTACTAAAGATCATTATTTTTTGTGAAATGACTAATGTGCAGAAAACTAATGAAAATGTGCAGAAAAGTCTCTCTTTTTGCATCCATAGGTGCAGTTGTACGGCAAAGGCAATTTTGAAGATCTCCGGAGTTGTTCCTAATAATCTTTGGAGCTGATATGGCAGATACTAACCAGACTCCAACATTTTTCCAAAGGTGTTGGAGGTATTCTGGAGAAGAGGGAGCAGGAAAGCAAGGGGTGAATCATCTCCAGAGCTGCTGGCAACAACACATAGTCTTCGGAGCTGCTGGAGACAATGCAGAGTCTCCGGTGCTGCTATCTATCTACATCTCAGGGGCCAACTACAGTGCTCTGGAGTCCACTCAGCCAACACCAAAGGATCCGGCAAAGACTCCAGTTGACTACCAGAGATCTGATTCCCTTTTTATTTTGATTTTGCATGAGTTCTAAAAGACTTGATAAGACCTATATTTCAAGGCCCCACTGCCCATTGTTATTTGAGTTAAGACTCTAGATTTAGTGGGACTTTTGTTCCACCAAAGCCTTTTTCAGTATTGCATGATTATACTCTTCAGTTAAATAGTTATATGTTTCAATTAGGAATAAGAGATTGGTTGTATCTCATAGATAGACTAATGGATAGAACAATTAGTTCCAAGAAATCTCATCGCTTGGACTAATATATGTTTAGATAGAAGCAGTAGAATGGGGGGATTAAATTGCTATTAGATTATTGTAATTTCCATTTCTTTCAGACAGACATACTTTTGAATACAAGCGTACCTTGATGAAATTAGACTGAAGGAAAGATTGTGTTATTTCATTTCAGTACTGAGTTCTTGCTTTAGTCCTCAGTCCTGAAGGCGTGGAGCAAGGGCCCACTCTCGCCATCAAGACAAGAGGCTAGTATTTATGACTTCAGTTTGTTTACAGATTTCATTAGAAGTACAGTTTCATTGCTTTCAATAGATAGATTCATTTATGTTGATAGTTTTCTTTCAGTAAATGCATGTTTCCAGCTTTATATTAGATTAGATTATTTTTCCAACAATCTACTGCTTTAGCATTTGTGTTTTCAAAATGTCATTTCACAGCAGATAAATCAGTAGCATTAATTCCTAAAACAGTAAAATTAGTAGGATTAGTTTGAGGACTATTGATTATGAAGTTCCTTATTGCAAATAGCCTAGGACATAGCCCTGGATTTGATACATGAAAACATGATTAAATGCCAAGGTACAGTGACCCTTGTCAGATAGTCTCTCCCTAACAACCTATTGAGGCATAGGGTCTTAATAATATTGTTTTTGTTGTTGGGAAGTCCTAAGAGGCACTAGTGGTGTCCTAAAATTTCCCTTAAGTTGGACTAAGATCCCCAAAACCTAGACCCTACTTAAAAAAGAATTACCTAAACACCAACCTGCTCCCCATGGCCCCTTGACAAATTCTCCTTAGCAATCTTTTCCTCTCCACAACAATATACAAGTTCTTAGGTGTAAACAAATGAATGTCACTATTGGCAAGAAATGTGAAGGAACCAATCCAGAGATCTAGTCCTCAGCCAGATCTCTAAAGTCAGTGTATACCCCAGTCATACAGTGAGAGAATTCTAGATAAACAATAAGGGATAATAACTTGCGGTACACATAAGTCACATACAAGCATTCATAAGTTACACATAAATATATTAGAACCCTTATATCTCCTTTATATATATATATTCAATGGGTAAATGTACATTCATACTGGCAGGCCTTAGTCTCTACCCTTTTACATACTCATATATTTCGTTACTCTTATTACATTCTTATATATTACTCTCACCTCTTACATATACATCATATATCCTACATATATATATATATATATATATATATATATATAGCATAGACGTGTGTTTTTTCCCAAAATACCTCTTTGTATCTTGGCTTTGCCCTCTGCATACCACCTGCAGTAGGATTTGTTTCTTGCCCTGTCTTCCACCAACATCATTCCCCTTTTAAAATTATGTCTTGTCCTCAAGACGTGCTTTGTTCAACTTCAAGGTAGAATATTCTTATAGATTACTTTGAGTTGAGCCAGAGTTGTGTTCCATTGCTTCTTGGTTGATGTCAAATTTTGAGTTTGGCTCTCTATCAGTATATATGTATCTTTCGCATCTCCTAGTGTAGTAGGAATTTGAATTCTCTGGGTTGTCTGCTTAACCTCTGTGAAAATGCCAGTTAGGGATGCCAGTCTTAGGCTTACTACTTCTCTTAGTTGCTTGATTTATGCCTTTATTTGTTCCCTTTGGTCTTGGAATTGTTGGATTTGAGTGTGTAATGACTCTACTTGTGCCCTTATTGCTCCATTAGTATCTTTTATAAGATCATATGTAGTGGCTACCTGTTTTATTTGTGCTTCTCTATTTGATCCTTAATAATTTTAGTAGTGGTGGGCCACTGTAGACAAAACTAATACAATACCTTTGCTTCCTCCATGCCCTATTGGATACTTCTTATTTGTGTTTCTAGTTTAGTATGTGCTTTAACACAATTATTTGATGCTTCTTCTAATCTTTTCTTATTCATTTGCTCAGTTATGCGTTGTTCTTCCTTGTTCTCTAGGTAGCTAGAATGGGCCTTGAAGCTCAACTTTAACTGTCTCATTTGTTGTATGAGAGGTAGAGTTGTGTCCATTTTTATCTCTGCCATTTCATTCTGGATTAAATTTACTACCTCCTATAGTAGTTGACTACCTTCAATATGTTGTTGCAAAATTTCTTCCCTCACTTTGGAGTGGAAGATGTCACCAAGCTGTAGCTTCTGGATAGGTGATATCCCAAATAAATTTACATGTTCACCTACTAATGGTACTTGTGACAGCTGAGGTGTTACCATAGGTTGAATTTGTTTCTATTGCACCAAGAAATATTTTATAGATTGAATGGGAGACGCAGAGGAGGATGCATCTTGACTATCTAATCTTTGTAACTCTTCCTCTTTCTGATTATCATCTATATTTTATGCATCCTGTCTAATTTCTTGTTCTTCTTGTTGTGTATTTGTGTTGTGAGGAGGAGATACCCTTTGTTGTTCTTCATGTGCATTACGTGGAGAGGATATCTCCTATTGTTCTGCATTTTTGTCTCCCTCCTTCATAGTATCATATAGTTTCTTTGTTATCTGTTATGTTTCTTGTCAAATCTTGTCCCTATCTTCTTGTTCCATATTCATCACGGTATCAACCCTCTGCTTTGTCCTCAATTCCTTATCTTGTAATTGGGCTAACTTATATTTTCCCTCTATGGATATAGAAGTACCTACCGCATCAATAGCCTGTTGTCTCAATTCCTCTTCTAACTGCAAGGCTTTCTCCCTCTTTTGTCTCAAGTCTTCTACTAGGTCCTCTGGTAACCATTCTAAGATTTCATCCATTGTTTTATTTGTTTTAATCGTATATCTTATGATTGTTCTTTCTATTATTTTCTTATTTTTATCGGAGACTTCCTTGTATAATGTTGTTGTTTCCTGCAATAAGCCATGGCATTCCATTCCATTTACTATTGCATCAATGTTCAATGGTTCTTGGGGGGCTTCTTCTTCTATTTGCTTCTTTTTCTTTCTCTTCTGTACTTGTGAGACTTTTTCTTCCCCTTCTTTCTCTTCAATTTCTTCTGCAGAAGTTTGATTTTTCTTCCTTTTAGCCTATTGTTTCTATCTAGGTGCTTTCTTTTTCTTCGCACTTAAATGTACAAGGGTTTCTAATGTTACCCTTCTTGTTGAAACCATTTATGTTGAAGATGCAGGTTGTGGTGATGTTTGTACATTGGTTGTTGAAGATGTGATTCTCCCTGATCTTCTTGTATTTTGTGGTGAAGTAGCCACTTGTGGAGCTGTGAAGTGGGTATTGGAGCTTCCGCAGTGGCTTCCGATGCTGATGATGAAGGATGTAGTGTAGATGTTCTTGTCTTGGGTTGTATCTCCCATTGTTTATGAAGTTTTTCCTTGTTTTTCTCCAATTTCTCCTCCGTATTCTTTTTATGGTGTTTCCCCATTACCTCCTTGTATGTCCCAAATCTCTCTGCAAAAGTATCCTTGGGCTTACTTAACAAAGTTGTCGCATAAGCTTTTATTTCTGTTGCAAAGATATGATATGGTAGCCTGGGAATCCAAAATGTCCTAGGCTCCACTACTTCTATATATTTATAGTCTTTATCAACCATGAATGTTATGTGGTTTATATACAGTTTGACTGATTCATAAGGGATTCTTTCCCTAGCTTGTATCTCTATTTGGAGGGATTTGAAGAAACCCCAATACATGGTACTAAATGACTTTGTATCATTGAATTGTCTTATATGTTGTTTAATTTGTGCCGCTACTGTTAGATGTTGTTACCATACTTTCCCCTTAAACCCTGGTAGGTCATTTAAAAAGTTAAATACTAGGCAAATGATCAAGGTTCCATACCAGAAGTTATAACTGGACTCTTTAGTTCTCTTCAAATTCTCCAACAATTGTTCTCGCATTACTTCACAGAGGTCGAAGTCTTTTCCTTCTTTCACCATTAGATAGGCAGTGTGGATTGTAGTAGCAGTGGCGGATCCTTCTCTGTTTGCATAGTAGATTTTGTAGGTTATCCCCATTATCGCGTACCTGACCCTTGGATCTATTATGTCTTTGACGCTTAGGCTACTTGGCCATCTGGTTTTGCCCCCATGAGCTTCGTTACTTTGTCATTTTTAATTGCTTTCATTTTGAGCACCGGTCTAGTTGAGCTAAACCATGTTACTTCCCTAATTGCATCTTTGGTAATCTTGTATGGTTTATCCAAATATATGAATTCATCATAAATTTTGTTGAGCACAATTCTAACCCATTTGTGTGCATCATTGAATTCTGGGTAGTCTTTCCAAATATCTAGCTTCTTACTTACAATATTTCAATATTCTGGTGAATAGCCTATATCATCTAGCAACGTGTCCATCAATTCTTTGAATTTCATGTGATCTATCTCAAATATTGTAGCATTAATGTATTTCCTCACATCTTCTATATGTACTATATCCACCGAAACTCTAGAGAATGCTCCTTCTTTATCGATTTCCATCACCTTGTAGGGGTATTTCTTGTATTTAAGCCTAGGCTTCTCTGCAACATCAATTAGTACTGGTGTGGCTATTTTCGCTTTTTCTTGGCTTGATAGCTAGGGTTTAATTACTTCGCATCTTTTTTCACATCAGAGCTCAAATTTTCAAAGTCTTTGGATGCAAATGAGGAGTTGGTTGAAGGATTAGGGTTTATATAGCCCTAATAGTAACTTTATACATTTATTGCATTTATCTGTTTTGCTTTTCGTGGGTTTTTGTAGTCGTTGAGTGTCGTTAAGATGCTAACGGTTAGTTTATAATACAATATGATACATGTTATGATTTCTCTACATTACTCCTTATTATCCCAGAGAGTGTTGATATTGTTTCAGTCTAGCTCCATTCACCTAACTAGCTGTTAATTTTCCTTTCATATGCCTTAGTCTTACTACTCTGAACCTTACAATTTCATCTATATAGTATGGTCCCAACAATCTTACCTTCAATTTTCCCTATTTTTTTAATTTGATATCATACAGTAGTACCAAATCACCTTGTTTGAAAATTTTCTACTACAAGTTTCTATCATGCCATTCTTTCTGGCGTTTCCTCTCCTAATTCATTTTATATGCCGTCATTAATCTATTTTCATCCATTTTTTTCTAATTTTTCAATCCTCTGTACTATGGATTCCTCCTCATTTAGCCTCAAAGTCAATGCAGTATGAAATTTTGGTAGTATGAAGTGTACCGGTATTGTGGTGTCCATTCCATATACTAGCTCATATGGTGTGAAGTTTGTAGTCCTTTTATAGGTTGTGCGGTAGGCCCAAAGTATTGCAGGTACTTTTAGGTCCCATTCTGTTCTATTCCCATTGCACATCTTCGTTAGTGTTTTTCCAATGATCTTATTCAAAGCTTCACTTGCTCTATTTGCTTGTGGGTGTTAAGGTGAACTTTTATTATGTGCTATCATGAAGTTCTGTAATAACTCTACAATCATGTTATTCACAAAGTGTTTGCCTTGATCACTTGTTATGCTTAATGGGCAACCAAATCTAGTTATTATATTTTCATATAGGAATTTTGCGGCGATTTTGGTGGTACAATTTTTAGTTGGTTGAGCTTCTACCCACTTGGTGAGGTATTCCACTCCTATTATGATATATCTTTCTTTTGACTACTTAGCAAGGGGGTTATAGGCCTAATGAAGTCAATTGATCATTTTTCAAATGGGAGTTGTGCTAGTACCGGTCTAAGTGGCATTTCATCTTTTGTGGTAGGTCTTCCTATGCATTGACATATATCACAATGCTTTACATACCTTTTTGCATCTTGAAATAATGTAGGCCACCATAAGCCTACTAACTTTATCTTCCTTGAGGTAAGTTCTCCAGAGTTGTGGCCTCCTGCTACTCCATGTGCTTCCCTTAATATCATCTCTCTTTCATGTTCATAGACAATTCTCCTTATTATATCATTTCTTCCTCTGATATGTAGTTTCCCTTCTATTAGTGTGTATGGAAAATCTTTCTGCATTAGGATTTGTTTTTCTTGCAGAGACATATATGTTGAGAACTCTCATGTGGCTAGTAAGTAGGCTATGTCTTTCAATTCCTCTGGTACCGCCTTAACCTTAAATAGGTTTGCGCCAGGAAGTTCTTCTTCTTGACTTTCCAGTTCATCTCTTGTTTCAATCCTAGACAAGTAGTCGGGTCCTTGATTATGCTTATCCAGTTTTACCATTATGGTGAAGTCAAATTCTTGGAATAATAACAACCAACAATAGATTCTTCCTTGGATAACTAGTTTATTCAATAGGTATTTTAGTGGCTCATGATCAATATAGAAAATGAAAGGTGTATATAGCAGGTAATGTCTAAACTTTTGTAATGCATACACCATTGCTAGGGCTTACCTTTCTGTGGTAGTATAGTTCTTTTTAGCCTTGGATAATTTCCTACTAGCAAATGCTACAGGATGATCTTTTGTTCCTTTAGGCTGGGCTAGTACCGCACCTATTGTTATTCCTGATGCATCCACATGAACATGGAATGGAATGTTCCAATCAGGAAATATCAGAATAGGAGCCTCTGCAATTTTTTGTTTTAATATATATCAAAGGAAATTTGATATTGATCATTCCACTCAATATTTTTGCCATTTTTCTTCTTTAATAGTTCCTCACGAGGTGCTGCTATTGGTGCATATCCTTTAATGAATTTGTTGTGATATCCAGTATATCCCAAGAAAGTTTTTCACCTCTATGGCTTTTTTTGGTGCTGGTAATGTAAGCATCAAAGTTACCTTTAAAGGGTCTACCGTTAAACCTTCTTTACAAATATATGGCCTCACAAAGTCCCAAATGGTACCACAAAAGTACATTTCTTTAAGTTAAATGATATTTGTAGGCTTCTGCACTTATTCAGCATCATCCTTAAGGTTTGTGTATGATATTTTACCAATCCATATATTGTCCAATCATCCAAATAGACCTCTAATAAATCATGTATAAATTCCTTTAATACATTTACCATGATTCTGCTAAATACTACAGGTGCATTCTTTAATCCAAAGGGCGTCATTGTATACATGTATGATCCAAGTTCTAAGGCAAATGTTGTTTTTGGTTGATCCTCTTCTCTGATTTTCACTTGATGGTAACCAGAGAACCCATCAGTGAATGAATAGATTTCTCTCCCAGCTACTGATTCTAGGATCTCTTCTATAAATGGTGTTGGAAATGGATCATGAATACAAGCTTTGTTTAGTTCCCTATAATCTCCACATATCCTTATTTCTCCTAACTTCTTATTTTGGAGCACCATTGGACTAATCCAATCTACTTCTTCCATCGGTTTTATAATTCCTACTACTAACATTTTATCAATCTTCACTTTGACCCTCTTCTTCATATTTGGGTTTAGACTATATGACATTTTCCTTACTGGTTCGATTCCTTCTTTTAATTGAATTTTCATCATACCTGCCTCTTCCTTGATTCCCTTCATTTCAGTGAATGTCCTTGGAAATAAATCCTCAAATTCAGAAAGAATTTCAGCTACTTGCACTTCTACTTTATCATCCCAATAATCTCCTATTTTTGCTAGCTTAGGGTCTCCTTCTTTTGCAATGTTTTCTTCCCTAAGTTTGATAGGTTTATTGTAGTATTTCTCCTTAGGTTTAGTTGATAGTTCCAGTTCCCTTTCTCCTTCTTGAACATTTATTTCCAGATCATTTGTACCCTCATCATCTTTTTTTGTAGTCTTATAAAATTTCTCACCAGTGTGTTTTGATTATTTGTCTATCCACTCTATTAGTTTCCATATACCTTCAGTTCTAGGTGGTGGTTTACGTTGTTCCAGTTCTTCTCTATCTTCCTCTGTAATTTGTCAGAAGATTATCTCCTTCATTTTTAGGAGTGCGGTATGTATGGATTTATCTAGGTTGTAAAAAGAAAATGTGTTCACAAAGTCATTTTGTATTTCATCCCAATTTGTGGTTTCTTTTCTCCTTTCTTGGTTTATGTACCAAGTTTGTGCTATTGGTGGCAGTGTCCAATAGAATAGATGGGCATATAAAATCTTTTTGTACTTCTTTCTACCTTCCCATACTATTATACAGATGGTTAAATGCTCCTTTGGTGGGATTTGTCCCTCATATTTAGGTATGAATTTTATGATCTTCCCTTGGTAGACATCTTGTCTTGATGAGAATCTCGAATACGAGCCAACATTTAATTGTATCTTTATGGGTGGTCCACCAATTTGCCGCATTGTATACTAATGTATGTTGTACAACCGCTTCTAGTCTCATGTGTTCATCTGTAAAAAAATTCTCCATCTCTAGCAAGTATATTTGTAGGTCTTGTACTCCTAAAAACTTAAGCAATTTGATGTGTGAAATGCCTCGCATAATATGATTTATTTGTCGAGATATCCGAGATTTATTTATATTCGGATCTTCATAGATGTAACATGTGTTCTGTGGTGGATTCTCATCTAATGCAGAGGTTTGCGGTAGGTTTTCCCTACTAGTTCAAAGCATAAATATACTCCTGAACCCAATCATTCTTTGAGTTCTGAGATCTGGCTCATTTCTTATCCATGCCTCTAGTACTTCCTCACTATCAGTACTATAATTATCATCTTATGCTTCTATCTCTCCCTCTGAATTAGGTTCTTCTACTATCTCAACTATATCTAACTTTGATATTGAATATATATTCTTAGGATAGTCATCAGTACCTTCTGCATAATTAGATTCTTCAATGTATAATTCTTCCATGGTTGCTCCCAAAGGTATGTATATAATTTTATTCTTATCTACAAAAGATAATTCCTCTTTACGGGAGTCAACAATATTATTTACGTCAACAAACCATCTCAACCCTAGTAATGCATTGAATGAATCACCTTGTTCTTTCATTGCTACAACAACAAAGTCTATAAATTGTTTCACCCCCATTAGGTTTACTTCCACTTGTTTCCAAGTTCCAAGTGTTCCCATACTGGATCCATCTACCAAAGTGATGTTATAAGGAGTTTCAGTCAACCTAGGTTTTCCTAGTTATTCCCATAGCTTCTTAGTAATCATGTTCACATCCACACCCAGGTCTATCATAACATGTGTGACCTTTTTATGGTTTATATGAACATCTACCAATAGTGGTTTTGTTTTCCAGTGTCTATCTATTTTTCCCATCTTCCCGATTTGGTTTTAAGGCACTTGCTCCTTGTTCTAGTATTTGGAAAACTGCTTCAATTTCTCAATGAGATTGTGTTGTTGTGTTAGCTTTGTTAGCTTTTTTAATGCTGCCACCTCTCCTTCTGTAAAGAATTGATTATATTTTTTATGTTTCTCTTGCTCTTGAGTTACAATTTGCTTTGTTTTCTATACAATCTCATCATGTTTTTTTTATCAGGGAAGAATGTAACTTCCTTCTCACTTTCTTCTTCTTATGTTTCACTAGTATGATGTCCTGTGGTATTTGTACCTTGTCTTGTTACTACCGCAACCTTTTATTTCCCTTTATTTTTCTTCTTTTTATATTGATCATGCTTGGCTTCCTTACATTGGTTCTCTTCTTCTGAAGATTTCATTGAAGATGTATATGTCTGACCATCTTTATTTCTCTGGCAGGTTCTTGCTACCTGACCTTGTTCTTTGGGGACTCTCTGGATTATCTGGGCACCTTTTTGGGAATTAAAGTTTTCTAATTCATAACTTTTTTATTAATGTGGTGTATTGTGGAAGTATTGTTGTTCTTTGTCACATGAAAATACGTCATGTTTTGTACTATTGCAGAATATGCACTATTTTCTCCACTCTCCCCAACATTCATTGGCAAAATGTCTCAGTTTATCGCACTTATAGCTTGTTGCATCATCTCTCCTTCTTCTACCTCTACCACGGCCTCGGCCTCCTCTATATGCTCCAAATTTATCTCTTTCATCATTGTAGTAATTATTTCCATATGGTACACTGTTAGGATTTGAATTTTGTATAGTGTTTATATTCCTTTGGTTTCTCTAGCTAGGTTGTTTGTATCCCTGAACTTGAATGTATAAGGGTCTTTCCGCCAAACCTTTTACATGTGCCATAGTATTGTTTTGTGCCTTATTTTTGTGGTGTTTATTACAAAATGACTCATGTTCATCATCTTCCCTTACATCATAATTGTGAAGAGCAATATGGTGTCTCATGGTCATCCCACTCACCGCATAATCCACAATATGTTGTATTATTTCTTGTAGGTATTCCTTTTTTGTCTATCTTCATGGTGGAAACCTATCTTTCACCTTTCATCATCAGACTTTCATTTTTTATGTGTCTTTCCTTAGTATTGTTGATGTTTTGTAGCTTCGGGAGGTTACAAATGGCAAAGTTTAATGAAACACATTTCATTATGAAACAAAACAATCTACATATGAGACAAAAAGGTGCCGATTGGAACAGTCGCGTCTCTTGAAATCCAATTGATTATATATATGGTAGTCAATCCACCATCCAAAGACATGGATGAAGGAAGATAGATTAAGTAAGAAACAAAAACATATCTGATCTGAAAAATTAACATGGTATCAAAGCAAGGTTCAAAGTTGCAGAAGGAAATATCTAGAGTACCCCGTGCATGAAGGTGTAAATTTTAATAGATCAATTGAATCCAATTTCATGGCTTCTAGTAGCCACATACAGGTTGAAGAATTTTTAGCATCTACATCTACTTCTGGTGGATCCACAATGTGTATGAAAGAGCTCCCCTATGTTGTATTTATTAATCACAGCCCTGATGTCAAACATACACTGGCCAGCACCATGTATGAAAAGCTTACAGCCAATGGATTGAATGTTTTTTTTATGAATTTAGAAGAGCTTGAATTGGGGGATCAAGAACTAGAAGCATCAATCAAGAGTGCTTCACTTTATTTTGCTATATTTTCAAAGGACTGTGCACAATCTAGGCGATGTTTTGAAGAGCTGTCATTTATGCATAGAAAAGGCACATGAAATGTTTTTGACAGACGGCCTCAAAGCGATGTACTCTCACGGAATGCAATTATAGCAGGACATCCACAATATGGTTTTGTTGAAAAGGCCACAAAAACTTATAAACAAATGCATTTGACAGATGTAAGGCTATGTCCCACAATTTATGCCAGCCAACTTCCTCTTGCCCTCCAACTTCTTGGGAAAAGCCTGTTTGGTGAGGAAGATAGAAACATATGGAAAGACATGGCAGACAAGTTAAGGTGTGAGCCTAATATGCAAAAGAAACTTAGATCCTCCTATGATACCCTTGATTCCTTTGAGAAGGAAATGTTTCTAGATATTGCATGTTTTCTTACCAGGAGGGACAAAGAAATTGCTATGATCTTTTCGGAAGAACTGGACTAGAGTTGTCATGCCTCTCTCAAACATCTCTTACAAAAGTCCTTGGTAAGCTTGGGCTCTAGTAATGAATTGTTGATGCATCGGTGCCTCCAAGATTTGGGAACAACTGTAGCAAATGAAATTTCTACAGAACCCCATAAATGCAAAAGACTATTCGATGGAGACTTATATGAATAGCTATTGTCATGGCATATGCGAGAGGTCAGCATCTTGATGAGGCTCATGAACTATTTGAAAGAATGCCTAAAAGGAATGTGGTCTCTTGGAATGCTATGATTTCAGGATATGCTCAGAATGGTTGAGTAGGAATGGCCTTGGATCTGTTTTGGAAGATACCTGAGAGAAATGTGGTATCTTGAAATGCAATGATTGCAGTATATGAATAGAATGGGTGTTTTGATGAAGCTATGGAACTATTTAAGCAAAAATGGTACATTTTCTAGTGTGATACCAGCTTGTGCCCAATTAGCTTCTCTGCAACAGGGGAAGGAGATCCATGAAGACGTAATTTGAAGTGGATGCCTTTGTCGGTAGTGCTCTTGTAGAAATGTATGCTAAAAGTGGCAACATAAAAGATGCCCGCAAAATGTTTGATAAAATGCCAAGGCAAAACTTGGTTTCATGGATAGCCATGATTGTAGAATATGCCATGCATGGGAGCGATGAGAAAGCCCTCCATCTTTTAGAACAGATGCAACGTTCTGGCACAAAGCCTAATAGTGTAACATTTGTTGGGGTTCTATCTGTTGCAAGTATGGGCCTAACCGGTGTTGTCATTAATGTCAACATACTCTTGTTGCATTAATGAGAAGGATTAGATTAGTTATGTGCTGAGGATATTGAGAAAATCAGTCTCAATCAGGAACAGTGAAGAATAGTGATGACAAGAAGGTAAAAGTCCTCAATAGGTTAAGGATCAGAGGATGCGGTTTAAAGGGTTTATAGATATAAGTCTTGAGATGCTCCAGTCAAGTTTTTAGAGGTCCGCATGAAGATCTGAAGAAGTTATGGTCACTCAAGTAGAACTGGTTACGGCAGGTGTTCAGAGGTGACAGAGTGCCACAGATAGGTCCGGTGAGATCTGGAATTTCATTATCCCGTTCTGCGGATTTGAGGGAGTGTTGAGGACATTCCTGTGAATTATCAACTAGATTGGTTCATGGGTTGAAGGTCCGGAAGAGACTATTCATTTGTGACAGTGATGACAGATTGTGTTCTTGAAGCTCCGGATGAAGGAGAGAAGAATTCCAGTAGGATGATGAAGTGCGGATGTTCTTGGTGATTCAGGGAAGGTTATGATGATCATTGGATCATGTCCAGTTCATGTTGGTGGTCCGCATTGAAGTTAGAGTTTGCATTTGAAGAATAACCACGGATATTGGTGTTCTTCTTGAGACTGGCCGACCGGATGTATTACACGTCTTGCGAATGTTCTTGTAGGTGTTTGCCGACTTAGATGATTTTTCCTAAGTTGATGCCTTATATAAATAAGGGATTGTGAAGTCATTTTGAAGTGTGTCTTGTGGTGATGAGTGTGTGGTAGCGAAGAGAAGTGCGAAAGGTAGAACAGAAGTATTGGGCTTAAATGGAACTAATTCAAGCATGCTGAAGATGCTATTCTCCAATTCATAAAGGTAACACTTATTCTTTTGTAGATAGTGTGTCTCTTGTAGGTAGTGAGCCTCTTGTGAGCAGTGTGCTCAGGCAGTGAGCCCTAATTGGCATGTACCATTTTATTCTTTCTATTCTTCTAACAAAGAATACATTCTTGGGTTAATCACCCCGTGGTTTTTCCCTTAACTGGGTTTTCCACGTCAAAATCTTGGTGTCTTATGTGTTGATATGTTTCTGCTTTTGAGTTGAATGCATTATGGTTCATGATTAATATTCTACTAATCACTAAAGAAGATTTAAGTGTTTTAATTGAGAAAGTTTCGCACAACTGATTCACCCCCCCTCTCAGTTGTGTGCCCTAAGTCTAACAATTGGTATCAGAGCTAAGTTCCTCTAAAAAGAGCTTAACCGCTTGAGGAGATCCAGGATGTCGTCATACAAGAAGGATAGTCTGAAATTTGATGGAACCAACTTTTCTCTTTGGAAAGGTCACATGAAATGTCACTTACAGTGTATGGGAATGGCGTACTGGTCCATGGTCACCAAAGCGTATGTACCTCCACAGGGTGGTCCGATAACCCTAAATGAAATCACATATGTTGAAAACAATCTACGGACCAAAGAGGCTCTTCTAAGCGCATTAACTGACTCAAAGCTCTCAAATGTTATTGACCTACCAACTGCCTATGAGATCTGGATTAAACTAGAACTTCTGCATGAAGGAGACGAGTATGTTAAATGTGCAAGGTTACAGAGTCTAAAAGGGAAATTTGAAAAACTGAAGATGAGAGATGATGAAAATATTACCACTTTTATGCCAAGAGTAAATGAGCTGGTTTGTGGAATTAGAAATTCTAGTGGAGTCTTGGATGAAAATGAGATTGTTGGTAAAATTTTCAGATCCCTTCCTGCCTCTTACAAAATCAAGGTTGCTGCCATTGATGAATTCAGAGCCCATACAACTGTCACAAGAGATCAATTGGCTAGCAAACTGGCTGCTATTGAAATGACCAAATTTGGAGATGATCCCCCCAAAATTGAATCTGCATTCAAAGCCAGTGCCTTTGTGAAAGGTAAACAAGGATTTGATCTGGGAGAGAACTCATTAAGGAAATTGTCATGGTATGAAAAAGCAAGAAAAGACCTGGAAGAAGAAGAAGTAGAAACTCCTCAAATTGAAGCCCTCATTGCAAAGAGACTGCCAAGAGGATCCGGTAAGTATGAAGGAAAATTATCTTTTAAGTGTTTTAACTGCAATAAGATTGGTCATTTTGCCTCAAGATGTCCGGAAAGATTTTCAAAGCCAAATCCTAACAGATCAAGGTTCCAAAAGAACTGTTACTATGTTCATGAAGAAGATGATAATGAAGGAGTAACGGATGATGAATCAGAGATAGGAAACAAATCCGGAAGTGAATGGGTGTTTATTGCCATCAAGGAAGAAGAACCAATATCCTCTGTATCTATCAATCATAAAGTTGTAGAAAGAGCTCTGGCTGCCCAAGTTGAAGAAAAGAATGATTGGGTTATTGACAGTGGTTGCTCTCACCACATGACAGGTGACAAGAATAAGTTCATAGATTTGGAAAGGTATGAAGGAGGAGTGGTGAAGTTTGGTGATAATTCTGCTGGTAGAATCAGAGGAAGAGGAACTATTTCTTTTGATGGAAGAAACAAAACTGGTAATGTATTGTATGTTGAAGGTTTGAAGCACAATCTTCTTAGTGTTGGACAGTTGGTGGACAAAGGCTATGATCTCCAATTCAAGGATGGAAAATGCAAAATCTTTGAAAGATCTGGAACAGAGATTGCATCCGGTACTCAAACTAAAGGTAATATCTTCCACTTGGTTGGTACTGGTAAAAGTTGCTTATTTGTTCAAGTTGATCAGAGTTGGTTATGGCATAGAAGGATGTGTCATGTGAATTTTGATAATATCATCAAGATAAGCAATACTCAGGTTGTAAGAGATCTTCCAAAATTGGTGAAACCTACTAATAGCTTGTGCAAGGAATGTCAGTTAGGTAAGCTGAGCAGAGTCACATTCAAAAGCAAGGAACTGTCTTCTACCGGATTATTGGACTTAGTTCACACTAATCTTTGTGGTCCGGCAAGAACCAGAAGTATTCAAGGTGATAGATACGTCATGCTGCTAATAGATGACTATTCCCGGATGATGTGGGTAACCTTTCTAAAGGAGAAATTCAAAATATTCAAGGCTATGGTAGAGAATGAAACAGGAATAAAGTTGAAATGTCTGAGGTCTGATAGAGGTGGAGAATTCACATCTGGTGAGTTCATAGAATTCTGTGAAAAACATGGAATTAAGAGACAGTTGTCTGCTCCAAGGACTCCACAGCAAAATGGAGTAGTGGAGAGAAAGAACCAGACCATCCAGGAAGCATCTAGGACTATGATGATGGAAGCAAATGTTCCTCAGATCTATTGGAGAGAAGTTGTCAGCACTACAGTCTATACTCTTAATCGAGTTCAAATCAGAAGCAATACCGGTAAGACCCCTTATGAACTCTGGTTTGGTATTACTCCTACTGTAAGATATTTCAGAGTCTTTGGTAGCAAATGTTACATCAAAAGAGATGAAGATTTAGGTAAGTTTGATGCTAGAAGTGACGAAAGAATATTCTTGGGTTACTCTACTCAAAGCAAAGCATACTGGTGTTATAACAAGAGACTAAGAAAAATGATAGAAAGTACAAATGTAAAGGTTGATGAGGGAATAGAGAAACCCTCAAGGTTTTATGAATATGATGAAGATGATCAGAATGGTGTTCTAGTTCAAGGAGCTCAATCCTCTTCTAAAAATTAGATTCAGACTGATCCGGTAAATCAGGAAGAAGAGATAGGTCTGAATGAGCCTGATCAAGAAGCAGAAGTGCAAGAAACTCCCAAAGTTCCAAGGTATGTAAGACTGAACCACTCTAAAGATCAAGTCATAGGTGACAAAAGCAATGGTGTGCAAACTAGAAGGAAAATTGCTCAAAATTCAAATGAATATTGTCTGATTTCAAAGATTGAACCTAAGACAATAAATGAAGCCTGCAATGATGAAAACTAGACCAAAGCAATGGAGGAAGAATTGATGCAAATTGAGAAAAATCACACTTGGGATCTTGTTCCCAGACCTAGAAACAAGAATGTGATTGGAACCAAATGGGTCTTTCGAAACAAACTAAATGAAGTTGGTGAAGTAATCAGAAATAAAGCCAGATTGGTCTACAAAGGCTACTCTCAAATAGAAGGAATTGATTTTGAAGAAACCTTTGCTCCGGTGGCAAGAATTGAAGCAGTCAAATTATTTCTTACATTTGTTGCCTTCAAGGATTAAGGTGTATCAGATGGATGTCAAATCTGCTTTCCTGAATGGTGACTTAGAAGAAGAAGTGTACATTGAACAACCGGATGGATTTCAATTATCTGAGCATGGTGATATGGTCTGCAAATTAAAGAAGGCATTGTATGGACTAAAGCAAGCCCCAAGAGCATGGTCTGAAAGACTGGACAAACATCTTTTAAAGATTGGTTTCAACAAAGGTACTGCTGATAGTAACCTATATTTCAAAATTGATCATGAAAACATCTTGATTGTTGAAGTATTTGTTGATGATATCATCTTTGGAGGAAGAGACAATATGTGTAAAACCTTTGCAAATCAAATGAAAAGTGAGTTTGAGATGTCAATGCTCGGTGAAATAAATTTCTTCTTGGGTCTACAAATTACTCAAACAAAGAAAGGAATCTTTATTTCTCAGACCAAATATGTGAAAGAATTGTTGAGGAAATTTGGAATGGAAGATTCAAAGCCAATGAACACTCCCATGGCAACCGGATGTAAGTTGAGCAAAGATGATGACTCCCCTAAGACAGATCAGACAAAGTATAGATCAATGATTGGAGGATTATTGTATCTCACTCAAACTAGACCAGACATAATGCAGGTTGTTGGTCTTATGGCGAGATTCCAGGTTGATCCTAGAGAATCCCATGTCATGGCAATCAAAAGGATTTTTAGGTATCTAAAAGGAATAGTTGAGTATGGTATGTGGTATCCTAGAGATCATAATTTTTCTCTTCATGCATATACAGATGCAGATTGGGCAGGAGATGTGGATGACATGAAGAGTACCAATGGTGGAGCATTCTTTTTGGGGAAAAGATTGGTTTCTTGGCTAAGCAAGAAACAAGAGGCAATATCCCTGTCTACAACTGAAGCAGAATACATTGCAGCAGTAGGTAGTTGCACTCAAGTTTTGTGAATGAAGCAGATGCTAAGAGATATTAAAGTAGAATATGAGGAGCCTATCACAATTTTCTGTGATAATTCAAGTGCAACAAATATTTCTAAGAATCCGGTGTTGCATTCTAAGACTAGGCATATATCTATCAAGTTTCACTTTCTGAGAGAGCAAGTGAACAAGGATGAAGTCAGATTGGAGTATGTGCCCTCCAAGGATCAGATTGCAGATATTTTTACTAAACCTCTTCCCAAGGACTCTTTTGAGTATCTCAGGGAGAAGTTAGGGGTTATTGCCCCTCTGGTGATGAACTAGGATGCACTGATGTGCATCAATCCGGTGGATATCACAGTCATATCTTGTGATCCGGATTGATGATAAGGGAGCTGCTACTCAGGGGGAGTAGCTGGTATGTTATGAAGTAATGGAGTTGCAAGTATGAGCCCTTTGCCATTGATGTCAAAGGGGGAGAGAAGACATGTGAAAAACAAGTGGTTGCTGATCAAAGGGGGAGCAATAAAGGAAGAGAAGACATGTGAATAGTTGTTGCTGTTAGGGAGAGTTGTGACAACAAGGAGAAGTTCTTGTCTTGATAGTTTTTTCACATCATATGTTGCCATCAATGACAAAGGGGGAGATTGTTGCAAGTATGGGCCTAACCAGTGTTGTCATTGATGTCAACATACTCTTGTTGCATTAATGAGAAGGATTAGATTAGTTGTGTGCTGAGGATATTTAGAAAATCAGTCTCAATCAGGAACAGTGAAGAACAGTGATGATAAGAAGATAAAAGTCCTCAATAGGTTGAGGATCAGAGGATGCGGTTTAAAGGGTTTGTAGATATAAGTCTTGAGATGCTCCAGTCAAGTTTTTAGAGGTCCGCATGAAGATCTAAAGAAGTTATGGTCGCTCAAGTAGAACCGGTTCTGGCAGGTGTTCAGAGGTGACAGAGTGCCATAGATAGGTCCAGTGAGATCCGGAATTTCATTATCCCATTCTGCGGATTTGAGGGAGTGTTGAGGACATTCCTGTGAAGTATCAACTAGATTGGTTCGTGGGTTGAAGGTCTGGAAGAGCCTATTCATTTGTGACAGTGATGACAGACTGTGTTCTTGAAGCTCCGGATGAAGGAGAGAAGAATTCCAGTAGGATGATGATGTGCAGATGTTCTTGGTGATTCAGGGAAGGTTATGATGATCGTTGGATCATGTCCAATTCATGTTGGTAGTCTGCATTGAAGTTAGAGTTTGTATTTGAAGAATAACCACGGATATTGGTGTTCTTCTTGAGACTGGCTGACCGGATGTATTACATGTCTTGCGGATGTTCTTGTAGGTGTTTGCCGACTTAGATGATTGTTCCTAAGTCGATGCCTTGTATAAATAAGGGATTGTGAAGTCATTTTGAAGTGTATCTTGTGGTGATGAGTGTGTGGTAGCGAAGAGAAGTACGGAAGGCAGAACAGAAGTATTGGGCTTAAATGGAACTAATTCAAGCATGTTGAAGATGCTATTCTCCAGTTCATAAAGGTGACACTTATTCTTTTGTAGACAGTGTGTCTCTTGTAGGTAGTGAGCCTCTTCTGAGCAGTGTGCTCGGGCAGTGAGCCCTAATTGGCATGTGCCATTTTGTTCTTTCTATTCTTCTAACAGAGAATACATTCTTGGGTTAATCACCCCATGGTTTTTCCCTTAACCGGGTTGTCCACGTCAAAATCTTGGTGTCTTATGTGTTGATATGTTTTTGCTTTTGAGTTGAATGCATTATGGTTCATGATTAATATCCTGCTAATCACTAAAGAAGATTTAAGTGTTTTAATTGAGAAAGTTTTGCACAATTGATTCACCCCCCCTCTCAGTTGTGTGCCCTAAGTCTAACACTATCTGCTTGTTGTCATGCTAGCCTAGTGGATAATGGGTGGCAATACTTTTACAACATGAGTAAGGATTATGGGATAGAGCCTAGGTTGCAGCACTGTTGTGGTATGGTTGACCTTCTTGGCTATGCTGGGCATCTTGACAAGGCCAAACACTTTATCCATGAAATGCCATTAAAATCCAATGCTACTGTATGGATAACTTTGCTTGGAGCTAAGTTCAGTTGGGAGTTAGTACTGCAGAAGGTGCAACAAGGTGTTTATGGTGGCACTTGGATGAGAAGTTTGAGTAGGATGGAAAGTTTTGCAGGAATGTATCGAAAGGATGGATTAGCTCAGTGAAGGAAGTCAAGGCAGGGTTCTCACAGTGATAGAGAGAGTAGTTCTGAAAAATCTACTCAAATCAGGTTAAGTCAAGGTAGGGATCTTGCAAGGGGTTGTGAAGTCTGGGACTCACAGCTAAGAGGGAGAGCCAGTATCTGGCACATTGGGTGCATCAAGTATGACAAGGTCAAAAATGGGGCTAAGGAAAGCAATTCAACTCAAGTACATTTGCATTGATGATCAAACGGCTGATATTCTCACCAACCTCTTGCCAGAGTGAAGTTTGCATATTTTTGGGACAAGCTTGGAGTAGTGGATAATGTCACCCTTACTGAGAGGGAGACTCAGCATTAGTGATCTTTGCTATAATGCATATTTCTCTGAGACGGAGAAATATGAGGTGAAATCTCTCATCCAACTCTGAGACAGAGATGTGGTTCTTTCCACACATGGGAGTAGCCATGGTCGATGTCATGTTGAGAGACTCCATGATGACATCACGTTGAGAGACTATGTGATGAATCCTTTGTACTTATGTTTTTCCACACATGGAAGTAGCCATGGTGGACGTCATGTTGAGAGACTCCATGATGACATCACATTAAGAGACTCCATGATGAATCTTTTGTACTTATGTTTTTCCACACATGGGAGTAGCCATGGTGGATGTCATGTTGAGAGACTCCATGATGACATCATGTTGAGAGACTCCGTGATGGGCACTTTTGCACATGTTTCTTTCCACACATGGGAGTAGCCATGGTGGACGTCATGTTGAGTGACTCCATGATGATATCACGTTAAGAAACTCCGTGATGAACTATTTCACAAATGGTTGTAACCATTGTGGATGTCATGTTGAGAGACTCCATGACATGGATATCTGGAAGGGTACCTCCCTAGCTCAGAGGGAGTGTTGATGTTTTGTAGCTTCGGGAGGTTACAAATGGTAGAGTTTAATGAAACACATTTCATTATGAAATAGAACAATCTGCATATGAGACAAAAATGCACTGATTGGAACAGTCATGTCTCTTGAAATCAAATCGGGTATATATATGGTAGTCAATCCACCATCCAAAGACACAAATGAAGAAAGACAAATTAAGTAAGCAACAACAACATATCTGATCTAAAAAATTAACAAGTACAATAGGAGCACCATATATTCGACATTTGTTTATGTGAATTTTCCTCCTATTTTGCTATAATTTCTTGTTTCCGCTTCAATTGTTCCAATTCTATCCTCATTCTCTCTAATTCTAGGTTTTCTTTATTCTTATCCTGTTTGCACCATGTTTGTGACTCTATGTGGTAGGCCAATTTAACTACTTCTACATAGGTTTCAAATACCCTGCCATCCAAAGATGTCCTGACATCTAAGCTTATTCCAGATATGAACCATTCAATCTTTTGTTTCTTAGTTAGTGGCTCCTCCAACTTGCAGGTTGTTTCTTTAAATATTTTATCAATTTCTTTTATTGCTTCTCCTTCCTTTTGTACTAACTCCCTCATTTTACTCACTCCCTCTGTAGGGATCTCCGGAGTTTCAAAATTTTCCAACAATTTCTTTTTGACTTCTTCCCAAGTTTTATCATCCTTAGGGCATGCCTTCCTATACCATTTCAAGGCATCATTTCGTAATGTTCCTATAAAATCAAATAGTTTGGTTTCATCCCTTGTTATGTCATTTCTATTCCAAATGGATTCTAAAATAAATATATTCTCTATTGCTTTAGTGGTGTCCTTTTCAAACACTGGTAGCTTAATTAGTGCATCCATTGGTACTTTCTTCAGTCTTTCCGATACCTCTAGTGTTTTGTGATGGTTTTCTTCCTTACCTTTCTGCTTAGGTTTTCACTTTTGTATTATGGTTTTATTTTCTTCCCTTATCTCTTTGTAATTTGATGAGAAAATAGTCCTTTCCCAATATTTCTTCAAAATCTTTCCTAACTTCTTCTTCTATAACTTCCTAGTTGCCAACTTGATATTCTACTAAAAGTCTTTTTGCTTTATAGGGAACCTAGGATGACTCTTGGTCAAGGGGTGTGTCTCTTCAAAGTCCCTTTTTATTTTAGGGGATACCTTTTCATTTCTTAACAACATCATGTCTTTTGCAGGTGACTTTTCACTTAACTGTATTATACTTCTGGAACTAATCTCCTCATATACCACATCTTCTTCTCTTTCTCTAATCTTAGTTACACTTTGATTTACCAAATGGCATCTAGATAATCTGCATCCAAATTCAAGGGATGGAGGTTACATATAGGATTAAATAATTCTTCCCATTGTTTTGTGAGCTCTAACTTGAATATTAGAAAAATAAGGTTGAAATTTTGGGGATTTACTTATTTGCAGTAGGGCTAGGGTTTGATTATATTCTTCCCTCCACATCCTTCTTAATTGGTCATAGGCATCAATACTTCCTCCTATACTTTTGATAATTTTTTAATCCCTATCAATATGGATTGTTATTGGCTCAGGATTGTCTATATCCCTTTGTATTAAATTTGCAGTAGCCCCTATGGCACTCTCATCCATTCTTTCTTTTCCTCTTATGTTCTTCTCTCCAGAAACACCCACCTTAGCGTCTCAACAACACCCTCATTAGCACGCTCATCTAGCTATTTCTTTTCTTCTGCAAATTCTCTTGTGCATTTTTTTCTTATCCCTCCTACCTTCTCCATCCTTCTACGGTACCTTTCTTGATGTTCCTGAGTCTATTTTTATCTTTCTTCCCTACTCATTTCCATTCCAGTTAGTATAATCTCATTGATCTCTCTTAATCTTTTATTATCCCCTTTTTCCATGGGTGTTTTTGATTTGGTATTATATTAATCCTTATGTATCTTATGGTTGGCTTATCTTGAAGAGTTACAACTTTTCAAGGATCTTTTCAGATCCTCCCTCTTTTCCATTTGTCATCCCCTTAAGTGCCTGCCCCCCACTCACAATGGGTAGGAACCTAAGAGAATTCAGTCTTCTCCGCAGATCATAAAAATTTTCTATCACTTTAGTTTTCTTTCTTTCCACTACTCCATGTACTTACCTTTTTATTGTTTCATCCTCTCTATTGTTCAGTCATTTTCTAGGGTTCAGGAAATGGAACCAAATGTTGGAAAGAAATGGGAAGGAACCAGTCTAAAGATCTGGTCCTCAGTCAAATCTCTAAATTCAATTTATACCCGAGTCATACAGTGAGAGAATTCTATATAAATAGTAAGGGATAATAACTTGCGGTACACATACGTCACATACAAGTATTCATAAGTTACACATAAACATATTAGAAGGTCCTTATATATATATATATATATATATATATATATATATATATATATATATATATATATATATATATATATATATATATATATATATATATTCAATGGGTAAATTTACATTCATATCGGTAGGTCTTAGTCTCTACCCTTTTACATACTCATATATTTCCTTAGTCTCTTATTACATTCTTATCTCTTACTCTCACCTCTTACATGTACATCCTATATCATATCTATATATTACATAGAGGTGTGTCTTTTCCCAAAATACCTCTTTGTATGTTGGCTATGTCCTTCTCATACCAATTGCAGTAGAATCTATTGCTTGACCTGTATTCCACGAATAGGCACCCATAATGCAAGAGTTCAAACCTCTTACAAACCTACTAACTAGAATCTTCTCATCCTCAATAGAACCTGCATAGTACTTCAATTTGAAGAATTGGCTCTCATACTGAGCAACCCATATCCCAAGTCGCTAGCCCTCATGAAGATATATCCAAATTATGCTTCTACTCTTCTTGATACTACTAGGTGGAAGCACAACCACAAAGCTACATGATGGCATAGTAGGCCTTCATGTTGTTCCTAAATGGTTGCATCAAAAAACACTGGTTCAAAGACAAGAGCCAAGCCTCTACTTTTGTTCCTTCTATGGAAGCCTCAAAAATTAGATACATACACAAGAGATCTTTCATATTTCCTATCACCACACCATGATCCTCAAACTCCTACCAGTCTCCTATAGAGGCCACTCCCATACTCTAGACCTAGGAGGTATCCTGGATTTCTCTCTATCCACTGACTAAGAAGCCACCCTCTCTTGTGAATGATAAGAACTTCCTACCCAAGTCTCCTCTTGCCTAAGGGGAACTCTTTCTAACAACTCATGAAGTAACCCCTATTAGGAAAAAGGTGTGTTGTGCACCTTGCATAAAAATGAAATATTTTAAATTATGTAAAATAAATATTCATTTGTGGTACATCTTAGGGGATGTGTTTAGCCACATTAAATATTTATTTGGGTCCACTTGTAAAGTTGTATGTAACATTGGGTTAGTTATTTTATGTGTGGGAGACATAATTAATTATTATTTGGAAAACTTAACTTACCATTAAGTGAAAACTTAGTGTCAAGAATTAAATGAGGGATCAATGGTTTTGTGTACTCATGGGTTTGAGACACATGGTTTTCCCAATACCACAAGTTGTATTTGTGTGAGCTTGAGTATATAAAAGCAAGCACATGGTTAGTGGTTTAATTTGGCTGGTTGAGTGGGCTATCATTATATTGAGTTTCTCTTGTGACTGCATATGTGAAGTATGGCATGGGATGTGTGGTTACATGCTTGGACACGTGGAGGTTGCATTGGAGGAGCTTGATGTTTCAAAAAAATTCATAAGACTCTATAAGTGTATTGTAGTATTTTATTGTTGAATAATACATTTAGTGTGGATGCTTTTGGAGACTGGGTGTTTTCCTCTTGAGGGTTTTCCTAGGATATATCTTGTGTTATCTTGTGGTTGTCTTTTGATCTTTGCCTTATGGTTATTTTGTAAGCTTGTATGCATCATTATCTCTAATAGGGTTATGTATGAAATATTTTAATCAACCTAATCATTTCCTAACAACCCTGATATCTACAAAATACCAACTACCTCCACACACTAAGCTCACCCCATCCTATGAGGCCCCTCCTCCTAAATTTTTGGAGAATCTCTATCTAGGCTACCCATACCAAACTACTGGGTATAGTAGTGCTTAGGAGGCATCCTTCTTCACAATAAATTTGTAAACATCAGCACACATATTAGCACATCAAAACATAAGCATAAAACATGAGCAAACACATCACACATGAAATGAAAACACAAATAACCCTTAGCTCTTCATGTTGCAACCAAGGTGCTCTAATACTAGATGTAATTCCCTAATTTTTACATCAAGGAATTAGCAGAAAAAAACATGGACAAATAATGTTTTACATTGAAATTGTGATAAACACATCATAATTCTATTTCTTACACACACGATGTTGTAAAACTAAAGTTGATATCGTGGCTGACACCATGAAGTGCATGAAAACACAAGTTCAATGCACACCAACACATAAAAACATTGGTATATGACTTATATGATCATCATGGAATGACATTAACATTATGATAAATGGAGAAGATAGAATCTCTTCACAATTGATGATAGTGTGCTCACTCACGCCATAAACACAAGTGGAGGAAAAGGATGGAAAGGACCAAAGCCCATAACAAATTCACCCTTTTAACATCTAAGACCAAAAAAAATACCCAAGGAATGGATTCACAACACCCAAACATCCTCACAAGCAAGCCATGAGTAGTTGGTCGCAAGGGAGATGTGACATCTCAACTAGGTCTCACTAGAGACTAACCAACACCCAAGATCACAAGAAAAACTTGACCTCATCAAAAGGATGAAAAGAAAAATTAAACACTTCAAACCAAGAATATGAGAAGGAAGAACATATCCTAAGGTGCAACTCTCCTATAGAAAACTTTTCTAGAAAACATAGGCACCTACCCACTATTTTTGAATCACCCCTTTCAAAGCTAAATCACCCTGTTTTATATCTATTTATAAATAACCCTATCTATAATAGGATCACCCCTTTACTTGAAATGAAATGGCCCCTTTTTTTATACTGGTGATTTATAACCAACAAATTGTCCTATTTTGAACAATGAGACTCCCATGGACTCCAAAATTGGCACCAAGGTTACTAAAAGGACCCAAAACAAGTCTTGTATCTAAAACAATTCCTAGGACTAAGAAATAACACCAATAAACATGAGAAAGACTAAAACCCCCAAAGGTGAATCGCTATGCCAATGCAACACCAAAACAACTAACACAAACATGTCAAAACTCACTCAATTTACATGATGTTAAAAAATAGTTTGAAACAACCATTTCTAATGAGTTTAAGGTACATTCTTCCATTCTAAAAAATACAATAAATCAATATTCAATTTCACCAAAATGCCACTTCTCACATGCAAGCATTCATCTACTCAAGATGTGGCAACAAAAACAAGCAATTAAATATAACTTCCAATTTTAAGAGATGAGAACCAAAGCATACTACTATTTAATTATGAATTTCCATATCATTTTAAGAGAGACATAAGATGCTCAGTCCATAATTTTCCATCATAAGTTCAAATTAGAACTAATTGCCACAATTAGGACTATTCACAAATAATGATATTTCATTTCAAAAGATGACAATTTAACTTCAATTAATTAATATTATAAAATTACACGCATGTGCCAAACATGGATGGATCACACACGAATACTAAATGAAATGAATACACTATTACAAGCTTTCCTTGTCCTTATGAATATCCTCCAAAATTCACAAGTTATAACTTACAATAAAGATTACAACTTTCTCAAATATAGCATGATATAATAGTACAAATCCCCCAAGATCATTTCATGAACTCCATATTCTATTGATAAATCCCAATGGTAATCAATGCCACCCAACCATGTGGGACCTGAAGGCCCACCCATCTATACTAAGAGATGAACTCTATAGTTGCAAGCATAAACACGACACACAAATTTGACCTCAAACACACCACAATGTAAACAACAAGGTTTCTAAACACGTGATTGGAAACATCAATCCAATTTACCAAGGAAAGAGGAGGGTATCAAGACATGGAGTGGTTATCCCCTTGGTTCTCTAAAATCAAGCTAGACTTTGAGTAGATCAAGTAGGTCTCAATATCAAGTGCCCTTTTGAGAATATGTGCCCAATGAAACAAGTATTTTTAAACATCCATATGGTCACTTCATAATAAAATTCAATTCATTATTGATGCAAGAGCATCTGGGCTCACAGGCAAATACTACATCACCAAAAAAATATTTTCTTTTCATGTTTAGTTTTTGGCATTTTTGGTGGAGATTTGAGCTTCAGGGACATCTTGTGAAGTGTTGGAAGGATAAAAATATTCATTTTGAGGACTTGCATTTTATTTTAAATATCAAAGGAAACCAAAGTATTCAATGTGATTTTTAAATTTATTATATTTCACAATTTCAAGGTCCTAGGCGTTGAAGGGGTTCATTTACCATGATAGAAAGGGATTGTGAAGAAAAATCAATTAAATTTGTTTTAATTACTCAACTTGGATTCCTTGGGAAGTGTGTAAGGGATATTTATTATTGGTATTCCTCAATTTTCTATTTAATATTACATTTATTCATTTGGGTGGCTAAAATGGAGGAAAACAACTAGTTATTTTTGGGCAAACAATTAATGACTCTTCAAATTCCAATTTTGGATGGATAAGGACGGATTGATTTCTGATTTTATTTATTTTTTAAAGGCATCTACAGCAGCAATACATTGAAGAGGGAGCAGCAACTTTGAATGCCACATTTGGAAGCAATAAATTAAGTTTTATTTCATTTTTTGCAGGAATTTCAAAGGACAATTTGGGGAAATGAAAGAGCATATTTGGGTGCCACATTTTGGTGCCTCATGAGGGTTTTAAATTCAATAAAATATAGCCTTTACTGGTTTTAAGAATCAGAAATAAACAACAGTAAGGTTGAAGAAAGAATTTGCAGGTGGATTGCATGCAAAAAATATAAAAAAATCAGCTTGCCAAGAAGGGAGGAATAGAAGAAGAGAAGAAGAAGGTTGCATGTGCATTGCAGGTGTTCAAGGAAGCCAAGATATATGTAGGATGAAGAAAAAATCAGATTTTAAAAGAGGAGTGAAGCCAAGAAAGTTTGAATGCATGAGGGTTTGGAGATTTGAAGGCATGAAGTGCCTGAAAATCCTTGAAATTTTCTAATTTTTGCTTCTTCTTGAAATCCTCACTACATGTAAATGTTCTTGAGGAATTTTGCTATATGAATGTCCATATGAAATTTGAAAATAAAGATATATTTCAGATTTTTATGCAATATAAATGTTTTCTTTGATATGTGTGCAAAAATGTGGATTTTATAAATTCTATGGCTGCAAGATTGGGTAGTTTGACAAGACACCCTAATCTTGTATGCATCAAATGGTATTAGAGAAGGCATGATTCTAGAATGTGTGTGAGGAGAAGGGTTTCATAGTTGAGGTATATTTCTATGTTATGTGGAAGAAGATCTCTAAAAATATTTTTGTTGCAAGTTTAAAAATTATTGTAATTACAAAGAGCTAGAGTTTGATGAGTTATGTTTGAGATTATGAGGATTTGTTTTGTGTAATTGTTTTGGGCTATCCTCCAATAGAGGTGGTGCTGGGTAGAAGATTTTTTGACATCCTCCACTATGTGGAAAGTGGGTAGAGGGTGTTTTGGATTGTGCATCTTCTAGCAACTTTGTTTGGTAGAGGATAGTTGATGACAGTTTGTTAAAGTTTGTTGCAGGTGGAAGCCCTGTAACTGCAGAGGGCTATTTAGCTCTAAGAAAAAAAATTGCAGGTATGTCTTGGTTATTTTTTTGAAAGTATTTGTGGATCTCCAAGATTGGCAAGTTGTAGTGAAAGGTGTGTGAAAATGTCTTCAGGAAAGAGGATTAGATTTGCCTTAGGTAAGGTTGTAAAATTTTCTTTTATAAAGAAGAGAGAAAGAGTTCAGATGGAAAGTGTTTTTCAAGAGTTGAGAAAAATTCAAACAAGGTTGGATGCACTAGAGATTATGAAAAATAAAGAGATTACAGTTGAGAGTGAAGAATAAAAAGTCATAGTAGATGGTGTGGAAGAAAATATTGCAGCAACAGAAGAGAAAGAGGTAAATTTTGATTTTTCTAAATTATGTAAAAAGGAAGATGATGTTAATTCATATTCATTTAAAATGGTGAAAGTAGAAGTTGAGGAGTATCAAGAGGTGAATGCAGAAAGGAAGATGGAAATCTTTAATTTCCATAAAGTCACTTATATTGAATTGTGTATAGATGAATTGACAAGAGAGGTAGAATTTTGGTGGAGCAGGTCAGAATATGGTGGGGTAAATCCCACGAGAGAAAGAAAGAGGATAAGGTGCAATTGGAGGAGGAGGTTGGTTCATGGTGGAAGGAATTCCATGAGGAGAAATAGAAGTGAAGAGAAAATTTGGTGGAGAAGGATGGTGAATGTTCCAGTCAAGTTGGGAGAGGAGAAGAAAGAAATAGTTGATTGAACATGTTATAGCGATGGAGTTCACTACAGATTGTTCACAATCTGGAAGGATGGTTTTACAATTCACCTTTGTTTTGTGAGCCCATTCTCACAAACTTCTTACCCAACGTGTCTGATGTAGGAGCATCTAGGTGCACATGTGATCTGCATCAACCAAAAACATGTGTTCGTTTAATTTTTAGTTTTGGCTTGCTTTGATGGTTTTCAGGCATCTTCTACTTTAGAAAAACTATTAATTTAGCTCCAATTTGTAGAAATTTGATTTCATCTCGACATAGTTTTTTAGTAGGGGTCTTTCCACACATCATGGTCAATTTTCAAGTGAAAAGGAATATTTGATTGAAAGTTATACCACAAGACATCTTTCATGCCTTTTCGGCGTCTGATCTCATACATTCAACTTTTGCGTGTCAAATTAAAGTTATAAGTTGCGATATTTTTCTAGTTTTTGCTAATGCATATAGCTATTGTTCTCCAATTTCCACCAGTACAAATTATAAAGTTTCCTCGAAGCCTAAATAGCACTTGCAAAGTTGTGATGGGCACAGAGAAGGCACGCGCCATGTTTGATAAAATTTCTATATATTTTTAGTAGAGATAAAAAGATATAAAAGACTAATTATAGGGCACAACACATGTATTGTTTGATTAATTGTCAAAACCATAGAAAATGGAGACGCCACATATTATGACATATTTTTATTGTGGATTCTTTAAATTACATTGAAGCACTGAAAATGGAAGAGGAGGAGGTGCAAAAAAATTAATTTTCTATAGCACATTAAAAATAAAAGGAATTCTTTTCAACTAAGGGTAGATATAAAAAGAGGGCATTGAGGTTTGAAGGAGACATCACCAAGGGCACAGGGAGTCACCCTAAGGAAAAAAAGGAGAAGAGGTGATGCAAAGTTAGGGAAGGGCGTGGGAAAAGGTAAAGCATCCAACCAAAGAGGATTTTGAGAAGAACAAAAATAAACTTAGTTCCAGGGGTAGATTAAGGCTGCCCAGCAGAGTAGTGAAGTCGCT
The DNA here is from genome assembly GCA_027924645.1 of Cunninghamia lanceolata. Taxonomy (NCBI): domain Eukaryota; kingdom Viridiplantae; phylum Streptophyta; class Pinopsida; order Cupressales; family Cupressaceae; genus Cunninghamia; species Cunninghamia lanceolata. Next base: position 11,242,121 of record BSBN01000635.1, on the reverse strand, counting down.
AGAGGAAAGGAAAATAGTGGCACGGGATTTTGGGTGAGAGAGAGTTCGCTCAAGTGGAGGAGTTGCAACCAACAAAGTGAGAAAATCTATAGATTTTTAGGCATCCAAGAAGGAGAGGTAGAGAGAGTGAAGTTTGAAGGAAATGGAGAGGAAATTTAGATAGGAGCATAGGAAAAGAAGGAGAGACCATGTATGTAATGATTTATAGTAGGTTTATTTGTTTGTGAAACAAATTGAATCATATTAGAATTGGATAAATTAAATTTATTTTTGTATGCATCCATTTGATTATGTGATGTTGTGTTTATATTTCAATTATTCAGTTGGTTTTATACATATGTATGAAATTTGCATCTAAAAAGATGAGTTTGAATTAGATTTTGGTTTGTAGCTATGAAATTTGACAGTCTGTTAAGACCCCCTTATTTCAACTACATTAGTTATTTAAAATGTGACGTCTTCTCAAACATAGCACCTATTTAATTTTGTTCATGATTATTATACAAGACACCTATTTTAGGCATTATGTATTATATAAATAACTCTTATGTTTATTATTATGTTGTCAATATCTTTTCAAACATTACACCCCCCCAATTATAATCCATCCACTCCTAGTCTCCTACAGGTATCCTCATTTCCTACACAATCCAAGAATCCATCTTTTCAAGTGACCTTTAAGATGGGATAAAGTGGGTTTAACACACACACCCAATTTTCACCTAAATAAAATCATTATCATTATTCATTTATTATTCCACAAAATAAATCACAAAAATGAAGATTCAATTCTCAAAATCACACTTTTTAGTTTTCTTCAAAAACCATAAAATGTCTACGTTTATCATTAAAGAACCTTCACTTTTCTTTAAAATTGAAATACACAAAATCTAAAAATTCTAGGAATACCCTTTGATCCCTAATTTTCCCAACAACACAAAAGTGTAATCATTTGGTTTCTAGGAGAAATTTACAAGAGTTTGGGTATAAAAATTCATTTTACCAAAAATTATAATATAACAAACTATAACTAAAACTACCCAAATGAAGAAAATTGCTTTATAACCAAATGTTTAAACATAAGAACAACTTGTTTGAACTAAACAACCAACATCACTTTTTGCAACAAGATTTTAAATGATATTATTTAAATTTCCTACTCATTGGTAAACTTAATCAAAGAAAAATACCTCAAGGGATGGTGGTAACAATGGAATGCTATTCTTTACCTACAAGCAAGTCAAGAAAATCCACACCACAATCTAAGCTTTTAGCTCCAACCAATCTCCCTCAATCTCTTAAGCAAGATTTCAAATACAAACCCTAGCTCTCCTTTTCTCTCTCCCAAATTTTCCCAAAGAATAGAAATTGCACAATAAAGAATAGAATGAAAAGAAACTCCCTTTTTTCTAAAAGGTAAAAACCTAAAACAATTATCTCATTTTTCCTTTTCACACACAAAACTCACTTTTCAAATACAAGATAATATCCATTTTCTCCCAAAAAATATTTTACCACGAAAAATATCTAATATAAGCCCCCCTTTATATTGAAAAGAAGGTCAATTTGCACCATTTAGATAAGTTAGGAGTCTTCCCAAGGCATATACATAGTAACCCACTTCATTTCTGCACATATAAAGCAAAAATAATATTTTCCATCACTTTTAAATTCCCCATATTAATCTCGGGGTCTTCCCAAGGCATATACATAGGAACCCACTTCATTTTTGCACATATAAAGCAAAAATAATATTTTCCATCACCTTTAAATTCCCCATATTAATCCCACATGAACAAGTACTTAACAAATGGCATCCTGCCCCTCCCTCTGACATGATTCTTTGATTTTGAATGAGGTTTTCCTACTCGTGGGTGTTGGCTCTAGGGTTTCCTATGTGGATCTTACGCCAGTGGTTGTTGTTTCTGAACTGCATGATGTTGTTCATGTTTTTCATGATGTTTTCCTATTTTGGATGGTGATCGTGCTTCTATTGTGCATGTAGATGTGCCTCTTTCTCCTCCTCACACTTCCTATGCAGATGCGGTGAGTAAAATCTCTGCATGTCACCCTTTTATTATGGAGAAGGAAACTGTTGTAGGAAAGGGTTCCCTACCTAGGACCTTGGATCGAAAGAAGATGCCTATCCCTTGCACTTTAGTTGCTCCCATGGTGTTGTTGGGGTGTGAAGTTATTGACAATGAGGGCTTCTTCATGAGTAAAGGTTTGATCTACAGGTTTAGCCGCCTATGGCCTTCTCTCACTAATCTGCACCGATGGATTTCCAAACATTGGACTCCTTTGGTTGAGGGTAAGATGGAGATCTACCCTTTTTATAGAGGTTTTTTTGTGGTTTGTTTTTATTCTTCTGAGGATAGAGAGGTTGTGTTAGTTGTTGGAGATTGGATGTGGGATTTGCATCCTCTATTGATTTATCCTTGGTCTCCCTTTTTTCAACCCCATGAAAGAGTCTATTAACATTATGCCTGTTTGGGTGAGATTGCCTTATCTACTATAAATTATCCTATGAGGCAATAGGTGGTGCAAGAGCACCTCGAGACACTGAGGATCAGTATGATCCCTACTCTTTTTGTCTAAGTTGTCTTTCATGTTTGTAAGGCCTTAGCGCCATATTGAGCCATACTTGGCCGAGTAATGGCATAAAACTGAGTCTGTATACGTGTCATTAAAGTTTGTAACCGAACTGAAAAGATTGTAACCGAATGGTAGAGGTGGTTGTAGGGCGGTTCGCCTTCCATCTTGTGTAACTACCAACGTGAGTCTATATAGTCGGTTTGTGTTCGTGAAGAAAGTGTGAGGCACAGACAAAGAAAATTTGATTTGTATGTATAGTTTCTGAGGAATAAAAAGTTTTGTTTGATCTAATTATAGATATGTAGATCAGAAGCATTCTACTGGTTGAGATTTCTTCGAAATCAGTGGAATGACTTCCTTAGGAGTAGATCATTTTCTGTTCTATTGAATTTGGGTTGTTTCTGTAGTAAGTTGTTCGGTTGCAAAGTTACTGAAGTTTTCATTGGCATAAGATTCATTTTGTTTCACCAAATATACATTGCGAATGCATATCACAATTGTATGTTTAGAATATATATGGAGAATGTACATTGCGTTGGATACAAAAGGTGACTGGTAGGAACAATAAAGAGAACCGGTGATAACAAGTCATGTTATGTATATACAATAGTTTGGCTTATCAAGAAGAGTGGTAGTATCAAGGGACGAGTGCAAGATCCCACCGACGGAGGAAGTCTTGCCGAAGACTATATAACATATCAGCATATCGGGTGAAAGCCTTAAGGCTCCGCCAACATTTGGAGTCTGGCCAACAGGGTCATGACTAACCGCTACGGGTAAAGCAAGTGGAAGCTAACCACCATTGGGGTATCGGCAAGAGGCCAGAAGATGCCACTGATAGGAGGTATCTCTGAAGACAAAGTAAATTGACTGTTAGGGAGAGTTGGGAGATCGAACTGAGAGTTTGCAAAGTGGCCGACGGGATATGTTTGGCCGACAAGGTTTGGTCGCCAAGACATAGGTCACATCTCACCGATCAGTTTGTTGATCATTTTAAACACTTCCACTAAGTACTCTGCATCAATAGGTAATGCTCTAGGTTAATTCCTGAAGGTGGACCTAACTACTACAAATTTTTCTCACACCTCCTTTGACTGTGACTTGGTGGATGTTGATTTTTTGAAAGGTTTATCAAGTGAGGTTGTGTTATAGGTGAATGACCAGCCTTGGTCTCAGTTGGTTGATTACGAGGGCATCCCTTTTTTATCTAGATGTTGTTTTTCTATAGGAAACTTGGCTTTGGATTGTCTCTATGGTACTTGTAAGCAATCTTCCTCTAGTTGGTGGAAAAATGCTCTTCCCCACCATATTACAGTGTATCTAGAAGATTCGATAACTAATTTAGAGGAATCAGAATTGCTCTCCTCCATTCCAGCAACTCCACCTCAGTCTTGTGAGGCTCTTTCTAATTCTTTGGCTAATGTTCATGTAGCTCAACAAGTTCCTGATATGCCTTCTACTTCAGACCGTTAATTGATCGATCAGGTGATATGGTTGTTTGTAGATCAGCAAATCCACATTGTTCCTCAAATTATGTAGCACCCTTAGATGGGAGCTTTGGGGGGTATCGCATCCCTCTTCTCCTAGGTCTTCTAGTTTGGAAGATAGCACTCCATGGATCTAGTTGTTCAAAGGTGGAAGAAAGGTCTTCCCAAATTGGTTTCTCTACCACACACCAAGAATAAGGGTGTGAGGGTGCAAAGGTTTGTTTCACACATTGTTTAGGCTTGATTTTTTGGTTTCTTTTTGTTTTGGGCAACTTGGTTGCTTTGTTTCTTGTTATTTTGTAACAGGGTTTGGGCCTTGTCAAAAACCCAACTTACCTTAATAAAAACATTTAAAATGCATTCTAATATTTCACTAAGCCATTTATCGATTTCACTCATATCAACCAATATTTACATAAGGAAGTAATCAAAAACACACTAGAATGCAAACACGTTATTGGGCTAGTAGGATAGAGATCCAAAATTTAATTAATTTCTATATAGGTTTTATGGGTTTCAACATCACATGTCCTATTACTTTACACTAAGAAAGATGGGTTTACAATGTCAAAGAAACCATGTATTCCATCTCAGATTAACCACTATTGGGATTTTACTTGTTCCTACACACTCAAGTGAAACATTACAATACTTTTCCAATGCATAACAATAGTTAAAGCATAATAGAATTAACCAATCGACATATATAATCCACATTTCAATAAAACATTCAGTTATGGCATAATCATAATAATACATCAATACATGATTTAATCATTCATTAAAGAAATACTAATATTACTAAATTAACTCAACTATTAGAATATTTAAATAAAAATAGTTAATCTAAAATCACTATACAAGAGTCACCATCTAGTGTGGATAGTGAGTTTTGCTCTACTAGGAGGCATTCCATGCATGATTCGCCATAGTTCTATTTCTTTATGTTGTACATTCCTCATGCATATTTTGTTGATATAAACTTCATGTTAGATTTCTTGTGGACTTATTTTTCTAGTAAATCTTAGTTAGGCACCCAAGGGATAAAAAAAGGGCAAGAAAAGCTTAGATTTTGGTAGCAATGAGTTCACCAAATCTATTTATCTAAACTTATCTATCAAAATTTCATCATCCTTAGTGAAAAGTGCAACTAAGATATTAATACCATGGTTTTACATATGACATTCTTGCATGTTATTAACCATATCCACAACTTAAAAACTCTTGTTCACATTATGCCTTAAATTTGACTACAAGAGTAGTGCAAATGAGTCCATAGTGTGGATATATAGTTATATCTATATACTGTAAATACAACCACCAAACTTGGAATACATAGTACCATCTTTATTTTTTAAAAAAATAGAATTGACTGGTAACTAAAGACTCCATGTAACTAAAACAAAGAAGTGCCAATAAATATCCCACTTGTGTGAATCAACTCTAAAAAACTTGACAAACTATGCATAACTAAAATTGACTCAACATGCATTTCATCATTTGGAACTGGAAGGGAAAATTACATTGGCCTCCCCTCTAGAGTTCTATTTAGTCTTAGATATGTTAGTATTGGACTGGGGAGGTGGGGAAAATTACATAGGTCCCTTCAAGTCCCCTTAATCCCTTATGCATTTTACACATTTCACAAAGAATTATGCATCGAAGCATTAATAGAGAGGTTCATGCTCATTACCTTTGAAATTTCTTCAATCCCACTATGGATTCTAGCTTTCCCTTCTTTGATACAGTGGAAGTGATCCAAATAGTGGTTGAAGAAGGTCTCCACTTGATCAACCACATCATCTATGTCTTCATGTAGTAGGTATGTCCCTACTACCAACACCAGAATTGAGGCACAACTTAAGGATTGAGCTGCATAAAAAACATTATGTCTACCTAGAGACTACCCATTCTCTAGTAAGATTCATGTCATGACCTCTTGGATAACCACATAGGGAAAGCCATCCATTTCTTTAGCTAATTTTCATGTCCTCATAACCAAAGTTTAGAGATTAGAGTTAAAGATTTTCTTTTGTCGGTATGAGACAAAATCTTCCACCACCTTAGCCACATATGTGTGTTTGCTTCTCCTCTATTCCTTTTCTAAGTTCATCGCCATCCAATATGTTGGTTTTTTCTTCTGAATCAGCAGAGGGTTTGCCAGTTCCAATGCACATGCAGATTCAACCAACTAATACAGGAGGTTACGTGAGCTGCATCCCCTTCACTTCTAGTTCTGCCGCACCAAGGGGGGTATCCCTATAGCTAAAGATGTAACATTGACTAGCCCAAGGACAGAAAGATTTAGCTTGACAACAACAGGCAGAATACTCTCATGTGTGGACCAAGATGTGCATGATACATCACAAGGTTGGCAACATTCTTGGACATATTTATCTGGTTGTGGATGAGAGTATGCAGGGGTCTAAATCCTACTCCTACAAACTAACAAGATGGAGGTTATGAAAAGATGGATTTTATGCTTTCGATGCAAGACAGGGGGTTTTGGGTCATAACTACTAACCCAGGAGCAGACCAGTGCCTATCTCAGGGCAAGGAGTCAACTAGATGTATACACAAGAACAGATTGCATTTTGGATTCAAGTTTCAAGAGGTTAGATTGATACTTGCCTTACAAACATCACCCAAGAATAGGTATTTAGCTGCCTCTACTTACATATATCCTGGCTGACATACAACCTTCTACATGCTTCACCTAAAACAATTTAATCCACTCCTTGAATGGAAGTTAGAGATGAAGCATGTGATACAGAAATCCATACCTTAGAACCTGAGAAACCCTTAGCAGCCAGATTCAAAAGAAGGAAAAGCATGCAACACATGGAGACAAGCAACTAAACACATGCATAAGAGCATTTTTCATATAAAATGACATGAAACTGAAAATATCTGCAATGTACATTCATAATGCAACTCATAAACTCCAAAAATGAGATAAAATAGCAAGGAAATGCCCTGGTTTTTGCTATTCACACAAAAATTGCCCAGGTCTTCAACCCCCACAAATGAGTAACACCATCTGCTATATATAGCAAGGAAGGTGCACTCAGCATTGAAAGTACATGGTTGACTCAAAATCTGCCAGATACAGCGCATCATGAGAAATGGCGCTCAAACATTGAATGCAGCAGGTAGAGGAGGAGACAGGGTGGTTGAACTCAAGCCTTGCGCTGCCACCTGGGGATTCACATCTTCAATCAGGTACCTGATTTGTCCATGCCTTCGCCCATACCCTGTAACATCCGCCATTAATGGCATACCAACCCGTGGCCTTGGGAATGCAGTGGACTGTGCGTTTTGCAACTTTTCCCGCCAAGAAATATGACCCTAATTTTTCAAATCATGTGGGAACTAATTATCCCACATTCATCCCGTAGCGACCTCCTCAATACTTTATATACTAGGTCATGAGCACATAAGATGTCAATGATTTTGCTCCCGACGACGCCAGCATATACCTCATCATCATCCTCCTGCATGATATCCTGATATGCAATATCACCCCGATATTTCATATCACCCTGATATGAAATATCACCTCCATCAGAATATCACCCTACCGACTACATCACCATCGGCACATTCTGATGCATCAGAGAAAAATCCTCCCTATCATATTCATATCGTGCACTTCATCGATGATCCTCCTGTACTTGCTCATGTCCTCATAGGCGATCGGCGGGACCCCCACATACTTGCTGATAATAACATGTCAGAGATCACATGATGCACCCCACCGATCCTAATGACGTCACCATCATATTGTCATCATAGGGTGATATTCGTAAGATCAACTGATAATTAAAATATCACCCCCTTGCGGAATATCAGGATGAATTGTAGCTTTGTTATAACATCGGGGTGATCTTCGAATATGACTGATATTTGGAAATATCACCCCCCACAAGAAATATGAAGTCAAACTGATAGGCAAATACCGACCCCCATGTAAAATTGACGTCCGCACCTCAGGGTGATAAAACACCGTCGAGGTGATCCTGACTAAGATCACCCGATATTTAGAATATGACCCCCCCCCCCCCGGAATATCGGGTCATATTGAAACCTTGCAGCAGCATCGAGGTGATCATCCTTAAGATGACTGATGTTAGAAACATGATGACCCCGCGGAAATATTAGGCCACTATTGAAAATATGATGACCCCCCCCCAAGAAAATCAGGTCAGGCTGAAACATGCTAAGGGGGCCCAAAGACTTAGAATTTTTTGGATTTTTTGGGAGAGTGCCTGCAGATTTAGATGCTTGAAACCTGACTGTTCAGGCAGGCACCAACAGTGGCTCTGTCTAGGGACGCATGCCTCCTGCAGGCATGGCGAGAACCTCAGATCTCTAGGATGCAGACCAGTCCCTTATCCATTGAGCACAGAGTCAAATACTTATCTACATCACCAATCACACTTGGTGGCCTAAGGCCACCAAGAAAGGAAAAACCTGTACCTCCCCTTGTCAAATACCTTATTTTCATCTGATGTCACTAGATCAAGCCTGAAGATGCTGCCATGGTTTATCCACAAACAAACCTTGTCATTTGCATATTCAACCCTCTTATCTAGCTTGTCACTGTCATCCTTATGCAAACAACCTTCAGCATCAGGCCACATGTGAATGTTATATTTATTAAACAATGCATATTCATATGGCATATAGCACTTATCATCATCTGTATCAGCAACATGCATTGTAAAATGATCTCCTAGCTGGACTAAAAACTGGAAGCACTCAGAGTCCACCATGTAGCTAGGAACATCAGGCCTCATCTTATCATAAGCTGGCATATCAAAGAAAAAGCTTTCAAATTCACAATTGTGTACATCATGCACACAACCATCAGCTGTATCAAGCTGGAAAGGATCAGGCTCTGGCACCTCTCTACAATAACCTTCATGATGTATGTTGGTTTCTCTTTCATCAGGATGAGAACTAGAATCCACATCAACAACAGTGCTATGACCTTCACCATACTTAGACAGATCCTCATCATTATATGTGTCAAAAAGGGCTGATCCAGGTGCTTCAGCTTCATTATGGTATGCCACTGGTTCATGGGCAGCAGAACATGCATTTTCCTTACCAATGGATTCCTTGTGTGGAGGAGTATCACCCTGTGTACCATAAGCAAAACCAAAAACAAACAAAGAACAATCATGCTCAGCACTAGCACTTGTTTCAATCCCTGATTGCTCTTCATCATCCCCATGTGTCTGAATATAAGGCAGTGATTCAAACATGGGATTGCTCCCCTGTTTGTTTATTTCTTCTCTATCCTAGGCACAATACTCACAGTCATCTCCACAAATCCACTCAAACAAGTATTCATTGCTGTCCATAACCACATCATTATTTTCAGAACCAGATACCTCAGCCCTGAAATGTGAGTCATCATTGATCCTTTCATTGGCATCCTCAACATCTATCTGTTCACTTTCATCTCTGTCTTCACATGATGCCATGATCACTTGGTCATTTGCAGCCATACAACTGTTATTCACACCAAATCCTATGGACAGGGAATTCTGCATATGCTCATTTCTCATTTTTTCTATATTTTCTAAAAACTTGTATGCCATCTGCATACTTGCTATCTTGAATTCCCTCAATAATGCACTAGAGCCCTCCTCGAAAGCTTCAAAATATATGCCAACACAGGCTGAAATATCAGGTCTGAAGGCTTCAGGGATTTGTGAAAGGGCTATAGCAAATCTATGACTGAAATCAATACTAGGCTCTTCATCTTGTCTTCTAATTCCCATTAATCTTGTAACAAGATCAACAAGTTCTCTTACAAATTCCTCTCTAAAACAGTCAACAAGTTCATCCCAACAGGCAAAGTATCTCTTTGGAAATCTCAAATACCAATCTCTAGCTCTACCACCAAAGGATCTAACAAAAAACCTCATCCACATATCCTCATCTCTAAATGAGTGTCTTTCCATAAAATTGTGAAAATTTTGGATATGTGCACCCCCATCACATACACTGTGTCCACTAAATCTAGGCATCTGATTATACACTTGAGCAGGCATACTTTCAACTTGATAATCAACCCATGACAAATCTAATTGGTCATACAAAGGATCAAAAGGGCTGACAAGAGGTTTAGCCTTCTGACTGGCAGACACAACAGGGTTATTACTATTTAACTGAGCCTGCCGAGCCTCTAAGAATATCAACCTATTTTTTATCTCTTCCATTCTTTTACACAACATTTCATCCCCCTCTTGACTGAGTATGGGTGAATACATATTTGGATTCATATAAATTTCACTCTTAGACATCCTATGTCTGCCTAAGACCTAAGGCTTCCCCCTGGCATCTAACTTATGCAATAAAACAACAAATATAAATGGGAAGGAGCTAGGTACCTTTTCTCATCCAGATGTTGAAACCATGAACAAAACATCTTTTATTACAACAACATACATCAACCTTTCATGTGCACTAAAACTTTTTTGCAAAGTCGCCACCTCTCCAAAGAGGATAAAATTTTCAAACAACTGAAAGCTTGTCAAAGAACAAATATTCTTCTGAGTTCATTCCACCAGTAGAGCACCATAATGTTAGTGACTCAGATGGGCAAAACTTCACTAGAGACTGCAGGATAATACTTTCAAATCACTTCCCCAACAGAGTCGCCATTTTGTTGGTTTTTTCTTCTGAATCAGTAGAGGGTTTGCCAGTTCCAATGCACAGGCAGATTCAGCCAACTAATACAGGAGGTTGCGTGAGCTGCATCCCCTTCACTTCTGGTTCTGCCGCACCAAGGGGGGTATCCCTATAGCTAAAGATGTAACATTGACTAGCCCAAGGACAGAAAGATTTAGCTTGACAACAACAAGCAGAATACTCTCATGTGTGGACCAAGATGTGCATGATACATCACAAGGTTGGCAACATTCTTGGACATATTTATCTGGTTGTGGATGAGAGTATGCAGGGGTCCTAATCCTACTCCTACAAACTAACAGGATGGAGGTTATGAAAAGATGGATTTTATGCTTTGGATGCAAGACAAGGGGTTTTGGGTCATAACTACTAACCCAGGAGCAGACCAGTGCCTATCTCAGGGTAAGGAGTCAACTAGACGTATACACAAGAACGGATTGCATTTTGGATTCAAGTTTCAAGAGGTTAGATTGATGCTTGCCTTACAAACATCACCCAAGAATAAGTATTTAGCTGCCTCTACTTACATATATCCTGGCTGACATACAACCTTCTCCATGCTTCACCTAAAATAATTTAATCCACTCCTTGAATGGAAGTTAGAGATGAAGCATGTGATACAGAAATCCATACCCTAGAACCTGAGAAACCCTTAGCAGCCAGATTCAAAAGAAGGAAAAGCATGCAACACATGGAGACAAGCAACTAAACACATGCATAAGAGTATTTTTCATATAAAATGACATGAAACTAAAAATATCTGCAATGTACATTCATAATGCAACTCATAAACTCCAAAAATAAGATAAAACAGCAAGGAAATGCCCTGTTTTTCGCTATTCACACAAAATTGCCCAGGTCTTCAACCCCCACAAATGAGTAACACCATCTGCTATATATAGCAAGGAAGGTGCACTCAGCATTGAAAGTACATGGTTGACTCAAAATCTGCCAAATACAGCGCATCATGAGAAATGGCACTCAAACATTGAATGCAGCAGGTAGAGGAGGAGATAGGGTGGTTGAACTCAAGCCTTGTGCCACCGCCTGGGGATTCACATCTTCAATCAGGTACTTGATTTGTCCATGCCTTCACCCATACCCTGTAACATTCACCATTAATGGCATACCAACCCACAGCCTTGGGAATGCAGTGGACTGTGCGTTTTGCAACTTTTCCCGCCAAGAAATATGACCCTAATTTTTCAAATCATGTGGGAACTAATTATCCCACATTCATTCCGCAGCAACCTCCTCAATACTTTATATACTAGGTCATGAGCACATAAGATGTCGGTGATTTTGCTCCCGACGATGCCAGCATATACCTCATCATCATCCTCCTGCATGATATCCTGATATGCAATATCACCCCGATATTTCATATCACCCTGATATGAAATATCACCTCCATCGGAATATCACCCTGCTGACCACATCACCATCGGTGCATTCTGATGCATCGGAGAAAAATCCTCCCCATCATATTCATACCGTGCACTTCATCGATGATCCTCCTGTACTTGCTCATGTCCTCATAGGCGATCGGCGAGACCCCCACATACCTGCTGATAATAACATGTCGGAGATCACATGATGCACCCAACCGATCCTGATGACATCACCATCATATTGTCATCATAGGGTGATATTCAGCGGCAAGGGTGATATTCGTAAGATCCCCTGATAATTGAAATATCACCCCCTCGCGGAATATCAGGATGAACTGTAGCTTTGTTATAACATTGGGGTGATCTTTGAATATGACTGATATTTGGAAATATCACCCCCCGCAAGAAATATGAAGTTGGACTGACAGGCAGATACCGACCCCCATGTAAAATTGACGTCCGCACCTCGGGGTGATAAAACAGCGTCGGGGTGATCCTGACTAAGATCACTTAATATTTAGAATATGACCCCCCCCCGGAATATCGGGTCATATTGAAACCTTGTAGCAACATCAGGGTGATCATCCTTAAGATGACTGATGTTAGAAACATGATGACCCCACGGAAATATCAGGCCACTATTGAAAATATGATGACTCCCCCCCCCCAAGAAAATCAGGTTAGGCTGAAACATGCTGAGGGGGCCCAAAGACTTAGAATTTTTTGGATTTTTTTGGGAGGGTGCCTACAGATTTAGATGCTTGAAACCTAACTGTTCATGCAGGCACCAACACAATAATACTAGCACTACCTCTTCCCCTTGCTATCACTAGAAAATGAATCCATGGATAAAAAACCACAAATCTTATGAGACAATAATTAAGTCAAGAAAACCTCACTACACCCTGTATCTTGGCCCAACCCAAAATGAGGAGGACAGAGACCAATAAAGATTCTAATCATGCATATTAATTTTCATGTTTGAATTAATCCATATTAGATTACCTTGTCCTCATTGGTCAAGCCAAGACTAAATATTTATTACCATTAATGACATGTTCTAGCATCATAGATTTATCAAAGACCCTTATGGAGTACCCCTCCCCTTGATTTAATGATTTTCATTTTTACTTGGTTAATCAATCCGCTTATTAGACTATTCTTAGACATTTTATATTTGATAGACTTTATATATTTATATGCTTGATTGATTTTATACATGTTCATGTACACATATTTCATACCTATCACAAGTTAGATAGATAGATAGATAGATAGATATAGATATGGATATGGATATGGATATGGATGTGTATGTATGTATATTTATTTTTCATGTGCATGTGATGTGATAGACAAGTTATATTTAAAGATTTGGTAGACTTTATATTTGATATCTACTTTATATGTGATGTAAATTTATATCAATTGATTGATATAAATTTATATGAATTGATATATCAATTTACAATATAATTTCTATTTAAATTGTTATAAATTTGCAATCTATATAAGTTGATCAATTTATAGTCTATACAATAGAATCTAAATAAATTGATATAAATTTACAATCTAATCTATCTAAGTTGATATCAATCTGCATTCTATAAAATTGATATAAATTTAAATCAATATATACAAATTATAGTTTAAGTATCAATTGATATCAATCTAAATCTATATAAGTTGATATAAATTTACAATCTATACAATCTAATCTAAGTTGATTTAAATTTATAATACAATCCATATAACTTGATATAAATGATATCAACTAATATCAATCAATTCATGTTAATTTATTGATGTAAATATCAATCACTAATATAGATATCTTAAGTACATCTATCTAAAAAGCATTAAGAAATATCAATTTTGAACTATTTTATTTACTTAAGAGCTATTTTATTTAACTTTAGAACTATTTTATTTACCACATATATACATGGACACATACATTTTAATTTTTAGTTAAGAATTATTGTATTATGCCGAGAGGTGTTCTACAGTGGCATCAAGTAGTCTCATGTCGTGATCATGTAAATGTAAATAAAAACCCTTAACTTAAATTTGAGAGCCATTTGTCTGTCAAATTATTAGTATTTAATAATAAACATAATATTAATTACACCGAGAGGTGTTCTACTATGGCATCACAGACTATCATGTTGTGACCATGTTATAAAAAATCTATTTAGAGATGACATATATATTAAAAAAATCTAAAACTATAAAATAACTCTTAAGTAAATAAAGCTAGCATAAAATAACTCTTAGGTAAATAAAACTAGCATACCTATCTTTAGAAAAAATTATGTAAAAGATATTGCGAGATATTATTCTCAAGGCACCTATTCCACTCAGCACCTTTTACATAGATTTTTCTAAAGATAGGTATGTTAGTTTTGGAAAACTTACTTTTAAAATTGGAAACTTAGGAATGAGTTTAGAAAACCTAGGAAAAAGAATTTAGGCATTTTACAATTATGAATGGATTAATGATGTTACTAGATATCTTCACATGTGAATTTACTTTAAAACTATTTTACCTAATATTTTACTTAACATAAATTAACTCTTAAATAAATAAAATAGTTATAAAGTAAAATAAAATAATTCTTAAATAAATAAAATTACATTAATAGCAATTTGATATCATTTTATAATTCATAAATTATATCGTAGATCTATTCTATATTTATTTATATAACTAAAAATAAATTACATTATTTCTTTCCTATTACGTAGCATATGTGAGTAAAATTTCCAGTTGATAAATTAAATACATATCTGGTTGATAATATAATATGCATATAAATGCACTCACAAGATGTCATAGAACTTTATTAGAGAATAAAGATTAATTAATTGTAAATTTAATAGTGTATACTTCTTGGTTAACATAAACATGATTTTAATATGTGTATAATGTTAATCATATGTTGGTTAAAGAGCTGAGCTTTCACCTTCACTTATTACTCCTTTCACTTTTTAGGTAATACATTTCACTTCCCAAATGTAAATAATTATTACATTTTTTGATAAAATGGGTAAATGTGGGTTTTTGAAAGGGCCCCAACCCTTGTACAATCATGAGACAGATAACCATGAAGCCCAACAAGGAACCACCTAAGAAATAGGTTGACAAAGACATAATTGCAACCAAAAAGATGAACTCCAACAAACAAGCAAGATAAAGGGACAAGTGGAGCTTAAACCATCCCTAAACCCAATCTACATCCATTTAATCCCCTATCCGAGGTCGAAGAGATAAATTTTGATTTTTAATTGTTATATTATGTTATAATAAAAGTTAATAGTTTAACCTATATATTTAAACATTGTTTTTAAATAATAGCATTGATGAAAAAAACTATGTATCTTTATATATAGATGTCATTCTCTTCAATTAGTGAGTTGAAGCATGAAATTTTCAACTAAAAATATGCCATAAATATGCAAATTATGGGTTTCCATTACCAAAACTTGAACACAAATTTGGCAAACCTACCATTTTTGCTTGAATTTGTGGGGCCTTTGAGTGCTTTTCATGTTTTTTCAATTTTCGTTAGTGGATAAGTAGCTCCATCCATTTGAATCATCATTATGTGGTAATCATTTGAATGGATTACCACCTATATTAATTTACTTCACAACCCCAAAAAATTGTCAAAACAAGAGCTATGTTGCAACATAGTTCCTGTCAAATGTTGGCAAGATAGTTTTGAACAGAAGTGTTATTTTGGGATATAGACCCACAACATGATCTCTTAGTTTCTCATTGCAACAATATAATAGCACTCTACTTAAACATCATCCACTTCAATGGTCAAAAATTCAATAGCAATTTTACACCTCGTCCACAATAAAAAGTGGTAAATATTTGTCCTCTTTTTATTGGCCAAAATTGACTTTTGATTGTTAAAGTTGATAATGTTTAAGAATAGCCATATAATAGTTTATAAATTCAAACATATTTTCATTTTACTCGTCAAGTCACAATATTTATACTTTGCATGTTACCAAGGTGAAAAAGTATTTCAACAAATATAGCTCATAAAATCTCCAAGAATAAGTTCATTAGCAATAAGGAAAATATATTATTTTTTATCAAAGATAAACATCAACTTTTATGACATTGACTTTCATGATAGAATTAAACAAGTAAGATCAAATTTTATTTAATAGAATAATCAAAGCTTTGACGTAAAGGTAGTGTTTTGATGCAGTTTGCTAAGTATAAGGAGGACTTTGTATACAAGGTTGATATCCTAACACAAGACTTGTCCACTTCAAAGTCTACTGTAACTTGCAAATGGCATGTTGTAATTGATCAAAACTAGTAACTTACTCTATAAAATGAAAAGATGGGACTCATGCAATAATATTACCTGCAACAACACCTAGAATGAAAGTTGAAAAGTTTGTCAATTGGTTACAATTTTGGTGTATCATTGTTGAATATGTAAATCCAAGTTTGAAACAAAATGTCAAGTGTTAAAACTAGGAGATTGTTGATGGAAATAGAAGGATGATATTAATGAATTTAAAAGGATGACACTTCACATGTCTAGTTTCTTCTCTTTGCTTGATTGGGGCCTGCAAGCCCAAGATGTGAATTTTTGTATTGAATCCAAATTGAATTGTGTATCCATAGTGTGTTATGTATTGAATAGTGTTGTGAGAACCACATGTGACCCTTGTGTGGATTTTGGTGTCTTTCTTGAAACCCTTGTATGTGTGTGAAATGTTCTTGTTTGTGATGTATCCATGATCTTCTCTTTGTATAGCTCGGAGGTTTCCTAAAGTGGCATAGGAATCTATTTCACTTAATGATGGTAATAAGGCTTAGGGAATTAAACATAAGGAGCATTAAACATATCCTCTAAATCATTATTTGTCTTAGTGCATTAATCTAATAATAACTTAGTATTGACAAGTAAATGAATATTAATTGGTTTGCAATCATGTATTGTAGACTTTACAAAATAGTCTAAACATACTTACTCTAACTGAGCTAGAGCTTTTTTCCAACCTGATCCTTACCAATCTCCATACCTAGAATGTGCTTTATAACCCCTAAATATTATTCATGTCAAAGGCACTAAACAATTAAGATTTGAGCTCCATAATTATTCCCTTATTGTTTCCAATGAACGACATGAAATTAACATACAAGATAATGATTAACAACCAATCATCAATTAATTTTAAATAAGCACAATGATCACATTCACTTATAACAAACCCAAGTTCCAATTAAAAAGCATCAAACTTCTAATACCACATCCACGGTGACTTATTTAGACCATACAATGATCATTTCAACCTACAAACCTAGTTCTCTTCCCTTTTTACCATAAAACTACCAAACTATTTCATATAAATTTCTTTCTCAAGATCCCCTTGCAAGAAAGCAATTTTAACATTCATTTTCTCTACTTCTAAATCATAAATAATAGCAATATAAAGGAGGAATCTAATAGATGTTATTTTTTCAATAGGAGAAAAGATTTCACCAAAATCAACTCCCTCAACCTAGGAGTAACCTTTTTTTTACTAGTTTGCCCTTTCCAACCATCCATCTACTCTAATCTACTCTAAATTTATTTTTAAACACCCATTTGTAACTAATGGGTTTCTTTTCCTTAGGAACCTTAGCTAGATCCCAAGTATTGCATCTATCCAAAGCTATCATCTCACCCTCCATGGCATCTATCAAAGACTCATGCTCCTTAAAAGAAAGAGCTTCCTTTGTAGATCTAGGTTCATTGTCAATACAAGATAAAGAAAATACACAACAAAAATTGGGTGGGCTATACCTATAAATTTCTTTTTGTTGCCTTGTGGACCTATGCAAATGTGTTGTAAGAAGATCTTCATATTCTTCCTCTAAACTCTTTGAATCTGAACCTTCTTCTTCCTCTAAATCTTCCTATCCAACATGATGTTCTTCCACCTATGCATCTCATTGGTTATCTATATTAGTTTCAAAATGCATAGTTTTATTTTCCTTTTCTTTTAACTGTACCTAATCAAACTTAACTCTAAGTTCCCTGAAAATCATATTTCTAGAATATACCATTTTCAATTCTAGAGGATTCCAAAGCTTATAACCCTTAGCATTATTGCCATAACCAATGAAAATACATTCGTTGGATTTGAAATCCAATTTAGAGCATTTTTATTTAGGCATGTGAATAAAAGTCTCATAACCAAATAATCTAATGTGTGAAACAAAGGGTTTCTTACTTGTCCACACTTTATATGGTGTCTTATCAACCAAAGTAGAACATGGTAATCTATTAAGCAAATAACAAGCAATATTTATAACCTTGGTCCAAAAACATTAATCTAATTGAACACTACTTAACATGCTTCTATCTTCGTCCATTAATGTCATGTTCATCCTCTTTGTGGTGTCATTTTTCTATGGCATATACAGAGTTTTTTTCTACCTTACAATACTTGCATGTCTACAAAACTCATCAAATTCTTTAGAACAATATTCTCCTCTATTATCTAACCTTAATTTACTTTTATTTTTCAATCCATTTGATTTTCAACAAGAACTTGAAAACCCTTAAACTTGCTAAAAAATTAGATTTATCCCTCAAAAATAGTATAACATGAGTAGTCATCAATAAAGGAAACACAATAAGGATATTTTCCAAGAGAGCAACATCCACATGACCAAATGCATCACTATGAATTACTTCCATTAATCCTTTTGCCCTAGTGCTACCATAATTGAACTTTACTCTACTTTGTTTACCAAACACACAATGCTCACAAAAATCAAAATCTGTAGAATAACCAAACAAACCATCCACCATATTCTTACTAACAAGGGTCTTAATCCCTTTTTCACCAATGTGACCCATACCGTGGTGCCATAACATACATGAATATGAGTTTTGAGTTACATAGGTAGAGTTACAATAAGTAGATGCGTCAAGCTTAAACAAAGTCCCACATTGAGATCCCTTAGCTATAACCATATTCCCTGTCACCAACCTACAACCACTATTTTCAAATACGACATACACTCTAACATCATTCATTTTATAAATTGAAAGTAATTTTTTTGCTAATCTTGGAATGTTCACCACATCTATGAGAGGTTTATCTCTCCTCTCACTAAACATAAGTTATACCTTCCCTTTGCCAATAATCTAATGTGAACTATTGTCACCAGGAACACCTCGCCACCATCATATGCTCTATATGAAGAAAACCACTCCCTCTGAGGAGTCATGTGATATGAGACACCCAAATCAACAAGTCATGAGTCATTGCTAGCAATGTTAGCACAAAATTCATCATTGAAGGATTTATAATTAAAGGAATCTTCAAAAAACTTCTTGTTTCTACATTCCTTCTTTACATGTCTCCATTTTTTATAGTTCCTGCCTTTTGCTCTATTCTTACTGTGGGTTTTAGATTGTCCTTTTGACTAAGACCTCTCCTTATCCCCCCTTTTTTACCGCCTTTTTCTTTTGGTCTACCCCATACATGTAGTGCATCCTTGGAACCCTCGTCCATGGATTTCCACCTCATTTCTTTGTTGAACAAAGTAACAAAAAGACTATCCATCTTAGGCTCTATAGTTACACCATTAATTGTAACTATTAGATTCTCCCAAGATTAAGTAAAGAGGATAACAATAAAATATATTAATCCTCCTCATCTAACTTAACATCAAATCTTTCTAGTTGACTCAAAATAAGATTAATGCATTTAAATGCTCAACTATAGAGTCTCCTTCCTTCATTTTTTAGGAATACAATTTTCTCTTTAAAGAAAAGCTTATTTACTAGACTCTTCATTTGATAAATCTCACCAATTCTTCTCCATAGACTATGTGTTGTAGTCTCCTTGGAGGCATTTAGAAGGACCGAATTAAAGAGACATAATTGTATTGTCCCTTAATATTTTTTCCATCTTTGTCTAATCTGCATCAAACATTTATGTAACCTTTTCCTTATTTTTCATAGCTCTCCATTGATCTCTCTTGACTAAGAGATCCTCAAGTTTTAGTTTCCAAAACTTGTATCCAGAGCCCTTGAAACTTTCAATCTCCAATTATGTTGTGCTTGCAATGGATTCTCTAACCACACTCAAATATTTAAAACTATTAAAATAATACTCTTGTTGCAACCACAAAAAAACCCAACAACACTGCAAGAAAGGCGTCCTCTTCAATCTAGCCAAAGCTCTAATATTAAATGTTGATATAGAAAGGTAAGCAACATAATAAAAATATTACAACAATAGAGATTTTATGTAATTATGATGGGATTAAACCAATAAAATTAAATGAATAAAAACAATGGAGAAGCAATTTAACAAACCAACAAACTCATAAAATGTAAACCATATAGACATCGAACATACATGGAGAAACCCTTGAGGGAAAAAACTTCACTCCAAAGAGACCCATGCTTGTATTATTGTATTATAATAATACAGTGCACTTATCCCTCTAACAATGGTCTGACAAAATAAGAGTACTTACAAAGAACCTTACAATCCACTATCCCATGCCTCTAATATATAGGAAAATTAGAAACAAGAAACCATCAAATGGTATTCAAAACCATGAACCATGGAAAAATCCAATGCCCCTATGGTCATGTCTAAGCATCTCGTAATAGTATGTAATTTCTCTTACACCTCTTACACCTCTTTTATGTGTCATAGATGTCATATATCTAGTCATAATAGTCAAATTTACCAAGATATCAATCCTAGACACTTCATGAGGGTATTAAATGTTTGTCATATCTACCAAATCAAGAAGATGCTTTGTAACTCTCAATTTTGACATTTTCCATGTAACCTCCCTATTCAATGTCTTCTTACACATAATCTAAAGTATTTCAAAGAATAGATAATAAATTAATAATTTATCCACCCACATATGGGCATCCCATTTTCCCACTTCAACATGTTTGGAAATCATACATTATTTATCTACATAATTAAATCAATTTACAAGCCTTAGGATTGGCAAGGTGAATGACACACCTAGTTGGACTTACAACAAATGTGAAAATGGATATCAAGTTTGGCCATGAGTATCTGTTGTCCTATTTTTGCCCAGGACAAAATCGCCTAAAAAAACCTACTTTTCTTCCATCAGAAATATTCGATCTAAGGAAAACTTAAATGGAAGAAAACCTCCCTCCAAAAATCCCAAAACTTTTTAGTATTTTGAATTTGTCTTCTACCTTAGTTGGAAAAATTTGAGTTTAAAAGTTTCCCCAAGTCAGTGTGTTTTCTTCCCTTAGAAAAATTTGTCCATTTGAGGGCTTTGTTGACAAATTGACAAGTTTGCAAACTACGAATTTCACCGACTGAGTTCGTAAGTTTGTGACTTCACCAGTTTGTTGATTCACCAATAAGGCAGCAAAAGAGGCAAAGTAAAAGAAAAGGATAGAGAGAGAAGTTGAGGTTTGTAGCCTTTTTTCAGTGAAACAGCTAGTTGCGAACTGCCAACTTCACCGACTAAGTTCATGAGTTTTTGTTTTCGTCGATTCGCTGATAAGGTGACAAAGTGGTGAAAGAGATAGGGCTTGAAGGAAAGGAAAAGTGTAAGAGGCTACCCCAATTTTTTTCCAAAATATTGAACAATGATAATCAATGTTAGCACAATCATGCATGAACAACTAAATTGCTTCACACTTTCTGATCACCCAGATCCCAGTATGGGCAAGGTGAGAGCATACAGTGCTTAGCTTATACATAGCAATTATGCAACAATGAAATTACAATTCATCCGCTACGGCGGGCATCCACAAGCTATGGGAATTCACCACTATTAGTGGGTAAAGAACAAGAAGAAAGATTACAAAGCCATCCACTTGTTCAGTGGGGATTCTCCACTTATTCAGTGGGTGAGAGCAAATAAGAAAGGATCTTTCTCCACACTAGCGGTAAACCATCTAGGGGTCATTAAATGAGTTTGCATAAAAAGAAAGATTACACTAAAATCAAAATGCAACACAACTCAGAATTATTGAATAGAGCTGGTTCTTGGCATCATGATGGTGTATCAAATCATTGAAGATTACCCTGCATAACAATCGTCATCAACAAACACAAGAACTAATACTGCCCAGTGCAAATAACACTTCAAAACCACTGCTGATCAAATTTGAGTTTGCAAACTCAGACTTCCCACATACTGTATGGCAGACTTGAGTCAAGGAAAGCATCCACGATGAAGAACATAAACATTAAACCCTTTCAAAATGCTACTCATCAAGTATCAATCAATACACAACTCCAAAACAAAGAGGAATCTGCCATAAACAGGGGCCGATTTGCATCAGAGACACATGATTTTTGTCAAGTCCATATGGCCCTATAGCATCCTAAAAACCTTCCAAAAATACCAAACTCTGCCCAGATTTGCAGAAATATTATTTTGAAAGCATTTCTACTCATTACAACTGATTTCCATTCATTATATTTGCAGCAACAACTGAAATCATATTCACAACCAGAATTGGCCTCTAGTTGATGTACAACATTATAATGGTACGGCTGCACTTATTACTATCCAAACAATACCCAAACTCCACATAATAACACTATTGTTGATGCCTATACCCAACATTTAATCTCCAAAACATTAAAGCATTCAAATGAACAAGAATCAAACCACATTAAAATTGGCCTTCCATGAGTGGTACGGTAGATGTACGGCCCAGCCAGGTACAGACCAATGAAAATCTTCCAAAATCTGCAAGTTCAACTCTAAGAAACATTCAAACATAATTGCCCAAGTCTGATTATTAAACTCTATAACATTGCAATACAAGATCATTAAAACTCCATAGAAAATGAATGCATAATGGAGGGTACGACCTTCATAAAACCTTACTAAATCAGCATGAAATCTAATGAAATCTACTCAAATTTAAACACCATTATCAAACATGAATTTACTGATCTTTAAAGGGAATAATACAAGGCACAACACTCATTAAATCTATAACTCATATCTAGGAACAACCTATGCTGTACAAATAGCATAAGGGAAACATGACTTCAAAGATATCAACCAAAAACTTAAGTCCAAATCACTCCATAAATACCATCAAAAATTCTAACAATCAATCATCAAATCAGAATACTACAAAACACCATGAAAGCTCAATGGAAAACTCTGTATGAGCTTGCTCTCAATCCACCTTCAGCACAATGGTGATTCCTGTATGAAATCACACCAAACCTCAAGAGGGTTTTTCGTCCTCAAGAGCATTCTACAAGAGGGTTTTCGTCCACAAGAGAATATGGAAGAACTCTCTGGTTCAATCCCAACAACATTTCATTACAAAATCCAAGCATGTCCAAACAATGAGCCCATCTCCTCCTTTTATAACTTTTTGAGGGAAATAAAATATTATTACCTTTATCCCTTCATATTTATCCTCAAAAAAAAAAATAACTCATTATATGTGCACAACTTAAAGTCACATTTTTAATTAAAAGCTCCTTTTAGCTCCAAAGACCCCTTTTATCAAAATAAAGGAAATATTTGATTCACAAGGCCCCAATATGATGCATCCATGATTTAAAGATTTTCATCCCCTTTCCAACGAGCTATAACACTTAAGTGTTTAATAAACATTTCCCAACCTTTTTAACTTAAGTGCAATAATTAATTGTTTAGCTCATTAAATCAACTGATTTTACAGAAAATCCCAAATATCAACAAACTACAAAATTAAGCATACCAACATACTCCATGATGTTTGGGAAGATGAATGATGCCTTCTGGGTGACTTTCCAAAAATAGACGACTTTTCCAAGAATCTTGGAGAGCAAACTGGGAACCCGATCAAACATCAGAAAGCATCACTATGAACCTGAATATCCACTGAGCTCATTACCATAGAAAATTAATCCATTTTCTAGAAGGAAACCCATTATTTAATTAATATTACACTAATTGCAATAATAAAATATAACCTTAGGCAACCTTAGTGAAATATTAATTAATTATCAGAATAATAATCCCAAGCCAAAATAAGCACTAGAAATGCACTGATAAATAACTTCAACTAATCCCTGATGAAATGAAGACTTGAGACACACATAACTGCTCTGCAGATAGAACCATGACCACTCCAAGAACTTTGGAGTTCTTCCAACATGTCGAATAGCCTTCACAAGACTATGAACAAGTAAAATGCACATAATAATCAATGTGCCAAAAATGGAACATTACAGTCCTCCCCGCTCAAGATTGCTTGTCCTCAAGCAATTCATGCTATCCAACAAAGATACCAACATGATTAGCAATAATATACCTG
This sequence comes from Cunninghamia lanceolata, assembly GCA_027924645.1. Lineage (NCBI taxonomy): Eukaryota > Viridiplantae > Streptophyta > Pinopsida > Cupressales > Cupressaceae > Cunninghamia > Cunninghamia lanceolata. The sequence continues at coordinate 11,217,617 of BSBN01000635.1, read as the reverse complement.
GATCCCAAATCAATCTCAAGAATGCTTCACATCATTTCTATTGCACCACTATGATATAATTGTGAACTGCACAGTTGGAATTATGCTTATAACTATGAAACATTCTTCCAAACATAAATCTTTTTGGATCCCAGACATCAATAAACCCAAAGATGAAAGAGTTAGCAATCATTAATACAATTATCCAACATGAAACTATTGTTGGGAACCAAAATTGAAAATGCTCCTCCGAAAAAGAACATGAATCAATTTGATCACAAGCTGAAAACAACTCCGAACAGCCATGAATCACCTGATTCTTATCATCCAAAAGAGCAATAATAGTTGTAACATTAGTTTTTTTCAGCTGAAATCTTCTATCATTCTTCCACAAAGAGCTAAAAAACAACAAAATGATCAATCTCATGGCTGAAAAATTCAAAAATAATCTCCTGACAATTAGATTTCAGCAATCTGAAAATAGGGCAGCAACAACAAAATTGAAATCTTCTGAAAGTAACAAGAGATTTAGGCCATCTCCAGTCAAAATATATCAAAGTCATGACCAAAATCTCTCTCCAATCCATCAAAATGTATGCAATTGTCAACTCATTATGGCTGATATAAGGACAGTAGCTTTGTGACATAGATTTGTCTTCAAATTCATGCATGAAATTGTTACAAAGCCTTGAAGATAAACTCTATTATGAAACTAAGCCATCCTTGCACTAGACCCATTGCATACCTTAACCTTATGCTCACCTTCAATAACTAATGAAAACTTCTAGTTGAAGAAGTTTTTATGCAAAGTAACATTCCATGAGTGCTCCTCACCCAGATCCCATATCATGTTACTATCATCCTCCTTATTAATCACATTAGATTGGTCCTCATCATTCAACACGAGAAGAAGATTATCATGAGTTAACTCAACTTCCAACCAAAAAAGAGTATTACCAAATGATTGGAAGTTGTTTTCTCCTTCATGTTCAAATAGATTACCATTTTGCTCCATCTCTGCATCATCATACTTAGGAGACTGTCCTAAGTCAAAATCTTCTTGGAACAAATCAAGCTCTTTAGTCATCAGCTTGTTATCATCAGCTTTTGCAACTTTATCTTGCTCCTTGAATTGATGTTCATCAATAAGCTGGCTTTCAACTTCTAAGAGAGTCATTTGGGTACTCTCTAAAGAATCTATAGTTGTTTTAAGCTTAAATGTAAGCTTATTAATTTCAGCATCTCTTCCCTTCAATGCTTTATATATTCGATCAACAAACTCAAGGACATGATCTCTATCAGAAAGAAGGTTCAAATAATCTGATTTCAGTGTTTCCAGTGCCTCTCTGACTACACACCAATTTTCAAGTGAAGATCCTCTTTCTGTGTTCATTTGTCTTCTTTCAACTTGTGCCCTCCAAATGTGATCTTCAACAAACTTATGTATGTGATCAAAGTGTGTTAAAGATTGAACAATCTTATCTTCAGTGACCAACAACTGATTCTAAAATTCAAATGTTGAATCAACAATAGAAGTTGATTCAAATCTTCCAACAAACTTTCCATCATCATGCTCATCAACTGACTCTTCTGCAAGGACATTAGGTTCTTCAAATTGCATGGGAGTTGAATTTTCTTCTTCATCACTTAGATCAAATGAAATGGCAGTCTCTTAATCAAATATTGAATCATCACCAATGGCTAATTTAAAGTCTTCATCAACACATTCTTCATCAAGGATCATTGAAGAGTCTAACTGCTCTTCACTTTGCATGGAAATATCCCACTAATAATCAAGACTTCCATCACTAGAATGGTGGAAATGCTCTTCATTAAGTGTTGTTCTAAAATTTTCAGCAGCATCAAACTTTTCATCTTTTTGTGAATTCATTGTTTCCCATGTCCTCAACAAGACACTTTGCTTCAATGCTCTCAGGCTCACTTGCAAAGTTATCGGCTAGCAATCTATCGATCATCTTCAACTCATTCTCAATTGTAGTGGCATCTTCAGAATGTTCATCAAATGAAGGACTTGCTAAGTCCCACACCTTGGGCTCATATTCTTCATCAAAGCAAGGCTCAACTTCGCCAATTTTTGTTGTAGTCTTCCCCAAATCAGCAAACTCCTTTATGCATCTCTCATGATTTGTGACTTTGTCTTCATCATACAGAGGCTCAGTCTTAGGTATTTCTGATATTAGGACTTCATCTTCTCTTTTTTTGGTTTCCACATCATCTTGAAAGAAAGAACATGTGGTGAAAGTTACTGGTTTAGCCTTGTTCTTGCAATGATGGTTAGGCTCCCAAGAATCTTTGCATATGAAACAAAGATTTCTTCTTCTAAGTTCATTCTTGATGAACTCTTTCTTCCTCAAAATAGGAGGCTTCTTGTTCCGTGGGCTGGAAAGTGATGACTTAGAATGGATCTTGGTCCTTGCCAAAGGAAAAAGTAATTCGGGCTTGCATAAAGACATTGTCTTCGTCTCCTCTTCCTTCCTTAACTTCTAAATGTATTCTATTAAGCCCTCTTTGGCATGATTCCCCTCTTTGATGATTTCCAAGAAAGCATCCCAAGGGAGTTGCTGCTTACAGTCATTTGATAGTCCTTCATACTCATCAATAATCTTAGTGGCCTCATGATGATACTTCCTTTGATCCAATTTCTCTTGAACAACTCTTTCTAATTCATCCAAGACATATGTCTCACTTCTTTTCTACATAAGAGATGCCATGATCTCTCAACACTACTCAGAATATTTCAACTGCCCAACTCTTAACACAGTTGCAAGTGCTGATCACTCACATGCAAGGCTAAAAACTTGACTAACACTTGAGAATTTGCAACCCAAACAGACTGGCAAGATCACCAGTTATGATACCACTGTAAGAGGCTACCCCAAATTTTTTTATAAAATATTGAACAATGATAATCAATGTTAGCACAATCATGCATGAACAACTAAATTGCTTCACACTTTCTGATCACCCAGATCCCAGTATGGGCAAGGTGAGAGCATATAGTGCTTAGCTTATACAACAATGAAATTACAATTCATCCATTGCGGCGAGCATCCACAAGCTGTGGGAATTCACCACTATCAGTGGGTAAAGAACAAGAAGAAAGATTACAAAGCCATTTGCTTGTTCAGTGGGGATTCTCCACTTATTCAGTGGGTGAGAGAAAATAAGAAAGGATCTTTCTCCACACTTGCGGTAAACCATCCAGTGGTCATTAAATGAGTTTGCATAAAAAGAAAGATTACACTAAAATCAAAATGCAATACAACTTAGAATTATTGAATAGAGCTGGTTATTGGCATCATGATGGTGTATCAAATCGTTGAAGATTACCCTACATAACAATCATCATCAACAAAAGCAAGAACTAATACTGCCTAGTACAGATAACACTTCAAAACCACTACTGATCAAATATGAGTTTGCAAACTTAGACTTCCCACATACTGTACGGCGGACTTGAGGCAAGGAAAGCATCCACGATGAAGAACATAAACATTAAACCCTTTCAAAATGCTACTCATCAAGTATCAATCAATACACAACTCCAAAATAAAGAGGAATCTGCCATAAACAGGGGTTGATTTGCATTAGAGACACATATGATTTTTGCCAGGTCTATACAGCCCTATAGCATCCTAAAAACTTTCCAAAAATACCAAACTCTAACCAGATTTGCAGAAATATTATTTTGAAAGCATTTCTACTCATTACAACTGATTTCCATTCATTATATTTGCAGCAACAATTGAAATCAGATTCACAACCATAAATTGGCCTCTAGTTGATGTATGACATTATAATGGTATGACTCCACTTATTACTATCCAAACAATACCCAAACTCCACAGAATAACACTATTGTTGATGCCTATACCTAGCATTTAATCTCCAAAACATTTAAGCATTCAAATGAACAAGAATCAAACCGCATTAAAATTGGCCCTTCATGAGTGGTACCACAGATGTACGGCCCAGCGAGGTACAAACCAATGAAAATCTTCCAAAATAAGCAAGTTTAGCTCTAAGAAACAATCAAACATAATCGCCCAAGTCTGATTATTAAACTCTATTACATTGCAATATAAGATCATTTAAAACTCTACAGAAAATTAATGCATAATGGAGGGTACGACCTTCATAAAACCTTACTAAATCAGCATGAAATCTGATGAAATCTGCTCATATTTAAACACCATTATCAAACATGGATTTATTGATCTTCAAAGAGAATAACACAAGGCACAACACTCATGAAATCTATAACTCATGTCCAGGAATAGCCTATGCTGTACGACCAACATAAGGGAAACATGACTTCAAAGATATCAACCAAAAACTTAACTCCAAATCACTCCATAAATACCATCAAAAATTCTAACAATCAATCATCAAATCTGAATACTACAAAACACCATTAAAGCTCAATGGCAAACTCTATATGAGCTTGCTCTCAATCCACCTTCAGCACAATGGTGATTCCTGTATGAAATCACACCAAACCTCAAGAGGGTTTTCATCCTCAAGAGCATTCTACAAGAGGGTTTTCGTCCTCAAGAGAATATGGAAGAACTCTTTGGTTCAATCCCAACAACATTTCATTACAAAATCTAAGCATGTCCAAACAATGAGCCCATCTCCTCCTTTTATAACTTTTTAAGGGAAATAAAATATTATTTCCTTTATCCCTTCATATTTCTCCTAAAAAAAATAAAAATAACTCATTATGTGTGCACAACTTAAAGTCACCTTTTTAATTAAAAGCTCCTTTTAGCTCCAAAGACCCCTTTTCTCAAAATAAAGGAAATATTTGATTCGCAAGGCCCCAATATGATGCATCCATGATTTAAAGATTTTCATCCCCTTTCCAACGAGCTATAACACTTAAGTGTTAAATGAACATTTCCCAACCTTTTTAACTTAAGTACAATAATTAATTGTTTAGCTCATTAATTCAACTGATTTTACAAAAAATCCTAAATATCAACAAACTGCAAAATTAAGCATACCAACATACTCCATGATGTTTGGGAAGATGAATGATGCCTTCTGGGTGACTTTCCAAAAATAGACGGCTTCTCCAAGAATCTTGGAGAGCAAACCGGGAACCTGATCAAACATCAAAAAGCATCGCTGTGAACCTAAACATCCCCTAAGCTCATTGCCATAGAAAATTAATCCATTTTCTAGAAGGAAACCCATTATTTAATTAATATTACACTAAGTTGCAATAATTAAATATAACCTTAGGCAACCTTAGTGAAATAATAATTAATTATCAAAATAAAAATCCCAAGCCAAAATAAGCACTAGAAATGCAATGATAAATAACTTCAACCAATCCCTAATGAAATGAAGACTTGAGACACACACAACTACTCTGCAGATAGAACCATGACCACTCCAAGAACTTTGGAGTTCTTCCAACATGCTAGATAGCCTTCAAAAGACTACGAACAAGCAAAATGCACATAATAATCAATGTGCCAAAAATGGAACATTACAAAAAGGGCCACAAAAGGTGAAATTTTTTATGGCAAAAAGGTTTCTAAGGGCTTCATCAGCAAGTCGACAAGTTCACGAACTACTGATTTCGCTGACCAAGTTCGCAGGTTCAAGTTTTTGCAGATTTGTCAGTTTACCGACAAGGAGGCAGAAAAGAGAAGTTTGAATGAACTTGATGTCTTCTTCAAAAAAATTGTTCGGGTTGAGGACTTTGTTGGTGAATTGGCTAGTTCACGAACTACCGATTTCGCCGACTGAGTTCGCCAGTTCGTGGTTTTTCTGACGATCCAGTTTGCTGACTAAAGAAGGAGAAACAAAGAAAAAGAACAAGTCAGCAAGGAAAGGAAATCGGCAGGTCAATAAAATTGCAAAGCTTCCAATCAGTTCATGATTTTCAGGATTCGTTGATAAGGAAATTGGGAAGCTAAAGAAGCCAAAGTTAAAAAGGGTTAAAGAAAGAAGGAAGGTCCCAGCAAAAGGGGCGAAAAGGCAAGCCAAGATAGGTTTGTGGAAAGGGAGAAGTCAGGGATTGGTAAAGTTGCAAACTCACCGATCAGTTCGCAATTTCTCAAATTCGCCAACTAAGCTTTTTGCTAACCAATTTTGCTGACAAAGAGAGAAAAGAAGGTGCCCAATGCACAGAAAGGGCATAGAATCATAATTCAAAGGGTAAATGAAGGATGAAGATCAATCAGGTAGAATGTTTGAATTCTTCAGGTATGACCAGATTCATGGGGGGCTATAAGTAAAAATTGGACAACACTTTTAAAGTGTTGTAAAAGATTTGGGAGTCGATTTCCTAAATTTGCACCATGATTGTAGGATGAGACTTGCAATTTTGTACTCAACATTAATGTGTTGCAAGTCAAGGTTCTGCAGGTGACCTTGACACAATAAAAATATTCAATGAGCCAGTACACAAATGGAAGACAAAATAGATGAAATGGATTTGCAAGTACCAAAACTTAAATTCAGTCTTCCCTCTTCAATGCTCCAGGTACCCAAAGAGTGTGGGCAATCTCCTTCTGTCAATTTTCAGACTTGTCAAGGTATGGGTGTGTTTCCAGTCTTGTAGATTTCCTAACATGGACATGAGCTGAATTGAATGCAACATGGGCACCTAGGCAAAATCATTAATTGATTTTCAGTGCCTGTAGCTACATAATGGGTTGAAAGCTATATATATACATGTAAAAGAGATGTAATTGTTGTTAGCTATTTTTTCTAGGCTATTGCACAGGCAGGAGAATTATGTTGTGATTGTAGTTCTTTTAATGATTTACAAGAACCAGTCAAATTTGATACATTGTGCTCGATTATGAGCCTTTGATGTCTCTAATTGTTGTTCACCAATGAATGTAAACTATTATTTTGTGTCTATTTCCTCTGCAATTAATTCTTCTACTTTTGTAATAGTTTTCTAGCCTTCATGTTCAATACAAATTGTGATTTTGCCTCTCTATAACTTTACATTGTGTTTATTTGAGAATTGTATGCTTGTATTGTGGGTCAAATGGTCCCTTTAATAGCTTCATCTTTCTACCCAAACCTCTGTGATGTTTACGTGAGTCTGTGTGAGTTTGCTATAGTTTTGAGGTCATTGTTGTGTTAATACAGGCATAGTTAAACATATTAAATCTGGTGCATCACCCCCTTTTAATTTCAACATTTTCTTCCCCTTTTCCTCGTGAGTAGTAGCATTAGATTTAGTTAAATTCTCTGGACCTCAAGTCTAGAAAGAGGAACCAGCCTTCTTTGGAGGTTTGGTCTCAACTGCAAGGTCCCACACCTTGAGACCAATCCCATGTTTCACTAAATTTGTTGGAATTGTCAAAAGCTTCAACAACAAGGTGCAAAGTCAGGTGACAACAGTTTCTAGCACACCCAGTGGGACCCCTCTACTTTGAGTAAGAGGTGAACTAAGAAATTTCAGTGTTATTCTTAGTTAATTTGCTACTATGGAAGCATTCAATAAGCACTTGGCGACTCTGTTGGTCCAGTATTCAAATCAGTCTAACATTTCATATGTGGAGTACAAACCAGATCTTCTTCTTCAGGTAATTTTTGATTCATAGAGTTATCTTTTTTTGGTTCAAGAAGAAGAAGTAGATTGTCTAGGTCCCCTATGAGAGAGAATAGGAGTGTTGTTCCATCTCCTTCAAGAGCCCAGTCTACACCCCCTCCAGTTAGATTTTAGTATTCTATGAGGAACTAGTATATAGCTAGAATTAATTTGAATATCCCCAATATGGCAAGGAACCAAGTCCCTTTTGTTATTTTCAATGGAGGAATCCCTATTGACCTAGCACAATATGATGATATCCCTACCTCTGCTCTGAAAGCTATCCCATTTTTAATGGTGAAAATTCTACCACACCAGTTGAGCATATCCAAGATACTGCCAACATGTGCTTTGTCCACAATGTCATTGGTGACAATGTTGTTGTGAGAATTCTAGCCTCTTCATTTAAATGAAAATCTCTCCAATGGTATAAAGGTCTGCCAGCTAACTCCATTCATAATTGGGATAACTTGGGAATAAGATTGTGCCAACACTTAGAAGATAAGAGTGACCACCTATCTTTGATGGAGCGGTTAGCAACAATCAAAAGGGCTACCCATGAGTTCATTGTGGACTTCAACTATAGATTTTAGAAAACCTGGGACATGATCCCATTATTGGTGAAGCCCTCTCCAACTACTGCCTTCATATACTATTTGAAGTCTTTAAATCCTGACATTGTTGTCATGATCCAATCCATGGGTGGGACTGTGTTACTAGGTGCATATGACATAGCAATAAGGGCAGAGAATTGTTTGGTTCAAGATGGAAAAATTGCTACGAGACCACCAACGCCCTTATTTCCACAGGCTCTTGTCATCCAACCAAATGTGGCTCCAATACCTACAATAGTAAGCCCTGCCACTCCTCTGATTACGCCTGTAATTGAAAAAGTAGATGGACAAGATGCTCTAATTAGAAGCTTGACCAATAAAGTAATGGCAATGGAGAGATAGTTGGCTCAGTCCAACAGACCATATCGGCCCTCTAATCCGATGTATCAGAAGAACAGACCACCATATCAAGCTAATGTACAGAGGAAAAACCAACCTAGTTATATCAGGCCACTAAATGTTGTCCATCCCAAGGCTGCAAGCACATCTAGACCTCTGGTGCCCATACAAAAGAACATGGCTTAAGACAGCGATTGGTGCTATCCATGCAATCAACCCCAGATCAGAATTTGTGCCAAAGTGGATAATTCAGTCAAGCTTTGATAGTGCAAAGCCAATCAGTCCTCCTAGAACAACAAGTCAGTTCTAGCCAAGAGATGATGGGAGGGCAAGAACAAATACAAAATAATTCTACCTTGATGAATTAAACACAGGATGATTTATGTGGTGTTAATCAGGGTACAAGTCTGATAGAGTTCAACACAAGAGACAAAAGAAGAGCAAATGAGGATGCATCAGTCCCTGCAATTGATCAAGCATCTACCTCTCATGCATCCCAAATGGCTACAAATGAAGGTGCAACAGCCAAGACTCCTTCAAAATAAGTAGATCAGGTTGTTGGTAAGGCAAATCGAGTGCTAGAACAACAGCCCCAGGCCAGTCAACAATCAAAGGTTGACACTGTTATCACAAGGGTACCTCAAAAGGTTAGTCAGATCCCTTTCAACATAGCTGATCAGATGAAAAGGACTAATCTAAATGTCACCATGTGGGATGCCCTGTTCATCCCAACTCAAAGGGATTTACTTCAGGAAGCCCTGACAAGCTTCAGTCAGCCTGTTGTGGAGGCAACAAAAGAAAAAGTAGCCACTCCAACAAACCTGTGCCAACCAAAAGAGGAGGCAAGCACAAGTAAAACCAGTAAGCCCCCTCCTTTCTATGTTTGCCTAATCATTGGTTACAATTTTTTGCATAATTTTATGATAGATTCTGGGGCGAGTACTTTTGTTATGCCTAAAAATATAGTTGATCAATTAGGCATTCAGTATGAGCCTATAACAAAGGGTGTAGTGCAGTTAGATGGAGTTGTTGTTAAAACAATAGGTGTAATCAAGGATTTGAAGCTTACCCTACATACATGCCTTGGTTGCTCTATTTTACAAGATATTTCAGTCATTGATCTCCCTGCATACTTTGGCATATGTTTGTCTAGAGATTTCAATGCTAAAATAGGTGGGTACCTATCTTCTGATTGGTCTCACATGTTGTTTAGAACAAGGTATGGCAGTAAGGTGACTATTAAGGTTGAGCCTATTTCCAATGATCATGTAGAGCCTTATTCCCCTAACCCTACCAACATGAACTGCACAATCCATGACTTAGAGGAGGATGACAACAACATGCATGAGGCTGCCACACCTGTGGAAGAAATCCCTAATATACTGCTTGATGAGTGGGCAAATTGTTTTCAGTTTGATACTCTTGATCATATAGAAGACACGGGGCTAGGTACATATTGTATCCATGATGAGGATGCCTTCATCCCTAATCCTGTGAAGTCAAAAGAAGATTCAAGTGGGATATGGCAGATGTATTTTGGTGGCTCCAAAAGCAAAAATGGAGCAGGTGCTGGGGCTGTACTGATTTCACCCCAAAAGGAAAATTATTTCTCTACTTTCATATTACAGTTCAGTTGTACCAATAACGTGGCTGAGTATGAATCCCTAATTCAAGGCATGTTGTTAATAGAGAGGAATAAAATTTTTGCAAGCATTTGGTGACATTGAGCTTGTTGTTCACCAAATCAGGTCACAAAGTGCTTCAAGGAATGACTTGTTGAAGTCATATAAACACAGGGTTTGGGAACTGATTGAAGACTTTGATGCCTTCAATATCCAAGTAGTACCTAGATAAAGTAACAAAGGTGCTGACACGCTGGCTACAATTGGTGCCCAGTTTGACATTCCAAATAATGTCAAACAAAACTCATATCGGTATGTGAAGATTGTTGTGAGGCCAGCTATCCCAAACAATGTTACAAGCTGGCAAGTATTTGAGAATGACTAGAAAATTGTTAATTTCTTGCAAGAGGTAGAGTTTGTTGTTGGTAATCAGTCCAAGATGCAGGAGCAGTATGTTGAACAGGTGATCTAGCTGAAGACCAATAAACTACCTAGGGGATTGGTCACTCTAGAAAACATATTTGGTGTTGATGATCAACCTAAAAGGGAAAAGATTAACATGACAGTCAAAAAAAGGACTGTGAGGAGGTATAAATTGTACAGGGTAGATTTCTAAAGCATGGAAAGGTATGTAATCAAGCTAAAAGACAAGGTTTTGTTGAGCTTTGTAATGAATTTGATGATTTAATTGCTTGGGATTATAGGGATCTGAAATGTTTTGACCTTAGTTTAATCTAGCATACCATTGATTTAGACCCCAATACCAAACCTATCTACCAAAAGCAAAGGCATGTCAACCCCAAAATAGAACAATTAATGAGGAAATAGCTATCTAAGCTCATAGAAGCCAAAACCATTTATCCAATTAAACATTCCTCTTCGGTGGCTAACCTAGTTCAAGTTAGGAAAAACAATGGGGAAATTAGACTGTGTGTGGACTTTAGAGATCTAAACAAGGCCTCCCTTAAAGACCACTATCCACTCCCTCCCATGGAACAGATCTTACAGACAATGGTAGGAGTTGAAAGATTTTCACTCCTAGATGGCTACTCAGGCTATAACTAGATTCTTGTAAAAGAATCAGACTAGTATAAGATAGACTTTACCACCAAATGAGCTACCTTGGCTTATCATAAAATGCCATTTGGGTTGACCAATGTTGGAGCAACCTTCCAAAGAGCAATGGATTTGGCCTTTAAAGGCTTGATCAAAGATATTATTTTAGTGTGTCTTGATGATTTGATTGTATATTCTAAGCATGCAGCTGACCATTTGGGTCATTTGAGAAAAGTCTTTGATAGATGCAAGGAATATGTTATGTCATTGAATCTGAAGAAATTTGTCTTTGTTGTCCCGGAAGGTAAACTACTGGGACATGTAGTTTCAAAGGAAGGACTAGCTATCAACCCAAAAAGGACTAGTGCCATTCTGGACCTCTTCCCCTTCCCAGTCACAACAAGGGCCTACAAAGTTTCTTGGGCAAGATTAATTTTGTGAGGAGGTTTATACCAAATTTTGCTTCAATAGCAAAACCTCTCACCACCATGCTTAAGAAGAATGTTGCTTTCACATGGTCAAAAGAAGGCAAGGACAATTTTGAAGCTGTCAAGTAGGCCATTGCACATGCCCCCACACTAGTAAACCTGAACTATGAGAAGGATTTTATCCTTTATTCCTTTGGAGGCAAGGAGGGTATATCAGCAATCTTGACACAACAGAATGAAGAGAAGTTGGAGTAGCCAATTGCTTTCTTTAGCCAGCCTCTCAAAGAGTATGAGATGAGGTACAATTTTATTAAGAAACAAGTGTTTGATGTGGTGAAAGCACTCAAAAAATTTAGACACATGCTTTCAAACAATAAGATACAGTTGATGGTGAATCACCCTAGCGTAAAAGAATTCCTTTTGAGCAGAGATGTCAATAAGAAGAGAGCTAGGTGGATCACAAAAGTCATGGAGTATGATGTCAATAACAACAACACCAAGCTAGTATGAGGCAAAGGCCTGTGCGAGCATATGGAAACAGATATTGGAGCTAGAAATGACACAATGTATGCCCTTGGACAAGTCCAGCCAACTAATTTTCACGCTCTAAACAATTGGTATCATGACATGGCTACCTTTCTACAATCAGGTAAATGCCCAGATGGACTGGATCAAGCCAAAAGGAGGTGTTTCAGACTCTAATCCATTCCTTATGTTCTTGTTGATGGTGTCTTGTTTAGAAAAGACATCAATGGAGTTCTCCCTAGATGCATTGCACAAAATCAAACCTCGAGGGTGTTAGAAGAGTTCCATAATGGCCCTCTTGGTGGCCATTATTCACCAAGAACAACTGCTATCAAAATCATGAGGGTTGGTTATTATTGGCCCAATTTGTTCAGGGACACCCATAGATGGGTAAGAAGCTACAAAGACTGTGCATTATTTGTAGGTAAACAAAAGTTGGTTGCTCTTCCCCTGCACCCAATTCAGACTGATCAACCATTTACCCAATGGGGTTTAGACTTCATTGGGATGATTAATCCACCTTCCAATGCTGGTCATAAGTGGATTTTAGTAGCCACTGATTATTTCATGAGGTAGACAAAGGCAGTTGCTTTGAAGGATGCCACAGAGGCCTCTGTTTTATACTTCCTTGAGGGTATAGTTACCAGATTTGGTGTTCCATTCACCATTATTTTTGATAATGCTAAGGCCTTTATAGGCACAAAAATCAGTGAATGAGCACTTAACGATGGAATTTACTTGAAGACATCTTCCAACTACTACCCTCAGGACAATGGCCTGGCTGAGTCCACAAACAAAAATCTAATCAGGATCATCAAAAGAACAATGGAGGACAACCAGAGGACTTGGCATTCCAAGCTAAAAACAACTCTTCAGGCTGACAGAATCACCCCCAAGAGAGCCATTGGTAACTCACCCTTCATGTTGGTATATGGGAAGGAAGCAAGGCTTCCACTATCACTAGAATTGTCTTCTCTTGAGCTGGCATGACAGCTAGAACTATTGGAAAGTGGTGCCATGATAGTGAGGTTTGCTGAGTTGATGGAGCTTGAAGAGAAAAGGGATGCTGCCATGAAGACCCTTGAAGCCCACCAATATCAGGTCAAAAGGACCTCTGATAGAAAACCACTTGACAGTCTTCCAAGAGGGAGACTTAGTGTTGAAATGGGATGAAGATAGAGCTAAGTCTGGGAGGTATTCCAAATTTGATGCCTTATGGAGCAGGCCATATATCATCACCAATTGCAAGCAAAAAAATGTCTTCCAAATCTCCAGGCTAACTAGTGAGTCACTTCCAATCCCAGTGAATGGGATACATCTCAAACCATACTTCTAAGTTTGGTTTTGGGATTCTTGTAAATAATTAGAATAGGTCTTGCTTCTATTTTAGGTTTCCCTTCCTTCAAGTGCTCTTAGACAGGCAACATTCTCAATAGGAGATTGTTTGCCTTCTTGTTTTCTATTTTGTTTTATTTTCTGGAAGTAATTTTCAGTTCTATGTGGTCAGTATGTTGCAGTTTTCCTCTTAACTATGTGCTCAATGAATTGTATAAGGCCACCGGATCCTTATGTTTAGCAGCCAAACACCCCTACATAGTTGCCAAAATGTTGTCCTATTTTTGCCCAAGCCAAAATAGCCCAAAAACCCACTTTTTTTCCATCAAAAATATTTAATCTGAGAAAAGCTTAAATGGGAGAAAACCTCCCTCCAAAATCCCAAAAATTCTAAGTATTTGCATTTGTCTTTTGCCTTAGTAAAAAAAAATTGAGTTTAAAATTTCCCCCAAGTCAGTGTGTTTTCTTCCCTTAGAAAAATATGTCCATTTGAGGGCTTTGTCGGCAAATCAACAAGTTTGCGAACTGTCGATTTCGCGGACTAAGTTCGTAAGTCCGTGACTTCACCGGTTTGTCGATTTGTTAATAAGGTGGGAAAAGAGGGAAAGGAAAAGCAAAGGATAAAGACAAAAGTTGAGGTTTGTAGCCTTTTGTCAGTGAATCGACTAGTTGCAAACTGCCAACTTCACCGACTAAGGTCACGAGTTTCTATTTTCGCCAATTCGCTGATAAGGCAACAAATCAAAGAAAGAGATAGGGCTTGAAGGAAAGGAAAAAGGGCCGCAGAAGGTAAAATTTTCCAAGGAAAAAAGGTTTCTAAGGGCTTCATCGGCAAGTCAGCGAGTTCACGAACTACTAAGTTCACTGACCAAGTTCGCATGTTCAAGTTTTTGTCAATTTGTCGATTTACCGACAAGGAGACAGAAAAGAAAAGTTTGAATGAACTTGATGTCTTCTTCGGAAAATTTGTTGGGGTTGAGACCTTTTTCGATGAATCAGCTAGTTTGCGAACTATCAATTTTGCCAACTAAGTTCACCAGTTCGTGGTTTTGTCAACGGCCTGGATTGCTGACTAAAGAAGGAGAAATAAAGAAAAAGAACAAGTCAATGAGGAAAGAAAATCAGCAAGTTGATAAAATTGTAAAGCTTCCAATTAGTTCATGATTTTTAGGATCCGTCGATAAGGCGATTGGGAAGCTAAAGAAGCCAAAGGTAAAAAGGGCTAAGGAAAGAAGGAAGGCCCCATTAAAAGGGGCAAAAAGGTAAGCCAAGATAGGTTCACAAAAAGGGAGAAGTTGGGGATTGGTAAAGTTACAAACTCGTCGATCAATTCACAGTTTCTCAAATTTACCGACTAAGCTTTTTGCCGACAGATAGAGAAAAGGTGCCCAATGCACAGAAAGGGCACAAAATTAGAATTCAATGGGCAAATAAAGGATGAAGATCAATCAGGTAGAATGTTTGAATTCTTAAGGTATGGCTAGGTTCATGGGGGGGTGTATGTGAAAATTGGACAATAGTTTTAAAGTGTTGTAAAAGCTTTGGGAGGTGATTTCCTAAATTTGCACCATGATTGCAGGATGAGACTTGCAGGTTTGTACTCATCATTAATGTGGTGCAGGCCAAGGTTTTGCAGGTGGTTGACACAATAAAAATATTCAATGTGCCAGTACACAAATGGAAGACAAAATAGATGAAATGGATTTGCACGTACCAAAACATAAATTCAACCTTCCCTCTTCAATGTTCCAGGTACCCAAAAAGTGTGGGAAACCTCCTTCTGTCAATTTTTAGACTTGTCAGCGTATGGGCATGTTTCCAGTCTTATAGATTTCCTGACATGGCCATGAGCTGAATTGAATGCAACGTGGGGACCTAGGCATAACAGTTGACTAATTTTCATTGCATGTAGCTGCACAATGGGTTGAAAATCTATATATACATGTAAAAGAGATGTAATTGATGTTAGCTATTTTTTCTACGCTATTGTGCAGGCAAGAGAATTTTGTTGCGATTGCAGGCCTTGTAATGCTTTACAAGAACCAGTCAGATTTGATACATTGTGCTTGATTCTGAGCCTTTGATGTCTTTGATTGTTGTTTACCAATGAATGTAAACTGTTATTTTGTGTCTATTTTCTCTGTAATTAATTCTTCTACTTTTGTAATGGTTTTCGAGCCTTCATGATCAATACAAACTATGATTTTGCCTCTCTGTAACTTTACAATGTGTTTATTTGAGAATTGTATGCTTGTATTGTGGGCAAAACGATCCCTTTAATAGCTTCAATTTTCTACCCAAACCTCTATGATGTTTATGTGAGTTTGTGTGAGTTTTCTATAGTTTTGAAGTCATTGTTGTGTTAATACAGGTGTAGTTAAACATATTAAATCTGGTGCATCAGCCCTTTTAATTTTAGCATTTTCTTCCCCTTTTCCTCTTGAGTAGTAGCATAAGATTTAGTTAAAATCTCTAGACCTCAAGTCTAGAAAGAGGAACCAACCTTGTTTGGAGGTTTGGTCTCAACTGCAAAGTCCCACACCTTGAGACCAATCCCATGTTTTACTATTTTTTTTGGAACTGTCAAAAGCTTCAACAACAGGGTGCAAATTCAGGTGACAACAGTACCATTTTGGAGATCCAAGACAAATAATTGATTGGTTGTATGAATCCCACTTTTAACATCTTATCTAGCTCTTAACCATTAAACAAAACTTTTAATTGATTTGTTTAATATTTTGCTCAATTAGTTTAGCATTGGGTTCTAGAACAATGTTATGCATTACGATATTGCTAAAAATGCTTGACACATATTGATACAACCATGCAAATATATCCCAAAGTCTTTTAATAGTATGGACATGTTGCAATGTTCATATTTATCTAGGGTATCTCCCATTTTTAGGATCTTGTCTTTGTTAATTTTGTCCATCTTGATATTGAAAGTACCACCACCCGTAAGTGTGTTACTATTAGAAATGAAGGAAACCAGTACAATATGGAAATCTGAAATAATGTTGTAGAGTATCAAATGAAGATGTAAACTAGCATCAAAGAAATTAGCAATACTGAAGAGCCATACACATAACAATCAGATTTTTACGCGGAGAAAACCATTTTAGGTAAAAAACTCCATGGTAGAAAAGAGGGCAAATTTGTATTATCTCGAAGAAGATTACAATACATGAAGTTTCCCCAATCCTACATCCAATCCAACACAACCTATGTACCTACAAAAAAAACTCATACTCTATTATGGAGTAAAAAGTGGACACATGCCTTTTTACCTCCTAATTTAGCTCCTAGGTCCCCGTGATTACATTATACATGCAAAATATTTATCCCAATGAGAAATCCCCCAAAACCCATGACAATTGGGCACTAGGGGCCCATTTTATGCCTTACCCCAGACCAAAAAGGTGCCTTGGGACTTGGGCACACGCACCCAAGCCCTCCCTAATTGGTTGGGATAAATTTCAAAGCATGTTGGCATAGGACCTTTAAAAAGGTTTCCCTTTGTCGACTCTTTTGATTTAATTCATGAATGTTAGTGGGAAAACATATATAAGTGTGTTTTTGAATTCATTTGTAACCTAGATGGATATAGTGAACTTATGATCTTGGAGCAAAGAGCACTCAAAGCATTCATTATGTTATTGTTGTAGATTTGTGTTTGTATTGTGTGTGTTGTTGCAGATTTGGAATCATCATCCATCTCCTTACGATTTGAAGGATCTTCATTCTCCTAAGGGCTTCACCTATGAGGTGATATCATTGCCATTTGAATCATTCTATCATCATTGGTTTATCTTTAGCCTCTGCCCTGCTAGGGCATGCACTCTCTATGATACAACGGTGTTGGGAAACTTGAATGCTATCTCAGGATTTGACTGAGGCAAGTCCCTAAACACCGTAACCCCCAAACCCCGTTTCTTCTTGTGTGCAGCTTACATGTGTGTGATCCAAAAAGGTGAAGGTATAGGAAGGTTGTGTGACAAAAGGGTTTCAGGATCTGAAAGAATTTTTAGAATATTCCACTGCAAAAGACTTGGGTGCCTGAGATTTATACTGAAACAGGCACTGAATCCAGTACCAGAACACTCTCTGTGACATTTCTCCAATTCTGAGTTTCTAAAGATTCTAACTTCCAGGACTTGTGTGCCCGCCTCGTAGTCCTCCAGCTTTCTAGCTTTTGAGGTACAGGTTCTAACATCTCTCTGATCACTCTAGTGAAATTAGTTTTTGAATATCTACTCTGCATCTTCTGTTGTGATCAGATCCTTACAAATCTAGGGCTTTGTGCATTAGTTGACCTAGGGTTTGATAAAAGGCATGATTCAATCTGATCTTTCCATAGCACTCTTGAGCACGAGACCTATAGTTGAGTCCTCCTCCATTTGGTAGTGATTTGGCTCGGTCTTGTCCTTGAATGTTATTATGGAAGAGGGTTTGATTTAGCATGCATGTTTATCTCCATCATTCATCTCTTTTCCATATATAACATACTCAACACTTCCTCTCTAGCTTTTGTTAAATAATAAAATCTCAAGCATGTAGAAGAAGCCACCAACACATGGCATCCAACTTGGGATAAGAAATATTTAATGTCTTAAAGGTGTCATGAGAAAATTCAAATGTCCCTCCTTGATATTCCCACTAACAAGCCAAAAATAGGCTCCATTATGCCACTTACACCATCATAAGATGCTCCATCATAACAGATTAATAATAGTTGATTCCTTACAACATGTAAGGCACTAACAATAGTTGATTCTCTTACATCTATCATAAGCCAAATATAGATTTTGGGAACCCTATTTTACTTGTATTAATCTTGAGGTCAAAAGTAAATAGTAACTACTACTAGTAAATAATTAGTTACCGTTGCGAGTAAATAATTAATTACTGTAACAATAAAAAATAAATTACCATATTGGTGGATTCCACATGCCTTATGATTGCATTTACAATTATAATATTACGAGTAATTAAATTAATCAAATTTACAAGGTTGATGGAACCTTAATCCTAACATTCTCCCACTTGACATCATACATTGTAAATACAACCATAGGAAAACATAAATCAACTAAGCATAAGAAACAAGGCCCATGGCCTCCTTGCACCAAGTGAACTTCTCTGTGCTTATAGGTTTGGTAAGATAATCTGCAACATTCACTTGAGTGGCAACCTTCTTCAACTCAATCTTCCCATTTGCAACCATTTCTCGAACAAAGTGGAACTGAACATCCACATGCTTAGTCCGAGCATGATACATTAGATTCTTGGCCAAAAAAATTGCACTCTGGCTATCACAACCAATTTGAATAGTCTTACAATAAAAACCAATACTTGTACATAATATTTGTAACCAAAAAACCTCCTTAGAGACATGAGTAGCATCCATATACTCTACTTCAGTGGTGGACAAAATAATCATGGGTTGCCTCTTACTCATTCAACTCACAACTCCTCCAAACAGAGTAAACACATAGTCACTAGTGGACCTTCGACTATTCAAGTCACATGTCCAATCTGCATCAACAAAACCCTATATGTCCAATGTCTTATCCACAATGTTAGTACTAGAATAAACTAAATAGTAATCAGAAGTACCGTGCAAATATATTAACACCCTCTTTGCATAATTTCAATGCTTTCTACTAGGGTTAGACATAAACTTGCTCAAAACTCCCATTGCTTGGGCAGTATCTGGCCTAGTGCATACCATTGCATACATCAAACTTCCTACAACACTAGCATATGGCACACTAGACATATCCTCAAAATCATCTTCACACTTGGGACACATATCTAATGTAAGCTTAGTGCCAACTCGTAAAGGAATTGTAACTGGCTTACAATTCTACATATTAAATATGTGCAAAATAGTATTTACATACTTACTTTGAGATAACCAAAGATTTATGTTACCTCGATCTCTTCTGATTTCCATCCCCAATATGTACCTTGCTACCCCCAGATCCTTCATCTCAAATACACTTGAAAGATATCTTTCAACTCACTAATCATATCCTTGATGTTATTGAAAAATATGTCATCCACGTACAAGGCAACAATTAGTATTCGATCATCAATACATTGAATGTAAACATAGTGATCTTCTTCACATCTTACAAAGCCCAATTTCAACATAAAATAATTAAACTTTTGATACCACATCTGAGGGGACTATTTCAAACCATAAAGAAACCATTTTAACCTGCAAACAAAGTGTTCTTTCCCTTTTACCTCAAAACCTTTAGGTTGTTGCATGTAAATGTCTTCTTCTAGATCTCCATGCAAAAATGTAGTCTTAACATCCATTTGCTCAATTTCAAAATCATAACCAACAACTATGGATAAAAGAAATCTAATAGAAGATAATTTAGCAATAGGAGATAAAATTTCATCAAAATCAACTCCCTCTCTCTAGGAGTAGCCCTTGGCTACCAGTCTAGCCTTGACTTCTTTAATGAATTGTTTGCTCCAAACTTGTTTTTGTAGATCCACTTACAACCAATGGTCTTCCTTCCTTTGGTAAAATGAACAAGATCCTAGGTATCACAAAAGTCTAATGCCATCATCTCCTCCTACATGGTTAGTTGCCAAGACTCACTATCATTTGCAATAATAGCTTCCCTACAGGATCTAGGCTCAACATCAATATTTAATAAACAAATACACAACGTAAATTTGGTGGACTATACCTGTCAACTAGATTTTGTTGTCTTGTGGATCTTCTCAAGGGTGGAGTAAGAGATTCTTCCTCATGTTCGTATGTGTGCTCAACTTCTTTTGTAATAATAGAGTCTTCCTCATCACAACTTTCACTTGAACATTCTTCTTCCTCTCCATCCTCAAATACATCATTTTGTTCTTCTTGATGTGCATCTTCTTGCTGCAAATAAAAATGCACTATCCTTTTCCTTTCTTTTTCTTCTAATTGTACAAGATCATAAATATCTCTAAGTTCCCTAAAAATCACATCTCTAGAATGTACAATTTTCTTCCAGTTAGAGGATTCCAAAGTTTATAGCCTTTAACATTCTCACCATATCCAATGAAGATGCATTTCTATTCTTTTGGATCCAACTTAGAATGCTTTTCCTTATGCACATGAACAAAATCCTCATATAGACAAAAACTTTTAAATGTGAAACATGAGGTTTCTTACCTATCCACACTTCATAAGGAGTAGAATCAAGAGCCTTACAAGAAGATTTGTTTATCAAGTAACCAGTGGTACTCATAGCTTCTGTCCAAAAGAATTTATCCAACTATGCATCACTCAACATACTTCAGACTCTTTCCATAAGTGTTCGGTTCATCCTTTCTGCAACACCATTTTATTGTGGTGTATATAAAGTTATCTTTTGTCTTATGATACATGCATGCTTGCAAAACTCATAAAATTCCTTAGAGCAATATTCCCCTCCATTGTCAGATCTTAAAACTTATTTTCAATCCTAATTGGTTTTCTACTAAGACTTTAAAATCTTTAAACTCAGTGAAAACTTCGTATTTATGCTTCATAAAGTAAATCCATGTAAATCTAGATACATCATCAATGAAGGTAACAAAATAACTCGACTTTCTAATTGAATCATTATCCACAAGACCAAACACATCTGTATGAATGATTTTGAATTTGTCATTTGCTTTATTACTTCTAAAAGGAAAAGATGCTCTATTTTGTTTACCAAACACATAGTGCTCACAGAAATCAACATGCTCATCAAAATAAGAGAAACCATCCAACAAATTTTTATTGATAATAGTTTTCAAATGTGGCCCAACCTATGGTGCCACAACATACATGTATTTTCATCTTTTTTTGTCACATAGGTGGATGTGCAAATAATAGTGGCATCAAGCCTAAACAAAGTTCCCATCCTTGTTCCCCTTGCTACCACCAAGGTTCCTCTCACCAATCTACAACCATGCTTGTTAAATGTTACATGCATTCTCGAATCATTCAACTTTGAAACACAAATAAGATTTCTAGCCAATCCAAGAATATGTAAAACACCAGGGAGGGTTTTAATCCTCACACCACTGAAACACAACAATACATTTCCCCATCCAACTATCAAATATGTAGTGTTGTCCCCAAGGTAGATATTACCTCCATCATATTCTTCATATGTGGAGAACCACTCCTTATGAGGAGTCATATGATTCTTGAGTCAACCAACCAATGTTCATTAGATACAACATTATAAGCAGAAAGTAAAACCTCATCACATGGATCAGAGGATTTTTATGTGGAAGAATCCCATTGTTTCTTTTTATTTTTGCATTCCTTCTTCACATGTCCTCTTTTTCCACAGTTCCAACACTTAACTCTATTCTTATTTCTAGAAGTTTTAGACTTGCCTTTTGATTTTTACTTGGGCCCTTTTTGATATCCTTTTGGTCCTCTTTCTTTAGACCTTCCCCTGACATTAAGAGCATCCATCGAGCTATCCATATCCTTCTTACTCACTTCTTCTGACAATAGAGTTGCAACAATAGTATCCATCTTTGGATCTTCAAGGTTAGCAATGATAGAAAGAATGAAATTTTCTCAAGATTCAGGTAAAGAACAAAGAAGCATAATACATTTATCTTCTTCCTCAATCTTAACATCAACAAAGGCTAATTGACTCACAATTAAATCAAAAGAATTTAAATTCTCTGCAACAGATTTACCTTCCTTCATATTAGTAGAAAACAACTTTATTTTTAAATATAGTTTGTTTACTAGACTCTTGGCTTGATAAATCTCACACAACCGCTTCCATAAAGCATATGCAGTATTTTCCTCGAAGACATTTAGTAAAATAGTGTCTACAAGACACGACTGAATTGTGCCCCATGTCTTTTTGTCAAATCTGTCCCACTCCTCTGGATTGACATCACCAGGTTTCTTTTCTTTTGATGCTGCCAACCATTGATCCCTCTCTTCAAGGAGATCCTCCATTTTTAGCTTCCATGGCTCAGTTTGTTCCATTAATTTTTTCAATGTCCAACTGAGATGCAGATACACCCATGGTTTCCACACAATTAAATCTATAAAACTAGAACTCCTACTATAGCATAGAAAACCTTCACACTTCCAGCCAATAAACACAGCTGGCTGGGCTTTGATACCAAATGTTAGAAATGAAGGAAACCACTACAATATAGAAATCTAAAATAAACTTGCAAATCTAAAATAATACTTTAGAATATCAAATGAATATGTAAACTAGTATCAAAGAAATTGGCAATACTCAAGAGCCATACACATAACAATCAGATTTACATGGAGAAAATCCTTTCGGGTAAAAAACTCCACCAGGAAAAGAGGGCAAATTTGTATTATCTTGAAGAAGATTACAATACATGAAATTTTCTCAATCTTGCATCCAATATGACATAACCTGTGTGCCTGTAAACAAACTCATACTCAACACTTCCTCTCTAGCTTTTGTTAAATAATAAGATTTCAAGCTTGTAGAAGAAGCCACCAAAACATGGCGTCCAACTTGGGATAAGCAATATTTAATATCTTATAGGTGTCATAACAAAATACAAACAACCCTCCTTGAGATTCCTACTAACAAGCCAAAAATAGGCTCCATTATGCCACTTACACCGTCATATGATGCTCTATCATAAAAAAACTAATAATAGTTGATTCCTTACAAGATGTAAGGCACTAACAATAGCTAATTCTCTTACATCTGTCATAAGCCAAATATGAATTTGGGTGCCCCTATTTTACCTGTAGTAATCTCAAGGTCAAAATTAGATAGTAACTACTGCTGATAAATAATTAGTTACTATTGCTAGTAAATAATTATTTACTATACAAGTAAAAAACAAATTACCATGTTGGTGGATTCCACATCCCTTATGATTGCATTTACAATTATAATATTATAAGTAATTAAATTAATCATATTTACAAGGTTGATGGGACCTTAATCCTAATAGTTATGATATTTGATGAATGGTTAGGTAGGTAAAGCATTAGGGTCATTGCCTAGTGAAGGAGTGTCTTCCACAAAGTATGATGAAATTTTAAAGACATGTGGAAGCCTCTATCATGATGAAATGTAGGCAAGTTATTATATACTCTTGAGTATTAACGAAGAGTTTAGTCATTTGCAAAATTGTTGAGAGGGAATGTGTCCATACAATTCTCATAGGCCATATCAAGATAAACCAAAGGTAGGTCCAAATCACTATTAATGGAACATGAATAACCTATTCCCTTAGTATTATTCATTTTAGATATTTTTATAGGTTTGACAATGCTTTGTTGTTTGAAAGCTAACCCTCTTCCATTGTATCCAATCTTTTTCAAAAAGCCATATCCTTTTCCATGGTGACTAGATAATTTAGATGAAGATGAATGATATTCAAAATGAAGGCTACTCTTTAGTAGAACATCTATGGTATCAAGATAAATTTGTTCATGTGTATTAAGATCTATGGTCAGAGGTGAAGAAGTTTGGTTCTCATCTTTTTGTTTATCTCTCTCATGTCTTGATGATTTGAAAAGTAGAGAACCCTAATCATCATTTGGATCAATCTAAGGTATAGGCGGGTTGGGAGGGGTTTTTGAAGGTATCATGAGTGTAATAAGTCAATTTAGATATATTAAACTTTTATCTCTTTTGACTATTTGACAAAATGGCATGGATTATCATCAACCATCACTACATATCTCTTATTGTTATGGGTGTTGCCCCAATTTTTAAACCTAGAAATTTTCAAATTTTAGTGCATAGGAACTGGTGCACAATTATCTTAAGGGTATAATCATCACCTTACCCCAATCTAGTCATTTTTCATCCCAAAAGTTTAAAGTCTTAAAGGCATTTTTTTTATGAGTCTTTGTCGTCGGGCGTTTTTCAAGTTCATGAATCCTTTGTTTCCTCGACTTATGTTCTTAAGTTGAAAAAATGACCAACTTCTCGACTTCTCCTTTGTGTCGGTGAAGTTCAGAGTTTTTGAACGTCGCTCTAAACAGTTCAAAGGATCATAAGAGCTTTGACGCCCTAACCTCACTCATTGTCAGGAGTTTTCAAATTTTGAGAACTGCGCCTTAAGGTTCAAGGTTTAGAATCTACTCTGACTCCTGACTAATCAGCATCTTCATAGTGCCCATAAATTCTGATATGAAGTTTGATGGTGGTGTTTCCCAATTTTCAAGATATCACCAGCTCATCTAATTACTCATGTGGTATGTAATGAGAATGTATTTTCAGGAGTTATGAAATGCGAGCTCATCAATGATGCATTAATTACCTCTTAAATGACAAGTGTAATAGAGCTCTCTAAGGTGGTAGCTCGACATTAACAAGTTAAAAACCATCATTACTTGCTAGCGTAATTAAATAAACCTGACTGTAGAGAAAGGTGACGGTGTTCTCTGAGTTCAAACTTTCTTATCAACCAAGTCATCTTTCAGAATGGGACTAACTACGAATAATGAAATTTGGGATGATAAGCCTATGCATGTTCTACAACCTGATTTACATTGGCCCGAGGAGGAGCAGATTGATATCATCTCCCAGTTGCATACAGTTGCTTGGAAGGAGAAAACCAGTTATGCTAAATACCGCAGGGTAATTTTTTTCTTGGAAGAAGAAGAAGAACGTGCTGAGTTGTGCCAACTTTTTATGGAAATTTGCTTGGAATTAGGAGCTGGGGCGGTCTAATGCCACTTGTCTTGCATGCATGAAGTTCTTTTGTAATTAGCAGTGATAACCACAATTTTGATATAATGTAACCGTTTTCGTTTTAAGGTCACTTTCTTGATAACGGTTACTTTAAAAAAAGACTATTTCGAGCAGTTATAATTTTTGGGGAGGTTTTGAAAAACTATAAAGGGAAGGGCATCTTTTTCTGGCTATCTGTGAATAGGGGAATGGGAGCAAGTTTATTCTATTTTATTTCTAGTTATATTTTCCTTAGTTCAACTTATGTATAGAGGCATTGCAGAAACTTTGAGTTTTGTTATATTAAAGAAATGAAGAATTACTTACAAAACTTTGTGTCTCCAAGTATCTTCTATGATTGCAATTGTTCTTGTGTCAATTTGTAATCTACCTTCAATATTGCTTCTTTTACATTGGTATGTATTAATGAGGAATATAACTGTATCTTTTAATCAATCTATCCTTGTTCGTGAGTCTTGGATAGGTGGGTTGTGTATCATTTATCTGCATTCACTTCTTTCTGAAATCAATCATGCACATTTATTTCATGGTGATGGGTAGATGTTAATGTACCTTTTCTACTTTCTAGTTAAAAGCACACCCCATATTTTTATTCAATGCATATCTTAGGAGGGAGATGTATGTCTAAAATTTAGAGGAAGGTTGTCAATCCAATGGCAACTTCTCCAACTGTTAGTACTATTTGTTCTTCTTCTTGGGCGTCTTGAGTCATTTTTTTGCATTTATTTTTGAAGGACAAATCGGTTCACTAACAATGGGTTAACTTGAGCTTACAATAAAGTGTATATGGGATAACACCCATTACATGGAATAATGGACACCCTGAGAGAACATTATACACTAAAGTTCTAGGCATCACATGAAATGTATGTGTTAAGTGTAACAAGCCCTAAAGTGAGAGACAAAGTGAAAGAACATAGGGATTCTCATGTCATATTGTCAAATCCTTTAATTGTTGCTTCAAACTTAGGGAGATTAGAGTAATTAACTTGGATCACATTAAGAAAATGTTTACTACATACATTCAACCTAGATCAATTGTTGATTAATACTCTCTTAACTCTAATGTACCCATACTAAACATAATGTATAATGCTCTATATTTCTTAATCATGTGTGGAAGTGGTAACTTGTGAAACAAAAATGATATTTGGGTTCACTCTTGAGGTATAGGCTACAACATTGAAGCTAACTCTTTGGGAGTTATATTAGATTTAACATTTGTGCATGTTAATATCTTCTTCAATATGTTCTGATGTATTTTGAAGGAACACATCAAATCCCAAAGATGCACATTGGTAGGGGTATTGTTGAAATGAGTACGTGGATTATAACCACATTTGTATGACTAACCATATAATGATTCAATCATATAATTAAGGCATGAAAAGTAGGAATAAGATCAGGTGTAGCGTGAGATGTAAAGCATGAAGAATTGTAAGCCATGTGAATAGTAAAATCATTGTGACATGTAGAAAGATCATTAGTATAAGTTTCAGCAATGTCATGGGATGTCCTCTCATCACATGATGTATCATTCCTACCAATGGAAGGTGTAGGTATATGAGCATCCTCCACAATAGATGTATCATGAAATGGGTCATGTGAAGGGAAGGTGCTTAAAGGTAGTATTGTAAGATACTACCCCAAATTTTTTCAAAATTGCGTACAATGATATGACAATGTTAGCACTAATGCATAACCAACTAATTGCCTCACACTTTCTGATCACCCAGATCCCAGGATGGGCAAGGTGAGAGAATATAGTGCTTAGCTCCTATAAAGCAATTATGCAACAATGAAATTACAATTCATCTGCTACGGCGGGCATCCACAAGCTGTGGGGATTCACCACTTTAAGTGGGTAAAGAACAAGAAAGAAAGATTACAAAGCCATCCACTTGTTCATTGGGACTACTCCACTTATTTAGTGGGTGAAAACAAAGTAAGGAAGGTTCTTTCTCCACACTGACGGTAAACCATCCAGGGGATTATTATGTTTATGCAACATATAATGAATAGTAACAAAAGCTTCAGCTGAGTTCTTTGTAATAATGAATTACAATATTCATCAAATCACCAAGGTATGTCATTAACATCACTCTATACCCTACACAAGAGAGTTAAACAAGTTGTATAAGATATAGATAATCAAATCTGGAATTCATTGCATAATATCACTAATGAGCAAGCTGAGGCATATCTATGTTTTCTTTTCTCTGTAGTATGACAGCCCTGCATAAACTATATGTGCCAAATGTGAAGATTAAGATCAATTTGCCCACCAACCAGTACCACATCAAACTTAGTTAATCATAACTCTTCAAGCAATCTATGACTATCCACATCAGAAAACCAATCTAGAATTTGCAAACTAACTACCCTAATCAAGGAAGAATGGCAAATCAACTCAAGATAGATCAGACCCACCCTATACCAGTTATTATAGCTCAACACACTAAATTTATTCCCAAAGACTGCTAAAAAGATAATAAATTAGTCTAACTATATTTCACATAGGCCTCTAACCCTGTTGTACAGCCATGAGATCCCACAACATAGTAATGAAGAGCATGAACTTAAGACCCTGAGTAAACTCTTTCACCACTATCATTCACATGTCAATACATTCCAAATGCAAATCAGAGAAGACCCAAAGTCAAAGGAGTTCACTATATTATCAACAAAGTCATCTAGAGGTCTATACGGCACAGGAATACATACTTCCTCATAACAGGTGTAAGACACATTCAAACCTCTGTAAAATAGACCCAAAATGATCACCTACACTCCAGAATATGACTGCAAACAACTAACGATGCAAAGAAGTTGTCAAAATTTTATAATATGCATCGACTCCATTCAAGTTGGTACGACAGTTTATGTACGAACATAATCTTATTGTCTCTAACATGCATTAAAACATCTGCAATATATGCTTAAAGGAAGCAGTCTAGGCTAACAAAGACATCCTAACTGATCTTGGTCAAACAAAACTCCATTATTAATTACTATGATAAATCGTACCATTTCAGTTGGTACGGCTATACAAGGTACAGATGCTTTGAAACATTTGCAAATCAAATCTAATGAATAGAAAAATGTCCCAAGATGATTGTCTATGCACACAATTCAATGTTCAAATAAGAAAGAAGGCAAAGAGATTCAAGATTTAATTCAAACCTGAATTGTACCCCTCCAAGCAGTACGACCATCTGTTGTACGAACACCCATCAAACTCTTCATATCATGCCTCAAACTTAAAACAAATAGTCTTGAAAGAAGAAGTTCAGACATACAATGATATCATCTCAAGCATTGAAATCAAGAAAGACTTCATTAATTTCTTCCATCATATCGTACATTTTCAGCAGTACGGCCTTGCATTGTATGAACATTCAAGAAAACACTAGATACTCAATAAACTCCTAAAAAGACACACCAAATTGCATCAAACTGATTACAACTAGACAAAATGGATTACAAAACAAATCACAACAAAATCTAACAATCTCTAATTAGCTCCATTGGTTCCCTGAAGTAGAAACCACCATTACCAGCTAGGGTAGATATCACACTACCAAAATTGATCTTCTTCGAGTGGGTTTCCATCCACAAGAAGGTAGAAAATGGAAGAACACACAGGTTTAATCCAACAGAGTAACAATACAAATTCCAAGCATGCCCCCCAAATGAGCTCTCATTCTCCTTTTATAACTTTTTGAGAGGAATATGCTATTATTTTCCTTTTGACTATTCATATTACTTCTCTCAAAAAGACCTTTTTGGTTTTTCTCGCCTTAAACACTTTTACTTAATATTATAAAGTGACTTTATTAAAATAAGTCACTATGTCACTTTATAACCTTATAATATAATTATTTAACATTACCTTTTAAACCTTGTACTTTTTTCCAGGTAATATTAAATAATTAAAATAATTATTATTCTTTAGGCGGTAGAAAAATTGCAGACATTATAGTCCTCCCTTCTCAAAGATTGCTTTCAAGTGCAATGATATCATAACACCTGAAGCCAGAATGGAAACCAACTGTACCTAACCACCATCCACCTAAATCCCATATCTGAATATTACCCTCAACACACCAACTTCTCAAACTGTGGTGATAATTCTCATGTATCATGACTATCCAAAGATGGAATCTAGCTAGGTCCCATCTGCAATATGGAAGTCCATCACCCTCAACACCTAACGACTTCCGCTGCGCTACTCTGATTACCATTGGAATCCAAACAAGCCAAGTCCCGAACTCCTGATTTTGGTAACAATTATCAAAAGAAGGCAAAGTAGTGGACTTCAAAAGTTTAGATTAAACACCTATAGTCAAGGATATATCATACCAGAGTGAACTAGGAAACCCTTTATTCAACCCACCTCTTTGCGACATCAAAGACAGTCAATTCTTGTGTATGTGGGCTGAAAATAAAATGATGAACACACCTCATTATGCAATCAAGGTGCAACTCCCCCGTTTGAGCCAATGGAATACCTAAATAGCCACGTGTATTACACCTTATACTACCATCTTTAGAAGATGACTCACAACTCAAAACATGATGAATTGGTCTTGTAGCAACACCATCATTACCTTTTAAAGCCCTGACAGTAAGATCTCTATCATCTGCAAAGGAAGAATTTTCTATTTTGCCTTTGGGAGTAAGAAGTATATCATCATGAATGCCATGTTCTTCACAAGAAGAGGTCCCACAAATCTCCTGAAAGGAAGCTGGGACAGCACTAAGGTCCAATGTGCAAGATTCAGAAGAAACCAACTTCTCCTGATATGGCTGTCCAATAAATATTTCTACATTACCAATGTAGAACCTTGTGCCCAACTCATCGATGACGCCTAAATTTGAAGCCAAGCTTGATATGTCAATGTCATCAGCAATCCATTCCACACTAAGTGGTCTCCTAAGGATGTGAAAGATGCCCAGCATTGGTACATAGCAACAAACACCATCCCCTATCAAGTTGTTGGTATAAAACAAAACAACACCATGTGACTGGTAAATCAAGTCTATGATAGAGCTAAAAGTATCACTAGTGTCAAAGAATGATAAGAACTCATCATCAATCCATCTTCTAACACCAGAGTGGCAATCCCAACTTTTCCTATTCATCCCAACAGCTGTTGTCCTTAAAGTATCTCCTGACAAAACTCTAACCAGCCAAGTAGGACAACCATCATTCCATAAAATAGGAGGTAGAATCCAAGGGGTTAGGATTGGAATACATCCATCCTCATGCCTATCACCAAACCATATCAAACACTCAAGCATATACCTCTTGAGATTAAGAATAAAGCACCCTTCATCAAATGACTTCCCTTGCTTCACCAACACAAGAGATACAACACCTAAATTTTGAGAGTGAATGATAGGAAACCTCACATTGCCTTCTTCATCATGTGCCATGGCTGCCATAGATAATTGAGTCTCTGTAGTACATGATGAACATTGAGCTATTCTTAACTCTAAGCAAAGCTCATCAACATGGATCTTCGATTCTTGAAGAGCCAATTGGGTGCTCTTCAATGCATCCTTGATAAACTTTAGCTCATGAGTGAGCTTGACAAGCTTCTCTTCTTTCCCTCTCAATGCATCTAAATATATTTCAGCAAGTTTGAGAAGGTGATCATGATCAGAAAGAAGGTGTAAGTAGTCAGATTTGATTACTCCCATACCTTCTTTAATTATCCACAATTTGTCATGAGGAGACTGTTCTTCAATTCCCTTTTGTCTTCTCCCCAATTGAACCTCCCAAAGGTGATTTTCAATCAGCTTATGCATTTTATCATGGTGAGACAATGCTACCACAATCTCAAATTCACTCACCTTCAACTGGTTCTCCAAATTGTGTGGACTGCCTGATTTATGAACAACCCCTTCTCCACACGATGACTCATCAAAATGTTCTTGAGTCACATAGCTATTTTCTCCTTCATTATCATCCATACATTCATTCTGATTTGGAATTGGGACAACGCTAATTCCATTTGAAAAAACATCATCATTACCCTAATTAGGTGTCACCTCATTGAAGGGCTCCATTTGATTATTGAACTCATCATCCAACTCAACTGATTTATTAGATAATGACATGCTATCCTCATGCAGAGACAATGGAACTTGTATACCAAATGAAACTAATTCTTTTGCAGTCAGTTATTCCTTAAACTTCTCAATCTTTAGCTCCATT
The DNA here is from genome assembly GCA_027924645.1 of Cunninghamia lanceolata. Lineage (NCBI taxonomy): Eukaryota > Viridiplantae > Streptophyta > Pinopsida > Cupressales > Cupressaceae > Cunninghamia > Cunninghamia lanceolata. The sequence goes on along the minus strand of BSBN01000635.1, from coordinate 11,186,194 downwards.
AATTTTATCGTGAAATCATATGTTGCAGTGGAGACATGTTGCTCTTTCCTCCAAATGATCAACAAATATGATTGCAACTGTGTGCAAACATTATCACCTTCATCTAAAATTAGGGACATGATGCTAAGCATGCTTGTTTTCACCTTATTTGAATGATGTTTTTTGATTCCATAAATGAAGTATTCAAACATCCAGAGGATCAAATCATTGCACCTGAAATCAATCAACAAATAACATAACTTAACCTTTGCCATAATCTCCAAGATTTTCACCCTTTGACCAAAGGTAGGACTTTTTACATCATGCAGCCCTTGGAAACTCTTCACCATTAGCTGAAATATGACTTTCATAGTATCATCATCATAGGGTGCATTAGGAGCTAAAAACTTTGCAACTTCACTAATGCAAGTGATAGATGCAAGCCTTATCTCCTCATCCTTGTTAATTTTAATATTCAGATTGACAGTAAGAAACAATAAAACATAAATGCTCACATAACACACATATACCCTGGGAAAACCTCCCTCTTGGAGGTGAAAAACCCAACAAGAAAATCTCATATCTGATTTATATTAAGAGCAGAAATAGATTACAACTTTGCCCAGCTAAGGCACGAAACATAGATATCAAAATACAACATGGCCTCTTCTTGAATTATCGAACCCTTGAACTTCTTGAATCATCGAACCCTTTGAACCATTGAATCAGTTGAACCGTCAAACTGTTGAACCAGTTGAACCAGTTCAACTGTCGGTGGAACCCTTGCACTATCGAACCATTGAACCAGTTGAACCAGTTCAATTGTTGGTGGAACCCTTGCACTGTCGAACCTTCAAACCTGTCGAACTGTTGAACCATTGAACTAGTTCAACCATCGATAGAGCCCTTCACTGTTGAACCTTTGAACCAGTGGAGCTTGATGAACTTGTTGAACCGTTGAACTGATGAACCTGTCGAACGGTTCAACAACAGCAGAGCCCTTTCACTGTGCTTGTAGTAGATTGTTGATCGATTAGATTTTGCAAGGCAGAATTCAATAAGTGATTGCTGTACATTGTGACTACTAGTCACTCTTCATTTATATGAGATCGCACAAACGTTTTGGCACCAAATTACATATACGTTACATTTGAAATAGGTCCTAACCTATTTGTAATTTCAAGATACATAGAATGGTGAGTTCGCTCAGTTGGGGCCTGCCTTAATCAGATAATACAATCTGAGATCTCGAAATGTTAAGGCTGGTAGGCCATTCAGCATTTCATGACTAGGTCAGTCTCTAGAAGGGATCCGACCTAGCTACCAAAATCAACACTCCCTCTTAGCTAGGGAGGATTCCTTCATAAGGATCAAGTCACATAGTGACTAACATCATGGCTACTCCCATGGATGAAAACATAAGTGCTTATTGTCATCTGCTCATGATGTTTACCATAGATACTCCAAGAGGGTGAACAAGCACATCATGGAATTTCTCCCATGATATCCACCATACCTACTTGTAGAGGGTGGCTCTACCATGCCTACTCGTAGAGGGTGGATCCACCATGCCTACTCGTAGAGGGTGGAAGATACAGTATAATGTATCACTGATGCTGAGACTCCCTCTCAGCTAGAGCTTCATTCTCCACAACTCTAAGCTTGTCTCAAAAATATGCAAGCTTCACTCGAGCAAGGGGTTTGGTGAGAACATCTGTTGTTTGCTCATCAATGCTGATGTACTTCAGCTGAATAGCATTCCTTTGTACCATATCCTAGATATAGTGATACTGAGTTTCTACATGCTTTGATCTATCATGAAACACAGGATTGGCAGAGAGCTTCACACAACTCTGGTTATCACTGTGAATAATTATAGGCTCCTAGGGTTATCCAAACAAACCTGCAAGGAGTTTTTGAAGCCACACTGCTTCTCGAGATGCCACACAGGCTGCAATATATTTTGCTTCAGCAGTACTCAATGCTACTCAAGACTGTTTTCTGCTGCACCAGGATATCATGGCGGATCCCAAGCTGAAGCAAACTCTAGAAGTGCTCTTTCTATCAGTGACACTTCCTACCCAATTAGAATCAGAATAGCCTTCCAAGGTAATGATTGTGTTGGAAGAGTACTTCAATCCATATCGAACTGTACCACGCAAATATCTCAAGATATGCTTGGCTGCAACAAGATGAATCTGCCTTGGTTTGCACATAAACTGGCTGAGGGCACTCACTGCATAGCAAATGTCAGGTCTAGTGTTAACTAGATACATCAAGGATCCAATCAACTGCATGTATTCAGTGGGATTCACAAGATCAAACCTAGCTACAGATTCACTCAACTTCTTTAAGTTAGTTTCCATAGGAGTAGGCATAGGTTTACAATCTAGCATTCCAAATCTCTTCAAAATATCAATGGTGTATTTTCCTTGACTTAGAATAATTTCATTGGGTCTTTGCCATACTTCTAACCCTAGAAAGAAATGCATGAGACCTAGATCTTTCATTTCAAATTCTGAAGTCAGTTCTTCCTTACATCTAAGAATGAGATGATCTTCTCCAGTTAGGAATAGATCGTCAACATATAAAACCAAAATCAACATTTTACCATTGAATACCTTGAATTAAAGGTTAGGATCAACATCATTCTTACATAATCCTAGGCTTACCAAGTACTTATCAATTCTTTCATACCAAGCACGGGGGGCCTGCTTAAGGCCATATAATGCTTTCTTCAATCTGCATACATGAGATTCTTTCTTATGGATCACAAAGACTTCAAGTTGCTCAATGTAGACCTCTTCTTCAATAACACCATTGAGGAAGGTTGTCTTTACATCCATCTGATGCAACTTCCATCCCTTAGTTGCGGCAATAGCAATGATAGTCCTGATGGAAGTATATCGAGCAACAGGGGCAAAGGTTTCCTCATAATCTATGCCTTCTTTCTGAGAGAAGCCACGAGCCACAAATCTAGCTTTGTATTTCTCAATACTTCCATCAGCAACATGTTTAATCTTAAACAACCATTTGGAAGATACAACAAACTTACCTTTGGGTCTAGGCTCAATATCCCAAACATCATTCTTAATGATAGACTGATATTCTTCATCCATAGCATTCTTCCATGTCTATTGGTTCATGGCCTCTTCAACGCTGGAAGGTTCAGTCTCAATGAGATTACACATCAATGCAACATAGTTTGAGAATTTCTGAGGTCTCCTTCTTTCTCTAAGTGTGCCACTTAGAGCTGCAAACTTTTTTGCCTCTTGAATCCAGAGAGGTCTCTTCTTACTCACGGTAATGTCCCTAGGCCCATCTGTAGGATCCAAAGGTTCACTTGAATCATCATGATTTTTAGATTCTGTAGACTCTCTCTGAATCTCAGTATCATGCTCAATATCCATGTCTTGAGGGTTATCATGGACTTCATTATCAATCTCTAAACTTGAGCCTTTAGATCTTTTGAGTGCAATATTTTCTTCAAAAGTGACATCTCTACTAACCTCAATAAACTTCTGACCTAGAATGTAAATTCTAAATGCTTTGGATGTTTCGATGTAGCCCACAAGAATGCCTCTTTTGCTAGAAGGTTCCAACTTGGTTCTCTTCTCTTTGGATACATGGACATATATTGGACTCCTGAAGATCCTCAAGTGACTGATATCAGGTTTGATTCCTGAAAATGCTTCTTCTGGAGTCATATCTTTCAATACACGATGAGGGCATCTATTCTGAATGTAGACAGCAGTCCTAGATGCTTCAGCCCATAAGAAAGTCTGCAGATCCTGATCATGAATCATAGCTTTTGCTACCTCAACTATGGATCTGTTCTTTCTTTCTGCAACCCCATTTTGCTAAGGGTTGTAGGGAACACAAAACTCCCTCTTGATCCCTGCCTCAACACAAAAATCATGAACTACCTGAGGTGTATTCACCTCCATTATCAGACCTTAAAACTTTAATTCTTTTACCAGATAGATTTTCAGCTAAAGCTTTAAATTCTTTGAATCTACTTAGAACTTCATCAGATTCTTTTGATTTGAGAAAGTAAATCCAAGTTTTCCTAGAGTAGTCATCTATACAAGAATCCACTTGGGGAAGCAACAGACATAGGTCCACATAAATTAGAATGCACAAGAGCGAATTTCTCTTTAGACCTACTTTCACTTTGATGAAATGGACTCTTAGTGTTCTTACCCATAGCACAACCTTTGCATGTATTATCATGAATATGACTAAGTTTAGGCATACCTTTAACTATCTTCTCAAGTGTGGGGAGGGCTTGGAAATGAAGATGTCCAAGTCTTCTATGCCATAGCTCGCTTGACTCCGGTGCTTTATGGATGAGAGCTTGAACTGGACGTGCTGAAAGCTTATATAGGCTCTCATACCTATTCCTAATGACACGAGCTGATTTAATGCTGGACTTCTTAGGCCATGCAAGCACCCTTCCCTCAGAAAATGCAATCTGATAACCGTTATCTTCTAGTGCTGATATGGAGATAAGGTTTCTTTTGATTCTTGACACAAACAAAATATCACTGAGGTGAAGATAAATTCTAGAATCTAAATTAAGGGAAGTAGTACCAAAAACTCTCACAGAATAGCGAGCATCATCACCAATGACCACATGAAGATTAGACTCTTTCTCCACTAAATCTGAGAGGTACTCTCGATAGCCGGTGATGTGTCTAGATGCACCACTATCAATCAGCCAAGTATCACTGTCTGAGGGTACATTGCTTGACAAAGTAGAAATGAAAAGGAAGTCTTCAGTATTAGACTGATTTGAGACTTCATTTAAGTTTGCTCCTTGTTGCTTAGACTGGGATAAACAGTCCCTTGCATAGTGATTGAATTTGTCACACTTGAAGCACTTGATGTGAGACAGGTCCTTTTTCTTTTTCTTCGAATCATGAGATGGATTAGACCTTTGATCTCTATTCCTCTTGAAATTGTTCTTCTTCCAATAGCCTCCTTTCTTCTTGAAAGACTGGGCAGCAAGGACATGATTGTCTTCATGAGTGTTTTTGATAACTCCTCTAGCAGGCAGTCGAGACTCTTCTTGGATACAGTCAGCCCTTAATTTGCCAAACTTGGGCAGATCAGCTCTTGCACTAATTCCTTGAATGTAGGATTCCCAAGATGCTGGAAGACCATTGAGGGCTAGCATAGTTAAATCATTTTCATCAATAATCTTTCCAATAGATGAGAGTTGATCTCTCAAATCAGAAATCCTCATGAAGTAAGCCATGACGGATTCACCTTTAGCCATCTTGATGTGATGAAGCTGCTGCTTCAAAGCTAGAACATGACTAGTGTTGTTGATTTCATACATCTCCTCCAAGGTTCTGAACATTTTGCTTGTTGTATTTAGCTTGGAGATGATGAGAACAATGTGATCTTTTACTAAATCAATTAAGATCTTCTGAGCTTGAAGATCTTTCTTCCTCCATTGGGTCTTTTCTCCTTCTGCCTCAGGCTTGAAAGATTCTTTGGTCACAAAGTCTGCAAGGTCATTTTCATTCAACGCAAGCATGATGCAGACTCTCCATGATGTGAAATTGGAAGCCCCATCCAATCTGTCTTCAACCCTGAGACTGTGAACCATTGTATCTGATCTTTAATGATAAGAGCAGAATGTAAATAATTGAATACTACAAATCTGATTATACTAATTTGAACCTGGCTCTGATACCATGTTAATTTTAATATTCAGATTGACAATAAGAAACAATAAAACATAAATGCTCACATAACACACATATACCCTGGGAAAACCTCCCTCTTGGAGGTGAAAAACCCAGCAAGAAAATCTCAGATCTGATTTATATTAAGAGCAAAAACAAATTACAACTTTGCCCAGCTAAGACACGAAACATAGATATCAAAATACAACATGGCCTCTTCTTGAATTATCGAACCCTTAAACTTCTTGAATCATCAAACCCTTTGAACCATTGAATCAGTCGAACCGTTGAACCAGTTGAACCAATTCAACTGTCGGTAGAACCCTTGCACTATCGAACCTTTGAACCCATCGAACCGTTGAACCAGTTCAACCATCGGCAGAGCCCTTCACTGTTGAACCTTTGAACCAGTGGAGCTCGATGAACTTGTTGAACTGTTGAACCGATGAACCTGTCAAATGGTTCAACCAGCGACAGAGCCCTTTCACTGTGCTTGTAGTAGATCGCTGATCGATTAGATTTTGCAGGGCAAAATTCGGTAAGTGATTGCTATACATTGTGACTGCCAGTCACTCTTCATTTATATGAGATTGCACAACCGTTTTGGCACCAAATTACATATACGTTACATTTGAAATAGGTCCTGACCTATTTGTAATTTCAAGATACATAGAATGGTGAGTTCGCCCAATTGGGGCCTGCCTTAATCGGATAATACAATCTGAGATCTTGAAATGCTAAGGCTGGTAGGCCATTCAGCATTTCATGACTAGGTTAGTCTCTAGAAGGGATCCAACCTAGCTACCAAAATCAACAGTCCTGATGTCTCGTCAACTTTGGCTTGACCAACATGCACACCAATGGAGCTAGAGCTTTATGCATTACCTGAGAAAGTGATTGACCAACCTTACACAGACAACCTTCTGCTTCATCCAAGTTGCTAAGAAGAACTTCTTTAGATCGAGGTAAATGTTCAAGCTTCTTACCAACAATCTTCAGCTTCTCTTGAAAATCTGAGATGGCTTCATGTTCTTTGCACCATCTTTCAAATCCCTCTTCAATGGAAAACTACTTTTTCTCTAGTGATTTCAACAAAGCTTTAAGTGGCTCACTATCAAAAGCCATGTTGCCCAACTGAAACTCTGATCTGGCTTTGACAAACTGCAACAAGATCAGGTACCCAACAGGCTGGCAGGATAACTGAGAGCTCTTGTACCACTATAAGATGCTACCCCAATTTTTTTCAAAATTACATACAATGATATGACAGTGTTAGCACTAATGCATAAACAACTAATTGCCTCATACTTTCTAATCACCCAAATCCCAGGATGGGCAAGGTGAGAGCATCTACTGCTTAGCTCCTACAAAGCAATTATGTAACAATAAAATTATAATTCATTCGCTGCGGCGGACATCCACAAGCTATGGGGATTCACCACTTTCAGTGGGTAAAGAACAAGAAAGAAAGATTACAAATCCATCCACTTGTTCAATGATATGACAGTGTTAGCACTAATGCATAAACAACTAATTGCCTCACACTTTCTAATCACCTAGATCCCAAGATGGGCAAGGTGAGAGCATATACCGCTTAGCTCCTACAAAGCAATTATGCAACAATGAAATTATAATTCATCCGCTGCGGCGGACATCCACAAGCTATGGGGATTCACCACTTTCAGTGGGTAAAGAACAAGAAAGAAAGATTACAAATCCATCCACTTGTTCAGTGGGGCTACTCCACTTATTTAGTGGGTGAGAACAAAGTAAGGAAGGTTCTTTCTCCGCACTGACGGTAAACCATCCAGGGGATTATTATGTTTATGCAACATATAATGAATAGTAACAAAAGCTTCAGCTGAGTTCTTTGTAATAATGAATTATAATATCCATCAAATCACCAAGGTATGTCATTAACATCACTCTATACCCTGCACAAGAGAGTTAAACAAGCTGCATAAGACATAGATAATCAAATCTAGATTTCATTGCATAAGATCACTAATGAGCAAGCTGAAGCATATCTATGTTTTCTTTTCTCTGTAGTATGATAGCCCTGCATAAACTGTATGTGCCAAATGTGAAGATTAAGATCAATCTGCCCACCAACCAGTACCACATTAAATTTAGTTAATCATAACTCTTCAAGCAATCTATGACTGTCCACATCAGAAAACCAATATGGAATTTGCAAACTAACTACCTTGATCAAGGAAGAATGGCAAATCAACTCAAGAAAGATCAGACCCATCCTATACCAGTTATTATAGCTCTGAAACACACTGAATTTATTCCCAAAGACTACTAAAAAGATAATAGATCAGTCTAACTGTATTTCACATAGGCCTCTAACCCTATTGTACGGCCATGAGATCCCACCACATAGTAATGAAGAGCACAAACTGAAGACCCTGAGTAAACTCTTTCACCACTATCATTCACATGTCAATACATTCCAAATGCAAATCAGAGAAGACCCAAAGTCAAAGGAGTTCACTGTATTATCAACAAAGTCATCTACAGGTCTGTACGACATAGGAATACAGACTTCCTCATAGAAGGTGTAAGACACATTCAAACCTCTGTAAAATAGACACAAAATGATCACCTACACTCCAGAATATGCCTACAAACAACTAATGATGCAAAGAAGTTGTCAACATTTTATAATATGCATCGATCTCATTCAAGCTGGTACGACAATTTATGTACGAACATACTCTTATTGTCTCCAACATGCATTAAAACATCTGCAATATATGCTTAAAGGAAGCCATCTAGGCTAACAAAGACATCCCAACTGATCTTGCTCAAACAAAACTCCATTATTAATTACTATGATAAATCGTACCATTTCAGCTAGTACGACTATACAAGGTACGGATGCTTTGAAACATTTTCAAATCAAATCTAATGAATAACAAATTGTCCCAAGATAATTGTCTATGCATACAATTTAATGTTCAAACAAGAAAGAAGGCAAAGAGATTCAAGATTTAATTCAAATATGAATCGTACCCCTTCAGACAGTACGACCATCTGCTATACGGACACCCATCAAACTCTTCATATCATGCCTCAAACTTAAAACAAATAGTCTTAAAAGAAGTGGTTTAGACATACAATGATATCATCTCAAGCATTGAATTCAAGAAAGATTTAATTAATTTCATCCATCAAATCATACATTTTCAGTAGTACGGCCTTGCATTGTACATACATGAAAGAAAACACTAGATACTCAATAAACTCCCAAAAAGACACACCAAATTGCATCAAACTTATTACAATTAGACAAAATGGATTACAAAGCAAATCACAACTAAATCTAACAATCTCTAATCAGCTTCATTGGTTTCCTGAAGTAGAAACCACCATTACCAGCTAGGATAGATATCACACTACCGAAACTAATCTTCTTCGAGTGCGTTTCCATCCACAAGAAGGTAGAAAATGGTAGAACACACAGGTTCAATCCAACAGAGTAACAATACAAATTCCAAGCATGCCCCCAAATGGGCTCTCATTCTTCTTTTATAACTTTTTGAGAGGAATATAATATTATTTTCCATTTGACTCTTCATATTACTTCTCTCAAAAAGACCCTTTTGTTTTTTCCCACCTTAAACACTTTTACTTAATATTATAAAGTGAATTTATTAAAATAAGTCACTATGTCATTTTATAGCCTTATAATATAATTATTTAACATTACCTTTTAAACCTTGTACTTTTTGCTAGGTAATATTAAATAATTAAAATAATTATTATTCCTTAGGCGGTAGAAAAATTGGGGACATTGCAGTCCTCCCTTCCCAAAGATTGCTTGTCCTCGAGCAATCCGCAACTGCAATCCACCAAACTGCCATAGCACCTAAAGTGAGAATGGAAACCAACTATACCTGACCACCATCCACCTGGATCACATATCTGAATATTATCCTCAACACACCAACTTCCCGAATTGTGGTGATAATTCTCATGTATCATGACTATCCAAAGATGGACTCTACCTAGGTCCCATCTATAATATGGAAGTCCATCACCCTCAATACCTAACGACTTCCGCTGCGCTACTCTGATTACCATTGGAATCCAAACTAGCCAAGTCTCAAACTCCTGATTTTGGTAACAATTATCAAAAGAAGGCAAAGTAGTGGACTTGAAAAGTTTAGATTCAACACATGTAGTCAAGGATATATCATACCAGAGTGAACTAGGAAACCCTTTATTCAACCCATCTCTTTGTGACATCAAAGACAGTCAATTCTTGTGTATGTGGGCTGAAAATAAATTGATGAACACACCTCATTATGCAATCAAGGTGCAACTCCCCCGTCTGAGCCAATGGAATACTTGAACAACCACGTGTATTCCACCCTATACTACCATCTTTAGAAGATGACTCATAACTCAAAACATGATGAATTAGTCTTGTAGCAACATCATTACCTTTTGCAACCCTGATAGTAAGATCTCTATCATCTGCAAAGTAAGAATTTTCTGTTTTGCCTTCAGTAGTAAGAAGTATATCATCATGAATGCCGTGTTCTTCACAAGAAGATGTCCTGCAAATCTCCTGAAAGGAAGCTGGGACAACACTAAGGTCAAATGTATAAGATTCAGAAGAAACCAACTTCTCCTGATATGGCTGTCCAATAAATATTTCTAGATTACCAATGTAGAACCTTGTGCCCGACTCATCGATGATGCCTGAATTTGAAGCCAAGCTTGATATGTCCATGTCACCAGCAATCCATTCCACACTAGGTGGTCTCTTGAGGATGTGAAAGATGCTCACCATTGGTACATAGCAACAAATACCATCCCCTATCAAGTTGCTGGTATAAAATAGAACAACACCATGTGACTGGTAAATCAAGTCCATGATAGAGCTAAAAGTATCACTAGTGTCAAAGAATGATAAGAACTCATCATCAATCCATCTTCTAACACCATAGTGGCAATCCCAACTTTTCCTATTCATCCCAACAGTTGTTGTCCTCAAAGTATCTCTTGACAAAACTCTAACCAACCAAGTAGGACAGCCATCAATCCATAAAATAGGAGGTAGAATCCAAGGGGTTAGGGCTGGAATACATCCATCCTCATGCCTATCACCAAACCATATTGGACACTCAAGCATATACCTCTTTAGATTAAGCATAAACCATCCTTCATCAAATGACTTCCCTTGCTTCACCAACACAAGAGGTACAACATCTGAATTTTGAGAGTGAACGATAGGAAACCTCACACTGCCTTCTTCATCATGTGCCATGGCTGCCATAGATAATTGAGTCTCTGTAGTATATGATGAACATTGAGCTATTCTTAACTCTAAGCAAAGCTCATCAACATGGATCTTTGATTCTTGAAGAGCCAACTGGGTGCTCTTCAATGCATCCTTGATAAACTTTAGCTCATGAGTGAGCTTAACAACCTCTTCTTTCCCTCTCAATGCATCTAAATATATTTTAGCAAGGTTGAGAAGGTGATCACGATCAGAAAGAAGGTGTAAGTAGTCAGATTTCATTACTCCCATACCTTCTTTGATTATCCACAAATTGTCACGAGGAGACTCTTCTTCAATTCCCTTTTGTCTTCTCCCCAATTGAACCTCGCAAAGGTAATTTTCAATCAGCTTATGCATTTTATCACGGTGAGACAATGCTACCACAATCTCAACTTCACTCACCTTCAACTAGTTCTCCAAATTGTGTGGACTGCCTGATTTATGAACAACCCCTTCTCCACATGATGACTCATCAGAATGTTCTTGAGTCACATAGTTGTTTTCTCCTTCATTATCATCCATACATTCATTCTGATTTGGAATTAGGATAGTGCTAATTCCATTTGAAAAAAACATCATCATTACCCTAATTAGGTGTCACCTCATTGAAGGGTTCCATTTGATTATTGAACTCATCATCCAACTCAGCTGATTTATCGGATAATGACATGCTATTCTCCTGCAAAGACAATGGAACTTGTATACCAAATGAAACTAATTCTTCTGCAGTCAATTGTTCCTTGAACTTCTCAATATTCAGCTCCATTAATTTTGTCGTGAAATCATATGCTGCAGTGGAGACGTGTTGCTTTTTCCTCCAAATGATCAACAAATCTGATTGCAACTGTGTGCAAACATCATTACTTCATCTAAAATTAGGGACATGATGTTGAGCATACTTGTTTTCACCTTATCTGAATGATGTTTCCTGGTTCCAGAAATGAAGTATTCAAACATCTGGAGGATCAAACCATTGCACTTGAAATCAATCAGCAAATAACATAACTTAACCTTTGCCATAATCTCCAAGATTTTCACCCTTTGACCAAAGGTAGGACTTTTTACATCATGCAACCCTTGGAAACTCTTCACCATTAGCTAAACTATGACTTTCATAGTATCATCATCATAGGGTGCCTTAGGAGCTGAAAACCTTGCAACTTCACTAATGCAAGTGACAACTGCAAGCCTTATCTCGTCGTCCTGATGTCTTATCAACTCTAGTTTGACCAACGAGCACACCACTGGAGCCAGAGCTTAATGCATTGCTTGAGAAGGTGATTGACCAACCTTACATAGACAACCTTCTACTTCATCCAAGTTGCTAAGAAGAACTTCTTTAGCCCAAGGTAAATGTTCAAGCTTCTTGCCAACAATCTTTGGCTTCTCTTAAAATCTAAGATGGCTTCTTGTTCTTTGTACCATCTTTCAAATCCCTCTTCAATGGAAAACTAGTTTTGCTCCAGTGATTTCAATAAAGCTTTAAGTGGCTCACTATCAAAAGCCATGTTGCCCAACTGAAACTTTGATCTGGATTTGACAAACTGCAACAAGATCAGTTACCCAATAGGCTGGCAGGATAACTGAGAGCTCTGATACCACTGTAAGATGCTACCCTAATTTTTTTCAAAATTACATACAATGATGTGACAGTGTTAATACTGATGCATAACCAACTAATTGCCTCACACTTTCTGATCACCCAGATCCCAGGATGGGCAAGGTGAGAGCATACAGTGCTTAGCTCCTACAAAGCAATTATGCAATAGTGAAATTACAATTCATCCGCTGTGGTAGGCATCCACAAGTTGTGGGGATTCACCAATTTTAATGGGTAAAGAACAAGACAGAAAGATTACAAAGCCATCCACTTGTTCAGTGGGACTACTCCACTTATTCAGTGGGTGAGAACAAAGTAAGGAAGGTTCTTTCTCTACACTGACGATAAACCATCCAGGGGATTATTATGTTTATGCAACATATAATGAATAGTAACAAAAGCTTTAGTTGAGTTCTTTGTAACAATGAATTACAATATTCATCAAATCACCAAGGTATGTCATTAACATCACTCTATACCCTGCATAAGAGAGTTAAACAAGTTGCATAAGACATAGATAATCAAATCTAGAATTCATTGCATAAGATCACTGATGAGCAAGCTGAAGCATATCTATGTTTTCTTTTCTCTGTAGTATGACAACCTTGCATAAACTATATGTGCCAAATATGAAGATTACTTGATCAATCTGCTCACCAACCAGTACCACATCAAACTTAGTTAATCATAACTCTTCAAGCAATCTATGACTGTCCACATTAGAAAACCAATCTAGAATTTGTAAACTAACTGCCTTGATCAAGGAAGAATGGCAAATCAACTCAAGATAGATCAGGCCCACCCTATACCAGTTATTATAGCTCAACACATTGAATTTATTCCCAAAGACTGCTAAAAAGATAATAGATCAGTCTAACTGTATTTCACATAGGCCTCTAACCCTATTGTACGACCATGAGATCCCACCGCATAGTAATGAAGAGCACAAACTGAAGACCCTGAGTAAACTCTTTCACCACTATCATTCACATGTCAATACATTCCAAATGCAAATTAGAGAAGACCCAAAGTCAAAGGAGTTCACTGTATTATCAACAAAGTCATCTACAAGTCCGTATGACACAGGAATATGGACTTCCTCACAGCAGGTGTAAGACACATTCAAACCTCTGTAAAATAGACCCAAAATGATCACCTTCACTCCAGAATATGATTGCAAACAACTAACGATGCAAAGAAGTTGTCAAAATTTTATAATATGCATCAATCCCATTTAGGCTAGTACGACAGTTTATGTATGGACATACTCTTATTGTCTCTAACATGCATTAAAACATCTGCAATATATGATTAAAGGAAATGATCTAGGCTAAGAAAGACATCCCAGCTGATCTTGCTCAAACAAAACTCCATTATTAATTACTATGATAAATCGTACCATTTTAGTTGGTACGGCTATACAAGGTACATATGCTTTGAAACATTTTCAAATCAAATCTAATGAATAGCAAACTGTCCCAAGATGATTGTCTATGCATACAATTCAATGTTCAAACAAGAAAGAAGGTGAAGAGATTCAAGATTTAATTCAATCCAACAGAGTAACAATACAAATTCCAAGCATGCCCCCCAAATGAGCTCTCATTCTCCTTTTATAAGTTTTTGAGAGGAATATAATATTATTTTCCTTTTGACTCTCATATTACTTCTCTCAAAAAGACCTTTTTGGTTTTTCCCGTCTTAAACACTTTTACTTATATATTATAAAGTGACTTTATTAAAATAAGTCACTATGTCACTTTATAACCTTATAATATAATTATTTAACATTATTTTTTAAACCTTGTACTTTTTGCCAGGTAATATTAAATAATTAAAACAATTATTATTCCTTCGGCAGTAGAAAAATTGGGGACATTACAAGTATACAATTAAGATCAATAACATTGTTGTCACTCTCCATACAACAAGTAAGTAACACATGATAATCATGGATGAGTGAAGTAAGGGTATCTAAAAGAGAAGGGAAGGCAATAATTAATTCCTTAAAGAAAGAGAAGGTACATACATGATGATATAGTACTTTCTTAGGCAATGTGATGTCATTTATGTGATAAGATGTCATGAGTGAATCAAGAATAAGTGGACCACATGTCACAAATTATATACACATGTCAAAATCATTGATGGAAGCATGAATAGAAGTTGAAGATAGAGGACCCTGAGAATCCATGATGTAAAAATATAGCAACATGGATCTATCAAAGGGTGGAGGGTATAGGCTTCATAAAACTATGCAATAAATACCTAAAACCCTAATAGGAGAAGACAAGTGATATAAGAATGATGTATAATCTATTATGAATTAGAATAACAATAAAAAATCGATCTAAGATGAAACCCTAAATGGTAGCCAAGGGTGTGTAGGGTGCACATAGCTTCTAAGGCAAAAAGATATAGCATTGGGATAACACAATGTAATAACACAAACTCTAACAAGATCCAAAAAATGATAATGCAATAAGAAGTATAGATTTGAAAGCCTAAACAATAATGAAGATATATCCCTAAGGTCAAACCCTAAGGGGTTAAGCATGAATAGGTTCACCAAAAATGTGAAGGTAAATAATGTTTCCCTAAGCTTCATCTAAGTTATTTAAATAAAATGCATGAAATTAGCATAAATCAACCTAGATTAAATAAATCAAAGTTGACAGTTGATAATTGAACAACTAAATGTTAAGCTAAGAATTTAAATGCAATGGATAAGGATGCTTAGCTCTAGAAATAATGTAGATGAATAAATCTAATGTAGTGCAAATTATGATGGTTTGATACAAAATTTTAATATCGTCACTTTGTGTGCCACTTGGAATCCTGTGCAAGACTGCCACTAATTCTAGGTCAAATCTATAGATTAGGGTCACTTATATTTTTTGATTTGTCAAATTCCATGCCTTTCACTAATTGTTAAGGATCGATAGTATTTAAAACTACCTTGGGGAGGCTACTAGATCACTAGGGCCAAGTTCTCCTAAGTCAACCCTAAGAAAGACTAGCTTTACATTTGTGGAAACGATCAAGGACAACAATCTTCAACCACTCAAATGCACTTGAATGATGATGTAAATTTAAGTTGAGTGCTCCAAATCAAAAGATTCCTATAGTGAATGCTCCCTAAATGTGAATGATTTTCAAATTGAATTCCCCTATATGAATTAATGTCCAAATGAATGTCTTTAAATACCACTACATAGTAATAATCACATGAACATGTACCAAATCAACTCATGGCGGGAAATAAATGGGTAGGAGTTAGCCAAAATTAGAATTTGAAACTTTGAAATTTAAGGGTAATTTCCACATGGTGTAGGATTGAACCTTATGTCACAAGATTGACCTAGAACAATTTAGTGCTACTATCAATGTAGGGAATGAATACGTGGATATGTGGAGTGCAATAACTATCAAATGTATGGGAATATGTGTAGATATGGACAAGATATGATCAAATGCATGAGAAATATGTGTCAATGGGGATATGTGAAGGATTAGGGAATGAGAATAATTTTGTACAAGATTGCAACATTTGTCAATATGTAATTGTATCAAGCTTGTCTCAAAATGAGCCCAAAACTAAATGGGAATTGACATAGGTATGCAAATTTCACCATTACAAAATTATATATATTTTGTTTATTAGATATATGGGTTTAAATGGGGCCCACTCCCATTATAATATTTTTGAGATTATCAAGCCTACTACTTCAACATGAATGCCACATAATGGCCTATACTTATACTTGCTAATATATACCACTCCATCTACAAATTTTTAGTGGGACTGCCACTACCACAATTTTCTCATTTGCTCCACTCACCACATACTTTTAACACTATTTGACTGCATCAATGCCACATCCTTCAACACTATATGGCTGCATTCCATCTGCAATTCTAGTGGGGCTACTGCTCAACATGCTTTACGATGCCAAGATGTCCTTGGGAGAGTTGAACCTTAGCCTTCATCACGAGAATCCAACTTGACCACACCCCTGTTGACTATATTGTGTTTTATTTTTATATAAGATATTCTATTATATATTATTTAATTATTAATTATATATTATACTATATTGATATATCTCAATGTCTTTTAGATAGATGTATTTAAAATATCTATACTAGTTAAATATTTAATTACAACAAATAAAACTAAAAAAAGTTTGATTTTCAAATCTCTCTTTTAACTATCTCCATAAAAGATAGGCGCCTAGAACGTAACACCTCTTACTGTAATTCAAATATTTGCATTCATTATAAAGTGTAAAAAAAAAAGAAAAAGGTAAAGTACCCGTGTACACCTTACATGCCTTGCTCTCATTAATATCCTACAAAATTCTTAAAAATGTGTTTCTTAGCAAGAGGAGGGCACTTAGGATTTATGTTTTTGAAGTACAAGAAAGAAATTGTTATAAGATAAATTGGAATATTATCTTGAAAAATAGAAGACCTTACTTTTTAGCTCTAAAATATCATCACACATTCCTATAAAATTCTCAAACTCTTTTTGTTATAGGGGAGAGGACCCAGTAGTGGAGCACCTTAACTTCACGCCTCTCAAAATCATACATGGCAATTTCAAATCACTCCAAAAATTTTACAGTAGCTTACTTGGCAACACCCTAACTTCATGCCTCTCAAAATCATACATGGCAATTTCAAATCACTCCAAAAATTTTACAGTAGCTTACTTGGCAATGCCCCTGCTTATAACTAAGGTTTCAGGGCCACATCATCAAATGTGATGCCACATCAACATACTTTTTGTTGAGGTGTCAAATAGTTCCCGAGAAAAAAGGGTGGACCAATAGTTGTGCATTAAGTCATGTTTTGTTGGTGGGATGATGTGGCATCACATGATTGGTTGCTTTTTAAATTTAAAGGGCACATTTCATTCAATTATTAGTACTTATAGTAACACTAACAACCTTAAAGTCACAACTACTAGTACTAAACTTTTGAAAATATCGGGCTTTAAATGCACATATACTATCTCCGGTGGAACTATCCTATTGGCTCTTTTCCCCTATAATCATATATTGGTCGAGTTTGCTTCTTAACAAATTTGTGATTAAATAAAAAAGACAATTTAGAATTTTCTTCTATAATGGTGGAATTAGTATAATTTTGGGGATTGGAATTTCCGCTGTAGATAAATAGAGGAGAGTGAAATTAGACAGCTGCTCTGTGAAGAAATACATAGCACATTACTACATATTTCCTTCCCTCCTTTGACAATTATTGAAAATAAGCCGCAACCAAAAAAATTTAAAAATACTCTGAAAAAATAACCTCTCTCTTACAAAGGCTAAAACATTTGAATTCATCTTCTTCTTTCTCAGTTGTTGAGGAGGGAAATGGCACAGGCCAGTGTAGAAATCCAAGCGGGAGGAAAAATGTTGGACAAATCTGGCGTCTTCCACATCATCAAAGAACTTGTTGGGTTTGTGCTTTACATGCACCAGCAAATCCCTCGGTAAGCCCACTTATTCCTTCTTAGGAACAACTTCAATATTCAGCTCAGACATTTACATAAGTTATGAATTTCATTGTCTGTCATTTCTTATCCTTTTGCAACAGTATACACTCCGTTGTTTTAATTCAAAAGTTTGGAGCACATGATTTAAACGCTATAGAAGATAAATGAAAAACAGTTGTCCCGTTAGAATCACATTGGTATCTCAATTGCATTCAACTGATGATTTCAATCAATTATTAACATAGAATAAGAAATTTTGTTTATTGAATGCTTCGTGCTTTCACAGTCTGCATAGTTTTTATGGTTGGCTTCTGGTTGACTTATAAACCCTGACAACCATCAAAGAGATAGATACATTTTTTTTTGTCGTCGGACAGAATTTTTTAAGGAAATCAAAAGATTTATGTCCTAGTGAATTTAGTAATTTATGTATGAAAACAAGATTTTAGGGTAAAAACTGTGTTCAAAAAGTTTTTAATTTTTTCTTTTTAAAGTTTGTCATTTCCAAGCATAAAATATCTTAATTAGTCAGGTAGCTCTTGGGTTTATTGGTGAAGTCGAATGGTTTACAAAATGTCTACCGTGGAGTGTATAGACCAGATACCATAAAGAATGCAGCTGAGATTATGTTCCTAATAAATTTGGTAGAATAAAAACTCTGTCCTTAACACCAAGCTAAAGAAGGTCAATAATTTATACATCTGATGCCTATAGTCTGCTAAAAATGTTTTGGGATGTTTCCATCCCAATTTAAAAAAATTCTCAATTTTATATATATTTTATAAGAAAATTTGGCTATTACTGTTTTAAATATTATTAAATGGAAAATATACTTTTTGAATTAAAAAAATAAAATCAGCTAATTGGCAAAAACAAAATAGCTTATAAGCATACTTTGCTTTAATATTCCCTTATGTACTAAATATACCTGCTGTTTGGCCGTGCTCATTTACTGAAAACTTGCATGCATTATAATGCTAAACATTCGATTATGGGTTACCAGTCATAGATTCATGATGATTATGGGGTACCAGTCAAAGATTCATGGTGATTATGGAGTTTCGGAAGCCTTTTTGGTCCACTTAGTTTGTGTAAATTCTAGCTTCATAGCTCTGATTCTAACTCTACTCTTTGCTTGATACACGAAAACTCTGTCAAGCATTATAGCAATGAAGATAAGCTGAAAATGTCAGGAAAATAGGCCACGAGGTGCAACCACAATGGTATATTGAGGCTTTGAGTGGCCCAATCTTTGGCGTTACAGAGGATATTCAGGTGTGTGTTGCCATTAGAGATATAATCAACTTGTCTTTATCCATGTATTCATACCCAATTTCTAGTGACAGGCCCACATAAAGCTCTCCTATGAAGTAACTTTCAACAATGAGGCTGTTTCATGGCAACAATTTATTTTTCATTTGTAGAGAACAGCAGTTCTTTGCAAGAAATGAGTTATAATATGGTATTTTAGTAGGAAACTGCATTGACCAAAATTATCAATTTGAGTGCAGGTTTGGGTTGAGTTTCATGTAAACATGGTTTGAGTGTTAGTGGTGATTTATTTTTTTGAGGGAAAAATACATCACAGCATACCTTTTAACTAAAACACACAGATCTTCTTACCATCTGACCCTTAAACAATGGAAAAGATTTTGTAGGGTCTACATACTTTTACCATCAAATACAATTGAATTAGTTCTTCCTGATTGGAAATAGGTGCTATGACTGTTGGGGCTAGTTGCTTGTGTGACTATTTTTGTCTGTGGGAGGACCTGTTCCTGCTAGTTAGTTTGTTTTTGAGACTTTTTTGCCAAACCTCATCAGTATTTATTCCAAGTTTTTGCAACTTTTTATACCAAACCTCATCAGTATTTATTCTAACAAGTTCTTTTGATTTGTTTGTCTGACTTTTCCTTTGACAAAGTAAGATTTGGGATAGCTTGTTATATTCCTACTTCTAATGATATGTAACTATGTTTTAGTTTATACCGTGAATGTCTTTCACTGTGTTTCTATTTGCATAAGAGAAGCCTGTATATAAAGGCTAAAAATCTTACAGTTTTATTAAATATTCCTAGCTGTCTACCTGTATTTATTTATTTGTATCTACCCTTTACAGCTGTACCAGTTGTCCATCTACTTTTTAATTCATTGTTATCTACCCTTTACATCTGTACCAGCTGTCCACCTATCCCCCAATTTTTATGTGGGATTTGGGAACTTCTTTGGGAAAGCTGATTCAGAGAACCATTTGGCATGAACTGGTAGAGTTCCTATCTGGCCGAGAAGGTATGGAGTAGTTTCCTCTTGTGACTGGTGTGGGACTGAACATTAGGCAAGTTTCTTGGTCCAACGGTAGGTGAAAATCAGGCATGGTAGCCTTAGGGTGACTGATAGAAATCTCCTCCAACTGGTGAAATGGCTCATACAACTTGAGCTTCCTCACATGGATGACAATGGACATCATGAATGCCAAGCTGAACTAAAAGATCAAGTTGAAAGGCATTATGTCTATTTTTTGGAGAATGATGTAAGGTCCATATCTGATGGGCTTCAACTTGTGATGTTGTTTGTTGTAAAATCTTTGTTTATCCAACTGAAAGTAAAGATGATCACCAACTTGAAAGGAGTAAGGATCTTGAAGTTGGTCATAAAGTGCCTTGAACTTGATTTGAGTTTATTGAAGAATGTCCTGAATTGCTGTGTGCATCTCGGCCAAATATTGCACAAAGGTAGAAGCTTTGTCTTGCTTGTGTTGCTGGTGGGATGTATTTCTTGCTGTAAGAGCAACGGAAAGTTCGTAAGGCACCAAAGTTTGGAAGCCATAACAGACTTTGAAAGGGGAATGTCTTGAGGAAACATTAGTAGCTTGGTTGTAGTTATGTTGATAACATGCAAATAGGTGTCACCTTGCCTACTCTTTTGCCCAACAATCTCTCCAATGTGTAATTAACAACTTCAGTCTGCTTACTATTCTGCAGATGAAAGGAAGTAGAAAAACCTAATGGACAATCCAGAAGCATCTTCAATGATTGCTAGAGTGACTCAAGAAACGTGTCATGATTTGAAATGATAGTGAGCGGCAACCTGGAACTGTTCCAAACATGCTTGAACAACAAGTCTGTAGCTTGTGGAACATCGTTGGTCTTGGAGCATGACATAAAGATAGCCATTCTGGAAAACGGACAGACAACCACAAATATATAGTCAATTTGTCACTGAATGTTGGGAAAGCAACTAATGAATTTCTTGGAAATTGATTCCCATGGTCGAAAAGGTGTGAGTAGTGGTTGATATAATCCAAGCTTTTGATTGGAAGGTTTAGACTAACTGTAAAGAGAGAACTAATGGGTGTAATCCTCAATTTGCTTCAGCAAAGAAGGATAATAAAAGGTATTGTTAAAGGTGTTGTGAGGTCTTTTGAACACCAAAATGTCCACCATAGGAGGATGGGTGAGCTTCCTTTAGCAAAAGTTAGCGAGAAGGGCCCATGGGAACACAAAATTGAGTGAACTTATACAAATCCATCTTGAAAGCTGTAGTCAAGGAAAGGTAATTGGTTCACCTACTATT
The DNA here is from genome assembly GCA_027924645.1 of Cunninghamia lanceolata. NCBI lineage: Eukaryota > Viridiplantae > Streptophyta > Pinopsida > Cupressales > Cupressaceae > Cunninghamia > Cunninghamia lanceolata. The sequence goes on along the minus strand of BSBN01000635.1, from coordinate 11,164,544 downwards.
AGATTTTGCAAAGCTTGAACAATTGAGCCAATTTGCGTATCCATAGATTAGAAAGATTTCCATTCATCGTATGTTGTACATCAAGTTTCCATAATGCTAATTAGTTGAGAAGGAGGATGACCAAGAAGAATTGTCACTTTGTTGGAGACACACCTCTTACATTTTCTCACCAAATGAGATTGTTGCCTACATTAAATGCCAATGTTCATAAATATTAGATGGAGAGTTGAAAAACTGAATGGGTTGGCAATTGGTATGCGAAATTCCCTATGTACCAAGAATATAATGATGCCATTGCTTGAACCCTTGGACCAAAGCCTCAAAATCTTTGCCATATGTTTTGTATTTGAGCTTGGCTTGTGACAATGCTTTATAATGATATGCAACTAGATGCCCTTCCGGCTTAAGTAATGCAGGGGCACCTATGGCATATTGGGATGTGTTAGTCTCAAGCCCAAATGGTTGTTGCAAGTTGAGGAGAGCAAATACATGAGTAGGGCAAATAACCTTTTCAAATGGAATAATTATTGAGCAGTTGATAAGCTCCAATAAAGATTCTTTTGACTAGTGAGTTAATGAAGAGGGTGGGAATCACATGAATAATTACAAATGAATTTTCTATAGAAGTTCCTGCCTCCCATAAAACAATTAAGATTCGCATGTTTTCTGTGTTCATTAATGAGGAACACCAAGTACTTAACCGAGGTTTCTTCAAAGGACTTCTTTACCTTTGCTTGCAGATGATGTTGGTGAAGAAGATCTAAAAAATGTTGGCACATTGACCAAGTGGTCATCCTGGGATTTGTTGTAGACCAAGATGTCATCAAGGTGGATGCCAACAAATTTTCCAAGATGAGGTTGGAAAACCTCATTGATGATGCACATGAATGTGGTAGGTGCATTATTGAGGCCAAAAGCTATGATCAACAACTTGTAAATAGAGCTTCCTTGTTGTTGACAAAATGGTAAATGGTAAATCTATTCTTGTTTTGACAATTATGAGTAAATACAGTTTCCTTCTTGTTGACAGAATAGTCACTAACCATGAGAATGAGCCAAGGATTAGAAGTGTTGGGGAATAGTTACTATTAGTAAAACTGGCAAAGAAGAGAGATGAGAGAAATTTGCAAGAAGGCTTTGCTTCACAATGAGTGGAAGCAACATTTTATAAAGTTATGAAAGTTACTATTACAACTACCATCATTAATGCTACAATTTACTGCAACTACCAGCTTTAACAACTATACCTAACTACAGCTAACTACCAACCTAATTAAATACACTTTATTACATTAATAGACTAATACCCCCCCTTAATGACTAAACCAAAAACAACACCAAGCTTGTCTTGAAATTTGACAAAGTAACCAGGACCAAGTGGTTTAGTCATTAAATCAATAGTGTGCTCTTGAGAAGAACAAAAGTGATGGGAGATGTCTTCACAGTCCACCAGTTGTCGAATGTAGTGACGATGAATCTCGATATGTTTGGTTCGAGCATGATACATTGGATTCTTCACCAATTTCAATACTCCCTGATTATCGCAGAAAAGTGGTGTTGGAGTATGCTGAGGAAGCTGAAGATTTGTCAAGATTCTGTGTAATCAAACTGCTTCACAACTGGCACTCATAGTTGCTTTGTATTCAGCTTCAATGGAGGCTAAAGCTACCGTTTGCTGAAGCTTACTTTGCCAAGAAATTACTCTTGAACCCAGGGAGAAGATGTAGCCGGTTGCAGATCGCCAAGTATCCATAGATCCTGCCCAATTGGAGTTTGTATACCCAAGTAACCCAAAATCTTCTATCCTTTGGTAGAGTATGCCAAAGTCAAGAGTACCTTTGACATATCGCAAAACTCGCTTTGTGGCTATCTAATGAGTGAGCTTTGGTTTCGATAGAAATCGAAAGAGATAGCTAACAATAAAGCAAAGATCCGGTCTAGTGGTTGTCAGATATATCAAGCTGCCCACCAACTGTCTGTAGTGTGGTTCATTGATCGAGGGTGAATCATCAAGGTTGACAACTTTAGCCCGACCTTCATAGGTGAATCTGCCATCCCAAAACGCTCCAAGAAACTCGTAGAATATTTGATTTGAACCAAGAAGATGTTGTGATCAAATTGCCAAAACTCAACCCCTAGGCAGTAATGTAGGAGGCCTAGATCTGACATGTCAAAAGCTGCACACAACTCTGATTTTACTTGTTGAGTTGCAGTGTCTGTGCTACCTGTGATGGCAAGATCATCAACATATACAATAACAATTACAATCTCATTACCATCGCTTTTGACATAAAGATTTGGATCAGAAAGACTCCTTCTGAATCCAATATCTTTTAGGTGTTCATCAATTTTCAAATACTAGGCTCGAGGAGCCTGCTTAAGTTCGTATAGGGACTTAATTAACATGCAAACTAGATGTTCATGTCAAGGAACCTGAAAATCCTCAAGTTGCACCATGTAGACTTCTTCATCCAAGTCCCCATTCAAGAAGGCCCTTTTGACATCCATTTGATACACCTTCCAACCAAATTGAGCGGCAATAGAGAGAACTCACCGGAATGTGACCATCTTTGTAGTAGGAGCAAATGTCTCTTCAAAGTCTATACCTTCTTGTTGCGAATATCCCTTAGCAACGAGACGTGCCTTGTATTTGTCCAATGAACCATCAACTTTGCACTTGACCTTATAGACCCATTTGCACCCAATGGGCTTTTTACTTGGAGGCAATTCAACCAACTCCCAAGTCTGATTTTTCATCAATGCATCATATTCCACCTTCATAGCAGATTCCCATTCCGGTTTCCCTTGTGCCTCAAAAAACTTTTGTGGTTCAAAGACCTGAAAAAGATCAAAAGATAGAGCAAAATGACTATGCTCAATAGCTGAACCAATTACCGTTGGGCCTTTTCTTCGAGGACGTTCACTTGATGCAGGAAGTTCATCCACACGTACACCTTCCATAGTGGAGTAATACCATTTAGGTTTTTGGTGTGTCTCAGGTGAAGGCTGCGAAGGCAAGTTCTCAGGAGTCATACTTGGAGTGGAAACATTTTTAGTTCTTCGTCTCTAATAGACAAGCGGTGTAGAACCAACCACAGATTGACTTACAGGCCGACCTAATGAATTGGAGGGTTCCTCCTTCAATGCTATCATAATACTAGATACAATATCTTCACTGACTTCCTATTGAACATTTCAAAAATTAGAATCTGTTTCTTTTACATCAACATCCCGACTAACAATGACCTTGTTAGTGGAAATATTAATAAGCATGTATGCCTCAGACTGTTCACTATAACCAGCAAAGAAATACTTGATGCTTTTGGAATCTAGTTTATGCCTTTTCTGTTCAAGAACTAAAGTATATGCTAGTGAACCAAAAATACGAAAAGAGGTTACCTCAGGTTTGTGGTCAGTCCAAGCTTCTTCTGGTGTGATTTTCTACAAAGCTTTGCATGGATATCCATTTAGAATGTAAACTGCTGTGTTAACAGCTTCTCCCCAATACTGGTAGGGAACATTTCTGCTGTGCATCATGCACCATGCCATTTCCATGATGGTCCTATTACGCTTTTCAACCACTCCATTCTGTTGCGGAGTGTATGGTGTTGTCAACTAGAGTTGAATACCTTCTTTTTCACATAATTCCTTGAATTGAGTGGAGGTGAATTCCCCCCATTATCGGACCGTAGAGTCTTGATTCGACACCCTGTGAATGTTTCCACCAACGCCTTGAATTTGAGGAAGGCACCATAGCATTCAGATTTTTTCTTTAATTCTTTAAGAAGTAAACCCACATTTTTTTGGAGAAATCATCCACCAATAACAAGAAGTACCTTGATCCATTGATAGTGGAGACTTTCAGAACGACTCACAGAGATTTGCATGAATGAGATCCAAAAGACCCTTAGCACGCCATGCACTTTCTATAGGAAATGACTTCCTCGTTTGTTTTCCAACCAAACATCTAGTGCACAAATCCAATTTTTCCTGTATAGGAGGCAACCCATGAACCGTACGGGCTCTATTGAGTTTAGCCAAATACTGAAGATTCAGGTGTCCATACCTTTCATGCCAAAGAACATTGGTATTCTCTTCAACAGCTAAGACATGCAGATTAGCTGTAGCAGGATCAACTAGCTTATACAGACCTCCTTGCCCAATGTCAATGGCAACAACCTTGTCGTGTTTCACATTTGATACAATGCACTTCTTTCCACAAAACCTGACTTGGATGTTAGGGTTCTCAGTAAGCTGACTAATAGATAGCAAATTCTTGTTCATGGCAGGAACATACCAGATATTGAGTACCAAAAAGTTTAGAGAATCATTCAATACAACCCTAACATCTCCTATCCCTTCAACAACATGTGATCTACTATCACCAAGTGAAACTGTATCTTTATGACTAGAATTAGTAGTAAACTTTATATACCAATCTTTGTGATAAGTGAAAATGTCGGGATGCTCCTGAATCAAAGAACCAGTATTTGCTGTCAGCACTGTCTAAAAGAGATGCCATGAGTGCAAACTTGTCGTCGTAACCATGCTCTTTGTCGATAGCAGCCAGATTAGCTTCACCTTGCTTCTTTTGGGATAGATTGTATAACCTGCATTCCTTTTTAACACATCCAAATTTATTGCAATAAAAGCATTTCACCTTTTTCTTGGACGGAGTGGAAGAAGTGTTGCCAGAAGAATTCTGAGGTTTGTTGCCAAATGAGTTCTGAGGTTTGCTCTTATATTGAGTAACAAAAGCATTTTCCGTGGAGCCGGATGTAGATTCCCCTATTTGCTCATGTCTTTGCTCCTTCTGCAAGAGATATTGACTCACCTTATCAAAAGTCAACATTTGACTTTCAGCTAATAGATTCAGTGATTCCACAAAGGACTCATAGGAGGGCGACATGCTATTAATGGTTAGAGAAACCATGTCTTCGTCATCCACTGGGTTATTGATGGTGGTAAGCTAATCACTTAGGTCCTTGATTTTTAGGAGGTGTTTTGACAATGACCCATCCTCGTGTAGTTTTGTAGAAAATAATAGATTCCTCAAGTACGAAACCTAACTTTTCTCAGAGACCTACTACTTTTTTGAGGTGCTTCCATAGTGTAGATGTAGATGTGGCGTTCTAGACTTTAGGGATTAAATCATTAGACACTGACAACTTGAGTAGCAGTAGGGCTTCCCTATGACGTTTGTCAAAGTCATTTGGGTTGGTTGCGGGCCTGGTTTTGGTCTCAAGGATAATACCGTCACACATCCTATACTCAACGATCGTGAGTATTTTGTGTCTCTAGATGTTGTAATTTTTTCCGGTGAGCTTCTATGCCTCCGGTAACACCAAATTTTGAATATTTGCCATTATCCTAGAAAATTATTTAATTCTTGAAACTTGAACAACCCTTTAAAATTTAACCCAGAAAATATTTTTCTCATAAATTTTAAATTGACCTTGCAGATTTTTAAAATCGCGTCAATTTAGGCACCTCTGATATTTAAAACCCCCCTCAAACTGATATTTCGAAAATCCAAAAAAATAACTGAGGGAAAAATTAAAAAGATGAATACCCAAAAATTTTTGTTGAATGTTGTGCCCTAGCAGCCACTGTTTTTGGACCTGCACACTGAAAAAAAGGGTAAAAACCCTAGTTGGAACCTTCTTTAAAAAAAAACCCTAAAAATGTGGGATTGTAAAAAATCAGTTAAAAACAACCTTCAAAATCCTAGCTGTGTCAAAAATGACTGATTTTTGACTGCTGCAACCCCATTTTTTCAAAAGCCAGTCCAAAAAACCCTAGCAGCGTCAAAAATGGACATTTAACTGGAAATACGTGTTTAAAAACACCTGCACATAAAACCCTAGCCGCACATGCAAAAAACAGGGGTGATTTCTGCAGAATCGTGGCAGAAAATAGGGCAAAAAATCACGATTTTTTAAAAAGGCAGAAAAAACGCGATTTGAAGCAAATAATGGTGCCATTTTTTACCTAACAGGAAAAACGTGATTTTGACCACAAAATAGGGTCAATTTTCCCTGAAAATGGCCTGCAATTTTGCAAAAATAAAGGGCTGCAATTTTATTTATTTATTTTTAAAAAAATTTTGGGCATGATTTTTAGTAGAAATATGTGGTAGATTTTTGCAACTTCTGGTGTGCATTTTTACCCTAAATTTTGGCCGTAATTTTACCTTCAAACCCTAGGCGATTTTTCAGGAAACCCTACGCATGATTTTGACTAGAAACCTTAGCCGTGAATTTTGAAACCCTAACTGACCCTGCACAACTTTTTCCTGACCTCCTTTGCACAAAACCCAACCCTAACACCCTGTTGGCTTTGATACCAATGTTAGTAAAACTGGCAAAGAAGAGAGATGAGAGAAATTTGCAAGAAGGCTTGCTTCACAATGAGTGGAAGCAACATCTTATAAAGTTATGAAAGTTACTATTACAACTACCATCATTCATGGTACAACCTTGAACCTACTGCAACTACCAACTTTAACAACTATACCTAACTACACCTAACTACCAACCTAATTAAATACACTTTATTACATTAATATACTAATAGTTACTTGATTCTCTGAATCTTCACATTGTGAAGTTTGCTTGTGCAAAGAGTCTTTCCCTTCTTTGGTTCGAAGATAAGGCATTCCTTGGTAGAATGCCCTGTGTGCTTGTGGTAGGCATACTATTTCTTTCCATTTTTTTGATAAGGAGGTTAGGCCCTTAAGGGATCCATTTGGTGAAGAATACCATTTTCCTAGATGATGAGTGAGTTGCATAAGAGAAGCTGACAGGGACAGAAGATGAAGAGTAACTTTTTCTTTGAAAGGAAAAAGAGTGACTTTCCTTTTGTTATGTCTTTTGTTGCTTAGCTTCGACCCCTAAAGCAAGCTGGAAAGTTGCTTCAAGGAGTGATGGTGTAGAGCTCTAAATCCTACCAAAAATGAGAAAACAACCCAAACATGAATCTGATGCAAAGTACCTTGTCAATATTCCATACCTCTAAAGTGATAGAGAGGCAATTGAACTACTCTGTCTTTCAAAGACATGATATTTCCACGGTCCATTAAAATTAAATAAAGAGCTTCTGGTAGAAATCTGTGTAAGAGCTTTTGAATCAACGTTCGGGATCACACTATGTCTTGCTGGATTGATTGGCCAAATGTTGAGTGAAGGTGGAACTGTTATGCTGACAATTGTTCTTTGCAACCGAGGGGGTAAAATTGTGCTCAAATGGTTTTTTTGAAATCTATCCAACTATTAATTTTTGGTTGCTTTGTCGCCTCTAGAAGGTGGAGGTGAGACTGCCACTAGGTGAGGGCTTGAACATCCATCTGAACCTCTGCCATCATGACTTGTTGTGGCTTTGAGAGATGTGACTGTGTCTTGAAATATGCCTTCGGATTTTGGACCCGAGCATCTAACTTTTCCCCACTGGCCTTGCCACCAAAATGGGGAATGGTCATCTTGGTGTCCAACCTGAAGGTAAGTTGGGCAACTGGGTTAGTTGAAGGAATGGAATTTGTGGTCTGTTGTTCTCCCATTTGTTGCTGGGACATGTTCATTATATGCTTTTTAAGTTGAAATTGAAATGTATTTTGTTGTTGTTGTTGGCCACGTAGATCTTGGGCAAGCAAGTGGACCGAATATGGGTTCTAGGTGGAGCGTGGGGGACTATTTAAAGTTTGAACTATCAATCAAGGAAATGGTACAAATAAAAGATACCCCTAATATGATTAAAAGTCTATAAGCAACGTTAGAATAACATGAATGGAAATGACAGCATTTCATATAGCAAAAATTGGTAGCAGCAAAATATTAGCAAAAATTTGACTCCAGATTTTGACAGCAGTAAATTGATTGTGTACATTTTGAATAAAATGGATGTTGTTATGCAAATCTGAAAAATGGAATCAAGAAGGCCTATATCGACAATGTGAATTCTGACAAATAGCTATGTCAGTGTGTATTCTTGGATTTAGTGAGAGGACATTGACTGCTGATAAGAAATCTGAAATTTGGCAGCGAATTGAAATTTGGAAATGGAAAAGGCCTAAGTGGTAGGCTGCGTGTAGGATATAAACAAGGAGTATATCAAAGTGAGTAATTTGAAATTTGAAAATTGCAGAAAATTTCAGACGTAAGGAGGCCTTATTGTTGGGATTTGATACCATTTGATATTTTTATATTGCTGATTTGTTTCTCTGTTTTATTTACATTAGAGAATTTTGTATATAGAGGCTAAAATCTTACTGTGTCATTTAAAATTAATATTAGTAGATATCTACGTACTTTTATTTATTTCTATCTACCCTTTACAGTTGTCCCATCTGTCCATCTACTTTTAATTGATTGGTATCTACCCTTGATAGTTGTTCTAGCAGTCCACCTACCTTTTGATTTATTCTCTTTGTCCTTTACAACTGTCTTACTTTTACTTTATTTCTAATCAGCCCACTTACATGTGGACTATAGTTAACTTTATAACTACATGGTATGTACTCATCATCCAACGGGTTATTCTTCTGCAGTTGTTTCCTTTATAACTTGTTCTTTTCCTGTGTAATGCCTCCTATTCTCTCAATCCAAGCTACTACACTAAAAAACAGGCTCTCAACACAATAGATCTAAATAATTATCTTTTGTCCACTATTTTTTCCCTATTTCCTGAACGGTTGTTGTAGTGTCCAAGAACACCTCATTGCAGGCCACAATTTTTTGTGCAAAATTCTAAGGCTTATCTTGAAGTTTCAAATGGGTGGACTTTGCCTTGTTTGAACACAGCCAAAAATTTTCAAAAAATGCTCGCTGTAGGGGGCTCCTTTAAGAGGTTGCACCTTGTCTCTTCACAATAAATTGGAGTGGACTCCTTTCTATGTGTTGCTCCTATGATATGTTTAGAAAGAAGTAGTTTTGACATATCACTAAAGTCCTCCCCACTGTTGATTGACATCTGATCAAACAGTGTGGAATAAAAAAAGTCCCGACCTAAAATTTCTTTGCGGCTAAGAGTAAAGATAATGTGGGGCCTGTTAGTGTAGGTTTTTATTTCTTAGTTGGGTTATTTATTTTTCCCTATATTCCTAGGTTTTTCCTACACTTCTATTAATCTCGCTTAGGTTAATAAAGCATGTCTTATTAGGTGAGTGGTTGCGAGGTGTCACCTTCATACATGTGAGCATCCATTAGCTATTTTGGGAAGATACTTTGCTATCTTTAGTCCGATAGATGGTTGCTCCTGATTGGTCGGTGTTGCCACCTCCTCCCTCTTCCTAGTCTATATAAGTATGCTACCTGGCTTGTATTTGGTATCTTTTGCTTTTGCATCCTCTTAATGCTATTTTGCTTCTAGCATTTGCATTACTCTCTTGGAGACTAACTCTGTGTTGCTATTTTGATTCCGTATCATTTGCATTCATAGTTTAGATATCTATTCTTTGCACTAGTTTTCTGGTTAATAATCTTTTCAAATTCTAACATGGTATCAGAGCTGTTCTATGTGCAAGAGTAGATTTTAGTTTCCATAGTTGAGAGATTCGGGGGGGGGGCTAATAAATTTTATTACAGTTTTTCGAAAAACCCAATATGCTCTTCTCTTGCATCTTTGGATGATCTTGAGAATCAGAAAAGTTTGACGGAAACTTTTTTAATCTCTGGGGTTTGCACATGTGTTTTATGAAATCTGGGTGATTGCATCATTTTTGGTTATATTGGCAGCATTTCTGGCTGTTCCAACGCGTCCAGGAGGCTTGAGAAAGTCAGATTTGGCTTTCGTTTCACCGAAATCGGAGATCGTCATACACAGTTGTGGAACTGGGGTTTCGAGCTCAAATCTGACAACTAGCTTGCATATTTGGTCTTTTGAATCAATATTGCAGGTTCTAGCATCTGATTCAGCTTTTGCATATCGTTTTTTGGTTGCTGGGGTTGTTTTTTGTAGCTAAAGGCATTCTGTTTACACTGGAGTAACATCTTCTGTACATCTGCAAGAAAAACGCCTTCTGGGTTTTGTTCGCAGCACAGAAAAACCATCTGGGTATCTTTCCGTTTTTGCATGCAGTCTGTATATTTTGCAGAAACGTGCTCAGAAAGTTACAACAGGACCCCTCACCGTTGACAGTTGAAATTTTGAAGGCAGTTTTCAAATGCTTCGTTTTTGCTCATATGGACTCCTTTTCCCACGAATTTTTTTTTGATTTTGGCTATTTTTTCGTGCTCTATGCACTAGTGCAGACGTTTTTTTATTTTGATGCCAATATTTTTCAGAAATTGCAGATTCTCAGTCGTGACATTGCACAGTTCTTGGTTTGGGAACTTCGGAGGATCATAACTTTCACATACGACCTCGTATCGAGGCGATTCTTTTTTTGAAATTGCATGATTTTTCGAGTAGATCGCAGTGGTGCTGTTTATTTCTCTGAGTATTGTGCCGAAGTTGTATTTTCAGCATATGCTCTTCATGAGGGTTTTGTAATGCATTGAAATCAAGACCACTTAGTATTTCTTGCTAGTGGCAGTTGTAAACGCATTAATATAAAGTGCCAAATCATATTTTCTTTGGGGGGGTCCTTTGATTGAGTGAAAAGGGGGGGTTGTCTTCTTTTCGGCACTTCTTCTCTGCATTTCTTCATCATGGATCAAACAAATTTGCCCATCCTAACTCCATACAATTAGTTTGAGTTGAAATCACGCATGACAATTCACTTAAGGAAAGCTGGATTAAATAGGATAACTATGGGACTTGAAACTAAACCTACTAAAGATGAAGATAAGCTTAAGTGGTTTAACAAATGTGATGAGGCATATGGAACATTGTGTTTGTCTGTTTCTCCTGATTTGCTCTTTCACATTGAGTCTTTGAACACACCAAATGAAATTTGGACAAAGCTAGAAATACTATTTGGCACACAAGATTCAATGAGGGGTCATATGTTGGAAAATGAACTAATTAGCTTAAGTCCAGGCAATTTCAACACAATCTAAGATTTCTTCACTAAATTGAAATCACTAAGGCTGCAGTTAAAACAATGTGGAATTGAAAAGAAAGATGAACAACTGATTCTTAGTATTCTCTCTAAGCTAAGTTCAGAATATTCTGTATTTGTTTCTACCTTCTATGCTACTAAGGGTGCACTTGGTACTCAATTTACCATGCTATCTTTAGATGATTTTGTTGTCAATCTCACTCGGGAACAGGACAAGCTAATCCAGATGGGCACTCTTAAGTCCTCTAAGTCACATGCCTTGGCTGCCAACCAAGGCACAAAAGAACAAAAATGACAAAGTAATAACAACAGTAGTAAGGATAAGAAACAGAAGAATAGCAAGGAAAAGAAGGATCAGATATCGGTTGCCTCAAAAGCAACTAATGAGACCCAATCTTCCAAGGGCGACAAGCCTAAGAAAGAGAGGTTCCAATGTGCCTATTGTAAAAGACCCGGTCATGATGAACATAAATGTCTGAAGAAACAAATTGATCACTTGACACACATTCTTGAGAAAAATAATATCAGTGTTCCTGAGTTTGTCAAACAGAGTTCTAATGAGGGGTCTAATAAGGCAAAAGAAAACAGCAAGGGGAAAGGAAAGGGCAAGGCCCTTGTTGCAGTTGTTTCTTCACCATCCACTTGGGTTCTTGATTCGGGTGCTTCACACCACATGGCTTCATCTAAGGAAGAACTTGCATCTTTGGAGCCATGTACTATGCCTTCTATTTTGATGGGTGATGACACTCCTGTTGAGGTGTGTGGGAGAGGGTCTGTTGATGTGGGGGATGGCACATTCCATGATGTTCTTTGTGTGCCCTCATTATCAACTAATCTCCTATCGGTATACCAGATCACTCACACAGGTTCAGGCAAGTGGGTTGAGTTCACACCTGATTCAGTGGAGATTCGTGAATTGCATAGTGGTTCTATAGTTGCAATTGGGAGAGCAGATCATCAATCACGGCTCTATCTGTTTTCTCACTTTGTTCCTGATCCTCCTTCGACTGTTTTGCTCACTCATTCTAATAATGTGAGTAGATTATGGCATGAGCGGTTTGGCCATCTTAACTTCCGCTACTTGTAGCAGCTCAACCAACAGAGCATGGTCATAGGGTTGCCTTCAGTTCAGTTTTCAGGTGGTGTTTGCCAAGGTTGCATTCTTGGTAAGCATCCTAAGGAAAAGTTTGACAAAGGTAAGGCATGGAGAGCTTCACAGATACTGGAGTTAGTTCACAGTGATTTGGCTGGTCCATTTCAGCATCCTTCTTTCAGTAGGGCTAGATATGTCCTCACATTCATTGATGACTTTTCTCGATATACTTGGGTGTACTTTCTCAAACTGAAGTCAGAGGTATTTGATCATTTTCAGGACTTCAAAACTTTTGTAGAGAAGCAATCCTGGAAAGCCATCAAAGTTTTGCGCACTGACAATGGTGGTATGTCAACCATTGGTTTGATAGGTTTTGCACTTAAGAGGGGATTGATTTGCAGCATTCAGTTCCATACAATCCTCAGCAGAACGGTGTTGCAGAACGGAAGAATAGGTCCTTGAAGGAAATGGCGAACTGCATGATTCACTCCAGATCTCTTGCACCACAGTATGGGTAGAGGCCATTAAATGTGCTTGTTATATCTAGAACCGTGTTCCTCACTGAGCCTTGAAGGGAGTCACTCCTTTTGAAGCTTGGAGCGGTCAGAAACCATCAGCTAAGCACTTTTGGGTTTTTGGTTCTCCTGTATGGGCCCACATTCCTGTAGAGAAATGCAAGGCCTTGGATCCGCAGAGCAGACCTTGCATATTTGTAGGTTATCTTGATGGTGTGAAGGGTTATCAGTTGCTCCACCCTACTACACATGAGTTGTTCATTGAGAGGAGTGTTCAGTTTGAGGAGGGCTCTTCGAGCTCACTTTCTATCACTTCTCCAACTCCTACTTTGACATTGGAGTCACTTGGGATACATGACAGATCTTCTGATGAGTCAGATTCACCTGAGCAGTCTTCTACCTCCACTTCCGATGCAGAGAGCGATTCAGAGGACTCACCTCCATCTCCTAGTCATCATTCAGAGGTTGATGATTCTCCTCCAGATTCTCCATCTTCCGGTCCACTTTGGGCTAGATAGACCTTGTAGTCTGCAGGTGATTGGGTTGGGGATCCATCAGACACCAGGCGGACTCGTTCACAGTTTCGGGATGCTCCACATGTCTTCATTGCTACTGCCTCAGATCCACAGTCCTTTCATGAGGCTTCTGGTATTCCTAAGTGGGATACAACTATGCAGGAGGAGTATAGTTTTGTTGAGGAACCACACTTGGGATCTTGTCCCTCTTCCTAAGGGAAGAAAACTTGTTTGATGTAAGTGGATCTATCGGACAAAATTTGCAGCAGATGGGTCAGTTGACAAGCATAAGGCTCGCTTGGTCGCCAAAGGATTCTCCCAGGTTCTTGGGATTGACTACTCTGAGACTTTTGCACCAGTTGCCCGAATGAATTCCATCCGATTTGTTCTTGCCATTGCTGCAGCTAATCGTTGGGAAGTACACCAGATGGATGTGAAGAGTGCTTTTCTTCACGGTGATCTTCAGGAGGAGATATACATGGAGCAGCCACAGGGGTTCCTTCAGGATTCTTCACTTGTGTGCCGTCTTCGGAAGTCTCTCTATGGCCTCAAACAAGCTCCTTGGGCCTGGTATGCCAAGATGGACTCATTCCTTCTATCAGTTGGGTTCACTCGGTGCCATTCTGATCCCAATGTCTACATTTTGCACCAGGATGATTCACTCCTATTTCTGGTTTTGTATGTTGATGACTTGCTGATCACAGGGAGTTCTTCATCCACCATTGGGGCTGTCAAAACTGCCCTTCATGACAGGTTTTTGATGACTGACTTGGGCTTGTTGCATTACTTTCTCGGGATTGAGATCTACTAGTCTGCTTCCGGGATCACGATCAACAGTCCAAGTATGCTCTAGATTTGCTCTCGAGGTTTCATATGGCTGACTGTAAGCCTACTCTAACTCCCTTCCTTTCTAGAGTCAAACTTGAGGCTCAGTGTTCTCCACTTGTTGATGGCACTTTGTACCGACAGCTTGTTGGGAGTCTCATTTATCTGACTCATACGAGACCTGACATTTCATATGCTGTAGGCATGGTTTCTTGATTCATGCAGGAGCCTCATGAGCTGCACTGGAAAGCAGCCAAGCGGATCCTTCACTACATTCAGGGTTCTCACAGTTTTGGGATTCACTACGCAGCAGGTATTGAGCTTGACTTGGTGGGCTACACAGATTCAGATTGGGCGGGCGATTCTCAGGATCGCAAGTCTACTTCAGGTTACAGCTTCTCACTTGGTTCAGGTCCTGTTTGTTGGTCGAGCAAGAAGCAATCTGCTATTGCTCTATCTTCTACTGAGGCCGAGTATCCAGATCAGACGGTCATCAGTCATATTTTGTGACAACCAGAGTGCCATTCAGATCTCACGGAATCCGGTCTCACGGAATCCGGTCCATCATCAGCGGACCAAACACATAGAGGTCCACATGCACTACATCCAGGAGCTCATCCATGGCCACGTCATCGACCTTCGCTACTGTTCGACTTCCGAGCAGGTTGCTGATATCTTCACCAAACCCTTCACTGAGAGCAAGTTCCTTCATTTGCGAGCTTTGCTGGGGGTGCGGAATGCTTCATCTTCTGGGGGGGCTTCTTCCTCTCACTCGGCGTCTTGACTCTCTCTACTTTTGGGGGATCTCTTCTCTCTCTCTTTGGGGGGGAATTTTATGTACATGGGTACCTCATCAGGCTTGATTTGCCGGGACCCATTTCTACATCCACCTAAGCTTCGCTTATGGGGGGGTGTTAGTGTAGGTTTTTATTTCCTAGTTGGGTTATTTATTTTTCCCTATATTCCTAGGTTTTTCCTACACTTCTATTAATCTTGCTTAGGTTAATAAAGCATGTCTTATTAGGTGAGTGGTTGCGAGGTGTCACCTTCCTACATGTGAGCATCCATTAGCTATCTTGGGAAGATACTTTGCTATCTTTAGTCCGATAGATGGTTGCTTCTGATTGGTCGATGTTGCCACCTCCTCCCTCTTCCTAGTCTATATAAGCATGCTACCTGACTTGTATTTGGTATCTTTTGCTTTTGCATCCTCTTAAAGCTATTTTGCTTCTAGCATTTGCATTACTCTCTTGGAGACTAACTCTGTGTTGCTATTTTGATTCCGTATCATTTGCATTCATAGTTTAGATATCTATTCTTTGCACTAGTTTTCTGGGTTAATAATCTTTTCAGATTCTAACAAGGCTTGCTTCTCTTTAAAAAAAGACAACAGGAGAGAGTTGTGAGGCATACTTGTGCTACCTAACAGACCCTTAGATCTAAAACCTTCTCAAGATTGTGCCCACTATTGATCTCTCACCAACAGCTGAAGCACTTAAAGATTCCCTTTTGAGCATGAAGATTCCCCTTGGGGCCTTGTCTGCCATCCTTTCCAAATTGGGCTGCAACTTGCCATTAGATTAGGATATGGCTCATGCCTCCCAAATCATCATAGTTGATGGGCTACAACTTTGCACAATCACAACACTTTTACTCAAGGAATATTTCTAACCAAAATGATTGGAAGGTCTACATGGAGCTCAAATTTTCAAAGTGGTTGTGAATGAAGGAGGATCGATCATCGATCGATCGTTTTCATAGATCATCTAACAAACTCAATGCTTAGATGAATATGCATCCTTTGTGCCTAGTTTGTGCAGTTTAGATCAGTGCGTGTGACACACTTCTATCACCTCTTTTAATTGCATATGTGTGAGCAGCTTTTGCTCCTTTGTAAATATCTTTTAGTTTTTAGAAAATCTCCAGTCCTAATTTTCTAGCTTCTTGGGGCATTTTAAGAATTCTACACTCAGTGTTTACTTTAGCTGCTGCAATTCTATACTCTCTGGGCTTCAAGGCTCTATGTAATTGTGTGTTATGTAGAATTTAAGAAAAATCCTTGCGCTTAATTTCTAATCTTGGTTTGAACTTATTTGTGGATGGCTAATTTGTTATTTACAGTGTTAATTTATCACCTTTTGTATATAAACTAGTTATGCTTTCTTACATGGAATACAATGTAGAGTAAATATTTTGTGCTTCCCTTTCTATCAAGAAGACTCAAGGGTCGACTATCTTTGTGCATCACCCTATCTTTTCTATTTCAGAGTAGTTTCTAACTTTTTCTTCTAGCAAGCAATTAAGATTAATTGAGAGTTAAGGTAGAGGAGCCAACCTACTTAGGAAGTTGCTCAAGCTTAAGGAAACTGTGTTTGAATTTCTCATTTGTGAATTTAAAACTGACGGGTGCAAC
Organism: Cunninghamia lanceolata; assembly: GCA_027924645.1. Taxonomy (NCBI): domain Eukaryota; kingdom Viridiplantae; phylum Streptophyta; class Pinopsida; order Cupressales; family Cupressaceae; genus Cunninghamia; species Cunninghamia lanceolata. The sequence continues at coordinate 11,148,187 of BSBN01000635.1, read as the reverse complement.
AATAGAAGTTTGCCCCACCAATCAATAGTTTTTTTGTACACTCGATGAGACCAATTTGTTCAAGAAAGGTCATGGCCTAATAATTGAAATCTAATAGCTTCGAGCTACAAAACCAAGGCTCAATGAAGGTCTTGGATATCTACTCAGAAAGAGCACTCATAACTCTTCACCTAGCAACTCCTTTGTTGGTTCAAACTTGAATATCCATTGTAGACATGCAGCTTATGAAAAGGATTCAAACCAAGTCCTTATCAGGGGGAAAACATTGACATTTTTTTGCAACTATCTCCAAAGAGGATAACTCGACTAACCATCTAGACTCTAGACCCTACATAGAGATCTCACTTTTTATCCCCATCTATCAGTTCACAACCTACACCGACCTTGTTAAAATGGAGAAATTGGATGGTGCAACCAAAGATAGAGCCCTTTGTCTGATTGGACTTTGGAGCTTGTTGTTAATACAACAATGGTATGATCTCCCCATCTTAGTGTTGAAATCTTTGCCTTTTTTTTGGGTAATGGATTCACAATTCCTATAGACCACATAATAGATTTGGCAAATGTATGTGTTGTGCATCATATTACTTTGGATATGGCCCTCAGGCGTTTGGATGCATACTTCAAAGGCAAGGTTCTTATTGGTTTAGGGTCCTACCCCTATTTCTATGGCCGTTTGGGATACACCAAACTCTTGTTCAACCCTGGTACAAACTTGTTGACCTTGTCCTCCTATAATAAAAATAAGTGCTATCTAGAGTTTAAGTAGTGTTTACTTTAATTACTAGCGTGCTATTCTACTTAACTAATCTAATTTTCTTTTATATGACAATAAAGTGCATAAACTTAGACCTATGCTAAATAAAATAAAGCACTAGAGTTGGGAATCAAAATGAAACTAGAAAGGAAAAATGCAAAGATATAGACAAGTGTCTGTTTTTGGCATTTGATGGTGATTCGGTGGTGGCAAAAAGTTGGAGCAACCGATAGGTGTTTTGGAGCTGCATAGAGATTTTTGGAAATTTTGTCAGACACAGATGACTTGCAAGATGTGCTCGTGACCTTGCATAGACAGTAGTGACCATTAATCATACAACTTTGCAATTTTTTGGAGTCACTTGCCAAAAATAGTGCTTCCTTGTGGTGCTTGCAGAATTTGGAAATGTGTCAGTAGTGATGAGGAACAACCTATCAAAATTTGAGGGGGAAGAAAATTGGTTGTTTGGCTTAAGAGCTTGCCTCAGTCAAGCTCCTATTTGGAATGTTTCAACCTCAACTATGATAATAGCTCTAGTGTGTGCTCTCTTAGAGTGCAAGTGGTAGAGGTGATGTGTGCTTGGGTGATGGGGGATGCCCTAGAAGGTTTGCCAAATTTGGAAAAGGTGTTTGTAGTGGTTGTGAGTTGTGGAAAGTAGTTGATGAAGGATGCCTAAGGATGTGCCAAAGGTTTTGTAATGGAGCTCTAACTTTGAGTCATCAATGGGGTCTCTGTAGGTTGGTTGGTTTGCAAATTGAAAACCTAGTATGAAGGAAGTTAGAATATGCAAGAAGCTAGAGGAATGCAAGGGAGTATCAAGAGCCAAGAAGAGTATGCAAGAAGTGTGCAAGAGCAAGAGAGTGTGACAGAAAGGAAGGCGTTCCAAATGTGGAAAAGGGTACTTTTATAGAGTTACTTAGATGGCCTAGCCATTAGAGATTAGGGTTTTGGTAGGTGAAATACATTCAAATTTGTAGAGGACACTAGTGCAAGCATGTTGGTGTCTAGGAGGACATAACAGTGCAAGAAAAGGGGAACATGGTTTTGGCAGTAGAGGGGATCTTAGTTAAGCAGTTTGTCACACTTGTTAGGGGTTTAGGTTTAGAAATAGGCAAAATGAGTCCTAATCACATCTAGGGATGACAAACACTAAAATGAGTGCATGGATAGAAAAATACAAAGTATGCACTTTTCAACTCTACACCTCCCCAACTTTCATATAGTGGACATGTTTTAGCAAACCCATGAACTTAGCCTTATATTCCTATATTGATGAAATACCTTGATGAATAGAATGAAATTTGGTCAATTTATGATCTTTGTGTTGTATTGACCATAGTTTGAAAACTCGGACTTGGCGTTGACTTGACAACCCAAAAATTTGACTTAGACTCGGGACTTGGCAAAAACTCGACAAAGCTTGGCAAAAAAAAACATAATTACACTAGAAAAATAGAAACTAATGCATTTAGAGAACACATAAGTCTATTCTGATCATTAATTTGTCATAATTCAAAGATTACATATGTCATATGACCCATGAAATCAATAAATGCCATAGTTCCATGGAGTCTTATAATAAGGGGACCAAGGGCTTGGATTTGGGGACAAGGGGATAGTGGTAGGTGGTCTGGGGGTGGAGCCCCTGGTGGGGTCAAGGGGTAGTGCCCCTCGCGAGGGGCTGGGGGCATGCCATCTTTCATAATTTTATCACTATATTTTCAGCTTTTCTCCAACACAAAGTCCTCACTATTTCTAACCAAATCTTCATTCCAATCCCTTCTTTTAGTGTATTTTGTCATGTGGATGCTAAAGACATCTTCTATTGGGTGAAATAAGATCATAAAATGTCAAAAAATGAATTGAAAAAATGAAAATTGGAGGTTTTTTTTGTATTTTGACGCCATGTGAGTCCACGCTCGAAACTCACATGTCACCCTGAAAAACTCGGTCGACTACTTGGCCAGACTCGCCCTTGACTCGACATGGTGAAGAAGACTCACAAGACGTGGCAAGTCAGCCAAGTACTTGCCGAGTCTTCAAACTATGGTACCGACAAACACTCCTTTCAGAATTTCCTTTCAAACTTCTGCCACAACATTTGGGCCAAATTGTATGCCCTAATCTCATTGGAGATGATCCCCCTATAGCATTGTGTTGCCTTCCAGTTGATAGATAGATACCTTGGCCTTGGTGTTGGAGCTAAGATCCAACAGAACAAAGTACTTATTCATACTGATAAGACACGTTTCAGTAGCATCAGCAACTCTAGTGCCATCAAACTTTGACAGTTGCATTTTCTTCAACTCTCTCAGTAACGGATCTGTTGTCTATGGTGTTGGACCTGTGGGGAAGGGCTCCTAGATAATTATTTGTGACCTGACATATGGGCTGACTTAGTAACCTCTTCATTACCCTTCTGACCATGGGTAGTTTCTTGTTGATCTACTTGCTCAAAACTATGGCTAGTATGGAGATTTTGGTTTTGGTTATAAAGCCTCATCAACTCTTCAATCTATTGCTCCTACATGGCTATATGGGTACACAATTCTTCCATCTCAGTCTACCATTCCTCAAGGTTGGTAGAGCCATGTTAGGATTTGCCTTCCTTCAGGCTTTATTACTTTCACCATTTTCAAACCCCAACCTTCACAACTTGCTTGATTGCTTTTGAAAAGTCATCTGGATTCAAAAGGGGAACGGTCTTAATCTTCAAGAATAAGGTAACAGTCTCATTTTGCATCATAAAACACATCAATTAAAACAATAAGAACATTATAAACACATGGGAAGAGAGCAAATACTCTATTTATTATTTAATTCCATGGGTTATATCATTATCAGAGGCCATTATTTAGCTTAGTGTGGCTCCTTATTATATTATAATTGTTTATCAACCAATCTCTCCTAAGCATCATAAAACTGCTTTAGTTTCAGTATGGACATAGTCTCCAGGATCTACAATCTTCAACCTTGAGCTTGCAGCGGTGGCCTTCTAACTCTACCCTTCACTCCTAATCCAGCATGTTGACACGATGGTCGAAGATAAAGAGTGTCATATGATCCACCATGTCATCCTGCTTAACCTCAAACCAGTTTAACCTTGGTTGAAACAAGGATGCTTCTCCTCTTAGTGTCAATTTAACCTGGATGATCACATAGAAAATAAATATCCTACTTGTAAGGACAAGGATGCATACAAGATCAAACACAGGATTTTTCATTTACAATTTTTTTTATTACTTTTATTAATCTTTTGTAATATCCTTGACGTAAACTGCCCTAAAACTGCCCTGTTTGTCTAAATCAACACTTCCATAGTATGGTCAACACAGTCAGTTTGTTTTAACTTTTAACCAGTTCTGTTTGGATATGCCACAACTTAAAATACTGAAATAAATGTATACTCAGATCTTAAGGATAAAAAACCAGATTCAAAGAAGATACAGCTCAACATTCAAAATTTCAAACTATATATAACAAATCCTATTCGCTAGAGTTAAATTGCTTATTCCAGTTCAGCAGAAAGTGAATACCTTGCTGGCATTGAACTCTCACAGAGATACAATTTTTCAATTCAATTACAACCCTAGCTATTCTGTGCACTTACTTACAAGATTAAGCTGCAATTTGTCTTTAGATCTGGGCAAGATATGATGGTCTTGTTGTAGGCACGATCGCTCTTGGAATGATAAAAACTTCTAGTTCAAACGCGTTCCCAGATGGTGAGTATGCATGGCACTGTGTAATCCTGGCGATTGGGAGTGCTCAGGTTTCACTTAGGTATATCCTTGTTTGTATATGGTGCCCACGGTGTTTAGTTCGCTTTGGACAGTACCCAATGGCCCTCGACCTGTATAAGGAACTCTTTGTTGGTGTTGCAGACACCTAGCAAAGGCCTCACAAATCACTGTCCTCTTGGCACACCCAGCCATGTTCCAATTTAGCTTCAGTGGATGAACTGGATTAGTGGCGTGACTCCAAAGATATTCCTCAGCGGATGATGTAGCATGAATCGCCCCTTCTGGAAATGTATAATGATTTGTTTCTGAGTAGCGATTGGAAATGTGGTTGAGTTTCCTTCCTCCTCACCCGTCCGCCACACATCCTGAAACAATGTGAATAACTCAGTGCCTATTCCTGCGTGAAAAAGGCTCAAAACACTCACAAGTTGGGTTTTCATGCAACTTGAGAAGGTACACCTTTGAGGTTTTCATCTCAAGCATGTGATTTGCAAACAAGTGTCAAAATACAAAAATCGCATGTCTTGTAAATGAAAATGATTCCTCCTTTATACCTGATTGCAAGGATCCAAACAGACCAAGTTGGCGCCATCATTCAAAAGTGTTATTATTTTTAAAAATTATTATTATTAATAATATAATAATATTATTATAGTGTTTAAAAACACTTTTATAATATTAAAATAATAGAGTTACTCTATTTGAGTGGAGAGGACATGACAGTCCTCTCGCCCCAAATATTGCTTGTCCTCAAACAATGACAACTCCCGAAGCACTACCCGCTTCATGCCAAGGTAGCGTAACACGAGGTGATGCACATTGATCCTTGGTACTGCTCCTGTAGATTCAACATTGAAAAATAAACTATCCTCTTTAACAGTAATACTCACTAATCCTGGCTTCCACATGGCCTTTGCCATCTTAATGACCTCATCATCATGTGTAAGCTTTGACATCATGTGCAAATACTACTTCCAAATCACTGTTATGAAGTTTACGGAAGAATTTACAATTGCTGACCGTGATACCCCACACTGTCCCCTTCGGCAAGTGGCATAAATCAGACTGTAGAAGTGCAGATAATTGATTGCAGCAGTCACCTATTACTTCAATTTTCACCCTTGACACTGCTAACAATGCTGAAACGTATGTACTTAGTGCTCTCCTCATGTGGCACCTCCTACTCACTTCATTAGACTCAAAAATTTCCTCTATACCTACGGGTCTACAGCTGTCCAAAGGAGATTCAACCAGCTGAAGTACTCTGTCATAGCTGCCCCCATGCCTTTCTTTGCTCAAAAATAAAGATACAATAGCTGGGAATTTTCTTGCATCAACCTCAAATACCTCCTTGAAGACAAAAGGTGGGAAATGCACCTTCCATGAAATCAACCTTTTCTTGGTGGCTGTCCCAAAGGGGTGGGAAAGGCTGAGAGTGTAGAAAACAACAGTATTGAGATGGAAAACAACACTCATAATGATCCATGTATCATAATTCTTGTCTCCAAAATTCCAAACCACCATGTTACGATGATGATTCTTCTCCCAAAGTTCTTGTTTCGCCGATACCTCATAGGATAGCCATCTTTGGTGTGCCACTATGAAAATGTTTGAGATGGACCAAACATTATCATAGTGGAGTATCTTACCTTGGAGGGAATCTTTGACTATCTTCATGCATTGCGTTGCTTGGGTTTCCCGAATACTCACTTCCATTATTTTTTATTTCAACCATGCTCGGGGCTCCATTTGAAATGCCTTGGAGTATCACCTCCTTCCCATCCACTTTGAATTTGAACTCCATTGTTTGGTAGTTTTGAGTAACTTCTCCAAGTGAGTGCAACCATTGCACGCCCAAGACTGTATCTGTTTCGCCTAATCCTACAATGTAGAAATCATCCTTAACTTGATACCTTCCGAAAGATAAGGTGGGCCGTTTTATCTGCCCCCTACAGGGAAAAATATTGTTGTTTGCAAGCATAACATTAAACCCATCAAACTCTTTCGTATCCAAACCTTTCTTGGAAACCAAACCCACATCTATAAAATTATGAGTGGCCCCACTATCAATCAACACTGTTACTTTGTGACCCTGCAAGATTCCCCGTACTCTCAAAGCATGGTACTTGGGTGTCTTGGAAAGTGTAGCTAGAGTGCCTCCTAGGATCTCTTCTTTTTCTTTGCTCTCAGACTCTATCATCGCCTTAGGCTCGGTTCCTTCTGTCTCTGAATCCTCCTCGAGAGGAACCTCTATGTAGTGTATTTGCCCCTTCCCCAAGCATCTATGTCCCAGCACCCATGGCTTTCGACATGAAAAGCACAACTTCTTCCTTCGAAGCTCATTCTTCATTTCTTCCACCTTGCTTGGTTTTGGGGGTAATGCCATTGGTTGAGGGGTATCTTTTTGGGTGGTTTTCTTATCCTGCACCATTGGAGATGGCTTGTGGTTGACTTTACCTTTAGCCACTGAATCCTCCAAGCTCAAAGCTCTCCTAATGGCCTTCTACAAAGACCTTGGCTCTAATGCTCTCACCAACCCCTTGAGTGAATCACCTAGACCCTCTACAAAGAGCACTAAAAGTATCCTCTCCGTCACATCTGGAACCATCACTAAAAGCCTCTGAAACTCTGCTACATAATGCTCAGCTGATTCCTCCTGTTTCAATTGTGCTAACTCTCTGAAGTAAATCTCTGGATCTTTCCTGTCAAACCTCTCTGTCAATCTCTAGTTGAACTCCTCCAAGGTGTTAATGGAACCATGCCCCTGTGTCACCATGTGGTGGTACCACCATTCATGAGCTACACCCTCTAGATGTAAAGTGGCAAACTTGATGGCTTCTTCTTCAAACATGGGGTTCAAGGAGAAATATGTATCCAACTTTTGCAACCATGCCCTGGCTGAACAACTACCTGATCCATCATATGTGGGTATATTGACCTTTCCCAAACATTGTTGTATGTCCCTATAGGGCTGCTCCTCATACCTTCTCCTCCTATGCCTGTTTCTTTTTTTCATCTCATAATACTCAACAAAAGACATGTCACGACGGATGGCTGGATTTAGGGCATTATATTCAGCATGAGATCTTGCCATCTCATCCTCTTATCTTGGGGGTATGAGCTGTTCTTCCTCAAAGGGATCTATCTTAACTCTCTCTAAAAATTTGGCTCTGAATGACCTTGAGGGTGGTTTAATTGAAACCCTGTCATTAGCTGAGTTACTTCCTTTTGCACCATTCTGATTAGGTCTATCAGCACTCCATTGCTGATTAATCCCTTTTAGGATTCGCCCTATCTTTGTCATAGAACCCCTCATGGAAGATTGGAATTCTTTGTTTCCCCTAAGAAATTCTTGCATATTCTCTTCATCTCTGTCACCCATTGTTGCTTCTTTCTTCTTTTCCCTTCGCTGATATCTGATTTCCATGTCACTCAAGTGCATGAATCTGCATTACAGCAACACCACAGGCTGGCAAGAAAGTGGCTCTGATACCACTGTAATATCCCTGATGTAAACTGCCCTAAAACTGCCTTGTTTGTCTAAATCAACACTTCCAGATTATGGTCAACATAGTCAGTTTGTTTTAAGCAGTTCTGTTTGGATATGCCACAACTTAAAATACTGAAATAAATGTATACTCAGATCTTAAGGATAAAAAACCAGATTCAACGAAGATACAGCTTAACATTCAAACTATATATATCAAATCCTATTCGCTGTAGTTAAATTGCTTATTCCAGCTCGGCAGAAAGTGAATACCTTGCTGGCATCGAACTCTCACAGAGATACAATTTTTCAATTCAATTACAACCCTAGCTATTCTGTGCGCTGACTTACAAGGTTGAGCTGCAATTTGTCTCCAATTCTGGGTGAGATATGATGGTCTTGTTGTAGGCACAATCGCTCTTGGAATGATAGAAACTTCCAATTCAAACGCTTTCTCAGATGGCGAGTATGAATGGCATTGTGTAATCCTAGCGATTGGGAGTGCTTAGGTGTCACTTAGGTGATATCCTTGTTTGTATATGGTGCCCACGCTGTTCAGTTTGCTTAGGACAGTATCCAATGGCCCTTGGCCTATATAAGGAACTCTTTGCTGGTGTTGCAGACACCTAGCAAAGGCATCACAAATCGCTGTCCTCTTGGCATGCCCAACCAAGTTCCAATTTAGCTTCAGTGGATGAACTGGATTAGCGGCGCAGCTCCAAAGATATTCCTCGGCGGATGATGTAGCATGAAGCACCCCTGCTGGAAATGTATAATGATGTGTTTCTGAGTAGCAACTGGAAATGTGGTTGAGTTTCCTTCCTCCTCACTCGTCCGCCACACAACCTGAAACAGTGTGAATAACTCAGTGCCTATTCCTGCATGAAGAAGGCTCAAAACACTCACAAGTTGGGTTTTCGTCAAACCTGAGAAGGTACACCCTTGAGGTTTTGGTCTCAAGCATGTGATTTGCAAACAACAGTGTCAAAATACCAAAATCTCATGTCTTGTAAATGGAAATGATTCCTCTTTTATACCTGATTGCAAGGATCCAAACAGACCAAGTCGGTGCCATCATTTCAAAAGTGTTATTATTTTTAAAAATTATTAATATTATAATATTATTATTATAGCGTTTAAAAACACTTTTATAATATTAAAATAATAGAGTTACTCTATTTGAGCAGAGGGTACATGACATCTTTATTCAAGATAGTAGTCCAGGTCATTACAATTTCTTTAGAGGTTACATTACTCAAATGATTTCTTAGTATTCCTCCAAGTCATTATCAATTACAACAAGAGCATGAGCTCCATCACAGTCTAGCTCAATTATCTTATCAAGGGGCGGGGCATTACGTCCGCATCCCATGGGAAAGTCCGTTACAGCTGAAGGTTTAACTCTAGGTGGTTCGATGGGATTTTTTACTACAGGTTTCTTTGTATCCTTTGCCTTTGGAAGTTGGAGACTTCTTAGGGCTTCTCTCAACATTTCATTGTCCTCTATTAGGTCTTTTGTCTCATTGCTCACTCTAAATGCTTCTTGTGGAGTTTTAATGTTTCTTCGTTTGCCTTGCGTCAGGCTGCAAGACAACACAATCAGGTTGTAGCGAGCATCAAGGCCTAACCTTGGAACCTTTTCTTTGATACCAATGTAATAATGTCAGAAGAACATGCTAAAACTGAACCGGCATATTTTTTATAAATACTAATCTGTTCATTCATTCCATGAGGAGTATAATACAATATGAGTCTTATACATAATCATGACCGATATCCTTAATACAAGTTACACTGGTTACGTGGCTCTAGGTAAGTTAAAATATACATGGATCTACAAGTTTTCCATGTCTTCAATCCCACAAGCTGCTACTGCTAGGAGAGGGAAGGGGAAAATGAGCCCAACCATAGACGGATTCCCATCCATTAGTAGGGCTTTAATCGGTCAAGTAGATTGTCGATAGTCTAGGTAATACTAACTGCATACAATCGATCAAGTACATATACTCACTCAAAGATTTATTCCTCATATGAACATTTAAATCATCATACAACTCTCACAAGGTCAATCATCATACAATACTTGTGGATTTAGGTGAGAACATAATATCATTGGTTCTATCCTATGAATACACTTAGTGTTTCTAAGTTCAACTGGTTCATAGCTCTTCTCAAGGCTTAAACTGTTGGCTAACTGGCTTGAATGGTTGTTAGGAAATTACAATCTGTCTTAGTGGCAACTTGGTGATATCTGTGCCAATAGTTTGACATTGTAATGCTAGGCTTGGTACTATGAACGCACCTAATACAAGCCACTAAGCACTCATCAGACAGTTACTAATGCTTCTGGTAGATTCTAGATATGCAAATCTGTATCAGTGGGTTGTAGGACCTATTAATTGGTGTACACCTAGGATGAAGTAGATCAAAAGCCTTGTTTTTCAAAATTGCTTAGAAGAATGCATTCATATAAGTTTTGAAGAGTTACTTCTGACCAATAGCTAGAAAACTATTGACTGTAGTTTGAGTTCGTAAAGGATTTGTGAAAATTGCCCACATTATTGATTATACAATTGGATTTGGAAAGCGCAGATTATATTTCTTAGAAGGGTTTATCCTATAATATCTTGCAAAGTATAATGTTGTATCTAAGATTTTGGGATGTCTTAAGTGTTGCACTCATATGAAATTTTTTGTTTTGTGTCAAGTTTAAAGCCAAAATCTTGTCATTTCTCCAATTACGAGTCATACTTCAACCCTTATCGTGTTCATCCCTGTTTTTCTCGTATCGAGTCAGTGTTTTTGCATGGTCAGCGAAAGGAGCTTTCAAATGCATTTGAAAAAGCAAAGATTAGATTTCGAATGGCAGAGAAAGGGCAAAAATTTACTAAGACATGAAACTTTGTTACCCAGTTAGAGAAAGCACACTTGAATGAAGAGCTAGATAGAATTTAAGTCAAAAATTGCATCTCAATAGAATGGAGTGCGCCTTTGTAAAGGAGAATGAGTTTTAATTTTGAAAAGTTGTAGTATATGGTGCGCGCCTTTGAGGAAAGACTTTGAGGTTCAAAAAGCTGTGAGGGTGTAGAAGAGCATGTGTCCCTTAAGGGTGAGAAAAAGTATCAAAAACCAAAAAATTGCTGCCGTATTGAGTGGCAATTGCAAGGTTGAGAGCATGTTTTCAGAGAGCACAAATAGACAAACATATACTCTAGTGCATGCCTCTGTATGGGTAAACTGTAAACATGTTTTTCAAAATGAAAGTCTGCAAGGGTAGTGTATAGGTATGTGCTGGTCTTAAGATAGACATGATTTTTCTTTAAAGTCAAATTTACTGTCCCAGTATACACTGGAGTGTGCCGCTCAAAGGAGAAAATAAGTTCTGAATTTTTGAGAAGTTTGCATGTCAGGTAGAAAGTGTGTCCTATAGAGAGGTAGCATGTTTTTGAAAAATCAAAATTGCTATCACATCCACATGTGCATGCCACATTAGGCTGATACAGATTTTGTTTCAAGTTAAAATTGCTTGAGTATTGATCAACGCAAGCCATAGGGAAGGGGATCACAAAGTTTTTGAAAACAAAGAATATGCAAGGTGATTGATTGGAGTGTGCCTCCCTAAATGTAAACATTGTATTCACAAGATGAAATTATGCTGATCAATGTAAAGGCTCACTCCATGTTAAGGGAATGACAAGTCTTCAAAAAGACAAAAAATTGCAGCTCCATTCAAAGGGGTGTGCCCTATAATGAGGGACACATTTTCACAAAGATAACATTGCAGGCCTTTATAGCAGAGAGCACCATATTGAGTGAAATCAAACTCTTCATTCCTTGAAATGTTTGTGTCCATCAATCTTCAACAATTTTCATCAGTTTTTCCAGCAGAAGCGTTTGTTTTGCCAGGGTTTTCTTATTGATTGTTAAGAGATTTACACCAAACACACAGCTGTTCCCTCTCTAAAAATTGCCTACAACTCAGTCATCATTTCAGCAAGTTTTTTAAGGAAAGATTTCAGCAATGATCACATTGGGATTTCAAGATGCTTTTATCACTCAAATAGTTGATAAACAACAAATTTTCAAGTGTATATGATGTGAATATTGAATGCCTTCCTGATGTCCCTGATTTCAATCATATATCAGCAAGGTTAAGACATTCACAGTGAGCAGATTTGCAGTGGCATTTTTCAGTCTTGAAGGGTGCCTAGGATTGGAGACCATCATCAAAGATACTGCTGTTGATATTCAGCTGCTAGGGTTTCAATTATGACAAGTCCATTATTTTGGTAATTGTTTTCAGACTGTGGTTAGAGTTTTGTCACTGTTTAAGCAGGTTATTGACTGGCTAAAAGCAAGAGATCAACATACATAACATCATCATATTGGTGTGTTTTGAGAGAAATCTTTTCATATGCTGAAGGGTTCCAAAGTATTTAAGGTTGCGGATTTTGATTAGGGTTTGGTGTAAAGATCAGCAAAAGGAAGAGTATTTCGGATTCAAAGGATTGGAATTTGTTTTCAAGGTTTTTAGGGCTTATTCAGAGGAATTGCCATGGTCATAGCAAAAAAGCCTCATCAAAATCATTGTCAAGCCAACTATCAGGATTCACTATTTTTATCCGTCACCATTTTTGAGGAGATAGTCATATTTTGAGAAGTCGATTTTTTTTTTTTTTAATGAGTAAACTGCAACCATGGGGGTTTCTCCCTTTTGTATAGATAACCAGAAAAGAATGAGTATAAAGTTTAGAGACAAAGCTCGTCCAAACTGACAGAGCCACAAAAACTAGGTTATAAACAAACCCTAGATCATATCTACAAAAAACCAACCTATACATTTTTATATTAACCAACTACACTACTGTGAATACCTAACAACATAAAAAGACTACATACTCGAGCAATCATTCCCCTAAAGCATCCTCTGAACTGTCTGAGATGAAGTTCTTCAACCAATCCACACCATTTGATTCCACAATCCCTTTGCTTGATAAAATCAACCCCTTTTGCCGCCTTCCGACGCCGCTGCCCCTCCATCTTGGTTCAATTGGTAGATATGAACGGATACAATGCCACAATGTCTCCCCCATTTCGGTGCCTGAAGAAATCCCTCGGGTTGGGAATGCCTGTTCTATATCGAGCAATATTCAGGACATCATTTAAGCCGCCCAAAAATTGTTTTTTGATCAAGGCAGAAACCATTGTCTTCACCATATCCTTTAGTTCCCCCAAGTCTAAAAGAATCACCTCAAACATTGATGAGATACCCGAGTTAACTCTGTACCTATGCTCAGACACCATGAATTCATAGCCAAGAATCCATTGAATCACAAACAAAATCAACCCACTTTGAGTCTTGAAGATGCACTGTTGCCGCTTCTCCATCACCTTTCCTATAAAAGCCATTTGCCTTTGTCTGCATAATAGATGAATAGGAGTATCCATAATGTAGACAAAAGCCAGGCAAGATGAGAGAACTTCGTATAACCAGAAGTATGCTTTGGTGCCCAAGATATATAAGAGACATGATGTAATCATCACACGAACAACAGAAGCAGAATGTATGTGAAATAAATGCTCCTTACTTCGTCAGCACATGAACTATCAACTTCTTTAGAACAAATAACTTAAACTACACATATTAATCATTACCCATAGCTGCCAAGATGCTAAGGAGACGTTTTATTGTAGGCCACGAATCAACTGACGTGTCCACAATGAGTTCTTCTACCCGATCAACTGCAAAGTTGGCAAGTGAATCCACCTCCGTGTTTATTTCTCTATACACATGGTTTGTTGTGTAATCTTCCAACTCCTCAAGCAAGGCTAGCGTAGAAGATAGGAGGGAATTAAACTTCCAACATTGGATATTTTTAGTTTTTATGGCATTGATGATGATAGACGAGTCACCCTCAATAGCAATCCTTCTTAAGTTGTGTTTTATGCAAAGATGTAGACCCAAGATGAGTGCCTGGAACTCTGCCTCAATGTTTGTCCCGACTTTGAGTCTTTTGGATGCCATGCAAACCACCTCCCCTTTCCAATCTCTGACAATGCACCCAACCACATATCTGTCTAGGTTGCCTTTCGAAGCCCTGTCAAAATTAAGTTTATACCACCCTTCAGAAGGAGGGACCCATTTGGCATCCTTACGCTTTTTCTAGGAATCCTCTCCCATAGCCCCATTAATGGGGGAAAAATTTAAACTAGGGATGTACCCCCTAGACGACATGCAAATGCTTCACTCCACATGCCACGGGTAAAGTAGGATGCAAGATCTTGGGGGGCCCTCAATTGTTGATGTGGTAGAGGGCAATCCTGCGAGGTTTGAACCTTGGTTTATAGCAGTAGCACTATAGGCAAGAAGCCCCACCATCACAACAGAGGGTCTCCCTTGAGAAGTCTATTTTTAATAGCTACTTATAGACTGGTTATTTTTAGATGATCTTATAGAAGATCTATTCTTAGTTGATAGTTATCCTTATCATAAATCTATTTGAAGATTTCTTGATTTAGGGTTTAGTAGATGTCAATAGAATTGAATATTTGGCTTATCTTGTGTGCAAGCAAACTATTCATAGCGTAGAAGTGTTTGTTAGCTTTTTCTTTATTTTTCATGCAAAGTTTTTAAACTTATAAATAAGTGCTATTTGCACTTAGATTTTTAATAGAATTTGGTAGGCCTATTTTGTTGTTCAAATTGCTTTTCAAAAGTCTTATGAGAGATCGTGTATGTGTGTTTAAGTAAAGTATATTACTTTGTTGAATTTGCGATTGCAGGTCTCACTAAAGTTGGTGATTGTGGCTTTGTACACACTCCCTTAGATGCAATTTACCTAATTGCATCTCTTTCCAATTCAATCTTAATGTTGAGCTCACATATTTTAGTCTCTGAGAAAGAGTGAGCATCTGATAGCTATATGGGTTGTTGCTTTCAAGAAAAGACATAAAAATCTCTTGTTTTGAATAGAAGTGCTGAATCACCTTGTGCCCTTGCCCAAGAACGGAGAGACAATAATTTCTTTAATTTGTTTGCAATGTATAGTCAAAACCCCAAGAGTTAAATTGAATATATTGTAAAAAGCTAGACGTTGTGTCCTTAGGTTCGAAGGTATTTGTTTTATTTTGGTTATAGGGAACTTCCCCTTCTAATTTGAAGAAAGGTTTTACCTTGCACACTATTCCATTTTGTGTCACACTGAAAGGTGCGGATTAAAACACTAACAATAAGCAAGAAAAGAATGATACAAATAAAATGAGGTATTCATGCAAAATGCCTAGGTGACTATCTGCAATGAATTGTCTATAATTGGCATAATGTCTAGTGACCTATAAATATGTGGTCCATATGGGTTTCTATTAATTTCGTTGCAAATTTCCTTTACTGTATGGGTCATAAATGATGTTGATGTATTAATGTATATATGTTTTTTGAGCTCTTACTAACTATCAAATTACTTATTTCCACTGTCCAGTACATTGCAGCAATTGGAAATGGAATTTACAAATCTGACGCTAGAGAAAGAAAGATGTGTAAGTTGACTATTTTGTTTCTTCAGTGAACCTAGTTGTTTAATTAAATATTTTCACCTATTGAATCATTTATGCAGGTGTGTGAATCAACTGAAACAGAGACGCAATTTAAAACGGCTTCTCAAATGAAATTGATAGGAAAGTTAAGGGAGACAAATAGGGGAATCAAAAAGCTTGAAAAGCTGATTACCACCATCTCTAATCTACTTATGGCAGTGCAAACCATGGTTTATGAAGTTCCAGAAATTCAGGTTGTGCTTTTGGCTCTTGGAGCAAGCCCAACACACCCTCGGCATGTGTATGAAATACATTTTACTAATAAGGAATCAGTTCCAATGGGAGTGCAAAATCCTTCAGGAGGAAAGAAAGCTAAAGCAGATATCCTGTCCAAAAAGGTGTACATTTTGTGGGTTTCTGTGCACTAGCTAATAGAGAAATTTAAAAATTAAAATTGTACTTCAATGGGAAGGATGTCTCAGAACAGCTGCTTGCAGGTCTTGCTATCACATATTGAGCCTAAGTTCTCTGGTTCAATGTAAACAGTCAGCTTTGTTTTGTTTCAGGAAGTTTTATGTAATAATGAAATTGGGTTTGGAGATGCTAATAATAGCATTTGTTACTCTGTAGATAATCCGTGAGTTGATATCAAATGGTGCAGGGTGTGCAGGCGGATATTCAGGTGAATTCAGAAAAATCAGATACTTTGAATTCTTATTCTACATTTTCTTTTGTAGGTAAATACAATTCACGTCATCAGTTACCTGTGTTAATATTTTTTAACTGAACCTGTAACTGGCATGCAGGACCTGCAAAGTTGTTTCTGCTAATTAAGGCTCCAGCAAGCATCAATCTACCAGAAGCTTTCCTCCCAAAGCGTGATTATACTTACAGTAAAAAGGTGCATGGATGTGTTGCAAGTTTATTTGAAGGATATGTTTTTCTGTATCTCTTCTTTCGTCCAGGAAAATTTTCAAAGCCTTTGAATCTTCATATTTACAGAGTTTACTCTCTATTTGCTTGCTTTTAAAATGGTTTATTGCAAATGACATGCTGTTTGAATAGGTGAAGCCTTTCATAGTACATATCACATCTTGCAATGGAAATGAAGAGTATGAGGGATCAAATCAGTTTTATCAGGTTGACACGACTATCAACATGGATCCTCAAAATGTTAATCCTCATTCAAATGATTTTATTTGGTAGGGTTTCCTGAGATACCTTTGCTCCATTCTCAAGCTTTGAACATAAGGTTAACTTATTCTAGTTGCCTGTGTTCCTTTCCATTATTACAATAAAAAGTGAAAACACACAGAAGAAACATATGTATGTGGAACTGAAAACTTTGTTAGGCAGATGTACGGTTCTATGTTTCAGAGCTAGAGTTTTCACTATGTGGCGTATTTTACAAGGTTCCGCTCATACCAAAAAAGATTGTATTTGTTTTATTTTGGCAGGTTCCATTGCAGACACACTGTCCAGGGGATTGCATGCCAAGTCGAGCATTGTTAATCATGTTATAATTAAAGGTCTCAACAATTGAAAATTTCATTGTCAAATGCTGTTAACTAAGCACTATTTCATCTATATAAATGATAATCCTCTAGCTTTCAGTCTTTTCAACTTAGCTGTAATGTATATTAGATAAACGTATTAAAATTTGTCTGTAACGTCTACTTCCTTTGTTAAAATGTTGGTACAATTACTTGATAGGACTGAAGTTGCACATGTTAGAGTACCATACATAGGTTACAGTCTGCAGATACGGTAACAAAAACCAAAATTGAGGTATGGAAGTGCAGTCCTGTAAATTCTTCTTAAACTTGCATACTCATAGCCCTGCTGAACTAAACATCATAGCAATAGACAAGTAGATGATATCTTCAGTGTGTCAAATTATGATGTTTTATCAGGATTCAACTGTGTAGTTTTTGGGTCAAACTCATTAGCCCCTATTTTACGAGTACTGGTTCACACAAACCCATCTTTCATGAGCATGAATGGTCCACTTAGCACATGAGATCAAGAAGCTTCTGCATTCTTCATTCATATATTTCATGGCTGAAGTGCAGAAAATTCTCCACAAGAGTAATGTTTTTCATTAGTTCCAGTCACTTCCACATGCTTGATGTGCTTCCTTGATTTGGCTTTCCTTCTAATATAACATCACTGACAAGGAAATATCGGTTTGTCATATTCTGAGTTGTGCTAGGATATCCCTTAAAACCTGTCTATCTGTTCTGGGCCGTAACCCCTTCTAGTATCCACAGTCGGAAGATCTACCCTCTGAAGTTCTGCTATTTTCTAGCATCTTTAGTTTCAATTTTAACCATCCACAAAGAAGATATATTGGGAGTACATCCAGTATCTTGGAAAACGAACTCTCTCAATAAAGCTTCTTCTGAATTCTTTTTTCCTCCCTCCAGTATTGCAGGTAAAACCTCGGCCAGACACTTATCATTCTTTAAAAAGGAGACTTTGTAAATCAACTTTCCAAATACAGAAGTTCTGGAGCCATCTTGGTCCACACAAACTCATATACATGGATGCAGGCAAGCGATCACAGACACATAAACACACAATTACAAACTCACGAGTACACAATCTTGTCCACAGTGTTTAATAACTCTGACTTTGTAGACCATTTATTTGATTAATCTTCTTTTAGGAAAGAATTCAAGAAAATAGTTTATATATATATATATATATATATAAACTATTCCATCTGGGAAGTCTCCTGCTTGCAAAAGAAAACTGTATCTCCTTGCAAGGTATTCTCAACAACCATCTCCACATTGGTGAAGCTTCATAGCAAACATCTAAGACATATTCTTCAAATTGATGCCTTCGCCACTTATATACTAAACTGAAATTTCTCATAGATTTGACTTTCTTGATCTTAAATATATATCTTGCAAACCCAATTTTTACTTAGGATTGTTTGTCCAGAATACTAAATGTTTCGCTTCATTTCCTTTTATGAAACTCTTGCAAAGGAATCTTGGTACGCATCTCTTAACTTTTGCAAAGACCTAAAGCAACATGACAATATTTGGATAGAACTCTAAAATAGCATAGTTTGTTGCAAGGATATATGACTTCATAAACATCAGATACATAGTTGAAACATGAAGCATTGATACATATACATAGTTTTTGTTAATAACTTAATTACTGTTCTATTTTGTGTATATTTTTTGTCTTTGGATGTTTGGTGCAGTGGCAAATAGCTGTGAGTTATAATCTGCAAGTTGGCAGTTCAAGTCTTAGTCCCACCCAACATAATACAATACCCAAAAAATTGCTCTATTTCTTGTACATTCCAAGAACAAGCATAGTTGTAAAACCACGGGATTGGGGAAAAGGAATGAGTTGTCGTTAGGAACCGAAGCCGGAGAATTCTGTAATAGCAAAGGAACCTTAAAAACATGTGGCCAACAAAAAATTGAAGGGCACATTATCGATGAAATCAATGCTTGCGCTAAATGCGTGCAGAATGGCCTTTCCACAATCCTTGAGGGCTTTGCATCTCAACCTTATGATAAACCAAAGATTATCATCGCATATTTTGATGAAACTATATAAAATATGTGTATATGGGCTGAATCAAAAGTTCTTATTTTAAGTAGTGTTTAGTTGCTTCAAAATCTGGATATACCAGCGGATGAGGTATACTCATTTCAACATTGCATCAATAATTTTCAACGATGTTTGCACCATCTTCTGAATAACCAGTGCAAAATTGCAACTGTACCTGCTTATGATTCATTTGATTTCTAAATATATTTGCAAAACTTTTAAAGCCAATTTCAATAGTAATTTTTATATATTCTTGAGAATTTTGAAAACATTACAATTATTTGAAAATTCATGTTTCTGCGATCTATAATGTTATTTTGGGACAAATTCCATAAGCAATAGTTTAAGGAATTGATGTTCAAGTCACATTTCATGGCTTATCATCGGCATGAATGGTAAGATTGCAATTGGGAGATCCTTGTATAGATAATTCCAAAGTATATTTTATGCGGTTAAAGAAACCTTATAGAAGTATAAAATTATTCAATATTATATAATTTTTGTATCCATGCATATATCATGTGAAGAAGATTGCGAGTGACCAACTAAAGTTGAGCTTTTAATGTGGCTTCGTTGGATGTTAGAACAATGCACCTTGATTCATATTGAAATATCCCCCTTTTAGCAATGTAAGGTCGTACACATGAACAATTGATTTGATACGCACTACTGCATAACCTTGAGTTAAGAGGATCCTTTGTAGATATATCATGCATCTAATTTTGTTGGGAGGCAAGAATAATTTACTAATGTTACTCAGCTATTAGATGTCCTTGCCTTTGAATTTATTTCTTATTACAATTTTTTTTTTATGAAAATTTTGACGAATTGTTGTTTCTTTTCTATTTGGTTGACATCTATAATTTGTTAGTGTTTTAATTGGTACTTTTTAGTGTGACACAAAATAGAACAAATGTAGGGTAAAATCGCTCTTTGAATTAGAAGGGTAAACTCTATAAAATAAAACTAACTTGAAACTAGATAATATATACTTGCTATTATAAAATTTATAGTATTTTTAGGGTGATTTCACATTCATGTTGAATAAAACATAAATATGTAATTATTTTGGGTTTTCAATAGGCAAAAAGTTGAAATGCGCTTTTAACACGAGGTAAGTTTTTTGTGTTTTTTGACTAGAACCAAAACCTACAATTACATGCTTGTTCTATTGAGTTAAAAACAAAGACTAAGCAAAGAAAGTATACATAGATTGGATTGATTAACTCACAAACATAAATATTATGATTAAATTGAATGTAAGAGTTGGTACAATGCCACGAGCTACATTTTCAAGCTCACCTGCAATACAAAGCTTGCAAATTCATTGAAGTAACTTAACTTTTAGCACACACAACGAAACATCTCAATAGATCCTTAAAAACAGGATAGGCATAATAATTTCTATTGAACGAATAACAAAATCACAATAACATTGAATACTTGAATAGAAATTTCGGCATAATATAGGTATGAAAATTGTTATTCATCTTTTTTCCTTCTTGTGATCGATACAATTGATACCATTCATTCCATACAACTAACTCCTAAGTACAAAAAAACACTTATTTATATTGTTTACAAAGCGATGCATGAAAATAAATAAAATTAATTAATTGAACCTCCTATCCTAATTAGATTGCTTGCATGACGTGCATGATATATTACAAATTTATCTGGTCCACTAATTCTAAACTACAAATATGTAACTGTTAGCTTAATTGATGATTAAAATATTACAATTATCTATTAAAACATTGATGATTGAACAAAAGTCAACTCTATGTTAAAATAAACACTAAAAATAGTAGAAAGCTAAAAGTAATGCAAGCTTTAATAAAAAAATTGCAAACTTTAAATTTGCTCTCCTTTTTGAAATCTGATGGCAAATTATTTTTAGCGCGGGCTAACACTAGACTTTCTTAGAAAGCGGCTCTAGACGATTCCGACTTGATGTTTTTTTTTTTTAAAGTTGTTTTTGATGGAGTCTAGTAACCTTTTGAAAGTCTGATTATTTGACGAAGACTTTGTTTGAATCCAAACAATTTTTTTCTCTCTTTGTTAAAATTCATGACTCTAGACACTCTAATAATCACTCTATCTCGATCTTCGAATCCCATCGATCAAAAAGTGTAGTCTTGTTTCACTAACTTGCTCTATGAATCTTTTATTAATAATGACTTATTTGATCATTTTAGTCAATCTTCCTCTTTTAACTTGATCAACCTATACCATCATGTTGGATTTTTCAAATGGGTGGAAAGGAAGCTTTTTCTTGCAGACATCATCATTCTACCTATTGTCGAATCAAGTTTCAATTCATGTAATCAAATGAATTGTGTAATCCCATCCACAAAAAGCTTGTCAAACACAAAGGTTTTTGAACCATTGATTCTGATGATATAGCATTCGATCATATAACCCATCAAGTCATTATTAATAAAAGATTCATAGAGCAAGTTAGTGAAACAAGACTACACTTTAGTCAATCTTCCTCTTTTAACTTGATCAACCTATACCATCATGTTGGATTTTTCAAATGGGTGGAAAGGAAGCTTTTTCTTGCAGACATCATCATTCTACCTATTGTCGAATCAAGTTTCAATTCATGCAATCAAATGAATTGTGTAATCCCATCCACAAAAAGCTTGTCAAACACAAAGGTTTTCGAACCATTGATTCTGATGATATATGCATTCGATCATATAACCCATATAACCATTTTCACCCTTTTGTTTTTGCATTTGATAGCCTTTTTCCTTCTCCCTATTGTCCTCTTGTCGTACTAGTTTCCATTTTCCATTTGGTATCCTATTAGGGTTTTGATTATATGCTTTTCAATTATATGTTTTCATGATTTCCATAGTTTAGATTTGAATATTATTGTTGCCATAATCATGTTCTATGTGAATCCATGTTTGAACACCCATTAGGGGGTTGACTGAGGCAACTTCCCCTTTAACCTCTCCATTTTGTAGGGATTCTACATAAAAATTTGTCTTGTAGGTCAAATATGGAGAAATCCATGCATTTCTGGCAAATGTGATAGTTGAAGAAAGTGATTAGCAGATTGAGATGAAGGTTTCCTTAATTTTTTGTTAGTTTGGGGTACTAGACATTTATGCCCCACACAAGTGCCTAGCTCCAAATTATCTCCTAGGACCACCAAAACATTTAAAAAATCCCTCTTCTAATTCTAAGAATTTTAGTCTTTTAAAATTTCTAATTTTATTGAACATAGCTAGGCTAAATTTATTGATTAGGGTTTCTAATTTCATTGTATTTTGTTTGAGTTTACTATCTTGTTTCTGTCATAACTTTCTTTTTGTTTGGTTTTAGGACAAACCATTGGCATTTCCAAAATCAAGGGAACATGAAGAATCTTTAGTTCTAATTTGGAAGAATATTAAGGTAGGGGAATTTGTGCCCCTTGGACTTTTGCACCTGGCATAGGTGTCTAGACTAAATTCTAGCTCTCAACAATTCTATCTAGCCCATAAATTACTCTTGCAACACCCATATTTCATAGGGTGCTTCTAATAGTCATTTATAGTTGTCTTAGTCATTTTCATTAGTCCATATCAAGTGCAAGAGTTTCAATTTATTTGATTTGCTCTTCTCATGCTAGTATTGGACAATAAGTTTTCTTTGATTTTCTCTTTCTCTGTTCATCACAAGAAGTTGACTTCACCTACAACATACTATAAATCCATGGAGCTACCTATCTTGTAACTTCCATAAATTTTCAAACAAAAAACTAAATTCTAGTGCTATGGACAAGTGTCTAGACTAAAATCTAATTCCTAACACAAGTGTCCTAACCCTTGTTTGCCTTGAATTTGGTTTGCAACCTCCTAATATCATCTACAACCCATTTCCAATGTTTTCATAGTCATATTCTAGGTGAATCATTCTCCTAATTTATCATCTCTCTCTCTCACACACACACACACAGAGGTTTATAATAGAGGTTTCTCCTTCATATCTCTCTCTTTGTTGTGATTCTTAATCAGTGACAGAAGGAAGAATTGCTCAGAATATCATTATAGACTTACCTAGAAATTTTCATCAAATTTTGAGCATAGGACTAAATTCTAGCATGTGGTGCTAGTGTCTAAACTAAATTATAGCACACAACACTAATGTCTTGACCTCTATTTGCTTGAAATTGGGTTTGGGTTATCTTGATAGCATCGACATTCCTTTTCCAATAGTTTCATAGTCAAATTCTAGGTGCAAAATTTCCACTCCTTGTTCCCTTTCCTTCCCACATATTGTCTTTCTATTTTCACTTTCTTATTTATATGTCTTTCCTCTTATATTTTGTCAATCCCAACACACATGTAATATGATTTATGTCATATTCTGGATCTTCAATTCACTTACTAATTTCCCTTGTTTGACCTAATTCAATATCACAATTTAAGAAAGAAAACTTAATTTTCTTTTCTTTCATTTGGCAAACCTGTAACTTGCATGCTTGTATTCTTTTGATTTTCTCTATGCCTCCTCATATTTATCTCCTTCTTTGTCCTTTCCCTAGATCTTCATGTTTTCCATACATTTCTTCCTAATCACTTCTTTATGCTTACTTCTCTCCTTAATCATGTTTTGACTACTAGTTATTATCATATGCCTAGTTATTTACCTATATTCTTTTCTTCCCAGTCATTCTCCTATATCAACAATTCCTCATTATTTCCATTGGTCTAGACCTACCCCTTATAATAATCCCACACCTAAGGATTCCTCTCTTGATGTTGCTAGTAGGTTCTCCAAAGATGATACTTTGGACCTTCCTTCATGTTCTCCTTCATTCAACACCACGAACTTTTCAAATATTTCATGGGACACATTACATTATGATATAGATACCTACCCTTATAGTTCTCTTCCCACTATTTCTTCACCATCTCAATTTTTTCTCTCAGAGATAAATCCATCCCCTCCTAAGTGTTCTCACCCTCTTGATCTACCCTTACTTTCTATACCTACCACTATTGAAATTCCTACGCTACTTGATACATCAAGATGAATTTCCATCTTCTTATGATGTCTAGGCTTTTACTCTTTGCCCAACCACCTCTACTTCACCCATTGATTTTTCACTTCCTCCTTATGATTGGTCACCTCTTCCTTCCCCTTGTAGCTATAATCCCACATCATTTTCACTTGAACATGAGGATGCCTATTTTAATACATGTGATGGAAATAAAATTATTGATGTTTTCATAAATAGCACATTGGATTCATGTTGTGACAAAGATTTGAATATTTCTCTTCCTTCTAGTGATTATTGTTTTATGCCTAACATGTCTTCTACTTCTTTCTCTAAAGCTATGATATTGTTCAATGAAGGATATTCTAAATTAAATGTACAAAATTCCATGGCTTTTATGAATTAATTGTGTGGTGATGAACTTATTTTGACATCTTTTCTTTTTCATCTTTTCCATGATAACATGATTAGTCATTTGCACCCACTTGCATTGCTTTCTCCTTTTTAAAAGTTCTCAAGTATGATTTTCACCCATTCTTCACCTCTAGCCCACTTATGTGTTACTCCACCTAGTTACTCGCCTCTTGTTTCTTCTTGTAAGCATGCTATCACACATATTCTTAAAGAATTTGTTAGAAAACTTAGAGACCTCTCTAAGCCAATGCATATCTCTCATAATTGTACCACACCATCCTTCCCCTTGTAATATTGTTGTACAAGTTTCTCATACCCCAAAAATGGTTGTAATAGGTTATTCTTCTTCCTCCCCCTCTTCTACCATATATAACAATGATATTACTCATACTTAACGGACTAAAAATACATTAACCATCTCACCAAAAACCTCTCCTACAATTCCTACTCCAGTGTGGTTCATGGGGCTCCTCTTGAAACACTAGAATATCATATAGTAGGGCATACACATACTTGTAATCACAAGAATGCTACTAATCCTACTTCCCTTCCCTCTACAACTGTCAATCTTCCCCCTCCACCTAGTTTGTTCACTAAGAACCCTAAAGACTATGATCTCATAGAATAAATACAAACCAATCAAGCCAATATATTTCTTTGGGACCTCCTTCAAAGTTCTCCTTCTCTTAGGGATATCCTTCAACAAGCCTTGCAGAATATTTAGGTTCAATCTTTGATTTGACCAGTTGAACTAGCCTCTTTGATATAGTCTATACATGACATCTCATTTTCTCCATTTGAACTTCTACCATTTCAATCCTTCAAGATGCTCTCCCATTAATTATTATTGTAGCATAAAAGGACACTAGTATTAAGAGGATACTTTTTGATAATGGCCCTAAGTTGAATATTTGTAGTACAAACTTTCTTAACCATGCTCATATGGAATTCCATCTTAGACAATTTTGATCATTCAATTCATAGTTTTGATAACATTAGTCAACAACCTTTAGGAACCATTACCTTACCTATCACAATAGGTCCAATCACTCTTGACCACTTTTTGTCATGCTTGATAAATTTGATTACAATCTTCTTTTTGGATAACCATGGATCCATACAATATGTGTTGTTCCCTCCACCCTTCACCAAAGTTTAAAATTCATATATAGTAGTAAAAATTATATCATTTATGCAGATGAAGCCCCCTTTCAATTCTATCAAACTACTAAATCTCAAGCTCTCTTTAACCTAGCTACACATATCACACCCCTTTCTCAAGTCTTTACCAAAGAGGGCTCATCTAAATCATCTCATGATACTTCTTCAAAGGCTTCTACTTGATTTAACCCTCCTCTAAATGACACTAAAACTCTTCCTTCTCTAAGACACCTTCTACATCTACTACATCTACAAATGATCCCTTTTCATCTTCTCAACATTTTGATCCCTTGCTTGGTAATGATTGGGGATCTTTGGACTTTATCCCTCAATATTTTGACAAAGGTAAATCTCCACTTTATACTTCAACTTTACACATGGAGCCCCATACTTATGGTTTACCTCCTCATTGTCACACCCCTTCATCCCCTCTCATTCAAAATACCATTACCCTTTCATCCCCTCTTATTCAAAGTATTACCACCTCTTCATCCCCCCTCATTCAAAATACCAAAGTCAACTCTGATACCTTGATTCTCTTTGTATTCCTTGCTCCACCCATTCACACTAAACCCTCTTTTTCCAAAGATGTTATTTCCAATCTTTCTTTTGGCACCCTACCCCCTTCATCTTCTCCTTTTTATGATTTCTCCTCCTTATGTGGGGGCATGACCTTAGTTTCCCCCTCTTTGCAAACTCCTCTCGATCACTCTCATCATGTGATTTTCTTCCTTGTACGAGGGTATTACCTTGATGTTGTTGCCCCTGTTTCCTCATCACCCTTTCTTGTTCTCTCTTGAGGGCATGACCTCACTTGTTCCACTTGTAACATTTTATCCTATCATCATTTAGGGCCATGATCTTAGTGTCATGTACTCTCTTCTTTTTCTTTCCTCTTATCTTCTCTCATCAAAATTCTTCGAAAATTTTCCTTTCTCCCCTTATTTTTTTCCTTAAATTGATTTGCTCTCACTCTTTCACCAATCAATTTAAGAGGTAATATATTCTATATAGCCCACTCACACTCTTGTTGATTTGATCCTGACCTTGACCATGATGATTTGCCTATCCTATCAGCTTTAGCCTAGTCTGGCCACATATTAGGGTGGTGGCTGCATATAGCCAATACTTTGGGGTGGCAACCACATAGCCAAACATTTTTACTATTTTACATTTTTCTTTTTGTTGATCATCTTCATCAACATTGTTTACCATTGTCTTAGTCTGGCCTTATCGTAGGTGGCTACCTTACAACCCTTATCATCATTACCATTGAGTAGTATTTAGTATCTAGTTTCCAGTATTTAGAATCCTTGTATCTATTTATAGTTTATGATTCACCTTTTCCAAGGTACCTTCTTCAAAAGTCCCAACCATTATATTCTCTCTCCTCGATTATTTTATGGAGCAAATTTCATAAATCTCTCCCCCAAAATGGAAAGGTTAAACTTTTTCAACAATTCACATATATTCATGATATGGCAACATGTTTTCTAATCTATGCTTAGGAAGTATGTTTTCCTTGTGTTTGAGTTGCATTCCATGATTAGCCCTAGTTGTGTTTCTATTTCCCATGTGTTAGTTAGATTTATTTTGTTAGCATACAATGACTACTTTCTATGGAT
Organism: Cunninghamia lanceolata; assembly: GCA_027924645.1. Lineage (NCBI taxonomy): Eukaryota > Viridiplantae > Streptophyta > Pinopsida > Cupressales > Cupressaceae > Cunninghamia > Cunninghamia lanceolata. The sequence continues at coordinate 11,120,889 of BSBN01000635.1, read as the reverse complement.
ACTTTGCAAGACTAGGTACATGTACGTGAATGAAGATGAAGATAGATATCTCTCCTTTGATATTGTATCCTTGATATTTACATGATTATATATATTTATTATACATTACTTTAGCGAGTTTCTCCCTTAGTGTGTCATAAGCTTACTAAAGTGGGGGCAGAATGTAATAACGAAAATTGCACACCCTGCAATTCCTTTTACTATGTTTTGCACCTATTTAGTGTCCTCTTTTCCCCCTTTTAGCCTTTATTTTATTTATTTTCCCCTATTTTCCCCTTTATTGATCCTCACCCTTTTGTTTTCCTAAATTCCAATGTGTTTTACCCCTTTGTGAGCCTTATTTCCTATCTCTATGCCATTCCTTATCCCTTTCCTACATGTTTTTTGCTCTCCCATGTGTTCCTTCACACTTAAGCTATTCTTATCCCCATTTCCTAGGTGATAAATATCCCTTGCCACAAGTAGTTATTTCTATCATGAACCCTTCCATGTGTACCCTACCCTTCTCACTATTTCTTTGATATCTTACAAACTATAAATTTAAATCACTTGAAACAACCACCAATAATCTTCTTTTCACCTCCTCTTCCTTCCCCCTTGGGATATGGGTCAAACACATACCACTATTTTTACCTACCCTTTTTTGGTACCAAAGTTTAATGCAAGGCTCTTTAATGCATCCTTATCCCATATCTGGTCATCCATTTCTCACAAACTTAGTAGAACCCTTCCAAAATCTATAAATAAGAGCATCTTCTTCTTATTTTGACAACACACAAGCATTCATTCTCTTCTATTGATTGCATTATCTTGTTATTTTGAAATTTTGGAGATTTGGAGCATTGTCATATTGTTAGAGCATTACATTGGAGCCTTGGAGTTTATTTTTGTCATAATTCAAAGCTATGGCATAGCATTTTGTGTGGTCCCATCATTTTATTCCTTCTTTCCATTACCCTAGCCCTTCCATCTTCCCAATTTCATTTCAATTTCACCCTTCTGCATATTCCTTATCATTCTCCCTTTCCACTCATCCCTCTTCATTCCCATACCATTTTCACCCTTTTCGTTTCCATTTGATAACCTTTTTCCTTCTCCCATTGTCCTTTTTTCCTCCTAGTTTCCATTTTCTATTTCGTATCCTATTAGGGTTTTTATTATATGTTTTCATTCTTTCTATAGTTTAGATCTAAATATTATTGTTTCCATAATCACGTTCTATGCGGGACTATGTTTGAACACTCACTAGGGAGCTGACCGAGGCAACTTCCCATTTAACCTTTTCCATTTTGCAGGGTTTTTATGCAAAAAGTTGTCTTGTAGGTAAATACAAAGAAATCTAGATATTCTTGGTAAAGATGAAAATTGAAGAAAGTGGTCAATAGATTGAGATGAAGGTTCCCTAAAAATTTTAGTCAATTTGGGGCATTGTACATTTGCACCACACACAAGTGTTAAGCTCACAAATTAGCTCCTAGAATCACCAAAACTTCTAAAAACCTTCCTTTTCTAATTTTAAGCATTTCAGTATTTTACAAATTTTTATTTTACTAAGCATAGCTAGGATAAATTATAGATTATAATTTCTAATTTCAATGTATTTTGTCTGATTTTGTCTTGTTTTTGGCATGATATTCTTTCTATTTGGTTTCAAAACAAATGGCTGGCATTTTAACATTAGGGGAGCATGAAGAATCTTTAGTTTTGATTTGGTAGAGATAGGGGTTCAATGGCATGTAAGAGAGAAGAGATTTTCAACACAACCACTCCCTCAACCCACTAGATTGACTCCCCATCAAATTGAAGAAAAAAGGGGAAAAGGGGTTATGTTTTAATTCTGATAGCAAATACAATAGAGGGCATAAATGTGTAGAAAAGGAATTGTTCTACATTGAAGGGCTGAGTGAGGAAGAAGATGATGAAGAAGAGTTTGGAAATGAGCCAAATGAGGAATTAGGAGATACCCAGCCAACCATTTTTTATCATGCACTTTCTGGCATTAGCACCCTAGAAACTATTGAGGTAGTGGGTTTCTTGAAAAAAAGAGAGTAACAATATTGATAGACTTGGGAAGCACTGATAACTTCATCAACAAGAAGTTAGCTACTCATTTGAATTGTTATATATATCTAGCTCCAAAATTTTAGGTCCAAATTACAAATGGGGGTGATGTCAATTGTTCGAGGAAATGCCATAGCATTAAATTGACCATGGGAGAATATCAACTGCATTTTCCAATATATGTATGTTATTCCCATGGGTGTAGCAGATATCATGTTGGGAGTACAACGACTTACTACATTGGGGAAAATTGAGATGAACTTCCAGTATCTATTCATGATATTTCACTCAGAAGGTAGGATACTCAAACTAAGAGGGGTGTGTGGAAAGTCCCCATATATGGTAAGCTCTCATCAAATGAAAAAGATGCTTGACAAAGGGGCTAACGAATTTGTGACCCAATTATTTTCATTATCAACCTATTAGTCAAATGTTCCTACTGAGCCATATCTTCAAACAATTATAGATAGTCACTCAATAGTTTTGGAGATATGCCTAAAGGATTTCCTTGTAAAAGGGATCATGATCATGCCATTCAAATAGTACCATGGATTAAACTCGCCAATATTAGGCCCTATAGGTATCCCTATGTACAAAAAAGTGAGATCAAGAAGATGATTTAGGAGATGCTAGAGGTAGGTATTATCAAACATAGCTAGAGTGCTTACTTCTCTCTAGTGGTGATGGTATGTAAGAAGGATGACACTTGGCGCAGGTGTCTAGACTATAGAGAACTCAACAAGTACACCATCAAAGATGGATTTCATATTCCAGTCATTGATGATTTACTAGATGAACTGAATGGAGCTATGTTTTTTACAAAATTTGATCTTAGATTAGGTTATCACCAAATTAGAATTAAGGAAGATTATATTCCCAAGACAACATTTAGGACTCATGAGGGTCATTATGAGTTTCTAGTTATATTATTTGGTCTTACTAATGCTCCTACAAATTTTAGTGTTTGATGAATTCCATCTTTGAGCCATTTTTAGGAAGTTTGTATTAGTGTTCTTTGATGATATATTGATTTATAGCAAGACATGGGAAGACCATTTGCACCATGTAGATCAAGCATTACAAATTCTCCAACAACATCAACTCTATGCTAAACCTTCCAAGTTTGCTTTGGTCTCAAATAGGTGGAGTACTTGGGTCACATTGTGTCTCACGAAGGAGTAAAAGTTGATCCAAACAAAATCAAGGCTATGATGGAGTGGCCTATTGCTAAAACCTTTAATAACTTGAGGGGTTTCCTAGGACTCATTGGATACTATAGAAGATTTGTGAAGAACTATGGCCACATAGTAGCACCCCTCATAACTATGTTGAAAAAGGATGCTTTTTAGTGGAATGAGTTAGCTAATACAACATTTGAGAGACTAAAGGAGGATATGTGTACCAATCCAATTCTAGATACTCCAAACTTCACCAATGATTTTATTATGGAGTGTGATGCTTTAGGAAATGGTATAGGAGTAGTTCTTGTGCAAGAAGGTAGGCCCGTGTTTCTTTTGAACGTCATCAAATGAAGGGTAAGAATCAACTCAAACTCGTTTAAGAGAAGGAAATGTTATCTATTCTTCATGCAGTGAAATAGTGGAGGCCATATCTAATAGGTAGACACTTAAAAGTTAAGACAAATCATGATAGCCTAAAATATTTTCTAGAGCAACAGTTATCCTTTGAAGAACAACAAAAATGGGTCACTAAGATGTTGGGTTTTGACTTTGAGATCGTCTATAAGAAAGGGTTGGAGAATGTAGTGGTTGGTACACTATCTAGGAAGGATGATAAGGATGAGGCATTATTGTGTACCATTTCAATATTAAAAGCAAGTTGGGTTGAAGAAGCCAAATTAGAGTGGAAAAATGATGTTGCTACAAAGAATCTCATTCAATAGTTGCAAAATGATCCAAGTCAAATAAGTTTTGTTGGTAGGGAGACTCTTTGTGGTATAAATAGAGATTGTGCCTATGCAAGAATTCCACTCTCAAACATAGGATTCTCCAGGAGCTCCACAATCCTCTAGTTATGAGTGACTTTGCAAGTGACTTAAGATTTTTGAAGACGTATCATTGAATCAAGTAGATTTTATTTTGGGAAGGGATTAAAGGTTGTTAAGTGGAGAAAATGAGAGAGAATGATAGCATGTATAAACCAAATCAAGCCTCTCTTTTCACATTCACTCAACATTAGGAGATAGGAACTGAGATTGTTCACTATGAAGGATTAAGCTACTGATTTCTATTCCCTTTGATGCTGTTGTAGATAAATGGATGCTCCAATTAGGTTTTCACTTGCTTTAGGCAACTTTATTACATGAAACCTTAATTGTAAAGTATGTGTGAACAGACTAATTTCTAGAATAAAAACTAACAGGGAAAGTATAGAAATGTAAATCAGAGGTGATAGTGACTATGTGCCCAAAAATTGGAGGCCTGTTAGACTAGGGTACCCGCCTCATAGTTTAGAAAGTTTTCTAACTATCAAAATTTCTGCACCAGGTATGAGAGTCTCTGAAAAGGGTTCTAGATCCCAGATTTGAAGCCCTGTTAGACTAAGGTGCCCGCTCCATAGTCTCAAGGATTCTCCGATGATGAAACTGAAAGTTCTGTGATGACTGTACCTACAATACATGTTCTTTCTTTGCTCCTTTCGGTCGGATCTTTTTGAATGTAACCTGCACATACAAAAGAAAGAGAAGGATCGTTGTGGCTATATAGGAGTTTGCCTCAGTCAAACACTGTCTTTGGTATTTCTACCTCAACAATAGCCAATGATAAAGTATGCAAATGTGTGTGCTCATAAATCAAGTGTGTAAGCATAAATGCAAGATCCTAAATGACTCAAGCATCAAGGATAGATCCACACCATTTTTCACTCAAGGAAACAATAGCAACTTCACCTTAAGGAGATGATAGTAATGAAGACTTGTAGAACAAGAAGGCGAGGTAGTCGTATCCGTGGAGGATTCCAAAAATCAAGTTGGAGGCTTCAACCCTTCTCCCAATCATACAAAGGGCTTGACAAAACCCTTGGAAGAGTAAGATAGACTCAAGATCTTGATTCCTAATCTCCACCAAATATCTCCATGATAGAAAATATCAATATCTTCAAAGAGCTTCAACAAAGTGCAGACCTTCAATAGCAGCAGTGGTAGAATTTTGGCATAATAAGCTTGCATGAGAGTTGTGTGTGATAAAGTGTTTTTCAATTCTCTTTAAATACCTAGCCTTAGAAATGCAAACAATTGAAATAATACGCCAGCATCGTGCGAAAACCAAAATTTGAATTCAAAATCCCGAGGTACACGGGACAAGCCAACACCAATCCAAAAAATAGGCGCCCAAGTCTAGGCCCCAAATTTCACTTAAGGTTTGGCTTAAGGGGGTCCATAATATCTAGAATCCAAGGTTTTATTTTTAGGTTTTGTCGGTTATTGCTTCGAAATGCAACATTTCCTTGATAGGGTACACATCAATCAAGGGTTTAGGTAGGTTAAAAACAAAAAGGGTAAGAGGACACCAAAGGAGAGGAGCTAAACTATGCGAAATTGTGCTAATCCATGCAAGAGTACAGTTTCTGACATAACAAAGGTGATGCTAAAAAAATTGTGATTGAATGCTTGGTATGTCAAAGAAATAAAGGTGAGCTAGTTAAGACACCTAGTCTTTTTCAGCCCTTGGGTATTCCTAGCCAGTAATGGGAAGAGGTTTCCATGGATTTCATCACAAGCCTTCCAAGATCTAAATGTAAGAGTGTCATCATGGTAGTAATGGATCACCTTGCCAAATATGCCCAATTTATTCCATTATCCCATCCTCTTATTGAATGTACAATGGAAAAATCACTTATGGAGTATATACAAAAGTTACATGGTATCCCAAGGGTTATCGTCAATGATTGTGATCCTATATTTACTAGTAACTTTTGGATAGATTTATGCCCTTGTCTAGATACTCAATTGGTCCACAACTCTTTATACCATCCTTAGTCAGATGGGCAAAGTGAGATTGTCAATAAGTTCTTGGAGGGATATCTACATTGTTTTAATTTAGATAAGCAGTCTCAATGGGTGGCTTGGATACCACTTGGTATAACACTTCCTTCTATAGTTCTTCAAAAATGTCCCCATTTATGGCATTATATGGATACCATCCCCCATCCCTCACATCATCATTGAGGGTGACACCAAGAGTTCAAGATGTGGAAGATCACATGAATCATCAACAACAAGTACTTTCTAGACTCATGGAGAATTTGACCATGGCACAAAATCAAATAAAGCAATAGGTTGACCAACACCACAGTGAAAGGAGTTTTGAAGTGGGTCATTGGGTTTTCTTAAGATTGCAATCTTATAAATAAATGTCCATGAAGAAACAAACAAAGAATAACAAGTTGTCACCAAAATATGACGATCCATACCAGATATTGTAGAAGATTGGCAGTGTCGCCTATAAGCTTGAGTTACCTCCAACAACAAAGATACATCTAGTTTTTCATGTCTCATGTCTAAATAAGGTGATTGGTGAACAAACCCTTGTGCAGATAATGTTACCAAAGCTAGATGAAGAAGGAAGAATAATCTTGGATCTAGAGTTAATTCTCTAAACATGCACAAAAATTTGAGGACTAGGACAATCACAGAGTACCTCATTTAATGGAAGAATTTGTTGAATAAGGATGCCGCATGGTAAGATGACTATTTTGTGTAAAAGCATCTATAGTTTATCAACATTGAGAATAATGCTTCTCTAAAGAGGAGGACATGCTACATCCTTTACCTATAGTGTACATAGGGATACGAGTAGTTGGCTTATGGCTACCATAATTCTTAATTGAGTTATATGATCATTAATATAGTCTTATATAGGTACTTAAGTCAACCCGGGGTGGCATCCATGGCATAATTAGGTATATATAGGAGTTTGATGTTAGCTTATTATTATCATATTGTGAATTGTGTTATTCTTTGAGACTTTTGGAGGTTTGCCCCTTGAAGTGGCTCATTATGCTCAAGTATTATCAAGTATTTGAAGCATGCTTTTTTTTATATTATTCTCTTGTGCAAGTTATTTCATTATCGTTCGTCAATTATATTGAATGCATCTAAAAGAAAAAGAACCAAGAGAAAGTAGAAAGACAAGATAAGGAGCAACTGAAGTCCTATTCATTGCCTCCTACAATTTCTCTAGCATAAAAACCCTTATAATTCTTGTCCTCCTCCACAAGTAAAGCAAGAGAAAGATTATTTCATTCCTCCATATGTAGGTAAATAGGAAATATTTCATCCTTATGCTCCAAAGAAGAATGAGAAAGTATCTTTTATCAATCCCATTGCCACCTCTTCTAAAGGTATTGTTTCCATATGGGTTCCGAAGAAAAATTAAAATATTCCAAAAGCACAAGTGGAGCCCATTTCACAAGTACACCAATAATGGATTAAAAAAGGTTCATTTCTTATTCCACACATATTAAGTGCATTCACAAAGAGTGACATATCATATCAATATAAAATTCAAATAATTGAAGGTGGTTGCAAACCACATAATTCGGATGAGGATGATATGTTAGATGATGATCCATCTAACATTGTTGGTTGATATTTGGAGCTTCCATGCTCTACACACATATCTATATATAATTTACATTATTTTTATGGTGCCTCCCACTTGGGTGGCATATCCTTTATGGCATTGGGCACTATTCTACTATATTGATGAGACATTTCCATATTAGCTCATATAATTAAAATGAGTATGATTACTATTTCACTTGATCATATGTTATTGCCATGATCTTTCCTCATGATGATTACAAGATTTCCAAGTTGCTCTGCATGATTCTAATGATTATGATTACATTTTACTCACATTTTATTGACATGATCTCTCTTTATGGTGATTATATGATCTTTCATGATTCTCATGAACATATCCTATCATCTTTTCCACTTAGTTCATGTCCATTCTAACCATGATTATATCCTATGCTTATTATTTTTCATGATGATATATAACACTCCTCTATGTTTACAAGATGTTGCATATAATTCACATGATTAGTTTTAGCATTTTGATCACATGTATTACTAATTCCTATCTTTTTCCATGGTTACAAGATAATCTATGGCTATTTTGTTTATCTTCTACAAGTTTAAAATAATCCAATTTGTTAATGTTATACTTATCATGCTTATATCTTATGTTCACGTGATTATAAGGTTTATGAGTTTCATGACAATATCTTACCTTGATCTTACAATATACCTCTACCTAACACTTCATGGTTATATCTCTCACTCTATTAGGCACATATTATTGCCTATTATTATACAAGCTTTCATGAACATATCATTAGTATATTTCCTAGGTATTACATGATGCTATCTTTATATTATTATATGATCATTGAGATTTTACATATCTTTATCTACTCTCCTCCAATCTAGTTGTACCTTTGTATGCAATAATTAGAGGAGGCATATGAGATTACTAATATTTCTCTTGTTTAATCATGGTTACAAGACTATGACATAAGTCAAAAGTTTCTCATATATAGTATCACATCTCTTTGGGTGCTCCATGCCACTAACCATCCAACTTGTTACTTCAAGAGAAGTATCTATATTCCTACATCTCTTATTTCCTTTCCTTTTGTATTATGGACAACATATTATTGATTTAAATTCCTATGTGATGCTACTCATTGCTTTCATTTTTATTTTGGAGGTTTCCAAGATGGAGCACTCATTTCAAGAGAAGTACCAAGGCAAAATCTTCATCTATATCGATATCCTTTTTATTAGTGCATATGGATTTTTTTTCTTGTTGGTTGTGTTTTTTTTAACTTTGATATACATTCTCATAGTATTTTGCATGCACATCAAAGTGGGGGAAAAATGTAATGATGAAAATTGCTTGCCCATGCTCTTTTCCTTTATGTTTTAGGCCAACTTAAATTAGAGTTTCCTTCATTGCAATAATAAGCATACGAGTGGTGTGTTTTCAGTTGAGATGAAGTTGATATGGTGCATTCTCATGTAAGGTATCCCCAGTTCCAATCAAGTCCAGGGCTGAATGTGACCTTGACATGTAAATGACCTAGGTTTGAGCCTAGATAACTCTAATCTTTGCTATGCAATTCATCTCAAGAGTCATGGGATGGATGTAGTGGTTGAGACATGATAATACCAAGTAAATCCTCAAGTTTTAACTTTGGATGTTGAGATGCCTTGTTGGCATTTTTCCATATAACCCAACCATAATTGAATCATTTGTTCCCATAGCTAGGTGTAATGGTTGAGATGGGATGTTCTATGCTTATCGTAGACATTACCATACAAACTACTAAGGATTGCAACATAATGGTACAAAGACACCAATGTGTGAACTTACAAGGAATTGGTTTTCCATGTACCTTATTGTTCACATAATAGACCCCTCTAGGTTTCAAATTGTGTCTTCTCTATAAAGTCTCGAGATTTTGCTTCAATTGTGTAATTTATTGTTTTAAGTTTTTTTTTTAATACATAAAATGCACCCAAAAGGAGGGGCCTGAGAAAACATATGAATATTTTACAAGAAATCACTACAGGGAGGATTCTCCCTTAGCACCTACAATCCTGCTGTAACCTTTTTTACATCCGCTCGCAAAAGCAGGATTTCTCAACTATCAGGAGGAACGATTGGACTACGCCTACAGTGGAAATGCTCCCCAATGTGTCTTTGAACAATCTCACCGAATATATGTCAAATTTCACTCCAGTCTACACAATCTTGTCCTCTTTTTTGTTGAAGAGGATTCTGTGATCCACCATGGGGTTAGAGGACTCAGATCCAAGTTGTTCCATCTCCATGTTACCGAGTCATCCGATGTAGACGAAATGAAATAATCTGCCACCCGAGATCCCCAAATATTGGTTAGTGTTATCATACAGGTCTGCAATTTCTCGTCCTCGCATGAGGGAGAAAGGCCATTCCATGAATCTCTCCAAAAGGAGGCAGATCTATCGTTGTTGACCACCCAGGACAAGTGTTATGTGATTAAGGGATGACATTTCACCATGAAATTCTAAATATGGGATCCATAGGGGGGTTCGAGGTGGTAAGAATCCACTACGGCTCATCGGAGTCCAAGTATTTATTCTAAAGCAATCTGCACCAGCGCGCATGAGGATTTTCAAACATCTTCCAAATCAGTTTGGCACCCAAAGCTTTGTTTTGTAATTTGATCTTTCTCAGGTCAAGTCTACCCGCCGCCTTCACCTTGCATGTCGTATCCCAACTGATGAGAGGTATCCTTCACTCTTCTTGAATGCCTTACCATAAGAACTTCTTGAGAATTCCTTCTAGCACCATGTTTGCATTACCAGAGTGCTTGACAACAAATATGTGGGGATGGCCAATATCACAACTCTTACCATTATTATTTTCCTTGTTGTTGTCAACCATTTCCCTTTCCAAGAGGAGGATTTGATTTTACATTTTTCAATGGTTTCCTCCCACAGGTTCGTCCTCATCGCGCCCTTGAACAATGGAACTCCCAGGTATTTTCTTGGTAGAGTATCGATGTTGAATTCCAACAAAGTGGCAATTTTGTGTCTGACACTTCCCTTGGTATTGAAGAAAAAAATACAAGACTTGCTCTTATTCAATTTTTGTCCCTAGGTGAGGATATACTTATATCCAAAGTTAGTTTAATGGCTTGCGATTCTTTCATACTAGAGAGAGCATAAAGCATAGTGTCATCTGCAGATGGCTAGTGGGATTTGGTTAGGAAGTTGTCCGCAACATGAATTCCTACCCAAAGCCCTGTTGCGACTTGAGCATTAATCGCTCGGCCAAGAGCTTCTGCCATTATCACAAAGAGGAAAGGTGACAACAAGTCGCCTTGTCAGAGCCCTTTGGTAGGCTCAAAATGTCCCACTGGACTACTGTTGACGAGGATCGAATATCTAACCTTGGAGATACAATTGTAGACCCATCGAAGCCAAAGTGGGTCAAATCCAAATTGTTGGAGGATGGTGAGGAGAAATCTCCAGTCAACACGATCGTAGGCCTTACTCACATCTAATTTGATGACCATACATGTTTTGTTGGATGAAGTGATAAAGTGTATCACTTCGTGGGCTATAATAATTCCATCTATTATTGCCTTACCTAGTGTGAATCTGCTCTGCTCCTCAGAAATGAGCTTTGGCATTACTATCTTCACCCAATTGGCCATTACCTTCGAGATGGTTTTGTAAGAGGTGTTGCAAAGTGAAATTGGCCTTAAATCAGTGAGTGAATTTGTGTTATTCTTCTTCAGGATTAGATCAATGAAGGTGGAGTTCAAATCCTTGAGGACCTTCCCTGAGGCCCTATATTCCTCCACCATTTCCTAGACCTTTGAGCCTACAATGCCCCAGAAGTGCTAGAAAAATCCAACCGGAAATCCATCTGGTCCAGGTGCCTTGTCAGGATGCATTTGAAAGACCGTCACTTTGACTTCCGCCATGGTGATTGGTGCATCCATCATTTTAGTGTTTGCGTCATTTAGGACGCAAAGGATGAGATCAAGAAACGGTCTTTGACAAGCTACATTGGACACCTCTGAATTAACGAGGAGATTCTGATAGAAGTTCAAAATTTCAAGTTTGATGTCCTTGGGATCTGTAATAATCAAGCCATTTGCGCTTTTAAGGGAAGAGATTTTATTCTATGTCCGCCACATTTTGGTCGAATTGTGGAAAAATTTGGTGTTGAGATCACCTTCCTTGAGCCATACCACCTTGGACTTAGATCTCCAATAGACTTCCTCCCTGGCCAGGATTTCATGGTAATCATTCAACAACTCCTCTTTATTATATTCATCTTGTGTCATACCAATATCCATTACTGTTTAGTTGAGGGTTTCTAGGTCTTTCTCAATTCTTTCTTTTTCTGCAAATATGTTCTTAAAGGATCTTTGTTCCATTTTTTGAGGCAACTCTTGACAACGAAAAGCCTCTTGCCCATAAGAAATATCTTGGATCCTGTCTGTGAAAGTGGCGAATTCCACCATTCCAACATGAGATCCAAGATGCCATCATGCCTGAGTTGTATTTTTTCAAACTTGAAATGACATTTCACCGGAGAAAAATCGTTTGAGATCATCATGACCACTGGATAGTGATCGGATCCTGAAACAGGAGCAATGGAAGATTCGAAGAGAAGCGGCATGTTAAGCCAACTAGTGTTATGGAAAAACTGGTCCACTCTTTCAGCTATGTTAGTAAAATCCTGTCTACCATTGGTCCATGTGTACCCGCTGAGCGTAAACAGCCGGTGAGTTGTGAAATCTGTTTACGTGGCACTTTGACTCTGTTTTTCTTGTCTTTTCCCTTTCCGTTCTCCTTTCGGTTACATTGGCAGCTGGCAGCTACTATTACGGCAGCGGCCATTCCCCATACAAAACAGCATGCCTATGGCATGTCGAAGCCATCATACCATACTGCATACAAAATTACCGCGGTCAAATTCAAAAAAATTTGAATCGGATTTTTTTGCCGCCTATTAACAACGCCCTTTTGACCCGCCCATTATGAGTGTTTGCTGGGGAGTCCATGGAACTGCTTCCACATACTGCATGCATGCCCGAATCCCTTCTTCAAACAGTAATTCGGAAGCAATGGGAAAAATATTTAGGGCTTCATCATCGACAGAAGACTCTATTTTAGAGAATGGACCAAAGCCCCTATTTTGTCTTGATTTTGGAGTTGGATTGGAGGACAAACATGGTGAAGAGCAAAGTTCAGATAAATTTAGAAGCTCAAGTCCTATATCAGTATTGGAAAGCAGCTCTTGCTCTGGAAAAAACTCCACTTTTAGATCAGAAATCACTATACCAGGAAAAGCAAGAAGCAAGAGGTCAAGAGTCTCTGTTTGCAATTGGGCTTCGAGGATTCTTTCCCCTGCTTCCTCTGATATTGTATTGCAGAATGGCCGAAACGCTTCCCTGTCTGCTAACGCTGCAGTCAGTAGTGATTCAGATTACCTTGTTTCTGAACAAGCAGAATCCTATCCTTTAAAAATAAATCAGCATGGCTAAGAGAACAAGAAAAAGGTGCAGAACCCAATGAATGTCAGGAAATGTATGCATTGTGGCATCCAGAAAACTCCACAGTGGAGAGCTGGACCTATGGGTCCGAAGACATTATGTAATGCCTGTGTTGTGAGATACAAGTCTGGGAGACTTCTTCCAGAATACAGACCTGCTGCAAGCCCTACTTTCTCAGTTGAGAAACACTCCAATTCCCACAAGAAGGTCTTGGAAATGAGACGTCAAAAGGAATCTATGAAACAACCTACCTCCCAGGAAAAACAAGCATATTTTGGACCTGAAGATGATTACTTGGTGGCGGTACACATCAGGGATGATTACAGGCTTCTTATCTGATACTATGTTAGGAATTAGGGAAATTGAACTGTTGAATACCCAGAGACATTCAAGGCCAATCCCCTGCATCTTGGGGGATTGGTCTCATATTGTTAAATGGGTAAGAGCTTTGCTGTCATTCTTTATCTGGTCAAGGCTTCATGATTCTAGCAGATAGGGCTAGAAAATCGAAGTTTTTATAATTCATTTATGTCTGTTTTCAGAGGCTAACCAGGGCCTTTATCTATATCTAAACTATAATTGTTTGTGTAGTTCCTTATAGCAGTTTGTTTCTAGGGTTGACCAAGATGCAGAACATGTTTCTTTGTTCATTGTTATAGCAAACAATGACATTATAGTATGAAGGCAAGTCTCTATAAAAATCTATTTTGACTCAATATGTTTGGAACATAACCTTTAAGTAAATTTAAACAACAAATATATTGTGTTGAGTGAAAATAGAGATAGTGAAATTGAATTTTTTTGTAGTAGTTGATTTATTGTTAAAATTATTGTTGTTATTGTAATAACTCAAGTCCATGTGTGTAAATCTTATGCTAAAATGTCATGTAAGGATTCCACCTTTGGACACCCTAGATAATGATGCATTAGTGGATAAGATAAAGAAGTGGATTGACCCATTGAATCCTATGCTCTATCACACAACTCTCTTGAAGAGCTACTGAAGAACAAAAAAGTATAAAAAAACATTTTCTTTTAGATTTGTGGTGGTGATAAGAGCTTGGACTTGAGGATGCAATAAATAACTTTTCAAGGGTTTAATAAGGCGAAGAATATAAATTGGGCTATTTGAGAAGAAACCTTTACTAAGTTCAAATAAATTTTAGGTTCAAGGTTACTAACAATAGTTTGATAGGAAATCTAAGGCTTTTCACTTTCTTTGAAGTGGATTTTAAGAAGCTCAAGCCTTTGATATGTAAATGAAACATTTAATCTGGAAGCTTGCATATTATTTGTAATCTTGCTCATTTTTTAGGGGTATTTCTAAACATTGCCTTGTCCCCATATATTTAGGAAGGGTAGAGTAGACACATATTCATCATGCAAGGTTTTAGAATAGAACATTATTGATTGTTTCCAGATCTAGTTTGAACTTAGAGTATAGATATGTGATCATGACATTATCTTAGATTTGTAAATTTGTGCTCTATTAAAGCACAAATCAAATGCAAACACTAGGGCACTTCATTAACACAGACATTATTTTTAAGAATTTGTAACACTAGCAAGAGGGCTTGACTTTAAGTTTGAGTGGAACAAGCCCTAGATGAGCTATTTAAGAAAAATCATGAATCCCTAATGCTAATGTTGTTAGGGTTGAGCATTAGCCATAGAAGGTGGTGTTAGCTTAATGGGAGAAGCAACACTATAGAAGAAACAATCAATAAAAGAAAACATGTAAGTTAAAGAAACTAAGATAAATGAACAATTTAAAGAGACCAAGTAGTAAAAGAACTAACATAAAATCAAAGAGAACCCATAGAGAAGTTAGATTGCAAATCTAGGAAGAAAGAGATAAGCATGATAGAATTGTACATAATAATAAAATGGTTGAAAGAACATGGAGAAGATGAGAAAACTTGTAGGCTAACAAAAGACTTTTTAGCATGCAAAATTCAATGGGAAAGGCATATCCACCAAGAAAGTAGAATCAAAAGAATAGAAAAGGGAGGAAGGCATAGGAATATAAGAGTTATCTTGAAAAATAAAGAAGATAAGAGTAAATTATAAAGAAATAAAAGATTTCTCAAAGGCACACAATTTTACATAGATGAAGATTTAACCCTAATATAGCTAGAAGAAAGAAGGAAGGAATGGGAGAAATTATTAACAACAACAAATGTGGGAAAAGTGGAATGATTATATAAGGGGAAATCTCAAGTCAATGACAAAATGTTACACAATAAATAGGAAGGAAGCCCCCAGGAGCAACTTTGGTAAGATGGAACTATAGAGGATACCTTTAGAGGAGAGGTCTTGGTTTAGGTCTCATAGTAGAGGGAAAGGACATTATTGTCCTTGTAAAAACACATGAACATCAGGGCTACAAAGTTCTAAATTTTAAAGGAACTATAGTAGAGTGACAATTCTATTAAAAGAATCATTGGGAGGAATCATAAAACTTGAAAATGAAGATCCAAGTAATTAATACATATGGATGAAGATAATAGACAATAAATCAACAATTAGTCTTGTTGCATGCTACTTTGCACCTAATGGTTCAAAATCATATTAAAAAAGAAGCTTGACTATGAGGATTTCTATGTGAAACTAAAAAGGGACATATCGGTTTATAGCACTTTAAGAGAGGTAATTCTAATGGGGACTTTAGTTTAAGAATAGGAAATAACCAAGCTCTTTACCTTAGAAATTAATATGGATGAAAATTGATCTATTGTGGCTAGAGGAAGAAGAGAACCGAAAATGGGAAAGGGTCTCACAAGATAGAAAAAGAGGCATCACTCAATATGGAGTATAATTATTGGGGTTAGGCAACATTTACGATTTGATCATATGTAATGGAATAAAAGCATGGTCAAACATTGCCCAAAAATCAAATTCCAAATATACAATGGTTTAAGCATGGTTGATTATGTTATTTGTTCATATAGAGTGCTATGCCAAGGCTAATGGAGGTAGAAGTTGGGAGCTACCCTATAGTAAATGAAATTTGATCACAATCCAATATATGTAAAGACTATTATGCAAAGTGATAGTGAACAATGAGATAAGTTTCACCAAAATAAAAATCAATTGGCCCCTCAAGCCACTATCCCTAAAACACATGAGAATCTATAAAATTTTAGAACAATACTTTAAGAATAACTACAATAAATAAAAGATAATGGCATATTTGATATACTTTGGTAATAACAGTCCACAAATCACAATTTCCATGCAAGAGATCTAAACCTAAGAGAGGCAACAAAAGCAATCTTTTGTCAAACTTATGGTATAATGAACATTGCAAGGAAATGAAGAGAATGTTGAAGATATTGGGAAGGATGAAGGAAAGTAAAAAGGTTTATGAATTGTTAGTGAGGTATAAAGGGGAAGGGTAGATGTGAACAAGAAGGAAAGAGATAATCTTTCTTGTGAAGCATAGTCCTAGAGGTTGGAGGGAATTGTGGAAAGAGAGTAAACCTATAGATAATAACATCACATATTCCCAATGGCTAGAATATACAAAATTGCTATATGAGTGAGAAGAAGATAAAGACAACCCCCTAGGACTAGTTAATTCAATGGCTAAAATCTTCTTTACAGTGGTTATTAAGGAAGGGATTAAAATGCTAGTAGTGGGTAAAGCACATGACATAGATGATCATTGACTTAGGTATAAGACCAATAACTAGATAATGACCAAAGGAGATTGGCCAAATAGATTATGTTGTTTTCCCAGTTTGGGATTATTGGAAATAAAATGACACTACATTGTAGAGTGTTTATCTTATATAAGGATATCCAGATCAAATATGTTAATATCTTGAAAGTTGACTCCTTCATTGTCATATTTGAAGAGGAGAAACACTAGAGAGAAAATTGAAACACTAGAGTTTTGTTGGGATTTTTGGAGAATAAATTTGTTCTTGAAAAGGATTGCTAAAGGATTTGAGAAGCTAGGATAATTTTTGGAGATAATTGTGATAGTATTCAAGCTTTTGTGCAATAATTTGTGTGTAGAAAGAGGTATTTCACTTTTAAATTAGGTTTACGTGTTTACAAGTTTTGTGTTCTAAAGAATGGATAATTTTTTAATGGTTGAGTGTGCTTAAAATGAGTGGTTAAAAATATTTTAAATTTTTGTCAAGAAAAGCTTGAGGTAGCCATTAATGTAGTTTTATGGTTCTTGAAAGAAAACCTACATTATTTTATTTTTATCGATTTTGTGTTTAAAAGTATGCATAAATGCATTTTCATTGAGGAATGATTGAGTGTGTTTGTAATGGTTGTTTCAATATTCTTAACATGAAAAAATTATTGGCCTTGTTTTCTCTTATATTGTCCTTAGTAAAATTTGGGCATTATAATCATGGGGGCGACCCTGCAGTTATAGACTTGGCCCTTTCATATTCAAATTTTGGCCAACTTCTACCGGTACATTTCCTACCAAGGTCTAACTAAACACTAATTTGCATGATTTATTTCTATGTCCTCATATGTAAAGGCATTGAATGTATTCATTTTAAACATCTAGATTTGCATGATCATTCTAAGAGCATGTGTATGACTAAAGAGTGTTGTTTTTATCATTTCCTCCAATTTTATAGGAGTTGATCTAGAAGAATGTTTCCCCTTGTTACACTAGCATCAATCTTTCCAATCTGTGTGTATTAAATGAGTGTTTAAACATATTTTAAATTTTGTTGAGAATATTCACTATTTTTGTATCCTCATGCTTGGAGACTTGGTTTGCAATATTTTGACCCACTTCAAATTTGGGTTGGAACACATCATCCAAATTAGTTTTACTCCGAGAGCAATATTTTTCTTTAGCAAGTTCTTCAGTCCCACTCCCCTTGCTTGCTTAGATTTCTATGTATCTTTTCCCACGCTATGAGAGGTATTTTCTTTTGTTCAGAGTTACCTTACTAGTTAAATTTTTTTTCATACTCTTGTTAATCTTTTGACTAGCACCCACTATCAAAGGAGGACAAGACATTAAATAAATTGGGATGGTAGCCACCACAACTTTAAGCATGACTACTCTTCCCACTCTAGATAGCTATCGCCCCTTCTAGGAGGCTAGCCTGTTGTCTATCTTCAGACCAAGGGGATCCCACAACTTGCTTGATCTCTGCCCCGTAGCCAAACTCATACCAAGATATTTGCAAGAGAGACAAACTCTATTGAAATTGAAGACATTCAGAATCTATTGTTCAAGCTTGGGGTTGACAAAAAAGAAGAAAATTTCTGACTTGTCCTTATTACAAACTCACCAGAAGCATTTCCATATAAGTTGAGAAAATACAATAAATTATTAATCAAATAAGGTCATAAATTTTAAAGACATCTTACAAATCATAAACTAGACATTTATAAGGTGAAATACACATTGCATTTTTCAACTTGTAATTTACTTCACCAACATTCATTTACATAATATACATTTTGTCAATGTGTGAATCCCAAAATTTCAAATAAAATCCTTCAACATCAAAACCCTTTCTTTTACCGATGGAGACTCGACCCTTCGCCTATTGGCAGGACCTTCGTTGTCGCTTAGACCTTTGCATCAACCTTCCGACAATTCCTTTCATGCCGATATCTTGTATATGCATTCTTCAACCTCCTATTTTCAGTTTCCTTTACCTTCACTGCCGGTCACACCTTGTATCCAACCTAATGTTTCTGCAAAATGTATATTCTGACATACATTCAAAACATACAACTTAAAATATGCATTCGTCGAATATACTTTCAGAATATGCCTTCAAAGACAGTTGACTAACGTTGACTCCTTTGTATATCAGCTGATGTACATTTGCGATGTACATTTCCGATGTACATGCAACTCAAAGATGCATTTGATGGGGTTGACCAACTCGTTGACTTCTTTGTATATCGACCGGGATCTTCGACTTTCTCTCCTTCTGTATGTTGATGAACTTGTACATTTAGAATGTACATTTGCCGCATACAACCACTTCATACAACTGCGATATACTCATGACACTCAACTGCGGGATACACAGAAAAAGTAACCCGATGCACCTTTGTGATATACACATAAACTGTATATTCGCAATGTATGTTTAACACATACAAACAAGACATACAAACCACTGGAGGGACCCGATATGCTTTTGTGATATATACACAGAAGGTGTATCTACATACAAAAGCGATATACACACCAATTGTATATTTATGAACCCACGCGGATTTTCACTGTTTTGACCCACTTTATGCTTAGCGATTAAACAGAACTATCTGTCCCTCCAACATATAGACTTTTGCACTTTGCCAACCTAGCACATGAGGATGCTAGGGTTCATCGAAGCATGTTGTAACCGATCCTGCAAACATGAAAATGAATGAAATAGGAAAATGAAACAAAACATAGATCTATATATATACAGCCATTCCACCGATTACAAAGTAATCCAACTGGTGGAATGGGCTAAGCACCCATTTCGATTCCAAAGCAGAAAATTGATTTCGCATTGAATTTGAAAGAAACCAGAAAGATAACACAAATAGGATCTTCTTATTACTTTCAGAAATGCATACAGATATCTGATTTCACAGTTGCACAACTACTGCTCTGTCTAACATTTGCTCTTCCTATTATCTTTTTTCTATATCCAAAAATCAACCCGATCTAGGGTATTTAACTACTTACTAACAATAGTACTGACATGATTCCCAGCGGCTGGGAGATGATTCTAGGCGGCTGGGAGATCATAACTAACTAACAACCTAGTTAATGCACTCGACAGGTGTCCCTTGGGACTTACAAACATAAACCGAATTACCAACTAAGATAATTGGTCAAACAGATCTTATTACATTAAATATAGAAAATGCATAAAATGCATAAGACTCTAGTCTTCGTGGGGTACTTCTGCACCAATAATCTGTTATGAGTTATCTACAATCACTGATGAAGGTCCAAATCCTTGAGCCTTGTGGAATGTGATATGAAGTTAGGATACTCAGCCTATCCTCATCCAAATAATTGGTTTGTAATATTTTGAACCACTTCAAATTTGGATTGGAATACATCCTCCAAATCGGTTTTACTTTGAGAGCAATATTTTTCTTCAACAAGTTCTTTAGTTCCACTCCCCTTTCTTGCTTAGATTTGCATGTATCTTTTCCCACGCTATGAGAGGTATTTTCTTTTATTCAGAGTTACCTTACCAGTTAAAGTATTTTTCATACTCTTCTTGATCTTTTGACTAGCACTCACTGTCAAAGGAAGACAAGACATTAAATAAATTGGGATGGTAACAACCACAACTTTAAGCATGACTACTCTTTCTACTCTAGACAACCATCGCCCCTTCCTGGAGACTAGCCTATTGTCTCTCTTCATACCAAGGGGATCCCACAACTTGCCTGATCTCTGTCTCATAGCCAAAGGCATACCAAGATATTTGCAAGGGAGACAACCTCTTTTGAAGTTGAAGACAAAATCATAATCTATTGTTCAAGCGTGGGGTTGACAAAAATGAAGAAAATTTCTAACTTGTCCTTATTGACAATCTAACCATAAGCATTTCCATATAAGTTGAGCAAATACAATAAATTATTAATGAAATACGTTCATAAATTTTAAAGACATCTTAGAAATCATAATATGCTTTCACCAACATTCATTTACATAATAGGTTAATGAAATGAGTTCACCAACATTCATTTACATAATATGCATTTTGTCAATGTATGAATCCCAAAATTTCAAATAAAACAAATTTAGAAGCAAATAAATTCATAAATTTGAAAAATATTTTACAAATCATGAACGAAATATGTATACATTATATTACACAATATTAGGAAGATAAATATATTTTTGTGTATTGATAATATAACCAATGGGAATATAAATCCAATTTGTAAATTAAACTATCACTAACACTTGTAGGTTGAAATATATCATTTCAACTTCCACATGCACCCATTTCTTACAAATATTAATACACTTTAAATTGCAAATTAATTACATATCTTGTTATAAATAACTCATTTCTAATAATTAAAATAGTAAGGTGAAAATTTTAGACCTTATTAGGTTTTCGTATTTTTCTCTATTTCAAAAGTTATTTTACCCCTCATATGCATCCATTTCTTACAAGTGTCTATGATAGTTTAAATTGGAAATTAATTGCATTCCCTTCTATAAACAATTGTTAGTGACACTTTAAATTCCAGATTACTTTCATTCCTTACCATAAACTAACTCATTTTTGAAATAATTCAAAATTCACTTAGTTGATTTGTATTTCACTCTAAAAACAAAGATTGTGTATTTGAATGCTTTTTGAAGAAAATTACAGGTTCAAATACTTGGTCAAAAATGGACAATGTAACGCATCCAACCTATATGTTACTTTTTATCTATTAAATGATTTGTTTTATCTATATTTATAATAAGAATGTTAAAACAATCATTTGGCAAACACATTTCCAAATAATAATCATAGGTTAAATATTTTGTTTATATTGAAAAATCTAAAATTTACACTAATTTATTAAATATTTTCTTTGGGTTAAATATTAAAACATTTATTTATTTAAATATATAATAAAATGAATATACTATTATCATAATAATTAATATAATACATAACTCAATATTAAATTTTATATATATTACAGTCATCAAAAGTAAGATTTAAAGTTAGGATATTACAAATAAATTTATATATATTACAATAACTCTTATGTAAATAAAAATATTTGTCTTTTACATCTATTTACTTAATATTAAATAGTTATATAGAAAAAATCAACTACATATTATTATTTTGTATTCTTATCATTTTGGTTTCTTTTATAATTTTTTAGAGGAATAAGATATAAAACTATAGTAGTTATGTAGTTAAAATATGGATTAAGTAATTTATTAAAATTGTAGACTATAAAAATTTGGCACTATTGATGCAGTTAAAATGTGTAAACAATTTATTAAAATTGTTCAATTATAAAACTTTGACATAAATAGTGATGTATTTAAATATGAAGTAAATAATTTGTTGAAATTGTAAATAAATTAGTATACATATCTTGATGTGTTTCATATTAGTTTATATTTAGATTATTAATCTTCTATTTTATTTATGCATATACAATAATAAAGTGAGTCATTGTAATTTATAGAAAACATAAGCACATATTATAGAAGTTCTATAGATAACTAATCACATGGCAAAATAAACTATAGCCTAAAATTAAATTAGGTTACCTGACAAAGCCTTATTTTCAACAATAAGAATGGAGCAACACTATTATGTCTAATAAATCTTTCTTCCATCACATATTATTAGACCACACAAATATCCAAAATAAACTGTTAAAGATCATTTTCATTTCAAAATCATACTAAAACTACACAACATCCTAACATTAGAAATGACTCAAAAATTTTATTATATTGGTAGTATTTGATTGGATAAAATATTTACAAATTACTTTAAAATTCTTGGAATAAAAATGTTTAGCCAATGGTTTTAAAAAATTTCTAATTTCAATTATAAAAAAATTAAAAAAATCTCAAACATTAAAATAAACTTTTAATATTCATATTTTTTTTTAAAAGTTCATATTAAAAACAATAACTTTTTTCAAATATAAAATATTTTATTACTACAGTGAAACTATTGTTTTGGATTATTAATGCTAAAATTATTGTTTTTAATCCAAAACAATAGTGCAGCAAAACTATTGCTTTAAAAAAAAATTGGCATCCCAAAATAAATTGAAAATCATTTAAACTCCCTCAATTTTGTAGACTGCTCGTAGCGGAATAAATTTAAAATCATTAAATTCTCGGCGGTACAAAGCAGGTAGCATCCATTAAGCATTTGGGTACTTTTTCTCCATCACATCACGCATGACGCAACCCATGTCTGATCCTGATATGGCATGCGTGGGATGGTAAAATGGTGGGATGCGAATAAGGAATGCGAATGGAGGGAAACGGAACGAAAACGGAAAAGACACAAACGGAAAAACTGTTTGACTGAAGTGTGGGCTCCACCTGCAATGTCAGCCGGCACTAACAACTCACCGGCTGTTTAAGCCTTTCCATGTGTACCACCCATTTTTGGGACAAGATCAATGAGCCCTAGCCAATCCACCAAATCTTGGGAGTCCTTTTGTGATCTAGATCCTTAGGAGCGGCCACCTCTCTTTTTGTCATTAGACAATATAGAGTTGAAATCACCACCAAGGATGAACAAGTTTAAATTGGTCGAGGAAATGAACTCGATCAACTCACGCCAAACCTTCGCTTTGTCTTCATTTCTAATGGGCACGTAAACATTGAAGAGGTGGAAGGTGACCTTGGATAGGAGGCAATGAATTTTTGCTACCATCTAATTAGAACATTCAAATGAGACCGCAACCTTTACTCTGGATGATTTCCAAAGAAATATGATGCCACCAGATGCACCTATCACCGGAACAAAATGGCAGCCCCAATCCCCTTGAAGGTTGACAAAGGATTTGATTTCTTCAGATTTTAGTTTGGATTCTTGAATGAGAATCAAATCTGAGTTTAGACTCTGTAGTCCATGCTTAAACAAGCGTCGCTTGTTAGGAGCGATTAAGTCCCTAACATTCCATGGTAGGAGCTTCATGACTCTGCAAGGGAGGGACTTCCTCCCTTGTGGTTCAGAAATTTGCTAATAGAAGTTTGTCTGCTGGCACAAGCATCCAATTCTCTTCTAAATTTATTGGTTTTCCTCTCCCTCTTCTTCCCAGGATGAACATTAGGCTTTGAAATTTTGGAGGCCCATTGATCCAGCATTCAGATTTCTAGCGAGTCAAGTTCATCTTCATCAAAGGATTCATCTCCCGACCAGTCTGAAACATCCCGGTTCTCATCCATATCTATCTCAGGAATGCCCGGACCTTCAACTATCCCAGGGGAGGGATTCATATCTGAGTTTATGGGGTCCATTCTAGGTGCAAGATTAGTGGTCTCATTTTGACTATCGTCGTTCGCCAAGAGTAAGTCGTCGGCTTCATAACAGGGATTTGTGGCCGGGAAGGCCATAACGAAAGGATTTATTATATAATATACTCACATATTGTATATAAATAATTGTTATATAATACGATAAATGAAATAATTGATTATGTGTTTTGACAATTTATTGAAAATTTTATTGTCTTATTTTTAAAATTTTAAATAAATAACAAAAATGAAAATGTTGTTTTTAAAACAAGCATAAGAAAATAATCTACAAACCAACTTAATACATATCTTGTAAAGTCTGGAGATGAAAAATATGTTCTACACAATGACATTCATAAAGGTCCATTACTTTATACCAATGTTACCAAATCAACAAAAAAATAGATGTACTCAAGTACAAATTGTCTCAAAATTGGATTTGAGTTTGAATTGTCTATGGAATCATCTAGGGCACTTTTTTTGTAGTGGATTTATATAGAATTATTCATGAGCATACTTAGGCGATTCTAACTTGGTCGAGGCAAATCCAAGGTGATTCTAGTGGTGGACAATAATTTCTATGCATTTCATTTGACTTTTGACCATAAAAATGTGCACTAAACCCTGAACGAAAACCATTTTCACTTGCATTGTGTTTAATGAGTCAAGAAAAAGCAAACAAGAGGCATTGGGCATTCTTCAAAAGGAGTCACAACCAAGCATAGAACAATTTATCAACACAGACATCAGATTGGGAATGTTCCCTATACACCACTCTTAACAAACATTCATTGTCGATTTCTTCTAGAAGCCCTAGAATAACATTGGTACAATACAAGGACCAATATAAATGTATAACCCCACACAAATGCGATTCCATGTGAATGCCCACCCCACTTATACAATTTTAGTAATGCAAGGAAACTTGCACCCTTCCCATTTATGTCACTCTCTTGAGGCCCTTTTTAAATAACATTCTATGACTCCTCTCTATAGTCCATCTTGCAATATGCTTAATATATTCGAGCAACAACTATTGGATATTTAGTCTATACAATTTCAAGTTGCATTCATTACTATTTTCTCTTGTAATGTTTTTTAGTAGCAAAAATGTGTGTGAACACCTTTGGAAGTTCTTTTATCTGCACTTTAATGGACTTATCTCAATAATTTTTTTTTTTTAATGTGTCATGTAATGGGCCTTGGACAATAAATCCCCTTAAAGAAAACATAAGAGTTACATCGTTTGTCGTGGTTTCAATTCAAATGATCTCATTACCAATACCATGTCTTCCATCCTCTATGACAATTTGTCTTACATATCTAAAATTTTCATGCCTTCCTCCAATATTTCAAATTTGTATTATTTATGGTAGTTTTGTTTAACATATGTATGATAATGACATTCCGAATTTAATTCTTGTTTTTAAATTATAACTATATATTTAAATTGTAACTATGTATATATTTATAATTTTTTTATTTTATTTTTTTAAATAGATGTACTCAACTTCATTTTTTGTTGTATGAGTATCGTGTCCACATATCTATACCCATCTCTAATTTTGATTTGACAACTCAGTTTTATTATTTTTTATAAAATTGATAAAATACTATTCAAACTAATATGAAAATACATTTCCACATACCCATTGCACTCTTATATTTGAAAGATTAAAAATGCTATTTTTAATAGCGCATACCAAGCGCCCATTTGTAAAGTCTTTTAAATAATGACCCCCCGTTGACCTTTGCTATAAACGCCATCCTTAGGGATTTAGTGAACGGGACTAAGGCCCCCTTTAATTATTAAAACAACCTCTACCTTTTATTCGGCCCTTACACTTATAATATGAACCATTTCTTCTAAACTTGTGGGCCCCATTCTTTAAAACTAAAACTCGTTTTCTTCTTTATAAAAAAATTATTTTTGTAACATTTCATTCAGCCACTTTTTTAATGTCGTTTTATATTGGCAAGGATGGAGTTTATGTCATGAGTGTGTACATATAAACCAAAACACAACTAACATATATTTAAAGAAATTAAAATTGTAAAATTAAAATATAGTCGATATGTTGTTTCGATATTTCTTGGAGCCCTGTTGAATCAGGCGGAAGATACAAATGTGATTAGGCTGCTTGCGACCTGTCTCATAAAAAGCACTTATTGGGTGGTCTAGAAATGATTTTACAGGCGGTAGTCATTAGCACAAGTCTACCACCAATCAAAGGCGCATTGCCACTTCAGGACGACAAGACTGTTGGGCCTCAACACCCCTTTATTATCACAACTTATGCCCAAAAGGAGTCCCAATGGCAAAAGAAGGCTTCAAAGGTAACATAATTTTTAAACAAGCCACAAGGATAGAGGAGACGGAGGGGATTAATTGGATGTTTGTGTTGGACACTGATGCTATAAATGAGGAAGAAGAATAGAGATTGTTTCATCCCTGATTCCTCTTTTCTATTTATGTCAAGCATTTTGTATTGTTAAGCCCTTTTGTAGATAGTAGCTTATAGCTGATTTTGTCTTTCTTAGCATATCCAAGGCCTTCTGCAATTATCAGCCCTCTAGGATAGGAAGGATAATAGTTTTCTAGATTGTTATGTTTTAAATTTGAAACAACGACAATGATTGTTGGATTTTGTTATTTTTACTTTAATACAAAGGGCGCAATCCCTATGACCACTATTTACCTACCCAAAAAAATGTAGCCGACATAATTAAATATAGGAATACAACATATAAATATAAAAGAAACTTTTTATTTTACTTTGTTATATATATATATATATAATTTACTTAAGAGTTATTTTAGTTTACTTTAAAACTATTTAAGTTTTTTTTTACATTGTTCACTTTATTTTTATTTGAAGTTATTTTTATTTACTTAACAATTTTATTTTTTGCTAAGTACCTGGGTTAGGCACCTAGGGGCTGCAAAAAGGAGTGTTAAAGCTCATATTTGGGTAGTCATTGAGCTCACCAAATTCAACATGATTCCAAGTATTTCTCAAATTTTTGAAAGGAGAATCTCCAAAACCTTTATCAAAAACTTCTCACAAACTGGCATTTTCTCACCTTAAACGAATCAATGCCCACATTATCCATGATCCACATAACTAGAAAGCTAAGATAATGAGCTATATAATATTATCTATAAACTATCTAGTATCCATAAAGCATACAAGCCAAGCAAAAAGAAATGTACCAAGAAGCTGGACAATATCCATCAAAGTCTTATGCCAAGCATGAGGGAGCAAATTACAATGACCAACCTTAAGCCTTAGTCATAAAAGTAGAAAAGCTAGGGAAACTAGGGCAAGGGGCAAATTGCATAGCCCCCCTGCACCACCAGACAAGCAATTACAATTATGATCATTACCCCCTCATAGGGGCTCCCTCCAATTTGTCGTTCATCTCAAAGTCACAATAACACTAAGGAGATTTCACACAAGCATCGAATTGGGATTTACCTTTAAACCCTTTGCCACCTCCTCAACCACTTTGTGATCCCTGCACATGTTGCTCATCGGTTCATAGAAGTGCTCTAACTAGCAATTGAAAAAGCATTTGATTGAATTATGACCCCATCTATGTCATCATGTAGCAAACATGATCATGTCGCCATTAAAAGCATGGATGCACAACTTAAGGACTAAGTTGCATCAAACATATTCCTTCTCCCTATGGACTAGCTTGAGTCCAAAAACATCTTTTTCAATGCTTCCCATATGCCCATGCACGGAGTCCCTTCCATGCTTTTATCTAAATCCCAAATGTGCATGACCTAGTACCTCAAATTAGGGTTCAAGATCTCTTTCTCCAAGTATTCCACAAAATTATCAATCATATCCTTGCTACAAATTAGCTCCTTCATCATTTTCCCCCCAATGTTGATCTTCCTCTTCTCCTCAATGCTACAACACTTGCCTCTCCCACCACTAGACAAAGAAGCCATCATGAACAAAAAGAAAAACTAGAGGCAAAACACCCAAAATGAATCATTCAAAATTGGAGGCCACATGTTACCCTTCAAACATAAACCATCAAACCAGTATGTCTCCTCATAATTTATAATGGCTGGGGAGTAATGATTGTTATACACCATCCCAAACTTGTGGCATATGATGTCCTTAAAGCCCCAATCCCTACCAACATGTGAGCCTTAATCCAAAGATTTGGTAGATAACAGGAAATCTGCCACCTTCCCTCCATTTCTTTTAACTCTACCACATGACTATTAGTATTGTCTCAAGCCCATTGTTAGGTGTAGGGGAATGAAGGTCCTTAATTAACAAAGATCTCACCTCCCATGAGAAATTAGTCTGCCATAATATATCCACATTTCCAAGCTTTGTCAACTGATTGACCCCTTGATTTGTTGCCCAATCTACCACCTTGTTTCCTTCTCTTAATGTGCTTGAAGTTAATGTTATCAAACTTGATAGCTCTTTCTTTTGCCTCTGAGAGGATTAGCTCTAGCTTCCAAGAGTCGCTCCCCCATTCAAGTGGCTAATGTATATATGAGTCCCCCTTGAATTCTAACAACTTCCACTTTTGAGACCAAGCAATATCAAGTCCTCGAAGCAATGCCCACCCCTCAAGCATGTTATTCACATCTTTCTCAAAATCAAAGGCTCCTACAAGTAACAATTGACCCATACCATTTCTAAAGACTACTCTTTCCCCCATGGGTCCCAAATTCCCTTTAGTCACCCTATCAAAATTCATCCTAATCCAACCTAGCTTTGGCATAAACTATTGTACCATCTCCTACTTCTTTCAAAGTTTAGGCTTTCTAACTTTCTTCATCCATTTGAATCTTGGCTAGCCTTCAAGCAAATGAAGCTCATTATCCTCAACTATCCATTCTTCCTTCTACCTGACTTCCCCTAGCTTACAGCTATAAGGTGTATTCAATTCTAACACAAATCTGCTCCTCTTATTTAGCCTTCTCCTAGAAGATCCTCTTGTTCCTTTCCAACAAAATATTCCAAATCGCTATTGTTGACAAAAAACCTAGATTGGAGTCCAAGTTTTTATACTCTATATTATATGTAGTAAACCTCAATGTGATGCAACAAAAATGGAAATTTTAGATATACAATATGTATAAACCAAATCATAAGATATTATATACACCAATATACATAAGATTATATATTAATATACGTTAATGGCTTATACATGTCTTATAATCCATTCCTCATGCTTTACTCTCACTTATCATCTTCCTTATTCTCACATATATATATACAATTCGTATGATTCATACTCTTGTCTCCTAACTTTCCCTTCTTTGTATAACCTATTAATGCCTCTTCATAATGTTTGTCCATCATATCCTTTCACTTAATTATCTTCTTCCCACAAATTTACCTTTTTCTTTCACGATATTTTACTCTTTTATAGCTTATTTAGGCATATTAGAGGTATTTTAGGGCTATTTAAGTGGTATATAATAAATATATGGACCCAAATTACATGTGTGGTACTATAAAATCTCTTGTATGTTGCCAACATTCTCCTCGGGCCTAAAACATTGTCTTTTCCTCAAGACAATTTGGTGAGATCACTTGTAACCTTTATGCTCAAGGTTCAATCATGATGACCTTTCTTGCTATGGATCTTCATCTATGTGAGTGGAAATTTGCACTAGGCCTCTTTGTTGTTGTGACATGTTTCCAATTTTGTTTGTGTATTTTTCCTTATTCTTTACTTAATAATGGGGTTAACACCTCTTCATTTTTCTACCTAACGTACTTCCAAATTAAGGGAAGTATCTTAATCTTTACCTTGATTTTATCAATAAATTTAAGTTTGTATAGCCTTTTCCTTTGAGGTGCTACATTTCTAGTGATCAACATCATCTTTTTTCTTCCACTTCCACCTCCATGTTATTGGGTTCCTTTTCCATCCCTTCTAGACCAATTATTTCTGTGTAGAAGATGACAAACTTTGGGTGGTATCACTACTTTTCCCTGTAGCATGAACTTGATGGGTTCCCAATTATTTGTAACCTCTTGAGGTGCGACCATGAATTTATTCCTCTTAATTTGTGAACCTGATGAGTTCCCAATTATTTGTAACCTCTTGTGTTGCCATCGTGAATTTATTCATCTTAATTTGTCTTTGTACTTTCATTTAGGAATGTGATAAGAGGTTGGATCCTTCTACGTACTTGATGTGTCTTTTCACCTCGATCACAAAAGTTAAAGAATTTAACAAAATCTTCTTCTAGCTTATTCCAATCCTTTTTTTCTCCTTTTCGTTCTTGATGTATACACCATGAACAAGACCTAGTGACTCTAAAGTTCAATGAAATAAGTGAACCCATACTAACTTGTTTATTGCTCCCCTTTTAGTTAAGAATTGCTCAAAATATTTAATATGTTTCCTTGGATTGGAAGCTCCTTTATAAATATACATCTTGTGCATTAACCATTCCTTATTTACAAATTTGTATTTAATTGCAATCTCTAGATTTCTCCATGTCGTCGATGTACTGCTTATGGGTTTTCCACCATCTTTCTGCATTCCTTGTCATGTAATATCTAGGCCGGTATCTTAATCTCCTCATAAGATTCTTCATTTTTCATCTTCTCCAAATACTTCTCAACATCCCCAATGGGTCGTTCCACAATAATGGGTTACACTTTTTGGCCAAACTTGACATTGAAATCAACATTTTGAACTAAATCTTCACTTTTTGACACCTATAGCCGCTAAACCATTAGGAATTTGAAGATGGTGCGAACTAGTGATTTGTTAGATTTTGTTTGTAGATTCTAAATATATATATTTTTAAAAAATTGGAGTTAAGTTGTAAATTTTTTTGCATCTCCTTTGATAACTAGTTTTTGATAGTAAACAACATTTTTTTAAAGTGATGTGTATTCCGTAGCACATAACTTTTTTTCTGAAAAAGATAAAATTCTGATTCTTTTGAATTTATATTAGTAACACTGATATATAGGGCATGCATTTGGTTTTTATCTTTTGAATTTATATTAGTAACACCGATATATAGGGCATGCATTTGGTTTCATAATGTTTTGTTGAATATTTTTTTTAATTAAGTTTTGAAGTCAAACCAATTATAATTTAGACATAGGCGTATTCCGTAAAACATAACTTTTTCTGTATGTATCGAAATTCAATTTTTCTTTTCTTGTTGAATCAAGGACATCAATACCTAGGGAACATATATATTTTTAGAATTTTTTTTCACGAGTTTACTAATTTGAACCATGTATGTAGAACAAAGAACTTGATGTTTGGTGAAAAACCTATATTCACAAGAAATAAAAAATAAATATAATAATCAAATTAAATATATTTAAAATTATACTTTTTGGGAAGCTTATAATAAGGACTACATACTTACAAAACATAAATTTTAAATGAATTCATTTCATCCCCCAAAAGGTAAATCAAAAGTCATTTTTTATCAGCATTTTGATAGGTGTAGAGGAGACTCTATTATAGGTATGGTTTAAAACTAGCGGGGTTTTATCCAAGGGGGTTTGAATATAAGGAGGTTTGATCAAACCCTCTTTAATTAAAATCCTTTAAATGGAACCTTTCAAGGCTTAAATCATTATATTTTCTAAAAATATGTGATTTCAGCCAAAATCAGGATGTCCCAGAAAGTGTAACCCATTATTGTGGCAACACCCCAATTCCAACATATTTGGGATAACTCTTACAATTATGTCGTACAAATATTTTGATTATTATCATAAGTCTTCTCCAATCTATCTCATCATTAGTTTCAATATAGGAATTACTATTTATTGCCATATTTTAGATTCATCTATTTTTCCTTTTCTTCTCAACTATTTATCAATATGCTCTTCTTTGCCTTCTTCAATATAAGTGGCATAGTCGATGTAGTTTGGTCAAGGGATTCATCTCCTTATCATGTCTCTTGATGTTGGGGGTCACATCCTTTGGGATTTATTTATTCTCTTCTATTCCTAATTATCTACATTACTCCTTTTCCCTTTATTAAACTCTCTTAGTTCTGTTTCTCTTTACACTTTCATAAAACAAATTGATATGTTTAATATATAAGGTATTGCCTCTCCTTAGGGTTTCCCCATAGTTTCCTCATAATCCATCAATTCCAAGGACCTTTCCTTTTCTCTACCTCCTTTACTTCATCCTCAAACCTCTTGGTGTTGGCTGCCCCTTACCAAACATCCTTGTCCTCTAAGACATCATCATCTCTCCCTCTCATACTCTCAAACACTTACTTTTTCATCTTCTATGGGTCCATGTACCATGGCCTTAATGATTCAATCAACTGGTGGTCTCCCAAAATTTATGTTAACTACCTCATTCCTTCTTTCTCTTTTCTTTCTTCCTCTAATTTTATTATCTATATCTCATTATTTCTACTACGTTATTCATCCTACATTTCTTATTCATTTTATTCTTTCCCCAAGCAATGCCCATATCTATCTCAACAATCATATCTTTTTGAATCTCCTCCCTTCTCTATTCCATCACCTTAGTGTCATGTTCCCCAAGGGCGAGTGTTTATTGTGTACTACCACATCTCTTCATAACAACTATCATCACCATCTATAAGTCAAAAATAATTCTAAAATTTTCACTTCTCCTTTGTTTCTTACTGTGCTAATTTCTTTATTTAGTATGACCCCCCTCCTTATGCAACAACAACCAAGGTCCCGATGACAAAACCAAATATTAACATAAAAACCTAGACCAGAGTCCAAGTTTTTATACTTTGTTATATGTAGTAAACATCAACATGATGCAATAAAAGGAAAGAACTTAGAAATGCAATATGTATAAACCAAATTATAAGATATTATATACACCAATATACATAATATCATATTAATATACTTAAATGGCTTATACACGTCATATAATTCATTCCTCATGATTTACTCTCCCTTATCATCTTCCTTATTCTCACATATATATAATTCATATGATTCATGCTTTTATCTCCTACTTTTCCCTTCTTTATACAACCTCTTAATGCCTCTTTGTAATGCCTTCCCATCATATCTTTTCATAATAACACTTAATTATATTCTCCCCATGAATTTACCTAAATTCTTTTATGTTATTTTACTCTTTTATAGCTTATTTAGGCATATTAGAGGTGTTTTATGGCTATTTAAGGTATATAAGGGATATATGGGTCTAAAAACGAGCCAAATTACATGTGTGGTATTGTAAAACCTCTTATATGTTGCCAACAACTACA
Organism: Cunninghamia lanceolata; assembly: GCA_027924645.1. Taxonomy (NCBI): domain Eukaryota; kingdom Viridiplantae; phylum Streptophyta; class Pinopsida; order Cupressales; family Cupressaceae; genus Cunninghamia; species Cunninghamia lanceolata. The sequence goes on along the minus strand of BSBN01000635.1, from coordinate 11,087,518 downwards.
TCTAGAAATAATTCCCAAATCAATATGAGTCCAAGGGTTTAATTTTTAGGGACTAATCCTTGATTAACTCTAACACATTATTTGAAAGAGGCCCCTTCCACCCCCATCTCTGAAATAACTAACTCTAAATCTGTGTTGCAAAAGGGCAATGAATGACAATGTGGGCATCAATTTTCTCATCTTCCTTACAAAAGCAACACATAGAAGGGCCCAATCTCCCCATCTTTCTCAACCTATGCCACGTGAGGGATCTCCCATGAACTGCAACCCATAGGAAGGCATTAGCCTTTGGTCTTAAGCCACCGGTAGTCTAGACTTTGTAAGTAAGGAAGAATCCCCCATCCCCCTCTCTAAAACTCAAATCATTATATGCCTCCTTGACTTTAATCCCTCTTGATTTACTCTTATTCCAAACTAAACTATCCTCCATATGTTCTGAGGGAATAGGCCACTTTCTAAGGAGAGAGTTAAGCCTTGTGCACCTTGCATCCAACTTCGAGTGAGGGGGTTAAGGGTTAACCAAGACTTTATTGTTTCACCAACTACCATATAATCTATCAACTTGAGCCCCGCAAATTCCTCAAAATGAGATACTAGGGGCCTAAGGTCTTCACAACAAGATAGAACCTGATTATCAATCCATTCCCTCCAAAACTTTACCTTATCTCCCCAATTCTCCATCTTACATCTTTATCCACCCAATCCCTACACAAACATAGGAAATTCCACACCCCTAACCCCTCAAGACCGAGTCCATAGAGAATAATATGTCCACTAGACCCCCATCCAAATACTTACTCTGAAGAACCTGGTTCATAAACATATCCTTCTTTGAGTATAGTTTCCACAAGAGTTTCATTCCCAATGCTCTATTTATTACTTTTCACTTTCTAAACCCCAAACCCCCCTCTTTCTTGTTGGCACATGCCTTTGACCATTTGACAAGATTATATTTTTTCTAATCCTTAGGCTTGCACTAAAGAAAAGTTCTCTATAGATCCACTATGGCCTTGGCTACTCTACTTGGGATTTGAAAGATTGACATTACATATATAGGATTGGCTAAGAGGGAAGCCTCAATGAGGGTAATCCTCCTAGCAAGTGAGAGCCACTTCTCTTCCAAGAGGAGAACCAAGGACTTCCATTCGAGATTAGAGGCCTTTTTGTCCAACAAGGGCATACCTAGGTATGATCTCAAGAGTTTTTCCTACCTCATACCCCTGAATGTCCTTATTGATAAGAGACTCCTTGATGTACTCTTTAAGGAAGAAAATCTTTAACTTACTTGAATTAATCTTTTGACCAATCACTCTTGCAAACCTACTTAAAATCATTTTGAGAGTCCTCACCTTCCTATCTATAGCTTCACCAACAAGTAGGGTATCATCAAAAAACTACAAGTGGTGATATTACTTAGCCTTGAAGTAGAATGCAACCCTTTGAGATTATTTGAAACTACTTCAACCTTCAGAGAATACCCCAAAACTTCTACGATAATGAGGAAAAGGAAGGAGGAGAGGAGTACCCTTTTGTAAGCCCCCTTTTGGCTTCAAATGAAATGAAGGGAATCCCATCAACTATCACAAAGGAGGCACTTGCAATGCAACTATGGATCCATTTGCACCAATAGTTATTGAAGCCAAACTTGTGCAAAGCCAATATTAAGAAATCCCATAACACTCTATCATATTCCTTATTTAGGTTTAATTTGACTAGCATCCCATCCTTTTTCCTACTTTTAATAGATTTAATGACTTAATAAGCGATGATAATGCCATCAAGAATTTGTCTCTTCTCTAAAAAGCCACCCTATTCTTCCGAGATAATACCATTTAAAACCTTATTAAACCTTAATGCCATTGCCATAGTGACAATTTTGTAAATACAATTACACAAAGAAATTAGTCTAAATTCATCAAAATACTTCAAGTTTCTCATCTTGGGAATAAAAGACAAGAATGTAAGTTCCATCTTCTCAACATCACCTACCTCTTCCTATTGTCCTTTGCAGCCTCCTAGAGATCTATTACAACAATGTGCCTAAACTTTTGGAAAAACCTACCTAAAAATTGTCAAGACTAGGAGCTTTCTTGGCACCTCAAAATAATGTAGTCTTCTTGATTTATTCCATAGAGAGCAGAGCCAAAAGGGAGTCATTCTTCTCCCTAGAAATTAAGGTGGGGATATTACTTAAAATTAGGATCTTGCTTCCTCATCTACCTCCTCAACACCTGCCAACAACTCTTTAGAAAATCTAACTTCTTCCTCCTAATCATTTCTATCTTGCCAACCTAGTCTATCTTATGTTTAGTTTAATCCAAATCCAATCCAATCTCATCAAATCATCCTATCTTAAGTACCTATATCAATTTCATCCATCAAATTAATCAAGATCTTGAAGTCTAGTTTCAGTTTTATATCTTTTTCATCTAAACCAAAAACCTTTCATTAAGTCATCAAATCCTATCCACATCTGTCAACCTTATAAACTAACACCTAGAAGTCTATTCAAAGACCATACTCTTTTTGAATCAAGTCCAAGGTGTCTTTTAAATCAATCCATATTATTCCATCAAACCAAATCAGTCATTTCATGCCGCCCTATAACAAGATCCCAAGAAAAGAGAAACATGGATTCTCACAACAAGAATCCTTTTGGATCTAGTTTTGGGCTTAATTCATAAGCTTGACCTTCCTCACCTCATCGGTACTCCAATAATGTAAGTGATATCAGAGGTCCTGTCAACCAACCTAAATATTCACCAAAAATTATGGACTTCCTAAATTACGATAGAACTCATGACATGATGGATCTCTTTGTTTCCAGACACAAAGATTAGTTCTTAAAACATCTTATTAATGAAGTGGCCAAACTTCCCCACAACTTTGATAAGACAAAACTTGACCAAATCATCTGTCGGGATTCACTACCACCTACACTTGATAATCCTTAGGGGTATCCACCTGAATCAACTCATGATCATGGCAATTATCACATTGACCAAAAAGTGGATGGTAGTGTTCCACCACCTTCTCCTCCTAATGATCATGATTCATCCTCCAACCCACATCAACAAGATGAAACTCTCCCTTCATCCCTAAAAACCAATGGGATACATATCAATCTAATCAAGAGAACCCACCTTCACCTTGTGCTTCACATCAACAAAATCACCAAAACCAATCCTTATCACATCTTCCATGGATTACTATTCCATATCAAATGTCTCATCAATATGGTTCTTCTTTCTTAAATCCACCTCAATCCTCATTCCCATCAATGTCAAATTTTATTCTCACTTCCACCTTTGTCTATTCCTCAAACTCTTCGAAACCACTCTACAATACCACCATACATATCTTATCATTCAAATCAATATCAACCCACATCATGTTATTAAACCACCTCTTATAAACCCACAACTCCACCATTCACATCATACCAACCAACCTATCAATCAACATTCCCATCTACAAATCCTTTGCACTCCACTTTTCAACAACCCCCACCTTTTGGATCTATCAATTATATACCTCCTAATCCACCCCTTGGAATGAATTCCTTTGATCAAGATTGGTAGGAGATGAAAAATGCTCTTAAGGGGTTATAAAGTGGGACTATGAATTAATACAAACAATACAAGTTGGAAGACCTTTGTCCCTACTCTTTTGACTATAATGTCACAACGACAACCTTTCCTCCTCACTTTGAAATCTCCAAATTTGACAAATACAAAGGAAAGGGAGACCCCCATGATCATATCAAAGAATTATTTATGTCTTTCCAAGAGGTTTCTTATAGCGACTTATACTTGTTAAGGCTCTTCCCTCAAAGTTTAGGAGGCCAAGCACTGGAGTGGTTCATGCACCTACTTGTAGGATCTATCACTTTGTTTATAGACTTATTTGAGAAGTTTGTTGCACACTTCTCTTATAATGTTGAACACGATCTTACAATGTTAGATTATGTAATGCTAGGCAACAAAATGTTGAAAGCTTTGCTACCTATTTGCAATGATGGAGGGGTCTTGCAAGTCACTTCCCTTGGCCCATTCCTGAAAAGCAACTCATCAATATCTTTGTTCAAAACCTCAACTAGGAGATGGCATTCCATCTTCAAGTCCATTGTGTTTCTACATTTGATGAGATCATTGAAAAAGGGGTTACTATTGAAAAGGACCTCATCTCTAAAATTTTAGTCAAAATCTACAATAAAGATAACAATCAATCCAATGACAAACCTAAATTTTGGGCTACAAACAAGAATGCAGTTAGTGATGGGGTCACTTAATTGAAACACATTCAAACAACACAATCATCTCCAAAATCCAAAATTGTACAAATTGTCCAACAACCCAACAACATTTATATCCCACAAGGACAACTAAAACAAACCCAAAGCCAAGATGCAAGTACATTTCCTAAGGGTTCCTAAGGAGAACCCTTGGAGGTTGTGTTTCAAAAACTAGTGTGAGCAAACATGGTAACATTCCCTGCCACTAGAGAATTTGATGAAAATAAACCCAAACCTATGTGGTATAAAGATAATGAATATTATGAATACCACCACATCAAAGGCCACTCAACAAGTAAGTGCATGAAGCTTAAGACCTATATCCAGGATCTTATAGATCATGGAGATATTTAAATCGAAGGGAACTCATCCACCTCACTAAATGAATAGTTGGGAATATATAAAAATCATTTTCCTAAGCATGACCAATCCCAACCATCCACATCCAACTAGGGTCAATCCAAACATAACCATGCCAACAACATTGGTTACAACAAAACGCCTTGCTCCTATGATATTGTCATGGGGAATTTTGACTTTGGCAACACACGAGTTTCTACCATTAAGATCACATATTCTAACTGTGTTACCACCATGAAGCATGGTAAAGTTACTATTCAAGGGGACCCCCCATCCTCATCCTTTACAAAAGCCACCCAATATAACCTCCTAGAGAACCTTGGGAAAACTCCAACACAAATATCCATCCTGGAGCTCTTGAAGACATCCCTTGTTCATAGATATATTAGACCATGCCTTGCAAGAATCTCAAATACCTAATGAAATCAACCATACTCAAATCCAAGCCCTTATGGTCTATCTCTAATCTACATATCAAATCATTTTCAATCAAAATGTTATGCCTCCAATCAACCCATCTCACACTAAACCTCTCCACATTGAAGTCCTTATTACTAAACACAAAGTCAAGAGAGTCCTATTGGATAATGGGTCTGGATTAAGTCTATGCACTTTGAGGCTTGTCGTATAGTTGGGATACTCTGCAACAAACTTAGAGCCATATGTCATCATGCCATCAAGGCCTACAATAATACAGAAAGATAATTCGAAGGAATTAGTTGTCTTCCTATTCAGGTGGGGCTTATCTTGCAGTAGACTATTTGTCACATTATTGATCTTGACCTCCCCTACAATCTTCTCCTCAGTTGCCCATGGCTCCATGCCATGCAAGCCATTCCATCCACCTACCATCAATGTTTGAAATTCCCTCATAATGGCATGTAAGTTACTATTCATGTTGATCCACAATCCTTTGAGTATTGTAAAACAATGGAGTCTTCCTATCACAATGCTAATCATTGCCCCGGTACTAACATTACTAACCATGATTGTAAGGAAGCTAAGGTAGAGGAACAACTTCCTACACTAACCTTGAGAGGAAGGATATGCAAAACTTTTTAGATCTTTACAACAATTACATAAATTATACAGAAATAGACACAAATAGCAATCATACCATAACATAGTAATTACATGGGGAAACCCTTTCAAGAGAAAAACCCCACACTCTAAAAGCCACCTAATATATTATTCATAAATCAACAAGATTACAATATACTTGTAGAGCAAGCTTTTACAGGGGTATAACCAACCAAAGATTTGGAGGCAACTCAACATCTATAAGACTCTCACACAACCTCCATCTCAAGCTCCTAATATATAGGAGATACAATACAGTAAATCGTCAACGGTAATTGAAATTTACCATGAGACAAAACCACCAAAAAGAGGCACCCAAATTATCTACAATCAAAGATGCCTTTTGATGTGCCAAACCACACACCAACATGTGTAACTCTCCCCTTTACAACTCTTTTAAGTGTCCAACATGTTTTACATTTCCCAAAATAGGAGGTCCAACTTCCAAAGGCCATAACTTTTGATCCAGGTGTCTGATTGACGAACCGTTTGATGCATTGGAAATTATTGAAGAGATATATCAAAATATAACCCACTTTTTTGGTTACAAAAAATTTCATGGAATTTAGGGACCTCTAAGTGCCTCAAATATGAGTTTGAAACTTTTTCTAGAGTTTCAAAAAACTAAAACTTTAATATCTTGCAATCTATGTATGATCTTGAGTCAAAACTCACCCAAGATGTTTACTAGGTAGTTCTGCACCTTTTGGAAAAATTTCAGGTCCATCCATGCTTAAATGTAGACTTACTAAAAATGGTAATCCTTGACATTTTTAGCCCCTTTTGGAAACTTTGAAAGTTCTAAACCATTCTTCAAGATAAAGGGTATTCGAAAAGACCAAAATTGGGAAGAATAGTAACCTTTTGTAGCTACAAGGTTGAGACACCTTTCCTAACATTCTCCCAGTTGTTGAACACCTTACAAGAGCAAAGGGAGTATCAACACCAAGATTTAATTGCTAGGGGCCGAGAGCCCCATAGACTCTAAACACAATCTAAACTTTTTTGTGCTCATAGGCTTAGTTAATGAATATGCAGTATTCATCAAAGTCTCTACCTTAACTAGCTTCACCCTACCATCCTCAACCATATCTCTGACAAAATGATATTGTACATCAAAGTGCTTGGTCCTGGCATGAAATGTCGGGTTCTTAGATAGGCAGATTGCACTCTGACTATCATAATAAATTGTCACTACACCTTGTTTTATTCTGATATTGAAACACACTCCCTTAAGCCAAATGGCTTATTTACAAGCATGACTAGCTGCCATATACCTAGCTTCAGTAGTATACAAAGCAACCACAACCTGTCACTCAATCATCTAGCTAATTGCACCACCAAATAAAGTAAATACATAAGCACTGGTGGATCGTCTACTATCAACATCACCCACCCAGTTTGAATCCACATAACCATGAATATCAAGGGAATTCATGTCTCCTATCAAATTACCATGATAACACAAGGAATACTAAGAGGTACTTTGAAAATATATGAAGACTCTTTTAATTACATCCCAATGAACTCTACTAGGATTAGACATATATCTGGAAATAACTCCCACTGCTTGGGCAATGTCTGGTCTAGTACAAACCATAGCATACATCAAACTTCCGACTACACTTTGGTAAGGCACTCTACTCATGTCTTCCATCTCTAATGGGGATGTTGGACATTGTGAAGCAGATAACGTCATTCCAACTATAAAAGGAATACATAATGGTCTACAATCCTGTATGTTAAACCTCTATGAAATTGAATTGACATACTTACTCTGGCCAAGCCATAGTTTTTTGTTTACTCTAGATCTCTTCTTATTTCCATCCCAAGAATGTGTTTAGGTGCACCAAGATCTTTCATTTCAAATTTAGCTACAAGTTGAGACTTTAGTTTTGAAATCATTCCTTTCTCTTTACCAATAAATAACATATCATCAACATTTAATGCAATAAAAAGGAAACGATCACCATCAAATTTATAATAAACACAATGATCAAATTTAGAATGCCCAAATCCCCAAATCAACACATATGTATCAAATTTCTGGTACCACATCCTAGGACTTTTTTTGAGGCCATACAAAAACTTCTTCAATTTACAAACCAAATTACTTTTACCTTTTGCCATGTAGTGCTCTGGCTATGTCATATAAATATCCTCCTCCAAATCACCATGAAGGAATGTCATTTTCACATCCATTTGCTTAACCTCTAGATCATAAGCAACAACAATAGAAAGCAAAAATCTAATGGATGTCATTTTTGCAATAGGAGAAAATATCTCACCACAATCAACACCCTCAACCTGAGAGTAACCTTTTGCAACCAACCTTGATTTGTACTTCTCAATACCTCCATCTAAACCAATCTTTTTCTTGAACACCCATTTGCAACCAACAAGTTTCCATCCTTCAGGCAATAGTACTAGGTCCCATGTATCATTCTTTTTCAAAGTTGCCATTTCTTAATCCACAACAATATTCCAGGAATTTGCATCATTCATACCTAATGCCTCTTCTACAAATATAGGTTCATCTATGTTAGTATTCAAAGCAAAAATACATCTCCAGTCATCGGGTGAATACCTTTCAGGTGATTGTCTATGCCTTGTAGACCTTCAAACAAGTTGAGTTGGAGGTTCTTCCTCCTCTTTTGAAGATTCAGAAATAGATGAGCTCTCCTCAACTTCATGTCTATCTAGGGGCCTTGATTCAACTTTCTTAGGCGTAGAAGGGAGTTGAATCACATCTTTCTGTTCACTTTGTTTTGGATGCAATGTAACAAAAGAAGGCTTAGTTTCTTTAAAAATAACACTTCTACTATATATTACCTTCTGTGGAACATGGTCCCAAATCTTGTATCCTTTCACACCATAACTATACCTGATGAAGATACATTTAGTATCCTTATTCTCCAACTTTGTTCTCTTCTCCTTTGGCACATGTGTATATGCCTCACAACCAAAAACTCTAAGATGTCTGAGTGAAGGCTTGTGCCTCGACCACGCCTCCATAGGTGTTTTATCAACAAGATTTGATGTAGGAGACCTGTTAATCACATAGCAAGTAATGGCAATAGATTCAACCCAAAATCTTTGTTCTAGACCAGCACCACTAAGCATACTCCTATCCTTCTCCATCAGTGTCTTGTTCATTCTTTTTGCAACTCCATTTTGTTGTGGAGAATACAAAGTTGTCTTTTGTCTCTGAATGCCACAATCTTTACAAAATCTATCAAAATCATTAGAGAAAAATTCACCGCCATTGTCAGTCCTCAAATATTTTATTTTCTTTCTAGTCTACAACTCAATCATTTCTTTAAGTTCTTTAAATCGACTAAAAACTTCAGATTTACTCTTTAGAAAATATACTTATGTCCTTATGCTATAATCATCAATAAATGAAACATAATATGTGGAATTTCCAATGGAAGGAACATCTATAGGAACAAACACATAAGAATGAATAAGATCCAATACACCACAAAATGTATGAGAACTCGAGTAAAACTGAACACGGCTTTGTTTACCATAAATACATAATGCTCACAAAAATCAAAATCAAGATTACAATCAGTTAACCCTTCAACAAGGTTTTTATTTTTTCAAGGTCCTTAGACCCCTTTCTCCTATGTGTCCTAATCCCTGGTGCCATAACATAGTCTTCTTTGTAGGCAATTTTGATTCAAAAGAAAGAGCACCCTCAGGTACCCAAAAGCCATGACCATCCATTAACAATAAAACCCTCTCCTTTTCCAATGAAGTAGTCATAAATTTTCTTTTCACATAAGTACTATTGCACTCAACAGTGTATGCATCAAGCTTATATAATGTGCCAAATTTGACACCTCTAGCGATCACCATAGCACCTCTAATCATCTTGCATCCTGTATCAGAAAAGACTACCTGCACAACCACATCTATTAGATTGCTCACAAATAATAAATTTTGTGCTAATCTAGGGATATGAAACACACCATTAATCATTTTTACTCTACCATCAGGGAATCTGATTTTAACTTTACCATGACCAACAATATTTAAATGAGAATCAACACCCAAGTACACTTTACCTCCATCAAATTCTTCATATTCAAAAAATCAATCTCTATTAGGGTTCATATGGAAAGATGCATTGAGTCAATTAACCATGTATCATTACCTACACGAGTGGCCAAAACTATAATGAATGCATCACCATCTTCCTTCTCAGACTTAGAATCAGAATCAAATTTCTTCTTTTCTTCTTTTCTTCTTTTCTTCTTTACACTCCTTACAAAAGTGTCCAAGCTTACCACAATTATAGCAAATAAGTTTGGACATTCTAGGAGACTTGGATCTCCCCTTGGACTTGGATTTGTCATGCTTTTCGCTCTTCTTACCTTTTTCTTTGGGTCTTCCATGAACACTTAGGGCTTCTTTGGCACTGATGGATACCTTCTATTGGCAGGGTATGTACAACAACAGGGCATACAACAGATCCTAACACAAATCACCACAAGGGGAATGTGGAGGACAAGGTCGACGTAGATAGTGACATTTTGTAAGGGGTGTGTCCCTGCTGTAACATATAGATATGTAATAGATAATATGTAAGATGTAAGAGAGATGTAAGAGTGAATATATAAGAAGAGATATATGTAGAGCAGAGACTTAGACTTGCCTATTTGTATATAAGATTATAATGAATATATAATGGAGATATAAGGGTTTGATCTAATATCTAAGTGTATATGAGTGTATGATATGTATGAATGATGTATTCCTACCGCATACTATAATTCCTTATTGTTCTTTATGATTCTCTCAATGTATCTTCTGGGGTATAAACTGACTATAGAGATTTGACTGAGGCTCAAATCTCTGGATTGAGTCCTCCCCATTTTCTTGCCAACATTTGGTTTCATTATTGGGACCCTGCACATAACAATGAAGAAGAATAAGATGAAATAGTAGAAGGGAAGTGCAAAGCAAAAAGGAGAAACAAAAGAATAAAAAGGAAGATAACATAAATTTTTTATGATCTGTAGTGAATCCTCTTAGAACCTACCCTTGTGAGAGGGGGCAAAGCACCTTAAGGGGATGACAAATGGAAAGGGGGAGGATTTGCAAAGATGTAACTCTTCAAGTTAAGTTGGCCATGGGATACATAAGTATTAATGAAATACCATATCTAAAACACCCATGGGAAAAGGGGATAACAAGAAGTTAAGAGAAATTAGCGAAATTATAAAAACTGAAATGGAAATGAGTGGGGAAGAAAGACAAAAGTAGACTAAGGAACAACAAGAAAGATACCACAAAAGGATGTAAAACATAGGAAAAATAGTAAGGGAAAGCACCAAAAAGGTTGCAGAAGAAAATGAACAAGAAGATGAGTGCGTTGATGTGGGTGTTGTCGAGCGTGCTGATGTGGGTGTTGTCAGAGAGAAGAATGTAAGAGAGGAAAAAACAATGGATGAGTGTTCCATAGGGGCTGCCACAAATTTAATACAAAAGGATATATACAATTTTGAACCGCTAACAATGCATATTAATAGGGCCATAGAACTTCTCACAAGTTTAGGAGGGAGTATTGATGCTTATGACTAGTCAAGAAGGATATGGAGGGAAGAATATAATCAAACCCTAAACCTACCACAAGTAGGAATAACTCCAAAGTTTCAGCCTAATTTTACTAATGTCCAGATCAAAAATGATAAACAATGGGAAGAATTATTGAACCCTATAAGAAACTTCAACCCTTGAACTTGGATGCGGACTATCTAGACCATTTGGTTAATCAGAGCGTGATTAAGGTTAGAGAAAGGAGAGAAGATGTGGTATATGATAATATTAGTTCTAAGAGTCTAAGACAATAAAAGGAAATGACACCACTAAATGATAAGATGTCATTCACAAATGTAAAGTCACCCCCTCAAACGAAGATGCACTTTGAAGAGATGCAGCCCCTAGACTAGGAGTCACCCCTGATGAGGTATAAACAACCTCATTTTTATAACAAAGCATTTAACTATTTTTGTCCTGACCAATCACCTTAGCCATGCCAATTTGTTTATTTTTAGAAACAATATTTATCTATTTTTGATAGAATGATGTACATATAAATCTTTATTTTCAAATTGATTGAAATTAGTCACTAATGTTGACTTAATTGTTGCAGAGCTTTTATAATTATGCAGGGTTCCATGTATGGCCTAACAGAAGGAGTAGACTTCAAAGTGGTTGAAGTCAGAGCGCAAGAATTTCAGGGCGCTGATGAGAGTTTTTAATCCTCTTCATTAAATAATATCAATCCAAGGTTGGTGTCCAAAGGCGATCTGCAATAGGGGAAAGAGATCTCTAGAAAACGGTCCCTTCTACTTCACAATTGTAGGAATTGAAAAGCACACTTGCAAAAATTGAAAAGCACACTTGCAAAAATTGAAAAGCACACTTGCAGAAATTTAAATCACACTTGCAAAAATTAAAGAGCACACTTAATCTAAATCACACTTGCATGAAATTAAGCAAATCTGAAAGAAAGAAAATTTGTGAAAGAAAATGATAAAACAGAAATTGAAAAGAAATGACAGTACATAGAACACCTGCAAGTTAACAACAAAATATACAACAAAAAGAAGAAGTTTACATAATACAAAGAAAAAGACAACAATTCACAACAAAAAGAACAATTACAGAATGAAGAAATAACACAACACATTGATCCATCTCCCTCAGAATGAGTGGCCAGCTCATTCCTTGGAAGAGGATTTTTAACCAAATTCACAAACTTGCTGCCACAAACTTTAGAATGAATTATTAAAAAATAATGGAGATATTATTTAATAGTATGGAAGGTTGCATTTATAATTGCATGCTTCCAACAAAATCCTTATTTTGAGGTATACATCTCAAGTAAAAATCAATCTCCATAAAATATGGAGAGAGATTTATTGGAATCAAAAGCTTAACTAAAATAAAAGATTACGACAAGATTTGCTCACAAATCTTCTTCCTTTTTATTTGGTGAAGAGAATCTATCCTAATGATTTGATTCTCAATTTATTGTGTGAATCAAAACAAATATTGATTCCTTTATTTGCTGCAGAACTGGAGCTTCACTTGGAGTTATTACTAGAGCTCACTGGTAACCTCTGGAGCTGACTATGTGGCTTAGTTGTACTAAACTTCCCTTTTCTTGCAAATGGTGCATGTTGTAGAAAAAATGAAGGAGGTTTTTGTTCAACTCATTGTTATGAGAGAAAACCTCCCTCAGATTTCCATTTTGTCTTTTCTTTCTCGGATTATGCAACTTCTAGTACTGACCTGGCAGATATTTTATGAACTGTCACATGAGAGCTTACTTAAAATCACTTTTCTTCCAAATGGTAACACCTGTAGAAAAACTAAAGGAGGTTTTTGTTCAACTCATTGTTATGACCAAAAACCTCTCTTAGATTGTATCTCTGACTTTTCTTGCTCAGATTATTTAGACTCCGGAGCTATATGGAGCTGACTGAAAAGACATAACTTTTGTATACAAAGAGCTGCTCACATAACTGTTGTACATTTCTGGAGCTAGTATGGACTGCATATGCACAAATTGACATCTTTTTCCCAATAATCATTAGAAATAACTAACAAAGAGGTAACAATAAATTCTAAAGAAATAACCTTGATATATACTTGTATACACCTAAAAATGACACGACTTTATCTAAATAAATATTTTAAATATTTATTTCATCTTAATATTCCTCTATCAATAAATAAATAAATTATTTTATTTATTTGATTCATTTTTTCCCATTTAATTAAATAAATTACATTTATTTAATTAATTTCATCTATATCAACTTTATTCTTCTAAATAATTAAATAATTTTAATTATTTAATTAAATCATCCATTCTTCTAAATTTAAATAAAATGCAAATTTATTTAAATTAAATCTCCAAAAAATAAAATATATTTAAATATTTTATTTATTCTTCCAAATTATCTACAAGTAATTAAATAAATTTATTTATTTAATTATGCTTTCTTATCTTCTAAAAATAAATTCTTCTTGTCATGCAAAAGCAAAAGCTGAGTTAACTGATTTAAAGCTATCAACAAAACTCTTAAATTAGAAAAATATATTCTAATTTAAGAAATAAAAACTCATCCCCATCAAGAAAGCAGTTAACTCAACAAAGCATCTTTTGAATGACACATGTCCTTCTATTCGCACACGTTCTCTCAAACATCCTCTACCATTGATCTTCTTATTTCTTCTCCACCATTGATCTTCTCTCACACAATTCTATAAATGCAACCCTCTATCCTTTCATTTCATATCAAGCTTTCAAGTAAACTTATGCTGTAGAATCCATAGTGCGCCATTGGCACCCCCACTTTCACATCACTTCATCTATCATCCATTTCATATTGTGTTGAAGCTCATCTTCAACACAACAAGTATCCGATCCATTTCTCCTTGTCATCTTGAGGAATCGAAGCAAGGAAGCAAACTTCCTGAGGGCCATCTTCATCACCAAAAGATCAAAAGAGAATAGGCGAACAATGGAAATCGCAAGATAAAAAGGTTGTGAGTATCATTTCTTCTTATTTTAAATCCTTATTTGCTTGCACATTCCATTGATGTTTTTGGGTTTTTATTATTCATTTTGATTATCCCATTTTACCTATCACAATACTCTATTTTATTCTAAATAAACCATAAGTTTAGAAATTACACTTAGATCCACTTGTATGCAATTTATGTAAGGAAAAATAATGTATATGATGAGCCATTTTTTTGGGCTCATCAGGCGCTAGAAATTTAGGCATACATCATAGACTTTGTTAAGCAATTTTGTTATTTTCTGTTGGGCATACTTAAAACCTTACGGCTCCACTCAGAGCCTTTAATGTGTTTTTATTTCAAAGACATCCAGTTAGTTTGTAAACTTCTTCAATGACATTTACTCGCCATCTAAAATTTAGGATTTTGTAGCAATGCAATATATATATGTAGTTGTTCAAAACAAGGATTATGCTGTTATGTTATGTTCTGATACTATCCAGCTATGTTCTGTGTTCTGTGATACTTTTATGACATAAATGAATATCGCCAGTCTTATTCTGAGTAATCTTTTATGAGCAATGGAAGTAATATGAATGGGATTTATTTTGGAGCTGTTGAAGTACTGCATGTGATTTGAATCGATAGTAGGATCTCCCAAGAGCTGGCCACTCGAGGGATTATAGAATAGATAAGTATTTTTATTGTTGGTGTTGTCATTTCTATTTTGTGCATGTTCTATTTAGATCAGTGTCATTTTGTGCTTAGCTCTGTTATGTGTTCCTACAAGTTGTGGTTTTAAGTTAATGATCTTTGAATTATGTTTACTTGAAATTTCTAGAGCATCCACTCCCTTCATAAATATGTTGTTAGCTATTGATTAAAAGATGTCAAATGTACTTTCAGTTAGTAGTTAGTTGCCTTTGTTATGAATTCATAGTTAAACTGCAAGTGTTAATTCTTAGATAGTTTACATGCTTTCTAGAGTAGGAATTCAAATTCTTTCTAGCTTAAAGATTTAATGCTTTTTAGTTTAAATTTTGTTTCAAGCTTTTCAAAATTTCAGAAAATCAGTTCTAAGAGAGATGTCCAAAAATATCCCCTATTGCATACAGCTGTGGACACTGCCCGGTCGACATAATTGACATATTTTTAACTAAAGTGTTAGGATCTTACGACAACCTGTCAACCCCATGTGTCGTATAAATCAAGGAGAATTTCAGTGGAAAAGAACAACAATCAAATAGACAAACAAAAGGAAACTGAAGAAGGAATTAGAAGAGATTGCGAAGAAATATTGAAAAAGATTATTTTTATATTAAGTTACAAAGAGATAAGGGTAGGAAGAGCAAAACCCTAATATAGAGGAAGCAACCTAAACATAAGGACAATAAGAAAACACATCACAAGATACCAAAAACACCTGAGAAACAAAATAAATCAACAATGGACTCACCAATTAAGTTGTCGGTATTTGGAAAAGACACTTTAGAGGCAACAAAACATGTCTTTGTTCTGGAATCCATTTGGAATACGAAAAATGTAATAAGAGAAGCAAGTGTTGATTACATTACTAAGGAAGCTCAAGAAATGCTTTGTTTGGTCCCATGATAAGCTAAAATCCTATAGGGAAAATTTAATTTAGCACACCACCCCATTGTAGCTTGATACAAATCCTTTCAAGTAGAAGCAATGGCCCATAAACTCTACAATAGCTCCTCAAATATAGAAATAATTGATGAAACTAAAAGAGGGTGGAATCATCAAGCCCATTAGACATTCTTCTTGGGTGTCTAGTCTTATCCCATTGAGGAAAAGGAATGGTGACATAAGACTTTATGTGGACTTTAGGAATTTGAATGTTAAATCCCTTAAGGAAAACTATTATCTATAAAGCATGGACCATCTACTACAAAGAGTGATGGGATCATAACTCCTTTCCATGATGGGCGGGTTCTTAGGCTACAACCAAGTCGTTGTTAAGGAGTCAGAACAACAAAAGAAAACTTTTAATAAACCTTGGGAAACATATGTCTATATCTCACCTTTACTTGATCTTACAATATACTTCTACCTAACACTTCATGGTTATATCTCTCACTCTATTGGGGGCATATTATTGCCTATGAAATACAAGATTACGTGAAAATATAATTAGTATATTTCTTATGGTATTACATGATACTATCTTTACATTGTTATATGATAATTGAGATTTTTGATACATTTATATACTCTCCTCCAATCTATTTGTACCCTTTGTCTACAACTAATTGGAGGGGGTGTGTGAGATCACTAATGTTTCTCTTATTTAATCATGGTTGCAAGACTATGATATAAGTCAAAAGTTTATAATAGATAGTATTGCATCTCTTTAGGCACCCCATGGCAATTCCTATCCACCATGTTACTTCAAAAAAAGTATCTAGATATCCCTACATCTCTTATTTTATTTTCTTTCTTATAATGGACAACACATTATTGTTTTAAATTCCTATGTGATGCTACTCGTTGCTTTCATTTTTATTTTGGAGGTTTTCAAGATAGAGAACTCATTTCAAGGAAACACGTACCAAGGCAAAATCTTCATCTATATCAATATCTTTTTTAGTGCCTATGCATTTGCTTTCTTGTTGGTTGTGTTTATTTTTAGTTTGATATGTATTCTCATAGTAGTTTGCATGCACACCAATATGGGGGCAAAATGAAATGATGAAAATTGCATGCCCATGCTCATTTCCTTTATGTTTGGGCCAACTTCTATTAGAGTAACCTTTATTGCAACAATAAGCATATAAATGGTGTATTTTAGTTGAAAGTGGGCACACATCCCAAGCCTTATATCCATTCCTATTTGCACTCATTTCTAAGGATTGGTCCTAATCCTTAATTTTACCTCTTTTTTACCTTGGATTATATTTGTATTCACAAAAGTGATCTTGATCACCTCTGCAGTTACATAAATCATCCCTCTACTTTTAAAATTCAAATCTTAATTTGTGGCAAACTTTACCTATCCTTGTGACTATTGTGTGTCGAATCAAGGTGCAAAATTGTTTCATTTGACTCTTGGTGTTGTATTTAAAGGGATAACCCTCATTCATTTTATGTATACTAGATTCAATTAACTCTTAGTGGCATCTAAAGTTATCATTTACGAATTGCACTTTATATCAAGAGTATATATCAAAATATATAAATTACAAAACATCTAGGGCATCTTCCATGTTTGTGAGTGTTGTCCCCAATCATTCATCTAGTTGTTGAATTTGTATTTTTACATGTTTTAACACAAGGAGGTTATTATCATTATCATGTGCAAAACAAAAAGCACAAGAGCTAATTTTTATACAAGAATAGAGAGGACATCAAGGCAAGCCAAAAGTGACATTCTAAGTTTTATGCAAGAACAAAGTGAGGACATGAAGGTGAGCCAGAAGTTACATTCTACAAATTAACATAGTTTAGATTTGTAGGCACAAAATAGATTTAGAATCTGGATCATATCCACATTTGCACAATCAAATCCATAGTCATAGAAGTGATCGAGAGTGATAGACAAAGTATTCACTGATTTAAAAACATTCATTTGAGCATTTGATATTTTGTGTTATTGGTGAATCATCATCTAATATATTATAGTTTTCTAGCTAAGTACTTTCATTATTTTATTCAAGTTATGAAGTATTCATTTTTGTGCATTTATTTATTTATTATTCCCAACTCTTACTACATCTAGGGTAGATTATAAATATTGATGCTATTTATTTATTTATTTATCTTGGGTTTTTGTAAAAAGGGAATTTATTCTCTCATTCATTTTGAAACGGGTTGGTTATTTTCCCTTTCAATAATA
Source organism: Cunninghamia lanceolata (assembly GCA_027924645.1). Classification (NCBI taxonomy): domain Eukaryota; kingdom Viridiplantae; phylum Streptophyta; class Pinopsida; order Cupressales; family Cupressaceae; genus Cunninghamia; species Cunninghamia lanceolata. The sequence continues at coordinate 11,069,381 of BSBN01000635.1, read as the reverse complement.
AACTTCCATACTTTTCCATATGATTATAGTGATGATAATTACATTTAACATTTGTTATCACAAATATTCCACATGACTCCAATGATTATGATTACATTTTCCTCACATTTTACTAGCATGATTTTTTCTATGATAATTACAGGGTCTTCCATGTCTATCAAGCTTGCACCCTATGATTCTTTTTCATGATGATTATCTTTTTCTAACATGTTTATCATAATGATATATAACAATACTTTGTTTGTAAGATGCTTCCTATGATTCATATGTTTGTCTTTACCATTTTGATCAATTACCAATTGCTATATTTTCACATGGTTACATGATCATCTATAGTTATTATGCTTAACTTCTACAAGTTTGCACTAATCCAATTTGTTCATGTTATGCTTACCACACTTATATCTTACACTCACATGATTATGAGGTTTATGATGCTATCTCATCGTTGCTTAATCTTATAGGACACCTCTATCCGACACTTCCTGGCTATATTTCTCACCCTATTAGGGACACCATTGGAGCATATTGTTGCCCATCATTCTATGTGCTTTCATGAGCATACTATTAATATCTTTTTTATTACATGATGTTATATTTATGTTGTAATATGATCATTGGGATTTCCATATTTTTATCTACTCTCCTCCAATCTATTTGCATCCTTTGTATCTAACTAACTAGCATACCTATCTTTAGAAAAATTTATGTAAAAAAGTCCATATATTAGTCTAAAGTTATTTTATTTTATTTACATTGTTTATAAACTTAGTATATATACTCCTAATATATATATATATATTAGGAGTATATATACTAAGTTTATAAACAATGTAAATAAAATAAAATAACTTTAGACTAATATATGGACTTTTTTACATAAATTTTTCTAAAGATAGGTATGCTAGTTAGTTAGATACAAAGGATGCAAATAGATTGGAGGAGAGTAGATAAAAATATGGAAATCCCAATGATCATATTACAACATAAATATAACATCATGTAATAAAAAAGATATTAATAGTATGTAAACTTAGTATATATACTCCTAATATATATATATATATATATATATATATATATATATATATATATATATATATATATATATATATATATATAGAGAGAGAGAGAGAGAGAGAGAGAGAGAGAGAGAGAGAGAGAGAGAGAGAGAATGGGGACAAGCATGATCAATACAACCCTAACTCTACTCTGCTAATATGGTCATCAAACTTGTATGTTAGGGAGCTAATGGGCCTAAAGAGGAGGCTCGAATGCATAGAGGTGCTGGGGCTGATGAAAGATAACAAACTAGAAGAGATCGTGGCAACAAACCAATAAATCACTCTCGAAAACAAGTTGCTTAAGGATGAAATAACCCAATTGCAAGCTGTCATGAAAACAGGCCAACAGGAAATTTTGACAATAAAGCAAGTCAGTATCAGAAATATTCCTAGTGTAACAGAGGAGAAAGACATTACGTCGTTAAAAGAGTTTCAAGAAGCCATGGCAAGCATGGAAATCAAGGAAGCTAAGTTAAAGGAGCAGCTATAAGAAGCTAAGTCGTGGGCACAAGTAGCAAAAGTGCCAGCAATGAACCAAAAGGAGCTCATAGAGAAGCACATTAAACTACAAATGTGGGAGGAAAAAAACTGACATGATAAAGCATCAAACATAGTAACAAAGGGTTTGAAAGACCATGGGGAAGGTGAGCACATAGACAAGTTAATAAAAGACTTTCTCGTAGACAAGTTGGAGTGGACAGGGCACATTCACCAAGCAAGCAGAATTGGAAGAATGACAAAAGAGGGTAGAAATAAGAATGTAAGAGTAACCTTGAAAAACATGGAGGACAAGAACATAATCTTAAGAAACAAAAGGCTCCTTAAAGGCACACAATTCTATATAGATGACTATTTAACTCCATCATAGTTAGAAGATAGAAGGAAGGAGTGGGAGAAAGTTGTAGCAACAAGAAATGCAGGGAATGACGCGTGGTTGTATAGAGGGAAAGCCCAATTCAGCAACAAAACAACGCATGTTAAATAGGAAGGCGGTCCCCCAAGAACACCTCTCAATGGTAAGTTGGAACTGTTGGGGTTACCCTTGGAGGAGAGGTCCTGGGCTAGGGCCCATAGCAGAGGGAAAAGGCTTCATTGTCATCACTGAGATGCATGAGCATGAGGGCTGTAAGGTTCCAGATTTTGAGGGTTATAGGAAGTTTTCAATTTGGAATGAGCTAACCAAAAGCGACAATGGTCATGGGGGTGTGACAGTGTTGGTGAGAGAGTCTTGGGAGAGAGTCATACAAGTTGAAAAAGAACACCCAAACAAACAATACATATGGACGAAAGTGAAAGAAAAGGAATCCACAATATATCTTGCTACATGTTACTTTGCTCCTCGTGGCTCAAAATTTTATAAGAGGAGAAACCTAGACAAAGAGGATCCATATGCAACCCTAAAAAAGGACATACATGTCTATAGTGCAATAGGTGACATCATTTTAATGGGAGATTTCAATGCAAGAACAACAAATAGCTAGGCTTTATACCTTAAGAACCAAGGAGTAAAAGACAATCCTTTATGGTTAGAAGAGGAAGAAAACCAAAAGTGGGAAAGAGACTCTCAAGATAGAAAAGGTGGTATCTCACAGTACGTGGCAGAATTGCTAGGGATATGCAGCTTCTATGATTTAATTATTTGTAATGGCATCAAAACATGGCCAAGTTCAGGGAATATTGCGTGCCAAACGTACAATGGAAAAAGTGTGGTAGATTATGTTATTTGATCTCATAATCTTTTGGCAAGGCTAACAGAAGTGGGGGTGAGAGAGTGTCCTATAGAAATGAATTCTGACCACAATCCCATTTATGTAAAGATTTGCATGCAAAAAGACACTCAACATCAACATCAAGATAGATCACAACATAACCAAAAGAAAATGGTACCCCAAGGCACAATCCTTATGACACAGGAAAACCAAGAGATCTTTCGAACAACACTTGAAAAACAACTGCAAGGAATAAAAGATACTAGGATAGCCAATATAAGTAGGAGAACAATAGGTAGTGATAAGTTGACATTGATAATTCACAAAGCTCTCAACCTATGCAAGAGGTCTAGGCCTAAAAGAAGCTTCAAAAACAACTTTTCGGCTAATCCGTGGTATGACGAAGACTACAAGGCAACAAAGAGAAAGTTGAAAATCCATGGAAATAAAAAGGAATATGGAAAGTTAGTTAGAATGAAAAAAGAGGTCTACATGCAAACAAGAAGAAAAGAGCTGATTTCTCTTGGGAAATACAACCTGAAAGGCTTCTGGAAAGAATTGCAACAAAAAAATACAACTGCTGAAAATGACATTACAGATTCCCAATGGTTAGATTATGCAAAGCAGCTATATGAGCGCAATCAAAGTAAAGATGTCCTCTAGTTACTAACACAATGGTCAAGCTCTTTTCTACAAAAGACATTAAAGAAGGAATTAAAAAGCATGCAGTGGGTAAAGCGCCTGACATAGATGGTTTACAAGCAGAGTACATAAAATGGGGCATGGAAGTCCTCACACCACACATCAAAAGAATATTTAATGGGGTCATCCAGGGTGGTTTCCCTGCAAATTAGATGACTAGTGTCATCATACCTTTGCTTAAAAGTGGAGATGTCAATAACCCATCGAACTACCACACTATAATGATCAATCCTCTATTTGGCAAACTCTTTGGGAGTATGGTTGAGCATCGTATCAGTATGTGGGTAGAAAAGGAGGGAAAGAGAGCGAAAGGACAATCAGGTTTTAGGCCAAAGCATTCTACAATTGATCACTACATTACCCTTAGACACTTGATTGAAAAGGTTTGGGATAAGTAAGGGGAAGAGGTCTTCTGTTGTTTTGTTGACTTCAATAAAGCATTTGACATGTTTCCTAGAAGCAAATTATGGAGTAGAATGGAAGAGCTGGGAATTCTAGAAAAATATAGGGCTGCTGTTCATAGCTTGTATGATCAGGTTCGTGCCAAAATTAGAACCAAGCAAGGATTATCAGAATGCTTTAGGAATGACATTGGGGTAAAACAGGGTTGTCCGCTATCTCCTACCCTGTTTGGTCTGTACATTGACAAATTAGAGGAGTGGATAGACAAGTTTGGTGGAGGGGGAGTTCACTTGGCCAACTATGTAATTGGTGCAGGAGCATCTTGACAAATTGATACTTCCATAAGAGTTTGATTAAATTTTAATGGTTCAACATTGTAATAAGGTTATTTGAGTCATCTTTCATGTGTTAAGATCCTAGGAGGGGTCTAATGTTTAAGTCTTATGACAAGTTGTCATACAAAATGTAAAATTCCTAAAAATGTAAAATGAGGGAAGGTGAAGAGTCATTTGGCTCTTGGTTCGCTCCAAGTCAGTGAGAAACTAAAGAGACATGTTTTAATGCCTTTAAAAGGCCTTGTAACCTTCACAAATTTGTGGGTGATTGAATTCAAGAATTGGATCAATAAAGAAGACTGTTTTTTAGGCATTTTCTACATAAATTTGTTGTTTTCAGATATCGTACGGCCCTGTACGGGCAAGGACTGGTACCAAGTTGGTTGTAAGTGATAGTTATATCAATCACCCTCCATTTCCACTTTGTTGCATGCATTTTGGTTTTGATAGGAGTTATTTATTGTGATTTTTCTAGAAACTGCCAAAACCCTGATTTAGGGTAAACAGTGGCATATAAATCTATGTTTCTCTCGTTTTTATGCATTGCATGTTGCTAATCCTCGGTGGAAAGGACCTTGACAATGTCTACTTCCATGTTTGTGAGGTTTTGAACCAAATGGTTGAGATTTAAGAAGGGAAAATCAAGTTTGTTGACTGCATTTCTGTACACAGTCTAGAAAATAGGGTCTTGAGAACAGTCAAGAGGTATGGACCTAGGGTTTGGTAAGATCTTAATGAAGTTAGAGCTTGGATACTTGAATGAGCACTAGGGAACCTTGTTACACATGTTCCAAAGGTTGGTTGAGTGAGATTAAGGTTGGAGGCTTCAAAATCAATAAGCCTTGTGCAACGACAGGCCTAATTAGGACTGTTCTTTGCCTAAAATAACAATATTTGAGTCATTCGTTCCAAAAGACCCCCACCCCAATTTAACACATGTTCTACATGAGCATAAAGGGTATCCAAATATGTAATCACAGTCTTAACAAGGATCCTGTGGAAAGAGTTATGCTTTGACAGTCCCTAAAATAGGGCTACTAGATTTAGGACAGTCATGAAGGAATTGGTTGCATGCATGAAGAGACAGCTTGGTGATTGGTTGTATTGTTTGAGTTAAGGATGTCTTGAGGAGACTGAAGGATATTAGAGACCTCTTGTGAGTTAGGAATGTTGAAACTCAGTTTGGTGCCATTGTTTTGTGGAAGACTCCTTGTGAAGGTTGTAGATCCTAATGGATTGAAACCCATTTTTATAAACTTTGCCTATATGAAGTTGATTTGTTATTTTCCTATGCATCAGTAATAAAGTTGCTTTTATATGCAGATGATCTTATCCTAATGGCAAAAACAATGCATGGCTTGAAGTAACACTTGAAAGCTTTAGAATCATTTTTCCAAGAGGTTGGGATGCAAGTGAACACCAGTAAAACTAAGATCATGATTTTTACCTTGAAAAGAAAGAAGGCTTCGATGGAATTTGTCTTCGATGGCAACCCTCTATAGGTGGTCAATGAATACAAGTATCTTGGTCTAGATTTCCACAATAAGTTTAGTTGGGAGACATGTAGAGCTAAAAGGATACAAGGGGGTTGGAAAGCTCTATACTCTTTACAAAATCGGTGCAGAAGGGCTGAATTGTGGGATTGGAAAACTAAAAGAACTCTTTTTGGGTTACTTGTGGTGCCGGTGGTGCTATATGGCTGCGAGGTTTGGGGTGGTAACACCTCTGAGATGAAGTGGAGACAAATAGAGAGGCTACAAAAGCATCTAATCACAAGTAGCTTCAGAACTAAAGCATCGGTTCCTTATGAGATTGCGCTAGCCGAGGCCGGTGCCTTTTCTATGGAGGCATCATCGTTGACCCAGATGTTAAGTTATTTAAAGAGGCTTGAGAACATGGAGATATCTCAATGGCCCAAAATGGCAGCGGAGGAAAAGTTAGAAAGAAGGAAGAGTACGTGGATGAAACAGAATGACAAGTGGATGAATAAGTGGGGTATTAGCATAAAAGAGTGCCCAAATGGTAAAAGAGGATATTAAAAAATACGTGCAAGAAAAAGTCAAAGTAAGCATGTGGACAAGGCAACTAGGAAGGAAAAGACAATATTACATAACACATTTCAATCCCTCATATGACCACACACAAAAGAGCTACTTAGGAGCAGACATAAAGTGGAAAGCAAAAATGTTAATGGCCTCACTAAGGACTAGTTCGCACCAACTTAGATGTGAAACCGAAAGGTGGACGAGGCCTAAAGAAGAATGGGAGGAGAGAATCTGCTGCTTTTGCAATCTGGAATTGGTGGAGATGGAATGACACTACATTATGGAGTGCCCAGCTTACGAGGATATTAGGACCAATTATAGGGATACCTTGAATGTTGATTCCTTGACCAACTTGTTTAAAGAAGAGAGGTTAACTAAGCTTGTTGTCTACTTGATCAAGATACATAGCAGAAGATCTAAGATCTAAAAAGCAAGGGAGTTCAATTAGGTGTTGTGTGGGCGGTTTACCTATTGCGGCTCGTGGTTTTCCTTTGGGTTTTGGTTCTCTTTGCAGCGTGTTTTGGTTTATGTGGTCCCATAGGCTGTCTGACCTTGTGAATGTTATTAAAAGCCTTTTATTCATTCATTCATTCCAATTTTAAAAAGAGAAAAAAACCAAAAAACCAAAAAACCAAAACAAATTGGAGCACTAAAAGCAACAATGCCAACCGTTTTATTACAAGTTCTTTTTCTTCGAATTTCGAAAAGAAAAAAACCAAAACAAATTTGAGCGCTAAAAGCAACAATGCCAACTGTTTTATTACAACATCTTTTTCTTCGAATTTCGAAAAAAAAAGTCCACATAAAGAAAATTCATTGTCGGCTCTTATAGGTTGTAGTCAACGTGTCACCTGTTTATATGGGCCCCACCCAACATCAATACCAGGCACGTTCGCTACAACGTGATACCTTTACTGGTTCTCAGGATGCAAATGGATGAGCAAAATTCGAAGAGCATTTTTATATAGATTTGTGAAGAAATATCAAAACTACCTACATCGTTGAGAAACAGGGTATTCACATTTCTACCTCTCTCAGAATAATCATCATTACATCAACCATGGAAGCTTTCAATCTGAAGCAGCACCTTCTGCTCTTTCTGTGTACCCACATCATCTTCCTATGTTTCTCCATGGCAGATGGTAGGTACCCATGTCTTCCCTCTTTCTTTTCTGCATCTCTAGTTACATTTGGTTTATCATGCTTGAATCTCACTTAAAACTGTAATACGATTTCAATCTGTTTATAATCAAATAATGTTGATAACTTGTGAAGGGGACAAGGAGATGTCCACATTCTCCTATTTAGATTTTTGATTGGATGCCATGTAGGCATATTTTGCACTGGCTTAGCTTCATTTAATGGTGCTAAGCATTGACCTGGATTAGCTTAAGGCCCTCAGGTTGATTTGAAAGTTTGAGATTTCCAGCATTACCCGGTAGCCTGGACTGGGTACCCAAGTGAAGCTTTGTACCTATGTTCAAATCTAATCATTGGGATTGGGATATATGATATATAGCATGTTGGACATGGATGGTTATATGCTTCGATCGGGAATGTGTTGAAGAGTGATCGGGATCTGTTGAGCAACATACATGAGGTCAAAGTAAACGCCTGTGATTTTAAGAGGGTCTTTTGTGTCTGAGAACTTAGTATGGATTTGGGATTTTGGTCTGTAATTCTCCACACTGGTTTTAATAGGTCAAAGTTGAGTAGGGATTGCGGGTTTAGTGTTGTATGAAACTGGTTTTCTTGTGCTCTTCAGAGGTATACGATACACCTTGAGAGATCAATGTGTTGTCATTGTTGTAAGATATGGGCTAGCAAGGACTCAAGCCTAGTTCCTTCCATTCGCCTTTTTGGGTACTTTACCATTAAGTCACTGGCTCTTTGGGTTTTCTGGAGTGTGGATTGAACATCCAACAGCCGGGCATCTTCTTTGTGAAAACAATGCAACTTCCCAGGGGTTGAATTTGCAAGTCTGGTAGATTTTATGACTTTGTTTTTGTCCGAAACCTCATATGTCAAGATATGTCTTGATGGGCAGTGAATGACGTCATTGAATCTGCAGTGTCAAGTCAATGGTGTGCGTCTTGAACCTGTATTACTTTGGATCGCTAATGCCTTTTGAACTTGTATAGGGGTATTACATACGCAGCACTAATCGTTAATATATTTTTTAAATTCTTACTTTATACGGCAGGCCAGACTGTTAGGAATTATAGATTGATAGAGCCATCTATCAAGGACATTTACGAATCGAAGTCCCCACAAACCTCAATCTAAAATGCTACTTCTAGAACTGGGCAAGCCAAAACTTACAAAGATTGCATGATATTCCACCCTATGTACCTATACTACTCTCTTTCCTGTACATGAAGGACAAATGTCTTAAGTTAGTTTTGGTGTAAAAGCGAAATCAAAACAGAGTTGGTATTTTCGCCACTAGTGGCCCATGATGGTAGTTTGTAGTTTGTACATTGCCTTGTTTTATTATGGATTAGAAGCTCCAAAAAGGTGGAGTGGAAACTGCCAGTTATCAATGTTTTGTTATCCTCTACAAAGAACCAGAGAAGTGAGAATATGCATATCCCTGATTGATTAAGCTTCCGTAGATGTGTGTTGCTCAGTTGTAGAGGGTTAAGATTGTTGGTTAGATAAATGTTCAGTTAGATCCTTGTGTCTGTCATTTCCTTTAAAGTTTAGAATGAAGAAGGCAAAGGTTTGGGCCAGATGTTTTTCTTGTCTTATTTGGGAAGGCAAATGGTGTATTGCTACCATTACCATACTAATAGAGTTCTTTTGGTTGGTAGCTATGCATATTATTCCCTTTTAGTGCTAGCAAATGTTTACAGTTCAAACAATCCTCTTTACGAAGCCATCCAATTTCTTTGGCCAGGTGTAGATATCCAACTACTTGTGGGATCCAGTTACAACGATATGAAAAACACTTTTGGTGTAGTGTAACGAGGGAGATACAAATATTATATCTTAATAGTAAAAGAGCTTGTACTATGCTTTTCTTAATTATTTGGATTAAAAAAGAAAATTTTCTTATATTCACATTAGAGCACACAAAAAGTGCTACCAGGGTATAGAGCTTAGATTATCGAGACCTTTCAGATAAATATTACACGACATCTCCTGCCAAAATCCATAATGCAGTCACCGAAATAATAGTCTATGATGAAAATACAATCCAGATACAAGCATCCAGAAGTCTAGCTCAGCAATCTTCCATAGAACAAAGTTCTCAACAAACATAGATAGAAATCAGAGTTAATAATCATTGTCTCACCTTCCATGAACTAGGACATGATACCATGCATAAAACATACCCATAAATATAAAAAAACCAGGAAACATGGCAAGTTGCTCTGGCCTGATGGCCTCTCTGTCACGCATCCATGTCCAACTCCCTCATAGAATGTTGAACAACCCACGAACTCTACTTGAAGATAACAGTGCAGAGGAAACTTAACTCCTGGTTAATACGATCAATATTGACTTAACTTCCCTCCTTGTCCATCATTTTCAAGTGCAGCCTCAATCAAAGAAGGCCTCCTTAATTCCATGATAAAGGTCTATCAATAGGGCATAACCCATCATGGGTGGGTTTGAGAGAATCTTAACAAACTGAAGGAGTGGCTGCTGGGGCTGAACCACACACCAAAATCTTCACCTTCCAAAAATATAGTCACATCCTTAAAGGCTAGAATAGCCTTGCCCTGATATCTATACATACAATCAAGTGTGGCTTTGCCCCAGCTTAAGAGAACACATTTAGTGCAACTGCTGCTCTCCTACGCCTGTGTAAAGACTCTACCATCCCAGTTATGATGTGTTGGAAGTGGAGATCTGTGTCTAAGGTCCGCATTGTTCTGAGATTGCTCCCTTTCTTAGTTAGAAAATGAAATATACTTTGCTTCTCCTGTATGCCACCAGGGCAAGAAGCTGTGGCTGAACAGAGCTTACACCCCAAGACCAAACACCGGAGAAGGCATCTAGTGAGGGTGATGGAGACAATGAAGACCCTGGGGATAGGAAGAGGAAAGCTGAAGATACAGGGCACTACACTTCAGAAAAGCCTTACGAGAAGAAGCAGAAAAGGCATATTTCCAAGTTTGAGGTCCAGCAACAAGGTACTCCTCCTTTCTCGCCTTCCGACTCCTCTCATTCACATTCTTCTATTCCTATTGCATCTTCTGGAGCTATACAATCCACTCAGACTCCAGTTTCCACCCCTTATATCACCACTGCCATTCCTCTCTCTACTGCACTATTATCACGTCTACCCCTCCTCCCTGGCTCTGCAATTCCATTTCAAACTCTTCTTATCACTCCCCTTCCACATGCTTCTTCTCTTGTAGAAATTCCCGTTCTTCCAACTATAGATAGTACCTGCCCCCCTTGGCCTTGTGCCAACCAGGGTTCCTCCTGCCACTGCCGGCATCTACTAGAAATGAACTTGCAGGCAATGTTGGCCCCCCTCCTCTAAATAGTTCTCACTATAGAATCCTTGAAGTGTCTCCCCTGCAAGGTCAGGAAGCAAAGACTGATCAGTCAATTCCATGCTTCATTGCAAGGAAAAGGAGTTCTGGGTTGATCCAGGCTCATTCAACTACCCTTATGTCTATTTATTCCCGTCCATAGTTATAGTAGTCTTCCTCAATCTCCATCACCAATGGATTTTTGTTTACCGTTGTGGAACTGAACACCATTAAGGATGATGGCCAACACATGGAAAGAGTAAGTTGGCCACAGAGAGCAATACCAGTATCCTGAGGGAAATTATCAGAGAAACTCAATGTAGAGATGAATGATAAATTCTCTATCGAAGCAAAGTGCTTTCCAGATCCAGATGCTCCCCACCCAATGTTTCTTAAGGCCACAAATATCCCAATGACTGCCTGGTTCCTCATAGAAATGTGGTAAGGCAAGAGGTAAATGTTTTAAAAAGCACAACTATAAAGGCACAAACTATTACCAGTTTTCCACAGGTGATATAACAGAAGGCATTTGTGCTCAAAGAACACTCATAAGCGCCACAAACTAACACTGCCATTGAGGGGATAAATGACTCCTCACAACACACAAAAAGGTTTCGAATATAAATGAGGTTATATGCTTTGCCTATCATAATCTGATGAAAGGTAAAGTTAAATGATTTCTCAACTCTGAGGTAGTGATTGGGATATAGTTCCGATGAACATAGTATAATACATAATCTAGGATTGAATAAGGGAATAATTGCGGTCATTACTTACCCATCAACCGAGGCAGATTCTTCAAGCCTTCTAACATCAATGTAAGCTTTTCAAGTGTCATGGCTAATAGCTAAATTGGCTACTGTTCTGCCATCCTTTTTGCAGAACATCTAACTTTGCAATACAAAATATATTCAAAACTGACTACTGGCAAGAGACTGAATATGTTTATAATTTGAGTGATTTTCTGGTGGTTGTGGTCACTTCCAGAATTGCTTGCCAACTTATCTGTTGAGAGCTAGGAGATCGCTTCTACTAAAACTCTTTTAAGAGATTGCTAGAAGTTAGAACCATGCCACCTTCCTTAACAGGGGCTTCCATTTTATTATTGGTGGATCAACTAAGTATCTCTAAGGCCATCTCAAAACTCAGCCCTTCGAGTCTCAAATAATGCCATTTGTTTCAGCTCATCTCAGTTGCCATTAGAGGCACTTTTGAAGTCGAGTTTAACTTTGTGAGGCTCTGAAGAAAGATTTAATGCTCACTTACATTATTGTTAGCAACCATACGGCTGACCCTATTATGGAGAATAATTATTGCAGTTTCAACAAGAGAACAATGTCAAGTTATTACGACAATAAAATCTACAAACATTGCAATTATCTCACCTCCAAAGTATAAGACTAGCTAGAAAACAAAACCATAGCTATGACTTTCAAACAAAGCTTAAAAGAATAGGCTAAAACCTAAAGCAGACATTAAGTTTAAACCTTTGTTTAACAGATAGAACAACGTTTTTCTCGACAACCTTCCATTAATACTACCCCCCAAAAGGGGTATGGATCATCAAGCAGAAAATCAAATAGCTAACCAACTTTTAGAACACCCTATAGATTAAGTTGTAAGGGAAGCAAGAAGCAGAAAAACATTTCTGGGATCTAGACAATGATGCTTTCAACAGTCTAAATTGTCTTTTTATGTGCTAGGCATTTTAGTGAAAAATAAGACAGGACAATAAGATTGTTTATAGACTACAAATTGCTTAATAAGGTAACTCTAAGGATTGTTATTATTCGGATGTGCACCAGGCACTTCAGATGTTAACAAGCATTTTTCATATGCACAATCATAAGGTGTAAGTATTTTGAAAGATTTTTTAAACTGTGAATATTAAACAAGGGGGCATAGCAAAGTAGATTGATTTAAAATCAAGTGGAAACGACATTTATCATATATTTTGTCTAGTAAGAGATGACATATTCAAAGGCAAAATAAATGGGACCATGCTGTAAAAGTCGTGTTGGTTACTTATTTGATTCAAAAGACAATTAAAAAATAGATCAGGATTAGAAAAGATGAAAAAAAAGTCAAGAAAAAGGGGGACATCTGACTCAATTTCACTTAATAGAGCTTTAATGAGTTCTTTACTTTCAACTTTGGAATAGAGCGAGAATCTGTCAAAATAAATCCAAAAAGAGGTAAAGGCATATGAATTGGTTACTAATTAACATCTTGAGACTATGCTAATAGAATATAATCAAAAGTTTGCATTCCCACAGAATATTATAAGAAGCAGAGACTCCATATTTCCATGTAATACTTGAAAAGGATTTATTTCAACATGCTATAAAACTCAACTTCAGTACTAGAGATCACCCACAGTGAGGTCATTAATACAAAAAGAGAAAACCTAATCATGGAAAAATAAGGGTGCATCTGGTAGCAAGGCAAACATTAGGGGAAGAAAAGTAAAACCTACCCTTTGTAGACTTTGCTCAGAATAGCAACAGTCATTCAACAAAATTTAATATTATTGTTCCCTTGTGCTTACCTAGCGGGATCAAGGAGTAGCAACGCTTCCCTGGCCAATCTAACATCATAGTACACGGTCACATTGTCAGTACATGCTATGTCATTACAAATACTTGTCACCTTTCAATAAGTTGCTTGATGACTTAATATGCTTCAACTCTTCTAGCACAATATTCTTTCACAATAGTACATAACAGTGGAGACCAAAGGGCATACAGTCATCCACCCTCTTCTCACCCCCAAACCCCCAGCGTAGGGATATCAACATGCAGCTTAGCACTACACGTGCAGTGTGCTCTTCGTACAAGGATTATACACATCCCTTGAGAAGCATGACTGCACACATACAAGTCCTTCCTCGGCATTAGACTAGGATGATTCTATACACATTTTAATGCTTGTAGGCTTTTAAATTACAGTTTTTTTAATCTTGATACTCATTCAAGGCAGCATACGCCCTATTCTACCAAGTTGTAATATTATTTAACCTACACATGTACAAAGTTTACATTAGTACATGATGTTTATATTTACATTATTCTCTTTGGTCTTGTGTACTGCATTACATATTTGTACTATTTGGTAGAATCTAAGAATTCTGCACCATTATCAGATCAATTGTATCATGTACAGAATTTTTCTACAATTAATTTTGCTTCGATTGTTTGTTTAGTATTACTCTTTTGCAGCACTATAACGTATCAATCCTGCAATTGTTTTGTGTTCCCTATTGTTCCTAGGGAAGGAACTAGCTGTATTAGAGCAATCTTTGTTCACTTCATTTTGCAGTAATTCCTAAGGAGATGTGGGTAGTATATATTTGCATGTTTGAAGAAGTTAAGGAGAATAAATATTTGCTCAAAGAAGTTCAACTTTTTAGAGACAATAATGACTACCAAAATGAGCACCATGATAAACAAGAAATCCTTTCCCTTGTTGTAGAGGAAATAGTAGAGTGAAAATTGAAGCGATCTTGTCTTTGTAACCCTCTCTGCAAAGAATTACATCAAACCGAAGAAGATGTAACGAAGCCATGAACAAGCTTCGACAAGAATCATCCAATAAAGAAAAAATGTTTCCCATACTGCAGGAATAATTTGAAGAGATGAAGAGTATCTTGAGTTGGACTTGTTGTGCTCAGCCTTTAGGTTGAAGAGAGTGCTAGGCCTTCTAACTGCAGTTGAGAAATGGAGATGGGAAGGAGAATCAATCAGGTTCAACGTTTGAAGTGATTTAGATAACAAGACAGTGCTATGAATATGATGACTAATTGCCATCAAGCCAATACTTTTTTATAGGTAAAGATCTCGAAACTCCTCCAAGACGGTGACTAGATGGTACATAATATGTACAATGTCTTGAAGAATTCCAGTGACTTTTCTCTCAACAATGAACAACCGAGTACTTTAATCCTTAACCCACACATTCATAATAGTACCATGATACCATCCATCGTGGCCCCTAGCATGGCACCCACGTCAGTTTAGATTTGTGAGTTCTCAAATAACCCACACCTTGATGATCATCAGGTACTACAATGCTCCAAGAATGGAGGCACAGAAGGGAAGGCCAAGTTCGAATGCAACACTAAGAAAAAAACAGTCATGGCATTGTAGCTGCCTGCAAGGAGTTGTAATATGTCATCCCTTATGTCTCTAGTATTCCATAAATGCCGCCTCAACATACAGTCCAAATCAAGGGATCTACATGTGGGGATGAGGACCAACTTGCACCTTTGCCATCAGCAATCCTTGGGAAGGTGCAGGGTAATTGCTGCCAACAGCAGTCATCCACCATGTCCATGTCATATTTATTTCATCTACTCTGCCACTTAAAAGGGTTGATCCTTAGGCAAAGCCTTCTTAAATTCACTGATGGATAGAAAGCGAAGGACAATGCATAACCCATTCTTTATGGCAAGGGCTTCCAATACATTATATGTGGCATAGATCAGTTAGATTGTCTATGATTACCCCAGGACATACCATTTGTATTCAGTTTGACAAAGGGGGTTGTAGGGGCGTAAAATTCATCCTTCCTAGCTCGTTGATATACTTTTCCTGTCTCGTTATCAAGGGATTTGTACCCTATGGTTTAAGTTTTAACTGCTTCTTGACATGTGTTTTTATTGGTTGGATTGCTTGAACTTTAACATGCTCTTCTATTTCTGAGGGTTTGTAAGGACAAATCCTTTGGCAACTTTTAAGAGGTATCCTTGAGAATCTTCTTGATCTTTTTATTCCTTGTTGTTTTCTTGAATGAGCTCAAACTGAATTCAATGGTAATATGATTCTCTTGGAGAGATGAGCAAATCCTTAAATTTCATTGTTGGATACAAATACAAAATTTGGTGAAGAAACAAAATTTGTTCCATCGTTATTGTTGCAATCTAGATCTAATGCAATGCTGCAGGAACCTGAGTTGAATCAGATAAGCAGACTGGAGATACTTTTCTCTTGCACTAGCCTCTTCTTGTTATGCTGGACCAAATTAAAATCCATTTGAAAGAGCACGAGATCCATCTCCCTTCAAAATAATTCTTAAGGATTTGATAGATCACACTAGTTAGAAAGAATTGGCATCAAGGCAATGCTCTGAGATCATGGAAAATTTCTTGTCTCTTGCTTTAATATTTGGAACTATAAGAGAGTCACCTTGATGGGGTGGATATTGATCTAAGTTGCTGGTTAATTTTTCACTGCATGCTGAGGCTGAAAGATTTAATTTTGGCTTTGTTGTAGTTGACTTTAATCTGTAATATCATGTTATTTTGGCCAAAGAGAAAAGAAGGCCAGATTGTATGATCCACAAACTAGGAAATGCAGATTCTGTCTTAAAACTAGATTATTGCATCAAAAAAAGGTCAAAATTATTTACTTTCTAGTGCAAACTCCCTCTGATCGAAATTGTTCTAAACACTTTTTAACACATAATGGGAATAGTGGATAATGAATATCAAGGAGCAGTCTCACTCACCGATTATAGTGTCATTGAAGGTACTTGGTTCCAGATCTAAAGCAAAGGAAATACTTACATCCTCATTTAAATAAAATTAACAATAACTGGGGATGCCATACACTAGCTTCTGCATCGATCAATTATTAACTGCAAGGCACAAGCTATAACACTGCTCTCGTTACTTCTGCATTTACCAAGAGTATTACAAAATATATTTACAGACAACTTGACATCAGACATTCCAATAATGTGCCTGAACGATATGGAACCATAGGTATTTCATACGCACAAAGCTATATAGACAAGAATATTGAATTGACTTAACTTTTTTCGCACCATTTTGTTGGTACAGAGATGCTTATTATTTTGTAGGTGTAAATTGAAGATTACAATTACATTAGATTCTCTTGTAAGTACTATGATTACTATTAAAATCCTTATATATACATATTACATTTCAATATTATTGAATTTTTTAATTATACTAAATATAAAATTTAATTAAAACAATATATTATTAATAGTTCTAATTTGCAAATTTTAAATTAAAGATATATTTTTTAAATAAATTAAAATATTATAAAAAGCAAAGGTAAGAGTGGCTTTTTTTAGTTCACTGTAAGTGAGATACCACTTTGGAGTCTTAGATTCCTCTTGTGAACGTTAACAAGGGGATTGTCTTTTGTCTTTCCATGTACATTGTCACTCTACTTAAACATCATCCACTTCAATGGTCAAAGTTTCAAACAATCAATAGAAATTTTACACTTCATCCACAACAAACCGTGGTAAATATTTATTCTATTTTTATTGGCTAAAACTTATCTTTGACTGTTGAAATGGATGATGTTTAAGAATAGCCGTACGTTGTATATTGTTCAACAAGGTGTACAATCTTACCCATGGAACTCGTGCTTTGTGTATGGAATACACATGCCTTTCCCATCAAACCCACTCATGCTGTACACAAGTATATTTAAACAAACAATTAAAATTTAAACTAATATTTTAGTTATATATTTTAATATAGACAAGGTTTTGTGATGGTGTGCCATGCCCTTGGTTTTTTGAAAATTTTTATTACATGAGAGTATTGTAATACTCGTCATCACTTTTATGACTATTTTCCATTACGTGTCAGTTCTTTATGACCTTTTTAATTCACGTACATCACTGTGACTCCATGCCAAATCTAGGATGCTTAAAATTTACAGCTAAGTGAATTCTTATGCCCCCATTCAAATTAAATTGATTATATAACTAAAAATAATTAGGGAGGCCATAAAAACCAATCATAAACTACAAGCTATAACACTGATCTTGTTGCTTGTGTATCTACCAAGGGTATTGCATAATATATGCACAGATTACTTGACATCGGATTTTCTAATTAAGTGTCGGAACAATATATTACTATAGATATTACACACACAGCTTCATTTATCTTAACCACTTTCTCATTACAGGAGGAGGCATCTCTTTCCCATCTTACTGATAATCTCTTTAATTGAGGGTGATAGGAAAATTAGGACTATTTCAAATAGTCTTTGGGGCTGTCTTGATCCTTTTTGGGGCTAAAAATTTGGACTGCCCCAAATGTAGACAATGAAACCTTAACAGATTCCTTATACTTTTTTGGCACAGAGTAATGCTAGATCAAGCATCATGATTACTGTCTGGCGATTGTGTTCAAGAGCTTAACACTGAAAATTTCACAAGCTTATGTTTTGAATATTATAGTGTATTTATGTTGTCTTATAATGTACTTTAGTTGAAACCTGCAGCTGCAATAATTTTTGGCTACCTTATGGCTCCTATCACTCCCCTACAGAAATCCTTGCCGTTGACTAATATTGTTCAGTTAATGAAATCCATGTTTTCAAGCCAAGGAGATCTAATAATTCCATAAAGCTAAGTGATTGATGTTGATTTCATCTGCCCCATTCCTAATTTTGCTGTAACAGCAAATTCAATATAATCTACAACTAGAATTAAAAAAGAAAAATGTCTGTGAATGATGGTTGTATTATACCGAGAATTTTAACAATAATGTCATTTGTCATTGCAGATTTGTCAGGCGAATTATTGACCAATATTAACAAGTTTAGACAAGACATGAAGCTTCCCGTTCTGACCCAAAATGAAAATGCCGCTTGTTTGGCTAAGCAGATAGCGGATCAGTTCAAAGGCCAAGTATGTAGTAATTCTACAGGTGAAGATACTGTGCCTGGCACAGAACCTCAATTTCCAAACTATCCACAGTTTTTGGAAAATTGCCATCTGAACGTATCTGATACCAAAGATGGAATAGTTATGCCGGATTGTGTTCCTGGTTCAGATCCACAGATAGCATTTCAGAATTACACACATTCACAGTATCTTCAGTATGTGAATGACACAAAATTTGTATCGGCTGGGGTTGCTTCTGAAGACAGTTGGTTTGTGCTGGTTCTGGCTACCAATACACCTGGTGGCGATTTCCAAAGTCATAACAGAGGCACCATACATTATATTAATAAGTTATTGTCCTTACTGCCAATCTTGGGGACATTGCTTCTAGCAGCCTGAAGCTCCAATTTGTTAATTTTAATTATTTAGATTCCATATAGTTTGATATGGTCTAAAAATCACATTCCCAGTAAGATTAGATGAAGTGAACATGTTATAAGAACAATCTCAATGCCCAAACCCACTGAGCCCAGAGCCCACATATCAGTTGCTTTGGGCATTGTGACCTTTTCTACTTCTCTCAAAATTTATTTGGATGATTTTCATTCACAGAAAACTAACCTATGTTCAGTTTCCAGAAAGCTTCGCTATCAAGTTATGCTATCTAATTATAACATTCTAAAAGCCTACTTTTATTTTCTTTCTATTTTTAATTCAATCGTGTCTTTGAGCTAGTAATAGAATAATCAAAATTTGGACAATCAATCTGAAATTTTCTATGTTTAGCTATGCCTAAGTTTGGCCTTTAAAAAGGATGAATTTCTACAGTTACAAGATAGTAACGATCTATAATGGTTATCTTTTTGGCTATAAAGGATGAATGCTGAAATGCAACTAGATTAGAAGCCAAGTAAACCACCAAAATACAGCTCAGGAAATTGGGTATCTAATAATTAGTGCTTTAGCCACCCCGATACAAAGGAATTGATCTTTAAATAGCGAGAGCCTTACAAACTCATTTTTCATTGTACATAAAATTAATCTTACCCCTAAAAAGTGGCCAGGCAAGTGAAATATGTATACTTGTCTTCTTCATGATCATATAAGAGTGTATAAGAGTACAACATTGGCTAAGTAGTTGAAGATTGTTGGAGCAAGTGTATATTTGAAGCAGTTGTTTTTAAACATCATCCACTTCAACAGTCAAATTTTGGCCAATAAAAATAGGACAAATATTTACCATTTTTTGTTGTGGATGAGGTGTAAAATTGCTATTGACTGTTTGACCATTAAAGTGGATGATGTTTAAATAGAATGACTTGGAGCCTTACAACCTGGTTGTTACACATGCCCGAATTCTAAATATGGGACCACTTTTGAATATGAGCAAAATGGTTTATTTCCTTTCTATTAGCTCATAGGTTTTCTTCAAAAATTCTTCTTTTCTTTTAATTCTCAAGTGTTATGTGCGTTTTCCGGGTTTATCCTCCATAGTATAATATGCTTACGTTGTATTTATCTTAATCCAGTCAAGTCATCTTCATAGAAGCTTCTATTTCATTGATTGAGCCCAAAACTTAATGGCCCAAAAATCCTAACTCCCAAATTAAACCAAGCATTGCTCTATTCATATGTATGTCGAAAGATGTCATTAGCAGCCAGTAAATCAATTGATTGAATAGATTTCCACTCACTTCTAAAGCACATGCCTAGGATTCCCCATAAGCTTTCCTTAGTCATTAATATAAACATATATCTAAAGGATGAAAAGATTATGCGCTCCCACTTGTACCTTTAAATGAAATATATAACTTCAGCTCGGAAATATTATTATACTGTATTGTCTTCGTTCCATCCAACGAACCAAAAGCTAATGCATTCCCAAGAAAGATAAAAGCTCTAACCTCTCCCTTATAACACCGAAAAGTGTTTTCTGTCGTCAATCAAATTTAGATTTGTCAGACAAAAGAGCTTTGCAATTCTGTCAAGTGTATACCTAAAATCGTATCTTGGAATGCATGCAAAGTTGTTTATGGCATCGATTGACTCATATATAATGACCCAAAATTGTAGCGATAGGGTGTCTTTAAATGAGTAAGACATGATAATTCCTAAGCTTCAATGCATTTGAGAAGCTTGTTACCATGATCTACAGAAGATATTAAATTCAAGAGAATCTAAGGATAGCATATAGAAAATCTGCTACGCGCAGCTATTTATGCTACATGGAAAACCCAATGAAGCTAATTCAGAAGCCTTCTCTTTTGTTCCAGTGGAAGTATGTTGCAATGACGTTATGAAAAACAATGAGCTAAACTAGTCGCCTTGGTTAATCAAATGAACAGTTTAAGTCCATAACCATTTTGATTAGAGAAGATGGATCCCCACACTATCTAAATGGCTTGCAAAGCTTTGCAGAATGAGTAATCAAGAGTTGCAAGCAAGATCAATTTTCTTTCAGCTGCAAATGCACAGGCAAGTAAATTGAATAGATTCACTATGTCAAGATTATAACATTGCTTGAGATGTGTCAGTTTTCTAACTTAACTAAGTTTAATCAATACAATTGGTATCTGCATGAATCTCCATACTGTAGCAGTATGTCTGCAAGGACATTAGCCTATTCCCTCTTTGTTATGCTTCCATTATCTAATGCCACAATATATCACGAAGTCATCCAAGTTCATTTGCAGACAAAGCAGTTTTTTCTTAGCAGGTCATTTCAACCATCCATCTTGGCAGCAATCAATGGTGATTGTAGCTTCTCCAGAGGTTAATAGGATTCTGAGGAATGCACACTGAAACCATAGCCGAGTTGCTGAAAGGCAGCTCCAACCACTGATCTTTTAAGCATGTGGGCAAATAGGAGATTGAAAGTTTCGAGAAAAAAAAAATCTTTTATTGGTTACATATGTTCTGTAGCTTTCATCTATGATGTTCATTTGAAATTCCAATCAACTGCAACCATTCAAGATTAGTTGTTCTTAACCACCACACAGAGTATGTGCTGGTGAACATGGCGCCTGGGGCGGAGTGGGGCCCACCCTTGAGCGTTGAAAAAGTCATGACTTCGTTGTTAACAATTCATAAACTCTTTCCGTCAGGCCTGGGATTTGACGGTCACCCCTGTGTACCATATAAAATTTTTATGACGCTTTTATCATTTTTAACTATCTTTCAATTCATGTTTTAAAAAATAAATAAATTTTGTCAAATAAAAATAGGCAGCCTCAGACTGTACTAAAGTGATGGATAAGAGGACACTAGGGCCGGGCAATGAAGTAATTTGTTCATCTTTTAAGCGTTTTTATAAATTTAACATTTCACAGTTCTTTTTAAGGTTGATTCAGTTTTTTTTCTTTAAATTCTATATGATCTGTAGAATATTTTACTTTATTCTAGCAAATCTATACAAGTAACAATAATATAAGCACTTTAATACAATTTCTATAGCCATTTGCAAATTGCAATCATTTAAATAGTATTTCAAAAAAAATAGCAAAGCAATAAGTTTTTGGCCATACCTTAAGAGCTGAGAGAACTTTCAATTGCCTCTTCTTAATTTCTATAATTGTAATTTGTAAAGTTATCTTTATTCCATATATAATAAACAATGAATTAAAAATAAAAAACTTTTGGTTTGTAGTTTTTTTCTAAATTACAAATTAAAAATAAGTTTTGATAAGATAAGCGGCATAAAAGGGTGCCGATCTATAAACCGGATTAACCAACAGAAACAGCCAAAAAGAGACCCAAAACAGAGACACAACGGACTGACAGCAGACAAAAACCACAGGTGACGACCAAAGCCCTAACGACTAATTAAACATCTGGTCCCAATCCTCTGCCAAAAATTGGTAAAGGTCACGATACTCTTTGAGTTCTTTATCCTTCAATCCCTGGGTGGTAAACTCAGCATCCTAAAGGACAGCAAGGGTCATAGCAGATCTGTGCATCACTTTCGCCGAGAACTTTGCCAGAGTTTTGAATTTCCTCTCCAACACAGTGATCCTTGCGGAGAGAGTATCAATCTCCTTATCTTTAGCAGAGGTAAATTACCGGGCCCTTCCTCCACTTCTGCCTCCACATTGTCATTTTTGGTCTCCTTATTGACAGAAAATTTTTCGCCCATAGAATAACAAATTAGAAATAAGTTATTCTATAGAGAAAGCAAAGATTTTTTTCTAAATTAATTTTTAAAAATAAAAAACAATATAAAGATTTGTTTCTAAATTGAATTTATTAAACATAAACATTCTAATTTAATATATATTCAAAATAAGTTGATAAACATTGTAAAAGAAAATATTATTTATATTTTTATAACAAAAAATGATATATATTATTTAATAAATATAAAAATTTAACAAGTCAATAGATCCAATAAATTTTAGAGTTGTAAAATACGATCTAAAATAGCAAAAACTGTCAAATAGACCATCAAATTCCAGGCCCCCCCCGTCCATGACAGGCAATTGGAAGCCGGAGACCTACAGACAGCAGCAAAAGAGGACAACCGCCCGCGACAATCAGTTAAACTGGCAGACTTAGCTTCGACCACCACTTACCAGATTAACTGTCAATGCCATAGTTTGATTGACAGCGGTTAGCTGTTACCATCTACGAACATCACATAGAATTCAATAAGATTTTAAAAAGTGAATTCCTGTGCCAACAAATCAGACCAAGCACATCCACCAAAAATGCCGTCACATTTCCAAACACATTTGAGTATCATTGCAGATGAAAAAGTAGGAGAGGAAGCAGGGGTGAGCAGGACCTAAATTTGACGGTTCAAGCAATTTTTTTTAAACGACGGTTATCCATTTAAAGGTGTTTAAAATATTGATATGTTTTAGTATAAGTAAAATTATATATAAGCAAAATATATATATTATCACAATTTTATATAAATTTTGACAATCTATTCAAAATATCTCCTTTCATCTGATACAATCTTTTTAAAATTTTGAGTATTTTACAGTAAAAATTCCTAAATGCAGCTATAGGATCATCAAATTTAGGCCCGGGGGTGACTGAAATAGAGGAAACCAAAGCTTCAGTACCACTCTACTTAAACATCATCCACTTCAATGGTCAAACAGTTAATAGCAATTTTACACCTCATCTATACCAAAAAGCAGTAAATATTTGTTCTATTTTTATTGGTCAAAATTGACATTTGACTATTGAAGTGGATGATGTTTAAAAAAACCCTTGAATAGGTACGATTAGAAGAAAACTGAGAAAGCAGGGTTGAATGCAACAGAGGAAACCAATCCCATCTGCTGGTAATTTGTGAAGGTTAATCAAATTCCCTTCAACCTACTCTTCATATATGAACAACTGAGATTGACATGAAACACTCATTTAACAAACATATCCATGAAAACCCCTTAGAGATTATAGATAGAAATTTGGCTGAACAAATTACAGAGTACACTGGAAAATGACAGAGGAAGGAGGAAGACAAAGCAGTATTTTATTTTTGAGATGATTTTTTTCCTACATGAAAATGAACATGAACTATCACCCATAGCACAGAAGCATGCATCTATGAACACAGATATTGAAGATTAAAAACAATGTACATGCCTATTCAGAAAACAGTTTCCCAATCACGAAAACAGTGGTCATACCAATCATGAAAACAATTGTCATATCAATCATGTTTGCAATGTAGATTTGGGCAAAACCATTCGTCAATACTGGTCACAAATACATTCATCACATTTGGGTCATTCCCAGGTTTGGATTCTAGAAAAACAGTATGCCATAAAGCCTCACTACAAATATTTTTGTTGGTTTAGGGTTCAAGGATACCAGCAATCTGAGGGGTTGAATAAACTCTATGATTACCTAGAGCCATTGCACGCAGCAATATTAATTAGTCTACGTGCATTATTTAAACAAGAATGAGTCTTAAGTTGATAATTTATCACGACTCATTCAAAATTATTTGGAAATAGTTTTCATAACCAAGCCAATTTAGTCTTCAACATGACAAACTACTAAGAGTTTCAAAGATTAGCTTCAACTCTTCCATACCCTCTTACCTCACACAATCGTAGGGCTTTAAATCAGGCCATTGATATTGCCCCCTAACACCCTAAAGTTTTGAACAAAACAAAGAGTTAGTGAATGACTTTAGTCTTTATTAGATAGAGATGCAGCTTCAAAGCTATTGTGTGATATTTGGACCTTTATTTATCATCCATACAGCTTTGTTGAGTTGGTTTAAAACATATCGAGTGTCTTTTGCAAGCGTTTAATGGGCCATCTTGTTGCTACCTATATCAGTGGTTTCTCTGAGTTTTCCATGTGTCTTTTTCTAACTATGTCGATTAGTTTTAGCTAATTTATCTTTAAGGGGCAGGGTGTCTTTTGGAGTCCCTAGATTATTAGCCAGTCTCTGAAAGCTTGAAACCATTGTAATTATCTAAAAATTCCTACTGCCACAACCCTTAAAGAGTCCTACATTCCATTATCAAATCCCAAGTGGAGCTAGTTAGCACAATCTATATACTCAACACAATCCCAAGTAGGAGTGAGACAAAGAAATCTCAAGTAGCAGTTAGTCAACACAATGTACTTAGTAATAGAAACAAGAAATCTCAATGGTCATAGAAACAAAAAACCAAAATTGGTTATGATGTTAGAATCAAATTGGATAATACTAATCCAAGAATTCAAGTGTTACATCCCTCTTTTTGGAATCAATAACACTATTTACTTTTTCTTGCATATTTCAGTTATGTAATATGTTGTTAACATCATGGAAACTGGTAATGTGGATAGAGAAAGTTAATTCTATGAAATTTTGGAATCTATTGATTATGATCAATGTGATGTTATAAACTAAAATGTCATTTTGTTATGGGAGTGTAATGATTGGATATATTATGCTTTGATTTGGAATATAGGTGCTTTGACCACAAAATTTGTATGTGAGACTGTCATTGCAGGAACAGGTGGACCATGTTCGACAGGAAGAGAAAGTATCTTTGAGAAAGAGAATAGACTCTGGAAATTAACCATAGGTGTTTGTTACTGAAAACGCCAATCAGGTAGATAAACCTTGAAGCCTTGAATTTAGTCATGTTTGCGGCTAAGATAATTTAAGACAAGATGTCGACGTTTGAAGTTAAGGTTTAGCACCTTTCGTAAGTCGTCATATAGAATTTTGGAAATCAACGTTGTTGTCGCAAGTCCGCTTAATCAAGTCGTCTAATAGAGATGACTAATATTCCGATTATAGGTAAATAAATAAACTTATTTGTGGTGGATTTGTGAGTCGCGTCTCGAAGTCGAATAACGCAAGAAGTCGTAATTGTGCGTTAAACAATCTAGAAAACTTGTTTTGCGTTACGCCCAATCTGTCGTGATTGTCGTAAAAAACGCTTTGAACATGTGTTGTGAACTCATTCCTTTTTGGAAATCAACGGATGTCGAATTTGAAGCCGAGGTGAGCTATAACCTGTTTTGGTCGTTATTTGGAAGAATATGCCAAAATCGCCTTAGTTATATCTTGGTAAACGTGAGGTATTTCCTTTAGTTTGATTGATGTCGGTAATCTTGTCGAAGCTTGAGTAGGGACACGTTCAAGTTCTGTTTGTTTTTAACGTCTTCCATTTCGAATGCGTATTCTTCCTTCGAGCTTAAGACTTTGAGTTATCATTAATCTAACCTTTATTTTCTTTATTAAGTTGGCCTTTATTCATTCTCTTATTCGACTTTAGAGACACTTTATGCATTTATTACCTACCACCTTGCAAGAGCTTAACTCTACATTTCGGTGATTAGTTACAATTCAGAGGTTTAGAAGCCTTGATGCTCGAGTAAGTGGACGGGGTTGTTATGCCCACCAGCTGCCACGTCGCCAAAAGGAACCTCCACAACGTATAGTGGTCGCTGAAGTTTAGGGAATCGTGTAGCATGCAGAAACAGATCTCCATTTGTTTAGGCATGGTCGGCAGTGGAAAATGCCATTATTCCCTCGCCGTGCAGGGAGTTGGGAGTACTTCTTGTGGGAGAGGATTGAAATTGGGAGGCAGAAAGAAAATGGGGTTAGACTATGAGAAGAAAGGAGGAAGAACGCCGCTAATAGGTCAGCAAGGTCGTGCTTGCTGGAGCAAAATCCTTAGAACAACGATAGGTTCTCAATCTTTCCTTTCTGCGCAGATTCTATTCGTTGTTTGTAACTTATTGCTGCCTGTGTTTGAGTTATATCTTTCAATGTAGAGGATAATGAAAACAATGTTATGTTTCTGTAAGCTGAGTGAGGTGTGTCCTCATTGTAAACGTAAGTTTTCTTAGTGAAAAGCCATCCTACACCACGTACTTACTGTGAAGGAGTTTTAACCTCAAATTTAATGCATGTTTTCGACATAGTTTTTGATTGTTTTAGACAGCCTGTGGTGTTATATTAATTGGCTATGGTGTCGGAGGATAAAACCAGTGTAGGAGAAGGTTACAAAACGTCTCTCTGTCCAAGCACAATAGAATCCCGAAAACATGATTAGGCAGAATGGTTACACACTGTGTTTTTGTGTTTGTTTATGTCTGGACAGTGTGAGTACGTGGTACACTTTTGTCAGTTAGTGTTTAGTCGAAGTTCTAACAAAATTTTGGTTCCAAAACCCTCCAAGGTTCAACTTCGACGACGTAAGATATAAGCTTTGTTGGCTTGATGTTTATTTCTATAACCTATCCCATAGAGTTTAAAAGGTGTGACAAACCTTGGCAGATAAGAAATTGAGATCGGATTGAATGTCGACAAGTGTATTTAACTAAGTTTCTTATCCGGTATTAGATCTTAAGTTGGAGGTCGATAAATGAGAATGATCATCTCTAGAGTCTTAAGATAGATTCCAAGTCTTTTAATATTTTTATTAAATAACTCTTACCTCATAGAACCATTTAAAACTGTTTGTTTTGGAAGGAGGGTGTAGAGCTTTGTAGTATAAGTAATTGTCTTTGGTCAAAGACCGTCATGCTTATAAAGTGAAAAGATAAGGGTGGGGAACCCACATATTGTGTTTTTAGTTAATTAATTTGCATGCAATGTTCCTTGTCGCTATTACCTAGTACATTGAAGACCCTTATGAGTCTAAAACTTAAAACTCCGGGCCTTCGGGTATTCATATTTTATACTTGGGTAAAATGTAAAAACTTTTGAGAACCGTATAGCCAAGTTAGAGACCACTTATGAGTGGATAATTTTAAACAATGGTTTAGACTGTTAAGGGATTATTATTGCATTACAAATGTTATACGTATAAACAATGAACTAGAAAACCTTTATACATCGTGAAAACGAAGATGATTCCATAAGCTCAGGAATAGAGTAAACCTATGCGCCAAGCGCTATTGCATGAAGAAATTCTAATACCTTGAGGTCATCGAGGTTAACATATATATATATATATAAACCTTACTAATAGGAAAACTGTAGGATTGCGATTGATTCAAGTCGAGTAGGGTGGGTGAACTTAATCTATGCATTGATGCAACGTTAAAATAAAATTAAAATCCTTTGGCCAAGGTGATGCATGATCCTCAAGTGCATTGAATGTTCACTGTGACTGGATGGCGTAGCTTGTGGAAAGGTCATGCAATACTAGAGGGAATCTAGGGGGATTGCATGATAACAAGTCTTGTAGGTCACAACACCAGAGCTCAGATGGCAAACACCGATGGTTATCCTAAGTCTATCCTCTTGAGTAGGGTAGGGCCACTTCCGGTTAGGAAGGAGTACAGGAGACTGACGGTCTGTGGTTGGAGGTTAAGCTCCTTGAAGATACTTTCTCTTCCAAATATTTCTAATATTGAATTTGCTTTAAGAATTTTCAAATTAGTAAGAAAACTAAATGTTTATGGTTTATCATTTCTTTCAGCTTTACGAATAATGAAATCATGTTTATTGTTAAATCAAAGAATGTTATATTTGTTAGTAGTGAAATCTTTTATGTTTGATCACAAAGAAAAAAATATATACCTATGGTAAAACCTAGTTTTCAAGTTAAATCAGATATGGATGTTACATCAAGTCACTTAATTCTATAATGTAGATGTTATTATCTGTTATACATTTGATTTGTCGATTGAAATGTTTTTTTAGATGGGTGTAAGATATGGATAGGCATCTTAAACTTTGGTTGCCTGTGAAAGCCGAGTATGTTCTTAGCTGCTAGCATTGCTTATGGACATTGTTTATGCCTGACACCACCAAAATAGAGGAATGGGGCTATAACTTCTATAAGCCAATGACTTTTGACGAAACATGTTATGGGGCCTTCATTGATGGCTTGATACACTTGTACACTATGGTCAACGTAGAATAGTAGTTGAAGTTAATTCTTAGAATGTCAATCAATCATGTGCTAGGTCTTGGACATGGCTTACACCAACATTGAGACAAAGAAAGTGTCTTGAACCACCACAACTTATTGGACTGGAGAGGGAGATGGGCTATATGTCTATTTGATATCATTTTGTACATGTACAAAACGAATGAAGACTATTTCTAAAATAAAATTATAGACATTGAGACATTTTAATTTATGCATAAAGACATTTTTCATTTCAAATAGCATTATATTAAGTTATCTATTAAAAAATTGACATGTTTGAATTGAACATCCATTAATTTAACCAACATGAACTCCCAATTACAAAATTGAATTGTGCACAAATTATAATTATATATATATATATAGAAATGGGTTTAAAAGTTGGGCACAAACAACTCTTTTTTAAACATAGATCTAATATACTTAAATGTAAATGATATTTGTATTTTCTAATGTCAATTATATGGATGCCAAATGGGCTTGTATCTTGGAACATGTAGTTCAACATGTTGGCAGTGGATTTTTTTCAATTGCAAATGTTGGGGAAATGCTCTCATAGAGAGGGGATAGGTGGGGGCCCTTACACTCATAGACGAACATGGACACCAATCTTCTCGGTGTGCAAACCTTAAGGTTGAGACCACCACTTACTAGATCCAAGAAAAATATGAATTGTGCCTGCGGATCTTGCTAGTATCTAAGAAGCTCCAACATAATGGAAACCTACACATAAAGGGTATTTTCATGAAATTCATGCGAGAACCTCTGGAGAAGGTTGACTTCCTCTTCTATTCTACAACTATTAAACTAATTAAGAATTATACTACCATTAAGGGGCGATACAAAATAGAAACTACTTTAACGACTAGCCTACCCTAAGCTAACTATTAGAAAGAAAAGGGATAAAGGATGATAGTGTTAGAAAAGGAGATAGGGTTAGAGAAACAAAACAAAAAGCATGGGCAAAGGAGTGCCAAAGAAAGGTGACTAATTAGCTTTCTTTGTAACACGCAACCAACTCTCCTTTGTGAATAAGCATATGCTTGTGGTGGGGTTGCCTCAACTTGCATTATGTGAACCTATTTGCACGCAAAACACCACTAACAAACATCTATGGCTAGGGGCATTCAATTACATATAGATAATTCACTTTGGCTCAAGGGGCATAAGCAGACAAACACACACAAATTCATAGTATCAAACTAGGGGGCACTCTCTGAGACAAGGCGTAAATAACACAAGAACTAAAAAACACTTACACTCATTACAAGCTAATAGATCAATGACCAATTAACTTTCTAGTATAGAAATCAAAGGAGTTTTTATATTAAAAAGCCAAAAGATATTTACATGAGGACTAAGCCCATATTTATACAATTGTAGGAGTTCCCTATGCAATTGCAACCAAGGGAGCCTAAGAAAACTTTAAAAAGAATGGAGAATGAGAGGAGAGAAGGGACATATTTCAAAAGGGCTGCAACATATGCTAGATGATCTTTAGAAGATACCAAATTAGTGGTTGAAAGGAGGCACACATAGGCGATTACAATCTTTGACTGCAACCAATCAGAGCCATGATGGCCTTCTTTAAATGCATGTGCCATGATCCAAACCCCAGGAGGATTGGAGGACAAACTTATAGATTAAAGTAAAAGCCTACATAATTTGTAGAACATACATAAGAAACTAGATTGTCATGCATATGCATATTTGAGAAAAGTGGAAGACTTTGCAATGTAATTGGGTTGCATGAAAGAAGATCTTTACACAACAATGTATGCAACAACTTGTTAATGTTAACTTCTACTTGTACCTTGTACATGACAACTATTTGTACATATGGACCATTAGCTAGGCCTATAACAATATGTTGATAAATGTTAGAAGCGTATGGAGTGCTTTTCATGTGGACAAGAGTATGATAGGTTTTGAACTTGTATGGTGTAATGTCCCCTTCTAGGAACAATACTAATTTTACCCTAATCTTGCAGTGTGGATAGTGGAAATGTTCATTTTGAAGAAGCAAGCAAACTTTGTCTTCGACTTGAAAAATATGTGGTGTAGGATGGGCATCATGACAATCTTTGTATTTCTATTGTTGGTGCTGAAGAATTTCTTGGACCCATTGATGAAGGTCTTGGATTCATTGTATGAATTACTAAGCTTTGTCTACTGCCTATTCTTGTGTGTGTGTGTCTTCGAAGTCGCTAGTGCACAATAGGATATGTCAAGAGGTGCCACTGGTTGGAACCCAAAACATGTTTGGAAAGGACTATGCCCCATAGAGCTATGTATAGCCCTATTGTAAGCATGTTGGATGAAAGGTAGACTGTCATCCCATGTGTATGGATGTGCACTATTGTGAATGTGTAGAAGATGAACCAATGTTGTATGCACCACCTTGAATTGTCCATCGATCTATGGGTGAAAAGTTGTGGATCGGTCTAGTTGTGTGTCCAACATGGTCTAGAGATTTTGCTAGAAAATCCTGACAAATTGTGGATTGCAATGAGAGACAATGGATGCGAGAAGTCTAAAGTGGAGCCATACATGTTTGAAGATGTACGAAGTGTTAGGCATTGTAATGGTCTTCTTGCAAGTGACCATGATTGCCATTTTAGAAAAATTTTAACCAAAACAAATACAGTCATTCTAGCATTTGGTGGTTGGCAAGCTAATGAGAGAATCCATGTTGATCGATTCCTAAGGGCGTTAAGGTACAACTAGAGGAGTGTAAAGCCCCAAAATTTTGTTGGTAGGCTTTGCGATACAACAAGGTATACAAGATTTGATGTGGCACTCAATGTCTGTGTGCATGTGAGGCTAGTAGAAATGTTGCTAAAGTGCAAAGAGCATTTTGGTGATACTAAAGTGACTTGCTATTTTGGAATAATGTGCTTTCCAAATCAAGTGTTGTTGAGGTGTATTGGTGGGGACACAAAGATGTCCAAGCTTGTAAAGAAGCCCATTGACCATGTAAAAATCTCCCATAGATGTACCTTGCATGAGCATGTTGAATGATTGCATGAAATCCTTATCTATTGAGTATAGTATTAATCCCTAATCAAAAAATTGCGGCCACATAACCCAAGTATGGTGATGAGTGCATGAATTGGTGATTGGCTAAGGTAATCTGCAACCTTGTTATTGCCCCTTCTTATGCTTGATGATCATATGAAATTGTTATGGATATGCCATCCATTTCATATGCCTTACATTTTCCAGTTTATTTTATGTGTAGGAATTGAAGCAACTAATGATTGGAGTGAATAATTGTCTCCTTGTTGAGAATATAGTGGTACCATTGCTTGACAACCTACACTATTGTGTAGAGTTCCTTCTCATAGGTAGCGTGATGTCACTAAATGTTTGAGTGATATGTGATAGAATGGCCATGTTGGAGTAGTATAGTGCTGAGAGCATATTTTGATGCATTTGTCTGTATCTCAAATGAGTGCATAATGTTTGGAAGGGCAATACAAACGTAAAATATAGATTTTGTTTTAGTTCATCAAAGGCACATTGTTGCATAGGAGTCAAATATTGGAATGTTTCCTTGGCACGTCATGTAATTTGGTTTAGTAGCCAATTAATATGTGAAAGCCAATGGCAAACCTTTGATATAAATTGGCGAGTCCAAGAAAACTATGCAATTCTATGAGATTTCATGGAACAAACTAGTCTTGATTGAGTTTGATTTTCTCCAAGTCAACATGAATGCTGAAGTTATTGATAATGTAACCAAGATACTGAATCTACATGATGCCAAAAGTGCATTTGCTAAGGTTATCTTGTAGTTTTTGTTGGTGTAGTGTATCTACTACTTGTGCAACTTGTTGTACATGTTCATCCAGGTCTTAGTGAAGAAAAGGATATCATTGAAATAGACAATGACAAATGAGTTGATGAATGCATGAAGAACATTATTCATTAAACCCATGAATGTCACAAGAGTATTAGTTAGATCAAAAGGTATAACCATCCATTTGTAGAGCTCCTCTTACATTTTGAATGTAGTTTTTGTCTTTTGATTGGACTAGAACCTAGTGATACCCTAATTTGAGATCAATTTTGGTGAAGTGAGACACACAACAAAGTTGATCCAAGAAATTGTTGATGCTTGGGAGATGGTACCTATTCTTCACCAAAATTTTGTTGAGTGCACAATAGTCAATCTAGAGTCACCATGGGTCATCCTTTTTTTGGTGCTAACACAATGGGACTTTCACAAGGAGATGAACTTGTCCTAATATTTCTTTGATCAACCAGTTCTTGAACTTGACATTGAATTTCATCATTCTACCATATTGATCTACAATATAGCTATTTGGAAGAGGAGATTTAGGAATTAAGTTGATTATGTGTTGCACTAAGTAGTGCATAGGAACCTGGACCACACAATCGGCGAAGACTTCATTGTATTGACGCAAAATGATGTCAAGCTGGCATTGCTATGACACGGTAGGTGTGAGGTTGTGCACTATAAGAGTGTTTTCTTAATTGCATAGGTTTGTTTGCTTGAACCATTAGAAGTACAAACTTTTGTGTGTGCACAATTATCTTGCTACAATGTTTAGTTGACACCAGGGTCAATCTAGATTCTGACGACATCTCTCATAGCTTAAAATACGGATTGCTAATGTGAATTCTCTAGCATTGTGGTTT
Organism: Cunninghamia lanceolata; assembly: GCA_027924645.1. Classification (NCBI taxonomy): domain Eukaryota; kingdom Viridiplantae; phylum Streptophyta; class Pinopsida; order Cupressales; family Cupressaceae; genus Cunninghamia; species Cunninghamia lanceolata. The sequence continues at coordinate 11,035,961 of BSBN01000635.1, read as the reverse complement.
TGCACTTTAAGTACCCTTACGATCATAGAAAAATGGTCTACCAAGTAGAATATCACAAAATTCTAAAGGTGTGACATCATAAGTGATTGTGTTATGCATAGGTTTAACAACATAATTAAATGTGTATTTGTGACTTACTTGTATTTCCTTGGCATGTTGTAGCTAGCCCATATAGTAGGGAGATGGATGAGCATTGGTGTGGAGCCTAAGGCATTGCATTGAAATTTGTGTGATGATGTTCTTTTGGATCTTGTTGTCGATGATGACATATATAAACTTGCCATTGACCCAACACTTAATGTGGAAAATTCATTCTCTCTTTAAAAGTGTTGGTAGGGTTACTCATGTTGAGGCATTGAGCCTCTTGGTCAATCTCCTCATCTTCAATAGGATCTAGTGTTACCTGTGAACCGAGGTTTGTTGTTCATGACATTCAAAGTCATTATGTGAGTGAGAGCAATGATAGTTATACCATTGCTAACTTTGTGGCAATTTCCCTTTGTCTCTATCTGATGTAGACATCTTGGGAGACTATGGTGTTTGGTAATGATGGTTGAAAATTATGTTGTGGCTTTTGTGTAGGCATATCTTGGTGTGGTTCATATGAGCAAAAACAATTGTGCAATTTTCCTTTGCATGGAGATAATCATTGTTGCTTCATTTTGGATTTGCAAAACAATTGACCCAAAGTATCTTATGTAAGGAAGTCCATCTTAGTGTTAAAAGAGGTGAGAGCCCACTAGTATATTTGAGAACTTTGAGATTCTCTAATATTTCATCAAATAAGTGTGTTGAGTAATTGTGTAACTCATTGGTTTAAGACCATGGTCTAATCTCTACGCCGATGCAATTGTTGGAACTTTATGTATTTATTCTCATAATGTTTGAGGGGATAATATTTGTCTTGTAGAGTATCGATGAAGTCATTCCAAGTTTTGATGGGATTCAACTCTCTGTCTTGCCGCACACTAATTACTTGCTACCAATGATGTACTGTGATCGACATTTTTAGCACTACAAATGAAATTTGTTGTGTTGAATTTATTGACAAAAAATAATGATTCAAGCTAATGAATCCAATTATCTAGTGCTATGGCATCTATTTTGCACTCAATTATTGGAATGTTGAGGTTGACTTGCACTCTGAAAGGATTTTTATGGTGCACTATAGTCGATCGTCTGGGATGCATTCGCATTAGTCCATGTTGAGTCATGAAATCAAAAAAATGTCTAAAGAGATCCTAGCAGTGTGATTCCAAGGCCACATTGAGAAGTTGTTGCACTTCTGTTGGATCAATAGGTACATGTTCATCCACCATTGTTCTCTGCTCTCAGCATTTGTAAGACTACTTAGATGTTGAACCAAGAGCACGATCCTTTTGTTGTTTCTGAGTGCGTTTGAACAAGTGTGAAAATATTATTATTTTTGGCTTTGATACCAATAATCTAAACCCAAGGAGGATTGAATAACAAATTTTCCAATTAATGTAAAAGCCTACAGAATTCATAGAACATACATAAGAGACTCTAAATTTTAGTGCATATGCATATTCAAGAAAAGTGGAAGATTTTGCAATGCAGTTGAATTGTGTGAAAGAAGATTTGTACAATAGAATATACATAGCAACTTGTTGGTATGAACTTATCTAGATATACCTTGTAAAGGATGGCTATTTATATATAGGGTCATCAACTAGGCCTATAACAATATGTTGACTGATGTTAGAAGCATATGGAACACTTTTCATGTGGACAATAATGTGCTAGTATGGTGCTAGGTGTCAATCATGTATGGTTGGTAAAACATGTGGTGTAGACATAACCAAGTGTTGGACAGATATGGTTCCAAACTAGAAGTATCCAAGTGTAGGCATGTGCTCCAATGTGTGAGACTAAAATATGCAAGCAAGCAAGTTTCTACAAATATGAGTAGGAGTTGTGTGTTGAAGTGTTGTGTAAAAATGTATAGTGAATGCACACTCAGAAGCATGCAGAAAGGTGTTGCACAAAGTTGTGATATGGCTACTTGATGCATATTGAGTAAAGACAAGCACACAATCTAAACAAATGGGTGAGTTTATAGTTGTGCATGCAACTATGCTTGGATCATGCCACCTATTAGATTTGGTGTAAAGTGCCCATGGAATTTAATAGAGAATAAATCTCAGCCATCCATAACATATGTTTGGTGGTGGCATGTAATTAATAGCCATTGGAGTAGTGGAGGCAAGTGCCTAACATGAGGCAAAAAGAGAGATCAAATTGATATGTTTAACTAGGGGGTCAAACAAGCTTGGCAAAAGGAAGGATGATGTTGGTGTCATTAGGAGAGGAGGCAACTTATACGAAGATCTTCGAGGAGGTCCAACTTCATTTTGCAAATGAGAGCCTAAGAAGCTCCAAACTATTAGGTCACTTTTCTACATCAACAAATGGTGCAATTGGAGACATGCCAACATGGCAGGAGCTTCAAAAGTTCCTGAAGAGGAGGTACATTGGTGTGGGGCACATCATGGTGTCAATCCTGGTAACACATGGAGAAGACAATGCAAGGAAAACCACAACATTCAATGCCACCATAAATCAATGACTGGTGTAGTCCAAAGGATACTAGCATGGCAACAATCAAGAGAAACTTCTAAATGGAGAAAAGACAAAGGGGAAGGTGGGACCCACCATGACTTTAATGATTCCAAAGAGAAACTACTCATGTCATTGAATAGAATGATGAATGGATTGCATGAACTTTTTCTTGCTAATTCACCAAAGGGACAATGAAGATTTGAAACCAATCAAAAGAGAGAGGTAGGGCCCATGCAAGAAAAAGGTTCACAGATAAAGAAGCTTCCAAAACCACTGAATGCTACATTGAAGCTTTTCAAAGAGGAGGCTAAAGATAGCTAAAATGACGAATAGGGGATTGCGAGTAACTGTTAGAACATAATGTTATTAGGGGTCATACCCTTATAACATTTATATATTGTTCTAGTATAAGGTTATAAAACCTTATGTTTATTATACTTTATAAAGCACCATTTAATAATTAATAATCTAATAACTATTAGATTATTAATTATTTACAAATGGTTGCTTTGAATAGGTGTGACTAATACCCCTTCAAGTATTTTGCCACCCCTTCTATATTTAAGGAGGTTATCTCTCTCATTGAGAGGCAAATGAATTTGGAGATCTATAGTGAATTATATCACTATGCACATGAAGTATTATTGGCCATGTGGAAGTAAGTAGAGGAGTGACCCCATGTTCAATCTATTTTTAGTAGACTATTTTTTGTAAGTGTTTTATAATAAAATGATGCTTTATGGGGTTCTTTTACCCAAAAGGGTTTCCCCATGTATATGTTATGTAATGTGTTAAATCTATGCTTGTATAATTCACATTTTATTTATAATGATTAGTATCCTAAGATCCTAATTTGTAATAGTAACACAAAGGCATCGAGAGCCAAAAGGAAGGCTTCACAAACACCATGACACCTGCAACTCAAATATGGAGTTTCATGGATCATAGGGATGACCAAAGACTTGAAAAAGGGGAGACCCATAGACCCAAGAGGGGTCTGGAGCTTGAAGAAAACAACTGAAAGGGACCTAATGAATCCATATATGGTAGCATAGATTACTCAAAGGGAGTGTGTGTAAAACACTAAATTTTTGGTGACTCATAGGGGGATCTTGCTTGAAAAGTAGAGATCCCATAAACATTATCCAGTGGGCTTGGAGTCACCCTTAGAACAAATCTCATAGGGTACTCTCTTATTCATTAATTCCTAGGTGGGCAAGGTTGCAAGAAAGACTGGCATGTGCAAATCTTGTCCTTTGCTCCACTCTTTAATAAATTTGACACTAAATAGCCCTTTCAAGTGGGATTAGGATTTGGTTGGTCTGGAGCTATGTTTGGAGAGGCACCTTAGGATGGTGTCTCAACCTCGAGAAAGTCACAAGTACTTGTTTGTGAAGATATGCATCGCACAACAAAGGAAGGGAGGATATAATAGAAAGGAAATGCCTATGGAGGCCAAACTGAGTAAGTGACCAACCATGGCTTGATGAAAATGATTTCCCCTTGGATAACAAGCTTTCTCTAGATTCTTCTCACTCTTATAATTAGGGGGATGAAACTCATTGTCAAGGTGACAAAACCTAGGTGACATATAAAGAGTGGATGCCCATTTTCAAAAAAAAATTGCAACCTTGGAAGATTTTTCCAGGTTAAGTTGGATAATCATGTCCAAGCTCTTGATAAGGGACTGTAGATTCCTAGACCATGCTAACTAATAGAAGATCAATTATTAGCTTATGAAAATGGTTGAAGCCCTTAGGATTGTCAACCATCATCTTCATCTATGTATTAGTTCTTAGAGATGACTTTAGTCGTTATAGTGAGAATCAAATAAAAAAATATCTCAAGAGAGATAGAGGCATGAGTAAAGACGAAGAACTATGAGGTCCTATTGGTAAGATTCTAAGGGGACCACTCATAGTTCTCGATGAACTACCAAAAGGTTGGAATCTTTTGACTTTGATGGACCAATTCTTCATTCTCCTTTCTTGCAAAAAGCACAAGACTTGGAGAAAAGATAGTCATTTATTTACCATACTTTGGATTGTGTCATGATATCATATATATAGGCAAGTAGAGACTTGAGATACATTCTAGCTAATATTGGGCTTTGATAAAAGTTATTAGAGTGTAAATTGTACTTGCCTCCTTGTTTCCATTAATGCAAAGATTTTGGATCACACAATAGATCTTTGAACTGTATTTTGTCCTAATTTTTAATTGAGCAAGTTTTTTCACCACCATATAGACTTGTCAGTTTCCTTGTGATAGTTGGAAGATAGAAAGAAAATTTTAGGTAGTGTGAGTTTTGTATTTCCTTTATAAGCACATTCTACAAAGGTGGGTCCCATCAGTTGAAGAGGTGTTTTGGGAAGCTAAATCTTTATTGGAAATAGAGTTGCCAAATGTAAATTGAACAAATTTAAATTAAAGAATAAAGAACAAGGTGTCAAATAATAAAGAATGTGGTCAATGTGGTAGTGTTTTAACTAAGGTTTATGAGGCCTCCCATGCATCACTTGGGGGAGGAGACAACTTCTTGAGCATATCAATCTTGATGACAAGATCGAAGGAGGTAAGGAACAAGAAATACCTATATTTGTTGATGGTGGCATTATCTCTGCTTCCAGTACTATCAAGGAACAAATGATTTTGACAAAATATTCCACTCAGGGATTGCTGGGAAAGTCTTGCAAAGTAGTCACTTCTTCTGCTTCATGAGCCAAAACCTCTCATTAGACCTTTGCAATGTAGAGGGAAATGCTAGCATGATCACTTGGGGGAAGAAATCCTTTTCTAATAAACTTCTCGACCACTTCCAAAAAGTGATCCTTATGTTCTCGAGCTATCTAGAAAGCTTTCAAACAATCATCAATGACATTGTTGTAGATAATCACCTAGGAGACCATCCTAGCCACCTCGAAGCAATCTAAAATACCTACACTATCCAAGGATTGTTGTGAAGCACATTGCAACAATTCCTCCATTTCATTTTCTTTCTCTCACTAAGACAAACATCATGCTTTCAAGGCAGGAAGGAATTTGAGAGCCTCATTGACTCTTTGGTGAAGATCCTTTACTATCACAAAGTGTCTAAACATGGCATAACATAAGCATTGATTCTTTCAAGTGGATATGTAGAGGTTGCTTATGATACGAAGTGTTGCTGTAGCACCATTTACGCATTTACATCTTTCTTTGGCCTTTCAAAGCTACATGCAAAGCAATTCATTTCTTTGCTAGAATCCTATAAAATCAACCAACGATCTTATGCACTTATCTTCTACTTTCTTTTGGAAGGTTAAGTAGTTGTCTTGGAGATTGACAATCATTCATTTCATTAAGCTTGGCAATGGGATTTTCTTTCTTGATGTACTTAGATAACCAAGTTATCTTTGTGATGGTTGACCTTAGTTTTCTCTTGGTGTCTTCCAACTTGAAGTACAATGTCTTGTTGGCCTCTTGGTAGAAACTAATTGTGTTTCCATGTGGAATGTGAATGGAAGAAGCCCCAATAGACCAATCCTCAAGATGCATGTCCTACATCGATATAGTTGAGGTTAGTATTAGACTTATAAAATGTATGACCCAAGTGATTGGATCAAATATAGTTTTAACCTAAGACGTCATGTATTGCAATGGCTAAGGTTATCGGTTCCTGTAAAACTATTCTTCTTCCAATTAGAGGGAATTGAATTGCTCCACAAATTAAAAATATGGATTGGATCTTGGTTGTGGGTTCAGGTGGGAATGGAGAAAGGTGAAATGAGGGATGGTCTCATAGTTGGAAAAACCATAGAGAAATGAGTGGGGGTCTGGTTTGAGGGAACCATGACCAATTGAGGGGAAGAGGGTTTATCTGATGATGGCTCCTCATTAGCTTCCACATTCAAGATGGATGTTTCCATGCTCATAAGAGCCTTTGAATGGGGTACTTGGGAAGAACAAGGTTGAAGTTCAAGAGACAAGGGTTGTTTTATGGGAGTGGGGAATTGAAAGCATTTAAGAGAGAATTCCTAGAGAATATTATGTTTCAGTGAAGGAAGGGACAAAGAATGGGCCTTTTCTATTGGAGAAGGAATGAGAATACAAGGATTCATAGCAAGCTAGGGATGAGATGACTCCTTCATAGGAAGAACAACTTAGGATTCATTACGTGCTTCCACTAGAGGTTCAAGGTTTTAGGAATTGAGGAAGAATGTACATTAAGGACCTTAAAAGAGTAGTCTCATCTATAGGTGAATTTATATTAGGAAGGAAGAACTAATTTATGAGTGGAACATAAGCATTTACATTATCTATAATGTTTACATTAGGAGGAATGACAACTCATGTACTTACATGTTGAGAAGATTGTTTCCTTGCGGTCATTTTTGCAGTAGCCATCTCAATTAGGTAGACTTCTTTATGTGGAGTACTTGCCTCTATCTATGGTCTTTGATGCTTAGTTGTGTAGTTGTTAGTGGCTTCTTTAGGCTTGTGAGTTTTGGGTCATTTATTAATATTGGTGGTTGATCCATTAGATCAAGAGGATAGATCCTTGTGTTTTTTAGGATCCTTTTGGGGTCAATAATCTTGGCTCTCAGCCTCCTAAGATGCAATTGGAACATGTTTTGGATTTGTATTTATTAGCAGAGAAGGTGTTAGTTGAGGGGTAGCTCCCTATAGAGGTGGCATAAGGGAAGAGACAATATGGCCCTAGGATAAAATTAGTTGTGAGGACCTCTAAGGTAGTGAGTTGGGATGAACTAATTTTGTCATCTTTCTTGTTCTTGGTAGTGAGATGAATAGGTTCAATTATTCTTTGATCGTGTTTCCCAAGATTGGAGCTAGGTATAAAACCTGCTTGAGAAATCATGTGTGCATAGGTACCATATTCATCCTGGAACTCTTTGATGCCCTCTTTCCTCATGGTAATAATCAGTTTAGGCTCATGTTTTCACTTTAAAAAGGCCTATTACACAACTTGCTAGTGGGAATTGCATACTAGGACCCTAAGGTAGAGTTTGGCTATCTATTTTTGGAGCTGAAAGACCTTGTTCTTCTCTCTTTAACCCCTTTTTTAAAGAGGAAGTCAAACTATTTGTCCAATTGGTAGTCCTCTATAAGACTGGTGAGCTAGTTCACTTCACAATAGAAACACCACCATGCATTAATCTTTGCATTAGACAATCGTCGTCTACTAATCTTGCTAAAGCTTTTCTTATTTGAGCTTGTGCATTTTCATATTCTTTAGGTCTGTTGGTGTTTTAATTTATCACTTTCATGATGATATAAGACATAACAATAAATATGGTAAAACTGTTCTTCAAATTAGAAGGGGAAGCTCCTTGAAATCTAACTAAACTAAACTAATAGAAACCACAAATAATTACACTATACAAATCTTAAATGGGAGTTTTTCATTTAATATAAATTATAATTTGACTATGTTTTTTCCCCAGATGCAACACTAAATTATCAATAACTAAGGTTGTAGCGATATTTTCGTATTTAACAACTCAAGCACGAACAAATGTAACTTCTTATTGGTTAAAACAAAGACTAATGTTCAACCACAAACAAGGTTTTGATGGAAAAACACCAACAAATATTGTTTATTGGTTAAATTAGAGACCAATATGTTAGCATTGAAATAATAAATGATAGAACAAAAAAACATCACATAATTCCATGAAGTAAGTTGTTAAAAGAATACACAAAATTATCACTTTGATGAGCAACAAATACCAACACAAAGTTTGACAAGATTGTTTAATTCAATTCAACTCCACACAAGCTTCTACAACATGGACTTTACATTGAGTTACATACGTTCATAATTAAACATTACACAATGATTTGACTTCAACCTTTGAATGACAAATTTTGTAGCATAACATCAACTCTCATTACATTGTATGTGTAAATGACACATATTTATAACCTTCTAAGTGCAACTTCATGAAGCTTCATAAAATAAAAATTATTTCTTTGAAAGCAATTCTATCCTCATCCTCTAAAAAAATATAAAATATTACTTTCTTTCCATTTTTGCTTCTCATGTTGAGCGTCTATTTGAATTAAGGGCTTTGATCTTCTGATTTTATCTTTAATTTACTTTAACTAATGCTGGCTTGGACGTTGTTGGGACTTCATTGTCCGAATCCTTGAAACTTGCAAAATTCTTATTCACGTCCTCATTATGCCTAAATCCATAATGCATAAATTTGAAAAAATGTTCTGAGTATGTGGAAATCCCTATGTGTTTCCTCTTCCCAATATATTAAACGAACCCCACTCAGAAGCAACACCAATTGTGTTATTCAACAACAACCATGGTTACAAAACAATATTCGGGCTATGCCTTTTACAGAAATTTCACCAGCATATAATTTTGGAGTAATTTCGGCAGCATTCTAGCTTGCAGATTATACTTTCACACTAATACAACTACAAACCCCAAGAACCAATTCATAGAAGATACAAAACAAGAAACTACCAAGTGTAAACCCAACCTGAAGTGGTCTTTGCCTCTGATGATAAAGTAGATCACCTGGATAAGACCCTGTGCAAATATGCCCTCGTTGGCAAATTTAATGGACTCTGGCCTACTTTAGCCAGTTTGGAAGCGTGAGTCGAGGAGATTTGGAGGCCACCATTGAAGGGGAAGGTGGTCTTGATTCTTTACAGTTACGTGCGATAACATATCTGATGGCAATATGATTCTTACCTCGACCCCATGGATTTGTGAGGGTTATTTTCTTTGCCGAAAGCCAGGTTATGGTATCCTTCTTTCGATCCTCTTCGAGATCATTTCTCTTATTTTCCTGTATGGGTTCGTCTATCATATCTTCCTTCATATTTTTGGTGTGAGCCTGAGCTGCAGGCGAATGGGAATTCTTCAGGTAAATTTCTGAAATCTTCAAATATTGGGATTTCTCGATTCCCAGAATCAATTTTATTGAAAAAAGATCGCTGTTCATAGTCTCAACCTTTGGGTTATGTGAACATTCCATATAAATGTCGCGTATGTTTCAAATATGGACATTTCACCTGCACAAGTATTGATAAATCGAATGATAAGAAGTCCTTCAATATGTGCATTTCTACTTCAGTTGAGAACGCAGTGGAAGAAGGCTAATCCAGTGACCGTTCCCTGGGATCGGTGGAGAACACATCTGATGGGCACGGGGAGGCCTTGCTGGATTCGAGCCAAAATTTCTGCGATTGCATAAAAATCTCAATGTGAAGACACAAATTGACAGAATGGCTTCTGATGTTAAACAAGCTGCTCACAATCTGGTTGTTGTCAAGGATAAAACTCTGGTAGCCAAGATTTTCAGTCAGATTTTCGGCGCACTCCTTTGGCTAATTGTCAGCTCCTTGAAGATGTTAAGAGACAAAAAAAACTGGGCAAATTGGACGGTGGCCCAAAGGAAGAAATCTTCCTCAAATATGAGAATGCACAAGGCAAAATGACTTTGAGGTCCCATGCTAAGGATAGTTAATAATGTGAAACCAGATCGTTCATGTTATGATGGGTCCTCTGGCCATTTGATTGAGACTGTTAGATTGGAAGCATATCTGTGCTCTTGTTCAGTTAGTTAAAGGCATTCCTGTTAATGGGAATTAAGCTTTGCACCCTGTTTATGGTTAGAAGCTTTATTTTGTAATATTTTATTTACACATATGGGTGTGAACCCCAAGTCTACAGGTCACTGATCAAAACAAAATTAAGATAGATAGACGTTATGAGAAAATATTAGTTATCACTATAACTATTTAAATATGGACTCCATTGTTAATGTAGTATTAGACGAAGGTTGTTAGAAGCAAGATGTGTTGGTCGAAACCTCCTCAAGGCATTTGCAAGCTTAACTTTGATGGTGTTTCTAGAAGCAATCCAAGTTTAGCAGGGGCATGTGTTGTGGTTCGAGATGCTGAGGAGCAGTGCGAATCCAACTTTTTGAGATCTAGGACTAGCAATGAAGTTAAATGAGCAGTGTCCATTTAAGGTCTCTCTGTGTCCTCGAAGATTAGTTGCAAGAATCTTATAGTTACTCGAGGTTTAAGTAAAATAGAGTGTCGCAGTTGGAAAAAGCTTTGATAGATGAAGCTTTGTCCTCGTGCAAGTCTTTTGATGATGTGTTTTTTTTAACATCGCTTTTGTGAATGCATAAGGTAGCAAATCTTTTGGCTAATGTGGGGGTTGATCAATCCCCATTCTTGGCTTTGATTAGTGAGAGGTCTAAGACTAGGGAAGGTTGGGGTGTTCTTTTGGATGCCGATTTGCCTCCCTAAAGATGGGTTTTAAGCCTTTGTGATTCATAGTTTGTCAGCTTTGTGTTGGATGTTAAGTTTTTAATAATCTTGTTTAAATAATTTCCTATATTTAATCTTTAGTGTGTTTGAGTTATGATTGGTGCAACCTTATTACTCTTCATCATTCTTTAAGTCATTGATAGCTTGTGGTACATGGCCTGGAAAGGATGTCTTTTTCATATGCTTGTTCATGTGAGGCTCTTCAAGACCCAATTTTGCCTACAATTTGGGATCATGTCTTCAACAAACTTTCTTCTCTATTTGGATAGTGTTCTCTATCTTTTATTTCTTGCTTCAAGATTGGTTAGTTTGGGAGTAGTCGATGTTTTCTTTTTCAAGGTTTTGGCTTCTATGGCTAGGAGGCGAATAACTAGAAACCTAGGGATCCCTTTTACAAGGATTTAATCTATGACCAACGGTTGACAACAATTTTTAATTGTCACGACCATGTCTCTTTGAATGGGGTCTCATACTCAACAATTAGGGCCTAGGCAATATTGGTGTGATGAGATCCAAGACTTCTATTCATTTGGGTTCCCTTTAGAAGCTTGAGGTAAAGGTTCCAGATCTTGTGCGGAATTGTTTTTTGCATGTCGTGTTGCTAGATGAAGGTGCTACCTCTTGCACAATGTTGAAGGGTGGGTTGTGCCTTACGAGGTTAAAAAAGTTATCAAACAATAAACAACATTCGGTCTCAATGTGCTCAGCAAAGAATTGTTGGTTGTCCTACACCAATTGGAGAATATATACAACTTTTGCACTAATATGAGGATGGTCAAAGGATTTGTTGTTTACCCATACCGAAGGTAATTTGGATAATTTGGAAGTCCCAAGCTCTTTCACTCTGACCACACTTGCTGGTGGGTTTGTGTTGGGTTACTAAAAGGATGGAGGTCACCCATTACATCAAGTTTCAACAGTTAGATGATTCCTCTAATAGTCCAACTCCACATTCAAAAGGCAAGGCAATGGCGACAATGATAGGGAATGATTATATGTCCAATGCTAAGGCTTCTTTGGGTGGAGTTGCCAAATTTGTGTAGGGTTTGGTTGCTTCTTTTTGTTGGCCAACGGATGAAGGTTACTATCTAGTTCAATTTTTTGTTTATCTTTTTAAGTCAAAGCTTAGTGCCCCTTTGTTTTTACAGCCTATTTGTAGGCATGTCTTATCTTAGTTTGTAAGTTGTGGCTTGCTAGTCATTTTTGGTTGGTTACTATATCTCTTTCATATTTTAATAGGTGTCAGCCCGATAGACTCTCATTAATATATCGAACAAAATTATCACATACTGCATCGCACAAAGTTTTATTGCAATACACGCCCACATCACATGGAGATTTATCGCATTTACTACATCACAGAGATTGATCACAATGTTGCATCACATTAAGTTTTGATCACATTTGTGCATCATTTGTTGCATTATTTTTTAAAGACAATATTCTTTGAGTGTTTGTATGTTAATTTTTCATATTGGCTAAGAATGTGCATTTACTTTGAAGTGCTTGCTCTTGTTAAATTCGCACACACATCAAAGTAGTGGAAAAATGTAATGATGCAATTAGCATACACATGCCATTTCCCATTTAGTTTTGTGGCCACCTTGGTGAAACGTCTTAATACAATCATATCGAAAAGTGGCATTCTCTTGTGCTTGGTTTAGCTCACAGCCCACTCCTTATCCATCTTTTTTTACCCATGTTTATACCTATTCCCACCCATTTGTCATTTATTTGTCATTATTGTGCCTTCATTCACATTTTGATACATTCGCTCCTTGCCTCGAAATTACCATTTTAGCCCTAAAGTTTATTTCTTAGTGGCTCAAGATTGACCTAGTTCAATTTTGAGATGCACAAGAATGACTCCAACATTTAAATATTTAAATTCAAATTCCAACTTTCCCTCCCTTTTCTACTTGCCATTATGAGTGTACTTGGCACACGTTTGTGTGACATGTTGTCATGTAATGATATTTAAAGACATTCAATGTGCACTTAACTACACATGCTAATTTGTAAAGGAATCAAATAATCAAATCTACCATCATCATCATTTAGGCCTTATGCATGATTGCATATGTTATCTTCATTATTTCTCATCATCGTTGATTCAATTCACAAAGAGAACATACCTAAAAGGTGAAGGGGGACATGTTTTTAGATACACCTCCTATCAAATCAATCATGCATGTCCAAATCATTGCAACACACAAAGTTCAATCCTATGGGGCATAGGTCCGACCAACAAAATTCTCACAACACAAATCAGATTTTGTCATTTTGCCTCTAATGCATGTAAGAAATTGCAATTTTGAATTATAATTAAAAAGTTATGATCAAAACAACAGATAACTTTCTATTGGTCATTGATATCAGCTAAGCGTTCATTATTGTTATTTCCAAATTTCAAAATTCTATTATATGATTGTCTCTACATTAGGTTAATTGCATGTCCTATTTATTAAACCTAATTTTAATAAAGGGATCCACTTTCATTTCTTCACATCATTATAATAAAGTTAATTTTAAAAAAAAACCTTCCAAAAAATCTAGTTTACTTTCACCTAAGAGGGTTTATGTAAAAAAACAAACTGTTAGCCCTAACATAGGTGGTCATCCTGTCATGATGCACTGGCTATTACTTTAGGGGCAGCACTGCTGATTTTTGTCTAAATCCTCATTAAAGTATAAATTAAAAGAAAAAAACCTCGTAGTGGTTTAAAATATAACTTCTAAAACAAATCTATTCCAGTAAAACTCAAAAGAAATTTAAAAATACCCTATCCCTAAACCAAAAATGTTCAGTATGCTTTCTCTGTATTTTTCTGTCTATAAGTGTAAAAATGATATAATAAAAAATCAATCACGTTTTTTGAGAAACTCAGGAAATGGCACAGCAAATGTGGCAGGTCGTGATTACTTGGTATTAATCATGGGTTTTTGGGTGTAATGTGGATATTATACTACTGCAAATATTGATTTGTAATGATTATATATAATATCATTGAAATGCAAATAAGGTCAAGGATGAAAGGCCAAAGGATTTTCCAAGTTGCCAAAATACAAAGGATAATATGAACTGCTCCACCGTGCTCTGCGGGCCTTAAAGTTTCTTCAACTACCTTCTGCAAACAGTTCATGAAAGATAAAATGTCTTCTAGAGATATGAAAGATGGAATTGTGTGCACTATATCCCATAACTTTGATTGCTTCTAAAGCTAGATAGTAAAAATTCTTCTCGCACATTTGCAGGAATTCTGGAACAAGGAATAAGTCGCAATTTTTGTCCACATTGTGGTGTTCAGATAATCTGCCACCTTGGATAATGTGAAATTAAGCTATGCTTATTGAACTGATGTTTTATATCAAAAGACAAGAGCATATTCATCCTGAACTACTTTCAGAAAAATGGGTGCATGCCCATGGCATTTCAAGTCTACAGAGCATACAACTTCAAGAGTTGGCATGGGATTGCCATATGCAACAAAAAAGCATGTTTTGCAGTAGATGGAATGTCAGGACTTGCTACAGTGAAGTCAAGTTAAATTTCATGTTGCCTGTTGTTAGATAATAAACTCTTGCGAATCAAGCCTATATTGGAATTATTGATGTGACCTAAAAATACAACCTGAATACTAGTTATATTTTCAAGCTCTGGCTTACCTGATGTAGACACACTTCAAGAATAATGTCTTTTATTCTCATTTCGACCTCTTCTGATTGGAATTAATGTGGGATAATGTGTATATGTAAATGAAAATAGATGAAGCTTTAAATTCAAAATTACACAGCTACCAGGAATGTGTGCTTAATGTATCTCTATTACTAAACTTCGGTCCCATCAGAAAATCACTAAAGCAAAGATACTCTGCAATTACCAAGTGCTTTAATTAGAACTGCTCTTAAGAGTGCATATCATCACAAATAGTATATCCATTTCTAAAACATGTGATTAGGTTATTTTCCAATTAAGCATCAGGTGACAGATAAGGTTAGTCTCCAAACAAAAATGGATGTCATTCAATGGACCAACCCCATACAAAAAGTCCCTTCCTACAAATTGAGCTTCATATTGAACAATCATTAATATTGCAACAGGATTAGGTGATGACGTGCCTTTGGAATGTTGCATTTGCCTGCTCAAATATGCAAATGTAGAAGACCCAAGGGCTAACTGCTATTGTACTACTTCAAGAAAGCATATTGGCAACAATAAAGTACTTTTTCTTTCTGTTCATTATGTGACTGGTATGGTACAGAATAATGTCTCTCCTCTTATGCTATCAGAGACAGAATTACATAATGCCCATTTACAAAATTGTTGCTCCATTCCTTATTGTCTCATGATGACATGATATAAAATTCAATCACTTTCCTCTTCTTCTATGACTGGCTCTGCAATACACAAAATGAGAGATTCAAAAACTTAAATTGAAAATAACAACAAAAATCACTATATGAAATGCAAAAGTAGTGGTATACCATTGTTTCATCCACCAGCATTTTTACAAATGTTATTCCGCCATTTCCAGACAAGATCCTATTTTGCCACATTGTTCCTTATAGATTCTAAACTTTATCTGGAAGATGCCTTACGCATTCTTGAAGCATTGTATCCAATCTTATTCAGTCCTACTGAGTGTGTGTGCATAAAGGAACATCTCTCTTTGAGAGAATGAGAGAGGGGCATTCGGCAAGAAAATACCACTGAACCACTTGCAAGCACAAGCTAGCATAACTGAAAAAATTGATCAGAAAAATATGTACTAAAATTCAAGAAATCAAAGCAGTTGTACTAAACTGTATTGTGGAGGGAGCATATTGTGTGCATACTTGACACATTGTACCTTCTGTCAATATCAAAAACCTGACCATTAACAGTCTTGCAAATTCGCAGGAAAGGACCAGACTCAAAGCAGCTAGTTATTTTGCATGCCAGCTTTGGAGACAACAAAAATATTTCAAGAAATTTTCTACTATAATGAGAATCTCATAGGGGACGTGTGTGCTGTGTATACTTGAACAATTGTCACTTGTTCATGCTAAACCCACCATTTTTCTCTAGCATACAACCTGGACACAAACACTGTCTTGCAGATTAGTGGACAATTACCGGACACTAAATTAGAGAACAATATTCCTTTTATTGTTCTCTTTTACTAATGGAATGTGGTGAAACACAGATAAGATCTCACTATGATGATAATGACAACCTTTTATGTCATGATTATGATATTTTATTTCAGGGTTTAACTGCAAATGGGGTAGCAAGCTAAGTGGGCTTGATCTTGGGGGAAACTCCATGGTTAAGCGCGCTTGAGTCGGAGTAGTACTAGGATGGGTGACCTCCCGGGAAGTCCCGATGCTTCACCCCTGTGAGCATCACCTAGATGCAATGAGTGCTAAGTGGACCATTCATTAACATGAGAGATGGGTTCATGTGAACCACTACTAATGAAATATGGGTCATGTGTTTGACTCAAAAACTACGCAGTTAAACCCTGAAATAAAATATCATATTTTGACATGCTGCAAAAAATACCTCCTACTTATCAACCTTTTATGTCCTTAAAAACAAATTGGTTTGGAGGAAAAACAAATTGGTCTGGAGGACCATAGAGCATAAAAGGAAGATAGAGAATATTAAGACTACAAGAAAAAAAAATGTGGCAATAATCCTAGAATCAGAGATGCGGCATCTTGAAAAAGTTATTAAGAATTCTCAACTACAAATCATTGGATCTGTGTGGAGCAGTATATAGCATAACATTGGAAAAACTGAAGAATTTAACTTAATGGATACAGAAACAAATCAAGCAGTGCGGTGTTGAGCAGACAATTATTAACAACCTCGAATTACTTCCTTTAAATGACACAACTTAGAGTCGGAAATCATTTAACTGATTACTGGACGTACATACTTCCAGAATTACAACTCACTATATTTTTGGAGCTTAAGTTCTAACTAATAATTCATTTCACAAAAAGGAATGCCAAATAAGTCTCAAAGACAAATCATGGTGTAAAGAATCAGAATTAGCACTCCATGTTCAAGGAAACTTGCTCACATGCATACTGTTCCATCCTGTCTAAAATTTATTATCAACCTCGAATTACTTAACTTTAAATGACACAACTTAGAGTCGGAAATCATTTAACTGATTACTGGGCGTACATAGATCCAGAATTACAACTCTCACTATATTTTTGGAGCTTAAGTTCTAACTAATAATTCATTTCACAAAAAGGAATGCCAAATAAGTCTCAAAGACAAATCATGGTGTAAAGAATCAGAATTAGCACTCCATGTTCAAGTAAACTTGCTCACATATATACTGTTCCATCCTGTCTAAAATTAATATCTAAGTTGCCGGTACGGATACAGGAACGGGCTCGGGTTCAGGATTCTGGTACGCCAGTACAGCAAAAAAAAAAACCCGGGTATGGGTACGGCTGTATATATATATATATAATGCCATGCTTCGAAATCTTATCAAACAACAGCCCTCGCATTCTGAGCTGTTTCTAATGACCTTGGTTTTTTCAAAATGGCTAAATTTCAGTCCATAGATTTGAAAGATTTTTTATTTCTAACGATGCAGAAAACGAACAAGGGGTTTGCTCCACAAATATCATTCAAAAGCCACACAAATTTTGCGCCTCAAAGCAAATTATTATTTTTTTCTATTCTTGAATCTCCATATAATTATTGTCCGAAAAGCACACCGAGAAAAAAATCTTGAAAGACTCAAGATAGGAATGCTTGTGAAATAATATCAAAAGATTCATTGTACATTTGATGATTTTTGAGGAAGGATGGCTTTTTGGGCACAGCTGGGAGCACTCGGGCATGTCTAGGAATGGCCAGGGTATGCCCCTGCTGCCCCAAGTACCTTGTGGGTACGTCTAGGATGTACACACAAGGTACCCGAGGTGGCAATGACGTACCCTGGCTGTCCCATTCATGCTCCCACGCCTGCTCCCGTCTGACCCTGTACAAAACATGTTGTTTTCGGCAACATAGATTAATATCTATCAAATTCATAGTTCACCATAAAAGCACCACATCCTAAATATAAAACACACGGTGTCAAAAACCACATGCATGAATGCAAGTACATATGCTTCAAAGGAATTGGTACTGTCACCCTCACAAGTAACAAACATATTTAGTTATAATGTTGTAAGGCCAACTGTTAAAATTCAGCACATGTTATGTAGATTCTGCACTCTAAGGTTTGAAACAAATTGACTAACCTAACCTTCAATCAGACCTGCAATTCTAAGTGCACTAACCTACATACACAGACTTCTGAAAGTATAAATAATAGAATGATAAAACTGAAATCAGAAATCTGCAATTGCTGGAAAAATAAATTTTATTATTCTAGAAAAATTCTGAATACAAAAGATGGATGCCACAAGGTCATATATCACCCATGAACTCGACACTCCAAAATGGAAAAAAGTTAACCCTTATTTTAGATTGTCTTTCGTCACAAAAACACTTCTAAAAATAAGCTAGTTGCCAAAAATAAAAAGCAATAAAAAACAGCGCCTAAAAAGAGTCTGCAGTCTCCCCAAACTAGAGCTAAAAATAAGCTAATGATAGTGCATAAAGTCAGCAGCTTTGAATTCTAAAAATAGCACCTAACATTAAGACAAAAATCTACTTTGCACGCTCGGGTCTGCTGCTACGCCTAGCAATACCAACTGAGCAACAAAAATCTAATACTCCCTCCTCACGAGGAAGGGTTCTCTATTGTTGGTGTTTTAATTTGTCACTTTCGTGCATAGTTCCACAGAGTTTCCTGACGGGGGGACCAAGGGCCTAAGTTTGGGGATGACAGGGTACGGCGGCAGGGGGGTGGTGACAGGGATGCAGTGCAAATACATATAGTACTTGAAATATTAGCTATAAAAAGATGTATAAGGAATAAGTATAAGAATTCTAATTTATAAATGAAACTTTCACATGCTAAGTAAACTACTAAACAATAATAAACACATTGCAATGATTGCATTGAACATTAATATTTAAGTTTTTAACAATGAACCATAGAAAATTGAAAATCAAAATATCGAATTTGGAGTTTTCAAATTTTCGTAACGATGATTCATGATTACAATCAACAATGTTCAAAAACAAAATAGTAATACTAATGAGTCAATGGCTAATGGCCTAATGCCTCTAATCATCCCCAAAGTTCTCGCCAAACTCCTCATCACTAGAACTATTGGACTCCACATGCTCAAGCTCCTCCAAATCAATACCAACCAGCCCTGTCTGTGTAGCATCATCATCAACCTGTGATGGCTCCTCTGGCTCTACATTCCATCTGGTTGTTGGACTCTCCTTGTATGTAAGTGTGTTGCAGTCAAAGAGATGCAAGGCACTATGTACAACCACAAGCTTCTCTACCGTCCTAGTGTAAGTTTGTTCCTCTTAACGGACTGGATGAAGCTATAACTAGACCAGTTCCTCTCAACAGCAAAAGAACTAAAAACCTGTGATAGCAAACGAATGGCCATATCGGTAGTCAAAGAAGTAGGCCCATGCATAGTCCACCACAAAATGGGGTCCTCATGTGCCATAGTCTCCCTATCTACTTTGGCATGTTCTGAATATCCCCTAAGAGTGGCAAATTTTGTCCACTCAATACAAATGATGTTGGCATTTGTAGAATCATACATTTTTTGAATGGCCTTCATGAACCCTACCATCACCTCAGCATCCTGTATAGGTGTAACTCTGCCAGGCCTTTGCATATAACACTTCAGGTTCAATGCATAGGCAGCCATGTGCAAGAGAGTGTTGAGCTTCTCCCATCTGTGATGAATGATCGACTGAATATGTTCGGTGTAGAATTGCAATGTGGGCTCTTCCTGTCGTACAATAGCCTTCATTTGATCAAGCATAGTACAATGCATTCATACACCTCTCCAAGGGTAGATGCATTAGCATCCCCATATTTAATCACTCTGAAGACTGGAGTAATGATGGAAACAATATATTTGGCATCAACACAAAAAGCATCACTCTTCACTGCCTCCTTCACCCTCTTCCCCTGCTCTGTCTTTGACTCAAGCCACCAATTCCATTCTACTGCCATAACCATTAGTTGCAATGCCTCGTGCAACTCAAGCATCCTCTCCAAGAGAATAAAGGATTATGCATACCTAGTCTCTACAAGTTTCCTTCTTGGAGAAGGTTCTGAAGAGTGCATGTGAAGTGTGGCAGTTGCAAATAAACACCTGCACATCTCTAGCATCACTAACAATTGTTTTGATCTAGCTAGTTTTTCCAATTTCCTTGAGTGCATTGTTCATGGCATGCACAAAACAAGGAGTCCAACTATGTCTATAGGCTGCCTCAATTAACTTCCCTACAACTTTAAACACAGGGGTTGCATCTATCACTACTTGCACCACATTTTGTGGTCCAACCTTCTCTATAGCATCTTTGAGGATCTAGAACTGAAAATCAGCATCCTCGTGATGCCCTGAACAATCAACAGCCTTAAGGAAATAAGGACCCTTTGTACATGTAACCATGATATTGATGAGTGAACGATGTTTAATGTTCGTCCACCCATCCATGACTATGTTGCATCGACTTGTGACCCAAGTATTCTTCATTTTCTCCATTATAATATTAATCTTGGAATAGTTCTTATCCAAGATTGTTGTCCTCAATTTAGTCTCCCATGGTGGCACATATGATGGTCCCGTCCTTATTATATTTGCCCCAGCTTCCTTATAATGAGAGCGAGCCACATGGAATGGAATGCCATTGACAAAGAAAAATTTGCCAATGGCATGATCTGACTCGTCCTTCACTTGCACATTGAATAATTCTGTCAGTGGGTTTGAAGCATCACTAGTAACCTTACATTTCCCCTTAGACCCTGCTGCCCCTGAACTAGATGGATTCATTGGCCTCTGCAAAGTAGTAGAAGTAGAACTCTGATGACCCCTCCCCCTTGGTGGCAAAGTAGCAAATGTAGATGCATCTTCTTCACTAGCACCCCATAATCTACATATTTCAGCCCTATATTTCAAGTTTTTTTTCCAACTTCGCACATGCATCTACACCTTTGCCTCGAATAAGGAGGTGAGCATTCACTCGTCATGCTGCCAAACCATTCAAGTTTACATAAGTTGCACTTCCACAACCTAGTGCCCCCAGATGTCCCAGGCTTTGTTGGTAACTTAGTTGCAAAATGTTTTAAACGGGACTTTGGATCAAAGGAACCCTTAGCATACATTTGCGCTTTCTGTTTCATCATTAGCATGGTGGATGCAGGAACACGCAAGGAGGAAGTTGTAATTTTCTGTCTTTTCAAATTAATATAACAGGAGCTACCCCCTTGGTAGCAATTCACCTAAATTATATATATATATATTCATTATATACAGCCATACCCGTACCCGGGTAAAAAAATGTCATACCGGCATACCCGAACACAAGCCAATTCCGGTACCCATACCAGCAACTTAGGCTAAAAGCCAAAAATACATATACAACATATTGAAGTTGATATGTATAGGCAATTGAGTGTCAAGATTGCAGAGATTAATTTTTTTACCAAAATAATAAGTTCATAAAAAAAAAAGAAACACCAAAGTTATCGATACATGTTTTCTCCTAGCAATGTCATCAATGACGAATACATCATCTATGCTGCATTGATAACAAAGTACAATTTTGAAACTTTTCTAGTCATAATGTTGTAATTGATGTAAAGCTTTATGAGACTCTATTTTATTTTTCCTCTAAGACCATCATGAAGACTGCCTTATGTAAACCCACGGTATGATTCCTCAAAGGTGACAACTTTTTATGATTATTTGGAGACTTACTATGGTATCTAGAAGCCTATATTAGCAGGAATCCTGCAGTGTTTACTTCCTTTTTCCTTTCTAAAATAGACTTTTCATGGACACTAAGTTCCTACCTTCTTCCCAGTTGATAGTACTAAGGTGATGTTGCAGGCTGCAATGGCTGAGGTTATAACAATATTGTAAAGGCGAGTTGCAGTCATTATTTATAACACTATTAAATTTAAAATGAAATTGAACAACATCAAGAATACAAGCTTTAAGATCCAGATAAGCTTTCAAATAAAATATTTCTTCTCATTTAAGAGTCTTTTCATTTGCATATGTGGCAATATATCAAATGCAACTATCAAAACTTCAAAAAAATACAGCTCAACTATATGTGTTACAATATCCTAAAACTGTGTAGCAACTTGCATGCTCAAATTGATTTTGATACTACTAGTGCACCATGGCTATATTCAAAAATTAGTTAAATACAAAAAAACTATCTTTTGGAAAAGAAGAACCCCATCAGAAAGAAAAAAAGAATCAGAATTAATGCTAATATCCAAAAGTGGCCAAAAGTGTCCACAATAGATATTCAAGAACACATGAATTGTCTCTGACCCAGTTCTAATGACCTGAATAGTCCAATGTTAAATTGATATATAAGCTATATTCCAACCGACTAATCCCATCCCAATAATGCATGTACTTCAAATTTCATGTGCATTAGTTGTGCTTACATAACACAATGAAAAAAGCATCAAAAACATACCGTCATCATCTGAGCTTTTACTATCTTCATCATCACTGCTATCCTCATCATCCTCATTTGAAACTTTATACTGTGGAGGAGGAATTAAGAAATTGGAAGTTGCTCTTCTACGACGTGAATCTGATATGATATTTGTTGTGTCAATGCCTTCAAGATCCTTTGCTTTCTCCTTGCGTCTTATTACGGCCTTGATCTCTGTGAAATAGAAAAAAGAATGTTAATACATAATATAAATTGCAATCTAAATTGTGGCAAGGTAATGGACCACCCGAATGGATGATTGGCTTGTACATTAGTAAGATACTTTTGTAAGATATGAATGCGATATGTATGTATAAGGTCATACAAAGTAGAAGATCAAGAGTTATTTGTAAACCTCTTTAATTTTTATTTCACATAATACGAGGTCATGATGATTGATGTATATGTTATCCCTCGATTTTGTGCTTATATTTCTTCATACTCCTGTTCAATTTCCGCTAGCAAAAGTTAGTATGCAGTATTTGAGCAATTGATAATGTTGTGTTCATGGAGAGGCATAAGGATTGCTAGGAGTTTGTAGACTGTGCACAAGTTCTTACAGAAAAAACCTAGGGGCTTGAAAAGAATTGTTCGAGTTTGTTAAGAACACTGCCACGCATATACTCCCTGTTCAAAGGTGATGAACTCAGGAGGCAAGCCTACCAGAAAGATTTTAGGCCCCTTGACCATCCATAAAATACCAGTGCAATAAACAAGTTACTGCTCCAGAAAATTGTTTCCAATAACAAGTTACCCACTATCCTCCTCGGGGTCTGTGAACATCTTGACCTTTACAGTTCTAACCAGTCTCTTTGCTACACAGTTGTTAATATGCTTAAGGATAAAACATATTAAGACATGGCAGGCCACAACCCAAGTCTAAGCCTAGTCACGCCAAAACCTCTACTATAACCCCCTCCTTTGAAAACCTTCCAGTCATGGATGCCTCTACCAATACTGTAAATAAGATATGCCTGGTAGAGGCCCAGGCAGGGTGCTCTGAGAAACCACCAACAGCACACTCACAAGAATGATTAGGCCAATGTGGAAGGTTATAATAGGAAGGGCAGGATCTGGATCTAAACCAGCACTCAGATGAAAAGCATGCTCAAAGAAAGTCCACCACTGCCAGCATTTTTGGAACTAAGATTGGCTGCCGAACTATACATTTAGTAGTTAGAATGGCTGTCAGCTTTTCCCTTAAGTTTGTAATGATAGAGTGCCATTAATCTCACGATTTGTAGTGTTTTTCTTACACAGGTTGATCTTTCATAATATCTGCAGGGCAATCTAGCTCATGAGCTTGATCGAAGCTGCATATTTGTAATCTCTGCTTATAAATATATTTGGTCTTTTGTTTACAAAAAACAAATGCTGGAACAAAAGTTTTTCCTTCCAGCATATAAAAATGAAACCACATATTGGGGTATCCCAATCAGCAAATTCATTAACGAAATTGAGGGAAAAAGAGAGATTGAAAGACCAGCATGTAATAATCTGTTGAAGATATAAGAACGTTCAGAAAATTTTAGTGCAGGTAGACTGTCAGAGCAATCAGTGCAAAACTAGATTTGGTTGTGGTGAAGGAACAAGTACAGATGAGGACAAAAAGCAAGCTAGAAGATTGTTGTCCGTTTCAGAGATCCCAGTAGACAAAAATGAAAACAAACGTGCACTTTGGAGGAGGACAATTTCCATTTATATAATTGTCCACCTCAAATAGAGGTTACACACTGAAGTTTTTGTAGTGTATTCAACATAACTTAGATCAGACAGGTGGTGGAATCAAAAGACCATTGAAACTTGGAATTGATTCACTGAGATATAGCATAGAGAACAAGAGAAACAAACAATACATTGATGTTAATTGCTGACCAAAAGTGGGTCGACAGGATTCATAAAGTACATTCATTTAAAATAGAGAAGTACTAGAGTAAGATTGAACCTTGAGTCATAAGGACAACATACAAATACAAAGAAAGGTACAAGGGAGGGCCCCTCAATGACATAGAGAAAATGAAGATGAAGCAAAGAACTAGGACAGGAGACCAGAAAAGTCATAGGTTGCATAGCAAGGCTTCAGCCAAGAGAACCAGTCTTAAAGAACCAATGCAAGATCTGATAATGCTCATAGAAGATTGTTAAATAAAGGTTTGAGAAGGACAGGCTGGACAATCCATGGAGGAGGTAAGGTTATCCTCCTAGAACCTCTCCTAACATCCACATCCAATGAACCGCTAAGAGATAGAAATATCTGGTAATATGTGCTTGCCTCTGAGACCCGGGCTTCAGGCGAGTGGAAGGCCCTTAACATCAAAATGAAGCATATTCACTCTGCCTAGAATGTGACTTTGGGGATGGGGACATTTGATAACACACAAAGCAGAACAATGCCATACTGATTTGTCCCCATATGTGTAAGTTCTATTCAGTGGGCCCTTACTACATCCAATTCTTGTAGTAGGCTAGAAGAAGGATGTAATCAGACTGACAACTCTAGGGGTCCCTTGTAAGCATCTACATTTAAGGATGACAGCCTCTGAAAGAAAAAGGACCAGGCATTCCTCATCAGGTTAGCAGAAGAAAGTGGATAAAGCACAACCCAAGTCTTTATAAGGTTATAGTATCTTCCTGGATCGCATAGTAGATATATCATAGGATGCTGTTCCTTAATCTCCCATTCCTATAAATAGCAGAACTGACTATCCTGTCATCCTGAGAAATATGGTGGTCAATTTCAACCCATAATTGATGGGAACAAACCCCCATCAGGCTAAGGGGAATCCTCAAGGCATAAGACCAACGATGGTGAAAATAAATGTATTGAATAATGATACAATCTACATACATTAAAAATGTTCAGCACAGAAAGCAGTTGTGGAGGAGACATCAAGGACTTAAAATGTAACATATCCTCTCTGATACCCCTTTTGATGACCTTGTTTTAGGATATAAGGCCAGGGGCATCTAAGTACTACCTAAATGGAAGAAGCTGATCAACTGACATGCCAATAGATTGAAGAAGCAACCTGGAACGTACATGACCAGTGGGACCCGAAGAGGCAATCATGTTGGAAGAACAAAGGGCCTCATTCAGATACCTCTCTTGGCCTGAGGCTGATCCACCTAAGGATCTGAATATGTGATTATACAAAGAAGTCCTAAAGATACTCTCAAGGCAAAGGGACAGGGTGACAAACTTGGCTTTAATTATAATTGGAGAAACCATTTGTTTTCCATGAATCATACATCAGCATGAGAATCTGGACCCACCATGATACAAGCCCACTCAATAGATCCTAAACCTATGAACCATAAAGAATTGTAGGCACAATGACTCCATTGCTGAGGCACATTTTTGAAGAGATATCATGGAGATTTACCTCAAAACATTAATGCTCAAGAACAAAAGGAGAGTCACACCTCTTGCAATGAGGTGGCTGAGAGGGAAGATTCAGACTAAAAACAGTTCAATAAACTGACTCAGAAGTAGATATGAGCCATTGTGAACTCCACATGTTTTTTATCGTAAAACTAAAATCTTTAAGAGCACCTAGGGAGATGTTAAAGATCGTGAACTTAAATTTACTAAGACTCACCACAAGCCAATGAAACTCACAAAAACAATCAAGGGCATCAAGTTGTTCTCCAAATTGCTGAGTGAGCAAGGAGGGCAACATCATCTAAAAACAGTAGTATACCTAGACCTATACAGAGATAAAGGCTTCTATAACTATCTGAAGCAGCTTAAACAGTGAGTGCATTTTCCTATTGCACAACAATCCTCTATTCATATAGTTAATGATGGATCAGTACTGACTTCAAGCAGATTTGGTCCTTAAGGGATCATAGAGTTTGTAGAAGATGTGTTGGTCATGGGCCTCATGGCAAGTTATGGATTAAACTCTAAAGATAAACCCTTGATTTTATAGTAGCCCAAACTACAATTTGAACCCTCTTTAAATCCTAGGCATAAGTTGACCATACCTGTTTAACTTGAACAATTTTCATTCTCATCAAATTGTATTTTGGTCCAACTCGAAAGCTTAAGATAATTGAGGTTTATGTAGTGATAAAGGTGAAAGGAAGATGGAAGTAATTTTCTTTTATCTTGGACATGTGATATGTTAGGAGATATAAGAAGATAGTTACACAGACTAAATTCATTTTTTCATTATACTAAACTTAACAAAATGTGGCTTAAGAAGCTTCTTGGATTACTATTTTCTAGTTTAAATATGAACTGCAAGAGCTATAACCTAATATGTCAAATCAAAGCTAAATCCAGTACATAAGCTAAGAGCAGATACATATATATTTCAACTAGATTTTTCAAAATTATGATCCTGGAATGAAAGTGACTAGTCACCTTTGTCTGTCGGATTCGAAGACAAGCCTTCCCTCTTCAGAATTGCCGTCAACTCCTGTATAAGGTATGCCTCTCGCTTGCTGTCAGATTGTTGTTTTACTTTCTTGTAAACTGTAGGAGGAACACTGAAAATAAAAGAGCATAATCCTCAAATATTTTTCTTCCTAAGCTGAAGGAAAAAAGATATTTAATGCAATTGAGAACTCAAGAAATCAAACAAATCTAATTAAGTTGTTTTCACTACAATCTGAATTTTCTTCTGATTAGAGAATCCAGAGAAATACGTCATTCCACAGGATCTTATGATCTTCTTCAGATTCTGGACTTGCTCGCCATGCACTACAACTGTATTGATTGTCTTCTTCCTTTTAATCTGGTTAAGGACATAACACTTATTACAGAAACATGAAAACAAATTTTTGAACATTTAAAAATCAGTTCCACACAAGCAAATATTTTACCATACCTTCTCCTCTTCATTATCAGATGAACCATTGTCGCTGTCTTCAGATGCCTTGTTTCTAACTGGAACTTCAATTTCATCTGCACTTTCTACTTCTTTCATTCTTGTGGTCTCTGATTTTAGTGGCTCTGTGTCCTTGTCTTCAACTGATTTCTTTTTCTTTAGTTTCTTCACTGTCTTTTTGTGTTCACTTTCTGTTTCTATTTTTCTCTTTCTCCCTTTCAAAGTCGCAATGCCTAAACCAACCTTCCTATTTTTTTTAGATTTACCAGCTTTCAAAGTTTCTTTGTTCAGTTCCACCTCATCATCTCTTGAAAATTCAGTAGATTCCAGTGAATCCTCCATTGTGTCAGATCTTGTATCTTTGACTTCATCCTCTTCCGAACCATTTTTCTTGCCCTTGGATAACTTTTTCTTCTGGCTCTTTTTGTTCATCTCTTTGACATTATCAGGTTCATTAGGAGAACTAGTAAGTAACTGTTAAACAAAACTATCAGACATGTTGGAATGAAGAAGATTTAACTGTTCAAGTAAGAAATGAAAATCCCAAAATAAAAAACTTGAGGAAGAGAGTACCTCATCAACAAGCTTTGAAATCAATGTTTTATGGACATCTAGTGCTTTTGTCTCTAATTGAAGATCTTGTTCCAGAAGTCGACGAAAACCTCCCAGAGTAATAGATCTACACACATGCATATCATGAATAAGCATCAATGAAACAATCCAATAGCATAACTACCATATCCAATTCTACTTTTATTAAGAACATGAATCACTACTTGTCAGAGAAACATACTCAATTTCAGCTCTTAAATAGGAAGCTCTCTTCAAAACTGCTTCCTTTATTACTGTCTCAGTCACTTCTACAGATAATTCATTTTTATTATTGATTTCATTATCAACTTCCTTCTTTTCTGTTTGATCTTTTCCTCTGGGGTCAGGTATGTCAATATCAGATTCTGTTTGCTTTTGTTCTTTCAACAATGTATTGGCTTCATTTCTTCCTTTGCCATGTTTTGCAGATATCACATTTTGTCCCAATGATTCCAGACTTTTGGAGCTGTTTTCCAACTCTGAATTCTCAGCTTCATTTTCATTTTCTTTCACGTTCCCAGAAGCATCATCATCCTCTGAACTATAGAAATTCTGTCCATCAATTCAACGAAGCCTAGATTACAAACATCAACTAAAAAGAGCAATAACTAATAAGTTCAGCTACTAGAACATGAAGATGGCAAGGAATCCATTCAGGTCAGCTACACCAAACAAAATAACAAACTTGTAATCTTAAGGTGAGGAATATACTTCCAATTATCAAGATTTTGTATGCAAGCATACATTAGTAACTCAATTGCTTATTTACTGCTAGGACTAGAGGACTACATGTTGTACACCTTGCATATCCTAGGTCTAGGAACAATTATTTAATATTGTAAATAATGTGCCCACATGGAAAAGGGCATCCACTTGGATGGAATCTTGAGATTCTATAGTTGGCACTATCCACCATGTGTCAATGAGCTTATGGAGAAGATAAGAAGTCCTTGAATAGGGGGTTACTGGGTGGACTATGACTATAATTTTTGACCAGCTATATATAGCCATGTATAAGAAGTGTGCGAGTGTAATAGTTGCCTCATGTTGAAGCACTTAGAAGTTACAATTAGACCCTCTTAGTAATTGAGGTTAAATTGGTCAATCGGGAGTTGCATTCTATTTGTGGAGGAATTATTCTTGGAGGTGGAGAGCATGGTTTGGACCCACCTTGATTTGATTTTGGCTCCTTAATTTGAGCCCATGGTTTTGGAAAACCATTCTTGGTTTCTTGGATCTCCTTGACCTATTATATACAAGGCTTGAGATGGAGATTGTATGTCATGTTTTATGCAGGGTTATGCTGCCAGAATTCCTCCATGTTCAAAGTGTAGATCTCTTGTAAAGCACAAAAACTACTATTGCATTGTAACTATTGGTTGCTGATTAATACATTGGATCTAGTGTTTTGGAGGCTAGGTTTTTCCCTTACAACGGTTTTCCCAAGGTAAATCTGGTGTCACTTTGTGTTGCAGTTATTTTGTTCTATCCTTCTTCTTCTCTCTTTTAATCTTGCTCTTTATCTAAGTGTTGTTACTATGCTGAAACTTAACTAGATTGAAAAACTTGTAATACTTTTCTAATTGAATTGAGTACGATTTAGTGCATATTTCCTTCCATTAACATAGGATGGATAATCCTAGGTGAAGAGAAACTAAGACTTAAAACACATAAGATTCAAACAAACTCCTTTAATAAGTGCTTATCATTAAGAGAAGCACCTGGATTACATGCTTAAATGCTACCCAAAAGCTCTATCAAATTATTTCCCGTGGTAGATAATCTTTAATATTTCCAAGAAATATGGAAGGTGGAAATTTATCAAACTATATACTTCAGCTGACATTTAATCCTGTCCAAATAACTTGCAAACAATATTTAATGTTAAAACTTGAAGCTTCCACAATCCATAATGTTTAAGAATGTAACGAGGAAAATTGCATACCCATGCCCTTTTCTCTTATGTTTTGTGTCCACTTCGATTAGAGTGTCTTTTATGCAAAAACAAGTCTACAAGTGGCATATTCTTGCATGAATTTGGGTCATGACATTCTCCCTATCCCATCCCCATCATCACTCATCCTCAGAAATTGATATCAACCCCTAGATCTCCCATTCCCTATCCTAGATCAAATCCACAGTCACAGATCTCAACTCTAAACTTTTAATTCAAATTCAAATTAAATATTGCCAAACCCCTCCTACTAGCCATTGTGAGCTGACCAAGAGTGTGTTTGTGTTAATTTGTGTGTTATGTTGTTGAATTTAAATGCATTCATTCATTCATTTGAAATCATGTTAGGATCCTGTTGTGTGGTTACACAACACGCCCCATTTTGACTTGGCAAAACAGGGACCCAAGTTTTGTTGCTTTGGCTTGTGTTGTTTTTCTGCTTTTCGGCGGTCTGATAAAAATAAGTCAGGCAGGTAACCCTGCATTAAGGGGTGGATCAATCATCATGATGAGGTCAGTTTGTCAAAGTCATTATTTCATATCATTAACCTCATAGTTGGAAAGTAGATAAAATTCCATGCACGTTTGTCTTTAGGATCACCCTGAAATTCACTAAGGGGAGAAAGTTATGGTAAGTCAAAGTTCCAATCAAACCTGATATTCTCGAGGGGGGCGGTCATATTTCAAACATCAATCACCTTACCTAAGATCACCCGATGTCAGTTTATCACCCAATAATCACCTAGTTCGCAAACTCCGAATGTCAATTTTAGGTGATAACTATATCTGTCCGTCGAACGTCTTTATATATTTTGCGGGGTCATATTTCCAATATCACCCGATCTTACGAATATCACCCTGTTGCAAAATATCACCCAGTGCCAATATGACGGTGACGTCATCCCGATCTTTCGAAAAGGGTCATTTTACTCGCGAGGGTCACATTTTAAACATCACCCGATCTTAAATTCATGACCCGATAAACACCTGATCAACCTTTGACCACATCACCCGATTCCTTAGCACCAGTTTTGCCGCTCGAAGGCGGAGGGTCATGTTACACAAGGGGGTCATATTTTAAATATCACCCGATCTTCTGAAGATCACCCCCCTCATCTCGCTTCATAACATTAAATGCACATAAATGCAGTAGGTGGATTCCCACCGAACATGAATACGATCCAAACACCTGGCAACATCCATGGATTTTGTGTAGAAGATCAATGGTTTTGATTGATTTCAACTGAGTTTTACCCTAATATGCCCTACGGATACATTTAAAGGTAAGTTTCCAAGGTCATTTCTCATTTACCTTGCAAAAATAACGAATTTATAGAGCGCAGAGAGTCAAACCCTCATATGAGCTACTCGTGGACAGACAGCAGTTTACAGCATAACAGAACGCGTGATCGCCATTATTTGCTACCCTTTTCCGTAATCATCAACCTAATCCAAGAAGATAAGCGTTATCAGGAAAGTAATTTAAAAACTCTCTTCTTGTCGTTTTTTGCATGTCCAGGTAGTATGACTTTTCCAGTGGTTTGATTCTGTAAGTATGCATATCATGATGAAATAGAGACTAATGAGTATAATATGCATGATGCCGTAGGTGTTTAATGTTGTATGAATGGATATGAATATTATGGTAAGACCAGTCATGTTTGTTGCAGGAATCCATGGCGGACGTCAGGAAGAATAAATCTGGAGCAGAATTTCTTAAGCCTATGTACGCTAGACCTAAAGGAGTACAATTCAAGTATGGTGTCATTGATGACACTCACCAGGTGGAAACAGATTTAGTAGCCTGGTCGAACAGGATGCATGATGACAAAGATAATAGCCTACTGGATGCTATTTTTGTATCAGGAATGTGGCATGCGGCTAGATTTCCATATGCCATGGAAACCCCGGAGCTAATAGTGGAATGCACTAGAAATTCCAACCCTCAAACAAGGCGAGTGGAAAAACACGGAAGGGTTTATGCAGACTTTTCAATCAAGGGGATTACATCTACTTTCAATCTCCCAGTTGGAAAGAAGGTAGTGGGTATCGATCTACACAAACTGGAGACCGAATATAAAAACAATAAGAAGAGTGCAAGGAAGAAGATGTACCAATGGAGGTCCAAAAACAGCTCCTATACTGCTTCTGCGAAGTTGCCAGTGTATCTATACAAATTTGACTTTGATGATGAATATCAATATATGATTACCCTGCTCAGCAGGATGACAGGCCAGCCTCATGCTGGGAACTTCAAGAATTGGATGTATGGAGTCATCCTCGTGTCTTTATACAGATAATAAGCCATTATGGGCTAAGATCATTAGTGATGCCTTAGATGAACAGATGATGAACTTAGGAGGCCTGGAGTGTTCATTTCACATGACTTCATATGTTGTTTATTCATATGCTTACAAGGGGACATTTGATGCACTGACCACTGTTGGAAAGATTGGCGGCAGTACTGATGATGCCCATATATGGGATCATTATCCTCAGTTACAGAGAAGTAACTATCTCCTTGACTACAAACTGGTGAATGATGCATTTTCTATGCGTCTAGTTAGAACAATGGAGGAGGATAAGACCAAAAGATTGAGCATGGAGGCTCAAGAAGTGATATACAAGCATGGTGCCTGGTTCATCCAGTTTGCCACTTTTTCATATATTAGAATAGAAGGTTTTGAGGGACAGCCCTTCATGTTACCCAGGTACCCTGCTGATGGGGTAGTCCTGATGGAGTTTTTAAGACAGATATCTACTATACTGGATGCATACAAAGCAAATAAGAAAATACCTCCAGTATTATTTCCAGTAACTATGGGTTGGTATATATGCCCTGATTCAGAAAACATAAACAAGGCCATAGGGGACCTGAACATGATGAACCTACAGCCATTTCCATTGGCCAGATCATATGACCTTTATGGAAGAATGCAGAAAATAATGGGGAAGCCCATACATCAGAAGCACTTAGAAGATTTCTAGACTGATTGTGAGGATGAAGCAGAAGTAAGAAGAAGAAAATATCAAAGGCTTACCTTAAATCAGATAAGGACATTTGACTGCATACCAGTGCCTGCACAGTTAAAGAAAGATGATGAAAAGACAATGTCAAATGAATATGAGGATAAGAAGGTATATAATGATACCATCTCAGCCCCTGACCTAGCACAGCCTGAAGACATTTCAATAGATCAGTTTACAGGTGGGGTGATGAAGTTGACCCAATCATGGGTAGATGAACAGATAAATACACTGAAGAAGAAAGGTGTAGCCATCACAGTAGATAACAAGAGAAAAAGGCAGGAGATTCCTGATGAAGAATATGATGACTTTCTTGGGGAGAAAAGAAAATCTAATGGAGAAAGGCTACCTGCCCAAAAACAAGGAAAAAGACCCCCCAGAGGAAAGATGACTAATAATGAACCTAAGGGGGTGATAATTGAGAGAATCGCCATATCAACTGCAGGTGCATCCACAGAAGGACTGGCATTAGCCTCATCTGCACCGCCTCTAATAGAAAAACCGAAGACTAAAAGAATCCTGAGGCCAGCTATAGAGACTACAGAAGTACAGCATGAAGGCCAAGCCTCACATCAGAATGTAGAGGATACCCTTATTGAAGAGAAGCCGATAAGTAAAGAGACTGTCGGTGATGATCCGGTGATGGTCACCAAGAAGAGGAAGGCAGTATCCCTGGTATCACCACCCAAGAAACAGAGAACATATATGAGGGGTGAGGTCAGAAAAGACCCTATAATATTAAGGGGAGTTGGCAGTGAAGTATTCAGAAAAAGAAATGCAACATGATGTGCCACTTCCGACTATCATCCAGTTTAAGACCGAGAAGGCTGAGGAGCAAGCAAAAGAAACCTCCAAGGCAGGCAAGATGGTACTTTCTCCTTGGAAAACACCGTTGATCTATTGAATGATGAGGTGGTACACAACGTGGCTTCTCAGCAGATGGAGACCCTTGCTTCTAATACTCGCATGACCCCACATGGGACCCCATCAGCATAGATGGCGGTATTAGAAGAGTTGAAGCATACAGAGCAAGAAGAGAAAGAAAATAGCCCAGAGAAGGCAGCCCAACAAGTGGGGCTTGACAAATTAGTGGATCAGGTAACTAGCCCTAAAGTGATAGACTTGACATATAGGGAAGATATGAGTCCAAAAGATAAGGCAGGTGAACCTGATGTAACAGAAAATATCGAAGTAGTCAAGCAGGCAGAAATAGAGAGTGATACTCTGGATATAGGCCAACAACAGCAGGATATATCTGACGAGCCTAAGATTGTTGAAGTTCAACAAAAGGGCAAAGGTGATAAAGAAACATCAGGTGATGATGCCGTCCTGACTCAATATACCGCAGGTGATAAGGATACATTAAGTCATGAGGACCTTGAGACATCAGAAGTCAATATATCAGGTGCGGAACAAAATGTAACCCAAGATCAGGGTGATGCACCAGGATTAAACATAAAGATAACCACGGATATAAATATACCTCAAGATGAGGAAAACACCAAAGTGGATGAAACAAAAGAAGTGGTGCAGGATCAAGTACAGGATCATCATATGGATACACCACAAGATCCTCCACCGCAAAAAGAAGCTCCTCAGGAGGAAGAAATAGAACAAGATCGCCCTCATGAAGAACATCATGAGGAAGAAATCAGGACATCACCCTCTCCACCAAGAACAGAGACAGATACTGGAGATCAAGGTGGACATGATGATGATGATAGACAACAAGGATCCGGAGAACAAGTACCTCATTGGCTGGAGAAAGAAATAGGTACGGAACAAGGATTTGAGATTCAAGAATTTGATGTTTCAACCTTCTTTGCAGAGACGATCATGAAACCCAAGAGGAAAGCCAGGTTAACCTCAGCTATCAGAAGAGATCTTGCTACAGGCAGAAGGACCGCCCAAGTAGCACTTCCCATTGTTGAAAAGGAAAAAGACAAGATCACCCTGGAAGAATTCCATATTACAACAGTTGACTTGGGGTTTGCCAATGAAGACCAAGAGGGTCAAGAAGGGAAGGATATAATAGATTCTTTAACCCAAAGGGTGAAGAAAGAAAAGGAGAAGAATAAGCAGCATAAAGAGCACATTGCTCAACTACACTCATACACAAAAGGGTTAATTAACCCTAATAATACATCAACTGATCAGGCAGTCCCATTGACTGCAATCTCTCAAGAGGAGGTTAATAAGTTGGCTCTTCTGAAGCATGAGTTAGTGATCATGAGGAAATGGATGATATCAGCACTCGCAGGAGCTGAGGAAGTAGTGAGAGCCTCTTTGCAGAGGTGGAATTCTTTGAGTACCTCCAAGAAGAAAGTTGATAAAATACAGAATGAGACATGAAGAAGATCATTCCAGTTAGAAAAAGCTCTAGGTGCTCTAAGTGAGATAAAAAGGATTAATCCTCAGATCCTGATTAATAATCAAGTATTGAATAATAACACTGCCATGCTGGTGGATATTTGGTATAAGGACATCAGGTTTGAATGTGATGTACTGAAGAAGTGCAGTAGTAAGTTAAGAGATATCAATGTGAAACTGCACAGCATGATGTCCTATGAAGCAGAAGTCCTAGAAGCCCTGGAAGGAAAAGTAGAGGGGAAAATTGAGAACCAAGACGCAGACTTTGCCATAAAAGCTCTGCATGATAACTTTCAGCCGATGGTTGATGATCCTCTCACCCACCTGACAGAAGAGGCGATGAACAAGATCATGAGGATCAAAGTCAGGGTGGAGAATTATAATGAAACATTGAGTAACAGGAAAGGCAAGTTAGAGGCCCTCAGAGATAAATTTCAAGCCCACAAGCACGCCATCAATAAAGCCAAAACTCAGGATGGCGGGGAGGTTGATAAGATAGTAAAAGCCTATGAAAATATCAGGACAGCATTAAAGGTCCATATACAAGGTGATATTCATCAGGGTGATGACAACACGGAAAGTGATGATCATGATGATGAAGAGGAAGAACCTGAGGAGTAAATGAAGATGCCCCACGAAGGTAAGCATGCGCTTCAGGTACTTAGAAGAAATAAGTCACCTAGATGGTTGCCAGCTGGCGACCTGTGCCACAAGGAAAGATGTTGACTAAGTCAAAAGTGATTGTATACCATTGATCTTAATTGACAAATCCTGACCGTTGGTCATTTGTAACCGCTCCCTCACCTTATTCTATAAAAGGTGCAAGGATGCCTTATTTTGAACATTCAGAAGCTTAATTGAAATTCGATTGTTGAAATATCAGGGCTTATTTCAAAGTTATTGTAAACATACATGTTTTTGCATACTTAATGAAAAAAAAGACCATTTGATTACAAATCATCGTAAATCCTAAGTAGTCAGTGTTTGAATTCTTGATATATGCTTTGATTAGCTGCGTCCCTTGGAGTGCTTATCAGTCTGCATGTGTTGTCTTCATTCCTCATCCTTTGAAGTTAGCATCATTTGTATTTAGCTGTGGAACATCCTGGTGAAAATATGGTTTGATTTCTTCTCCTCATGACAGTATCAAGTGTGTATGTGGTTCAGTAGCTAAAGATTCACCAAATTTGAAGTATTCATTTTAATTTTCTTTCAATTTCATAACATTTCATCACCATAATTGCAAATAACGGATAATCAGAAGCAAATAATATGAAATATGCTAACATTTCGTAGATAATTGGATATCCAGAGCATATTTAGAGTTAAAGCATGTTAAATTGATAAATATCATGCAAAGATCTAAGTACAGACACATTATTTTGGTAAATAACTGTAGAGTAACCTTTTTGTGTAGCATACTTGCAGGAAACAGAATCTACTAATCAAAAAACGTAAGGCCCCTGAATAGAAAACAGCGATACACATCAACCATTGAGTAACGTCAGTAGATTATGAACTAATCAACGGAGACTTGGGATCATGAATTCTCTGAATTCATCGTATCTTTCAAGATGAGTAAAGGTTGTTGTGTAACTTTTATTCTATGTTTGTTCGTGACTAACATCATGATCAACAGATCCTAGAAGAGATAGACGGATAATCAAAATAACATTTGCATGAGAGCATTGTAGCAGCATTTATCAGAGCATATATAAGCATATATCATCCTAGGCATCCATACATGCTTGCTAGTTGTCTTCGATTTTAATTCATGGTTGTTGAATCAGCATACCTAGGGGTTTGACTAAGGACAACACGATCCTTTCAAATCAACAAATTCCTCAAAGGTGTTTGTAAACACCCTTTACTATATTTCAGGTATCAAGACAGGTGAACGGAATCCAACAGCCAGACTTCGGCTAGTTCATTCCCATCAAGTTTAGATCCACACGCCAATTTACTTCCACAGGTGTGGAGGTCAAGTCTACAAGTGTGGAGATCAGGTCCATAAGTGCATATCTAAACCACAACAAAGCATAGTCAATTTGTAGATTTCATGGCAGTCATTTGATTAAGCCCTAAAATTTCAACATAGTGATGAATTGATTCCTGACATCTTCAACATTAATTTCCCATCTCCGAAATCCAACTAGGTATTGTATTTAATTCATTTAAATTCTGCATTTAATTTTAATGTCAATCCCATCTCATTTATTTAGGTTGATCATTTATTTAAATGCTTTATTTATTTAATTAGCCTAGATATTTTAAGTGGTATATTTTTGCTTACATTAATTGGTGAACCCAACATTCCTACTAGACCTAACCTTCTTTCTAGGGCTTTTTTAAATCTAATTTTTTGATTGCATACTTTGTTTTCAGATTTCATTAGGGCTTGGATTCCCCTTTGTTTGTGTGCTTCATTGCCATACCTCCTTTAGGGCTTTGTGCTTATTGTGTGATCTTGTTTCCCACACCCTACCCACACTTAGTTTCGCCTCTAGGGTTTTCAACTTTTCACACCATTACAACCCCCTTGCTGCCACTGTAGGTTATGCCTCTTAGTGTAATTAGTTACCATGATATTCTAGCCTATGTATGATGGATCTCCATAAATCACTAAGCCTTCATCTATTTAGATTATTGGAATGTTTACAAATTTTAATAGCTTCACTTATTTTTCTTTTCATATAACACTGCTCACTAGCCAAAATTTATCCAGAAGCTTACTCTTGAACTTTTACAGTCTTCCAGTCCACCAGTATCTTCACTTTTGTGACATGAAACTTCCAGAAATGAGGTCTACTTATTTAAGGTAAGTCAAAACTAGATACTTACATTTGTGCATGCAAATAGTAACAGGCAATGACATAAAATCCAGCAAGGGGATATTTTCATTGTATGTGTATATCTATTCATAAACTACTACTTATTTTTGTCTCTTATTTTATCATGTAAATTTTTTGTTGAAGAGAAGGAAAAAAATTACCTCCTGTAGAAGTGTCTTAATTAATTTTTTATGTGAATCCAACGAAAATGTCTCGAGGCCCAGATCCTTTTCCAAGAGTCGCCGAACTCCTTCAAAGGTCAAAGAACTGCAGTAAATTTCATCAAAATAAGTCCTCTTGATCTCAGCCATCCTGAGTAAATGTCATTCCGTATACATTTAAAAGAAAAGAAATGAATGGAAAAGAAAAACATTTCACCAAGACAAACACAAGAACAAAAAATGAAAAAAGCACTCAAAATAATTTATAATCTCAATCCATTAGAAAAGAAACAGTCACTAACATTT
Organism: Cunninghamia lanceolata; assembly: GCA_027924645.1. NCBI lineage: Eukaryota > Viridiplantae > Streptophyta > Pinopsida > Cupressales > Cupressaceae > Cunninghamia > Cunninghamia lanceolata. Next base: position 10,997,373 of record BSBN01000635.1, on the reverse strand, counting down.
GTGTAACTTTCATCAAACTGGACCAAGCCTCGTATCTCATTAACACTTAACATCCACTCAAATCATGGCAAATGCAATTTCTCTATGCTCTTTTTCCCAACAGCAAATCAGAATCATCCAATGTGCCATGGTCCATCAGTAAGGCAGAGCAATTTGCTGTAATGATGAACCAACTTTAAAATGCACTAGACATGCTCCCTGTGTCATGCAGTTCATATTCAAGTAGGATAATAAGCAGGTGAGATGGTGTGATTCCTGGGTGAATTTTGAAGGAACAGATGGCCCTTGGACATGTCCACATGGGCGAAAAAGCTCCCCTAGCTTATTTATGTCTGATCTGCCCATGCTAACACAAAGAAGCTTTGTCTTTACCAAACGTTGACAAAATACAGATATAATTACTTCCATAGATTAAGACTCGGCTTCCTGATTCAAAGTAAGAAATCTTAGGTACAAAAATAGACACGCATAATGCTAACATAATAAGAAATAGAGTGATAAAATTAGGTTTTAACCAGCACTCAGTTAAGGTCGTGGTATATCCCTGCCTCATTATACTTTGAGAAATATGCAGGATAAGGCAAATAAGATGGACTTTGATCTGAACTACAGCATAGAATGAAGTTTAGTAATTGCTTTTAAACCACTTCAAACTTTCTTAGATTACTCTTACACTCTGCTCTATACCAGGAAGTTGGAAATGCTTATATTGAATATGTTTATCTTATGTCCAAGGAATATGATCTAGTGGTTAAGTGAGTGTGCTCTCTTGGGAGTGACCCAGGTTCAAATACCTCTATGGGCATGTGAAATGTAAATGTGGAGTTCAAACAGGTTAAGTACTCTATCAAGACTAAAACAGGTTTATCAATATCAAAAAAAATGAACTTTGCTTAGAAATATATTGCAAATATCCAGGTTGGTTTAAGGTAATCCATGGACAGTCAGGCAAAGCAGCACAAAAGAGACCAAGGCAGTCATGTGATGCTTTATTACACATAGAAGTCATGCACAAAAATGTCATGAAACTTTCATGGACCTTTATGTACAGTTGCTTCTGCAATAAGTTTGAAGGGGTTGAATAGAAAAGGTCCTGCAAGGGTATGTTCACAATGCATGCTTCATATTCACAACTTCACCATGTTTGACATTTGTCTGCTGAAGGATTCCCTCAATATTGATACTGCTCTAACAAACTGCCTTCACACACACACACACACACACACACACAGAAACCCAAGAGCTCTTGTTGTCACCTACAACAACACCCACCAAAAATTTTCATTATCATAGGTCATGTTGGTCATTCTCACTCATAGTCCATTCCTGAAATATTCAAAGAATAGAATAGAATAGAAGGTTTTTAATGTCCACAAGGCCGAAGGCAGACTATGGGACAAAGTGTAAAATATTGGTAAAGTTCAATCAATGATAGTTTGAAGTTTTGGTCTGGCATTATGAGTCATTGTTCAAATCATAGTTTTAAAACTCAGCAAGTTACTCGCATGCTTAAACATCTTGGCAAGTATTCACTGAGTTTCTCACAAAAACTCAGTGAATACTCAAAACCGGTGGGTAAAACTCACCCACTGACTCAAAACACCATTCAATGCTTAAACACACCAAAACATGTCATTTTCCACACTTTTCTATTTTATGTTGTTGTGATGTGCCCCTGTGATTGTCATTTGATCGTTTTTCAGTTGCCTTGGAATAGTCTACAATGGATTTGACAGATTTCTTGGCCCGATTAAAAAGGTATGTGACTTTTTTCATTTTATGTTTTTGCTGTTTTTTCTTTCATTTTAATATTGTTCAATGGTTTCAATCTTTTGGTTTGCGTACCTTTTTCCCATTTTTTGCTTTCAGAGCTAGGGTTTTAAAAAAATTGTTGCTTTTTTTTCTTTTTGCTAGGATTTCCAACTTGGTATTGATATAGAAACAATATTCTCAATAGCTGTAGTAAAGTCAAAGGACCCCGATTGGAAGCATAGCAAAATGGGTTTGGACCCAAGAATGATGGTACACAATTATTGTGGTTTTCAGATGAGAGTAAACATGAATCGGCTCCAATATCACCATGCACAAATCTCTGGCCGAGATGTGATGTGCACTTGTGTATTGCAGTAGAACCCAAGGATACACGAGAGATGGAGACTTTCCTTGCTAACTACAAGGAGAAAAAAATAGAAAAGACAAGGAGAGCTGAAGCAGTTGCAACAATAATGAATTCTCCTCCTAACTCATATACTGAATTAGTAAGTTCCTGTCATGTCCCACAAATGCAGGGCTCGTCACAGAGTTCTAGCCATTTGCATCCATAGGGCTTCTATGTTCCTTGTAATTCACCTAATACTACTTGAAAGCAGCAAGGAGAAAGGATGACTGCAGCAAATTATTGGTATTATAAAAGCATACCATTCCATCGTGCAAGGAGGCCATATAGATAGTTGTCAGTCAATTGATTGACTGTTTCTGAGAAAGGGCTCAAGGCACCTAGTCCACATCATTTGAGTGGGCCCTTGTTGGACGAAGCCCTGAAAAATACTGAGGTCATAATGGAAGATCAAAAACGAATCTGGAAAAGAACATACTTAAGTATTTTGTCTGATGGGTAGATGGATGGCAGCAACCGCACATTGATCAAGATTCTAGTGACTTCAAGTGACCAATTAGTGTTCTTGAAGTCCATTGATGTCTCCCACAAAGTGAAAAATGTTTAGACTTTGTGCAATATTGTGAAGGAAGTGATCATGGAAGTGGGTGTCAAGAATGTTGACCAAGTTTGTGACCAACAATGCAATGGCATATGTATCAACAAGCAGACTTCTTGAGGATAGGCACCCTACTATTTTTTGGAGACCTTGTGTCGCCTATTGTCCTCATCCCTACTTAGAACATAGGTAAAACTGAATGAAAGAAAACTATAAAGAATCGAGAAAAAATCATGAAATATATCTACAACTGCCCTTGGGTGCTTAACTTGATGAGAGATCAAGCCAAATAAAGGGAGCTTGTGCGATCAGGAGTCACATGATCCACCAACAACTTAATCGCATTGCATAGCATTGCAGCCACACTAACATCTCTTAAGCAAACGGTTGTGAGCACTCAGTGGTTAGAGTCACCATGTGCAAAGAAAACCATTTTTGATAATGTGTTTGCCAAAAGAACGAACAAGATCCTCAAGGTAAATTTAAATTTAATGATTACTGAATTGCAAAATAATCAACTCCCTTACATTCTATAAATCTGAAATTAATTATTTATTCTATTGTCAGAATTTTTTTATTTGTTTTAGTTTTGAAAATTCCTAGTATTTTGTATTAGGTGACAAAAACATTGGTTGAGCCTCTACACTTGGTAGATGTGGAAAAAAGCCCAACGAATTATTTGTATGAGGCCATTAGCATTACTATAGGAAAAGTAAAGGCAAAGATGAACCTATTTCATGCATAATTGATCTGAAAGGAAGCCAAATACAATTGAACAACTTCCTACTTAATCTTGAGAGAAGAAAAATGTTAAATAGGCTTAGATCAGACTATTTCATAAAGAAATAGCATACATGTGACACAAGTAAAATCAAATAACACAATAGATAACCTAGGAAAACCTTTTCAGGAAAAAAAAACCAACATCAAAGGAGCACTCAATGTATTAACACAATCATAGTGGTTACAATACATTCACAAAGTATGCACTCGTTCAATCCCAATCACCAACTGTGCCTAGAGAAATTCTAATAGCATAACCCCTTGCAAATACAAGTGCTTCATCATCTCCATCCCAAGTATCCATTAAATAGACCAAGCCCGAATCCGGGAACCAAACATAGTTTCCAAAACCATGAGCAAGTACCATGAGCCAAAAGTGGTGTCCAAATCCCAAGCTCAAATTCCAATGCCCATGTTGTGATGGATTCACATTCCCAACATGGACTTTAACTTCCCATGTCATAACTACCCACCAAAATAGGGCACTCTATTTAGGACCCATTCCTCCTTTAGAAAGATGCTCTATGATGCATCATTCTTATGCAACATAAATTGATCAAAAGTCATCTGTGACTTTTTCTAGTCCAGTTTGTTAATGCATCATAGAATCTTTTATGCATCTTACAATGTCATCAATACTATTACACATCTTACATGACATTAGATGTTCTTACATGACTTCGTATTACAATTTACGTGACATATGTGCCTCCTCAAGTGGGACACCATTTCTCATGTAGGCACATAAATAATAAATACAAACATTACACTTTGTAAGGTGTATGACACCTAATCCCAACATTCTCTCACTTGTCATATTACTGCAAGAGCAAAAAGAAAAACCAACAAATGTGAACTACATGTTAAGGGCAAAAAATGCCCATAGCCTCGCTGCACCATCTAAACTTCTATGTGCCTATAGGCTTCCTCAACGCATCTGCAACATTAACCAAAGTATCCACCTTCTCGAGTATAACCCTTCCATCCTCTACCATGTCACAAACAAAATGGTATACTATACATCAATGTGCTTTGTTTGTGCATGAAATATAAAGTTCTTTGTCAATCTAATGGCACTTTGACTTTTATAGTTAATACAGACTACTCCCCGACTCAACCCAACATCTAAACACAATCTCTAGAACCAAATTGCCTTCTTACAAGCATGATTAGCTGCCATATACTCTACTTCTATAGTGGAAAGAGCAACCACAGCCTATCACTTACTCTTCCAACTAATTGCACCACTGAACAAGATAAACACATAGTCGTCGGTAGAACTTATGTTGTCCACATTTCCCACCCAATCTGAGTCTACAAACCGTTGTATCTCCATTGAGTGCTACAAGTCTTCTGTAACACTACTACAAGTGTGCTCCAAGTATCCCAAATCATAATTATGGGCATCACCAACACTACTACAGGTATGCTCCAGGCATCCCAAATCATAGTTATAGGCATCACCAGCACTACTACAGGCATGCTCCAGGTGTTACAAGTATAACCAACACTGCTACGAGCATGCTCCAAGTGTCCCAAGGCACTGCTACGAGAATCACCAGCATTGCTATAGGTGTGCTCCAAGTGACCCAAGGTGCTACAAGTGTCATCAACACTACTACAAGGATCACCAACATTGTTACAGGCATGCTCTAGGTGACCCCAAGGGCTACAAGTGTCACCAAAACTACTACAAGCATGCTCAAGTGTCATGAAATGCCTCCATGATAGCAAATAGAATACTCTATAGTACCCCGCAAATCTCTGAAAAACCTCTTCAATGTTGCCCAATTCCCCTTGCCAAAATTAGCCATAAATAAGATCAAGACTCCCACTACTTGGATAATGTCTAGTTTGGTGCAAACCTAAGTTGTTGATCCTGGTACGGATATGGGTAGCGGTACGGGTATGACGGTATGGCATTTTTTTCCTTGGGTACGAGTATGGGTTGGGTTACAATATATATATATATTAAAAAAATTAAAATTATAAATATAAAAACATTGATACTCATGATTCCCAATAAACAAAATATTTAAATATCTCATAACTTGCAAAAATGAAAATACTCATTAATTCATAATTCAATGATTTGTCAAATATCAATACACAATGAAAATTCAAATTTACAATCAATATTCAATATTCTTCAAATTGCTCTTCATCTAGAGCATCAATGTCAACATTTGGTTCAATTTCATTTCAACCACAATCAGCTGCAGTGGCACTCCCACTAGTCGTGTCACGTGCAGAAGTTTCCTCATCTATAGACTACGACAAATTGTGCAACTATAGTGTCTAAGTCGGCAGACTCAGGAGTTTGATCCCAATGCTTTGACACCCCCTCAATGTATTCAAGTGTCTTATGTGACAAGAGACGAAGGTTGGAGTGCACAAAAACCAAATCCTCAACTTTTTTTGCACCCAATTGGTTGCGCTTAACCGAGTGGATGAAGGAGTATGTACTCAAATTCCACTCGGCTAAAGAACTTGCAACCTATGAATTTGCATACAACATTTACAATTACAAAACATAAATTATAATATATAGCAACGAATGAAAAACAAGAAAATTAAAAAATACAAAGATACATACTTGAGAGAGAAATTTTATTGCAAGAGGTTGCAAGTAAATAGATCCTTGGCCATGTATGTACCACCATTCTAGCATCTTTTTTGTACTTGTCTTGAAGAGCGCAAACATCATGATTCTTTGAAGAAATGAAGTGGCCAAACTCACTCAAGACCACTTTGTATAACTACATTTGGAAATATTCTTCTAAATGCAATCTTGTAGCCAACAACAACCTCTTCATCCCTCTATGGTGCCACCCTCCTAGACAAGGAAAGTATCTCTTTGCTATAATATTTTGGGGACAAAGCAAATGCTAGGAGATGCAAGGGTGTGGTCATCTTGTTCCAATGGTCAACAATAATCCTTTGCACTCTTGAAAAATGCTTATGCTAGGTCATGCTCCTTGGCTTCTATGATGGTCATTATTTTTTCAACCATGGAGTCCATGCCATCATAAATTTCACCCAAACATAGGTAATATGTATCAGCATACCTAATCATGCTAATGATAGGCTCAGTGAAACTCAAAACATATTCCACACGAACCCACCACTCATCATCTAGGATCAATGCTTTGAATTTTTGGCTCTCTTTGTACTTGATTGCCTCCATACACTCCAAAGACTATTGATGACCATAGCACTCATTGCATCTCGCACCTTAACAATTCATCTTAAGACGATTGTGTGTGACGCAAATCAAGTTTCGGCAACCTAACATGGTGTAAAAAAATACAGATTAAAATATTAAAAGGTAGATGACATGTCACGTATCAACAATTAAAAAATTAAAAAATATACTAAAAAATAAAATTTAAATTACCTTCAACAACTCCAAGTTGGAGAAGGTTCTGAAGATGCCTTGTGACATATGATGATCAATCACAAATATTAGAATCTCCTCGACCTCCATGTAGATTTAATTGACCCACTCAATCTATGTGCCAATATTTTGCAATATCAAATTGAGTGAGTGGACAACACATGGTGTCCAAAATATATGCCCATGCCTAACCTCCACTATAATACCAACTACCCTACAATTTTTAGCATTGTCCATATGACTTGGACAACATTTTCGAGGCCAACCATTTCAATGGATTCTATGAGGATGTTGGAAATGAAAGTTGCATCCTTCACCTGCCCTTATTAATCCACTACCTTCAAAAACATCGCCCCTTTAGGGGACACTGCAATGACATTGATCAGTGGTCTATTTTTTCAATCTTTCCATCCATTAGAAATGATGGACAGACCTGTTTCAGGCCATATATCCTTCACCAATAAGGTGGTTCGCACCTTTTCATACCCAGGACTAACATAATTAGCAGGTGCATTAGCAATGGCAATCAACATATCACACTAATATGGTGATCTAACAAGGGTGAAAGGAAGCCCATTGCCATAAATGCAACAAGCAATGCTCTCATCTGCAACCTCCCTCACTTCATTCTTTTATGGGCCTCTTTTATGCAAAACATTCTCTTGTCGGGAAGATGGTGGCAATGGCATGAAAGGATGTGGGCCAAGAGGTTGTGATGAGCCAGTAGGAGGCTTCTGCGAGCTTTTCTTGGCAAGAGGATGTGTTTTTTCCCTTTGATCTACTACCTACCCTGTTGACATCCTCTTGTTCTTTAATGTACCCCATTATTTGTTTCTTTGGCAACCCTTTTTTATTCAGCCCAAGACAAGCTTTTATTCCCAAATTGGGAATAGCACAGAAGTGAGCTTTCACTCGATTGTATGAAGCCTTATATTCAATTTTACATTGGCTACAACACCAACAATAACCCCCATCGCCAGGAAGTTGTTCAATCATTGTTGTATGTCACCAAAGAGGTGACGCTACATCAAATTCAAATGAACTCTCTGCATTGTGGGCAACTAAACTAGAACTACCAACCATTCTATATGAACCTACAACAAAAAACATTAAAAATTTACAACCCTACAACTTGAAAAAAAATTTTAAAAAAAATCGGCATTATAACCCCTTATTATGCATCAAAAGTTCAAAAAAATATTCATAACTTTGAAAAAGAAAAACTTGAAAAATCTTCAAAAAAATTATTCAAAACTTGAAAAAAATGGAAGATTCACTCACCTTTGATGGTTAAATCTTCTTTGCGCAACTATTACTCCCATGTTGTTCTAGTTTTAACTCTCCTGTGGCCCTCACCTTCGAAAAAAAATGAAGAAACCTTCAAAACCCAACAATGGCAGCTTGGAGGAAAAAAAATGTTTTGGTCTTTTGTGTTTGTGAAATGAGTGAAAAAAGTTGTTATACCCTCACTTTAGGGCGAATTAGAGCTTTTAGATTTTTATTTTATTTTTTTAAATGTAAAAAAAGTGGTGTTTTTTTTTGTTTTTGGCACCTAGGCACCGCAAGAACCCCTGGGTTCGCCCAAGGTACCACTCGGGCACCCCAGGTTCCCTGTTCTTCACAAGGAACTTGGGGTGCCCAGGCAATACCCTAGGTGAACCCAACACAGAACCGGCCCAGGACCCATACTCAGACCAGACCCATACTGATACGAGGGGGTTTCCTAAGGGACCCAATAACATAGGTGCAAACCATAGCATACATGAGGCTCCCAACCGCTCTAGCATAAAGGACATGACGCATGTCCTCTATCTCACCTAGGTATGACACTACTCAACTAAAATCTTTTCTCCTACATGAATGGGAATTCTCGCTAGTTTGCAATCCTCTATGTCAAGATGCAACAAAACAATGTCAACATACTTCCTTTAACTTAACCAAATTTTTATGTTGGCTTTATCTCTTCTAATCTCCATCCCTAAGATAAAAACTTAGCAGCCCCCAATCCTTCTTATCAAATTGTAATGAAAACTAAAATTTTAAATCTCTTATCATATTCCTATTTTTACAAATCAACAGCATGTCATCCACATACGAAGTGATAACAATAAAATGATCACCATCTTGCTTACAATAAATGCAATGATCTAATTCGGATCTAACAAATCCCAACCTCAAAACATAAAAATCAAATTTCTGGTACCGTAATCTAGGAGATTATTTAAGACCGCAAAGAGATTTCTTTAACTTGCAAATTGTTGTACCCATACAAAATTTCTGTATTGTGTCAAGTTTCAAGGCTAAAAGTGTCTTTCCATCAATTCAGGTAGTCATCTTTCAAAACTTTGGTTTGTCTATCTATGTCTTTCTTTCCAGTTCAAATCTTTGCAGAGGCAACAAATACAATTTTTCAACTCATTCCTAAAGATGAAAAATGGTCTTCAAATTATAGCTGAAATTCAATGGGACCAACACATGCCCAATAGGGGAGGCATTTTGTGAGGAGTTCAAGTCAGATTTTAAAGCCTATAATATTTTTAATCAAGGGTCTAACTTGATAATTCATATTAAGATTGTTGTTATCTAGGTTGCCATGTAAAAGACGAAGAATTGAGAAGGAGGTGTCTGAATCAGAAAACTAAGTATGAACTTCAGGGGTGCACTGAGTTCACAAGACAAAGAAGATTGAATTCCACTTTTTGGTGCATGTGTGAGACTAAGGGGCATGCCTAACAGAAGATATTTTTTATTTGAAATTCAAGAGACATGTTTGCATTCACAGGTGTGCGCCTGCCCTGTGATGACACACTTAACGAAGGGTGGAACTCAAACTCCAAATTAGATGAAACTACTTGTTAATGGCACGTTCAAGAAAGTGTGGATTTAATAAATAAAACCTACATACAGACACGCCTAGAGAAGAGGTGTGTACCTCATCAAAAGAATTTAAGTTTCAGTTCACAGTAGAAATGCTGCAATCAGGCAAGCACATGAAAGCCAAGCATGCATTTGTAAGGAGAGCCAAGTGACTTTTTTTTTTTAAACTCAACACCTAGGCACGCATTTTTAGGAGGAATTTTACCCTAAAAATAGTAAATGTTTTTGCATGCATAGGGAAGTGCCTGGTAAAAGAAATCTAAGTCTAAATGAAGATCAAGAATCCATGTGAACAAGTGCACTACTCTGCAAAAAATGACAGGAATGGGTTAAAAAAGGGGTTTACAGTCCCACACCTAACAAGAGTCGATGGCTTTGTGTATGAAAAGTGCGATTATATTTAAGGAGAGTAGGTGCGACCGGTATTTTTAGCAAGGTTTTCCCAAAAATAAAAGCACCAGTTATTACTAGGGATCACCCTTGTCACGATTTTCGCAACCTGCTAGAGAAAAACCATTTTTTTAATATCTCCCAAACAATGAGGAATTTTCCTTGAAAACTTGCCATATTGTGCGCAATATAGACATAATAATCCCTGCCAGACCATTTCGCTCCAACTCATATAAAACTCATGATTTAATTGTTTCTGCAAGTTGCCCAACGAAAAATTGAACTTTTACTACATCCCAAACCAAAAGGCGTATTGATCTGGAAACTTGCCACATTAGGTGAAATAGCCTTCCGAATGTCCCTGTAAAAGGATTCCTTTCTAGCCCTTACAAATTTTGACATTTAATTATTTTCGTGATTTGCCGCACTATAGAACCGCTTCCTAGACTTCGACTGAAACAAACGAACAATTCCTCCTTCAAACTAGAAAGCGACTTGACACTTCAGGATAATCAGAGCACTTGTGACTAGGAGTGATTCAACATAGGGATTTTGACTCAAAAAGTTTTAAAATTGGCAAGTTAAAAACGAGGCCAACAAGAACATAACAAATCCAACCCCTATCCAAAAGCCATTTAAGATAATTAACATGCCAACTCAAAACGCTAGATTTATGCACTGCAACTTTAGAACCAGACGCAACACAATAGATCTCCAGCCTCTTGTCGAAATTTTTTAAATTATCTTCATTCACATCAACAAAAATAGAAGTATCATCAACAAACTAAAGCTCAATAATTAAATCACCAAAAGGCAAAGGCAATCCTTTAACAGGAGGATCTAAAGACAAATTCCTTAAGAGATAATGCATAGCTTCAGCAGCAAACAACAAAAAGATAAGGGGTAAGCGGACACCCCTGCCTAATAAACCTGTGAAGAGGAAAAGAGTCCAACAGTTCAGCATTAATGCAAATTTAAGCCAAGGCATCTCTAAAAAGAATACGGCCATTCTACAGAAAAACTCACCAAACCCCAAAGCCTTCAGCATTAACAAAATAAATGGCCATTCAATCCTATCATAAGCATTCTCAAAACCAACAAAGCCATAACAACATTCTACTTAGAAACCTTTGCCCAATCCATCCCATCCCAACTAGTAATCAAATTGTCAAAAATGCATCTACCTTTAACAAAGCTAGAATGAGAAGAAGAAATAACAATAGGCAAAATCTTTTGCATCCTTACTGCCAGAATTTTAGCAAAAAAATTAATTGGCCTCCAATTCTTATTCTGAGTGGAATCACCACCCTCACGAAGAAGTTTAAGAATGTCTTTGTTTATCTAAAGACCCAAAGTACCAGTCTTAATAGCTTCATTATAGACTTCTAACAAAATCTTACCAGTCCAATTACTGCTAACTTTGTAGAACTCAACAGGAAACCCATCACAATCAAGGGCCTTCCCCTTTTTCATTTGACAAATAGCATTAGAAATCTCATTTAAGGAGAGACTTATCAAGAACAATAGAATTATTATGACCAAGTTTGCAAGGAACAACCTTAGCCACAATATTCCTGGCATTATCGACGGCAATACATTCCTCACCCTTAGCAAAAAGATTACCATAAAATTTTGAGAAAGTACAACTAATATCAGAATCTTCTTTCAACAAGACACCACCCACATCAATGGCAGAAATTTTCTCTCTATCTAGCTTTGTAAAATTGATCACAACTTAAAGAATGCTTCACCTCCAAAGTGACTTTCTGCAACATAACATCAAATGGCCTGCACTAAATTTTACTTTCCAAATTAATAAGGTTCTTCTGCAACCTTCTAACCCTAGCAGCTCTAGCCTTGGCTTTACACTTGCCAAAAATCCTCATGAAATTAATAGGAACAAAAACAGCCTTGTCCCACCTATTAGTATTAGACCCCTCAAAAGTTTGCCAAAATTTAAAACCCAATGACTGAACAAGGCGTTCAAACAAGAAGGGTCTTTCAAGTGAGAAATATTAAGCTTTTACAAACCCTTAAAAACACATGGTAATTTAGGAGGATGGGAAAGTGGAAAAACTTCAATTTCCATAGGATGATGATCAGACAAGGTAGTAGGAAGAACTTGAACAACATTACTACCTTGAACAGGGGGGATACAGATGAAAGACATATCCAACATAAACCTGTCCAATCTTGAAAAAACTTTCTTGTTACCCTTCTGAAAATTTGACCAAGTAAACCATATATCTTTGCTATCATTTCTACAACCTAACAAAGGATGAACTAAATTTCTCTTTCTTTTTAAATTATTCCAAAAAAAATTCTCATTACCCTTTCAATCAAATTTACAACCACCAATTTTATCCATATGTTCTCAATCATATTACAATCTCCTCTAACAATCCAAGAAACGTCTTTCAGATTAATAGCCAAGCAATTCCACAACTCGATCTTCCTTTATAATCATTAGGGGCTTAGATGGAACAAATACCAAAAACTTTATCATCCAAATTCATTTCCACCCACATAACTCTGCAACAAGGAGAAGAACCATAACTAATAACATTCTGACCCAAAAAGGGATTAAAAAGAATGGACACCCGCACCCTTTAGCATGTTTTGAAGAGAAACAATAGAATTAGGACAAATAACTTTACAAGTAGCTTCTAAATAACAACCAACAGACTTAATCTCTTGTAATAAAACACAATCCAAGTTAACCCTGGATTTATAGAGGGTTTTAACCAGATATTTTTTGTCATGGACCTCCAAACCTCTTACTTTCTAGCTCAAAATCTTCATCAGAACAAGTTACAAAGCAGGCAGGGCAACTAAATTGGAGGGCGATTATTCCCCCCTTTATTCAATCTTTCAAAGTAGAAGGGTATAGCATTGTTCTTCAACCCACCTGAAGAAGAAACAAATTTACCTTCATTCAATGACATATCACCCCCATCAGTTAAAAAAGTTTTTGCCTCTTAGAAGATTGTATAGCATTTTTAGAACTCAGGTTAGATTTACCAGAATTCCGTTTACCACTATTTTGAATGGAGGGATTTTGTTTAAAAGAGCTAACTAAAGGCCCTAAGCTCTCTAAACCATCTAAAGACCTCTTATTATTTCCATTAACATTAGAGGTCTAAGAAGGCAGATTAGAGACAGTGGGAAACATATCAGGACGAGGAGGTAACCTAAAAGCAGTAGAAATCACAATATAATCTTCACAACTTTCTCTAACAATCTGAGGAGGCAATACCTCATCATCCTTATTTTTCAATAATCGTATTAATATCCCTTACAGGGTCAATATGGCTCACATTAGAATTATCATTCACACTTTTGTTTAACATGAGGCAAGCCAACCTCACATAACTATTTTTACAATAAAAGCAAGCATTTAAACCTCCGAAACTATTAACTTTGATGATTACACAAACCTATGTGAAGGAACAAAAATAAAGTTTGGGAGACACACATCATGTTTCAAAGAAATTAAAATTCTAGCATTCGTACAAGGGAGGGAAACCCTAGTATCCTCCATCTTTATAACTTCAACAAATAATTTTAGAACTTGAGGTAATAAAAACCACAGAGACGAAGGAACATTACATAATTCAACCCATTCAGGAGAAAAATTCAAAAGCACATCTTCTAGATTAAAAAAAGGATCCCAAGAAAAAGCCCAAAAAAAAAGATTTATCCAAATTCCAAAATCCCTTATTAAGAATTCTTTCTTGCATCCCATTGTTTTTAAGACAAATAAAAAAAATCCTTTCTACAACATTTGGCAAAACATAACCTAAAGCCCTAATTTTTTGCCCCGGATTAAAGATAACCAGTCAGTCTCACTGCTACACAGCACCAATGCACCATTATGGTCGAAGGACCACCAAACCAGAATTTGCAAATCCATGGCTTTTGAATAGTCTACAGCAAACCCCACTACAACAAGATACCATATAGCACATCAAAGATCCATGGGTATAGACAACCCACATCTAAGTCTTCCATGCAACAGGTGGGTATAAACAACCCACATCACAAGCACAGAAAAGGCGTCCAAGGGTGATAAAAAGCATGGCCAGTACTTCAAATGAAACCAAGGAAACTGCAAAACTCATAGAACTCGAAACCGTGCACCAACATGGATCCGTAGACCCAAAGAAAAGCAAACTCAACACCACATCAATAACAAGCAAATCATAGACATCAAGAGATAACAATTTAGGTTCTTCTATGACACTTACATCAAATTCAAAATGTCAAAAATCCACAATTGGAGACAACATCAACTTAGGAACCCAGCAAGAAACCATTAAAAAAATGCTGAGTGACTAATCACGTACCAACACCTCCACACAGAGAAAGCTACAAACAACCTCCTCGAACTATGCACTAAGCATGCATGCAAACCTGCAACTATCCTGCATCCATAAACACCACCGTGGGATTCACAGTCTAAAAAATAGTCTCTTTGCAGATCTACAAAACTACAAATTTTGGTTCAATGTGCAAAGCCATCCATGTCAAGGACATGCATGCAAATTTGAATCCACTTATCATCCAGAAGACCCACAAGTCTAAAACACATCAAATCTGTTAAACCGGAAATGGACTTATCAGTTATCACAGATAAATGAAACTGCAGATCTTGAACAAAAAATCTGCAAAACCCACAGATCAAATCAACATGAATCTGAAACATGCAAGTACTACCATCATGTAGGAAGAAGAGATTGTCCAAAAACTCCAAGACACCAAACAGGCCAACTCACCACCATGTAAATGCTGCAAAGAAACTAGGTTGTTCCAGAAGCTTCCAGATCATCCAATGACCAACTCCACAGTCCACATGCATTCGGAGCTAACAAACCAATGCTTTCCAACACCGGGGGTTAAAACAAAGCACCCAATGTAAGCACATCAAACCATAGTCAAGACAACCAATGCTCTCACATGTATCTAGGAAGCCAAAACCAAGCACCCAACATGAGCACTCTACTACACACGACCATAGGATGAAAACAATCAACCACCATGGGTAGTTCCATCTGTCTAATAGGAGCTCCAAGTCAACACCATGCTACATGCAACCACATGACCAATTCCGTAATGCTCCACCTTCTCCATCCTACCTTCTCCATCCTTCAAGTGTCTACAATCTTTTACCCTTAAAAAAAAAAGATCAACTACAAGACTTCCACTCATGCAAGGATTAATAATTAATAGATTCCTTACTACAGATTCCCTCAAGCTTGCTAGGCTAAGAAATTAAAAAAGAAAAGCTAGGCTAAGAAATCAAAAAAAAGGAATACCTAGAACCAAATCACCATGGATCCATCGCATGCAACAACATGCAAGTCCATGCAAACACCATGCAAGCACATGCAGCCATGTAACCACCTTAGGCTCTAATACCCAATGTAAGGAAAAAATACCGAGTATGCACCTCCAATACCGTAAGATTTACTAAATAAAATGCTTGATACAAGTGCACACAACTATGCCCATAATGCAGAATTAGGACACAAATTTATTTCCCATATTAACCCTTAGAGGAAAGCAATGCAAATCTCAGTTTTAAGTAAAATTTAACAACATAACGACTTGTAAATTAACACTTCTAAGAACAAGAATGAAGAAGAATAAGAGAAGAAAAAACAAAAGAGAAAAAACACTAATATTCATGGGGGAAAAACTTTTTCGATTAAAAAACCCCACCCTCCAAAGCACCGAACCAATGTATTTTTCAGCAAAAATAAACATGTTACTATACACTTGCAGGCTCAAAGCCTTAACATGGAGATCTACATCCTGCTCCTCTGAAGAAAACCTGACAACATAATCCTGCAATAAAAACTCCTCACCTCTCCTCTCCTCTAGCTCCAACATAAAGGCAAAAGCATCCAAGAAAACCATTAGCTAGAACCATAACCTAAGTAGTCAACAAGAAAAGAGACCTCATGACATGT
Source organism: Cunninghamia lanceolata (assembly GCA_027924645.1). NCBI lineage: Eukaryota > Viridiplantae > Streptophyta > Pinopsida > Cupressales > Cupressaceae > Cunninghamia > Cunninghamia lanceolata. The sequence goes on along the minus strand of BSBN01000635.1, from coordinate 10,981,240 downwards.
ATCCAAAAGTTACAAGCAACTTTCTAGAAGCTTCAAGACCTTTCTCATGAACTTGGATGTCCAACTTCACTAAAGGACAAAAACAGCCCACTAGAGGATGAAACGACAACTCCCCAAATCCAAAACAGACAACCAACTTCTTACACATCATCAAAGATGCTTTCTTACACCTCTTACAATGGCATATATGCTTCTTACACATCTTAATAAAGGTCAAAATTCTTGGTCCAATTTGTAACTCATTATAATCATGCTCTTACATGCGTCATAGAATCCATCATAAGTAACTCCCACATCTTACAATGTCATAATGACATTAGATGCTCTTAGAACTTCTTACACACATCATACAAAGGCATACACGTGGCATAATGGCCAAGTCATAAGTAGGATGTCCCATTTCCTAAATGAGGCACAAATAATAAATAAATGCAATAAAATAATTAATCCAAACAGTAGGACTTGCAAGGTGTATGATACACCTAAACTCAACAACTTGGGCTTTCTAATTTATGAGCATTAAGTGCATGTGAATCCAAATCAATTCAAGGTCACTCCATTGAACACTTCAAATTTGAAGAATTTTTTGAGAGGGTAATGAACTTCTAATGAAGTTCTATGGGAAGTTCTTTAATTTAATATCCACATGTTACCCACCCCCTCCATCATCTCATCAAATAAAAATTTCTTAGTTGGATTCCACATGTCAAACATTGAACCATTTGAAAAAGGCTCTTTGCTCCAATTTAGTGTTTGCTCTCCTACCATGCCAAAGGTGCAATACTTAACCATTGAGGTCACCTAATACCTGTCATTTAAAGGGTCATGACAAACTGAATTGTAACACCTACATGGGATGTTATAGCCAAAAAAAGCACTCGAGCATGGGTCTCATTATCTACTTAGTAAGGACACTCTATATATCAATTACCAGTGCCTTCTTTTCTTGAACTTTTAGTCAAGGATTCTCTAATGACTACTTCTACATTTCATTATGTACTAACCCCCTATGATCGTCTAACCTTAATTGACATAAAATACTACAACTACTTGAGACCAATATCCACAAGCTCCCTTTCAATCTTAAGGTCCTATCCATAGCTAGTTTCTGTCTTTTTAGGCTTTTGGTCCCTTGCAATCCCTTGTTTGTCAAAGTTTTTCATCCCAATGCATCCCTATTGTAACTAATAGGATCCCTATATAAATCAAAGCTCAAAAACTAATGTAACACATACAATACCCAAACAATCATCTTGAAATCACTTTACTCTGATATTGCTCAATCTAATGGCTCTTTTTCACACTACAACTATATATATTAGGGTTTCCAAATCATCACTACAATCCATAACAAGACTTTCACTTTGCTCTTGAATCTTTCCTTCAGATTTACATAAACACTCTCTTAGGTTTGCCAATAGGGTTTCATCAAGGAGTTGCTATCTCAGATTGCACAACGCTTCCTCCCCAACATATTGTTATTCTACCTCAAAGTTATTGGAAATAGGCTTGTAGTCTCTACTTTTGTAGTGGAGGTGAAGGCCCCTACACTGGTAAGATGAAAGTTTCTGAATTTATTGTTATCTTGAAATCATTGAAGGTGTCGGGCTACATGTTATTGTTTCAAGAAGTTAGACTTGTAGTAGAGCTTTATCAATATAGCTCATTTAGTATATGCAGAATTGGAAGATTTTATTGCTATGTTTCCTTTTAAATATTGAACAATATCATAAGCATTTGTTAGATCTGGATTACTTTATTTATTTTGATGCAATTTATTATTGCAGGTAGAGTAGATAGCGTCCTTGCTAGGCAGACCTAAACCCATCCATATCTTAGATTTACCATTCCTGGTAATAGTGGTGCAACTCTGTTACACCAATAGCTAATCACTATTCTCCTCAACAAAACCATTCTGGTTTCCTTCCACTATATATTCACATGCATCAACATTTGTAGTAAGCATTCTTTCATTCAACAGTTTTCATTTGGTGATCGAGTATAAGAAAGATGTCACCAACAAAGTGGCAGATCTTCTCATTCATCCTCCTCCAGTGCTTACCATCTTTGCTATTCAGGGCACCGCCTATGATCAAGTGTAAAGATCTCCACTCCATAGATCCCTAGTTTGGTTCAACTATTGATACCGTGTAAGAACCCACAATGGTCAATCAAATATCATTCCTTGATTACAGCTTGCAGGATGAGTTGTTATACAAGCTCACTCTACAAGGTGTTCCTGTCAGCTTGCCATCTTCTGGTCCAGGAAGCACACTTATCCTCTTATGGTGGACGTTTTGGCATATCAAGGGCCTTGCGACATCTCCAGCACTACTTTTACCACCATTCTATGTTTAAACAAGTTGAATATCAATAGACAGTTTGGCTGACACTGTACATTAGAGATGGTAATTTCATTTACTCTAATCAGTTGAGGGCCTCTACCAATAAGGAGAGGAGGTTACTCTATCATATAGAGAACATGGTCGTTTATCTCTGATAAAGAACTCTTGTAGAAAGGAAACGGATTCAAGTGTTCAAGTGGTTTGTGCTTTTTTGCAATTCACTCCAAGTTTCATCTCCACGTTAATATCTACCTAAAATATATCGATGATTGAACACATCAGCTTAAGGGTATCATGAAATGGCATGTATGCTATGCACATTAGCTACATTAACAAAAGGGCATGCCCAATTCGTCTATATAAAAAAGGGCATGCCCAATTCATTTATATAAAAAATGGGCACGTTCCATGGAAAGTAGGTTCCGTGCCACAGGCAATTCTAAACTGTAAGCTTTACGAGCATTTCCATTCTTTTCTATGGATGCTAGCGAACCTTTTGCAGTCCGGAGTGTGGAATTGTATTCCAACAACTCATTGACTATTATTAAAAATATCAATGGTCACCCACCCAATAGTTCTGTAGGTCATTTACTATTACATTTTGGTACTCGTCATGCTGACTCTTGCAAATTCACAAATTCAAAAATTATTATTACACGGATTTCACAGGCTTGTAAAATCAAGAAATTTCGCCGACCCACATCACGAAATAGCATCAAAATTGAGCCCATTTTGGCCGGGGCAAATATTGCAGTGGAATATAAAAAAATTCACAATTGTCTTTGTCGAAATAAAGAGTTCACTTACTCGGACTGTTTTCTGAAGAATGATAGGCGAGAGCGCACGGCTTCAGTTACGCTAGTCTCAATTTTATCAGTGGCCATGCTCCTGCTTTTTCGGCTCTCTGCTCTTCCCGCACTCTGAACTTGTTTCGTACCCAAAAGATATGAATAAAAAAGGGCTCCTTTGATGTTTAAACTTTCTGCCCGGGATTCCAAACCGCCGAGCTGACCATGGCTAACAGAGTTTAACAATCCCGGTTAAGAGGTACTTTTTAACACTTCTTTTGTCTCATAACTAGGGTTTCCTTTTAGAGGGGTCACATAAGGAAATGGGAACTCTATGAACATTTAAAAAAAAAACATCGAGTATATTGGGGTTAGGGGAAAGGAACAATAGATCAGCATGTGTCAATTTAGTATATACAAAGAATTAGTAGTTGAGAAATAATATACTAACAATTGGACCCATAGGTTCAATGGGCAGGGTGAAAATTTTTTGAAGAAATTATAAAATTTGTTAGATATTTTTTATTATCTATTAATTTATAAGTTATTTAATCCACTAAATTCTTATTAAATTTTATCACATTAACTATTGTCTTCTTACAGTTATATTAGTAAATTTCTTTTTACATTATATATTGAGATGAACAAACATGGTTGGGTAAATATAGTAAAAAAATAAATGCATATTTCATTATATAATTATTTTTAAAATAATTATGTGAGGATACAATAGATTTATATTCTACAACTTATATCTAATATTATGCACATAAGGCATAACTATAATTTTTCTATTATGTTCTACAACTTATATCTAATATTATGCACATAAGCCATAACTATAGTTTTCTATTAAATACATACAATGATGGCTCATAATCATTTTTATAAGTATGTATTCGATATATGAACTTTTATAATATCTATCACATATTAATTCTACTAATTTGTATAATCAATAATTTAATATACATTCTATTGTTAATATATAATTAATTATATTATTTCATTAATATTTAAAATATCAAAATTATAAATAATATATATACAATGAATCAAAATTAAATAATCACATTAATATGAATATTGCAATTTTGTTATAATATTTGCATAGATTTTTTTTTAAAAATTATTTGTTTAACATTAAAATAAATATTATTTGTTGAATTGTTTTTTTTTTTACTTATTTTAGTGTGTTTGTTTTATTCAAAATAATATTTCCCAAAAAATTCTCATGTAAAATAATACTTTGTTTTGTTTTGATTAGTAATCACTAGATTAAAAAATCATTGAGAAAAATAAAATAAAAAAATTAATAGTTTATCAATTGTCAAAGTGATAAAAGTAAAGGGAACTTTTTAATCGTTTATGATATTTTGTAGAAAAATAAAATAAAAAATTAACAATTTATCAATTGTCAAAGTGATAAAGGTAAAGGAAGTTTTTTTATTTTTTATCATTTATGACATTTTGAAAAACAATCAATAGACAAGATTGATTTCATGGTAGTCTTTTTAATCTAGACCATTCATCTATATAATTTAGCATGTGATGCTCACATAGGGAAGGCTTTCAACCTAACTAGTAAAAATTTAATAAGGAACCAAGCATAAATGCCCTTCACAAGTCACATCAAGAAACAACCAATCATATGGTGACATATAAGGCAATATGTTTTCGGTGCACATGTTTCGGTCTAACTTAAGTTTTTTAGGTGTTTTTGGACAACTCAGCAAATACGTAGTTGATTAGGCTACGTCGTTGATACCTAGAATCCTAAACAATAGCTTTAAGCTCTTAACTTAGATATAGAGATATGCTGAATTTTTTATGAAAATCTGATGTACCATTTAAGAGCTTGATGTTCACGAGGGTAGGGTGTGCGAGTACTGGGTAACGAGAGTAAAATGTTATTGTTAAATTTTCTCAACTAATTTTAATATTTCATGATGTTGCAATCCTCATAATGTATGGTTATTGATGCTTAACTAGTATATATTTTTGTAATAGTGGAAATTGTATACTTTGTATTTTTCTTTTACTTTAGATTCATTTTGATTAGGTTATTTGTTTGCAATAACTAATCTATAAGCAGTATTGTTTTTTGTACTATTAGTTTTCTTTGAGCCTAGCTTGATTCGGCATGTACACCTTCTCAACAATTAGATCAAATCCTTAGATTACCCGTTCACCCACCTAGATAGATTTTGCGACATAAAATCAACCCCCACCTTTTTTAAATTCAAAATTAAATTTGTCCCACATTGTCCCCTCCAACTAGTCATTATTTGTCAACTTGAAGTGCAAAACATTTCAAATTATATTCTAGGGTGTTGTGTAAAAGGACAAACCCTAATTCATTTTAACATGTCATTGAGACACGAGAAGAACCATATAGTTCTTATTCACTACTTATTGCATTATTCAAGGAGAAAGTACAAGCATCCACTACCACGCTGGTATCTACATACTTAGCAACAAATAAACACATTACATGGTTGCCTATTGCCTTGATCATTGTTCATGAGTCATTGAATCGATCCACCTAGGGGTTTGACTAAGGAGAACATGTCCCTCACTTGCAAGCTCTTCAAAGATGTTTGTAAACACCATAAATCCATGCATGGCAAATCCAAAATTTTGGAGGTGACATGAACAAGTTTCCAAATCATTGAATTTGACAACTTGATTTCATACAATACAAATTAATTATGCACATAGAGGTCTATTTCTGTGATTTCACCCCAGATTAAACGAGTCCAATTTGTTGTCTATCAAAGCGTCATAGATTAGATTTGTTACCAAAGTATAATTTTGGATCAAATAGTGATAGTTTATAGTCCACTGTAATGTGTCGTACCTGTTTGTATATTTTTAAAATCTTTTGTGTTATTTTATCATTATATTGTGTTCTTTCATACTAGACAGAAGAATGCATAAGGGGTTTTTTGTTTTCCTGCAAATGTGTTGTCGGAGCATACAATATAGAGCATATAACCAAAACCCATAAAATTTACAATACATATGAGGAAACTAATGACGACCCAGTTAGTAAAATGACCAAATATGAATTATCATGACATACCCATATCTAGAAATGCAATTTAGTACAATGGTTGAAATGGACCAGCAAGTGGGTATTGCTGGAAATGCATTAAATCTTCATAGAATGATATGGAATGTCCATACAATGTGATCAGCACATAGAAAGGCCTGAAATGCCACTCCCAGGCCAAATATAAAGCATACAATGAAAGGGAAAAAGCCTCTAAGGACCCACGTCCTCACTGGAGTTGGTACAGCTATGGCTGGGAGTCCAATCTGCAACAAATACTTCTGATATTCCTTTCTAACTGTTCTGAAACAGATCTGCAATGACCCCTGATAAATGGCGACTCATCTCCAAGAAGAGAATAAACCCAATTCTTCCTCAAACCCTTGAAAATCAAACTCCAATGAAGCATAGCTGTGAATACTGGATGTATCCACCAAAGAAGCACCGTTGGGTGGTATTGCACACCTGTAGAATGTTATTACCTATGGAGGTTTCCGTCTCCACAAGCCTCTGGTTTGAATCCTCGAACCTCCACAATAGCAGACTCTAGCAGAGCTCAAAAGAAGGAGATATCATAAAGCAAGCATATTCCAAATGAGGCACTTTTCCCTCTTTTAAAACTCTCTAAGAGGGGCATTTTACTTTGGAGGGAAATATTTCTTTGAATTTCACTTGTAATATTTCCCAATGTGAGCACTCCATAAAATGACCTAAGTGACTTTTTAAATATTTCATTCTTCATCACTTAACCAAACGGCTAGTCCACAGGAATTCTATGATGGACTAACCATGAGTCTGGAAGGGGACATTACAGTCCACCCTCCCTAAGATTGCTTGCCTCAAGCAATCTCAAGTCAAAATGCTCTAATATCTGTTCATTCTCCCAAGTAGCACCCTCCACGGGCAAGTTCTTCCATTTAACCAAGTACTCTCTGATGATCCTCCTCAAATTACATTCCCTGTTATCAATTATAGCCTCAGGTACCAGTATCAACTTCCCCTCTTCATCAAGAGGAGGCAACTCCACTGATGGTGTCACCTTATGCCCCAACACCTTCTTAAGGCAAGATACATGGAACACATTATGTACCCTACTACCTGCTGGAAGCTCCAACTCATAAGCCACTTCTCCAATCCTCTTGGAGATCTGAAAAGGTCCATAGTACCATGGCTTCAATTTCTCTGCCCCACTCTTTCTGAGAGTGGATTGTCTATAGGGTTGCAGCATGAGATACACCATGTCACCAACCTCAAAAGACTGCTCAGTCCTCTGCTGATCTACATACTACTTCTGCTGATTCTGAGCCTCTGTATGTTCTCCTTCAAAAACCTCATGATGTCCTGACTCTCCTAGAGAAGGTCTTTGGCCTTCGGCACTCTATTATCACCAAACAACAAATCAACAAAGCTCGGTGCCTCATACCCATACATGGCCATAAATGGTGACATCTAAATAGACATGTGGTATGTGGAATTGTAACAGTACTCTCCCATGTGAAGCCACTTAACCCATGCCTTTTGCTACCCTGAAACATAGTTTCAAAGGTATCCTTCCACCCATTTATTAACTATCTTCGTCTAACCATCTGTCTGAGGGTGGTAACTCATACTGGGTGTGAACTCTGTCCCTGTCAACCTGAAGAGCTCCTGCCAAAAATTACTAAGGAACCTGTTGTCCCTATCACTAACAATGTTCCGAGGCAACCTATGGAGTCAAAATATCTCACGAAAGAACAATTCTGCAACCTATGCTACAGTAAAAGTGGTAGGGATGGCAAAGAAGTGTGCATACTTTGTCATCCTGTCCACTAACACGAAAATGCAATCCCTACCTTGGAGTTTTGGTAAACCTATGATAAAGTCCATAGAAATGTTATCCCACTTCCTTTCAGGAATGGGTAGGGGCTACAATAAACCTCCTAGGAATAAGTGCTCTTGTTTGTTCTGCTGACATATCGGGCACTCTCTCACATACTGCATCACCTTCGTCTTGAGGCCCTTCCAAGTGAACCTCTCTCTAACCTGCCTATAAGTTTTGAAGTACCCCGAGTGTCCTTCCATCGGCAAGTCATGGAATGCCCTCAAAACCTTATGTTTCATCTGAGAATCTGACACCAAGAAGATCCTGTTCTTGTAAATGATTAAATCATTTACCACTGTATACCTGTCATCCTTGATGGTGCCATCAATTATCCCAGTAGCACATGCATCCTTTGCATACTTAGCTGATATCATCTCCCTCCAATCATCTGTAATGGCTCCAAGTGCACATAAATGGGGCCTCCTAGATAGAGCATCGACAACAACATTTTTCTTTCCTTTGACATACACAATGTCAAAGTCGTAGGCCTGTAGCTTGCTAACCCACTTTTGTTGCCTCTCATTTAAGTCTTCTGGCCAAGGAAATGCTTCAGACTGTTGTGATCTATTTTGACTACGAACTTACTGCCCACAAGGTATTGTCTGAACTTAGCCAATGCATGCATTATGGCTAACATCTCCTTGTCGTAGATGTTATAGCTGCATTCCACACCCCTCAACTTCCTGCTCTCAAACGCTATGGGGTGCTTATCCTGCATAATTACCGCACCAATGCCTTCCCTTGAAGCATCGCACTACAACTCGAAGGGCTTGCTGAAATTTGGCATGGCCAATATAGGGCATGTACTCATAATCTGTTTGAATCTTTCAAAGCACTCCTGTGTGCCCCCTGTCCAACTAAATGCATCCTTGTGAGTCAAATCTGTGAGGGGAGCAGTTGACTGAGAAAACCCCTTCATGAACTTGCGGTAATATCCACATAAGCCCAAGAATCCCTTCAGCTGAGTAAGATTCTTTGGTGATGGCTAGTCTACTATTGCCTGAATCTTCTTTGGTTCTACCTTCACGTTACCAGCACTGATGATGTGACCCAAGTATAGCAACTCAGTCATCCCAAACTCACACTTTGACATCTTAGCATATAAAGATTCCCTCTCCAGAATACTCAACACAATGTCAATGTGTTTCACGTGCTCTTCCCACGTCTTGCTATAAATCAGGATATCATCAAAAAATATCAGGACAAATCTCCTCAACTGCTCTCTGAAGACTCTATTCATGCAAGACTGGAAAGTAGCTGGTGCATTAGTCAAGCCAAATAGCATGACTAGGAACTCAAAGTGCCCATAGTGACACCTAAATGTTGTCTTCTCCACATCCTCATCTATGACCCGAATCTGATGGTACCCAGATCTCAAGTCTATCTTGGAGAAATAATAGGCCCCGTGTAGCTCATCAATCAACTCATCTATCCTGGGTATGGGATACATGTTCTTGATTGTTTTCTTATTGAGTTCCCTGTAATCAATGCACATCCTAAGAGTCCCATCCTTTTTCTTTACTAACACAACGAATGATGCAAATGGGCTCTTACTCGGTCTTATGTGTCCCATGGCGAGAAGCTCTTTGATAGCTTTCTCGATCTCATCTTTGGATCTCTTCAGGTGTCGATATGGTGTGGTGATCACCGGTTTTGCACCCTCCTCCAACTCGATCACATGCTCAATACCCCTGTCAAGCAGTCTACCTGGTGGAATATCACTAAACACTTTGGTGTGTTTAGTTAGAAGAGCCTGTATGTCAGGTGGACACTCACGTTTCTGCTGCTCTGTAATTTCAGGCATCACCAATATCTCTGCTGCCCATTGTACTTGATCATGGCAAATTAATCTTTCCATTCGCTTGAGAGAAACAACTCTCAATCCACCATCTAAAATTCCCCTGAGCATATGCTTAACTCCGTTCACTTCAAACTTCATTTCCATTGTCCTCAAATTGATAGTGAACTCCCCTATCTCATGAAGCCATTTCATTCCTAGCACAACATCCATGTCACCCATGCTAACCACATAAAACTCTAACTGGCAAGTATAATGGTTTAGCTGGATCGTCAAGTTGGGGATCCTCCTAGTGCAAGTGAGTACAAACCCATCGACTACCTTAACCTTAAATCTCGCAAACTCCTCTGTTTGTAACCCCCTCTTAGCAACCAATCCCTCATCTATGAAGTTATGAGTGGCACCTATATCTAGCAAGGTAATGCACCTCTATCCACCGAATACTCCTTAGATCCTGAATGACCCTTCTCTCTGAATGCTAGAAATGTGGGCTGTGTGTAGGGAGGTATCATTATCCTTATCTGGTACTTCAGATGCAACATCTATCCTTGAATCATCATCTTCTGAATGCTACTCTGAATGCGTGTCTGACTCCACAGACTTATCTGCTGAGAAGTACTCAATCTGTTTTGCCTTCCCTTGGGCAGCACACTTGTGCTTAGGATCCCAAGGCTCTCTGCAGTGAAAACAAAGCTTCTTCCTCCTAAGGTCATTCAGCTGATCACTATCAATCCTAGAAGAACTCTTATGTGGCTGGTGTCTCGAGTCCGTGTGGAAAGGTCTCCTATCTCTCTCCTTATCTCTCCTATGCTGAGAGTTCTTACTCTAAATTTTGCTCCTCCATGCGGATGATTCCATATCACCAGCCTTCTTCATGGCTTCTTGCAATGTCATAGGGTCTAAACCCTTCACCCATCATCTTAAATGATCATACAACCCATCAATGAAGAGCATGATCAACCTCCTTTCTGATATATCTAAAACCATGACTGAGAGATCCTGGAACTCTGAAATGTATGAGTCTACTGATCCACTCTGTCTCAACTGTGCTAGCTCCTTGAACTACAATTCAAGATCCTTCTTGTGGAACCTATCTATGAGTCTGGCTGTGAACTCAACATGGGACGTGATTTGGTCACGTTCCAGAGTCACCTTCCCATTACTCCACCACTTATGCGCACTACCTTCCAAGTGTAAGGTTGCGTATGTGATGGCATCTATCTCTGGCATGGGGCTGATCTGGAGGTAACTGTCCAACTTTTGTACCCACGCTCTTGCTGAAGTTTTTCCTGAACCATCAAAATATGGTAAGGTCATCTTGTTGACCTTCTTCTGCAGCGCATTGTTCTGTTGTCTATTACCCCCTCTGGGTATGTGTCTCATCCGAAGATTTGAGTAGTCTTTGAAATTCATTTAAGCTCTAAACTCTTCACTCGAAGCCTGCCAATCCCTAAAGATCTCTTCCTGAAACTCCAACTGTGTAGCATCCCTGTCTGGTATCTCGTCCCTCGGCCTAAAAGTTGGAATGCATGGTCTATCTGTAGCCGTGAGTCATGTAGCACCCTGGTTATTCACTGAAGCCTCTCCATCATGATTCATGTGCCCATTTCTATCACCAATGTTTCGGTCACCATTCCTATCCCCATTTCCTCGGTCTCTATTCCTGTCATGCCGCTCTCCATGCATGTCATTCCTGCCTCCATTCCTGCCATTTCTATATATGTTTTGACCTATATCCTCCTCATCTTCTTCCAGCTCAGGAAATAATCGGCCAAGAAGCCTCCCAAGTGCCTGTTGAGACTTGTCCAAGCTAGCCACAATTTATTGTTGACCTCTAGCCAAGTCATTGAGGATATCTCATGTGCTTGGTTCTTCAATCTCTGTATCTCTCATTTCCCCTGTATGCTATGTAAATGGAGGTAACTCTCTAGGAAAGGGGTCTGTCCGTGAAACCTGAGAATCGTCCTCTGCAGCTGCTACCTCTATCTCTGGGTCTGACTCAAAAGGATCTGTTATGGGTACTAGATTCTCTGGAACTAACAACTGTAGAATCTGTGTTCCTTGCCTTGCTCTAGTATTCCTGAAGGAATATCTATCTGTCTGTCGCATATCTCATTTTCACTTCTTCATGTCTATTTCATCTCACAGGATGGCAAGATCATAGCTCTGATACCACTGTAATGTGTCGTACTTGTTTGTATATTTTTAAAATCTTTTTATGTGTTATTTTATTATTCTATTGTGTTCTTTCAGACTAGACAAAAGAATGCAAAAGGGGTTTTTTGTTTTCCTGCAAATGTGTTGACGGAGCATACAATATAGAGCATTTAACCAAAACCTAGAAAATTTACAATGCATATGAGGAAACTAATGACGACCTAGTTAGTAAAATGACCAAATATGAATTATCATGACATACCCATATCTAGAAATGCAATTTAGTACAATGGCTGAAATGGACCAGCAAGTGGGTATGGCTGGAAATGCATTAAATCTTCATAGAATGATATGGAATGTCCATACAATGTGATCAGCACATAGAAGGTCCTGAAACACCACTCCCAGGCCAAATATAAAGCATACAATGAAAGGGAAAAAGCCTCTAAGGACCCATGTCCTCACTAGAGTTGGTACGGCTATGGCTGGGAGTCCAATCTGCAACAAATACTTCTGATATTCCTTTCTAACTGTTTTGAAACGGATTTGTAATGACCCCTAACAAATGGCGACTCATCTCCAAGAAGAGAATAAACCTAGTTCTTCCTCAAACCCTCAAAAATCAAACTCCAATGAAGCACAACTATGAATACTGGATGTATCCACCAAAGAAGCACCGTTGGGTGGTATTGCACCCCTGTAGAATGCTGTTACCTATGGAGGTTTCCGTCTCCACAAGCCTCTCGTTTGAATCCTCAAACCTCCACAATAGCAGACTCTAGCAGAGCTCAAAAGAAGGAGATATCATAAAGCAAGCATATTCCAAATGAGGCACTTTTCCCTCTTTTAAAACTCTCCAAGAGGGGCGTTTTACTTTGGAGGGAAATATTTCTTTGAATTTCACTTTTAATATTTCCCAATGTGAGCGCTCCATAAAATGACTTAAGTGACTTTAAATATTTCATTCTTCATCACTTAACCAAATGGCTAGTCCACAAAAATTCTATGATGGACTAACCACGAGTCTAGAAGGGGACATTACATCCAGCACCATCAATAGAGCTAGGTAAACCTGGCACATCTTTATAATTTTTAAAACTGTGCTTGTTTCCTTGTAATTTTACTATCTCAACTCACAAGTTCTAAGGTATATCTAATTATTGCTCCATTTATTTATTTACCATAGGATCTTTTGAAAAGGGTTCTTTATTTTTCTTTTTAATCTTAAATACATTTGTTTAAAAGACATTTTGAGACATCACTCTTAATGTGTCTATATATTGAATTTGGACATGGGTTAGATAGGCACCTTGAAATTGATAGACTCTTAACATCTTTTAATATATATAGAAAGAAAGATGATGAAGAGGAAAAGGATAAGGGGAAGGCAATCACAAGTTACACTAATAAAGTGTTGAATAGTCATAGTTATAGTTATTGTCATAGGTGAAACAACATTTTGGAGCTCACTCACTACCCAATCCCTTCACACTAGAATAAATACTACTTGGGTAGCCCTGTCGAATTGTCCTGTCCCTTTGCTATTATAGAATAGGGTAGTTTAGTTTACAAATAAGAGTCACACATGTAGGTTGCATGGTTGGAAGATGCACATCAAATCATAGATCTACCTCTCTCTAAATACTTGGAGACATTATATAGCCCCTACCATACTATATAAAGGTGGGGAGTGGCCTATCCTAGCTATAGATAGTAGGGGTCAAATCCTTGTTTCACAGAGTGCCTTACTTTGATATCCCAAAATGAATGTTTTGAAACAAGTTCATTCCTTGGAGTTTGCCTTACTAATATAGCTGGACCTTCTAAACAAGGATGACCTTCTCCCTTTTTTGATGGTGGTAGATACATCTACAGAGACTCTCACTACTATATTTGTGTTACTGAGAGTAAGGGTCATTATAACTGGACAAACCCTATATATAACTAGTGGGAAGGGAGTTATAGCAAGGCAATAGGAAAGGGCCATATAATGACTCGATCTAGCCTTGACCCATGTTCCCTATTAAAAGAAAGGGGCTCCCTCTATGAAAGGCTGCATGGTTTGTAGGTTTGGAACATCCTACTTCCATCATTCTGGGAGTGAGATAGTGTACCATGTAGCTAGTGATTGAATAGATGGTGCAAACCTACCCTCACCACCTAGTCACCAACCCAACAATGAACTGGACTAGGGACCCATGCTAGAGATAGTCATTGATGACCGTTGTCACATGTGTTGTGTGTTGAATACCCACAAGTTAAACATTTATTGTGGGTATTTGGCAAACTCACTTGAGAGATGAAATAGTAGTGAGGTTTATGGCTATCCCTAGTGCCCTATCTAATGAGATTGCCATTGCCCTATCTAGCAAATTTAGTAGGTGGGCCCCCCTTTGTATATTGGTTAGTCGCCCCCATGTGTGATAGGCTAACTCAATGGTGTTCTCATTCAACAAAACTTACAAGTGGTAAAGGGTATGCACAAGTGACTATCTCACCAACTACATAATTCCAAGTCCCCCATTGTCCAAAGAAAGATGTCATCTTGATCTAGATGAGATATACTTGTTAAAAGTGGAATGAAATGGATGGATTCAATTTGGAAAATCTACACATTTTTCTCCCAAGGATAGCATTCACTATATGCAAGGACAAACCAAACCCAAGCATAGACCAAATAGAGGAACAAGGTTAACCCCACCTTTGTAGCAGTCATGGGTAGATAGGTGGTGGGTGGTGCTCACCAAGGCCCTAACTATCCCCTACCTCTATAGTTCAATGCACCCTTGGCCTTACATCAGTCGAGGGCAACTATCCTATAACCAGAAAAGGGGGTGATCGATGTAAATCTGACTCTAAAGAATCTCAAGTTTATTGGGATTTCTCCCCCATAACAATGGAACTATAGCAATGATAACTATCAATAGGTTAGTTAGAGCCGACCAACAAAATCCACCTTCTTCTCGACTCCTAGGTTGGCCAAGTTAGTGTTGGAGCAGCCAAGATCACTTGCAAAACCAAGAACACTTCCACAAAGTTGAATTGCACAACAAAAGCCAAATAACTATCAATAAGCACATGAACATGGAGCATAGACATATATTAACCTCACTTAATAAATTACATAGAAATGCCTTATTATATAGGCATGGATGAGGCACTCCACCTTTTATGTGGGTTGACAAGTGTCCCATGATGTGGCATATGCACGTAGACAAGTGTCCTATAGGTGTCAACCTTTGGATCACTTGGAATGTGCAAACCAACAACCTTTTGGCCAAGTCATCAACCTTGGTGACAAGTGTTGGGTGACTACAAAGTGCCTTTTGAGGTGAGATCGAAAGTCTTCCAACCTCAAAAGGTATGCACATGAGGTTTACCAAACAACTAGGTAACCTCTAACCTCTAAAAACTTGCACATTTAGTTAGACAAGATGTTGTCTAACCTCATCAACCTAAGTGCACTTAAGCTATAGTGAATAGATAAATTATTCATTCTAACACCCCCCCTAAGTGATACTTTGGGTGTAATGTCCCCTCTTAGGAAGCTTAAGATTTCTTTACCTTGCACACAAATGTAACTTCTTATAGAGAACATTAGTAATCAATAAATCCATTATGAAATCGTAATACCCTAATTAAGGTTAGTAACATCATAAAAATAATCAATATCAATCAATATCAAGTACACTATATATATATCATATTTTTTAGCATTCCTATCAGATGGAGATCTCATGATATACTTTGGAAGAGTTATTCCTCGTGCCTGATCATTAATCTAATCTAATCAGTAACCCCCTAGAGACAATCAACTACTTGTTAGGGTGCTAGATAAGAAGACCCCACTGTCGTAGGCCCAAGGGCTTCATGCTACAGCTGGCAATACTTCACCACCTGGCTCAAGGGGCTTCATGCTAACAGCTGGCGATACTTCACCCACTTGAGAGTCACCTACCGTGTAAGCCATTTTAACAATAATAACAATAATTATCTATGCAACCATAGGCCCAAAGGCTTCACGCTAACAGCCGACAATACTTCACCACTTGGCTCAAGGGGCTTCACGCTAACAGCTGGCGACACTTCACCCACTTGAGAGTCACCTAGGTGCTAGATTACTAAACCGCCCTTCCCTAACAATCTACATGTTCTTGTAGGGTGATAGCTAAGATTAACGATGAGGCAACATGTACTCATCCCTTATATATCATGAGTAGGGTTAAGAATCATACCTTTAACGGTCCTTGCCTTCTCTTTAAATGATCTCTTGTATCATAACATTTATACTTTCATGTGCACATTCTCTTATATGAAGTGGACCTTGTCCATCATCCCTTATAAACAATCTTATGGTATTTTGAATGCCATTTATATTCATATATAATCAAATATAGGATAAGTATGAAATTATACCTTTTATTCCTTGATATCAGTTTCACTGTCCAACTGGATTCTAGATCGTTGTTGAATAATACTTAATGCTGATTTGATATGAGATTGCTGAAAAGAATGATATTTGCTTGTGTTTCTTCAAATTGATTGACTGTTGTATGTTAGGGATATGTTGAGTCTAATGTGTTGACTGTAAGTTGAATGCTTCAATATATGTTTGAACGATGCTGGTATGATGCTTGGATATTCTTCCTTTATGTTGGCGTGGACTGATACTCTTTCCCTGATCACTGGACGTGTGAGTTGATGAACACAAATAAGATTGTGTGTGAATGAATTATTGCTTAGATTTGGTTTAGTACTTCTACTGATCACTGGTGTTTAGATGTGTTATGATCGATGGAGTGTTTTAATTGTATGATCACTAAAATTGTGTTATTGAATAATGAGTGATTAAACAATGATCCTTTGAACTCCTCCATCAAATCCTTCTTATATGATTAAGGAGCTTGTGAATGATCGTGTCTCCCAAGGAGATCATCATTTAGGAAGAGGCGTCATCTTTATTAATTTACCTATTTGCTTATTACAATCATTACCATGACCCTTGAATGCATGGGATGATATAACCTGTGTTGATGAGGTGATCAGATGTTGTGATACTCTCGTTTTATTCAGCCATTGATCATCATGTATGTGCTGGTCTTATTAGTAATAATTATCAATCCTTATATTTGTCATAGGTGTCACTACTAGGAGTGTTGACTTGACCCAATGTTTGTTGCATTAGCTTGGACACACGGGAAAAGGATCGATCATTACATGGATCGACCCCTCCTTTCCATATTTATTTTTATATTATACATGTTATTTAATTTGTAATATTTAATTCGTATTAATTAATCTATAATATTCATTTATATTTATATAATAATATATATTAAATTATATATATATATATATATATATATATATTTATACTAATAATCATGTTTAATAATATAATTTTAATGCAATTATATTGATTTATATCAAGCCAATTATTATTTAAATAAACATGTTCAATTCTCAATGAATAGTTATAACTTACCGGTACAGGGACATGACATTGGGAGATCACAAATGTGCAAGAGATACATAAATATGAGTCCCAACAACTAGGCTTGATGAGGTACCCATGTACAATAGTCTCTCACAAATGGAGAAAAAGGAGAAAAGCTAGTGGGAAATAAAACTCCTCTCCAAAAGAGAGAACGAGAGGAAAATAAGTTTTCTCAAAGATGTCCCTGAAAGATAGGAACATGAAGAACTCATGAAGCATGTCGAAGCTATAAACTCTGCCAAAGAAGCATCGGTGTCTACTGGAATCAACGAACCCTCCAAGAATGTAGATCAGGTTGAGAGAGACACAAAACTCTGCATGAGTGCCCTCAATAACACTACTCAACTATATAGCACATATGGCAACAAAGGCAAAATAATATGTCAAGCTAAAAGTACAAATGGTACATTGATGAAAGAGGCACAAATAACACTACACGAGTGACCTCAAATGACACTACTCAATGTGCAAATGGTGCTCTACAAAGATACCAGAGTCTCACAATTACTGATCAACTAAAAAGTAGAAGGATGATGTGTCCAATACTTCACTGAAAAGAAGCATTAACAGAACCATGTGATAGCCCTCATAATGTTGATAGGAAGAGGTATTGGCAAATCAACTAAAATGTGTGTAGGTGGATGGAGATGCAAAATCAGGTCCAATATGTTGTACAAGCAATTAGAAAAAGTGAATCGTGTGCAAAAATAAGGCACACTCGCATGAGGCTAACCCCCCATGGCACTTTATAAATTAGTGCATGTACAAAAGAGACACACTACGATGTGCAAAAAAACCCCCAAGAGAACATAAGATCAGTTTTGGAACTTTATTTTAGTGCATTTACAAAGCAAATAGTGCTTACAAACAAATATAGTATTTGAAGTTCTTACAAATGTCCAAAGAAGGACCACATGCTGAAAATACAATTCTATGATATAAAATGAAGAATTTGATGGCACCATGATGAAGTACATGAAAAACATGCACTTAAAAAAAATGGGACTCCAAAAGGAGTCCATACGCCCAAGATATGGCCTATCAAAGTTCTTGAAATGAGACCTACACAACAATAGCACAGAGAAAAGAGAAATCTGAAAAAAATCAAAATTCCAAACAAAAAACCATCTACACCACTGTGAAGATCGTTAAATTCTACCATGTTTCAAAAAAACTTGCACTAAAAAATATGTTTGTATGGCCAAGATATTGCCATTTCAAAATCAGGTGCAAAGATGAAACTGCCAATGGTGAGGGGTAGATTTGGCAAAAACAACATCTGCCAAATATAGAGCTGCCACTAAATGTAGAGACCTCTAACCAAATATGGATTCATAGCTAAATTCTTTGAAGTACCAAAAACTCAACCAAAGTTGGTGGGCCACTATAAATTGTACTAAATTTAACACTACTGCCAAACCAAGCACTAAACACGAGGCATGAAAGAAGTTACAGGGGCACAAAGATTTTTATAAGACATGTTTTTTAATAATAGAAAAACATTAAAAAATATGAAAATATAAATATGTGGGGATGGGAAGGCCGAAGCCTTTCCCACAACCCCATTAATGGGGTTTTGTGGCCCCTAAAAGGGGTTCGCAGGCCCCTTATGTGACCGCAACCCCAAAGGGGTGCAGGGCCCTAAGGTACCCATAGGTACCCTGTTCTACAGGGGCCTGCGTAGTATGGTACTGTGAAGGTACCCAAAATCAATTTTTTTTGTTTCTTGTAAACTTTGTTATTTGTAAAAAAAATTCACAATATCCAAACAAAAAACAATAAAAAAATCCTACAAAATTTTTAATAGTAGGGAAAAAATATATATATTTTTAAATCACCTCGTACTACGTGTTGGGGGAGGTCGTACGACCTCCCTGGCAAAAAACATTTTTCCTTGAAATCACCCAACTTCAATTTTGGTGATTTGACAATCAATCTTAACTAATTTGGGCCTTCTGAACGTGATGGTGAGGTCCGTTTGGCGCCACGATGCTCTGGTGATAGGGCTGAATGTTGGATTCACCAAAAATGGGAAGGGACTTGCAAGCTTGCTCTGATACCATGTTGGAGCAGCCAAGATCACTTGCAAAATCAAGAACACTTCCACAAAGTTGAATTACACAACACAAGCCAAATAACTATCAATAAGCATATGAATGTGGAGCATAAACATATATTAACCTCACTCAATAAACTACATAGAAATGTTTTATTATATAGGCATGGATGAGGCAATCCACATTTCATGTGGATTGACAAGTGCCCCATGATGTGGCACATGCACGTAGACAAGTGTGATATAGGTGTCTACCTTTGGATCACTTGGAATGTGCAAACCAACAACCTTTTGACCAAGTCATCAACTTTGGTGACAAGTGTTGGGTGACTACAAAGTGCCTTTTGAGGTGAGATGGAAAGTCTTCCAACCTCAAAAGGTATGCACATGAGGTTTACCAAACAACTAGGTAACCTCTAAAAGGGTTGGACATTCAGATAGGATCTTGTCTAACCTCATCAACCTAAGTACACTTAAGCTATAGTGAATACATAAATTATTCACTCTAACAGTTAGAGAGTCTTAACGAGCTCTACAAGACCCTACTCTCATTGTGCAAGCCTTTACTCCCATCTCATAGTCACCCACTAGCGATCTCTCAAGTTGATTGTCAAAACTATAGTTGGGTTGGGAACTATTCTTATTTCAATCAATCCTAGTTAAGTTTAGCTAGCATGGTGAAGAGATGAAAATGGCTCGACTCCTACATAACAACCAAATTCATTGGTTCTAAACTCCCGACTATCCTCTAACTAAGGGAATTGTGTTTGTGTGTATTTTGTAATGCCAAATTGATCCCCACCTTTTAAAATTTAAAATTCAAATCGAGTACATGATGTTGCCTCTAACCAATCATTTATGTGCCAACTTGAATTATGAAACATTTCAAAATTTATTTTAGGGTGTTATATAAAAGTACAACCCCTAATTCATTTTATCACAATATCAAGACAAGAGAAGAACTGTCTAGCTCTCATTCACTACTTGTTGCATTGCTCAAGGAGCACATATGAGCATTCACTAATACCACATCAACATACGTAGCAATAGATACACATATTGCATGGTTGCTTGTTGTCTTCAATCTTTGTTCATAAGTCATTTAATTGATCTACCTAAGGATGTGACAAAGGAGAACATACCCCTCACTTAGCAAGCTCCTCAAAGGTGTTTGTAGACAACATCAATCCATTCATTGTAGATCTAGATATTATAAGGAGATGCAAACCAATTTCTAGATCATCAAACCTACCAAGTCAGTTTCATGTAATACATGTTGATTTTGTATATAAGTCTATGTCACGTGACATAATGGACCCATATCTATTTTGCATCCTAATTTCACCCCAAATCGAAGTAGAGTCTTGTTTGTTGTCTATCAGAGCATCACAAGGCTATATCTAATACTAAAGTATAATTTTAGATCATAGAGTGACATTTTACAATCCAACAACATCAAACCTTGCATAGAGCTAAGTGACCCTAATTCATTTTTGTTTTTTCAAAAAGTGTGCTTGTCTATTTACAATTTTACTATCTTGGCTCATAGATTCTAAGGTGCATCTAATTATTGTTTTTTAATTATTTACCTTAGGATCTTTTAAAAAGGATTATTCATTGTTATTTTCAATCTTAAATACATATATTTAAGAGATGCTAAGAGATATCACTCTTGAGGCATCTATATTAAACTTGGACATATGTTAGATAGGTGCCTCAAAATTGATATTTCTTGACATCTTAAATTAAGTAGATTTATTTAAGATATCTATACTAGTTTATTAGAATTATAATAATAGATTAATATATATAAATATGTACACACACAATGTGAGGCCCAAAGGTGTTGCACTTCTATTTTAGCTTGCATATTTTGTACTAGACCATATGTACTTGATATTGTGTACTTTATTGATGTCATTTTGATATTGACATGATTCTATGATTATGAGACATTATTATTTTACGATTTGAGTTATTGCAAATTTTCAGCGTCGTTGTTTTAGTTGTGAGCATGAAATGTTAATAATATTGTTAGTCATATTAATTTCAATAATGTAATGTTATTTGCTTATTAATGATTAAATATTGTTTAATCATGCTTTCGTGTGTGTATATCTTCCTTATACAAATTATAAGATAAACATTACTGTATGTGTTTAATTTGATTATTATTCTATAACGTGTATTATACCTTATGTGAGTGTATATGTTATTTGGTTTACTACTTTATTGATTTGACTGTATAGATGTACCACATGTTTGATGTGTACTTGAATATGTACGTTAAGGTGTAAACTAGCACTTGCACCCATATGAGGTTCAAGGAATACATCGATAGAACAACCCACGAGTTTAGAAAATTTTCAGGTGTTCACATATAAAACAGTACCCACTAATTATAAATTAAAGATATTTATTACATTTCAATGTTTGGCTACAGAGACCTCCAATAAAACTATTACTGCAAACCCTTCATTATTCTTCTCCAATAAGGTAGTTCTCAAACCCTAAATAAATACCGAACCCTAAAAAAATTACACCCAAAAAAGCATGACAGCTAGGATGTTCTAGTGATGTCATAGATAGCATAAATAAGTCTTGGCAAGTAGCCCAAAATTGCGAGCAGCAAGCATATCCAGGACTCCACCTACACAGTCAATTAGTCCCAACAACAAAATTTACTAAAAAATTAAGGATAGATTTTAGAAAAGAGAAGAAAAACAAAACAAATCCTTAGTTGGAATAAGGACAAACGACAAAGATACAGTACAGTCTATCAGAATGGATTTTGTGAGTAAAAGCCAAAAAGGAAACTTAAAGGAAACATAAAGTCACCAAATTCAAAGTGATGGGAGGTAAGTGGAAGCTGCGGTAGGCCAAGGCGCCGGAATAAAAGGTGATCTCCAACGGTGTGTTGCCAAAATTATGTCAACGAAATTCACAGTACCTTTCCTCATGATTATCACGCCACAAACAAAGAATAGAGCACAGCCACAGGAGAGAAAAAAACAAGTGAAAATTTTACACAAAAAAACTGACTGAACTTTGAGAGAGCTTGTGGTGGAAATGAAAGGCGGGTTTATCACTTGGAGCCATCCTTCTGGTCTCCTACAATCAAATTACATAATCAACAGTCAACAAATTGAATGATTACATGATAATATATAAGAAAACCAAAAATAAAAGATTAAAAATGAAGTATTTTCTTAAACCATGTATACTGCCCTCTAAAATTTTTGCTTACCATGTATACTTGATTAACCAACAGGTATCAAACAATTTCACACAATTGGGTTTCATATACCAAAAATTGTGCACAATAGAAAGTGTCAAAATTATTCAATATAACTAGCAAAAAAAGAAATTTCAAATTTCAAAATCTTACATGACAGTCAGAGAAGCATCTAAACCAACATTTAAATAGACATTGAAATAAAGGACAGTTTGGCCAAAACTCAATTGAGAAAATTACCATACACTATAGAAAAAAGGCAGAGTACATATATGCAGTCGTAAAGATTTTTATACCAAGAGAAATGTTACCTTGATATGCTGGGCGCTCAAGGTTTGCTGAGATGAAATAAATGAGGGCAAAGAGGTAGAGATAAAGGACAACCCGCATATTTCGAGGCTTCATATCTTATTCTTTACGGGTTGTGGCAAAAGTTGGAGGGTACAGAATAAGTTAGCCGGAGAAATAAAGAATAAGTCAGTAAGAATTTAAGGCTAAAATATGATATACATATTTGATATATATAGATTTGATCTTTGAAATCATAATATCTAATATATCGATTGATCTTGCATTTTCTCCCAAGAAAATATTTAGCGGGGAAAAAGAATACGGCGTGAGACAATTCCGAGCACTATAATGCTCACAATTAAAAGCCTATCGGCTAACTAATAGTGGAAAATTATGGAGATATTCGTGTGTGTTTTTAATCTTCTTGCTCTGTGATGGGGTAATGAGATGTGACTTTTGTTATACCTATTCAACCAAATTATTTGAATCACGTTTTATTTAGGACCCCTCGTGTAAAACTAGTGATTTGTGATCCAAGTGCTTTATGTTTTATCATCACATGCATCGATATATTTCATATGCATTGAAATGAACTTTACGATTGTTTGAAATGTTTTAAATCAATTAGAAAATTAAGGGAATGGATCTATGTTAAAATGTAATTATCACCATCATTCGATATCCGCAATGATTGCACGAGCTATCCCAAATTATGGCCAATGCCAACATTATCTCTGCATCAATTTATTTAAAATGTGAAAATGTAGGGGTTGAAAACTGGAAAGCTCATCTCAAGTCTATCAGATACTCTAGAAATGGTTGAAAACGCAGGCTAGCATATCGAATTAAGATTTGAGGTGAGATGAAGGAGAGCACGAACTCAAAACAAAAGAATTGCCTTCCAGGAATCGATCCAAGGCTGTGGAGGAAATCTTTTTTAAGGTCTTTGCATCAGTTATTTGTATTTCTAGCACAAAAACTAAACCCTGTTTGTTGCAATTTCATTAAGCACAAAAAAACTAAAACCCCATTACTGCCTTGTTCTCGGTCCAACATATTAAACTTCGCCATAATCTCTCCATTGGAATTAACCAATATTGGGTATGTAATCTTACTTCCAAGGGGAACATGCTTCAACATTGGGCAACCATGCTCTATGTGGATCCACCTCATCAGAGGACAAGCCCAAAAGCTTCACTCCATGCTTCTCAAATTCACCAATGTAGTTTGCAATCCTTCCAAGCTTGATAGCATAGACCAGCTATTCTTAAATATCATCTGCTTCAACAATCAAAGGTCAATTGTGGTGTAACAAGATCCCAAACCTGCGGGGTGAAGATTTCTAATTTTGAAAATGTGCTCCGGGCGTGCTCACGCTAACGACTCTATGCCTGCTCATGATCTGGATGTTGTTCCGGCTAATGGTTTGGTGCCTGCTCTAAGTCCAGATGGGCTTGCCTCCCACATTCCTCCACCTGGTCATTTGGCTGCTGGGGGTTTGGCTGACGGCGAGGTGAAGATTAAACCCCATGGTTTTCAGGGTGGTTCTCTACATCCAGCCTCTAGAATAGCAGTGGGTCTGTCTACTGGTTCTCTAGGTAAGGGCTTTGCTAGGACAGCTTCAGGACGTTCCTTTTCTGAAGCTATTCGCACATCATAGTCAAAAGCCAGGACCTTGCCTTGCAATCGCTCCTCACCGGCGGTGGTTTGTGGGCCTGAAGTCTCCAAAAATGAGGATTTTTATTCGAGAAAAAGGTGTTATCTGTCGATTCAATGGGTTGTGGCCCTCTCTCCCCAACCTGCACAACTAGATTCTTGATTCCTAGAAACCGTTGGTTAATGGGAAGATTGAGCTTTACCCCTGTGCTAGGGGTTCTTCATTGTGACCTTTGAGTCTTCTGAGGAGAGGGATTCTTTGATGGATAGAGGTTGGATATGGGGGATCATTCTCTATCCATCAAGCCTTGCGCTCACTCCTTTAATCCTCTCACTGAGCCACTCAATACTAGACCAATATGGGTTCGCCTTCCCAATCTTCCCCTCCAGTTTTGGGAGGAGTCCTACTATGAAGCCATTGGCAACACATTGGGGCACCTTTTGAAGGTTGATGCTACAACCTCAAATTTGGGGCATACTACAGTTGCTCACATACTAGTAGATATTGACCTCTCTAAACCCCTCTTTGGAGAGGTGGTTCTGATGGTAGGGGACAGGCCATGGATGCAATTGTTGGACTATGAGGGTATCCCCTTTTGGTGTAAGCGATGTTACTCTATTGGTCACTTAGCCTCTGGTTGCCCTCATTCCTGTCAAAAGGGTGATGCAACTTGGTGGAAGAATGCTCTTTCAGATTATTTGACTGTTTTGGCGTCTTGTTCTGATGACTCTTCTCACGAGGGTGATCCTTCCCTGGAGAGTGATTCTTCTATGGTGCATGTTGGGAAGCCCTTAGTGGCTTCTTCAGTAGATGATGTTGTTGTTGTTCCGGCTGCCAATCCTATTTTGGATGCTGTTGTTCAGGATATTGTTCTTGCCGTTGTTGTCTCTGTCGGGCTGGTGGCTCCCATTGATTTGGGTCGTTCTACTTCTTTGACGATTCTAAATTGCTCTACTATGCTGTTGGCCCCTTCTTCAGTGCATGACTGCCCCTCAGCCATGGAGCCGGGTGAGGGGTCCCTCCTTTCTCCTCGCTCTGAGGACTTTGATTCTGGGCTTTCTTGGACTGTTGTCCATAGAAAGCAAAAAGGTCTACCCAAGTCTGTTGGGGCTTTGTGACAGAGGGTCAAGGGTGTTAGGTTGCTGCCTTCGAGATTGGGTTTTGTTTAGATCCTTTGTTTTTGTTTACCCTTAGTCAACTGTTCTACTGTTTCCGCTCTATTTTGCTTTGTCAGGCCTGTTTGGTTGCCTATTTTTCTGCCCTTTGGGCCTTTGTTTTGGATTCATTCCCAGTTCTTGTTCTTGTTGCCCTAGAGGCTACTTTGCAAAGGGTTCTAGACCCTCTTTTCCAGTTGATCTAATAAAAAACAATCAAAGGTCAATTTTAGCCAATAAAAATAGAACAAATATTTACCACTTTTTGTTGTGAATGAGGTGTAAAATTGATTTGATCATTTGATAATTAAAATGGATGGTATTTAAATAGAGTGGTACATACTAGTATAAAATCAACTGACCCAAAAAAAGAATGAAGACATAAGTAAAACAAAAACACAAAAACAAAATAATATATTGAAGAGTTTTGAAAACTGATGAGGGTGTGAGAAGATAATGGTCCAGTTGTCCCCAATGTAGTTATAGAGCTTAATGTGTCCATGAGTGGAGTTTGCCTCCACATTAGGAATTTTATCTCCCAAGGCAACTCTTAGCATGTTCTATTTCACAAAAAAAAGTTATAGTCTACTACTTCGAACACAAAGATTTATGCCTAAACCTTACTGCATATGGTGTATGAAAATGGAGGGGTATATATAATAGTTAAGGGGTTGATAACACATTTGGAATTGTGAGTCATATGGATGGTTGCATTGTGATACAAAGCACTAAACATGTGGCAGATTACGTATTTCACATGTTTGCCCCCATACTCCATCTTCCCAAGCGTGGATTCTACACATTAACTGAATCCATGTCTTATTATCTAAGCTCCATTAGTTAAAGCCCCCCAAAAAAGAAAAAAAACCTATATTTTGAGCTTCTTTAGTGAATGCCAATATAATTAAAAATAAATTTTATATTAAATTTTTTGAAAATAGTAAAATATATATATATTTATTATTTTAATAACACAAAAATACCTTTCTCGATAATTATTAGAGGAATTTTCTCATCTAGAGATGAACTCACTGCAAAAATCTTTAACAAACAAGTATTTTAGGCCTTCATCACATTGATTCTTC
Organism: Cunninghamia lanceolata; assembly: GCA_027924645.1. Lineage (NCBI taxonomy): Eukaryota > Viridiplantae > Streptophyta > Pinopsida > Cupressales > Cupressaceae > Cunninghamia > Cunninghamia lanceolata. Next base: position 10,954,261 of record BSBN01000635.1, on the reverse strand, counting down.
CTATTCCTTCAATTCCTCCCAATCTTCTTAACTTTCCCTTGAACTTCCTATCGGCGAATCCCTTGCACCCCTGAAGTTGCAAGTGCTAGCTATAGATGCTTTGAAAAAAGTCATTTTCCTAATTTTAGTCTTTGTCTTCACATGGCTTCTTGTGGCATAATTAATATTTATAAGTGTAGATATTATTTTTGGAAAATATTGTATTCAACTTGCAATATTTTATTACTATCTTGAGGGTGAAGATAATTACTTTATTTTATTTATTATTGATGTTTATCTCATCCAAGGGGTTGAGCTTAATTGGTTAAAACATTAGGTTCTCATTGTGGAGACCCAAGTTCAAATCCCCATAGGGACATCTAATGTGGAATTCTAAGTTGTGACTCTTGGTCTTCCATAGTTGGCTTCTAATGTGGATGTGGTTTCTAAATAAAGTGGAATTCTATGTGGGGACTCTTGGTCTTCCATAGTTGGCTTCTAATGTGGATGTGGTTTCTAAATAAAGTGAATTTCTAAGTAGTGATTCTTGATCTTCCATAGGTGCTTTCTAGTGTGTTTTCTCATAATGAGCTTGTATTTGTAAATAATGTGCAATAATTTTTATTTATTTTTAAATGATGTTTATCTCCTCAAAACCAACAAAGGTAGAGACTTGCATAATTTTGTTTGATTTAAATGTAGGATTTTAACCCTTAGAGGTGGTTATGTTAGGGTTTTACTAGTCTTGAGAGGTTATTATTCATTCGATACTTATCATTTAAAAAAAGATTTGAGTTGAAGAGACAGCCTATGAATATTGAAACACTCAAGTGAGTTTTTGATAATTTGAGAAGAGACTTGTGCTTGGGAAGAGGATTGAGATCTTTGGAAATTTTGGTGTGTTCTTAAGGATAGTGAATTCGTCAAACCCTTAGATTCCAAATTTATGAAGTTAAAGGTATTTATCTTTGTCATGAATCTTTATTTATATTATTTTGGAACGGTGAAAGGGATGCTTACCATTGTTAAGTGTTCAAAATGAGTGCTTATATTCTTTTATTTTCTTGTTGAAGAAAGATTAAAAATCTTCATTAATGGAAATTTTTAGGTATTTTAAGAGTTTGAAAAGAAACTTGTAAAGTGTTTGTTTTGAATGGAAAATTAATGAGTGGGTTCTATTTTGTGGGTATTTCCAAAAAAAATGGGAAGGGAAAAAGCTATTGCATGTGAGTTTCTTAATGCTTGTTACCTTCACCCTTTCCTAAGAGCCATTTTGAGAAGTGGTTATCTTAGTTATGTAGGAAGTGATAATATATACAGGAGGCTTGGAGTGGAATCTATTCCAAACACTATGTGTGTTTGATGCAAGATGTAAAACTTCTTCCAAACTCATGAGCATGTTCGATGAAAAATGTTTAAATAAATACAAGAATGAATATTACATCCAAATTTTGAAGGACCCTTGCATGAGAATGGTATCCATTAATAGGTGATAACTATTGAGACTCGTTATGTCTCCTTAATTACACATCTTGGACTTGGAGATCCAAGGTGGAAGACACTTCATAGTCTTAATCTAATCTTATCCTCTTTTCTTCCTTGGAATCTTGAGAATATTTCCTATCACAAGAGATCCATGTTTATATGTGTATTTACATGTTGCCAAATATGAGAATTTGAGAGTGTGTTTGCAATCCATGTGTCTATTATCCTAGCAAGGTGGGGTGTGACTATTGGTTCCACATGATTGGATGGTTAACTTTCCCACCATTGGTTTAGAAAGATGGAGCCATGAAGATATCACTCGGAGCTTGGAGAGTTCCTAACTTACTTTCATTTCTTTGTTTCATTATATATATATATATATATATATATATATATATATATGATTAAATTGTAAATTGGGAGTAATTGTACCTTACGAGTTATTAAAGTACTCTAAACATCTTGATCCATGTGCTTTATCGATTCATGTGATGATTTATAAACTTATTGATGTTGTAAGTTTCCTACAAAAATGAACTTTGAACCGATTAAACTCATTGTAGAAAATGAGATTTTATGAGTAAAATGATGTTTTTATGTCTTGGTTGTGTAGTTGGGAAGTTATTGAAATTGATGAAACTATGTGAGTATTTCCATAATTTATGCATCAAAATCTATAAAATAAATTGTGTTTCAAGCCTTATTATTGGTGAATTAATAATGCTAGTTGCCATGCATGTGATAGAGCATGAAGGAGTAAATTGTCATTGAGAAGATGTGTAGAACTAATTTCTTTATATAGTCATGTTGTAGGAGAGCATATTTACGAATGCCTTAGGAGAAATTTTATAAATTTTAGGTATTTTCCATACTTGTTTTATGATGGGCCTATTCACTAATTTCATAGGTTCATCTCTTGAGGTAAATAGTAGTCACCGAGATGATTGCTAGTTTGATAGGAAGAATGTTTATTTATTAAAAGGGACAAATGCTTGTCTGTAATGATAATAAAAAGTTTAGATATTGAGTTTTTAGAAAACAAAGAGGAATGAAACTTGATCCTTAAGGACTATTAATATTTATTTATAGTTTAGAATGTTTAAATATAGTGTAAAGAATGTGTTTCCATTATATTTTATTCTTTATGTTGGATGAACATAATTGTGTGTACTAACAAGCTAGAGGGAATTACCTAGTGTTTCTTTTACTAGAATTATGATGAATGATAGATGTTATCTCTCATCCATTTATATCTATGTTTGAGGAATTGGAAATGAATTAATGTTGTTGCTTAATTCACATGCTTCTTTGTTATGCTTGAACTAAGTAAAGGGTAATGAATTATTTTTTCTCAATTGATTTAGTTTTACTTCGTGCACAAGGTGATGGGTATGAGTACCTGTTCACTTAGTACAAGGCGAGACCCTATCACTCCTATCTTGTGTTATTAGGTTTATTTGGATATGCATCACTATTCCTATACATGCCCTTGTGGCGAGTTGTCTCACTTGGGTTAAATCTTGTGCTAGTGCTTATGTGTGTGCCATCTTTATGGATTAAGCTGATGATGCCTCTCTACTGTTATCATCCTCCCCCTCCGTGTGCCATTGTTGCTTGTTTTTCCCTTGAAACACAAAATCTCGTCTCCCTCTCTCTCGTCTCCCTCTCTCTCCCGCTCGTAAATGTGGGTGGTTACAAACTCTGTACTTGTAGCAGTTGCAGGGTGCCCACACACTATAATTTAGATGATGATTCCGTTGAAATCATAGGTGTATCAACGTGAAAAAATTCTCACTGTCATTCGATATCCGCAATGACTGCATGAATTGTCCCAAATTCCAGCCAACGCCAACATTATCTCTGCATCAACTTATTTAAAACGTGAAAAAGTAGAGGTTGAAAACTAGAAAGCTCATGTCTAGTCCGCCGGATACTCTGAAAACGGTTGAAAACGCAGGCGAGCATATCAAATTAAGATTTGAGGTGAGCTGAAGGAAAGCGCGAACTCAAAACAAAAGAATCACCTTCGAGGAATCGATCCAAGGCTGTGGAGGAAATAAAGGTATTTGCATCAGTTCTTTGTAGTTCTAGCACAAAAACTAAAACCTGTTTGCTGCAATTTCATTAAGCATATAAAAACTAAAACCCCATTACTGCCTTGTTCTAGGTCCAACATATTAAGCTTCACCATAATCTCTCCATTGGAATTAACCAATATTGGGTATGTAATCTTACTTCCAAGGGAACATGCTTCAACATCGGGTAGCCATGCTCTATGTGGATCCACCTCATCAAAGGACAAGTCCCAAAAGCTTCACTCCATGCTTGTCAAATTCACCAATGTAGTTCGCAATCCTTCCAAGCTCGATAGTATAGACTAGTGTAAAATCAGTCAACCCAAAAAAAGAATGAAGACAAAAGTAAAACAAAAACATAAAAACAAAATAATATATTGAAGAGTTTTGAAAACTAACGAGGGTGTGAGAAGATAAATGCCCAATTGTCCCCAATGTAGTCATAGAGCCTAATGTGGTCATGAGTCATGAGTGGAGTCTGCCTCCACATTAGGAATTTTGTCTCCCAAGGTAACCCTTGGCATGTTTTGTTTCACAAAAAAAAGTTACAGTCTACTACTTTGAGCACAAAGATTTATGCCTAAACCTTACTACATATGGTGTAAGAAAATGGAGGGGTATATATAATAGTTAAGGGGTTGATAACACACTTGAAATTGTGTGTCATATGCATGGTTGCAATGTGACACAAAACACTAAATAGGTGGTAGATTATGTATTTCACACGTTTGCCCCCATAATCCATCTTCCCAAGCGTGGATTCTAAACATTAACTGAATCCATGTCTTATTATCTAAGCTCCATTAGTTCTTGCCCCCCCAAAAAGAGAAGAACCTATATTTTGAGCTTCTTCAGTGAACGCCAATATAATTAAAAATAAATTTATAATTAAAAAAATTGAAAATAATAAAAAATAAAATATTTATTTTAATAACACAAAAATGCCTTTCTCGATAATTATTAGAGAAATTTCCTCATCTAGAAATGAACTCATTGCAAAAATCTATAACAAACAAGTATTTTAGGCCTTCATCACATTGATTCCCCCTATTCCTTCAATTCCTCCCAATCTTCTTAACTTTCCCTTGAACTTCCTATTAGTGAATCCCTTGCACCCCTAAAATTGCAAGTGCTAGTTTTAGATGCTTTGAAAAAAGTCATTTTCCTAATTTTAGTCTGTGTCTTCACATGGCTTCTTGTGGTGTAATTAATATTTGTAAGTGTAGATATTATTTTCGGAAAATATTGTATTCAACTTGTAATATTTTATTACTATCTTGAGGGTGAAGATAATTACTTTATTTTATTTATTATTGATGCTTATCTGGTCCAAAATGTTGAGCTTAATTGGTTAAAACATTGGGTTCTCATTGTGGAGACCCAAGTTCAAATCCCCATAGGGACATCTAATGTGGAATTCTAAGTTGTGACTCTTGGTCTTCCATAGTTGGCTTCTAATGTGGTTGTGGTTTCTAAATAAAGTGGATTTCTAAGTAGTAAGGTAGAGGGAATTACCTAGTGTTGCTCTTACTAGAATTTTGAGTTATGATGAATGATAGATGTTGCTCTCATCCATTTATATCTATGTTTGAGGAATTGGAAATGAATTAATGTTGTTGATTAATTCATGTGCTTCTTTGTTATGCTTGAACTAAGTAAAGGGTGTTGCAAGTATGTGCCAATTGGTGTTGTCATTGATGTCAACATGTTTGTGTTGGTCATTGGTGCCAAGGGTGTTGCAAGTATGTGCCAACTGGTGTTGTCATTGATGTCAACATGTTTGTGTTGTCATTGGTGCCAACTGTGTCTTCTGATAGTGTTGTTTGTTGATTGATTGAGTTGTCATATTAAGGACACTATATAAGTTTTTGCTCCGCATTTCCTCTATGTTGAAGACCAGAGTATGAGATTTGGATATGTTTTAGAGAAGTGTTTGAAGATGCTAAATCCAAAATTTGGTGGTCCAGATCGTTGTGCAACAAAAGTTATATTCACCAGTTTGAAGACTGTGCCTAATAACATTTGCAGTGTGACAAGGAGAAAGTATTTTGCTCCACATTTCTCCATAGTTTGGATTTTGGTCTTGCAATTCTAGACTTAAGTATATAAAGTCCTTAGCTATCTTCATTATGAAGGATTTGTGATTTGGTGCTCCAGAAAGTAAGTTATTGATTAGCAGAGTTCGAGAGTGTTTGTTGTGAGCAGTCTGTGATATGTCTTCAAGTGATATTTGTTGTCCTCAAGTGAGATCTGTTGCCGTTGGATTTGTCAGCTCCTAAGTGATTCTATGTTGTTCATGGATGTCTCTAGAATGTATTGAAGGCATGTGCTTGATCCATAATCTATAATGAAGTTCTTGGAAGCGTGTGTCTAAGTATTTTTTATGTTTCCACCAGTTTGGTCGACTTGGGTGTCAACATTCTTTGCGGATGTGTTTCTTGGATTGTAGAAGCATAAGGAAGCATGTAAGGATGTATTTGGGTCTGAGCTAAGCCATGAAATGTTCGTACTTCATTCATTTGCACCACAAGTTTGTTTAGGTCTAGACCTAATTTGATTTATGTATGTATGCTGACCTTGGAGATAGTTCCAATGGTTGTAAGTTGTATTGCTGACCTTGATGAATGTTCCCAGGTTGATGATTGGTATAAATATATGTAATGAATCCATGAGTGATGTGAGAGTGTGCGAAGATGCGAACATAAAGTGTGTGTGTTGTAAAGGCAAAGAAGTAGAGATATACTGCACTTCAATGGAACTTAACTCAGGCATGTTGTAGATGTTATTATATCAGTTCATGGCAGTGAACCACCCATCCTGGTAGTGAGCCACCCTTTGGCAGTGAGCCACCCCTTAGCAGTGAGCCTTTTTGCAGTGAGCATTCATTTGGGCAGTGAGCCTCTTTGTTATTCGGTATTGTTACTACATTATATTGTGAGCTAACACTCACTGTGGTTTTTCCCTTTTAAGGTTTTCCACGTAAAAAATTGGTGTTCATGTGTGTATGGTGTTGATGTGTTTATGTTTTGATTATGCAATTCATGTTTATTCTTCATAACAGATTAAGAAGTTAAAGTAAGTGAATGTGAATGTGATTTTGTTTAAAAGGTTTTTGATACAACCGATTCACCCCCCTCTTAGTTGTCTTGTGCCTTCAATAATTGGTATCAGAGCTTGGTTCCTTGGAAGAAGTCTAACAACTTAAGGAAGATCTTGGAGATTGAACACATGGCTGGTAAAAGGTATTCTACTCCTCCTGAAGAAATTGATTCAACTGAAACTATAGAAGAAGAATGCATGGTTGTCAGTGAAGAAAAACTCAAGATTGCTTTTGAAGATCTTGAAAAGACTGAAATAGAAAATAGGGATTTGAAAGAAAATGTCATGGAAGCAGATGAGTGTATTAGAAAATTGAGGAAGAAAATCAAGAGGTTCAAAGGAAAGCATAAGGAGGTTAGTGAACAATTGAGATAAGCAAATGAAACCTTGAATGATTTGAAAGTGGAAGTTATAGAGAGAGCAAAAGCTGAAGAAAGCCTAAATGAAATAATAAAAAATAAATCTGAAGAATGTACAAGGCTTGAACAAGAAGTTGTGGATCTGAAAGCTGATATGAAACAAGCATGGATTCAAGAAGGTAAATTCAGAGTGGGTGCTACCAAACTTGATAGAATAATTACAAGTTAGAAGAGTCCTGATGACAAAGAAGGCTTGGGATTTGAGAAAGGTGAAAGTTCTAAAACAATTCAAGAAAAGAATGCTGAGATCAAGAAGGACAAAGACAAACAGATCCAAAATCAAAGGAACGGACCTAGAAGACCACCGGTCAAGCAACCAAATGCTCAAAGGTACCCCTCTTTCAATGGTTATTGTAATTCATGCAATAAGTTTGGTCATAAGGCTACTCAATGTAGGAGCTAAGTAAATCAAAATGTTCCATCATTTTTCGGCCAATGCTTTACTTGTAATAAAGTAGGTCATAAAACTAATGAATGCATGAGTCAGATAAGGAATGGTTACAACAATGGAAGGAATGCTCAAACTTTTAGAGGTAACTGCTTTATATGCAAGAGATTTGATCATAGAGCTAATGAATGTAGAAGTTAGATAAGAAACAACTATAATAATGGAAGGAATGCTCAATCTTTCAATGGCAATTGATTTGCATGCAATAGATTTGGACACGAGGCTAACCAATGCAGATCAAGGATGAATGGAAGGAACAATGGTCAGAAAAATGTTGTATGCTTCAATTACAACAGGCCTGGACATATTGCAAGCACTAGTAGAAAAACAGAAATAAATGACTAAAAAAACTACCAAAAATTGGTCATGTGATCAGTAGTTTGGTCACGTGACCATTGGTAGTTTATTGCCAGTCATTTATCTCGTGACCAAATTTATGACCAAACAAATTTTAGTTATTAATTTAGTTATTAATTTTGGTAGTATATTTAGTCATTAATTTGGTAGTATATTTAGTTATCAATTTGGTAGTATATTTAGTCATCAATTTGGTAGTATATTTGGTAATTTGGTAGTATATTTAGTCATCAATTTGGTAATATAAATTTAGTAATTAATTTAGTCATTGATTGTTGTTAACTGGTCATTTATTTAGTCATGGTAGTCATTTTTATTTATTGGTTTCCATTAATTGCTAGTAAATTTAGTCATGATATGAATAATTTATTAAATACCATAAATTTTATAATGCAAAAAAAACATATTATTAAATTTGAATTAAAACATAAAAGCAAATAAATTTGGAAAACTATATATTTTAAGATGCTGCCAAGTAAAGATTGATAAATTTGAGCCAACACTTTCTATTTGAGAATTAGCCAATAAGAAAATGAAACAAGACAAAGTAAAGTGGCAAAAAATATTTTTTTGTATTGGAACAATGCAGGAAAAGAATTACAAATAATAAAAAAGCAACACAAGGCTACCATAAGAAAAAACTAGTTCAACTCTGTCATGTACAACAAACTACAAGGACTGGTTGAAGAAAAAACTGGTTCAGCAGCCACATTAGATACAATAGCAAAACAATGGAAAGGCAGGTCAGACCGATGAAGCCCTTCACATCTTTTGACACTTAGAAAAGAGATGTTGCCACTGAGAATTCCATGAGACATCATTTCTTTTGGCATTCTGTTAACCAGTTCATGTGCTTTGACTGCAACCTTGGTGCATTCCATATTCTCCTTCACACAAGCCATTGAGATGTTACTTGTGTATTCAAACAACCTTGAACCACTGTGAACAATATCTGAATAACAACCTGAGAATGCTACTTAGAGGCCCCTATAGCAGTGACCCTACAGCAACAAGAAAACACACCATTCCCTGTAACCTTCCATAACATGGTCCCAGACAGCTGAAGCAAATTTGGCACTTGAAACAGTGAAATCCAGCTAGTCAACAACATGCTAAAGATGACAACATGGAAATATTTTTGGTTTCGTACAATTGTAGTAAAATATGAATTTATTTAAAACAACATTTTCATGATATTTTATTCATTACCTCAAGAAATCATAAAATAAATCATTACACAAAATCTCTACTCTTGGAATCAATCTCTTCCCTTTCTCACATGGCAATATCGTACTTGCCTGTTCAGACTATTAAATTTCAGAAAATGAGCTAAACAACAGACATTCAAATGACCTCCTGCATAGATAGGATCTAAATTTCACTACTGTCTTATTGTAGCCAAAGGTGCAACACGTACACCACATAACAATACATATAGAAGAAGCTTATGATGCAGAAGCTACTATTTTGGTATCAACAAAGTTCACCATTTGTTATCTTGATTGTGGTGTTTGTAATGTTGTAGGGTGCATTTTCCCATTTTCATCAGAAGGTTTTGCTCCAATCCAAAGTTTCATTGCACAATGCATCATTAGTAGTAGCTCAAGGAATTTTTAAAAACTTTTTGCATTTCACCACAAGTTTCCAATCATCATTGGACAAATCATCCTGAAAAAATAAGAAGAATATTCTATTTTAGACATTAAAAAGTTGTTTTATCAGCCAAAAATGAAAAGCACAAATGTTCAATTAGTATAAAATGCATAATAGTAAATACACTGTAAAATTACGTAATGTGGATATCAAATAGCCTTACCCTGTAGTTTTCTTTCAATATATCTATGGATCTTCTAGTGAGATGACTCACAAATTCATCCTCCATTTCAAAATGCCTACCAAACATTTTCAGTGCTTCATCGGTGTTGCTCCCAACAATTTGTAAAGTTCATATGATAATTAATTAACAAAAACATTTCAAAAAATAGAATCCAAAATCATATAAAACTATTAACAACAAAGACAGCTTCTCAAAATACCTTCATGGCCACTTTTTCACCCTTCTTAGCCATTTCAACAGCTTTATGATTTATCTCAATTGAGGCTATTTTGCCAATATCTATGAAATCTTTTGTAGGAACACATAATGGCATGCCAATCTGTAGATGCAATCACCACATATGGCTTTATACAAACCAAAAATGATACAACAATCTTCTACATGCATAAGTCATAACACCAAAAAGACTAGGTTTAGATACTGACCCTTGCAATGCCATCAAGAATATCAACACTAACAATTATAGGATCCTTCTTGTTAAAAATACAATTTGGCAAAATGCTCAGTACACATGGGAAAACAACATCTTCTGCAGCCTCCTTTTTCCTTTCTTCCTTAAGATTGTCCATATATGCTTTAAACTGGTCAAACATATGATAAATAATGTCTGCTGCAAATATATTGACACCAACTTCATCTACAAGCTCTCGAGCTTCAGGAGTAATTTTGACATCAAATGCCAAAATTGCAGCATACTCTTTCTTCTTTTTCTCAATCATTACACTTGCACACATGACATCTTTTTTATGCACAAGCCCAATACCAATTGCACTAACTAGGATGCTTACAGTTGGGGTCCTCAAGAACTCAAGTAAAGCCTCCATAGATCCAAGAGTTGAATCTTGAACATAAACTCCTTCCCCACTCTTATCAACCTGAGACATTACATTATTGATATCTTGCATTGCTTCTTCCTTAATATCCTCTAAATCATCATCAAGTCCAACAACATATAATTGAGCTCCTGCTATGGCATGCTCAAGACCCTGAAATCAATAAATTGTAGTTAAATTTCATTGTCCACATATATTTGATAAATTTATACTCATATACATAAAATTATTAGCCTAAAATTTGATACCTGAGCAGTTATCTTGATTCCCTGTGCAACCTTCAACTCCTTATGATGTTGATAAGATCCTTGAAACTAAAAAACATCTTAAGCTATGGAATATATTATATTATTTTAACAATATGATCAATGTGACATGGTTTGAGTAATCTAAATTTGAGGTGTAGATTATTGTATTCTAGCATAGTAGATCACAAATACCACCCATTCTCCTTTACTATAAAAGAGCATTTCAATATTTTTAACGCCACATATACTCCATTAAATAATATGGCACCATAAGGCTTCCAAGAATACATACCACTATGTAGGTTACCACAATGGACCACTTGTAAGGAACATTTTAAATCAGGATCAAAGTCACCTGGATCTTGAAATCAAAAGGCGATCCCTTGGCTTTTACACCATTTATATCAATTTTATCTGCCCTGTCTTGATGTTTCAAAAGGTAACTCCTAGTGTCTTTAATTTCTCATATTGTCTGACCATTCAACATTTACAAACTATTTTCTATTTTAAACAATTTCTATATCCAAGGTTGACTTGATGATGCTATAGTATGGTAATCTTTTACCAGAGTTCTAGTGCAAGTTTTGGGATATAACATTTATTATTTGTTAAGTTACCAAATTGGTAGAAAAATAGGGCATTTCCAGGTACTATTCGTCCCAGAATCAGATTTAGAACAAAATCGCCTATGGAATTGGGCACGGTTGGAATTTTTTGGGCCTAAAACGGTGTGGAATCATTGAGGTACGAACCTCGGTGACTCCAAGACAGACGTGGCATTTTGAAGAAGTTTCTATGACAATTCTAGAGGCAGGTAATGTTTTCAATGCACTTTTTAAAAAAAAATTACATATACAAATAAGCTACAACATGCTATAATTAAAAGATTGATTCAACATCATGATAAAGAAAGGTAATCTGCAATAAAAAAATATAATGCAAATATATATATATATATATATATATATATATATATATATATATATATCAAGTTATAAGATATCAAATCTGTCTAAGAGTATATATATAAAAATATAATCAAAAATGTCAAAGTTGTCTAAGAGTTTCCAGCTCTTTCAAATACACCATGAAAATTAAGGTCCCTAAACAACACATTCAAAATACTACATAAAGCAGTGGGCCAAGATGTCTAACAACTAGTACATGATAAACATCAACTCTGCCATTTTTTGCAAATATTGTAGTGGCCACCATGTGAAGGTTCCTTCTTTCTCTTTCAGATGGACAACTCCATCTATTTTGTCTTCATAAGCAAGGGCTACGTTACTTGTGACCTTTAAAATATTTACATTTGCATCTCCTATTCCTTTCAAGTTGACTCCATGTACAATAGATAGTGAGTGAATCTGCCCAATGCCCACAACACCACCATCAAACGGATCCAACACCTTAACTTTATCCCCTTCTTGGAGTTTTGTAACATCCACATTCTATAAACATAGTAAAAACCAAAAATTTACCATAAAGTAATTTAACAAGGTAAAAAAAAAAATGAGATAGAGAAATTTTTTCTTTTATTCAACAAATAATCAAGTAACTACAATTACAAGATTTCTCACCACAAAATACAATACCATATTGTATTTCTCAAGTACAATGTTTACAAAATAGACATCGTGTCATTTCATTTACAATACATAAGTGCACTTAACATAAATAATAGTTTTACCTCATTAACGTGACTATCAAAGCCATAACATGGAGTACATTGCATCTGGAATATTGATAACTGTCTTTACAAGACTTGGAGAGTCATCTACTGGAGAGAGAGAGAGAGAGAGCATCTTCCAAGTGTTTTACCTCCAACCACAGACCGATGGTCTCCCACACATCTTCCACATAAGAAGTGGCCCTACCCTTCATGAAGCGTATAGATACATGGAACCAACAAGTTTTTCCATATGAGTTCTAGTGATGTATCTTACAAAACTCAATCGACCATACAACTCTAGACTCCTAGTTAAGTATGATCATTTTGATTGGTCATGCCATCTAGAACACACTACTGAATCGTCTCAGAAACTATCTCATCCTATAGTTTGAATTCCAACATTTAGTAACTTTAGACACAAACCTATCTACACTACAAAATTCTTTCTAGTCAATCTGACTTAGAAATAATTCCTCAATCTAGGGTACACATGCAAAATATAAATAGGTAATTATAACCTTTTAGAAATTCCTTCTTTGCAAAACTTGCAATTTATAGGGTTTATGGCTTCCTGTAGTTTTACTTTCTGTCTCAAGTATCAAGCATTTTCGATGCATCAAAACAAGCTTTGACATTATCATAGAATCACTTAAATTTGATAAGGTACCACTAAGACTCTTTATGGTCTTGCTTTATGGTTCTCTTAACCTTTCACTGTCGACCACTATGGTCTTCTCAACTTTTAATTGTCGATCAAATATGGTTATCTTGATCTTTCACTATCGACCACTATGGTCTTCTCAACTTTTAACTATCGATCAAATATGGTTATCTTGATCTTTCACTATCGACCAAAATATATATACGTTTAAGCAATGATATACCTATCGCAAGACTTATAGGATTCATGTATCCTCCTAATCTTAATACTAGGGTTTGACTTTTCTAACCCAATACGTGGAATTATCAATACCCTTGTTTTCCAAAAACAACATAAATATTTGTTATAACATTGAAACAAATACCTATAGTCTTCCTTGACCACTTGGCATTGTTTTGAATTCTCATTCCCAAACATGAATAAACATAACATACGAGGTATATATCATGATGAATACTATCATAGTCATAACAAATTTGTTGACTAAGTTCAAAGGATAACTAAGTTTCCATTTTCTTGGTTATGTATTACAATATGACAAGAGGAACCCTATTTCACACAAAGTAATCAAAACCTGTGTTGAGTCCATGTCTCCTCATTATCATAGTGATATTATCTCACCAAAGTCTTCATTCAGAAGAATAGTGAAAAAAAATATGCTTCCAAAACAAGGATACATCTATGGATCTATCATAGTCTTTAACATAAATACTTACTTTGAGACCTAATCAATTTTTCTCCTCACTAAGTCTGAGTTTTTCACTATTTTTATCAACCTTAAAAGAAAAGGGTTTTGTTCCCGCAAATAACTTCTTTAAAGTAAGATGATAAGATTTATCATTATTAAGAATACTATATGAGTTGGTAATACTAATTTTTTCAGCTTCCAAGATGTCAATTTCTTTTTGTTAGCTCTAAATAAAAGAGTAACTTAACACAGGTTCTGTGTTTCAACCTGGAGTAGACTATCATAAGGTGGTTAGCTCATGTGATGTGACATCACCTCTCTCTTGGGATTTTGTCAATACCCTCCTCCTATCTTCATTCTAAGATAAGAGATCAACTATCACTTAATTCTTTGATAGATCACAAGTTTACCTCTAGGTGAACACTAGATATTCTATAAGTTTAAACTCCGCTCTTAAATACATTAAAACTAAAACTTATACTATACTAAGAAATGTGAAACAATCTCTTTTAAACTTTCATTTCTACCCTCAACTCATATATTGTCAGCAACGTTTCAAAAGATTTTGATCTAAATAAAGAAGGTTATAGCAATGTGCCCTGGCCTTGCTAGGTCTTCTCAACAGATATCATATCTCTTATACTAGTTTATCAGTTTCATGGCCCTTTGGTCTCCTCTGGATTTTGTAGATAGATCGCTGCTAAGGTCTTATTTTTTTGAAAATAGAAACTTAACATTCTTGGCCTTTCGACCTTCTCTAGGTTTAGACTAGTATAATCTTTCGACCACCTTAGATTATACTATTGTATAGCTTTAAACCTGCAGAGATAATCCATGTTTTTAACTTTAAACCAACTAAGATAATCTTGGTCAACGACCATCAAAACTCGTAGGGATAAACTAAGATTATTAACCAAAGATAAATAGTTGTACTCTATGATTTTTGGCCACAACACATAGATATTCATGGTATTTCTATTGGCCAAATGAAACACGGAGGCACAATTTTACTAAGGGCCATGGAAACATAGGAATATTTGGAGTAAGTCAGCCAGATAAATACAGATATTTACACAAAAGTTTATATATTATGTTGGACCTAAATATAATGCAATAAAACCAGTCTCTTGAACCTTATAGACATCCTCCTATATGTAGCACAAAAACTTCCAAAAATGATTCTTATGTAAGTCGAGGTCGCAAAAATTGCATATTAGAATTGTGGAAGGTTTTAGAAGTATCAAGATTGCAATGTGGGGAACAAAAGATAAGGCACGATAGTCTCAATAGAATATCTACTAAAAGTGACCTCTATTTTATATATAATAACTATGCTTTGGGTTTTGATAGTAAACTTACAATTTCAATGAACAAGTATATACAGTATAATCATATACTATAAACAAATCCAGATTTTAACGCGTACAAAAAAAGACATCATCAGATATGCACATACCTCTATGCCATGAAATATTCAAGAGAGTTGGATAGCTGAGTTAAAAAGAGTTTAAGTAGAGGGTATAGCTAATATCTGCGCTCCATGGTAGAGCTAATACTCCCTTATAATTACGGCTCGATACTTCAATAATGTGCAGGAGTAATGTAATACCCTGACGTGGTGTCCCATGCTAAGAGTAAAGGGGATGTAATGAGGATAAACTTCCTTAACTTCCACTTATGCATGCGTAAGAAAAGAGGTGATGGTCATTAAGGACCACTCCTCCTTACTACAAAATTAAAGGTATAATCTTTTCTAGCAATGTTCTCTCTGTATAGAGACCATCGCTCTCCCATATTTGATGCCCATCTTGTAAATCTCTCAAAAACATATCCCTCTGCCTATGTATATTGTGGCTAATGCCATGCATACACACCATAAATCATGTTTAGCCGCGGTGAAGATGCCCCTCCTCCGACTCCACTCCCATAAGTTGTTGTCATATCCCCCAAAATACTGAAAGCTCCACTCTTAAACTGTTAAAACAAATCCCATAAGGGTCGCAGATTCTTCCACAAGAAATACACATTTTAAGTTCCACTAACATCATGCTATTATCCTTCCCTCAAATGACTCTAATGAGTTTGTTGATTTGAAAACCCACCTCACGACTTCATTAAGAATTTGTTGCATAATCATCACTTAAGCCACGGGTATTTCTCCTCTTAATAAAGGCTACGAGGCTCGAATAATCAGATTAAGGAAAACGTGGTGATTAAAGCACCACTCCCCATGATAAAAATGAATTTTCCAAAGATAATAATACCCTCAAAAATGATTAAGAATGAATGTTCATTCACAAAGAAGGTAGTTATCATTTAAGACTATACGCCAACTTATCATCAAAACTCTTGACAACCAACATAATACAACCTACAAGTCACATTAGATGCATTAGTTTATGTTTTCTACGTAAAACAATGAATGTGACCAAGACGTTGTTTAAGAAGCAATTCATCGATCGTTACGTCATGACGATGTTGAATTTGATTAATCGACTTGACTGATGTCACAATACGCCAAAAGGTTCTAGTTTCACATCGACAACTCGTTGTGTCAAAACTTGACTTGACCAAAATGTGAAAACACAAACATGACTTACCCCAGTCCGCTAGTGTTCACTAGACATTATTACACTATACTCAGATGTCAATTTAACTGTTCAATCCATGTGTCTATACTCTTCTCCCTAGAAGATACTCTCTCTCCTTTCTGGAGAGTGAACAAACTTGTGTTCCTGTATTCAACTTGCAACCATGTAAATGGGAATAGCGTATCGTTAATCCATTCATAACCTTATGAATAACAAATTCAAAAGTACCTTCTAGATTACTTACATCACATGCATTTATTCACATGACTAGAATCTAGGAAGCTAATGATTTATCCTGATATTATACCTTAATGCCAAATCATTTAACCAAAGAATTCACTTCTATTTATGTAAAAGTAAAAAGTAATTTCAAGTCAAAATTAGGGATGTGACAAGTTTATCAATACATTTATGTAAAAAAAAAAAATGCACATTATATTGAAATACATAATAATTATTACATATGTAATGATTACCCTTATTTACATAATAAAACAACCATTACTTATGTTGGAACAAAATTTTAAAACCCTAAAATTTTGTTAATTCCCACCATCATTCCAAATAAACTATTCTAATGTCTCACCTATTAGGACCTCTCAAAAATTTTGCACATTTCCATCCTACTTGATCTTTTCACTTGTATATGACCATTTCTTAATAGACTTTCATGCCAAAATTTTATGTCATTTATTTCCCAGGGTCACATAACATGGTCATTTTGAGGAGTATGTAGTTATTCTTAATCATTTTTGAGTTTTTGTAGTTTACCACAATCTCGCAGGTCATCCTCATTGTCTATTAGAAGTTGATGTAATTCCCTTTAAGTTACCTAACAACTTACTTGAATAGTACTTACTTGCATGTGAGTGTTAAAATAACAATGACCACCATGAAAGACATAAAAACAATAAACAACACTCACCTAAATTCCAGCACCAAACGTACTAATACTCTGAATATCATGCAAATTCTCATCAAGATGTTCAACATAATCACTATCATCATTGTCCTCAAGTTGTGCAGCTTTGTAGAGAGCTCTATTGACAGGACCTTTTTGTTTTCGTTCTGCTTTCATATAATTTCTTTGCATGTGGTTTAATCATCATGCAAAAATTAATATAAGTCAAGTAAATAATGCAAAAACTATAAATTTTTGTTCAAAATAACATTTTTCTTCCACTCTTAAATGACTAAGTCAAGGTATGTTGTGAGATTCTTCCTTTATTGTAAGCAATAGATTCCAGTTTATAGGAGGATTCTTATAGTCATGAGCATAAGATTTTCAACAAGAAGGGACAGTCCCAGTCATTCATATGATAAGGAAGATAGTAAAAGTTGTAAGATGGCAGTCCATATCTCTGTCTTAGGACAGTCCATAGCATGGAAGGTATAGGAGAAGATAAAGAGATGTAACAACTAGTAGGGTTTCACCAAACAAAGAGAAGAGATAAAGGCACTGTCAAAACCATTAGACAGTGACCAAGAACCCTTGGAATGATAGCAACAAAGCAGATATGACAGCCTTGACTTTAGGATCAGTGATTAAGAGCTTTACTAAGACATACTCAAAGTGACTGTCTAGAATGATAGAGCTAAATGTCATAATGCAACATAGGAGCATGTCATAAACATGACAAGGACAACAATAATGAAGTGAATACTCAAGCAAAATGGTTTGAAGTAGAACCTAGTAAATTGTAGTATTGCACGTTTCTTTTGGTTATGTAAGTAGAACAGTGAGACAATTTGTGATAACGCATTTATGTAAAGCATCAATGCTAAGGTTATAATGGCTAGAATTGCAGTATGGCTAGAATTGTAGTATTGCATGTTGAGGGTAGGTTCATTCTGTTGGATCAAAATTTCAAAACCCTAAAATTTTGCCATTTCCCACCATAATCCCAATAAGCTTGAAAAAAACCACCATTCAATTCATATCGTTAATCCTAAATTCCTTCACCTTCACCATAAAATATTGCATTCAGAATCATTATGCTCCCAAAGTTATAAGATACTATGTCGGGGAGATTCAATAACCAGTCTCTTCAATGGCCCGAAGGCATAAAAGGATGAAATCTTGACAAGGGATGTTGGTAAGAGTCACTTGGTAGTCTTACTGATACCCCAAACACATCGAACAGACAAGGCATATCGGCATGACACCAAAATGTGTCATGTCGATCAAACGAAAAATATCAAAATAATTCGCAAAGGGAGTTCATGATGTCGGGGTGACATTGTTTAGAGTCTCATTGATAAATGGAGTCTCACCGATAAAAGGATCGAAGAGACAAGGGGTATCGGTAAGACTTCACAAAATGTGTCATGTTGATCAAACGAAAAATATCAAAAATAATTCTCAAAGGGAGTTCGTGATGTCAGGGTGACACTATTTAGAGTTTCACTGATAAATGGAGTCTCACCTATAAAAGGATTGAAGAGACAAGGGATGTCGGTCAGAGTCAATTAGAATTCTTACCGATACCCCGAACACATCGAACAAATAAGGCATATCAGTGTGACACCAAAATGTGTCACGCCGATCAAACGAAAAATATAAAAAAATATTCTCAAAGGGAGTTCGGGATGTCAAGTGACACTGTTTAGAGTCTCATCGATAAATGGAGTCTCACTGATAAACAAATAGTATGAAGAGTATTAAGAGATTTCAAAGTGACTCTACTGTATCAAAGAGAGGGGTTCTTAGTCTCTTTGAAAAGGCGATGAAATAAAAACAAGAGACATTGGAAGAACGAGTAAATATCGATGGGACTTCTTGATCGAAGAGACTTATGTTATCGGTGTGACACCATTTGGGTCACACCGAAGTCTTGAACAAACATAATAGTGAAGTAAATGAGATCGCAAAACACACCATCCCAAGACATAGTGACAAGACATAATGGCGGTGATCCAACGACCTCTATTCAAATAATTAAATGTCCCTCTGATGATGTGAAAAATATAGTGAAATGCCATTAATTAGACCAGAGTTAAGTTTATTGAATGTAAGTCTTGAGGGTATTGTAAGGAGCGATAGCAGGGCGCATCGGGATAGTAATTCAGAACCAGAATGATTGATCAAGTAAGTACTTCTGACTGGCTTATACATATTGGTTTGCATTCACACTCACAGGATTGAGCTCCTTGCATAATAATAGAACATGGAAGAAATGGTTCAAAACCCTAAAAGTAAAAGGCAAAAAACAGGAGATAGGAATTTGAACCAAGATTTATTAGATCAATGCCCTGGGTTGAGATAAAAATCTAGAAGGAATGCTTAATTGAACCCACAGGCTGAAAATTTTGATGATTTATACAAATAGATAGGGGATATTTGGACTCCTGTTAGAGGATATGATCTCTTTGTCTATCATTATAGAAAGATGCACAGGGATAAGCCCGTCTCGAATCCTTGGAGGCTAAATTTGGGTAAATTGATAGTGTCAAATGTGTTCCTAAATGTCCAATTGTTAAAACTCTTTGCAAAAAGTACAACCCTCAAACTTGCTTGGTTGAGTTGGACGATGGCTCTGGTTTCTTTCCCATTGCTAGAGATTACATTGCAATAGTGTTTCAATTGGATTCAAGCCTAGATGAAAAATTCAGAATCAAGGATTATTGACTGAGTATCGTAATATGAGCAATAGTTATAAAAGATGGAAATTACACCTGCACAAGCCTCGTGATGAAAACAACAAGCTTAGGGTATTTTTAGGGGTTGAGGATCCGCCCTATTCGATTTAATTATTTGAAGATTACTTTAAATGTACATATTACTCTGTGTGTCGAAGCTTCTATGTTCATGGAGATTGCACCTATGGTTCTAACTTCAGATATACAAAGTCATGATGCACGATATTTGGATTATGCTAAATATCTAGCAAATAGCCTACACAATGAGCTAACATCTCTAAAGAATGGAGGGAATAAGTTTAGGCATTATTCCATGATTATGCATATGGTATTGTATGAAGGACAAAATATGTGCCTGTGGGATAAATGTTTAAGAGTAAGAGACCTGGACAACCAGGGAAATGTAAAACCTGTGCAAATGTGGACTTCTATCTGGGATAGCAGATGTGATAGGTCTCATTACTTATATTTTGAGGAGTTTTTGTGAAAACTCTATACAAAAAGCTAGGTCGTCCATGTAATCACAACTTGTCAACAAAAATACAGAGATCTCTAAGGCCAAAGGATAAACATGAGGAGGGAAAGTTTAGTCACAATTGGGGTGACTAGTATGTTTTTAATGACTGCACTATGATAAGAGTGTTTGGATATGAAGGACAACCTTTCTTGCTACCAAGGACATGACCAGATAGGGTTGCATACTTAGAAATTGTCAGGCAATTAGCTTGCTCAAATTTTGTGCACCTTAAGAGTCATAACAAACAATCATTCATGCCTGGAACTCTGTGCTTTGGAGATTTTACAATTTTTTCTGATAAAGGTTATCAATTGGTTGACAAAAACTTAGAACAATTCAAATTACCTCTTGGAAATGCTAGAGAAAGTTTTGATCCAGACCATTTTATAAATAGTGTGAAAGCAAAACAAAAGTTGAAAGGATATCAACATGTTTTATTCATTGATGATGATTTAATTAGGAATTGTGATGAAAACACAGCAGTGGAAAGGAGAAGTTTATACCATAAGGTAATGCTAGCTGAGGCTTGGAGGGTAGCCAAAAACCCCACTTACACCAAAGCTTTTCAAGATATTGATGACCCCATTGAAAGATTGGATATGATGAATACACATGCATCGGAGCTAATCATGAATGTTCCCCCTCATGTGGTTGATAAAAAAGGAAAACAAATTAAAGAAACTCAAGCTGAGTATGAAACTCCCCTGAGTCATCTGTCACCTCAGCCTACACCAAAAATGAGTTTCTATGTAGACGCAAATATTGTAGAAGAAGAGGAAGAATTCGAGGAGGGAGTGCAGAGCTATGACCCTATCATTAAGGGGTATGAACCTCCTGTGGACAGAGAGGCTGTTACCATGGAAGCACCAGATGATTTGTCAAGAGACGTAAGGCAACTAGCCAACAACAAATTCATTTCAGATAATGATTTTATTAAAACACCTAAATTTAAGGCCTTTTTGTATGAGTACAAGGGCAAAGAAGCTAGAGAAAAGATGAAAGATATTACTCCTGAGATACGAGATGAAGTATTACTAGAGATTCAAAAAGAGATTGACAAAGAATTGGAGAATATGACTCTAGAAAGGGGGAGGACATTACTACAAGAAGCAGGTGTACTGTTGGTTCTTGGATGGGATATGGCCTCATCCATTGTATTTGACACTTTTAATAGAAGTCATGACAAGAAGTTGCAACTTAGCATGGAGGCATTAGATGAGATCAGAAGAGGATTAGGATATTATCCCGACAAGAGAACATTGCTGATATGGGCATTGTACCCTCCTAATAAAAGACCACAAATCATTGAGAATTTAGTCAAAGCATTTGGTCACCTTTTGATACAGAGGGTTGAGGACACTGATCCCATAGAAACTACTGACCTAAATGTTAATGTTGCAAGGTTCACAAAAGCCCAAATTGAGAGATTGATCAAGGATAATAATACATACAAGAAAGAGAATGCCATGTTAAGACAGGAGCTTGCCACCAACAATGACAGATTGTTGTCATCATCTAGTTCTCGGCCACCTTTTCAAGAACTAGATTAAAGAATGATGGAGGCTATAGCTGATGCTAATTATTGGAAAATAAAGGCCGAGAAGTTTCAGAAGAGAAGTGATAAGCTAGAAAGTGACATAAGAGTTGTCAAGTACCAAATGGCTTCTGAATTGATAAAGAGAAAATTTGACGAGATGATGAAGCATGGTGACCAAATATGGAATTTATACAAAAGAACCCATAGTTATTACCAAGAGCATAAAAGATTGCATCATAGAATGCTTGAAAAGAAAGAAGAACTAAGAACCAAAGAAAATAGGGATGAGCAAGCAATTAAGGATTGCAATGCATTGATCATTGAACATGAAAGGTTTGATGCTATATTGATAGATGATATCGGTGATTTTGACTTGCATGGAGATGTGGCATTTCCTACTTTCTTTAACAATGAGGACAATATACATGATATGAATTTGTGGAAAGAAGAATTGGCCCAGTTATTACCCACAAACCTAGAGCATATCAATAATGAAGACATGGTGATAAAGAACACACATAGAAATCTGGATAAAATCTTTAAGTTGGAATTTGCCATGTGAGATATAATTTCCACAGAGACTTGTGTGTCTCAAGAATACATTGATCATATTGCCAAGGTGAACCTGTTTATAGCCAGAACAGGGTGAGAGGGGTCAAGAAAATAAGAATCAATTTTGACAAATTTTGTGATCAGAGTGGGCACATCGCATTTAACAACTTCTGCAATATGGAGAGGAGTACCTTGCCAAGCTAGCGGTCACGGGTACTCTACGTTGACTAACAGATCCATATCTTTGTTAATCAATGGTGCCCTTAATGTTTCTTTCTTAATTATGCTTTAGTTACCAAATGGTGCAACTCATGAAAGGGGTGTGTCTATTCAGGCCTGTAGTTTATTTGCTTCCCGTATTTATAAGGGAAAACAAGGCCTAGTTTATATATATATTTAGAACATTATTCTCTCTAGTTATACTTCAATACCAAGACATTGCTTTCATATGATATTTTAAAATTATAATGGGCAAGGATGGATAAATTCGTGGATATTCCTATGGTGTTCTATTTTTTTGTTAATAATTATGTTTATAAGTTACTTAACTATCTCCATCTTGGTTGTTTTCAGTTATTTAAATCCCTAAGATTTATCATGGCACATTTGCTATCATTGTGTGGATGCTTTTAATTGGTTTCTATTAGAAGTTGATTTAATTCCTGCTTAATGATTTACATTTACTGGTCTCAATCTTGAGTTAAAATCCTTTAAAGTAAATTATAATTGGTTGGTTTCCTTCAAACATAATTAAATCCTTTTAGGCAGTCGCAATAACTTCTAAAGAGCTATGATAACTATGAAGTATCCAAAAAATGCAATCACAAGGAAGTATAACAAAAACATGGTACAAGTTTACCCAATAACAAGCACATGAAATGAAAGGATAGTGTAATAGAGCCTCTTACCTCATCTACATCCATAATATTATGGTCATTCCATGCAAAAACTATAGGCTTAATGGAGGAAGCCAATTGCAACACTTTCTTAGTGAGACCGTGTAAGAAGCTCATTATATGTCGGTACCCTTCATTTGAGTTGACATGATCTGCAAAGTCTCTTACTGGGCGTCTAACAGATGGATGTGAAATCTCTGTTGACAAACTAGATTTCCACTTCATACTACTGTTAGATTTACTAGGATCTAGTGCTGCCATATAATCGAGCATATCTTCCACACTTGCTTCTCTATTACTGTTTTCCACCTAAAATACAATGTCAATATCAACATATAGTCAGTTTAATAAAAAATTGAAATAAATAACCAACATAAATTGAACCAAAAATCCATACACTTACTCCAAGTTTGTCCATTTTTGCCTGCAACATGCCTCAGCCAAATGTATATCCATATGTCACATTATCTCTTGCCCTCTTTCCTTTATAACTTTGTCAAATATTCTTTAGAACGCATATTTTCTTTCAATGCCTCCCACTGTTTGGGAGATAGAGTGGATTCTAACCTCTCTTTTCCCTCCAAGATTGTTTTTCTACAATTGTATCTAAATTTGTTCACCAAAAGTCTCATCTTTTGCTTGTACTATCTTCTAGAGATTTGTCCACCAGTAGTCTCAAAAGCATTTTCCATTTTTTGTATAACATTTTCCACACTTCGTGGATCTTGATTTATAAAATTTGATTTGCAAATATCCAAATGGGCCCTACATTTTACACCCAACTCAGAGGCCCACCTTGCAGCATTTTCCCCAATGGGCTTACCATCTCTTGATACCTCAACCAAGAATGGCTTCTTGCCTTCTAATTTTCTTTCTTTTACATTCCTCTCTATAGATCTGTATAAATCTTGACTCAATCTTTTTCTTTTGACAAAAGCAGGCACATCTTCTATTAAACCACTACCAATATTTTTGGTTGATCCACTAGTTCCATCAAAAGTTGTAGTAGGCACATCAGATGCAAGTGGTCTCTCTTCATGACTTTCATTAATCAGAACTTCATCGTCCTTGGCCACATCAGGTGTGTCATGAGTAGGTAGATCAGTACCGGTCTCTATAGATTTCACTTCAAACACATCCTTTAATCTTGAATAAATCATCTGCAAACTTACTGTTCCTTTGCTCTCGTTGTTTTCAATAATCTCTCTTACACTCTGTGCTAAGAGATCATCACGACGTTGCACATCACCATGTGCTATATCAATCTGCACATCACCATGTGCTCTATCAGGCTGCACATCACTGTGTGTTATATCAGGTTGCACATCATCACAACTATTCTTTTCACCAATTACATTTCTACTTGAATCCCAAATGCATTGGCTTCTACGAGTTGGTGGCATTGTATCTTTACTTTCCTTTTGTTTTCTCTCTGCATTTTCTTTGTGCTCTTTTTCTTTCCTATAAAACAAAAAAATATCATATTATGTCTTATATACATAAACCTCTTGCCTACAAAATTTCATAAACACAATTAAACAAATAATATACTACTTAGTGGATTTACAACTTGCTTGTTTGTCAAACCAAGATGTAATACATATTCACTATTCTTTGCCACATGTTCTCTACGAAAGCGCTCATAATATGTCAGTAGAACTTCAACAATATGATCACTATCATTTAAATTGTGCCACCTCAAAGTCTTTTTCCTCACTTCCTGAAGTCCAAATAAACAATAATATATAAATCAACAACTTGAATCAGTAGAACAAGAATGGAATATAAACAAGGCCATTATTTTCAACCAACTAGAGCATATAAACAAATGCAGTCATAGTATATAATGATTTCATTTCCATTTGAATGATACAATATATAAGGACAGTCCCCATATGAAATACATTCATAGAGCATATAAGATGCATTCTTAGAAATTAGAGGAGACAGTCTATGACAAGTGACATGACATAGGATGATAGCATATAAGATGCATTATATGGAGGAGAAAAAATTTAGTAAGTAAATGTGGCACATAGATTGAAACCCAAAGGAAACTCTATTTGTTTATCCTTCTATTTGAGAAGAAACTAATTGCCTTTCTAATAGTGTGAATCATCATTATTTCTACTTATACAATCCTCATTATTTATACTTATAAAATCCTCATTATTTCTACTTATATAATTCTGCAGACATTTTGAACACACAAATGTAAGTAAACAAAAACAGTCAGTATGTGCTTTAAAAATGAGTAATTTATTTTTGGAACAAATATAGCTAGTTATATACATGACCTATAATAAGACAAGAACTAGAAAAACAACAAAAAGTAGAGCTCAACACAAGAGATTACGCTGAAAAACCAAAAGTGGAAGAAATTCCTGCACACTAATGCCCTTTCTTATCTTGTTGCTTTGAAATAGGTATTAGTAACAAGGTCCATGTCCTTAAAACATAAAATAGAGTCTTAAAACAGCATAAAAGTCTTAAATAAGAGTTCACAAAATGGGGCTCATCACTAATCATCTGCATTTCCAGCAAGATCAGAATCTTGATCACTCATGTCTGCATCTGCTTGATTTTTTTCCTCATCCTCATCTATGTCATGCAATACATTCTCTCTCCCAATCTCTTCATTGGTAATAAAAATATCTTCTCCAAACACTCCATCATCATCTTCATCCACTTCTTTGAATGTTTCTTGTAAATTTATTGCCCATCAGGGATTATATCAACAACTTCCATGAATTTTCATTTTGAACGAGACTCTATTTGAATGAAATACGACCATCTTGGGCTTCTTACATCATCAATTAGAAATTATTGGTTAATTTGAAAAGGGAAAACATAGGGCTCATTCCTCTCTGATAAAAATTGTCTTGTATTTGCACGTACAAACCCATACTCATCAAAATGTACTGCGGATGGTTGGATCCACTTACTTTTTAATAATATAGGACTGTTTTCACCAAAATCTACTTGAATAATTTCTTGGATGAATCCAACATAGAATTTCTTCTCAGTTTCATGAAGAAATTCAGCACTTACAACACAATCACAATTTGTCTTTCCTTTGTCTTTTTCCTCCACTCTTAAATGGCTACCATAGGCCCACATTCCACTAAAACGCATAGCCCATAAATGTGGAGGTTGTGAAAGCTCACTTTTGTTTGTTGTTATATCTTGACCTTCTTCCATTAGCAATCCATTCTTCAAATTTTGGAAAAGAATCACCTCCAACCAAATCATGACGTCTGCACTTTTGAGTTCGATGTTGCATCGAACTTTGATTCTCTTCTTCATATTTTCTACATAGAATATTAATGTGCAAATAGTAAGATTAATTATATAAATGTGTAAGTAAATAATTGTGTAATATTTTTTTAACTTGTGCCACTTATCGAACGAAGATGTGTTTTGAAGAAAAAAGGCATGTATCGCACTTCTTTCTTGATGTGATAGCTTGAAGAGACATCCATTGCCTTCTAATACTTCACCTGCAACTCTCTCATCTTCATCATCATCCCATACATGTCGATTGACATTTTTAAAATCCTTCATATATTATGTGCAAGATCCAATGGCCTCTTGCATTGAATATCCCTTAAACATTTTGCCTTTTGGTTTTGCCCTAGTATGAATAAATTTTTTCAAAACCTTCATATATCGTTCTATAGGATACATCCATCTCATTCTTACTGGACCACAATGCTCTAGTTCATATTCTAGATGTATCAAAAGATGCATAGAAATGAGATTGTTGCTGGAAATTCCTGTTCCAATAGACAAAGGACTTCAACAACCTCCTCCCTCAAACTATCAAAGTTCAAAGGATCTAATACATGTGAACTCATTCTCTTTAATATTAGGCCCAACCTTATACTTGCCAATCTTGGCCCCTTTGCCAAACCTAATATATTTACCACAATAGGTAAAATATTCTTGATTATAACATGATAGTCATGGGTCTTTAGGCCTCTTAAGCTATTAATGTTAGTTTGGCTTATGATAATACTACTTACATATCTAGTGGGAAAGTGAGTCTGAGACATCAACTATAAGAATTGTGCACGTTGTTCCTTTGTCCAGACATAAGGAGCACTGGGTTTTCTATATTTTGCATCATCATATTTTTCAACCCAAAGATTTCGACGAATCTTTAGTTCTCAAAAGTCTTCATGTGATGAAATGGTATCAAAAGCACCAAAAAGAGTTTCTATAATAGCATAGGCTATATTTTTCTTAGTATGCATAAAGTCAACAGTATGCCTAATGGCTATATCCTTAAAGTATGACAACTTATAGAATATGCACAATCGTTTTACACCACTTTCATTACATGGATCATATTTACTACCAACAATCCCACCATTTTCAATAAATGACATTCTTTTTTGTCCATTCTCAATAATGTAATCACCTGTTATTAGCAAAGGTGCTTCACAATTCTCTTCTTGACCATTGAAACGTGTTTTTTGTCGACAATATGGATGACCCACTTTAAGGTAAGCATGATGTCCACAATAAATACACTTATGCAAACTTCTTGAGTGCCTCGCAAAATCCTTAAAGTTGCAAGTAGGACAGCCATGGTATCCATGAACAGTGAGACCAGACAATGTACCATATGCAGGAAGATCATGAATCGTAACCAATAAGGAAGCTCTTAAAGTGAATTTGATTGAATGATCATCACCTAAAGATTGAATTGCTTCAATTCCTTTCCACAATTCCATTATCTCATCATATAATGGCTCTAGATAGGCATCTATTATATCTGAAGTCGCACTTTTCTTTCCTGGTATAATCAATGATAGCATCAAGAAAAATGGTTTAGTTGTTAACCATGGAAGCAAGTTATAATTTATTAAAAACACCAGCCAAGTTGACCATTTAGTACTTTGATCTGAGAATGGGTTCACCCCATCTAGAGCCAAACCCAACATTATATTACGAGGATCTTGAGAAAAATTAGGCCATCTGTTATCAAATTCCATCCACGTCTTAGAATCAGGCACATGTCGTTGTTTTCCATCAATGCTCTTATTTTGGGCATGCCACTGCATAAGTTTAGCAATGTCTCTGCACCTATACATCCAGAGTAATCGTGGGATTATCAGAAAGTGGCGAAGAACCTTTCTAGGAACCACATCTGATTTCAACCCTTGTCTATACCTTGCTTCATGACATTTTAGACATTCACTCTCACTTGCAAGATTTTTATGAAATAATACACAACCATTAACACATATGTGGATGTTTTCATACCCCAAGCCGAGCTTATTGATCTACTTTTTACATTGACTTCGTTTTGTTGGCAATGTGGAGTCAGCTGGTAACAACGAACTTAATAATGCCAATAACTAATCTACACTCTCATTTGTCCAACCATGCACCACTTGCAAGTTAAGAATTTGAAGGATTGCTGTCAAATGACTTAACTTGCAATTAGCATACACAGGCTTTAAAGCATCCTCCATTGACTTAGCCCAATCATTATTTAGACCCTCATTCAACATTCTTTCAACTTCAAACCCTTTGTTTAATATTTTTGCCTCTTCATCTATGTTTGGTGCCTCTTCATCTATGTTTGTTGCCTCTTCATCTCTCACAGTCTGCAATTCTATCATATCTTCATAATAATTATAAGCCCAAGGGCTTATACCACTATGCCCATATCTTATCATATGTCGATAAATCACATTTCTTTTTTTCACCTTTCCACCAAGACAGCCATTACATGGACATGGATATTTTTCCATTTCCCTCTCATTAGCTACTCTCTCATCATATGCATGATATTGATCCGTAGTCAACCTTTGACACTGATCCATCTGTAATATTATGCATTCCAGTATTAATTTAGTATAATAAGCTATCCTACGCCTAGAAGGCCTTTAAATATAAAATCTTAAAAGGTAACCTTCAATCATGCATATGGTCAAGCTAGGATAACCTTTCCTTCAGTTTGGGCTAGCCATCATGCAGGGAGATCATGCAGAGTAGAGGTTTGGTTTTATTTGAGTTCAAGGATCAGTTAAGGATCAACTTCACAAATACTAAAGATAACATTTTCTTTTGAGTTTTCAAGCTTCAATCATGAAAATATCTCTTGGGGGGCGCCCACAAGTAGCTTCCTCAAATATCATAAAAATATCAGTTCACTTTTGGCAATGAGGGTTTTGAATTACCTTTGAATTTGCTGCAAAGTGTGTCCCCAAATTCAACTTTGCTGCAGAGGGCCTCACCGACTTCAAATTCGTTACATCAAACTCTGAATTCCTTGCCCACCTTTTCAAAATTCTCCAAGTCCTCTCCAAACAAGCTTTATCACCCATGCAAGTAGATGCTACACTTATATGCACCTAAAACATTTTTTTAGGTATGCACATCAAATAGAGTAAGTGCTTCAATACGTGTCCATGAGAATAACAAACATCAACAACAATTCAATTTCATTCCCATGCTGACAATTATACATTTTACAAGTTGTCTGACTTAGAAATATAGAAAAGCTATGTAAACCAATAGATAAATAGCATTTAGAAGAAATACTAAACAATTCATCAAGATTACACTTTAAAACCCTAATTAAATAACTATTGTGATGAAGTATTCATAGTAGCAAATCACTTGCCAAAATCATAGGCAAAGTCACCAAATTAAAGGACTCAAGATGTCAACCATTTCAAATGACAATCAAGACAATATGAAAAACAACATAGAGAATATAGTCATCTTGCAAAGGAGGGGGCAGATATTACAGTCTAGCAGCATTGAAAAGATGAAAATACAAAATCCATGAAGCCAAACACTTTTGTCAAAATACAAACCCTTACCTAATTAGTTAATTGATCCTTGAAGATTTTATCAGGAAAAAATAGTCATTATATGGAATATTGATAGTCTTTTTGCATCCAAATGTGAATTATGTGAAAACTATATCATATATCAATAACAAAAGTAGCAGAGAGGATTTTTTACAGTCAAAAGTCTATGAATAGAATCTTCAAGTTTATCGAAATCAAGCTAATAAGCTATATGATAGTCATAGCAGTAGATGGACAAAGGGAATGTGACTGTGACAAATTTTTGCATACAAAGGACAAACATCATCAATGATATCTTTGTATTAAGGAATTTGTAGACAAGTTCATGATAAGACAACAAAGATCAGTTCATGTATGAAGCAATGAACAAGGTTTTCATGACAAAGGTTACTGTCAAGATAGCAGTAAGAGATAGTAAAGACAGTGAAGAGCACATTTAAGGAATGAAACAAATCAAGGAATAGTCTTACATTCTCAACAATAAGCTTTCATTCTCTATTTTGTGACAATCATTTTGAAAATATAATCATCTTTCAAAGGTTGAATCACACACACAGGGCCGACAGTGTCTAAGTCAAAGGTTGAAGACCATCAAATTCCTTCATGCCAAGGTATTCTAAGTATAAATCATGAATGGAAAAAGTAGAACTTTATCAATAAAGAACCATGAGACCTCTTCATACAGTCATTGAAAGAGATAGAATAGTCATTAATGACAGAGCACCAAGCTTTCAAAGATACAAAACTTTAGAGCAGGCTACGAGAAGAATAGAGGTATGTGGAAAACCCTACCTCATTACTCTATCTAAACATTTATGGAAGAGAGAATATTTAGGTTTCTATAAAATAGGGAATTTGTATTTCCCATCCAGATCCAATAATCAAAACTACATTTCCAAATTTTAGAAGGATTGAGTTTTATTCAAGTTTATAGCCATAGCTATTTAGTTGTAGATGCCTAATAGACATACATACAAAATGTAACAGTAGAGACCAGACACATGATTTGTTACAAATGCTATAAAATCTTAATGAAAATGTGACTGGCAAACATAAAATCTTATTTCATATTCCTGAAGGCGGATAGCATGAGTTTGATCAAGACCTTACCTATTGTCTCTCTCCCTATTCGATTAAACTCACTTCCTTTTGCATGCACCGATTCTACAAGAATTCCAACCAAATCCTCCCTCCTCATTCATTGCTTCATAAAACCATTTGTTATCTCATTATTATTGCTGCTCCTTTGATATATGTCGTCTATATCTGGAAATCCCTTTCTTCATTCACACAATGATCTCAAAACTATTTCCAAACTCAAAGAACTGCGGCCATGAACAATCTTCTCCTATTCAACTACTCACACCCTATTTTAGGTGGCCATGAACAATCTTCTCCTGCTAGACCCGTGATTTGCTTCTTCACAAGTTTGACATTTTTGTTCAAAATACATAAATGCACATTCCCTCCATTATTTCCCTCCATAACTAAAGTGAACTAAACTCACGCACCACAAGGCAAAAACTTATATTATAATTTTAATTATAAAATAAATTTATAATTAGAATGCATACATGTGTTTAAATCCCTCTTCTTATGGTGTTGGAATTTAAAACAAATTGTAATTGTAGAAATTAGAATAAATCAGTCATGAAACATTGAAGAATGACTAACCACAACAAAATTGACACGAGAACCTTTAAGTTGGGAGCCCCGGTGTGGGGAAAACGAGTTGCCCCTTCTTATCTTGGCCAAAAAGTTACAAATAGCTATATTTTTTCCTTTCAAATATTTATATATATTTAAATTATTTATTGTCATTAAAAATTATCTATTTATTCTAATTTCATATATTATTTTGATTAAAATTATTAATGTATACAATTATTACAATTTTAACTTAAAATAATTTAATTAAATGACGCATTGGATCCATCTCGACATACTTTAGATTTTTTAAATATAGCTATATTTTTTCCTTTCAAATACTTATATATATTTAAATTATTTATTGTCATTAAAAAATATCTATTTATTCTAATTTCATATATTATTTTGATTAAAATTGTTAAAATATGATTTGACTTTTTTCTTCTTAACCCTTTTTTCAATCCTTTCTCTCCCTTTATTCCTTTTGTCTAAGTGGACATTTATTGCCTTGCCTTGTATTGTCTTTCAATTCATGGATTATAATCAAATTGGAAAGAAAAAAGAATAGAGGAGTAATAGTCATTTATTTAGTCATTTTTTTTTGTTTGACCAATTATTTAGTTGTGTTTTTTGCCTGATGAACAAATTAGTCATTTATTTAGTCATTTATTTGGTCATTTATTTAGTCATTTCAACTAATGACCAAATTAGTCATTTATTTAGTCATTTATAGCTGTGTTGCAAAAAAATTTGGTCACGTGACTAAAAGTTTTAGTCATCTGGTCATTTATTTGCCATATTTCTACTAGTGAAGGTTCTGTAGAAGCAAGAATATAAAGAAGGATAATCAGGCAGCTATGAAGAAACTAGTACAAAAGGTTGATTTGGCATAAGGCAAGAAGGAGATGAACAAGGTATGGGTTAAGAAGGAAGCACATGAAGTCAAGAATGAGTCCACACCAGACTCTAGTACAAACACTTCCTTCGGGAAGTGAATTGGGAGCTATGGCTCAGGGGGAGCTTTAATGAATCATTATGTTTCCTTGGCCAGAAAAGTGGTGCTGACAACCAACACGAGGACATGAGTTGAACAAACCAATACAAAAAGTTGATCCAGTAGAGACCAAGAAGGAGATGAATGAGATTTGGGTGAAGAAGAGGTAATAGAGGTTAAGGATGATCATGTACTGGTATCTGGTGTAGATGTTGCCTCCAAAAACTGAATTGAGAGCTTTGGCTCAAGGGGAGATTTAATGGAAATCTTTTCTCCCCTGCCAAAGAAATGGTGTTGATGCCTCTACACGAAGAGATAAGGTTAAGAACAAAGGCTTAAGATAGAAGATAAAGGTATAGTTGTGTAGATGAGCTTGATTGTGCAAAAAAACTTAACTAGGAAAGAAGACAAGTTATGAATTTTGGTAAAATCAAGTTACTGTGTTACCGTATTTTGGTCTGCAATGGTCCGCTGTTCAAGATATAGCTCCATAGTTTTGGTATATTATTATTCAGCATTGGTTACATCTACTTCTAGAAGTTTTTCTAATTTGATAATTGGCTTGAGAATAATGAGTAACAAAAGTTCGAGTTGACATAACACAATTATTTCTAGTACAAAGTAGTTTCATGACGATTAAAAGTATTTGATGAGCTCATAGGTGAATGGATATGAATCAGATGAGTCTTCAAGCAGTGTAGAATAAAAATATGAAGAAAGTGCAGGTTGAAGAATCTATGGAAAGGATTCCTAAGACCCTTAGGGTTTGTACAGAAGCATCACATTGAAGACTATATCATTTGTGATGAGAGCAAAGGTGCATTGACAAAGAAGAAGAATTGCAAATGAATAGGTAAATCTTTGTTTACTTTTAAAGGCTAAACCGAAGATAGTTAATGAAGCATGTAAAGATGAGTTTTGGATCAAGGCAACGAGAGAAGAACTAATGCAGATTGAGAAGAATCAGACTTGGGAACCTGCCCCTAGGTCTGCAGATAAGAATGTGTTTGGAATAAAGTGGGTTTTCAAAAATGAAGAATTGGTAAATAAAGCTAGATCTATATGCAAAGGCTATTCACAAGTTGAAAGTATAGGTTTTAAGGTGACTTATGCTCTAGTGGTAAGAATTGAGGCTATCAAAATTTGTAGCACATAAATCTTTTTAAAGTATATCCAATGGATGTGAAGAATGCTTTCTTGACTGGCAGTATGAAGAAGACGTTGTTTTATCTAGAGTAATGATGACTATCTCTCAAGGGGAGCTGGTAACAGTGACTAATGACAGGAGGAGCCTACAAAAGAAATGTTATAGACAAATGAGTCTTGATCTAAGGAAATTATTGGCTATATGTGTTTTCATTGATTATCATGATATGCATTGAAGGATGATAAAAGATGAGATCTTATGTTCCTATAGAAGAAGGAAAGTTCAATGGTTGGATGTCATATCCTGATTTGTGCAGAGTCTAGTTTGATGTTTTGATAAGATAAGATATGATACACTGGAAGTGTTAGTTTTCTTTGAGGTCCTCTGAAATGTAAGAGTTGATATAGTTTGGTGTGTACTCTTAAGGGGGAGCATTCAAAGCAATTAAGAACAAGTGCAAGTATGTGTAGTAGAAAGAAATGTGTTGCCCTTTGTCATTGATGTCAAAGGGGGAGAGAGTTCATGTCAAAACTTAGAGAAAAAAGAAAGAGTTCAGATTTGTAAAAAGAAAGGGGGAGTTCTGATGCAGAGTTATGTCTTAATGGAGGAACATACATTGTTTTTCACATCATATGTTGCCATCAATGACAAAGGGGGAGATTGTTGCACGTATGTGCCAATTGGTTTTGTCATTGATGTCAACATGTTTGTGTTGTCATTGGTGCCAACTATGTCTTCTGATAGTGTTGTTTGTTGATTGATTAAGTTATCATGTTAAGGACACTGCTTGAGTTTTTGCTCCGCATTCCCTCTGTGTTGAAGACCGGAATATGAGATTTGGATATGTTTTAGAGAAGTGTTTGAAGATGCTAAATCTAGAATTTGGTGGTCCAAATCGATGTGCAGCAAAAGTTCTATTCACCAGTTTGAAGATTGTGCCTGACAACATTTGTAGTGTGACAAGGAGAAAGTATTTTTCTCTGCATTTCTCTGCAATTTGGATTTTGGTCTTATGATTCTGGGCTTAAGTTTATAAAGTCCTTAGCTATTTTCATTCCAAAGGATTTGTGATTTGGTGCTCCAAAAAGTAAGTTATTGATTAGCAGAGTTCGATAGTGTTTATTGTGAGCAGTTTGTGATATGTCTTCAAGTGATATTTGTTGTCCTTAAGTGAGATATGTTGTGGTTGGATTTGTTAGCTCCTAGGTGATTCTATGCTATTCATGGATGTCTCAGAATGTATTGAAGGCGTGTGCTTGATCCGCAAGCTATAATGAAGTTCTTGGAAGCGTGTGTCTAAGTATTCTTGATGTTTCCACCAGTTTGGTTGACTTGGGTGTCAACATTCTCTGCGGATGTGTTTCTTGGATTGTAGAAGTGTAAGGAAGTGTGTAAGGATGTATTTGGGTCTGAGCTAAGCTATGAAATGTTCTTACTTCATTCATTTGCTCCGCAAGTTTGTTTAGGTCCAGACCTAATTTGATTTATGTATGTATGCTGACCTTGGAGATAGTTCCAATGGTTGTAAGTTGTATTTCTGACCTTGATGAATGTTCCAAGGTTGATGATTGGTATAAATATATGTAATGAATCTGTGAGTGATGTGAGAGTGTGCAACAATGTGAAGATAAAGTGTGTGTGTGTTGTAAAGGCAAAGAAGAAGAGATATATTGCGCTTCAATGGAATTAAACTCAGGCATGTTGTAGATGTTATTATATCAGTTCATGGTAGTGAGCCACCCATCCTGGCAGTGAGCCACCCCTTGGCAGTGAGCCTTTTTGTAGTGAGAATTCATTTGGGCAGTGAGCCCTAAGGTAGTGAGCCTCTTTGTTGTTTGGTATTGTTACTACATTATATTGTGAGCTAACACTCATCGTGGTTTTCCCTTTTAGGGTTTTCCACGTAAAAATCTAGTGTTCATGTGTTGATGTGTTTATGTTTTGATTCTACAATTCATGTTTATTCTTCATAACAGATTAAGGAGTTAAAGTAAGTGAATGTGAATGTGATTTTGTTTAAAAGGTTTTTGATACAACTGATTCACCCCCTTCTCTCATTTGTCTTGTGCCTTCAACAAAGGGTAATGAAATATTTTTTCCCAATTGGTTTATTTTTACTTCATGCATAAGGTGGTGGGTATGAGTACCTATTCACTCGGTACAAGGCAAGACCCTATCACTCCTATCTTGTGTTATTAGGCTTATTTGGATATGCATCATTATTCCTATACATGTCCTTGTGGCAAGTTGTCTCACTTGGGTTAAATCTTCAACTAGTGCTTACGTGTGTGTGTGTGTGTGTGTGTGTGTGTGTGTGTGTGTGTGTGTGTGTGTGTGTGTGTGTGTGCCATCTTTATGGATTAAGGTGATGATGCCTCTCTACTTAAGTGTAATTACATAGATCTTCAATGTGAGTAGAGGTGGTTGTGGGTATTATTGTTGTTTTTGGTGTCAATATTGGTGTGCTAGCATGTATTGTTACACTGATGTGTTATAGTTATTATTATTAACACAAAAATTTTGTTGGTATTATTTTCCCCTATTTTATCCTTGGTAATTTTTGGGCATTACACACACACACACACACGTGTATGTGTATACATAAATGCACCTACATACATGTATACATATATAGTGAAAATAGCACATCCATGTTATTTGCCCTTTAGTTTTGTGCCAATCTTGATGGGAGTGTCTTAATGCAATAACATATTAACAAGTGGCATACTCTTTCCTTAGATGGCTCCCAATCTCATAGCTATCCATCCCTATTTTACCCCTCTTCACACTAATCCTTGAATATTCATTCCCCACCTTAAAAGTAACACTTTATCCCTTTAAATCATGTATCACAAACATGAGATTAATCCAATTCAATCATGAGAAGTGCATAAATGACCCATGAATTCCAAGATTAAAAATTCAAATTCCAACTTTTGTGCCCCTTTTTACTAATCCTAGTGAGCTAACCTAGCACACATTTCATGCTACATGTTGTCAAGTCATGGTATTTGAAGGCACTTATTACGCACTTAATAAAATAAGTAGTGATTCAAGGATCATATAGGAGAATAATTAGAGCACCTTTTAATTCTAAAGGAAAATAAAGGAATTGAATCAACATCATCATCATCATGTAAGTCATCTACATGTCTATGAATGTTGTCTTCAATATTTCCCATCATTGTCAATTCCACCAAAAAGTTTGACCTAGGAGAACCCATTCACCTATCAAGTTAAGCAACTCCTCAATAGTGTCTCTAGACACCACCTTGATAGATTCAGTATCTCAAAGGAGAAGGTGAGAAGATCTTTTGGCACTTTTTTCAAATTAAATATGCATCAAATTAGGTTCACAATAATCAAATCAAACTCACAGGGCTCAAGATAGATCTACATCACTTTTGTTGCAATTCAGTCTTTGAGAGATTCATCAAACTAGGAAAACAATTTTCTAATGATTTAAAATTGATTTAGAATTATATTAACAACAATTATTTATCATCGATCTTAGAGTTAAGTACACCTTTCCTCCTATTTAATTACCACATTTATTTTAGGTTCTATTATTTGTCCTAACTTTGTTGCCTAGGCTAATTATGTACTAATTGATTGCATTTACTTCATTAACCTATATAATTTATGTCTACTCAATTGAGTTGTCATAACTCCTATTCTCAATAATTAATTTTCAATTTAATATTTCTATTTTAATGATCATTGACCAAACTTTGACTCATGTGCGTGACAGGAATATACTCTTGACAGAGAGAGAGTATCATTGAGGAGGGGGTGTCTAACTGACTGATAGGGATTGTGGTGAAAGAAATATGCACAAACATGCACTTAGATGGCATATAGTTGCATTGTCATTGCATAAATTAATCATATTGATATATTGCTTCTTATTTTAAGTAGAAAAGAAAAATCATTGTTATGTTTGATAGTTATTATTTAATTGAATGTTAGTTAAATATTAAAAATACTCTGAGTGAAATAAAGTAGTTTTAATTAAATGTAAGGACCGTTAAACTTACTTACTAAAAATAACCTTCAAAAAAGCATTTCGATGCCAAATTATTAAATTTAGAATAAATTATTTATAACATGGAGCGGAAATAGAGACATAATTAAATATATTTCATCTTCATATTCAATTAGGATTACATACATCAATGTATCAAAAGTATATAGAACAAGGCCGTGCCTTTACAAAATTTAGCCATGTAGGCTTATATATGAATAACATAATAGCAAATAATATCTTCTGCACGTGCACCATGGAACTCAATAGAGAGTATCATCATGGTGATATCCACCCTACCATGAAGCATAAAGCTTCCCTGTGCTTCCCTTTATGGGAAGTCTAACCCATCACGAGGGGTCTAGCAAATTGGAACTGACATAGGTGAAAGAATCTGGTGCTCTACTTAACTCATTATACATAAATGCAAGAATGAAAAAAAAGGCAACCATAATTCATACATACTTTTCAAGTAAGGTACAATACATATGCAAAGAAACTTTATCCTTCTCAAAGAACAGCCATTTGTTCTTGATATCATGATCATATACCATGTACATAATTAATGAATAGAAATTGAATTCGTTCATCTTTCAAAGTCAATTAGGTTTCTTTCCCCATAACGCATAAAAAGGAGTATATACAAAACCCCAATTCACAGGACATCACTTCGTAAAACATAACACACATTAATACCATGAAAGACTTACACGCATGACTCAAGTATGTGCAATTGATTGAATATCATAGTCTGAGAGTATGTCTTAGGCATACTAGTATTTTCATTTTAAGACCAAGCTTTTTAGGAAATGACTGATACCTATGTATTTTACCAAATACGAGGTTATGTGTAACAAATAAAAAATCTTCTTAATCGTACGACTGTTTTAGGATAAATCTATCTCCTAGATTATAGTTTATAAACAAAATTAGGGAGATCATCCTCATTTGACTATATTGATAAATCTATCTAATAGTACAAAAGGAATAGTTTGTTTAAGATTTAAAACATTTACTAACAATGTGTTCCTTTTTAGAAAAATAGAATTTGCTCAGAAGTTTCATTATTCTGGTTTGCATGTTTTTGCCTAAGTTTACAAATTCAGTGATATGCAATAATCTTTCGAGAAAAAATGTTTTCTAGTCTTGCAATGTAAGATAATTATTTGAAATAAAATCCATCTACTAGTTTTTCCATTACTTCGAAATATATACAATCCTACTTTTCAATTCAATAGAAACATTTAATTATAACCGATTTTCAGTTACTAAACAATTGTATCCCTTCGTGGTTGGTTTATTTTCAGTTCAAAGGTTTCGATGTATTTTACAGATAAAGGTTTGTTTTGACAAGGAAAATTCACAGCAATATGTATATATTTTCTAATTGAGACTTATTAAATAAAACTAATATAAGACTGCATACAATTAAAATTCTAGTATGGTTTTATACAATATCGGTAATAATTTTAATTGTAAATCAATACGCGTCAATAATAATTTTATTATCTCGTATTATAATAATAACAGTAGTATATCAATAATTTTAGAATAATACAGTATATGTAATATGAATAATAACAAGAATAAGAATATCCAATATATACAGAATATACAATTATAACAACAATTTTATATATAGATTATCATAAAGAAAATAATGATAATAATATTGGTTTTAACGTCAAATACATAATTATAATATTGGTATTATGATATTTATAATTATAAAATATTAACAATAAAGTACCCAGTTCATGCAGAAACAAAGAGTGACCATACAATCATTTACACAGATTGGGAAAATTACGGATCCAGGATAAAACCTATTGTAATACGCTTCCCGATGACTTGAATCTTTTCTTGTTCTCTTTGCCTTCCACCCATTCCTCTTTACTTCCTTTGCCCAATCTCCAATTTCTCTTGCCTCTGTTCTTATTTTTGAGAATGTATCTTGTGTGTGTGAGAATGAGAGGGTTTTCTCTTTTTAATAACTTTCTTCTCTTCTCACCTCTTTCTTTCTATCTTTTTTTGCTTTTATTTTTGCTTTGTTTTTGTTTTGTTTTGTTTTTTTCTAAATTTAAGTTATTTTCTATTGTTTTATTTGTTTCTATCTTTTGTTTTGTTTTTCTAAGTTTGTTTTCTTTTTTTAAATTTTATCTCTAATTTATCAAATAAAAACATATATTCTATTTCTGAAAAAACAAATATTTAATAACTAACATAATTTTATTAATTAGATTTGCAACACAATTATTTCTAAAATAATAAATGATAATAATTCTAATTTTTCCTTCACATATAATTTCAAATAAAATTCACTTTATAAATAAATTAAAACTACTTTATTTCACTAAGTGTATTTTTAATATTTAACTAACATTCAATTAAATAATAACTATCAAGCATAACAATGGTTTTTCTTTTCTACTTAAAATAAGAAGCAATATATCAATATGATTAATTTATGCAATGAAAATGCAACTCTATGCCATCTAATTGCCTGTGTGTGCAGATTTCTTTCACCACAATCGCTATCAATCGACTAGACACCCCCTCCTTGATGATACTCTCTCTTTGTCGAGAGTATATTCCTGTCACGCACATGAGTCAAAATTTTTTCAACGATCATTATAATAGTAATATTAAATTGAAAATTAATTATTGAGAATAGGGGTTATGACAAGGTTTCACTTTCCAAAATAGGTGGGTAGGATCTAAGAGCTCACTTATACTTACCTTGTTTGATGCCTCATGTTTAGACTTGCAAAAACAAATCAAATGATTATGTGCAATATAAAGCTATCTCAAAAACTTAATTTAGAATGAAAATATGGATAATGTTACTTACCATTGGAGTGGGGTTTAAAAGATACCACTTTGACCATGATCTCTCATTATTTATTTTAGACCTGGAAAACATTTAACAAGAAAACATGACTGGAGTGCATCTTGAAACAAGAGTTTAAATTTTCATAAAACATGGATGAGGGAATGTAACGTCAAAGTAGGAATGCGAAGTATACATGTATTACCTTGCTAGAATCACCTACAAGATAAATGGTGTGCAATAAAGAGAAAAAACTAACCTATATGCCCAAAATTAGGGTTTTTCAACCTCGTTTGTTTTTAGTTATCAAGAGATTTTTGAGATTTGGATTGACTATGATGAAATTGAATAAAAAATTAGTCATTGGAGATATAGTTAGATAGTGGTAATGTTTATGGTGCATGCTTAGCCTCAAGCAACCAAGATCTTAGGGGTAATCAAACACTTAGAGTTTTCTACATTTTGACTTCCCCCTTACATAGGGAGATTTTTTATCAATACATGTTGATGTTGATTCTTTTTATCCTTGACGTCTCTCATGAGGTAGTCCTCCGACTCAAACACCAATATTTACATATGTATAGATTCATTTTAATTTACATTGACTCATATTCTGTCATGCTTGATCTTCTATGTATTGTTTTCTCCTCATGCACACAAATGGTTTAGAGTTCAATTTGTAGATGTATAGATTTCACATCTCATTTTTTGGACTTTATTATAAATTAGACCATTGAACATTTTACTATGACTAATTTACTATGAGTGATTTTGCGTGTGTGAAAGTAACTGTCGAGAATGTTATAAATGCATAATTTTGAAAATTGATTTAATAAATGAATATTATTGGTATGATTATGGATGTACATTTCATTTTGCTTCGGCTATGATTTTTAAGTAACTAACCTATTAATAAAAATCTAAGTGCAACTGAGTGCAGGGGAAATGTCGAAGATGAGAACATGGTTGATGTAGAGATGTTCTAGCCACTCAGCAAGAACTAACATGATGGATAAACCTGATGCATGCACACACTCACGCAGTTCATATCATATTGCATCATTGAATGGTTTTATTTGTGCATCGTTATGTGGTTGCTAGTCTTGGTTGAGTATTTTATATAGTGAATGAATGTAATTGATGCTGAATGACTAGATAAAAATGTGTTTTCGTTGTTGGAGAATGTTCTTTGAGTTATATATGTTAGTCACGTAATTATAATTTCTTTGACTTTAGATTTAATGAAAATTATGAGTTGTTTTCAATTGACTTATTCATTAATTATTAAAAGTGTTTATTGTGTGTGTGTGTGTTTTACCCTTGCTTGAAAAATAATATCTTTGATAGGTTCAAATTAAAAATATATTATTTAAAATATATTTATTTAATTCAAGAATATATTTTATTGAGAATGGAGATAAATAAATTCGAGAATATATTATTCAAAACTAAATATAATAATGTATAATATGATTTTATTATTATAAATTTATAAAAGTGTTTTTCTATATTTAAATAATTTGATTAATAATACATTATAATTTGATTAATAATTCATTTCTTTGTTAAAAATAAATATGCATTAATAACTATAAATATATAGTATTAAAAATATATTATTATAAGTAGGAATCTAAATTTAAAAAAATAATCTTGTCATGCAAATATGGACGACAGAAATAAGAGGAAGTTTTAAATATTTTAATTTAAAGTCTGGGCATGCAAATACAAAGATAACTGGAGTTCATAATAAGGAACTCAAATCTAAATATACAAAGATAATATTAGAGAGAGATATTCATAAAAAGAGGAAGAGCAGACCATTGTTTTAACAACAGAAAGAAGGTTTTGTGAATGGAGATCAAGCAGCAATGTTAGAAGGCAAAAAAAGAAAGGATCAAATGTCAAAAAGGGAAATTTCAACCTACAAAGAAATCACGCAAAAATCAAGTATTGTTTTTTCTAAATTTAATACTAAAATTTTGACTATGTATACTATTAAGAATATGCTTGGTTCTTTTCCTTCCTTTCTGGTTATTTCTTGCCACTGTATCTGAATTCTTGTCGTAGTTTCATGTTATTCTTGTTGCAATAGACTACGTTTTTTCCTATCGCAACTTACTGTCATTCATGTCATTCCTGTCGCAGCTTCATGTTCCTGTAACAGCTGACTATGTTATTCCTGTCACAGCAGCTTGTGTTTTTCCTATCATAGCTTCCTTCTGACTATTCTTAGTTGAAACTTCTTTCTAACCGATACCCCCCGATCTATATAAATCCTTTTTACTGTTGTATACTCACTTCTGGCATAGCACCTTTTTAATTTACCACTGAGATTTAACTGTTGTCCTAGTAGCATTCTAAATCAATCTTTAGCAAAGTAAGCTTTAGTTCTCTAGCTATTGTTATTATATCTCTGTCGCAACCATATTGTGTTTCCATAGTTGTTATTATATCTCTATCGTAGCCATATTGTGTTTTGTAGCTGCTGTTACTATATCTTTGTCACAACTTGTTTGTAAGTTCCTATCGCTAGTTTGATAGTTTTTGTAGCTTGTTGTAAGTTCCTATTGCTATTTTGACAGTTTTTGTAGTTGTTATTTCTGTCTATTTTATTGATGTATCAGACTTATAAGTACTTGATGCAAATTAGTTTTAGCTTATCAAAATACCCCTACCACAGATGCTTGTTTTGGATATGCATATTTTTTACTACTGTTGGGTGCTAATTTAGATAACTAAACACTTATTTGGTTCATGTCACAGATAATTTATATTCTGTCACAAACCTATGTAGTCCCTGTCACAACTATTTACTAATTATCTTCTTACTGTAGCATATCTATAAACTTCCTGTCATACCAAATATTTTATTGTATTTCCTTCCATGGTTAGACGTTATTTATGTCGCCACTTGTGGTGTACCTGTCAAAGATTGTTAAACTTCTGTAGCAGACTTCTAGGAATTCTGTTGCTTTTATTTTAAGCTTCCTGTCAAACTTTCTGTCACAGTTGTTACTGTTAAACTTCTTGTCACGGTTAGTTATTTCTTCTTGTAACGGATAGCAAGGACTTTGAATGAATTAGGTATAGGATAAATTATCTTTTCCTATTATGTTTGTTTTGAATGGAGTAAATATTATGTGGATATACAATAGTCTTTGTTACAAACTTTCTTGAAGCGAAATGATATACTTGGTTATAATTAGAAAACTTATTATATTATGAGTGTTCGAATGAAATATGGACTAGGAAAATAAAATCAATTAATAGTCCTATAGATGCAATTTGCATGATTAAATGGTATCTCTTTGATGAATTACTTGCTTGAAATATATGTTAGATGATTGTTCAAAGAAGGGATTAGAATGGTTTAGGTGAATATGGGATGTTTATCTCTTATGTGTGTTTGGGGTGGTTTTTTGGGCTAGGATGCCAAATGTGGAATATCAGAGATGGCTTTTCCTCTTTTTGAG
Source organism: Cunninghamia lanceolata (assembly GCA_027924645.1). Classification (NCBI taxonomy): domain Eukaryota; kingdom Viridiplantae; phylum Streptophyta; class Pinopsida; order Cupressales; family Cupressaceae; genus Cunninghamia; species Cunninghamia lanceolata. The sequence goes on along the minus strand of BSBN01000635.1, from coordinate 10,909,774 downwards.
AATTGAACCTGTAACTATTTTTATGCTTGGCCAAGCTGGGTGTTCAGAAATAGATGAAAATTTGTCTAGCAAAACTTTATTTATTTATATCTCCGCCACATCTTGTTGTGAGACAATTTGCATATCATTATTTAGATTTGCACATTAGAATTCAGGTTGCATTGGGTGTTCCCTCCTGCCAGTTGTTGGGTTTCCTTCGTGTCATGAAGGGATCCGGGGAAGCATAATTGCATCATGGTTGGGCAGAAAAGGGCTTGAGCCATGTTCTCGTCTCTCGGCTCGCAAGACGAGCATGTGGGCTCGTGGCGACTGGAGAGTTTGTTTGATTTATTATTTCTTATATTGTACATGATTATTGTACCTTGTTGGATGAATTATGGCAAAGAAAGCCAAATGGACATTATATATTATTTATAGTGCTAATACCTAGATTAAGCACGCGATTTGTAAGATTTAATGATATTATTGATTAATGTTTATGAGATTTGTCTTTTTACTTGAGTGGATGTAAATAAGTGGATTATTTACTTATGTAATTTTTGTTATGGAATGTGTACCTTATAATAGAGGTATGCTTTTTTTCCTAGTTTTATGATGTATACATCATGGATACATATGGATGTATAACATGTAGATGATGGGCTCATGTTTATTAATTTCATAGATATATATTATTTAGCTTTACAATGATTTATTTGTTGAGATCAAGGTAAACAGATATGACAAAAGTATAAACAAATAGTGGTCAAACATAATTAGTACATGTGATCAAATCATCAAATAGAATATGGAGAAGCATAAAAAAATAATAATAACACATAATACTATATTTATGTGGAGAAAATATTTCAAGAAAAAAATTCACCACCAAAGAGATACCAAGCTTGTATTAATCTTGAGAATAAGATTACACCAATAATATCCACTCAATCTTCTTTAGTCTAACATTTTAACTACTCAATGGTACTTTACCTACATAACACTATTAAACATCTATCTCATATACCCAATATATCAAGCAAAGAAAATAGGAAACCACCAAATGGTTTCTATAAACTAGTGGCCACCAAAACCATGGTCCACAAGAAAAAAACTCATGCCTCACTGTTCATTGAAACATGTACCCAAGATAAAAACAACTAATGACAAGATGCTCCACTCTTCCCAATGTTACTCTTATTCTTGACCTTTTACCATGACCCTCTTATTAAATGATATCATAATGATATCCCAAGTATATCTAGATCTTTATTTGCAACCCAATGATCTGGACTCCTTAATGGTTTACATATCTTACCCTTTCTATTTCCCAAGTACAGCACTATGAAACTTTGGAGCTCATTTTCAATTTTAAAAAAAAATCATTGAAATCAAAGGTCCAGGTCAAAAGTCACACCATCTAGAAGGTATTTGGAGAAAACAACATTAGACATAGGATTGCAAGTGAATTGCATGCTAATCCTAACATTCTCCCATTTGATATTTATATTATAATGTCATAATAGGAAACTCAAAATAAATCAAGTGTCGGAAGAGGCATGGTCCATGGGCTATGGCCTCTTTGCAACAACTAAATTTCTTCGTGCTCACTAGTTTAGTGAGAGAATCTACAACATTAACCAAAGTGTCAACCTTCTATAACATGAATCTGCCACCCTCAACCATCTTGTGGACAAAGTGACACTCAAATCGATATGCTTTGTACAAGCATGGTACATTGGATTCTTTACAAAATAAATAGCACCTTGACTATCACATCTAATCCTAGGAAGAATGAATAAATAAACAACATGGAACAAATAAAAACAACACATAACACCATATTTACATGGAGAAACCCTTTAAGGAAAAAATCCACCACCAAGGAGATACCAAGCTTGTATTAATCTTAAAAAACAAGATTACACCAATACAATCTGTATAATCTTCTTCATTCTAATAGCACTCTGTCTACTTAATAGTACTTCACCTACATGACACTGTGAAACCTCTATCTCATACACTCAATATATAGGGAAAAGGGAACAAGAAACCACCAAGTGGTTTCTATAAACTAGTGGCCACCAAAACCATGGTCCAGAAGCAAAAGCCCATGTGTCACTCTGCATTGAAACATGTACTCAAGATAGAAACCAACTAATGACAAGATGCTCCCCTCATCCCAATGTAACTCCCATTGTTGACCTTTTACTATGACCTCCATATTCAATGTCATTATAATAATATCCCAAGTATCTCTAGATCTTCATTTGCAACATAAAGATCTATCCTCCTTAATGATTTCCACCTCTTACCCTTTATGTTTCTTAGGTATCACACCAAAAATTTGGAGCTTATATTCAATTGTTTAAAAAAGTCATTAAAAGCAAAGCTTGCGATAAAAAGTTACATCCTCTAGAATGTATTTGGGGAAAACAACACTAGACATAGGATTGCACAAGTGAATCACACACTAATCCTAATATTCTCTCATTTAATGTTAAGGCGGATTTGAGTGTGAGAGCCTGGTAAATCTTTGGGACCGTGTTTATTATCTTATTATGAAGTTTATTACTCTTGAGGGTCGCTATAGATGTTTATACCATTATCATTTCACCTTGTTGAACCATTTTAGACATAAAATCCTGTGAACTTTCCCTTCTATCTACTCTCTTCCCTTGAGTCTTCTGTCAAATTGACTAGAAAACCCAGGAGGGTAATCTGGCGGTGGTGGTTGTCCCCTTGCACCAAGGTTTGATTTTTTGCCTATATCACTTTCATTTGGCCCTTTGCCTTGCAAAGCCTCTTAAGGCCAGTTTAATCGAAGAAAATTTGGATGAAGATTCGGATGACAATATCCCGTTAAGTGTTAAATATGGTAGCCCTACCAAAAATAAAGCCCCATCTCATGTTGATGTCGACCCTCCAAATCTTGTTTCCCCCTAACTCTCCTACCTTCCTTGATTCTAGACCCCACGAGAAGAATAATTCCACTTCCCCTCGGGCCCATCAAACAGGTCAAACCCCTGTTGTTTCTGATTTTGGGGGTGTTGATGGGTCCCAGGGCCAAGCTCGCAAAGATGCTGCTAAAGATCTCCATGGGTTAAAGAATTTCCCTTCTCCCTTTGGAGGAAAGAAACATAAAGGTCTGCATGTCCACCCCAATTCTGGTAAAGGGGGGAAGAAGAAAAATAAAAAAAGGTGAAGTGGGTACGAGGAATGTGGAACCGAAGATTGAGAAAGGTTGGGACAAACCCCAAAGCAGAAGGAAAATGAGACAGCTAATGTCAAGGAGATGGTTGTGGCCAAGGAGACTACAGTGAGAAGACCTAGCATTCGTAGGTTGACTAGGCTGGCAGGGGCGAAGCCCCTAGTTTTAAAAATTGTTGATCACTCCTCCGCTTCTGACCCTGATGACTGGGAGTTTGAGATTGAGATTAAGGAAGTTAAGACTACCCCTATGCAGGATCAAGAGGGAGCGAGCCACTTTGAATTTATAAACAATTCATATTATGATACTGAATAGGATGATGTTGAGATTCTAGAGACTCTAGAAAAAGAAGTGGAAAGTGCTAGGGAGGGTGAATCTAACAAAAAGATCATGCAAGAGCTTGGGGAGGTCAAGACTCATCTCTTAGCTATGGAAGCCAAGGTAAAGGTGTTGGCGATTGTTTGTCTGAAAGTCATCCACCGAGTGGCCACTACTTTTACCACTCTGCAGGAAGATCACAATGCTGATAAGGATGTGAAAACTGAGAACAAGGAGGAGCTGTTGAAATTTTTGAATGATGATTGGAAAGATCTATTTAACTAATTTTTACTTCGGTTATGTTATTTGGACTTTGTTTTATTTTGATACTATTATGAAATCTTGCTACTAGTCAGTTGTTTTTGTGTTGTTTGTGGCCTTGGGCCTGTTTCGCTACCCTTTGGATTTTTGTTATCGAAATTTGCACCCATGTTTGTAGCTTATTAATATCAAAAACATTCTCTCATTTAATATTTATATTGAAATCACATAATAGGAAAGTTCAAATAGAACATTCAAACATGAGTAGTGGCTCACACAAACCCATATCTCATAAGCATCAACATGGTCCACTTAGCATTCATTACATCTAGGTGATGCTCACAAGAGTGAATGTTGAGACTTCTTGGGAGGTCACTCATACCAGCACTAAGCTAAAGCTTTTTGACAACCTAATCCTCACTTTTCTCCATACCCAATATGTATTTTGGAGCCCCAAATCCATCATTTCAAAAGTACCAAATAATTGAATTTTGAGCTCTTTAACTATTCCCTTATTGTTCCCAATAAGTAACATGACATCAACATATGAGACAATAATTAGAAATTAATCATCAAACAATTAAAATAAACACAGTGATCACATTCCCTCCTAACAAATCTAAGTTATAGCACGCAAAAGCATCAGGCTTTTGATACCACATTTGAGGTGACTACTTTAGATACAATGACCATTCCAAGCCGCAAACCAAATTTTCCTTTTCTTTTACCACGAAACCATCTAACTATTTCATATACATTTCCTCCTCAAGATCCTCTTGCAAGAAACAAATTTTAACATTCGTTTTCTCTACTTCTAAATTATAAGTAGCATTGATAGAAAGTGGGAATCTAATAGAAGTTAGTTTTACAATAGGAGAGAAAATTTCACCAAAATCAACTCCCTCAATTTTACCATGCAATGATCATTTCAACCTGTAAACCAAAATTTCCTTCCTTTTACCAAAAAACCATCTAACTGTTTCATAGACATTTCTTTCTCAACATCCCTGTTAGCAAGAAATGTAGAGGGGATACCGATCTTGAGATTCGGTCCTTAGCCAAGTCATATATATATATTAGCAGCAATTAAATGTACACATCCATTGTTTATCCTTCAGTACTATTACATACATGACTTCTATGTCATTGTTTACATTAGAATATACTTATATTCTCCTATCATGCTTGCTTACCATCTACTGTATCCTATCTCTATATCTATTATATCTAGGAATGTGTCTTCTATCGGCTCTGGCCTCCACATAGTGTGTAGTTTCCTCCGGTCGACTTTCCTTTATGCTCTATATCCTGCTAACATCATGACCCCCACAAAATTATGTCTTGTCCTCGAGACATGCCTTGCTCTGGTTGAAAATATTTCTTGAGTTTGGCACCATTGACATATTCAACTAATAATTTGCCCTCCATATTCTTTAGTCTGATTGCTCTAGAATTTGCAAATTCTTCAATGTAGTATGGTCCTAGCCACCTTATCTTCAATTTTCCTTGCTTCTTGAACTTACTGTCATATAGGAGTACTAAGTCACCTTCCTTGAATGTCTTGTTCCTCAAGTTTCTATCATTCTAGGCCTTCTATCTTTTCCTTTCCAAGTTCATATTATTTTGGCCATCGATCTATCCTCATTTAGTTTCTCCAATTCTTCAATCCTCTATATGAGAGAGCCTTCTTCACCCAACTTAAGAGTCCTTGTTGTCTGGAAATTTGGCAATATGAAGTGTACCGGTATTGTAGCATCTATTCCATATAACAGTTCATAGGGAGTGAACTTAGTGGTTCTTTTGAAGGTTGTCTTATATGCCCATAGTACCGAGGGTATTTTTAGATCCCAATTTGTTTTGTTCCCACTACACATCTTTGTCAATGCTACCCCAATGATCATATTCAGGGCTTCACTTGCTCCATTTTCTTGTGGATGATATGGTGAACTTATGTTGTGTGTTATCATGAAGTTGTCCAATAGTTCTAAAATCATCTTGTTTACAAAATGTTTACTTTGATCACTAGTTATGCTCAACGGATAACCAAACCTGGTAATTATACTTTCATAGATGAATTTGGCAGTAGTTTTTGTTGTGCAGTCTCTTGTTGGTTGTGCTTCATACCACTTAGTTAGGTATTCTACTCCGACAATGATGAATCTATCTTTATACTGCTTTGTTGGTGGGTCTATAGGTCCAATGAAGTCAATGGCCCATTTCTGAAAAGGTAATTGTGTTGAAACTGGTCTCAGTGGCATTTCATCTCTTGTGGTAGGTCTTCCTGTTCTTTGACAGACATCACAATTCTTCACATATCTCTTTGCATCTTTGAAAAGTGTAGGCCACCATAATCTGGCTAGTTTGATTTTCCTTGCCATCATGTCTCCAACATTATGTCCTCCAGCTATCCCTTCATGTGCTTCCGTTAGAATTTCTTCTCTTTCATGCTCATATACTACCCTTCTGATGATATCATCTTTTCCTCTGATATGTAGCTCTCCTTCAATTAATGTGTATGGAAAAGTATTCCGCATTAGGTTTTGTTTCTCTTGTGATGGCATTTCTGCTAGAAATTCCCCTGTAGCCAGTAGGTATGCTATGTCTTCCAGTTCTTCTGGTACCGCAGTTACTCTGAATAGATTTGTGCCAAGTAGTTCTTCTTCCTGTACCTCCAGATCTTCCCCTGTCTTAATTCTGGATAAGTAGTGAGGTCCTTGATTGTGCTTTCCTGATTTCACCATGATTGAGAATTCAAACTCTTGAAACAAGAGTAGCCATCGACAAACTCTTCCTTGAATGATTGGTTTGTTGAGTAGGTATTTCAATGGTTCACGATCAATATAAAATGCATAAGATATTGACAAGAGGATGTCTAAATTTTTGTAGTACATATACCATTGCTAGGGCTTCTCTTTTAGTTGTGGTATAGTTCTTCTCTACTTTTGACAATTTCCTGCTTGCAAATGCCATACGGTGATCCTTAGAACCTCTTGGTTGGCTCAACACTACTCCCACTACAATTCCTGATCCATCCACGCGAACATGGAATGTGTTTTCCTAGTCCAAAAATATGAGTATTGGTGCTTCTGCTATCTTCTGCTTCAGAGTATCAAATTCCTTTTGGTGTTGCTCATTCTAGGTGATACTTTTGTCATGTTTTTTCTTTAATAGTACTTCTATAGGTGCGGAGATGGCTGCATATCCCTTGATGAATTTTCGGCGGTACCCAATATACCCTAGAAATGTTTTGACATCAGATGTGGTTTTTGGCAGTGGCAAGTTTTGAATAATGGCAACTTTTAGGGGATCAACCATTAGTCCTTCTTTACATATTATACGACCCAATAGTGTTCCAAATAGTACCACAAGTCCATTATTTCAAGTTTAGGGAAATTTGTAAGCTCCTACACTTGTTCAACATCAATTTTAATGTATGTGTGTGATCTTTTACCAGTTCAAATATAGTCCAATCATCCAAATAGACTTCCATAAAATCATGTATAAACTCCTTGAATGCATTGACCACGATTCTACTAAATACTGCAGGTGCATTTTTCAATTCAAATGGCATAACAATATACATGAAAGATCCTAGTTCAGATACAAATGTTGTTTTGGGTTGATCTTCCTCTCTAATAATTTTTACCTGGTGATATACAGAGAATCCATTAGTGAAGAATAAATTTCCCTACTGGCAATTGACTCCAGGATTTCTTCTATGAACAGTGTTGGAAAAGGATCATGAATACAAGCCTTATTCAATTCTCTATAGTCTCCATGGATCATTATTTCTCCTAATTTCTTATTTTGTACTACCATTGGATTGATCCACGTATCTTCCTCCACTGGCCTTATGATCCCTACTTCTAGCATCTTGTCAAGTTCTACTTTACTTTTTTCTTCATGTTTAGATTCATCGTGTATGGCCATTTCTTGATTGGTTTGTAGCCTTCTTTCAGTTGAACTTTCATTGTTTTGTCTTCTTCTTTGATTCCCTTTGACAAGCTGTCGTAAGGTCCTTTAACACTTTAGTTACGAATATTTCAAATATGTCGACCGGGTAGTGTCCAAAGGTTGTATGCAATAGGGGATATTTTGGCCTTCTCTCTTAATAAGATTTTCTAAATTTTTGAAACGGTTGAAAACAGAAATTAAACTAGAAAGCATGAGATTGTTTAAGCTAGAAAGCATTCAAATTCCTATTCTATAAAGCATGTAAACTATCTAAGAATCAACACTTGTAGTTTAACTATGAAATTGAAACAAAGGCGACTAACTACTAACTGAAAGTACACTTAACATCTTTTAATCAATAGCTAATAATAGTTTTAAGAACATAGTGGATGCTCCAAAAATTTTAAGTAAATAAAATTCAGAGATTAGTAACTTAAAAACACAACCTGTAGGAACACACAACAAAACTAAACACAGAATAACATTTATCTAAACATAACATGCACAGAATAGAAATAACAACATTAATGATTAAAATACTTATCTACTCTATGATCCCTTGAGTGGCAAGCTCTTGGGCGTTCCTACTATCAATTCAAATCACATGTAGTACTTTAGCAGCTTCAAAGTAAATCCATTCACAATACTTCCATTATTCAGAACAAATTACTTAGAACAATACTGGCAATATTCATTCATTCATATCATAAAAGTGTAACATCACAGAGAACATAACTGAATAGCATTCAAAATATATCATAACAACATATCCTTATTTTTAGCAGCTACACATATATATACTACACTACTACAAAATCCTAATCTACAGATGGTGGGAAAATACCATTGAAAAAGTCTTAAATAGAATTACAACGAACTGATGTTCATGACATAAAACATAATAAAGGCTCTGAGTGGAGCCATAAAGTCTCAAATAGTCTTAACAAAAAATAACAGAATGCTTTAAATGAAGTCTTCCACTATGCATGCCTAAATTTTTGGCACCCCAACTTCCGCGCTCTGACTTCAACCGCTTGAAGTCCACTCCTTTCATAGGCCATGCATAGTCCTACACAATTACTCAAAGTCTATACCATTATATCAACATTAGTTAGCTAATTCCAATCAATTTGAGAAATAAAGATTTATACACCATTTTATAAAAAGTAGATAATTATTGCTTCTAAAAATAAACAAATTGGCATGGTTGAGGTGGTTCGCAAGAACAAAAAGGGGTATTTAGCTCATTATAAGAATGAGGTTGTTTATACCTCATCATCCTCCCCTTCCTAAACCTGAGTAGGCCCCCCTGCTCTCTGATGAGTCCTCTACCTCTTTGCATCCCTTTTCTTATTTAGTTCATTATATTTGGAGCTAAGATCATACATGTCTTCTACCTCATCCAAATGATCAGGGTGTTTAAGAAAACCTTTGTTGAATTTAACCCTCATCTGCCATGTATGTAATCTCCAGGATTTTGCTTTGTAGTGACCAAAACTGTAGGGGGTGGCTGAAGGAGCAATGGAGGTCTGTATCGCATCCCTATCCACTTGGTTTTGAGCTACTGTAATATTTTTGTTAATGCCTCAGCCCTTTTGGAAGACCACCTTAGGTTGGTGGGGGAGATCATCTACCTTTGTTTGAGATACATAGGTAGGGGAGTGTACCGCTCCTCACATGAACTCCATGCCCTTTCTATTAACTGTGGCCCATGAACTTTGAAATTTTCAAACCAAATCCAGATGCTATCATTATATTTGTTCTTCATAGCTTCATAGCTTTTAATCCTTTGAAATTGAGCCTTGAAGGCAAAGGGCTTTCGGTTAGGATATCTCATTTGCAGTCCTACAGTTCTCTTTGCTTGCAAATAGTCCCTAGTTTTGTCTTGCCAATGGATTTGATTCTGCATATTAGACATGAAGGCTCTAAGCTGTACCTCCCCAACAAAAAGGTTGATAAAGAAATCATTGTATTTTTCCAAAAATAGATTATGTATGAAAAATTCACACAACATATTTTGTTGAACAGGGGCTGCCTCTTTGAATGCTTCTAGGAACTGTTTATCATTTGGGTCATGGGGTAAATTTCAGGAGATCTTCAAAAGCTTCCATCTTAACAACCATTCATTTAGAAACATGGGATATAAGTGGGATGGCTTTCTATATGCTAGTAACAATTCTCCAACCTGACATGCATCAGTTTTAGCCTAGTAGAGTTTGTCATAGGATTCTTTAATAACACTATTTCTTGCTTAAGTTTGGCATTTTTTCCCCTACTTGCCTCAAGAAATAGCATATCTCCATCCATTTGGTCAGCATTGGAGGAATGTGAATTTGAAACCATTCCATCTTAGTCAGCTTAGTCTACACTTCTTTTGATTCCATCATTGGTTTCACATTAATTTCCTACAAATCCTGCTTTAGCTCAATAGTTCTGCTCAAAGTCGTATTGAGTTCAAGTGTTTGTTTTTCCTATGTTTCTACAAAGGCTTTAAGAGATTGCACCAGATTATCAGTTAAACTCTTAATTTGTTTATCTTTTTTCATATAAACTAGCCAAATACTCTTTATCTTTCCCATCAATTTGTTGCACTTGAGATTGCAACTCTCCAATAGTTTTATCCTTCTGTTCTAATTGAGCCCCTAAAGTTGTGATTTCTTGATCCTTCTTCCTCAAAAGTTTAGTTTGTGTGCTTATTTCCTACTGTTGCTTATTTATCTACTCCTCATTTTGTTGCAGTTTATCTTTTAACTGAACAATTTCTGCCTTTAACTCTTCTAATTATGTTTTTATGTGATCATATTTTTAAATTTCTACATCAGTGGAAGGGGAGAAATAGAGATCTCTACATTACTGTCAGTCACATGTTCTGCATTATTTACTTCCAATGGACTCTGTTCTGTGTCATTGGCAACCATGACAGACAATTGTTCACTTAGGGGGACTGTATTAATTTCCTACGTTTCCAAGGGCTGTTGTGAAGGGGAAAGTGGTTCAACAGACTCATCCTCAACAAGTATATAGTTTGGCAATTGTGCTCCTATTTCTCCTTGTCCTATCTTAGATGGGACATCCTCCTTTTCAGACAGAGGGCTTATTGCTATCCAGAGTTTGCTTTTCACCTAACTGGGTTGTAGTTTCACATGGCTGGGCTGCTATTTCACAAGGCTATACTACATTTGCACTTGACAGGGGTATATTTTCACATGACTGGGCCACATTCTCATATGATTGGGCTATAGTTTCATGAAATTGCTTATCTTGTCTTTTCTTTTTAGGAACTGATCACAAGCCACAACACAACTGAATTCCGTAGCTAATCATTTGCTTCTCCTTAAAGGAGGTCTTTGCAATTTCACCTTTGGCCTCTTTTCCTTTTTGTGGGGATGAGTATTCTCATCTTCTTGATTCATTAAATCCACATTTTCTTGCTTCTCTAGGGTCTTTGGTACATTCTGTGGTTTAGGTCTCTCCTCAAGGTCTAAAAGGTTTAATGGATTTTTTGGCGCTTCACTGTCAAGAGATTTTCTAGCATCTTGAGGCACAGGGGCATCTTGAGGCATAGGGGAAGGTTCTTTCAAATTTTGAGCCGCCAATCCGGATGACTCGCCTTCTTCAAAATGTCTTGAGGGTTCAGGGTTTTCAAATTTCCAAAGAAATTTCTACCATTTTTCTTTTGTTTTTCTTTTCTTCAGGAAATGATGTTTGCAAATTAGGTGAATGAAACCATGATGTTTCAATGGGCCTAAACCAATTTTAAACCTCTATATCATGTTGACAATGGAATCACTGAGGAAAGCGGGAAGGTTGACCCTTAATTCGGGGTTTTCAGTGTCATGGCACAAGTGAGTGAGTAACCGGAAGGGCGGACTGACTATGGTGGCACATTGCCCCTCACATGTAAAGTATTTGATGATCCAAGCAACCACCGCTCTCCACGGCCCTGCAAAAGACATTCTCTGAAACCCCTTATTTTGCCCATGGGTATTCACAACTAGAAGAGGATGAGGTTCTCCCTCCCTTATGAAGAGTTTTATCATTCTTTGATAAGAAATGTTTGTAGTTTCTATTAAATTCACACCTTCATTTTTAATGCCAGACAAGCTAGAAATTATTCGAGGGCTTACCTTAAACTTCTTGCCATGCACTATCGTCTACCCATCCGAGAAGTTTTCTGCAAATTCATTGACCAACTGCGTGTTATACCCCTTAAATTTCTTCATGAACTCAAGCCAGCCTATCCTCTGAAACAACTTAGAAATATTACCCAGTGCCAACAATTTATCTGGGGAAGTTGGTTATGATTTGCGCTTAGCCCCACCCATTCTGTCTCTTACTTGCAATTCTACTAAGTGTCTACTGAATTTGTGGCACTCTAATGGTAAAAAAACTGTTTCAACAAGACTGTTATGCAAACTAAATGAAATGCAATCTTATGACCACCTGTACTTTGACAATATTGATGGGACACAGATTAATTCAAGCATTTGGCTTCACTGCATTTGAATCATTATTTTGCATGGGATAGAGTGCATGAGCCACCATCTCTCTAGTGAGGTACAGCTTGCACAATTTACTAAATTTGGAAATAAAGGTGGAACGTGCCAAATCATTTATTTTTATCCACAATAATATACCTACTTAAAATAAAAGATGTACATACCTCATGTCTTGTCATTGATTTGAAAGTCGCTTTCCTTATGTTGACATAATAACATCATGGGTGGCAGTGTAATTAAATTTGGATGGGATGGCAAAGGGTTGTAATGAATTTATTATGAATAAAAATGGGATGGCTAATAAGGGTTCTAATTATTATGACAAAATGTGGTCACAATAATTTTTATTTATTATGGTACGAGATGGCAATATCGGGCGTGAATTTCAGAGTGGCGGAAAAGAACTAGTGATGATCATGGGTATGCTGTTGGGATTGTTGGATAATTTGCAAAGAAAGGGAAATCACAAAATTCTAGAGCATCGCTGAAAGATGGGGTCGAGACAAAAGAACAAAATTCTAGAGCATCGTTGAAAGATGCAACCGAGACAAGAACAAAATTTTGGAGCATCGCTGAAAGATGCAGCCGAAATGTAGGAACAAAGTTTTGGAGCATCGCTGAAAGATGCAGATGGAATGCAAGATCAAAGTTTTGGAGCATCATTGAAAGATGAAGCTGGAATGTAGGGAGAATGAAGCAGGATCATACACTTTGGACTTAACGTGTTCCGGAGCATCGTTGAAATATGCGTCAGAATGCATGAACAATAAAGGGAATGGAACCAATTGAACAAACAAGTTCTGAACCATCGTTGCAAGATGTGCCAGAATTTGTATTCTATAAAAATGAAGTCCTGTAAAACAGAGATAAAATTTAGACAAGTCCAAAAGAATGGTAATACAATAAAAATGCTTCGAAGTGATTATAAGTACATACACATGCGAGCTTTATTTTTTTTTACTCATAGTTGAAAATTATACTAGCTCTATCATAGCAGAGTCAATGCATTGGGTTACTCCTTCTATTTATACCATTCTCATAAATTCTTCTTTGTTGATAGGTTTGTGGTAGATTTGTAATCGATGACCGTTGACTTAGAGAGTTCGAGTATCACCATCAATGGGTTTGAGCTGCATTGCTCCGTTTGGAAATACTTCATAAATTTCATATGGACCCAGCCAATGAGTCCTTATTTTCCCTTTTTGATCTTTATATTGGGAATCAAATAATAGTGTCCAATCTCCATTGTGGAACTCTCTTTCTTTTATGTGTTTATCATGTCAGGCCTTTCGTTGTTGTTGAACTAGCTCAGTCTAGTGGATAGCTTCTAAGCGGAGTTCATCTAATTCACTAAGCTGCAAGACTCTTTCTACCTGAGCTTGGTCGAGGTTTAAACCTAACTCCATTTTCATTCTAAGAGTTTGAAGTTCAAATTTAATGGGTAGAAGAGGTTTCTTCCCAGAGACTAACTCGTAAGGAGCAAGACTAGTGGTTGATTTCCAAGTTGTATTATAGGCCCAAATGACTTTAGGTAATTTTCTGGCCCAGTCTTTTCTTCCCAATGAAACTGTTTTTGTCAAGATAGTTTCAAATTCCTTGTTAGTGACTTCTACTTGACCATTTTATTGAGGGGGATAGGGTGATGACTTTTTATGGCTTATCTGGAAATGATCATTAAAGGCTAGCAAAACTTTTGACATAAATTGGGGTCCTTGATCTGTGACAATTGATCTAGGGGCCCCAAATCTGAGAAAAATCTTGTTATACAGGAAGTCAGCAACTTGTTCTTCCCTAGCAACTCTCAGGGATTGGACTTCTGCCCACTTAGTTAGATAGTCAATACAGACCAAAATGTATTCTTTGCCTTGTGAAGGAGGGTCCATGGGACCAATAAAATCCAATCCCCACTTTTCAAATGGTTCAAAAACTACCTGCAGTTGCAAAGGCATTTCATTGGATGTCATGGGTCTTCCTACCCATTGGCATTCATCACAATGACGAACATAGTTTTTCACATCTTTATGTATCGAGGGCTAGTAATATCCCGTACCTAAGATTTTATGGGATGTTCTCTTGGCAGAGCAATGACCTCCAGAGGGATCATCATGGCAGGCTCTAAGGATGCTATATGTTTCATCTAGTCTGACATAGAGTTATAAAACTAGATCATGGCCACATCAAAATAGCATTCCATTAATCCATTTGAACTGAGCACTTTCCTGGATGAGGCGTTTCTTTTGTTCTGACGTAAAGTTTGGTGGGAACTCAGAAGTAGCCAAAGAGTTGGCGATGTCTACAAACCAGGGGGTTTTAATGGAGATGGTAAATAAATTTTCATCTAGGAATTCATCTTGTACAGGAGCACAATCTCCATTGTCTTGTTTGATCCAGGATAAGAAATATGCAACTATGTTGAACTTCCCTGGTTTATCAATGATGGTTACATTAAATTCTTGGAGAAGTAATAACCACCTAATTATTCTTCCATTTACTGCAGGTTTGTTCATTAGGTACTTGATACGTAAATGGTTTGTGAACGTAGTTACTTTGTACCCTGTGATATAATGTCAAAATTTATTGATTACATGTACCACAGCTAAGAATTATTTTTCCGTAGTGGTATAGTTTCATTCAGTGGGAGTCAAATTCTTACTAATGAAATAGATGACATATTTTCCTCCATTCTCATCTTCCTGGCCTAAAATTGCTCCAATGGCATCATTAGAAGCATCTGCATAAATATGGAATGGAAGGTTCCAATTAGGTCCATGTAGGACAAGAGCAGAGATGAGTTTCTCCTTAATAATCTCAAATGATGTTTGACATTCTGTTGTCCAGACAAAATATATGTCCTTTTGGAGAAGGGAGAACATGGGGGCTACAATCTTGCTGAAGTTTTCTATGAATCTTCAGTAGTATCCAGCATGTCCTAAGAAACTTCTGACGTCAGTTTAGTTCTTTGGGGTCTCTAGTTGTTGTATCACCTCAATTTTCTTAGGATCTAATTTTATCCCTTCAACTAAAATGTGGTGTCCCAACACTATCCCTTGTTCTACCATTATTAGACATTTTTCATGACTCAGGGATAGCTGATGGTCCTCACATCGCTTCAATACCTTGTCCAAAATTTTAAGACCTTTATCAAAAGTGGAACCATACACTATGAAGTTGTCCGTATAGACTTCCACACAGTCATTTACTAGCTCAGCAAATAGGGCCATAACAGCTCTCTAAACTATTGCAGGAGCGTTGCATAGCTCAAAGGAGAGGATGTGATATGTGAATGTTCCCCAAGGACAAGTAAAAGTTATTTTGTCCTGGTCTTCTGCTGCTACTTGTATTTGGTTATATCCACTAAATCCGTCTGGGAATGAGAAATACTTCCTTCTAGCTAAATTATCCAAGGCTTGGTCTATGAAAGGTAAAGGGAAGTAATCTCTATAGGTAGCTTTGTTGAGCTCTCTATAATCAACGCACACTCTCCACTTCCCATTTTTCTTTGGAACAACTACCAAAGGTGAAACCCATTTGCTGTCAGAGATGGGATAGATGAATCCTACTTGCAGGGGTTTCTCAATCTATGTTTTAACAATATCTTTGAGAGCAGGGTTGAGTCTTCGTTGAGGTTGACGAACAGGTCTAACATCTTCAGTATAGATGTGATGGGTACAAACACTTGGGTGTATTCCTCTCATGTCCGTATAATCCCAAGCAAAAGCCTTGGATCTATTTACCAAAATATCAAATAATTTGAGCTCATCTAACTTTATCAACCAACTGTTGATATTTAAAGCTTTTTCTTGGTAGTAACATGATAGTTTTGGTTCCAGGATAGTTGGAAGTGACGGTATGAACTTCTCTCGTTAAGGTGTATAGAGGGCAGTTGTACAGTATAGTTCTGTGAAGTCTGGCAATATCTTCAAAGAAGTGATCTATTTTTAGAATGATATTAGCCAGAGGACAAGGTAGTGCTATGAAGTTGGTGTAATCATGTTCGGTGTCATCAGTATGGATCGACTATCCTAAAATCTCTTCCACTTCCAAAATTTCTTCATCACCTGAGTCTACGATAAGATCTTGCATGTTGTTTTCCAATTCATCTTCCAACTCTTCACCATATTGTTTAATGACTACCATAGCAAGTGAGGCTATATTCTCTTGTTTATTTGAACCATCTGGTTCATCAACCCAAACTTGGTTATGCTCAGCAGGTTGAGCGAGGGGATACATGAATAAGTGTTTGCTATTGGGACCATGTGAAATGTTCATTCCTCTTGCTCTGCAGTCAATCTTAGCTACAACTATAGCTAACCACATTCTACCTAATATTATCGGGTAACTATCCTTGGATGTGAGGGACTTGATTATTTGGAAATCCACTAGTTATTCCCAATCGTCAACCTAAATAGGAAAATTTTATAGGACACCCTTGGGAATAGCTATAGACTGATTTGCCATTTGCAATATGGTGGTTATGGGACGTAAATCAGTGAGTCGTAGTTTTTCCATAACATCCACTGTCATGACATTAATGACTGCTCCCAAGTCCACGAGTGCATTGGGTATTGCTACGTTGTTGATTATTACTGTTATGAGTGGACTACCTAGGTCACCATATTTTGGGGTTGAGGTTTCACCAGACAGAAGGTCAGCTAGGTATCCATTGATATGCACAGTATTAATTTGTTTCAGTTTCCTTCCTGGTGTTTTAATGCTCAACTATTTAACTAGCTAGTTTAGTTCAAGAATTTCTTTAATCGTCTGTAATAAGGGAATCTCAATATGGAGTCGCTTAATTTCTTGGATTAACACCGTTTTAGTAGGTAAGGTCATTTCCATAGGTTTATTCAAAGTAGTTGCCTTGAGGCGCTTAGGAAAAGGTGCTTGAGATGTCTTCCTCGCAGTGGGATCCTCCCTTAAAAGATCTATTGATTGATGGCCAACTTCTTCTTGAGGTGACTCGAAAGCTCTAGGTGAGGATTGTGGAAGAGGCTTGTCTTGGTTACTCAATGGGTTTTTATCTGAAGGCATTGAAGGTATCTCAATCCCTTCAGTAGATGCTACATTTGGTTCTTCAAGGATCTCGACTATGGTAGGTTGCTGGAGTGTTTTTCCTGACCTCAACTGTAGGTTTCCACAATAGATGGCATTAACTTTAGTCATGTTTTCTTGTTCCATAAAATACACTAGTGTGGTTTGACGGTTATTCTTTAGATTAGGGACAAGTTGTGCTGGGAATTATTGTTGGTTGACCTACTCATTTTGTTGGGGGTTTTGGGGAGGTGGTAAAAGGTTCTGCTATGGATTAGGCATCCTTCTTGGTCCATGATAGAATTGATTTGGAGCATGATTCCATTGAGGCATCAAATTTTGAGGATACCATTACTGTTGAGTCTGGTTTGGCCATTGAGGGTTTCCCCAGGACTAGTTCACCCACTCAGGTGGTCCCCAGTTAGGTCATGTTTGAGGCCAAGGTGTTGTCCATTGATTATCATTCCAATTATTTGGAGGTCACCAAGAGGGATTTGAATTCTGGCCATAAAAGAAATTCCTCCAGGTCTTTGATTTACAAAATTGATCTCCTCCTCAGTGTGTGATGTCCTTTTCTTGGAATTTTTGATTACATTCAATATCTCGCATTGATTAGTGACAAGGCTCTTTTCACAAATTTGGCAATTGTCAGCTTTATCCAAAGGGCACTCTCTTAACAGATGTTTATTTCGACACCTAGGGCAGTAAATGGATAAGGTTTCAAGATTACATGTTTTGGCCTATATTCCATCCAGAGTGGTGTTTAACTAAACAAGAATGTCAGTTTTCAAGTTTGCTATTTCCTCACGCAGTTTACCTATTTCATTGAACCTCTTAAAAGACTAGATTTATGGATACCTCCCTGAGTACGGGAGAAATTCTAGCATAACTCAACAATATCACTGAGTTCAAGTTGGGACATATCTCCCTTTCCCAGTAAGTCTAGACTTCTTCTAGCATCCTCGTCAAGTCCTTTGAGAAACATGGTCTTCAGAATTTCTGGGCTTATGGCTTCTTCACCACATCATTTGGTTAAGAAGATGAACCTATCAAGATAATCTTCTAGGCTCTCATCTTCTTTTTGCCTTAGTTTGAACAATTCCTCTTTCCTGTCACTAACTCTGTAGTAACTCTGGTATTTGTCTAAAAAGAAGGTTTCCATGTCATCCCACGTGGTTATTGACCCTGAAACTAATCCCATGAACCAACGCATTGCAGTGTCTCTTAGAGTGGAGGGAAAGAGTTTAAGTTTCTGGTTATCATTTTTGTAGGCATATGTTTGGCACAAGACTTTGAACTTGAAGAGGAATTGGTCAAGATCTTCAAAGGATAATCCTCTGAAAGTTGTTAAAATGGAGGGTGAAATATTTTTCATGGGTGCATCATCATCTTCATTGAGAGCAATAGGATAAGTAAATATCTGTGCTCCTCTTCTTGGGTTATCACCATCTCCTTGGTTTGCTCTCCCATCTTCGTGGTTTGCTCTCTGTCCATTGAAAGGGTCATTGTTGTTATTATCAGCCATGATGTTAAAAGGAATGTTCTCCGCTTCAAAGATTGGGTTTGTTAGCTGAATGATCTCCTCTTCAAAGGTTGAATCTGATGGTTGAACTTTTGGGATATTTTGGGGGGTCTCAGGTTGATCTTGTTTGATCAATTTGTAACTAAGTTCTTCAGATGAGACTTCTACCTCCCTACTTATTGTTGGAACTACTATTGGGGGTTCTTGGTATGAATCTTTCGTGTGGACCTCATTTCCTGACCATGTAGAAAAAAAAAGTCTGACAACTATATTTTTTTTCTAAAAGAGGTATCAGCCTTCTATTAACACTTAGAAAAGAATCATGTCCTCGACAATGGCACCAAAAAGTGACAGGCTATCATAAGGTCCTAACACTTTAGTTACAAAAATGTCAATTACGTCGATTGGGTAGTGTCTAAATGTTGTATGCAACTGGGTATTTTGGCCATCTCTCTTAGTAATATTTTCTAAATTTTTGAAATGGTTGAAAAAAAAAAATTAAACTAGAAAGCATGAGATTGTTTAAGCTAGAAAGCATTCAAATTCCTATTCTATAAAGCATGTAAACTATCTAAGAATCAACACTTGTAGTTTAATTATGAAATTGAAACAAAGGAAACTAATTACTAACTGAAAGTACACTTAACATCTTTTAATCAATAGCTAACAACAGTTTTAAGAATAGAGTGGATGCTACAGAAATTTCAAGTAAATAAAATTCAGAGATTAGTAACTTAAAAACACAACTTGTAGGAACACACAACAGAACTAAACACAGAATAACATTTATCCAAACATAATGTGCACAAAATAGAAATAACAACATTAACGATAAAAATACGTATCTACTCTACGATCCCTTGAGTGGCCAGCTCTTGGGTGTTCCTACTATCAATTCAAATCACATGTAGTACTTTAACGGCTTTGAAGTAAATCCATTCACAATACTTCCATTACTCAGAACAAATTACTTAGAACAATACTGGCGATATTCATTCATTCATATCATAAAAGTGTAATAGTACAAAGAACATAACTGAATAGTATTCAGAATATATCATAACAACATATCCTTATTTTTAGCAGCTACACATATATATATACTACACTACTAGAAAATCCTAATCTGCAGATGGCAGGAAAATACCATTGAAAAAGTCTTAAACAGAATTACAACGAACTGATGTTCACGACATAAAACATAATAAAGGCTCTAAGTGGAGTCATAAAGTCTCAAATAGTCTTAACAAAAAATAACAAAATACTTTAAAATAAGTCTTCCACTATGCACGCCTAAATTTCCAGCGCCACAACTTTCACGCTCTGACATCAACCGCTTGAAGTCCACTCCTTTCATAGGCCATGCATAAGTCCTGCACAATTACTCAAAGTCTATACCATTATATCAACATTAGTTAGCTAATTCCAAACAATTTGAGAAATAAAGATTTATACACCATTTTATAAAAAGTAGACAATTATTGCTTCTAAAAATAAACAAATTGGCATGGCTAAGGTGGTTGGCAAGAACAAAAAGGGGTATTTAGCTCATTATAAGAATGAGGTTGTTTATACCTCATCATCCTTCATCTCTGTGAACTTTCTAGGGAACAAATCCTCATACTCAGACAAAATTTCTACTACTTGTACCACTTCCTTCTCATCCCAATAGTCTCCTATCTTGGCTAGTTTAGGATCTCCTTCTTTGGCAATATTTTCTTCCCTTAGCTGGATGGGCTTGTTGTAGTAGTTTTCCTTGATGTTTGTTGCTTCTACCAGCTCTCTTTCACCTTGTTCTATTTTTATTTCGGGTTCTTTATCCTCTTCTTCTTTCTGTTATGATGTCTTGCAGCATTTGTGTTTCTTGGGATATGATTCTTTATCCATCAATTCTATGACTTTCCAAATGCCTTTTGTTTTTGTCGGTAATGAGCTTTGTTTTGGTTTGGTTTCTTCTTCTTCCGCATCTTGTTGAAAGGTGATCTCCCAGATTTTGATGAGTGTTGTGTGTATGTTTTTGGCCAGATCAAATAATGAGAAAGTATGGATGAAGTCTTTTTGCAACTCTTCCTAATATATATTTTCTTTTCTTCATTCTTGATTTATATACCATGTCTGTGCAATTGGTGATAGTGTCCAATAAAAGAAGTGGGTATATAGTACCTCATTATATCAATTTATGTCTCTCCATACCATTATACACATGGACAAATGTTCTTGTGGTGAAATCTGCTTGAATACTTAGGTATTATGTCATATTCTCCTTCCTCTAGCAAATATCTTGTCTTGATGAATATTTTGAATGATGTCCACCAGTTAATTGTATCTTTGTGTGTGTTCCACCAATTCACAACATTGCATACTAATGTGTGTTGTGCAACCTATGATCTTATCTCTTCATCTAAAAAAATTATCTCCATTTCTGCTAGATGTTTATGTAGGTCCCGTATGCCTGAAAACCTAGGCAACTTGATATGTGAAATTCCTTTCAAAATGTGACTTACCTGGTGAGATATTTGCTCCTTGTCATCCTTAAATGCACTGCCTATGATCTCTGATGAGTTCTAATGAAGTGTAGAGGATTGTGGTATGTCTTCTTTGCCCATCCTAATCATGATAAAACTCTGATAAAGCATTTTCCTTGTTTTTAGTTATGGTTCTTCCCTCATCCACGCTTGTAAAACCTCCTCACTATTTGTACTATAGTGATTATCCTCTATCTCCACTTCTCCCTTAGAATTAGGCTCATCTATTTCTCCTCTAATCCAACCTTGTAATTATATAAAGATTATTTGTATCCTTATCACTATCTTCATCCTGATTGGTTTCTTCTATATATGCTTCCTCCATTGATGATCCCAAAGCGATATTGACAACTTTGTTCTCACTGGCAAATGATAACTCTTCATTCCGAAAATCTATGACATCATTTGCATCTACAAACCATCTCAAGCCCAACAGTGCACTGAAAGATTCTCCTTGATCCTTCATGGCTACCGCAATGAAATCTAAGACATGTTTGATCCCCATTAGATTCACTTCCACTTGTTTACATGTTCCCATTGTTTTCATGTTAGATCCATCTGCCAAGATTATATTGTAAGTTGTTTATGACAGCTCAGGTCTTCCTAACTATTCCCACAATTTCTTTGTTATCATGTTGACATCTGCTCCCAAATCTATCATGACATTTTGGACTTTTGTGTGTGGTTAATATGAACATCCCCCATCAGTGGTTTTGTCTCCCATTCTCTATTTGTCCTTCCCATCCTTCGGAGTTGACTCTTTTGACTTTGTTCTCTATTCCAATACTTAGAGAATTGCTTCAGTTTCTCAATGAGTCTGTGTTGTTGTGTCAATTGGGCTAACTACTTGAGAGCATCCACTTCTTCGGTAAAAATATGCTTGTATTGCTTTTCCTTTTCTTGTTCCTTTCTTATTGTTTGTTTAGCCTCCTTCACCACTTCTTCATGATGTTTCTTAGTAGGGACAAATTCTTCATCCTCCTCTTTGTCTTCCTTTTTAGTCTCAATGATATAATATCTTCCGATAGTTGTTCCTTGTCTTATCACTACCGTAGGTTTCTCCTTCCTTTCTCTTCTCTCTTTTTCTATATGTTTTGGTGTGCTTCTCCGGTAGTAGTCTTCTTCTTCTGTGGATTTAGTTGAATATATGTTTGTTTCCTCTCTGTTGTTCTTTCGACAAGTTCTTTCTCCTTGATCTTTTGGTGCCCTTCTTATGGTCCTCACTCTTTTTTTATTATTTAGGTTTTGTAACTCATCACTCTTATATTGTGGTTATGCATTCCAGAAGAATTGTTGTGCTCTCTCACAAAAGATCAAATCATGCTTTATGTTGTTACAAAATGAACATCGTGTTTTATTTTCGGCCCAACATTCATTAGCAAATGTCCTAACTTACCGTAATTGAAGCATGTTGCATCCTCCCTCCTTCATTGACTTCTTCCACAACCTCATCATCCTCTGTATACTCCAAATTGCTCTTTCTCATCATTATTATAGTTATTTCCATAGGATGGACTACCGGAGTTTGAATTTTGTATTGTTTGTATCCTTGATCATGTGAGTTTCTTTCCACACAAGACATGTTATTACTCTCCATCAAGTGAGTGTACTAGGTCTCATCTTCTTCATCAACAAATTCTCTTTTCCTCTAAAAATTCTATGAAGGACAATTTGATGTTTCATGGTCATCCCATTCTCCGCATAATCCACAATATATTGAATTTACCCTTTTTGTTGTCTTCATTACAATAGCTTGCCTTTCACCTTTCATCTCAGGACATTCATTTCTCAAGTGACCTTCCTTTATACTTGATATGAGCACCAAATTTTAGGTCTTTACTTTTGTGTATTCTCCTCCTACTTAACCAAGATCTCCTACCTCAGCTTCAACTTCTCTAATTCTAGGTTTTCTTTCATTTTATCCTATCTACGCCAAGATTGAGATTCTATCTGGTAGGCTAGTGTAACGGATTCTACATATGTCTCAAATATTCTTCCATCTAAGGTGGACCTTATTTCAGGGTTGATTCCAGAAATAAACTATTCTATCTTTTGCTTCTCAGCCAGTGGCTCCTGTAACTTCCTAATTGTCTCCTTGAATCTTTTATCAGAGTCTTTTATTGATTCTTTCTCCAATTGCATCAAATCTCTCATCTTTCTTACCCCTTCCGTCAAAACATCCAAAACTCCAAAATTCTCCAACAATAGCTTCTTGATCTCATCCCATTCTTTGTCACTATTTGGGCATGTCTTTCTATACCACTTCAATGCTTGATTCTATAAGGTGCCTATGAAGTTAAATAGCTTAATGTCATCACTTGTTACTCCCTTCTAGTTCCAAATTGACTCTAGTACAAAAATGTGCTCTATTGCTTCAGTAGTATCCTTCTCAAATATAGGTAACTTGATAGGTCCATGACTGATCTTCTCACAATCTCTGGTACTCTACAGTGAGTTTCTTCCAGTCTGCTCCTCTGATTATGTTGTCTTTTATCAACTTGCTTCCCTTCTCTTCCCTTATCTCTTTGTAGTTGGATCTCAAAGTACTTTCTCCTAAAACCTCTACAAAATTGCTCCAGATCTCTAATATTCTCTATGCTTCCTTGTTTTCTTGAATATCTTCCTTCTTTGCTAAAATTCTCTTAACTTTATATGGCACTCGGGGTGACTCATGGTCTAGGGGTTGTGTCTTTTCATAGTGTCTCTTCAAAGTATAGGATACTCTTCTAATTGTGAATGACATCATGTCGACATCCAATGATGATTCAAATAACTTCTAAAACCCTCAAAACTCCTCTCAATATTTACTGCATCTTATCCTCCTTCTATTATCTCCTTTATGCTTCGGCAAATTAGCTCCTCTATATATTCCTCATCCATCTTCACAATATCTGGTGTTAACTCATATGTTTGTCTGCGACATAAACCTTAGTTCACATGTTTCTTCTCTTTCCCTTCCGCATTCTTCTCCAACAAAACCCATAGTGGCACGCTTATCAGATTTCTCCATAACCCCGTCTATCTCTTCACCTTCTAACCTCCATTCTCTAGTAGCACCCTCCTTGGCAAACTCAGTAGCATCCTCTATGATGCGCTTGTCTTCTTCATTCCTTCCAGTAGCACCCTCCTTGGCGCGTTCAATGAAATCTTCCTCCTTTTCTTCTGTAACTTCTATTACCCTCTCTTTTTCCATCTCTTGTACCCTTTCCATCCTTCTACGATAATGTTCCTGTCACTCTTGAGTTTGCTTCAATCTCTCTTCTTCACTTGTCTCCATTTCGGTTCTGATTTCTTTGTCAATCTCTGTTTTCCTCCGCTTCTCCCCTTTTGCCATGGGTTTTCTTGATTTTGTGTTCTATTAGTCCTCTTATATATCCCATGGAATCTATATTTGAAGAGACACATCATTTGAAATGTCCTTGCAGACCCTACCCCCTTTCCACTTACCATCCCCTTTTAAGTGCATGCCCCCTCTCATAGAGGTAGAAACCCGAGGAGATTTGAATTCCTCTATAGTTTGAAAATTTTTCCTATCAATCATACATTTTTTCCTTTTCCAGACTTTTGCACTACTTTTTCAGATATTTTGCCCTTTCAATTTTTAACTACATTCTTCCAGGGTCCTGGCAGCAAAACCAAATGTTAACAAGAAATGTAGAGGGGATACCAGTTCAAAGATCCAATCCTCAGCCAAGTCTTTGTAGTCAGTTTATACCCCGGTTAGATAGCTAGAGATTGACAACAAAACATAAAGAATAACCAAATAGAGCATCACATATACATCAAAATAAGATAACACATAGAATTACTCGGTACTGATAGACCTCTGTATATATATTAGCAGTAATCAAATGTACACATCCATTGTTCATCCTCTGGTACAATTACATACATGACTTCTATGTCATTGTTTACATCAAAATATTCTCCTACCATGCTTTCTTACCTTCTACTATCTCCTATTTATATATACTATATCTATTATATCTAGGGATGTGTCTTTTGTCGGCTCCAGCCTTCGAATAGTGTGTAGTTTCCTCCGGTCGGCTTTTCTTTATGCTCTATATCCTGCTAATAATCCCCATGCAAGAAAAAAATTTAACATTCATTTGCTGTATTTCTAAATTATAAGTAGCATCAATAAAAAATAGGAATCTACTAGAAGTTAGTTTTGCAATAAGAGAAAATCTCACCAAAATCAACTCCCTCAACCTAGGAGTAACCTATTAGAACCAATCTTAACTTATATCTTTCCAACCATGCATCCATTCTAAATTTATTCTTAAATGCCCACTTCCAACCAATGGGTTTCATTCCCTCAAGTAGCTCAACTAAATCCCAAGTCTCACACTTGTCTAAGGTCATTGTCTCATCTTCCATGGCCTCCATCCAAGAGCCATGTTCCTTTAAAGAAAGAGGTTCCTTCATAGATCTAGGTTCATTGTCATACAAGATAAAACAAATACACAAAAAAAATCTAGTAGGTGACATCTGTCAACTAGACTTCGTTGCCACAGGGACCTTCTTAAGGGTGTAAAAAGAGGCTACTCCCATTCTTCCTCTAAAATTTCTGAATTTGAACCTTCTTCTTCCTCTACATCCTCTTATCCAACCAATTATTTTTCTACTTATGCATCTCCCCACTTCTTTGTTTTGGTTTCAAAATATATGATTTTATTTTCACTATACCTAATCAATCTTGACTCTTAAGTTCCCTAAAAATCACATTTCTAGAATATACCATTTTCAAGTTTAGAGGATTCAAAAGATTATAAACCTTAACATTGTTATCATAACCAATGAAAATACATTTGTTAGCCTTTAAATCCAACTTAGACCATTTTTCTTTAGGCGCATGAACAAAGGCCTTGTAGCCAAAAACTCTAATGTGTGAACCAAATGATTTCTTATTTTTCCACACTTTGTATGGTGTTTTAACAACTAGAGTAGAACATGAATATATATTAATTAAATAACAAGCAATACTTACAATCTTGACCCAAAAACATTGCTCTAACTAAGCACTACTCATCATACTTCTAGCTTTGTCCATTAATATTTTGTTCATCCTCTCTGCGGTGTCATTTTGTTGTGATGTATATGGAGTTGTTTTTTCCTCACAATACCTACATGTCTACAAAAATAATCAAAATGATTACAACAATATTCCCCACCATTATCTAACCTTAATACAATTGTTTCCTAATCCATCTGATTTTCAACAAGAACTTTAAAATCTCTAAACATTGTAAAAACTTCAAATTTATTCCTCAAAAAATAAATCCAAGTATAACGTGAGTGGTCATCGATAAAGGAAATATAACAAAAAGATTTCCCAGTTGAAGCAACATTGATAGGACTAAAATTATCAGCATGAATAACCCCCAATAATCTCTTTGCTCTAGTGCTACCAAAATTAAACTTTTCAATCACACAATGCTCACAAAATCAAATCCATAGAATAACCAGACAAACCATCCACCATATTTGTATTAACTAGAGTCTTATGCCCCACTTCATGAATATGGCCCAACTTGTGGTGCCATGACATACATGAATAAGATATCTTAGTTAAATGGGCCTATTGGTGCCTGCATAAACAATCAGGTTTCAAGCATTTAAATCTGCAGGCCCCTTCATAAAAAATCAAAAAAATTCTAAGTCTTTCAGCCTTTGCAGTTGAAAAGTGTAAATTTTTTTTTTACATGTGCCTTTGTATATACAAGACCACTTGTATATATATGCAAGTTCAAATGTACATTCGGGCATGCAGGGTGGTTTGTATGTTCA
The DNA here is from genome assembly GCA_027924645.1 of Cunninghamia lanceolata. Classification (NCBI taxonomy): domain Eukaryota; kingdom Viridiplantae; phylum Streptophyta; class Pinopsida; order Cupressales; family Cupressaceae; genus Cunninghamia; species Cunninghamia lanceolata. The sequence goes on along the minus strand of BSBN01000635.1, from coordinate 10,882,684 downwards.
ATCGGCCTTCAAAAAATGGTAAAAATTGGTTGTATGCATTCCTCAATGCATATCGGGTTTGTATAAATATTGAGGAATCTATCGCAAATTTTAGGAATATTCCCTGCTTGTATGTGAGGGTTTGCATGTATTTTGTGTTGTATGTTCAGACATACAACGGAAAGATACATTGGAAATGTGCAAGGGAAATATACATTGCAAAGATGCAAGCCAACATACAAGAGGAAATGTATGAGGCTGACATACATTCGCTATAGTGTAAAGGTTCATCAGCGAAGCAAACTCATCGGCAACCAACTCCCAAGTCTCCCTGACGACTGATGCACATACAAGTCGCATTGTATATGCATATACAAGAAGAAACATGTACATTGCAAAGATACAAGGAAGGCGCATGCAAAGTCAACATACAAAGGGGATTGTATGTATATCGATCAGATACATTGGCGGCAACATGCAAAAGGCCCGATGCATACAAGGCTGATATACAGGAGGTGGAGCCCGCAGACATACAAAGCAGAATGTACATCAGGCACATACAAAGAAAATATGCAAAGGATGGAGATACAAAGCATGGGGCCCACCAGATGCATATGCAAGTGCGATTGTATGTTCCCGCATTAAAAGGAACATGCATTCCAAAGATGCATTAGCTAGATCTGAAAAAGTATGCAATGTAGTTAATAAAGGTAGAAGTCCGGATGAATGTATGTTTTTGCTTGTATGTTTGCATTGCATATGTGATATACAAGGCGAACATACAAGGGAGCGATATGCAAGTTGGACCTGACTTAAGGGTCAAATTTGACAAATAAAGTGGCTGGCGTCCGTGGCTTGTATGTATATTGCATTTGTATATGCAATATACAAAGCGATAGATGCAAAAAGGATATACAAGCCAAACCCGATGGTATTTGCAATTTTTTCTATAAATTTTGGGGTCCGCACTTTGTATGCAAGCAGTTGTATATGCATGTTCTTTTGCATATACAAGGCGAAAAGGCCAAAAAGGTGAAAAGGGTAAAATGTAAGTCAGTGATGGCAAAAGGCGCCTATGTGGCACGTTCTAATTGGCTGGTGACTTTTCAAGGTGATTTGAGGCCACAGATTTTGGCGATAGGGAGGAAATTGACAGCTAGTTTTAAACTTTCATGTAGCAAAGGTATTTCTTTGTATATGTAGTTGTTTTCAGGCGGGAAAATTTTAGAAGCACGCAGCTGCTACATTTCAGAGGGTCATCAGTAGGTTGGCAGTAATGGTGGAAATTACAGAGGTTTGATCGATGGATTGACAGGTCAACTACCTGATTTAGGGAGAAAATCTTCAAGCAGCTACACACATCCCGATCTCACCTGCTCTCCCTCTTTCTTCTCTCTGCTGCATTGAATGATTTTGGGCACCATTTCTCACAGTGCTTTGTATCTGGCAAATTTTGAAATGCCAGTGTAATTAATGTTGAGTACACGTTCCTATTGTATATAGCAGACTATGTTACTCATTGTAGGTGGTTGAAGACTTGGAAATTTTTGGGGGAAAAATAACGAAAGACAGAGCATTTTCCTGGTTGTTTTATCTCTGTTGGAGTTTATGAGTTGTATTTGAGTGTACCTTGCACATATGTTTAGTTTCTTGTCATTTTATATGAAAAATGCATTATTGCATGTGTTTATCTGTCTATCTCCATGTGTTGTATGCATTCTCTTCTTTTGAATTTGGTTGCTAAGGGTTTCTCAGATTCTAGGGTATGGATTTCTGTATCACATGCTCTTTAACTTCCATTCAAGGAGTGGATTAAACTATTTTAGGTTGAGTATGGAGAAGATTGTATGTTAGCTGTGATGTATGTAAGTAGACGCAATTAAATACTTATCCTTGGGTGGTGTTTGTAAGGCAAGCACCAATCTGACCCCTTGAAACTTGAATGCCATTGCAAATCATTCACTTATATACGTCTAGTTGACTCCTTGCCCTGAGATAGGCACCAGTATGCTCCCTGTGTTGTGTTATGTTTCCAAAACCCCTGTCTTGCATCCAAAACATTAAACAAACCATTTCATTATTCCAACCTATTAGTTGTAGGAGTAGGACTAGGACCTCTGCATACTCTCATACACAACCAGTCAGATATGTCCAAGAATGTTGTCAGCCTTGTGATTTATCATGCAAAGATTGGTCCACACATGAGAGTATTCTGCTTGTTGTTGTCAAGCTAAATCTTTCTATCATTGGGTGAGTCAAAGCAAAATCTTTAGCTATAGGGATATCCCCTTGGTGCGGTAGAACCAGAAGTGAAGGGGAGGTAGCTCATGCAACCTCCTGTATCTGTTGGCTGAATCTGCCTGTGCATTGGAGCTGGAAAACCCTCTGCTGATTCAGAAAGAAGAACTAACAGGGCCAAGGTACAACAAGTAGATGCATCAAACTTAAACAAAGTGCCACACTAGGATTCCCTAGCTAGCACTAGACTCCCTTTAGCAAACTTATAACACTCCTTTAAAATGCAGCATGTACTCCAAATCATTCATTTTAGACACCAAAAGTAAATTTTATGCCAATGTGCAACATATATATGAGAGATTTTACTCTCCCATAATTAAACACAAGTTTTACATTCTCTTTGCCAACAATCTAATGCAAATTGTTATCATTAAGGAACACCTCACTAGCATCTTATTATCTATATGAATAGAACAACTCTTTATGAAGAGTCATGTGAGTTGAAGCATCCAAATCAATTAGACATGAGTCGTTACTAGAAATGTTAGCATAAATAATCAAAACATCATTTTCATCATTAGATGTTTTATCATTAAAGGAATCTTTACAACACTTCTTATTTCTACATTCCTTCTTTATGTTACCCCACTTCCCATAGTTCTATAATTTCACTCTACTTTTACTATGGGTTTTAGACCATTCTTTTGACTTAGACCTCTCCTTATCCCCCTTTTTCTTACCACCTTTTTCCTTGGGTTTGCCTCGTACATGTGGTGCAACCTTGCAATCCTCATTCATTGATTTTGATCTCATTTCTTCATCGAGAAAAAGTAGCAACAAGGCAATCCATATTAGTCTCTACAGTACCACCACTAATTGCAACTATTATATTCTCCCAAGATTCAAGTAAAGAGTAAAGTAATAATAGCATTTATCCTCCTTGTCAAGCTTAACATCTATGCTTCCTAGCTAAATCAAAATAAGATTAAATACATTTAAATGCTCAGCTATAAACTTTCCTTCATTTTTAATGAACATAATTTTATTTTAAATATAACTTATTCAAAAGACTCTTTGTTTGGTAGATTTCACCTATCCTTCTCCATAAACTGTGTACAATAGTCTCCTAAAAAAATAGTTAGAATGATAGAATTGGATAAACACAATTCTATTATTCCTCAAGACTTCTTATCATGATTTATCCAATCTACATCTGATATTCTTTTAGGCTTTTCATTTTCTATCACAACTCTTTGTTGATCTCTTTCCTTTAAGAGATCCTCCATTTTTAGTTTCATATATCATGCCTAGAGCCATTGAGCTTCTCAATCTCCAAACAGGACATGCTTACCATGGTTTCTCTACCCACACTTAGATCTACAAAACCACTAAATAAAACACTCTTACTGCAATCACAAAAAACTCACAATGCTACGAGAAAAGCGACCCCTTCTAAAATCAAGTCATAGCTCTGATACCAAATGTTGAGAACATGGTAAATAGATATAAAGAAAATATAAACAAATAGCTCTAAAATTTGATTAGTACATGTGATTAAACCATCAAATAGAACATGGAGCAAAACAAATAAAAATGATAATAACACATGACACCAAATTTACATGGAGAAACCCTTTTAGTAAAAAATTCCACCATGAAAGAGATATCGAGCTTGTATTAGTCTTAAGGAATAAGATTACAACAATACAATCCACTCAATCTTCTTTAGTCTAACAATATTCTAGCTACTTAACAGTACTTCACCTACATGGCATTGTGAAACTTCTATCCCATACACTCAATATATAGAGCAAAAAAATAGGAATCCACCAAGTGTTTTTTGTAAACTAGTGGCCACCAAAGCTATGGTCCACAAGCAAAAACTCACACCCTACTATGCATTGAAACATTTATTGAAGATATAAACCAACTAATGAAAAGATGCTCCAATCTTCCCAATGTAACTCCCATTGTTGAAATTATATGATGACCTCCTTATTCAATGTTATTACAATAATATCACAAATATCTCTAGATTTTCATTTGCAACCCAAAGATCTATCCTCCTTAAGGGTGTCCACCTCTTACCCTTTCTATTTATCAGATATCACATTAGAAAACTTTGAAGCTCATTTTCTCAATTTATAAGTGGTTTTTAAGGGTTCTAACAATCTCCAAACTATTTTTTGATTAATTTAATACATTTGGCTCATTGTGATCTTCAATTTTTTTTAAATGCTAAAACTAGAGTTCTAGATCAAAAGTTACACCCTCTAGAAAGTGTTTGGAGAAAGCAACATTAGACATAGGATTGCAAGTGAATAGCACACTATTGTAGCATTGCTTTCTAGATGATATAGATATGCTATGTAAATTATGATTTCTCTTTACTATTTTTTGACCTAGGAGATTGTGAGTTGACTAATATATCACTCGCTCACTAGATTGCTAACACACAAGATTTCAAGGGGATGAAATAAGAATGGTGGAAATGGAAGGAATGATCTGTGATAAGTTTACAAAGGGAAAGAGACAAATCCAAACCTATGCCGACCATTAGACTCACACTAGACATCGTCAAGCAATCAACTTTATGAGTACTTCTTAGACAGATTAGTGATTGCCAACAAGTCAAATTTGGGGTAAAGTAATGTGTCCTTAGAAAGGATGGCCTTTCAAACGTAAGTAGGACTATTGGTTGTTTCACCTAACTTGTGCATGCATGTTCTTTTCTTATATACTCCTTTTATTTTTTGAATGCCACCCTCATATTTTCACCAAAATCTACACCAAAAGTACAAACATTGTGCAATAAATTTTCTTTTCTTTTCTTTTTCTTTCTCTCTTTTTTTTTTTTTTTTTTTTTCTTTTCTTTTGAATTTAGGAGTATTGGACCCCCTTTACCTAACTGCACACTACAAAGAAGTGAGAGCTCGTCACTAAGGATTTGGTAAGGTGAGTAAGGGGTTAGACAACAAAATGGGTACCTGCTTTTGCTAGGACTTCCCCCTTGCTGAGGAGAGATGGGAAGATTTTTTGTTAGCTTCTAGGTTGTCCTATAAGCTGAGCTACCTAATGTGAATAAAACTAGGAGATGATAGAGACTAAGATGATGATAAATTTAAAACTCAACTAATTTATTCAAATTGCTAAGAATCAAAAAAGAATAAATGGTGTATTATGATTAGGAAATCTCATGACTTAGTATTGACAATTGGTATATTAGCAACCTATGACTCCAACTAGGATGAAAATAAAAAAAGAGAAATTGACTACACATAACAGGATGAGATGAGTACAATGCAATGCATCTGAATTTTCTTATTTTAAATATTTAAATGTAGTATTCCTTAAAATGGAGGGCACTAAAATTCTTCCAAACTCCTCACCTTGCATGGTGCACAAGAGGAATGCACCATTCCCAACATATTCCTTGATTAGATATGGGCCTATTCAATTTAGTCTAATTTTTTTTGCCTTCATTGATGGTCCTTTACCAATTAGATTATCAATTCTAAGCATAGGCTCTCCAACCTTAATGGGTCAAGGAGACACTTTCTTATTGTATTGTTGACTCATATGATCTAAGTGTGATTAAATAAAATCATGTGAGTCTAACCAACTAGGCTAGGGGTTGATCCACCTTAGATAAGCCCTTAAGCCCTTAAAAGATTTTGAAATGTTAATAAAGATGAAATTGAATGGCACCAAAGTTTATATGCTTGTGGATAGTGGACATGGAGGTCATGGGTTTAAGGGCAGTGACATTATAGATGTTTGTGTTCGAGTTGTTCATCACTTAATTGGCATGAAGATTTTGTGTAGTTCCATTACAAATGAGCTTACCTTGTCAGTCACATTTATCGGCTATGATATTAGGCACAATGGCGTAGATTATGACTTCACCACTTTTCTTGCTAATGACATGATAAAAAATGCATAAGATGCATGAGACAACAAAGACTATCTCTACTATGGAGTGTTGTTCATCCTACACATGTTGGAATATTTTGGATATCCTAGTAATAATCCCCCTACACATGGCACTATGCACGCCAATACTACCTTATTTCTCCCACTGGCCTAGGCAGTGCATGCAAAGCTATTCAACATGGTCAGGTACAAAATGAACCTAAAAGAATAGCTTGAGTTTGACTAAGCTGTGTGTGATGATTGCTAAAGGAGATGCACAAATACTTAAGGCACTAATCATTGAGGCCCAATTTTTAGGATGGCTTTTGCAATGTGTGTGCATGTTGGTAATAGATTCTACATGTAGACATCGAGATGACCACACCAAAAATTTCTTCAATAGTCATAAAGCTAGTGCCATAGAGAAGGACCTTGTTGAGAAAGGTGTCAAACAAGTTTTGATAGAGCTTGTAACAACAATGACAAAACATGTTTCTACACAATGATGCGTATTCAAGCACTTGCAATTTTGGGTTATTTTGTTATTGTGGTTTTGTTATTTTTGGTTAAGTGTTTGGAGGATTGGACATAGTTTTGTGTTGGAAGAATGTCGGCACCATAAATATTCTCCCATGATTTGCATAGTACAAGATGTTAGTGAATGCAAATGTGAAGAGATTTGAATATCACATGCAAACTCAATTGAGCATAATTTCAAATGACAACTATAAAACACACAAAGGGTTTTGTAATTTATGGTAAGGGTTAAGTAACCACGAGTTTGAGCATTGGGGCAAAGCACCTATAAAACCCCATGTTGTAATGATAAATCATGCTTTCTTCTTAATACCAAGTTCTTGTACTTAGTGTTAATGGAAAGGATAAACATATGTAAATAATGGCAACATATTAGTAAACGTGAGTCTAGTTCTTATATATCAATATGCATGTTTACTTTTAATTGTACTTATCTTACACAAATAGTTATTTGCTTAGATAGATGGTTCAACGCATGAGTTTATAGTGAGGGTGTCAATCCCTTCCCACACTTCAAGTGAGAATTATGATTGTAAGCTAGCACACAACAATACTACAATGAGTTGATCAAGATGTAGGAAAGATAGAAATAGACAAATAGTTAATAAAAATGTTACTTGTGGCGTGTGACTGAAAAATAGTACGATTCATATGTTGGGAAAAGGGATGGTATGAGTTATGATTTGGAGGGGGGAATACTGTGGGACACATGAATGGATAGAGTAACTCTAGTAGCTATGTGGATGGGCATGGTAGACAGGGGAGTGGATTAAGTGGTAATGGCACAAGAAAGAGGAGCAATGGATATGGTGGGTTGAGTAGTGTTAGATGGAATAGGAATAGAGGTGTAATACATCATGTGAGATCCGAGTATTCTAGGAGGGATATTGATGCAGAGGAAGGATTGTTTTAGACTAACAAGACTATTCTCACTCACTTCTTGCAATGATGCAACTCAAACAGTGATCAATCACACCCTGATTCACCCTAACACTTGCTTTTCAATAGCCTAAGAGGCATTCAATAAGGATTCAACTTGATACAGTGTGAAGTTGAGCATTTCAAGACCTTCTATATTGAAATTCAATGCCTTACAACTCCTCCTTACATTTGACAAATAGATTTATACACTTATTCTGTCAAACCCTAAGCCACTAGGGTTTTACCCTTGTTTTAGTAGAGTTTTGAGAAGAACATTCAATCATAACTTCTCATGGCCAATAAGATCTCAAGACCAAACCTTGGTAACCTTGTAGAAAACATTAAAATAGAACTTTCATAAAGATTTCATAATTTTCCACTAGTCAAAACAAAAGAAAGGAATTTTTTTACTCAAATCTGGAAACCCTAAGCAGGGTTTAGACTGTCTAGACAAAAATTGCTCTAAAATGAACAAAACTCTATAAAAGTTTCTGAAACCAATTGCATATGAAAGAGGAAATGTTTATCCATCTTCCCAACTGGTTACAGGTTCATACATGGCCGTACACCTGGGCTTTTTAGTCTAAATACATAGAAAAACACATGAAAAGATTGCAAGGAGTTAATTCATTTCCATTTTTCTCTTACCCCACATGTGAGAATGAATTATACAATGAGATTACCTTATTTTTATCCCTCTCAACTGAATTCTAACTCCTTGGAACCAATTTATCAAGTTGCAACCACTTTTGATAACTTTGACAACTTTTACATCTTTTGCAACTTTTGACCCAAACATAAAAAATGACCCCAAAATGGTCCCTCATGGTCTAGAATGACCTTATTAGCACAAAACAAGTGAAATCAAACCAAAAAACAAAAGTTTACAAAAATGACAACTAGGTGGCAAAATGGATGCCCCTACATCAAATATGGTTACAAGAAAGGCCATAGAGAGGGTGGAAGGTGGATAAAGGAAACACACTGTCATGGGATGCTAGTAGAAGTAAGGGTGGCACTAAAGAGATGGACAATGGGAGTGGAGGGGGTACAATGGTAGGAGATGTAATTGTGGTAGAAGAAGGAGAGGAAGTAGATGTTGTTACAAATATGGTTCTAATGGTTGTATTGTTTGTCATTGCTGTCAATATTGTCACAAGGTTGTCATTGATGTCAACACTATTATGAATGTGTAATAGAGTTTATAATTGGATGTAATGCTCTTGAAGAAGATATATTGAGATGAGAATTAGAAGTTGAAGATACATTGAGATATGCATGTCATGCTCCTAAAGAAGATACATTGAGATGGGAATTAGAAGTTTATATCATGCCTTGTTCATTGCAAACTTGAGTATGAAGTTATATTCAAATGGGAATTAGAAGCACTATGATATGGTATTGATGGAATAATATATGTTGTATGCTCTCCTCTACTATCCATAAGAACGCATGTGTTTTAAGGTAAAGAAGATTTAGCCTCTGGAAGTTGGTGACAGTCTCTATTTGAGAATGACCACCTTTGAAGATTGTCCAGGAAATTGTTCAGCATCTCCATTAGTTTGGTTTTGGGCCTTTATGGATTGGAATATAGCTTAATATAATGAAAAATATTGCATATTCCAAGTTTTATGATGTTTGGCCTACCGAAAGTATGTTTTGCAGAAGATAGAGTGAAGATAGTATTGGTTCAGGGAAAACAATCACTACATGGAAGTAGGATGCTCCGCATTCCTCTGCATTTGCAGATTTGGCTATGTGGTCTTGAAGGTATGTCAAGATTCCAATGAAGATGATAATTCTAGAGATTCAGACCATTTACCCTTCTACTATGAAAGTTGTGCATGATAGAGTACCGACATATGTTCTAGCAGAGTAAGCCAATGCTAAAGGTTTATTGGAATTCTTCACATTCCTCCGCAAATGAATGATTTCCCTTGTATTTTTGAGGACATGTTTCTAGATGTGTATTATATGCTCCTTTTTAGTTTCAAGGTTCTTGGTGGTCCTCAGCTCAGTTTTTCAAATGACAACATGTTGCAGCGTGTTCCTAATGGCAAAGTGTTCTTAGAGTTAATGATTGAAGTTGTGCGACACAATTCTTTGATGTGCGGTGGCAAAGGAGTGTTTGGGGATGTTTTATGAGTCACGTGGACTCATCTAGAAAAGTTTCATGAAGATCTTTATTGTTTCTAGTACTACACAAGGTTTTTCAGGTTGATGTGGTTGTTATACTTCAAGTCTTCATGTGTTCTCCTTAAAGCTATCCTATTTCCAAATGAGCGGAGTATGTGGATGTAATTCCTTGGTGTTTGAAGATGTGAAGGATGTTTTAGACCTGGTTAAGAAAGTTTTGGGGTCCGCAAGGCTTGGATCTTCTGTTGGTGTAATGTGTGTTTTCACTTAGGACCTATCTTTTACACGTTTCATATTGTGTGTTGTTTGGCCGACTTGTAAATGTATTCATCATGTTGTATCTGGCTGACAAGCAATGTAATCAATGTAATATCATGTATAAATAGTGAATCAAAGTGAGTGAGGTGAAGAGTGATTGCAATGTGATTCAAAAGTTTGCAAGAAGATAAAAGGTACAATAAATGCATTGCTAATGTGCGATTGAAGGAGAAAGAGCAGAAGTTGTTGATGCTGTCCAGATTCATCTTAAAGACATATTTGTGACAGTGACCAAGTATAGAGCATGGCTAACTGATTAGATCTTTAGAAGACAGTGTGAGGAGGCAGAAGTGCAATCATCAAAAGTGTAAGCTTCAATGTCAGTTTTCAAACAGTAGAAAAGATTGTCATACTATAATCTCTTGTAAGTGTGTTCTTATTTTAGGGAGTAGTGGCTTCCTTGGGAGTGACCCTAAAACAAAGTCATCAAGGAGTAGAATCTTACTTGGGAGTGACCCTAAATCAAAGTTATTTAGGGAGTAGCAGCTTCCTTGGGTTACAGCCCCTAAAACAAAGTTATTATTTGAGCTTCATATACTGTGAGTTAATCCTCACCGTGGTTTTTCCCTTTTAGGGTTTTCCACATATATCTAGTGTTATGTGTGGATGTGCATTCTATTATTCTTTCATGTTTTTATTGTGATGTTTAAGGTTTAATCTACTTTGGATAAGCTGAAGCTATTGAAATTGAAATTTGTTTAAATACTGATTCACCCTCCTCTCAATATTCATGTGTGTTTAACAATTGGTAGCAGAGTTGTGTTCCTCTGAGGGAAGCTTAACCACTTGAGGAAGGTTTGAGATGGCACAAAGTGGATCTAGTAAGATACATAGGTTTGATTTTTGGAAGTTAAGGATGGAAGCCTACATCAATTCTCTAGGGTGTGGAGTTTGGGATTCTATCAAGAAAGGTTATATTGGTCCTGCTTCTATTCCTACAGATGTAGATGAAATCAAGAAGTATGATAATAATTCCAAGGCAAAGTTTGCTATCATGAGTTGATTAACTAATTCAAAACTTTCAAAGGTGATTAGTTGTAGTTCTACTCAAGAATTTTGGGACAAACTTGAAACTATTTATGAAGGAGATAAGAAGGTAAAGCAAGCCAAGATGCAAATATTTGAAAGCAGATTTGAAACCTTAAAGATGGAAGAGGATGAAAACATTGCTGGATTTATGCTTCAGGTGAATGAAGTGGTCAATGGCATCATAGGCCTTGGTGGTACAATAAAAGAGGATGAAATTGTGAAGAAGGTTTTGAGATCTCTTCCCAAATCTTATAATCATAATTAGGTATCTGCTATTGAGGAGACTGCAAACTTGGATACATACACTTTAGACGAATTGTTTGGTACTTTGACTGTTTTGAAATGAGAGTGTTTGATAATGATGTTCCAAAGAAAGAAGTTGCTTTCAAAGCCAGTAAAAAGACAAAGGATGAAACTGCTGAAGAAGATGAAAGCCCTGATGACGTTGAAGCAAATTTTGTAAGAACATTGAAGAAAGGCTCTGGCAAATAAAGGTAAGTTACCCTTCAAATGTTTCAATTGTGGAAAGGTTGGTCACTTTGCTTCTAAATGTCCTCTTAAAGAAGCTAGGAGAAGTAATAGAAATAGTAAATTCAAAAGGAGTCTATTTTCCATAGAAGACAGTTGTTCTTTAGAAGATGAAAATCATGATGATTCAAATTATGAAACACTTTTCTTGGCCACGAGTGTTGGTGATAAAAAGGATGATGTTGGAAATTGTGGAAAAATTGATACCTTGTAAATAGTCCAAAACAATGAAAGATCAATGTTTGTATGGTTTGGCTTCCATGCAAAATAAGAAACCAGAGCTTGGGTTATTGACAGTGGTTGTTCAAATCATATGACTAGTGATAAAGATAAGTCTATCAGCCTTGAGAAGTGGGATGGTGGAGCTATCAAGTTTTGAGGTGATGAGTCAGCTCAAATATGTGGAAAAGGTGTCATAACTATTGATGGAAAGAATAGGACTGAGGATGTTCTCTATGTCAAAGGATTACAACACAATCTTCTCAATGTCAATTGGATGTGTAGGATAGGTTACAATATTACTTTTCATGCCAATGGTTGTGAAATCAGGAAGGTAGGATTCGGAAAGCTAGTATGTTGCAAAAGGTGTCAAGACATGTGGTGATATTTATCACTTGAAAGAGGTAAATGGAAGAACATGTCTGTTGGCTCAATCTAGTGAGTGTTGGTTGTGGCACAAAAGAACGAGACACAAATTTTTTGATAATATGGTAAGAATCAACTCTACTCATGCAACGAGAGATATGCCTAAGATAATCAAGCCTACAAACACTGTATGCAAGGAATGTTAAATGGGAAAGTAGACAAAGACAAGTTTTAAAAGCAAGGAGTATTCTTCATCAAAGCCATTGGAGTGGATTCACATAGACCTATGTGGACCTACAAGAGTAAAGAGTCAATAAGGTGAAAGGTATTTTATGTTGCTCATTAAAATGACTTGGGTTACCTTCTTAAGAGAAAAATTTGATGCCCTTGATAAGTTCAGAGTTTTCAAATATTTGGTTTAAAATGAAATGGATACTAAGATCATATGTTTAAGGTCAAATAGAGGAGGTGAGTTTACTTCAGATGAATTTAAAAAGTTTTGTGAAGATCATGGTATTATGAGGCATTTGTCTGCTCCTAGAATCGCTCAGCCAAAATGGGGTAGTGGAAAGGAAGAATAGGACTGTGCAAGAAATGTCTAGGGCAATGTTGAAAGATGCAAAATTACCTGATATATACTGGAACAAAGCAATTTATGTATTGTTGTCTATCTAACGAATGGAGTACATTTAAGGGTCAATAGCACTAAGACCCCTTATGAGTTGTGGTATGGAAGACCTCCCACTATTAGATACTTCAGGATCTTTGGTAGAAAATGTTTTATTTGAAGAAATGAAGAAGAGCTAGGAAAGTTTGATTCAAGATGCGATGAAAGAATCTTTCTTGGTTACTCAACTAGAAGCAAGGATTATAGATGATACGACAAAAGGTTGGGACAGATGATTAAAAGCACAAATTTCAAAGTAGATGAAGACTTGTATCAGATCTCACAAGATTCAAAAGACACCGGATCTAATATCTTTCCTTGCATTGAAGATGAAGAAGAAGAAGTGAAAGAAGAAAAGGAACAAGAACCAAAGCAGATGCCCAAGACCCTAGCAAAGTATTTTTAGAAGAATCACTCAATAGAGCAGATCATTGGAGACAAGAATGAAGGTGTGCAAGCAAGGAGAAGGTTCGCTAAGACACATGAGCAAGCAAACTTGTGTTTATTATCAAAAGTAGAACCTAAGACCTTTGCTGAAGCCAACAAGGATGATGGATGGATAAAGGCTATGGAAGAAGAATTGGATCCGATTGAGAAGATTCAAACATGGGAATTGTTTCCTAGATCAACAAACTAGAATATTGTAGGAACAAAATGGGTGTTCTGGAACAAATTGAATGAAGAAGGTGAAGTTGTAAGGAACAAAGTAAGACTAGTATGCAAAGGATACACTCAAGTAGAAGGCATTAATTTTGAGGAGACTTTTGCTCTGGTAGCAAGGATGGAGGCAATCAGAATGTTCCTTGCCCTTGCTGATCATAAGAACTTCAAAGCATATATAATGGATGTCAAGTCAACATTTCTGAATGGTGACCTGGAAGAAGTATACATTGAACAACCAGATGGTTTCTAGATATCAAAAAATCTAGACATGGTATGCAGATTCAAAAAGGCTTTGTATTGTCTCAAGCAAGCACCTAGAGCTTGGTATGCAAGATTAGACAAGTACTTACTTCAGCAGAGCTTCAAGAAAGGTACCAAAAATAGTAATCTTTATATAAAGGAATAAGGAGACATGATTTTGATAGTTGCGGTATATGTTGATGACATCATTTTTTGTGGAGATGATGATATGTGTAAAAGGTTTGTAGAGGAGATGCAAAAAGAGTTTGAGATGTCCATGATTGGAGAAATGTCTTTCTTTCTTGGGCTTCAAATTTCCCATCTAGATTATGTCAAAGAATTGTTGAAGAAGCTTGGTATGGAGGATTCAAAACCAGTGAGTACTCCCATGGTCACTGGATGTAACTTGAGCAAAGATGATGAGTCTCTGGAGGTGGATCATACTATCTATAGGTCTATGATTGGAGCATTGTTGTACTTAACTGCTTCTAGACCTGACATTATGCACACAATATGTGTGATTGCCAGATATCAAGCCAATCCTAAGAAAACACATGAGAAAGCAGTGAAAAGGATATTCAAATACTAGAAAGGAACTTTGGACTTTGGTCTATGGTATCCAAAAGGTAATGACTTTGATTTGAGTACATACACTAATGCTGATTGGGCTAGTTGCGTTGATGATAGAAGAAGTACAAGTGGTGGTGCTTTCTTTCTGGGAAGCAGATTGGTTTCATGGTAGAACAAGAAGCAAGATTTAGTGTCCTTATGAACTGTAGAGGTAGAGTATATTGCAACAGTCTCCTGTTGTACACAAGTGTTGTGGATGAAGCAAACTCTAAAGGATATCAAGGTATTGTATGATGAGCCTATTCTTATTTTGTGTGACAATACAAGTGCTATCAATATTTCCAAGAATCTAGTGATGCATTCTAGAAACAAGCATATAGCAATTAGGTATCACTTTTTGAGAGAGAAGGTTACAGATAAGGAAGTGATGTTGGAATATGTTCCAACAAAGGATCAAATTGTAGATATCTTTACTAAGGCTCTTGCAAAGGACACCTTTGAGGATCTCCGACAGAAGTTAGGGGTAACTACCCCTCTTTCTTCTTACTAAAGATGCATAGTGATGCATCTGTCCAGGGGGAGTTAATGTTATATCTTTGTTTCTTAGACTAATGATGGCTACCTCTTAGGGGGAGTAGGTAGTGGTTGCTGATGATAGAGGGAGTTTGTTTGTTGCAAGAAAAAGTTTTTACCTAAAGAAAATTATGCAAATGTATGGTTGCTGATGAAGCTGATGATAGTGTCCCTTTGTCCTTGATGTCAAAGGGGGAGAAATGTGCAAGTATGTGTTTCCATCAATGCAAAAGGGGGAGATTGTTACACATATGGTTCCAATAGTTGTATTATTTCTCATTGATGTCAACGTTGTTATGAATGTGTAATAGAGTTCATAGTTGGATGTAATTCTCTTGAAGAAGATATATTGAGATGAGAATTAGAAGTTGAAGATACATTGAGATGTACATGTCTTTCTCTCTCGAAGATACATTGAGATGGGAATTAGAAGTTCATATCATGCCCTATTCATTGCAAAATTGAGTATGAAGTTATATTCAGATGGGAATTAGAAGTACTAAGATATGGTACTGATGGACTAAGATATGTTGTATGCTCTCCTCTACTATCCCTAAGAATGCATGTGTTAAGGCAAAGAAGATTTAGCCTTTGGAAGTTGGTGACGATCTTTGTTTCAGAATGACCACCTTTGAAGACTGTCTGGGAAATTGCTCAGCATTTCCATCAGTTTTGTTTTGGGCCTTTGTGGATTGGAACATAGCTTAATATATTGAAAAATCTTGCATATTCTAAGTTTTATGATGTTTGGACTATTGGAAGTATGTTTTGTAGAAGATAGAGTGAAGATAGTGTTGGTTCAAGGAAAATAGTCACTACATGGAAGCAGGATGCTCCGCATTCCTTCGCATTTGTAGATTTGGCTATGTGGTTCTAAAGGTATGTCAAGATTCCAGTGAAGATGATAATTGCAGAGATTTAGATCATTTAACCTTCCACTGTGAAAGTTGTGCATGATAGAGTACCGACAAATATTCTGGCAGAGTAAGCCAGTGTTGAAGGTTCGTTGGAATGCTCTGCATTCCTTCACAAATGAATGATTACCCTTGAAGTTTTGAGGACATGTTTCTAGATGTGTATTATATGCTTCTTTTCAATTTCAAGGTTCATGGTGGTCTACAACTCAGTTTTTCAAATGATAGCATGTTGCAATGTGTTTCGGATGACAGAGTGTTCTCAGAGTTAATGATTAAAGTTGTGCGGCACATTTCTTTAATGTGTGGTGGAAAATGAGTGTTTGGGGATGTTTTATGAGTCATGTGGACTCATCTGGAAAAGTTTCACGAAGATCTTTCTTGTTTCCAGTATCGCACAAGGTTTTTCAAGTTGATGTGGTCATTATACTTCAAGTCTTCATGTGTTCTCCTTAAAGCTATCCTATTTCCAAATGAGCGGAGTGTGCAGATGTAATTCCTTGGTGTTTGAGTCTATGAAGGATGTTTGGACCTGGTTAAGCAAGTGTTGGGGTTCGCAAGGCTTGGATCTTCTACTGGTGTAATGTGTGTCTTCACTTAGGACCTATCTTCTACATGTTTCAAATTGTGTGTTGTTTGGCCGACTTGTAAATGTATTCTTCATGTTGTATTTGGTTGACAAGCAATATAATATCATGTATAAATAGTGAATCAAAGAGAGTGAGGTTAAGGGTGATTGCAATGTGATTGAAAAGTTTGCAAGAAGATAAAAGGTAGAACAAATGCATTGTTGAACAAATGCATTGTTGATGTGCAACTGAAGGAGAAAGCAGAAGTTGTTGATGCTGTTCAGATTCTTCTTGAAGACATATTTGTGACAGTGATCAAGTATAGAGTGTGCCTAACTAATTAGATCTTTAGAAGATAGTGTGAGGATGCAGAAGTGCAATCATCAAAAGTGTGAGCTTCAATGTCAGTTTTCAGATAGAAAAGATTGTCATACTGTAATCTCTTGTAAGTGTGTTCTCATTTCAGGGAGTAGTAGCTTCTTTGGGAGTGACCCTAAAACAAAGTCATCAGGGGGTAGAATCTTCCTTGGAAGTGACCCTAAATCAAAGTTACTTGTGGAGTAGCAGTTTCCTTAGGTTATAGCCCCTAAAATAAAGTTATTATTTGAGCTTCATATATTGTGAGTTAATCCTCATCATGGTTTTTCCCTTTTAGGGTTTTCCATGTATATATAGTGTTATGTGTGGATGTGCATTGTATTATTCTTTCATGTTGATATTGTGATGCTTAAGGTTTAATCTACTTTGGATAAGTTGAAGTTGTTGAAATTGAAAATTGTTTAAATATTGATTCACCCCCCCTCTTAGTATTCTCGTGTCTAATAAATGCACCCAACAAAAAGGTAGATGAAGTAATATTAGCACGTATAAATTATAGGGCCTCTAATTCTTATGAATTTTCCATACACATGTTATGAATCATGTCTGCTAGATGTGTATGACTTTTTGCATGAGCTAAATTAGCAAGTTCGTTAACAAACTTTGTTGTGCCACGTAGGTACCATGACCATAGTCTTGATTAACATCCAAGTTCTCAACATGAGCATCATAATAGTTTTAGTTTCATTATATTAGGTTGCTATAGTAAGGTTTAGATAAGCACTCTTTAATGGAAGATTAGGATCATGAGTAACATGTGGCATAAACAAAACAAGAAAGATGGGCAGATAAAACACAAAATGCATTTTAAGATTTTAAAATCACAAATATCAATGATATCTTAGATATAAAAGTGAAACACAAACAAGGTATCTAATGGTGGACAACTTAGGCAAAAGTAATATCACACAATAGAGCAAAAACCTTGTGAAAAGGATATGCTAATGAAATGGTAATGAATAAGAATAAAACCCTAGCAAGATTTGAAAAATTATGATGTAATGTAATGTACCTAAGGATGTAGAATTATGGTGTATTAAGTAGTAATAAATGAAGGAATGGGGTGTCTATGACTTGTAAGTCATCCCACTAGTTAACTAGAATAGAAGTATTTATTCCACGTGTGGGTGAGTGGTAGTGTTAGGTAGTTGAGTGTTGTATAATGCAGGGAAGAGACTCATATGAGATGTGAATAGTATTGCATATGCTTGAGATTTCATATTAAGATATAGTATGGAGTTCCTTCCTTCTAATAAGAAGAGTTATATGGTATTGCCCTACCTCAAGGGTATTGATCTATTTTAAATATCTTAGATATTTTCTAAAGCATTTCTATTATTTTATGCAAGGTTCTTAACATTTGGTTTCAGAACTTTTTCTAAGAAAAAGTGAGAGGAATTTGTTATTGGTTTTTGTTGTCTCTCATATTTGCACCCTTGCTGAGTTGTAAAACTTGGCAATCTAGAGAAACATGGGATCTTTCTAGGTCTGTGGGTCACCTGTGATGGAAAGAACCTCCGGAGAAGGTCGGCTTCCTATTGATACTCCATCTATATTGCTTGTACTAAAGTCTTTGTAGAGAAAAGGGTAAGAAGGACTACATTAAAATGAAATCTACTGTCTAAGGTGATGCACCAAAAGATCATCTGAGACTACATAGAACTGACACACTATAGAACTAGTAATAATAAGGCTCTCTTACACAACCCAAAAAATCATAATCTTTGCATAATTACTTTGTAAGGAGGCTAAATAACAACAGTTATGTAAAGGAGAAAGGTGTTTTCTCACCACTCAAAACTAATTGTTATTCCTTGCACATCTCACAACCTGCCAAAATATATGTATCCCTGCATAAAGGCACCAACATGAAATACAGCTCCAAGGACTAAGAACATCACAAAGATCTATACTAACACTAAGGACACACAATATCAGAAAAAATGGGAAGGTATAAACTACTTATTACTACTAAAAAGTGTGTTACAATGTTGTATATCTCTGAAAATGGGTTACAAGACTGTTCACTTCTGCAAAAGAACTTAGAAAATTATAATATACAGAGTAGTGAATAGCAAGAACTGGTGAATAATGTTCAAGGAATAAGACTATATACTTCCCAAATAGCTGCCATGAGATAAGGATGAGCCATCTCCATTTTCGTGTATCTCATAAATGTGCCCAAAATATCTGCTAAAAGTCCTCCAAAAAGGGTTTCTAATGCAAAAATAGTCAAGGCATGCCATCAATAATCATAAAAGCACCTGAAAATGTCTTTAAATGCCTTTAAATGATCTTTAAGGCCACTAAAATAAGTCAAATTTGTCCAATAACTCCCCAACCTGTTTGTCAAACTCACCCTGCAGCATCATAAATGTCTAATATTTCACAATAAATGACATAAGTACACATTATTTCTGAATTCATTTAACATTGACTAAGTGATTTATAATTACACCACTTAGTTAATGTTTTACAATCCAAATTTATTACAATTCCATGCATAAAATAATGGCATTTAGGACACAAATATTTAATTTCTCGATTTTGCATGATTTAGGGACAAATTAAATATTGTGAAGGGACAACAAAGTAATCAACAAGACTTACTTTGTCGTTTGTGATAAATCTATTTAATGTTGCCTCTTTGCATTTTTATTACAAATGATAAAGTAATTCATAATTCATTACTTTATCATTCATTTATAGCGTTTAATCTATCCTTAGACTATGCAAAAATTGACATAAAACTCTTATAACTCCTAGGCAAAACAACACGACTCCATTCACTTGCATATTCACTCACATTACATGGCTATGTCGAAAACACCTTATAACCCCTAGCCATTCCTACGTTTCAAAATGCATACATATCTATCATGCCTACAAGGCCCAAAGCAATACATTTTGAAAAATGACCCTTATGCCTCCCTATACATTACAATGCCTCACATGCATTATTTCGTCCACCTTGTGATTATAATAAAACATACCTTGCAAGATATAATACTCGGCCTTATGCATTTATAATGTTTATTAAATTGACTTTGAAAGAGAATCGAAAGGCTAAAAAATGTCTCACAGCCCCATGGTGTATCATTACTAGGTTGGAAGACATGAAGTCTTGACCACGTCGCATGAATGGATTGCAATGATAATAAAAGAAAGTCAAAAAAAATTGAGAGAGAAACTCATCATGACTAATTCGACCAAAACGAGGTAAAAAACCCTAAGAGTCTCATTTGGCATTTGATTCCTTACTCACTGCCCTTGATGCCGTGTCGCCATTCTATGCGAGGGTTTCTTCTTTCTTGCTGCATCATTTTTTGTTGTTGCAATGCACATTTCTGAGGGATTTGATGACTTTTCACTGGAATAGAAAGGTAAAAAACTCTATTGTTTCTCTATTCGACCCATCTTCTTTGCTTTGGAGATAAATCATGGCATTTCAAGCTATGACCTGTCACATTTCTAATGTATTTCTTCTATCTTCTTGGCCGACCACTTTGCATCTATCATTGGCTGTGTTTGAGGCTGTTTTGGGAGTTCTTACACAGCAAAATGACAGAAAGAAAAAAAAAAGAAAAAAAAAACAAGTAATTCATTTTTTTGCTGTGATTGCTCTTCACTTTCTGAGATTTTTTCTCGTATTTTGCTGCCTGGGGCCACAATTCTCAGGGATTTTGTGAGCATTTAGTTTGGAAAGGGTTGAAAATTTTGTATTTTTCCTTCTATACCTACATTCTTGGCTCAAAATGAGCCCCCAGCTTATGGCAAAACTTGTAAAAATGAAAAACTTCGTGCATTGGGCTACTAGAGGCATGATTTGAGCATTATGTGCACTCTGTTCAGAAAATATGCATTTGTTCTTTGTTGGCTGTAGCATGAGGCTTGGAAAACTCCATTCTCTGTGACTTTCACAGGGTTCTGTGTATTCTTTCTTGAAAATCTGCATTTTTTTCGCTAGTTGTGACAGAAAACCTATAAAATGACATTCCTATGCATTCACTGCTTGTATGAGACTATGTAGCTCTTCCTCCACTTTTCTATTCTTTACCTCGGCCACTGTGACATCCTTACTAGCTTCCTCGTTATGTATGCAAAGTACCCTTCATGTAGCAAGAAAAGATATGGGGTCTTGTGAGCAATGTACACATCTTTTGCTTGTATCTTTTCTTGAAAAGCATATGTTGTAGCATTGTCACACTCCTGTGTATTTTGATTTGGGCTCTTGTTATTTCATGAAGAAACACTGGTTTTGTATCTCAAACACTCAGATCCCTTTGAAGCCTTGAAGCTACTCCCTTTGCACATGTGTTTGATCTGTTCTCTATTTCTGTATTTTATTTCTAGAAATGTGAAATACAAATCTATGTTTGGCATCCTCTGATTACAAGAGCTCAAATTGGGTCTTCCCCCTTATCTTCTGTCTTTACACGTGGTTGTGACTGAAAGCAACAAATGCATAGCATTTTCAGTGTTTTATCTTTCTGTTATAAGAGAACTCGATTTGAATTTGTCTCATGAAAGAATCATGTAAACTCATATTCTGGTATATACTATTCATTATTGAGGCTAGGTCTTCATTACTCTATGATTCCTTGCTGACTCTTCATTTTCAAAACAATGTTAGCATAGAATGTGATGGCTATCATCATGAAAGAAAAGCACTATGATCAAACTTGTCATTTCTACTATTTCAAATGTATTCTTGTTCATTATTGATATTGGAATAACCACGACTTCTTTATCTTATGTACATTATGGACACTTTATGAAACTCACTGTTGTTTCTTAAGTTCTCTTGCTTCCAGAACATGATAACTCATATTTACTTTTCTTACATCCATATATGTGGCATTTTGAAAATGGTATTGATTTTTGGATACACTTGACAGATTACATCCGAACTGTAACATGGCATTCACACTTGTTGTCCCATCTTATTGTATCATATCAAACGTGTACATACCACATTTGATGATAGGGACTTGTTCATTTCACTAGCATAGGCAATATGTTCCTTGAGCAATTTCTCCTTGCTTTTCCATTTGAAGCCTGTTATGATAGTATTCATGTTGTGGTTGTTCCTCTATTCCTCATTTGTTTGAGCATTCATATAGCTACTCTTTGTCCTTTTAATGTCCAAAATAATGACTTGAACGCATGCACACGATATTGTAACAGTAAATATATGTATCCTCATCATGAGGTTGGACTGATTTGGACTCTTTAGGGTGTGTGGGAATGTGTTTTCACTGATCTCCAAATACATGTGATGACATATAATTGATGTGAACCCTATCATATCTTATTAACCCTGTAGGTTATACTGCTATTTGCACTGTCACGTATACTGTATGCAGACTTGACTGCCTTATATACCTTATTACAATATTGAACTCCACTAATTGTCATAGGTCTTGCTCTTTAATAGTGTTCCGAGAAGACCTCTGCCTTTCTTTGTTTAATAGTCTCTGTTCTTTCGTTGACACTGCTGTTCATAGGCATCATGTTGTCCATGATTGCCCTTTATGCTTTTGTGACCGTCTTTTGTGGCTGTTCCTTTACGTTTGACAGTCATTTAGTCGATTCTATGACTATCACAGTCAATCTTTGGCTATTCTATGATTGTTCTTTGTTCACGACTACTACTTCTCCTTTATGTAGTTTGCTACTACGGCCTTGAAATGCTCATATGACTCTTTGGCATTTCATAAATTATACACTTTTTATGCTTTAAGAAGCAATTGTGATAGTATAGTGGCACTACATGATGTTGATATAGCTCCTATAGCTGTAGTATGACATAACACTGATATGGTTGTACCTTTCATTTGTTGATCCATTATTGCACCAATAATGTGGCATGCTGATCTGCTATTCCATTATTCATTCCTCAACACTTATTGCTACTCCGCCATGACTGTATATGTATTAGACCAAAACTACCATGTTGGCACAAGATAATGCTCTTTTCATCAGTACAAAGGTGCTGGCATGTACTCATAAACATTTTCAATTGATGAATTTGCAAAAATGATCTTTAATTGGATATATTTCATCATCTAAAAGGCTATCACAAGATCTTTCTTTTGTCTCTGAACTTCCTGAATGCATGAAAATGAGAAGACACACACATTATATTTGAAATTCACTCAATCAGATAATTGGGCAGCATGCTTGCTGATGAGAGGTTGTCACTCCATCTTCTCTTGGACTATAAATCATAGACGAGCATTTGTTGTTCCAATCTATGATGTCCATTTAAACATACTGCTATCTCAAATAGCTTTTACGGCTGTACCTCACTCTCTCTTTTCCTTCACAATTGTCTTTAACATGGTTGTCCTTGTGATTGCCTTCCTACTGACTATTTGTTGATGTTGTGACATCCATTCTCTAATGAAAATTCATGTTCTCATGACCTTTTGCTGCTAACTGTCTTCATGGCTATTAGGACTGCATAATGACAAACATCTCATGATTATTATTTCTGCCTTTTGACAGTCATTCCTATAGATTGTTATGTGATTGTTCTATGACTACTCTTTGACATTTTTGGATACACTTTGATTTCAACGCTCTTCAATGTCCATTGCTGATGACCGTTTCATGACTATATGTCCTTGGGAATGTCATATTCACCGTTCTTTTTGTTGACTGTTATTGCTCTTGATAGCTGTGATCTACTTTCTAAATATGCCCCTTGGCCTGTGTCTTTGCATTTGTATATTGCATCTGAAATGTTCTGTAAGGTCTATGAGCTGGGCTCAACCCTTGTGGGGGCCACATTTCCTCCACTCATAATGTAACCTGATGAATCAAATAGAAACATAATTACACCTGTATCTGCACATGAAGCAAACCTGTTAGAAAATAAATGCATGTTTTGGATGTGTTTGATGACTGATTTTCTCTAGGACATCTAAGGTATACATTTCTTGTTTAATGTAATTTGAGGATCAGTTTATACATGTATGGTATCTTGTTCATGTATGGTTTGGGACCATTCATTGCTTATAGCATTGCTCTAACACCATTATTTTTGCTAGATGCAGGAACCAGGGATGACATGAAGCTAGGAAGGACAAAGACAACTCGGGGCAACAGGACAACACACTTGAACCAGAACCAGTCATTCTCAAGTAATGACTGGCCTCTGAACCTACATGCACATTACTTTATTTACTTATTCATGTATAGATTGTTCTTCTATTTCATTGAATAAGACAGTTAACCTCACGACTTGTGTGAGATAATGAACATTTTACATTCAATAAAGATTATTTATTTTTTGGAAAAGATTTTTGATAAACCCTTCTTATGTTACATGCACTTGGATAAATGCAGTAAACTAATAAACATAATCTCCTAAATTATTTCATTTATGCACTTGAATGTAATGTATGAAGGACCAGATGAGATGTATCTTACAAGTTTTGAATAAAAAACTCTACATGAATGAACCATAGTGAAATTTAGGTAACATCTTTGGTGACATCTACTATGTGTTTGCCTGCTAAACATTAGACCAGTTTCCTGAAGCTTAACCATTGGGCATAGAGTCACACATACTTGACAAAACTTGAAAAAAAATTCTTTCGATTGCTGCAACTCACTTTTGACTGCCATCTCTTCTAATCCATCAAGTGCATGGGTATGGTTGGTGACAGTGAACCAACAAAAATCACTGTTACTAATGATATGCATCTACTTGATGGGTTAGAAAGGGATAATCAACAAGAATACCTCCTTCGTAAACTGTTGCGATTTATTACAGCCCTATGAGGCATGCATGATGTGTGACAGTGAATACATGTATTCATTGTTTCATATGATGGTTGTACCACATACAGCTGAAATACATTACATTAGTTTCATCCTCACACATAACCAGACCCAGGAATGACTAACAACTGTGCAAAAATGCACTTAGGGAAATGAAATATGCATCTAATCTACTATGCAGCAACACTTATTCAACAACAGAAACTTCTTGAAATATGTACAAACATGAAAGATCCTACCTCAGAAGCAATGTTTGAGGTGAATACCATTGACTGGGATTGGCTCGATGTCACCATCCAACTTAGATAGCTGGAAAGCATTATGTTGTTTGCATTCTGAAACAATGTATGGCCCACTCCAAAAAGCATCAAACTTAGAGTGCTTCCCAGGTTTGCTTTTCAACATATCCCATTTCAGCACTATGTCACCCTCCTAGAATGTTCTTAGAGATGCCCTTTTGTCAAAAGACCTCTTCATTTGAGCTTGATGATGCTCTATGTTTCTCATGGCATCATTTCTAGTTTCTTCAAGCTCAACCAGTTGAGCTAGCCTTACTGTCATAGGGCCTTCCTCTAGCATGTCCAGTTGATTCACCAAATCAAGTGCTGGTAGCTCAAGTGTGATAGGAAGCATTGCTTCGTTGCCATACACCAGCATGAAAGGTGAATGCCCTGTTGACTATTTTGTAGTAATTATGTCAGCCCATAGTGCTGACTTTAACTGTATATGCCAAGCTCTCTAGTTGTCCTCCATGGTCTTCTTAATAATTATGATCAAGTTTTTATTTGTGGATTCCACTTGGCCATTGTCTTACGTATAGTAATTGGAGGATGTATTGAGATAAATGCCATTCTTTATAGACCAATCAGATATTCTGGAACCAACAAAAGCAAGGGCATTGTCTGAAATGATGGACTTAGGCACTCTAAATCTAATAACTAGCTCTTCATAAAAATTCAGAACAACAAACTCATTGGCTTCCTTAAGTGCAATTGCTTCAATCCACTTAGTGAAATAATCAATGGCTATAAGAACCCACTTATGGCTACCACTAGATGAAGGGTTTATAACCCCAATAAAGTCTAATCCCCACCTCATAAAGGGTTGTTCCACCTGAACTGGTTGCAAAGGTAAGGCTGCCAACTTCTCTTTTCTGGCAAACAAAGCACATTCCTTGCATTTTCTGACCCATAAGTGTGCATCTTTAAACAAACTGGGCCAATAATCGCCACCTTTCATCACCTTAACAGCTATTTCTCTAGGTGAAAAATGGCCTCTAGCTGACCCCTCATGAAATTCATGCAACACTTTTTCAACTTGGTTAGGTCCAATGCATCTCAACAATACTCCATTGAAATCTTTCCTAAAAAGCAAGCCATTAATGAGCACATAAGGTATGGATTGCAATCTAAAATACCTTCATTTGGCTTAATCCAATCCCTAAGGACACTCACCAATCTGCAAGAAATGAACCATTTCTTGCACCCAATCAGCAACAGGATCTAAAACAACTGTTTGTTCTTGATCTTGCATTGATAGAACAACTTCTTGATCACATTTTTCTTTGCTGATAACACCATCAGCAAGTTGTTCGCACAACCCTTTTCCCCTGACCAGCTTGGTAACCTTAATGTCCACGTCATATTCCATTACCTTAGTCACCCAACCAGCTCTCTTATCACTGAGATCCTTACTTAGCAGAAATTCCTTCACGCTTGGATGAGCGACCATTAGATTAATCTTGTTACTTGACAACATGTGTTTAAACTTCTTCAAACTCCTTATAACAACAAGTACATTTTTCTCAACAAAAGTGTACCTCAGCTCATAATCTTTCAACACTTGACTGAAAAAAGCTAAAGGCTGCTCCATTTCTAGCTCATTTTTCTGTACCAACATAGCAGAAATAGAATCAACATTACCATATGCATACAAAGTGAAATCCTTAGAAAAATTAGGATTTAGAAGTGTAGGTGCAGTAGCCAAAGCCTTTTTAATAAGCTCAAAACTTTGTTTTCCTTCTCCAGTCCAGCTAAATGACATGTTCTTTCTCAACATAGCAGTTAGTGGATTTAACAAATCAGCAATATCAGGGATAAACTTCTCGACAAAGTTGATCCTACCAATGAAAGTTTGTAGGCCTTTCTTGTGTGTTGGTAAGGGCAAAGCCAAAATTGCACTTATTCTCTTCGGGTCAATGGTGATGCCTTATTTTGACACCACGTAACTAAGCAATCTGCCCTCATGGACAGCAAACACACATTTTTGGGGATTAAGTGATATCCCAAACTCCCTACATCTCTCAAAAATCTACCTTAGGTGATTTAGACAATCTTTGGCTTCTTTGGAGAAAATAGTAATGTTGTCCAGGTAGACTAGGACAGTCTTGTACATCAGGCCTTGAAAGGCCATATCCATAGCCTTTTGATAGGTTGCTCGAGCGTTGGACAAACCAAAAGGCATCTTCTTGTAAGCCATAGTCCCCCATTTTGTGGTGAAGGTTGTTTTGTACTGTTCTTCCTCTCTTACTAAAATCTAATTATAAACAGAATAGTTGTCTAGTAAGGAAAACCTCTCTGATCCTGAAACTACTTGGAGTATTTGCTCTATGGAAGGCAAAGGATGACGGTCTTTCAAGGAAGCTCTATTCAAGTCATGAAAGTCTACACAACCTTATCTCCCCATTTTTCTTCCTAACTGGCACAAGGTTGGAAACCCATGAGGTGTGCTTGATAGGAAATATTATGCTACTCTCAATTAGCTTGTTCAGTTCTTTTTTCATGAGAGACTCTGATTTAGGATTCAAAGGCCTCTGTTTCTGCCTAACAGGCTTGGCATCAGGTTCCAGCTCAATAGTATGTTGAGCAACCTGGGGATCAAACCCTTTTAAATCACCATATTCCCATGCAAAAATGTCACTAAATACTTGAAAAAGTTGAATAAATTAATGTTTTTCTTTTGTTGTACATACCTTGCCTAGTTTAAGGAGTCTACCCTTAAAGATCTCAAATTCTTCATAGCGATCTTACTGAACTTGTAGGCTAGACCTGGGTTTTGTAGCTTCATCATCAGTGTTAAAAATGGACTCTAAGGTGACCAAACCCTTTGGCATCTTGTTATTCTTCAGCTGAATGATTTGGTCACCATACTGGTGATGTAGCTTCTCTTGATCGGCATGAGAGAATTCAGCTTCCTCTCTCAAGAAGTTTACAATCTGCTGATCACTATCAAACACCTGTCAATGTATGTTATTATCTGGCACAACAGGCCTAACAACAATCTTAATGTGCTGATTAGTCTTATCACTACTAATTTCCTTTGGAATGTCATATTTAGCCCCTACAGCAGCCAGCCTATCAGCATGTTTATTATAATTTTTGGGTATGGATATCAAATTGAATGCATCAAATCCTTCCAAGAGGTCCCATACTCTATGCTTGTAAGACTTAAGTAGATCATTTTTTGTGACATTAAGCTTTCTCACCTTATTTACAACTAGTTCGTTGTCCCCATAAACTTTCAGACAGCCAATACCTCTTTGTCTTGCCCATTCCAAGCCTTGAATTAGAGCTTCGTATTCAGCCATATTGTTAGTGTAGCTGAAACATAATCTAAAAGTTGAGTAGTACCTCTCAGTCTTCGGGGAAACAAGCATGCATCCACCACTAACACCCATTCTACTCCTTGAGCTGTCAAAAAATAGTTCCCAGACCTCATTGTCTTGTTGCCCATCCTGTTGTTCTGCACTTTTTTTAATGTTAGGCAGAAATAAATCAGCTTTGTGCATCATATACACACCCAAACCAGCCTCTTTCAAGTGCTCACATGGATCAACCACTTGAGTTTGATCTGCCCATTCATCAAGGACTTCTAGTATACCTTCAATCAACGTACTGCCTTCTTGGACAACAGGTTGCTCCATTTCTAACTCACTTGCAACCAAGTTGGCATTGATGAGGTGTGTAGTGTAAGGCTCAATATGGTCTTTGGCAATGGGTTCTGACTTGATAGCCACCTTAGTGTCGTACCTAGTTTTGAACAACATATGAGACTAATCTGAGGACAGGTAACCTCCTATCTTTGCAGTAAAATCCCTTGACAAGCAAATGGTAAAATAAGGAGGTAATTCAATGACATATATGTCCTATGCGATAGAGAAATTTAGACAGGCATGCAGAGTTAAACTTAGTCCCTTTTTGACACCCATTGTATTAACAGAAGTTCCATCTAGCTGAACAACTCCCTTCTCTAATGGCTCATATTCAATGCCTAACTTGTCAACAATCTGTTTGGGCATGATGGAACTGCCAGCACTTGAGTCAATCATGCAGTTATGAACTAAATGATCCCCTATAATCAAAGACATGTAAAATGGTGGGGGTTTAACCTCTGAAGCTTGTTGTTATGTATTTTTTTCAATGTTATTTGTCAAAACAACCTTAGACTTATCTATATCAGACTCTTGAGACAGTTTTAAATCTGATAAGGCTGATTGAAGCAAGTCTTTTTGGCTAGGGATACTCAGGGAATCCCACATAGACATGGATACATTCACTTTTTTCATATGCTCAAGGATATTGAAAGTAGATGTACCTAATTTAACTTGGCTTTTGGGGGCAGCCATGTCACCTTGAGCACAAATTGGCTGAACTGGTGGATTAAGCCGCTCCTTGCCTATCAACGGCTGACCCTTTGATAGAACTTGAATTTTTTTAGCATTTGATGGGTTAGAAACACCTTGACCCATGTTCAACACTTGATTCCCATGAGTTTAAACTTTACCAACTTGCTGCCTTTCATCAATAGCCCTTTTCTTGCTGCATGCATTATTTGAAATTAAAGAGCCGACTTGGTTCATACCACAAAATTCTTCTCCTTGCCAGTTTAGGAGTGTTGTCTCATGTACCTATTCTTCTTGTTGTTGAACAGGAGGTTCTATAGGCACATTAGACTACACTGCTGGATTGTTCTGAACCATTTGAGCTTGGTTAATCACCCCATTAGCACATGTATTTTGGTTATGGGGCTGGTTACAAGGAAAGCACCAGTCATAGTGTTGAGCCAAATTGTTTTGTGTGGGCACAACCTCCTTCAAGGAACTAGCAGCATTTGGATTGTAGGCCTGATAAGGTCTAGAGTTAAAGGCTTGCCTTGGACCTTGATTATTAGGCTGATAAGGTGGCCTATTTGGTTGATTTTGTTGGTAATTGGACTAGAATGGGGGCTGATAAGGTCTAAAATTTTGACCTTGCTGCCTCTTGAGGTTCACTAGCTCATTACCAAAAGATTGCAACAGTCCTTTATTCTCTTGTAACTCAAAGCACTAAGTTTGAACAACATTTTCTTGTTTATTGGGCTGAGTATTAGGTGTTGGTAACACTGGTGCAGCAGGTATAACAGTTATAGGAGGCACATGCATTGGTGTTGATGGCTGAATAGCAGGGAATATTGGCAAAGGAGGCCTAGGGGTAATTTTACCAGCCTGTATGAGGTTGTTCTCAGCTCTTATGTCTATAACATAAGCTTGTGGTAAGGAATCTCCTCCCATAGATTGAATCATGATAGAAATATCATTGTTCAAAGCTCTCAAATAATATAAGAAAGCATAATCAACAGTAGGTCTTACCGTTGGTGGGATTCTATCCCACGTCTTCTAGAAATAGTGGTTGAAGTCTAACATAACTTCGTGAGGAGCCCTCTTAATCGTAGATAGTTGTTCTACCAATGACAAATGCTCTGATTTGTCTTCAAAGAAGCTACATAGCTCCTCTCCCAAATGATCCCATGAATCTATGGAGTTCACCGACAGGCTTTTGAACCAGTGCAAAGCCTTCCCTTTGAGGGAAGTTGCTAATAACCTGATTGCAACATTCTCTTGTGTCACATGATGGACAACACACAAGTTTGCAACATCTTTTATGTGTTCAGCTAGAGTAGTATGATCTTCACCATTAAAATATGGTAAACTTTTCAAGGCAGCTACAGGAATATCATCATGCTGAGCTAAATTCAGTGGGCTGCCTTGGTTGAATGCAACAAACGACTGATTTCTGGCTACATGAATCATTGTGACTAGGATTCTTGGGACAATATGAGTACCAACAATAGGAGAAGTAGACTTGGCTCTCCTAGAATAGACATGAGTTTTCTTGGGTTTCTCAGTTGTTATCCCTCTTCTCCTAGGTGGGGATAATTGCAAATACTCAAAAGATGAAGAATTGCTTCTGGTTTGTATTCTTTTCATAAGCAGAAATATACTGATTTTGCTAAACCAAAGCTCAGAGTCGCCGAATATGTAGGTTTTAACCTCTTACAGGTCTAAAAATCACTGGCTGCACGTCAAAATTAGTAATGAAAGGTAGAATTTGAACTGTTTCTAATTCCACAGTCCCACCGAGTGTGACAAAAACTATTGTCTCTCAGATTTGCACCCTTGTTGAGTTGTAAAACTTAGCAATCTGGAGAAACATATGATCTTTCTAGGTCTGTGGGTCACCTGTGATGGAAAGAGCCTCCAGAGAAGGTTGACTTCGTATTGATACTCCACCTATACTGCTTGTACTAAAGTCTTTGCAGAGAAAAGGGTAAGAAGGATTGCATTAAAATGAAATCTACTGTCTAAGGTGATACACCAAAAGATCATCTGAGACTACACAGAACTGACACACTACAGAACCAGTAATAATAAGGCTCTCTTACACAACCCAAAAAATCATAATCTTTGCATAATTACTTTGTAAGGAGGCTAAATAACAACAAACCTGTAAAGGAGAAAGGTGTTTTCTCACCACTCAAAACTAATTGTTATTCCTTGCACATCTCACAACCTGCAAAAATATATGTATCCCTGCATAAAGGCACCAACATGAAATACAACTCCAAGGACTAAAAACATCACAAAGATCTATACTAACACTAAGGACACACAATATCAGAAGAAATGGGAAGGTATAAATTGCTTATTACTGCTAAAAAGGGTGTTACAATGATGTATATCTCTGAAAATGGGTTACAAGATTGTTCACTTCTGCAAAAGAACTCAGAAAATTACAATATACAGATTAGTGAATAGCAAGAACTGGTGAATAATGAACAAGGAAGAAGACTATATACTTCCCAAATAGCTGCCATGAGATAAGGATGATACATCTCCATTTTCGTGTATCTCATAAATGTGCCCAACATATCTACTAAAAGTCCTCCAAAAAGGGTTTCCAATGCATAAATAGTCAAGGCATGCCATCAATAATCATAAAGCACCTGAAAATGTATTTAAATGCCTTTAAATGATCTTTAAGGCCACTGAAATAAGTTAAATTTATGCAATAACTCCCCAACCTGTTTGTCAAACTCACCCTACAGCATCATAAATGTCTGATATTTCACAATAAATGACATAAATACACATTATTTCTGCATTCATTTAACATTGACTAAGTGATTTATAATTACACCACTTAGTTAATGTTTTACAATCCAAATTTATTACAATTCCATGCATAAAATAATGGCATTTAGGACACAAATATTTAATTTCCCGATTTTGCACAATTTAAGGACAATATAAGTATTGTAAAGGAATGACAAAGTAATCGACAAGACTTACTTTGTCGTTTGTGATAAATCTGCCTAATGTTGCCTCTTTGCATTTTTATTACAAATGATAAAGTAATTCATAATTCATTACTTTATCGTTCGTTTACAGCGTTTAATCTATCCTTAGACTGCAAAAATTGACATAAAACTCTTATAACTCCTAGGCACAACAACACGACTACATTCACTTGCATATTCACTCGCATTACATGGCTATGTCAAAAACACCTTATAACCCCTAGCCATTCCTACATTTCAAAGTGCATACATATCTATCATGCCTACAAGGCCCAAAGCAATACATTTTGAAAAATGACCCTTATGCCTCCCTATACATTACAATGCCTCACATGCATTATTTCATCCACCTTGTGATTATAATAAAACATACCTTGCAAGATATAATACTCAGCCTTTATGCATTTATAATGTTTATTGACTTGACTTTGAAAGAGAATTGAAAGGCTAAAAAATGTCTCACGGCCCCATGGTGTATCATTACTAGGTTGGAAGACATGAAGTCTTGACCACGTCGCATAAATGGATTGCAATGATAATAAAAGAAAGTCAAAAAAATTTGAGAAAGAAACTCATCATGACTAATTCGACCAAAAGGAGGTAAAAAACCCTAAGAGTCTCATTTGACATTTGATTCTTTACTCGCTGCCCTTGATGTCGCGTCGCCATTCTATGCGAGGGTTTCTTCTTTCTTGTTGCATCATTTTTTGTTGTTGCAATGTACATTTATGAGGGATTTGATGATTTTTCATTGGAATAGAAAGGTAAAAACCTCTATTGTTTCTCTGTTTGACCCATCTTCTTTGCTTTGGAGATAAATCATGGCATTTTGAGCTGCGACCTGTCACATTTCTGATGTATTTCTTCTATCTTCATGGCCGACCACTTTGCATATATCATTGGTTGTGTTTGAGGCCGTTTTGGGAGTTCTTACATAACAAAATGATAGAAAAAATAGTAATTCATTTTTTTGCTATGATTGCTCTTCACTTTCTAAGATTTTTTCTTGCATTTCGTTGCTTGGGGCCACGATTCTGAGGGATTTTGTGAGCATTTAGTTTGAAAATAGTTGAAAACTTTGTATTTTTCCTTCTATACCTACATTCTTGGCTCAAAACGAGCCCCCAACTTATGGCAAAACTTGTAAAAATGAAAAACTTTGTGCATTGGGCTGCTAGAGGCACGATTTGAGTATTCTATGCACTTTGTTCAAGAAAATCTACATTTGTTCTTTGTTGGCTGTAACACGAGGCTTAGAAAACTCCATTTTCTGTGACTTTCAGAGGGTTCTGTGTATTCTTGCTTGAAAATCTGCATTTTTTTCGCAGCCTGTGACAGAAAACTTATAAAATGACATTCATGTGCATTCACTGCTTGTATGAGACTGTGTAGCTCTTCCTCCACTTTTCTATTCTTTACCTTGGCCACTGTGACATCCTTACTAGCTTCTTGGTTATGTATGCAAAGTACCCTTCCTGTAGCAAGAAAAGATATGGGGTCTTGTGAGCAATATACAGATCTTTTGCTTGTATCTTTTTCTTGAAAAGCATATGTTGTAGCATTGTCACACTCTTGTGTATTTTGATTTGGGCTCTTGTTATTTCATGAAGAAACACTGGTTTTGTATCTTAGACACTTAGATCCCTTTGAAGCCTTGAAGCTACTCCCTTTGCACATGTGTTTGATCTATTCTCTATTTATGTATTTTATTTCTAGAAATGTGAAATACAAACCTCTGTTTGGCATCCTCTGATTACAAGAGCTTGAATTGGGTCTTCCCCCTTATCTTCTATCTTTACACATGGCTGTGACTGAAAGCAACAAATGCATAGCATTTTTAGTGTTTTATCTTTCTATTATAAGAGAACTCAATTTGAATTTGTCTCATGAAAGAATCATGTAAACTCATATTCTGGTATATACAATTCATTATTGAGGCCAAGTCTTCATTACTTTATGATTCCATGTTAACTCTTCATTTTCAAAACAGTGTTAGCATAGAATGTGATGGTTGTCATCATGGAAGAAAAACACTATGATCAAACTTGTCATTTCTGTTGTTTCAAATGTATTCTTGTTCATTATTTATATTGGAATAACCATGACTTCTTTATCTTCTATACATTATGGACACTTTATGAAACTCACTGTTGTTTCTTAACTGCTTTTGCTTCCAGAACATGATAACTCATATTTACTTTTCTTGCATCCATATATGCAACATTCTAAAAATGGTATTGATTTCTAGATACACTTGACAAATTACATTCAAACTGTAACATGGCATTCACACTTGTTGTCCCATCTTACTGTATCATATCAAAAATGTTTACATACATACCACATTTGATGATAGGGACTCATTCATTTCACTAGCATAAGCAATATGTTCCTTGAGAAATTTCTCCTTGCTTTTCCATTTGAAGCCTATTATGACAGTATTCATGCTGTGGTTGTTCCTCTATTCCTTATTTGTTTGAGCATTCATATAGCTTCTCTATGTCCTTTTAATGTCCAAAACAATGACTTGAATGCATGCACACAATATTGTAACAACAAATATATGTATCCTCATCATGAGGTTGGACTAGTTTGGACTCTTCAGGGTGTGTGGGAATGTGTTCTCACTGATCTCCAAATACATGTGATGACATATAACTGATGTGAACCCTATCATATGTTATCAACCTTGTAGGTTATACTACTATATGCACTGTCACATATATTGTATGCAGACTTGACTGCCTTGTATACCTTCTTACAATATTGAACTCCACTAATTGTCATAGGTCTTGCTCTTTAATAGTGTTCTGAGAAGACCTCTGCCTTTCTTTGTTTAACAATCTCTGTTCTTTCGTTGACACTGTTGTTCGTAGGCATCATGTTGTTCATGATTGCCCTTTATGCTTTTGTGACCATCTTTTGTGGTTGTTCCTTTACGTTTGATAGTCATTTAGTTGATTCTATGACTATCATAGTCAATCTTTGGCTATTCTATGATTGTTCTTTGTTCACAACTACTACTGCTCCTTTATGTAGTTTGCTACTACAGCCTTGAAATGCTCATATGACTCTTTGGCATTTGATAAATTATACACCTTTTATGCTTCAAGAAGCAATTGTGATAGTATAGTGGCATTGCATGATGTTGATATAGCTCCTGTAGCTGTAGTATGACATAACATTGATATGGTTGTACCTTTCATTTGCTGATCCATGATTTCACCCATGATGTGGCATGCTGATCTGCTATTCCATTATTCATTCCTCAGCACTTATTGTTGCTCCACCATGACTGTCTATATATTAGACCAAAACTACCATGTTGGCACATGATAATGCACTTTTCATCAGTACAAAGGTGTTGTCATGTACTCAAACATTTTCAATTGATGACTTTGCAAAAATGATCTTTAATTGGATATATTTCATCATATGAAAGGCTATTGCAAGATCTTTCTTTTGTCTCTGAACTTCCTGAATGCATGAAAATGAGAAGACATACACATTATATTTGAAATTCATTCACTCAGATAATTGGACAGCGTGCTTGCTGATGTGTGGTTGTCACTCCATCTTCTCTTGGACTGTCAATCATAGATGAGCATTTGCTGCTCCAATCTATGATGTCCATTTAAACATACTGCTGTCTCAAATACCTTTTACACCTGTACCTCACTCTCTCTTTTCCTTCATGACTGTCTTTAACATGGTTGTCCCTGTTATTGCCTTCCTGCTGACTATTTGCTGCTATTGTGACAACCATTCTCTAATGAAAATTCATGTTCTCATGACCTTTTGCTGCTAACCGTCTTCATGGCTATTAGGATTGCTTAATAACAGTCATCTCATGATTGTTATTTCTCCCTTTTGATAGTCATTCCTATAGATTGTTATGTGATTGTTCTATGACTACTCTTTGACATATTTGCATACACTTTGATTTCAATGCTCTTCAATGTCCATTGCTGATGACTGTTTCATGACTATATGTCCTTGGGAATGTCATATTCACCATTCTTTTTGTTGACTGTTATTGCTCTTGATAACTGTGATCTTCTTTTTGAATATGCCCCTTGGGTTGTGTTTTTGCATTTGTCTATTGCATCTTAAAATGTTCTGTAAGGTCTATGAGCTAGGCTCAACCCTTGTGGGAGCCACATTTCCTCCACTCATAATGTAACCTGATGAATCAAACTGAAACATAATTACACCTGTATCTGCACATGAAGCAAACCTGTTAGAAAATAAATGCATGTTTTGGATGTGTTTGATGATTGATTGTTCTCTAGGACATCTAAGGTATACATTTCTTGTTTAATGCAAATTGAGGATCAGTTTATACATGTATGGTATCTTGTTCATGTATGGTTTGGGACCATTCATTGCTTAGATCATTGCTCTAACACCATTGTTTTTGCTAGATGCAGGAACCAGGGACGACATGAAGCTAGGAAGGACAAAGATGACTCAGGGCGACAGGACAACATACCTAAACCAGAACCATTCATTCTTGAGCAATGACTGGCCTCTGACCCTACATGCACATTACTTTATTTACTTATTCATGTATAGATTGTTCTTCTATTTCATTGAATAAGACAATTAACCTCACGACCCTTGTGAGATAATGAACATTTTACATTCAATAAAGATTATTTATTTTTTGAAAAGATTTTGGATAAACCCTTCTTATGTTACATGCACTTGGATAAATGCAGTAAACTAATAAACATAATCTCTTGAATTATTTCATTTATGCACTTGAATGTAATGTATGAAGGACCAGATGAGATGTACCTTACAAGTTTTGAATCAAAAACTCTACCTGAATGAGCCATAGTGAAATTTAGGTAATAGTTTTTGAATAAAAGACAAATTTCTTGTAGAGGATTGTTTCCCTCACACAGGCCTGAAAAATGATTATGAATTTGTTGGTAAGAGGACTACGAGAGCTTTTCAAGATGTGGTTACATTAAATATTTATAGTAGTATTAAGGGAGATACGGTAATTTGAAGTTGATCCTATGATTAGATTTTTTATGCATAACTTTTGGGAAATTTTTTATATCTTGCAAATGGGGTGAGGACATCAATTTCTATTTTTTTACAGGAGGCAAATATTCAAATATACTTTTTGACACTATTTTCTTTTTATATATGTGTAGGAAGGTGATTTATTAAAAAACATATGTATTTTTGAAACCCAAGTTTTCATGGTATTCCCTAAGTTTGACATAAGTGTTGATGCTATAGAATTGTTGGCTTAAATTCACCATGACATATTATAAATCTCCACTATGAGATATAATTATTTTTGGTCTCTTAGAAGGTGGATCTAGTAGATGGTATTATTTGTTATGTAAATATCATTATTATTTTGATGGAACAACTTTTCTTATATAGATAGATGCTAAAATCACCAATAGTTAATGAAGTTAAGGGAGAGAAATTTGATGATAATGCCAATCTTAGCAAAGAATATGCAAAGGAAATGAAGGATGAGAGTGTATGATTTGAGCTCTATGAAAGGAAGACTCTATTTTTCAAATTTTCATGGATGCATGCAAAAAATTAGGTTAGTGTATCAAGTGCAAACCCTAGTAGTAGGTATAAATTCATCACCATCGAATTTGTAAAGAAAATACAAATCCAAGCAATGAATATCAAGGAGTCTATAATAAAAGGTAAGCATGTTCAAATTTTTAAAGATTTGAAGCTCTTCATAAACAAATATGTTTTACATTCCAATTTTTATGTTGTGGATATGGATGGGTTATGTATCATTTTTGGATATCCTTGGATAGATACATTAAGAACAATAATTGTGAATATGCAAAAGAAGTTTATAGAACTTTGGTATAGAAATAAATAAAATCACATTATAGGATATTGCACATAATGGATACTAAAGAAAAGTTAAGGTAGAGTGAGTTTAGGACTCTAGTGAGGCATGCATAGGAGAATTTGAGGAAGAGTAGGAGGAACAAGAAGAAAAGAAAAAATATGCAAAGATTGTTTCCCTTCATGCGCCAACAAAACAAGTGGTGCAAAAAAGGGTGAATAATAAAAAAAACTTCTATAGTTGGAAAAGGTTACAACAGATATAAATATGCGTCATTGTCAATGGAAACAATCATGGCTCAAGCAACCATCATGGAGTCATGATCCTACATGGAGTCAGAGGGCCAATAACTATAGATCTACATGGAACTAAAGGAGTAATTACATACATTAACGACATCATAGATGGATACTCAAATAAGAAAATGATAAATTCTTATGGTGGGGAATGAAATTAGGATGGATATGGATCAAGGATGGGATCTAGATACCATCAAGCACAACCCACAATGAAGATTGCATATGGATGGTTGGATGAGCGAGCATGGCATCATATTTATATTGATTTGTAGCAATTTTATTTTTTTGTCTTCTTCTCATGTTTTGAGGACAAAACAGGTTTAAGGGGGGGATGGAATGTAATGTACCTAGCAATATTGTATTGTGGTGTATTAAGTAGTAATAAATAAAGGATTAGGGTACATATGTTTTATAAGTCATCTGACTAGTTAATTAGAATAGAAGTATTTATCCCACATGTGTGGGTAAGTGGCAGTGGTAGGTAGTAGAGTATTATATAATGTAGGGAAGAGATTCATATGAGATATGAAGAGTATTGTATATGTTTGGGATCTCATATTAAGATATAGTGTAGAGTGGCTTCCTTCTAATAAGGAGCATTGTAGTATTTATTTATTTAGAATGTTTTTAGATCTTTTCGATTATTATTATTTTTAAAGGTAAAAAAGGGGTTTTAAAAAGGACTTGACCCTTTTACAACCAAACAACAAAAGCACAATAAATAACAACTCAAAACTCCCAAAGTAGAGGGGGATATAATAAAACAACTAAGCCAAAATACAATGTTGTAACAAAGCATCAACAAAACATAAACAAAATAGTAAACAATAAGATCATAAAGAGTTCAAGAAAACTACTATATCCCACTCATCCCTAAGAAACTCTAGGTGTTTTCCCACAAACTACACATCTCGGGCCATAGAAGCACTCTTCTCTTATGTTTATTGGCTATGCATCCTAGAGCTAGAGCCCACCTACTCCAAAGGAGCTTGAGATTTGAGACCATCATGTAGCATTTTAATACTAGATGCATAATTTTATATAGTAGACTAACATCCATCACTTTTTTTAGGTTTAGCTTAATATCCTACAACTCCTTGACAGTATTGAGTCTCTCATCTTATTCAACTTTAGCATTCATCAATCTACATGTCTCCTCAAGAGCATACCAATTCTTTTGATTCAATTTAGTGCCTCCTCCTATTGTAAGGTGTCACCTCCAAACTTTCTATTAAGCAAGGAAAATTTTATGTCTAGCTTATTAACTTCCAAAAAGAACCATTTTAGCATGTTGTCATGGACACTAAATTCATTTTCTAGGCTACAAGCCTTATCACCCAAGAGTTCCGCCATAGAGGCAACCTCACTAATGTTAGAAGTTGAGGTACAAGAAAAAATAGTAGGGCCACATGATGATCCTAGGCATAATCCCTTCACCCACGGAAGACTAAAATTAGCAAATAGGTCCTCAAATCTAACAAACTTATCTTTACCCTTCTTATTGATAGTGACACCCTCCTTGATCAAACCTTTATCCAGAGCATCCTTCTTGTTTCCTAAAGAGCTGATATACTTTATGTTTTCAATAGAGGATGGATCCTCTTAAACAGGGGAAAGTTTCAATCTCCTCCTAGAATTATGCTTAGCCAAGGATAAAGCAAGCTCTGCGCTTGGGATGGATAGGGAAGGGGAGGGTTTTGAGTTCAGATCATGGTTAACCAAAATAATAATGATTTATTGGTGTATTGGGTGGGAAAAGACACCATGGTTCACCTCAAGCATACAATATTCAAGAGATGGAAGAAGAAAATATAGGAAACTAACAAGGGCATTATGGTAAAATTGATTTAGAAGGGTTAGGTGAAAAGAAAATACATGCACTAAAATTAGCCTTCAAGGGTAACATAACATATAACATGGAGAGTAACCTCGTCCCAAGGACATGTGAGGGAATCCTTAGCAAAACTTGATTGATGTCTCCTTAGTTTCTCTTTACCCCTTAGAAAGGACCGTAGAAAGTCGACTTTATTTCTTCTATATTTATATATCTTTTTTCCCTTTGTGGACATGATAGTAACCTTGGAAATTAACTCTTTGGTAATTTCCAACTCAACTCCCCTAATTTTCACTGTTCTTGACTTCCAAGTTTTAGCAAATTCTTTAGACATGGCTTTGTTGTTCACATTAAGAGACAATGGTAGCTCCTCTAGAGGTATCCCATCCATTAAAGCAACCCAACAAGCTCTCCTTGATGGAAAGAAAGATTTTGGCACCACACAGACATGAGATTCCTTTCTGTCCTTTAAGATTTTGGAGTTGTGCTCTACCTAGAGGTCCCAAATAGTATGAGGGAGAGTTTCCATAAAAACTTATGTCTGGAGGTGGAAAAAGGAGAGGACCATTGGGAGACAAGATCCTCCAAAGAGGTTGTTTGAATCCAATTGATATTAGTTTTAGACATTGGGAAACACCAAACATTCCAACAAAAAGGGAAATTTAGAAGAAGGTGGAAAACATACTCCAAATCTTGTTTACAAAGTGTAGCATCCGCTTTCTAAAAACATAGTAAAATCAGAAAATTCACCATAAAGTAATTTAATAAGGTAAAAATGAGATAGAGAATTTTTTTTTATCCAACATATAATCAAGTAACTACAATTACAAGATTTCTCATTACAAAATACAATAAACCATATTGTCTTTCTTAAGTACAATGTTTACAAAAGTAAATCAATTATAAATATTTGCATTAGATAATGTTTACATAGTCTCAATAAACACAAGTCTCAGAGATATATTGCATCCAGAATTCTGACATCTTTATCACAAGCCTCGACAAGTCTTCTGCTAGAGAAAGAGAGTATCTTTCCAGCGATTTACCTCCATCCACAGACTAGCGGTCTCCCACACATCTTCCACATAGGAAGTGGCCGTACCATTCACGAGGAATATAGACCAAAGGTGACCAGTGGTAATTTGCTTTCCCAAGTACATAGTGTTGTATCCTACATAGCTTTATCAATCATACAACCCTAGATACCCTCTAGCTAAGTATGATTTCTGATAGGTTGTGCAATCCAGATACGGTGAACTGACAATGCATGCAGTGACATATGCATTACTATGGTCATAGTTTCAATATAAATTGACATTCACAATGAATGTTGCCGTAATGTTCACCCACCCCAACTCAACTTGGATACTATCATATTCCTACAGTTTGACTTGGTCAACTACATTTAACTTATGAAGTCCTAACAATTTCAATAATTTAGTCTTCTCGACCTAGGCAAGTTTAGAATCACTATCTATAATCCACAGACCTTATCAACTACCTTTCTTTACGAGGACTCTCATTGCATCATTGCAATACTCGAGATCCAAGACTTATCAATTCATAATAATTTTAAATCGATTAATAACGAGTAAGATGGTTACCTTACCCAGGTTAAACATCATAGTCTAGGAAACTATTTCCCTTCTTACAAGTAAGAATAATTATACATAGTTAGGGCACTTGTCCCTTCAATCACGATCTATATAATGATCACAATGATTTAATATAAATAAATACCTTATTTGGTCAAGTTAAGGTTTAACTAAAGAGTTTTATCTAACTCAAATCTAGTCTTTCTGACTTAGGTGAATTCACAAGACACTGTCATCGCTCCATAAACCTTATGGAACGACTATCTATTCTTGGGTATCTCTCTGCATCTTTGCAACA
The DNA here is from genome assembly GCA_027924645.1 of Cunninghamia lanceolata. Taxonomy (NCBI): domain Eukaryota; kingdom Viridiplantae; phylum Streptophyta; class Pinopsida; order Cupressales; family Cupressaceae; genus Cunninghamia; species Cunninghamia lanceolata. Next base: position 10,840,651 of record BSBN01000635.1, on the reverse strand, counting down.
TTTGAGATTCATCACTTATCAACAGGTAATAGTTAAGAGAAGTTGTGACTAAAAAGGTATAATAAACTTCATGTTTGACTAGCCATTTGATGGTACCTCCTGCATGCTTGCAAAACCTGAGGCTTATGGCTTATATCTCAAGTCGACTTGTATCCAAACAAATAGTTTCCTCTACCTAAGGTTAAACATTATCGACTAATAACAAATGTCTTTTTAATAAGATAAATATGAACATTTATTATTTGGGGTTCTCGACCCTTTAATGTCTACCCTCATTAAATAACTAAAACAGGTTATAACCATAAAGGTGTCATCAAATAATCTTTAACCCTCCTGGTTTAAACTAGGGTTTTATTTAACCTATCCCAATACAATGGAATAACAAGCATACCTATTCTTAGGAAGTAAAAATGTCCTATGGAAGAGATTATTCCCTAGTCTTTCCTGACTACGAAGGCATTAATTCTCTTGAACCAAGATAGTCCATTATACAAGTATATCCATAGATTTACCTAAACCAAAGGTTCTATACAGGTTTAAACTTTGACTAAGTTTGGTTTGATTCAAAAGATGGTGAACTAATTCTATTTGATATCTGAATGAATTCCATGTCTAAGTTTCTCTCCTATTTGACTCAAATTAGCCACGTCGAAACAACAATGAACAAGTGTTTCCATCTAAATTTGATGTAGGAAAAGATCTCATATGACGCACCCTTAAAAGTAAAGTATACTCATAATTAGAATACTTATTGTTTAGAACTAAAGTATTCTCTTATGATAAAAAGAATACTATTACCATAGTATCCCAATACATACAAATTCTATATCGACTAATTGTACTGTTACTACAGAAAACTACGATAGGTAAGAAACATTAAGACATGCATACAAATTGTTTACACAGTAAACTAAATGACTTACCTATCTTCGACCATCCAAACTATACTACCAGCCTTCATTATACCGGTCTTAGTATGCACTAGGATGTCATTCCCAAAGAGATTCCAAACATTGACTCAAACTTTGCTCAAACGATAGATTATAAATATCAACCTAAGCTATAGTTTATATCATATTGACTAAGAGTTCTTTGATAAAATAAAGCTTCTGATCACACTCAACTTATAGTCTAAAAGCTCATAATCTTCAAACACTTCAAAAGAAATACTTACGTTCTCAGATAAAACTACTGTTGTCTAAAAGTTTCAAATAACATGCTTATTAAAAGGTAAAAACATGAGAAGTATGCTTGGCTCATACCTGGGTAATCCTCACAAATGAAAAATTGGTAACGTTTTGACTAGGAGCTATCAACTCTACCCGTATACTCTTGTCGACTTGAGTTTATAATCCTTGCTACTGTTCTCCTTAGCTATGTTAATCGTGCTCTTATCCCTCTTAGCTAAACACTTATCAGTCTCGTACTCTCTTTGCAGACAATGTTATTCTTCTCCTAACAAACAAAATAGTTCTCCCTTATTGACTCTATGAGGATCAATATTCTATCCACCATTACCAACTCTAAAAACTCTTCCCTAAAGAATAACGTCCTCCCTATTCTCTTGACTCTCGTCTGTATATTCTTGTATTATGTTGCACACAAGTTAGAGGGGTTTATGGGTATTCAATACCACTCCCCCACAAAGCGTATCCTTCAATGATAATATTTTTGCAAAATAATAAACACTCAAAGATGCTGCCAATGACTTAACTCAGTCATGGCTACAAGGACTCGGTAAAACTCATAATGAGTCACCCCACTGTCATTTCCACTTTGTTGTTTGAAAACACATTCAATTCAAAACAATTTGCTTGGAGATTCAGTTTCAACCGAACCCATATTATCAGCAAAGATTTAACACATGTCTTAGAAAGGCATCAAAACGAGGGAAATTCAAGTGCAAAAATAATACCACGTTCCCTCTTTGAAAGGGGGTCAACACAACCAATTATGTTGTTGTTGATCATTAATGATCACTTTAAGTGATCCAATTCCATTACTTAAAATAATGAAGGCATTTCAATTTACATGCCCACGGCTGCTCAAATGAATAGCATTAATAACTAACATGAGGTATTATCCTCATTTGATTTATAAATATATATCTATTTGCTTATATTGAAAATGGCTCACATAACATCGATCTTATTTGATAGTTATGATTTAATCAATAAGAATAATAGCAATAAAATAACGATTTACAGATATTATGAATGGGTCGAGTTTACCTCCCCATCACAATCCTTCGTTAAAAATCACGTCGACTTGACAAGATCGTCATTTGACATTAAACATTGACAACAATACCTCAAGTGACTTAATAACAATAAGACAACCATTTTATGACCATGACGTTGCAATATTTATGTTAAACATAAATAGCCATAGTTCATATTCTAATGATGTCATTAATGCTACTAATGACTCTGACAACTTTCTACGACTTACAAAGATTCATAAGGTATCGACTACCTGTCGATTGGGTTTATAAGTAAATTGACAAGTTAAGGCTTACCTCTCACAACACATTAGTTCACACTTTTGTTACACATCATACTTGTTTTGGCAAATAGACCACTCATAACCCGAGGTCTATATCTCTCTCCTCAAAAGATACTCTCTCTCTCTCTCTTCTCCGAGAGTCATCTGAAAACCTGTAATTCTGTTTCAACTTGTAACCAAACAAATTATGATCAATGCATCATGACTTAAATAATAAATCAAATCTCATAAGCAATTATTAAATTGATAAAAACATAATCATTTTCATAATTTCATATATGAAAATCAATACAAACCATGTCTCTTCTTGGCATTAATCTATAACATCACTATAGATTTACTTATGTCCCAGTAAAAGTGAAAATTTTAGTAAGACAAAAATTGGGGATGTAACAAAAAGGGGGTAACTATTAGGGAGGGAGAAACCTCTTTTGGCCACCTTATCTAGGGTGAGAATTTGGTTGTCTTTGTAATGAGGGGATTAAACCACACATGAGACCATTCGGGGGTGCACTCAAGTGTTGAAGAGTAAGGGAAAACCCAAAGAAACCATATAGGAGACTTTTGTAGAAACAAACTAGATTAGATCATCCTCTTTTTCAAATTGATACACATGAAAACCATTTAGCATTTTTTTAGTCTACATATAAGTTGCCAAGTCTCTAGAGAGGCATTATCAAGTGCCAAGTTTTTCCACATCTTATCCAAACCCCTAGACTCTAGGTAGTCTTCAGCCTTGCTTCCTATAAACCCCTTCAAAGTCTCGAATAAGGGCTAGAGCCAGTTAAGGGATTGCTTAATAATTCAAGATGGTGGTCCATGGATTCACCTCCTTAACAAGTCTCTAATTGACCTTGGATAGAAGATCCAAATTGAATAACCTTAGATTTATAAAAACCCAAACCCCCCAAATTCTTTAGTAAGCAAACTTGCTCATATGAAACCAAAGCCATCCTCATTTTATCTTTAGAACCAAACCAAAGAGACCTTTTTTGTATATGTTCTAACTTGACCATAATTTTAGTTGATAACTGAAACATGGACATAAAATAAATAGGAATATTTTATAGAGGACTTAATTAATTGAATCTTACCAGCCTATCTTAGCAAAACTTTCTAGTCAACAAGCTTTATTTGGAATTTGTCCAATATAAAAGACCAGTAAAAGTTTAGTATTTGCCCCTTGAAGAATGAATGCCCAAGATAAATGGAAGGAAGCTCGTTAAATTGACAACCCATCATGGTGACAAATTTTGACTAGTCTTTCCATAAGGGTAAATTCAGAAAGAACAAATAACTATTGTCAACATTTATTTTATGCCTTGAGGCTGTCTCATACTTAAATAATATCTCCTTGGCAACTTTGATCTCCACCATAAAAGCCTCGCCCAAAATTATGGTATCATCTACAAATTAGTGGTCAGTGATAGGTTTAATTTTAGAAGATAGTTTAAAACCTTTCAACTTTCTCATTCTAGAAGTGGCCTAAAGGTTTCTACCTGAGGCTTTATCAAGAAGGATAAAGAGAAAAGGTGAGATTCAGTCACCATACCTTAGCCCTCTACTACTCACAAAAAAAAACAATCAAAAGACTATTTACAAGCATTGAGAGTATGGGAGAGGATATGCATTGTTGGATCAGACACCTAAATTTTTTATTGAACCCAAATTTCCCTGGGAACTTATCTAGAAATGACCACGATACTCTGTCATGAGCTTTATTAATATCAAGTTTGAGGATGAAACCAACTTTTTCACTCCTATCCATGGAGTGTATCACCTCATGCACTATGATAATGGAGTCTATAATTTTCCTACCATGCATGAAACCCCTTTGTTGGGGAGAGATAATAGCCAAAAAAATGCATTTTGAGGGCAATGAACTTTGTGAAAATTTTAATAAATAGTATTACAAAGACTAATTGGTATAAAGTATTTAAAGTCTGAAGCCCCAACCCTTTTAGGAACAAGAATAAGGAAAGTGTTATTAATCTCTCTTAGGCCTTCCTGTAGATAAAAAAAATTCACACATAACCTCAATCACATTGAGATGAATGTCACAAAATCTTTGGAAGAATAAAGAGGGAAGCCTTCCAGACTAGGGGCTTTACACCTATCACAGGAGAACACCACAGTCTTGATTTCTTCTGAGGAGCCAAGAAAGAGCAAGTTTGTGTTATCCTTATGGGACACAATAGTGGGGAGAATCTCCAATGTTTTCTCTGCCTATTTTAGATAGAAAACATTATCCCTTTTGAGTAGATTCTTAAAATAATGACAACTTCCTCTTTCATAACCTCTTTGTTAGAAGAGATTCCTCTAGTTAGTCTTTAAATTTCTTTGATTTTTTTTAGGAGTGATGTATGAGGGTGGTTAAATGGAAAAACTTAGTATTTTGATCCCCTCTTTTAGCCATAGAAATCTAGAATTCTATCTCCGGAAGGATTCTTCTATCGCCACTAGAGAATGGTATTTGTTGAGTAAACTTTTTTCCTTAAGAAAAGAGTCACGACTCATGCCATGAGATTGAATATCCATTTGAAGAGCCTCAAGTTCCTACATAATGCTCTTCTTCTAAGAGAAAATATTTTTTAAAGTAGTTTTATTCCATTTTCAATATTGATTTTGACATTTTTTAACTTCCTAGCAATTTTGAACATCGTAGTCCCCTTAACATCCACTTCCCACTATTCTTTCACTTTCAATTCAATCTTTAGGTGGTGAAGTCACGTAATTTCAAACCTAAAAGGGAACTTCTTCTTTTTATCATTTTCTATAGTCAACATAAGAGGCAAATGATTTGAACCCACTCTAGGAAGGGTAGATAAACAACACAAGAAAGGGAATAAGTAGTCGAGCAAAATTATTTTCCCATCTAACCTTACCTAGATAAGGTTTGCACCAACTCTCCTAGTGGACTAGGTGAAGTTCACCCCTCTTAGTTTTATGTCTATTTAGCCACTAGAAGAAATAAAGTTATCAAGGTCCTCCATGCATTTTGCAAACTCAAGAGATCCCCCTTTCGTCTCTAAAGTGGATAAGGGCGAGTTAAAATCTCCTACTACCATCCATTTGACATCCTTGTGTGCCATTCTAAAATCCATGAAATCCTTCCATATTCTTTATGACCCCAGGCAAAGTTGGGGGCATAGATATTGGATAAGATCCATATGGAATCATTAGGTTTGCCAGTGAAGAGAATAGCCAAATGATGAGGATTGGCAACCAACAAATCACTATCAACCAAAAGAGGGCTCCACATTGTAACAATATCACTAGAGGCACCAATTGAGTTGAATTCAAAGATGGAATAATCCTTCCAAACTCTATTCTTGACATTACGAAAATGATCCATACTCATTTTGACTTTCTGAAGGAGCATAAAACTCAATTTGTTCTCCTTACAAAAATTACAAAGGAGGCTATGCTTATGAGGGTTATTGAGCCCCCCAAGATTTTATGTGATGAGTTTCATTTCCAAGATTTGGTAGTGGGTTTAGACCTACTCAATTTAAGAGTGCTTTAGTTGCCATTAGAAGCCTCTTTAGCAGTTTTCCTCCCACAAATTTGCTTATTGTTAGGTTTGCCTCTCTTCGACTCCATCCCAATGTTAGCAAATTTCTTTGAATTTATTATCATTTTAAAGAAAGAATTATATATTGACTCCTTTCCAGTAGGTGAAATACTAGTCTTTACCTCCTTAAGAATCAATGAGCTAGGCACCTCTTCCTCGCTACACTTTTAATCCCTTGGAGGAGACAAAACAAGTTCGTGCTTTCATTTGCCTAAATATTTGGAAGGAGAAATAAAACCTAAAATAGGAAACCTTTCTTGGGTAAACTCGCCCTCCTCACCTTTTGATGCCTCAATAACCAATAGGCTAACCAAAGAGGCACCTAGACTCACTATTGATTGATACACCTTATCCTCCATCCCTATAGTTAGAGGCCATAATAAAGGGGAAAGAACCCCACCCAATCTTGGAGAGAACTTTTGACCTGGCAACTTATCACCCTATAGTAAGGGGACAACCACAATGTCCTATAGAATAATCCCTTCAACCCCTAGAGCATGCTTATATACCAAAATAACATGATCATTCTTAGAATAAGGTAGGGCACTAGGTGCCTTAGAAGAACCTTTCCTTTTACCATGCCTCTTGATGGGGTAGTTTATAGAAAAATGGCCAGATTTGTGACACGAGAAACAAATAAAGGGAGTATTATCATATTAGATAGATTGTTGCCAAGAGCCAAATTTAGAGGATAGGTTTCTAACCAAGGGGAAATTTGAACCCATGCAAACATTGACACAAATCCCGATGAACACTAACCTTCTCCTGAATCTAGTAACTAGATCTATAGCAACCAACTGTCCAAAGGAGTTGGCAGCACCTCTCAACACTTCTTCCTTCCAATAATCCAAAGGTAGGCCAAGGTGTCTTATTCATTTGGAGCCACATTAATACTCTCCTTACTCATATCACAACCAAGAGTCCATTTTTTTAAGAAATAGGTCAACTTTGCCCATAAACCAAGGTCTACCCAACAAGGTATTGCAAACATGTTCTTGATGGGAGAAGGATACGAGAAAAACACATCATCATGGGAGAAATATCCATATGATGCTTAATACTCCTTTTTTTTTCTTGCTATCCACATTCTTAAGGTGTCCGCATGTAAACTTGGCCCTAAAAACTTGTTGATTGATGAGTTCTCTATTTTCGTTGTCGCTTGGTCCACTACCATGACAAGAACATGGAGAGAGATGTTCCTTGCATCCTTGCAAAGCATCAGGACTAATGGAGGACTAGATAGACAACCCTTATCTTTGTGATAATCAAAACCATCAAACATAGAAATATTGCACTTGGAAAGGTCCACCCAAGAAGAACCACCCACAGATAAGGCTCCAACAACTATCGCTTGTCAAGAAGAAAAAAGACCATCACACACAATCTTCTCATCATGGGAAACAACACCTTTAGCATTACAAACACATCTTCCAATAGTGTCTTCCATGGGGGGAAACCCTGGATGGGACCATAACCATCTTCCCATGACCTCTATCTCCATGCATCTCCATCCATGATAAAGATTCCTTGATCCATGTTAACACCTAGGTTTTCTTGCTCATAACACATTTCATGGCTAATCACCTTCTCTATTCTTAACATGCAATAAAAAATGACATATCCAAAACCTAAAAATAGTGAAGGTATAAACCCCAAGTTCAAATCCTAGGGGATGTAAGATTAGATGAGTTCAAAAAATTTGTGAAATGGAAAATACTATTCCCTTAAGCTTAATCTAGGCTAATTAAATAAATGCTTATAATCAAACACAATTAACATAGATTAAACAAGTGGGAAGCTAGGTATGATAAATCAAAATAATTGTAGTTTGGGAAGGTATGAAATGGGCTTGTTGCTTTCAAACAAGTTATCCTTAGAAAAATTGATTTTGTCAAAGCTCATGACTACATTAAATGGCCTTTCATTTTGGGCACGTTATAGGCACTAGGCTTCAGTTCAAAATTCTTCTTCGCAAATGCTATTTGTTGATGCATCTCCTTGCCTTATTATCTATGGTTGACAATCCTTGTCTTTTTGGTTATTCAAGTCTATTTTCTCTTGTTGTTTGCTAGCTCTAGCTCTCTATGTTTTAGTTATGGGGGGCTTTGGCTACCTACATGTTCATACAAATACTTAGAAAAGAGTTAAAGGTATTTGCCTTCCCAACTCTACCCAACTTGTCAAGGGTCATTTTGTTGATGATTCCTTTCTCATTCTTTTGGAGGAAGAATCTAATGTCAGCCAAGCTTTGCGGTGTCTTGAAAGTTTTTTTTTATGCTTTTGGTTCTAGCATTCAATGACAAAAGACCTAATGCTATCATCAATCTTCTTGATTAAGCCTCCTTGGATGGACTCTTATGGTTGGAAATGAATTTCATGGGGAAATTTTTAGACTCTTGGGCATTCCTTTTGCCTTTTAGTCCTCTTCTTCTTATCTTTCATTATTAGATAACCAAGTCTCTATCTCTTGCTGACAAGTTTCATATTTGTTATAAAGTTCTTCTAGCCATGCATGTTTAATATTCTTCTTGCTAGGCCCCATCTAAAGCTTCAACCAGATTTTCTTTGGACTTCATCCTAGTAGAGAAAAGGATTTCACAAAGTTGCTTGGGATTTTTTTGTCTCCCTCATGAATTTGGTGGCATGGGTCTTATAGACACTAATAGGAAAGGGTTGACATTATGTACTAAGTGGGTTAGGAGAGTTCTAGAAGGAGATAAAGCTTGGAAAATTCTTCTTCATTGATGTATTGCTTGTAGAGTTCCTACTGGTAGACAAGATTGGAAAGAGCTTGGCTTTTAGTCTATTCTTGTTATGAATGAGCCTATTCAAATTCAAGGCACCTTTCTTGCTAAAAGCATTTGGAAATTTTGGGAAGCCATGGAACCTTGGTTTATTTATAATCTGAATAATTTTTGTACTAGGATTTCTATCATCCAACACTCTCTTTGGTGGTCTCCCATGATCACCTGGCAAGATATACCTTTAGCCAAAGTTCCTTGGGTCCATGCTCTCAATTTCTATCATAGATGGGTTTGTTTCATTTTAAACATATTTTCAAGAGCTACCAGAAATTAGATGACCTTGTCTGATTCAAAAGATAAATTTCAACATTTTAACTAGGACTATGAATCCTTTTAGGTTATTGTGGGATTTGCGCCTATAAATGCCCAAAATTGTACAAGCCAACATGTAAGTTTGGAGATGATTTGGTGGTCTAGCTCATGACCCATGTGGCATGATTATTTCTCCTCACAACTTTTTTCATCTTGATGGAAGCCCTCTTAGCATCTTTATAACTTTCTCCCATGTGTTTTCCATCCTTGATATATGCATACTTAGCTTGCATGTCATTTTCTTCCTTCGAAATTGGCATTCTACATCTTTAGTTATGAGGGCACCCAAGAGACATTGGGGTCGCTTGGGCAACCCATATTAAGTTGTAGGGTCACCCGAGCACCCTACCTTGGTAAAATAGGTGACCCACATTTCAAGAGGGGCGATCCTGTCATGTTTGGTTGGTGGATGAATCTTTTAGTTCCAATAGTTTATCTTCTAGCTTTGCCTCTAATTGATAGTCCTCTTGAGTCTTGATCACACCAATTACTCCTTCTGACTAGGTGAAAGTTTAAAGTTGTGTCCTAATTCAGGCCAACTTATCAACACAAATGAATTTAAGCATTTCTAACTCACAATCAATTTCAGTCAAACATATGTTCTAGCTAGATTCGTTCTAGCTAAATTAGATCTCGGCCATAACTTTTCCAACTGAAAGTGTCCACTAGATATATGTAGAATCACTTCAAAGTAAAATTTAAAAAAAAAGTACTTGAAAAACTCAATGTTTTCACAACTCACACTAACATAAATAATAGTTTAAAAAATTAAAAAAAAAATCCTTTTGTAGATCTATAACTGTAGTTTTCAAAAAGATTTTTTTTAATAATTTACTTAATGTTTATATTTTCTTTTTAAATTTTACTAAAAGTAGGTCATTAGCACAAAAATATAAGGTTGAGTGTATTCTCAAGAAAAAATACCAAAGTTTATTAAAAAAATACGATCCACTAGAAAAGAGATTCCATGTCAAGATGATATGATTATTTTCTATTTTGTATAATAGTTAAGACAAAAAGTTGCATCCCATCGAAACAATTGTAATTTTTAGTACACACATCTTTCAAATTTTATTTAAAAATATATACTTATTGAAATGGGAAACAAATCAATCCATGCACAAAAATTTCAAGTTATAAGTGCAAAGAAAAAAAGAAGGAAAAATTAAATTTACTATATAAAAGTGATGTCCTCTTTAACCTCATTTTTCAGCATTTTATCAACAACTAAATTATAGTGTCAATTTTACAAAAAACTACATTCAAATAATTTTTTATTTAAAAAAATACAAACATAAAATACACTAAAAAATCTACATTTTATTAGTCTACATTATTTCAAATTTTAAAACATATATGCCACTTTCTAGTGATTCAAGTTAAAAAATTAGATTAGTGTTGGTCATTTCCTTTATAAAAATGAGACACAACTTTGAACTTTCACCCAAATGTTTCTTATTCCCTTAATTGTAATTGCTATTTCATTTTCCTATATAAACCACCCATCCCTCATTTGTGTAGAAATCAATTTGAAGAGCCATTTTCAATGAACAAAAACATCAATTTTTTTGTGAAGAAGTTTGTAGAATAGAGTAGAAGGAATTTGGTTGCCTCTGTAGTATTTTGCGAGAAGCTTTGCATCTTTTCCTCTAGGAATAATATCCACCTTTAGAAATCTATAAATTACTTTGCAAAGCCAATTCCTATATCTCTCATAACTAGGCTCTAGCCTCCCTACACAACGTCAAGAAGCTTCTGAAGCTTTTGTATCTTCTCTATAATCTCAAATGTGATCTTCCCTTCCATCAAGAGGAGGACCCAAGGTCAGAGAGGAGAAGATACAAAATGCAAGCTGGATACTTTGAGGACTCAATTTACAACAACTTTAAAGAATCTCTTGAAGCTTCAAATAGGTTCTTTGTTTTATATTTATTTCATAGAAGCTTTCATTTTTTTATTAGATTAAAGTAGTAATTATGACAACAAAATTTGACTAAGGATTGTAACATTTTATTATTGATTCTTGGTTAGAGTAGAATCCATTATTGCTTTCTTGTATTAGGTAGATTTAAATTGCTTCTTATATTAAAAGTAGATTAGAAGCTTTCTTTAAATTTTATTTTTTCTATTCAAATTCAAAAATCAAAACAAGAATTCATCAAGTTCGACAACATTAAGATCAAAATTGATTCAAAAACCCAAAAATATAGAAATTGCATTTAGAGAAATTTGATTAAAATCATTTAACTACATTCATTAAAAATATAAAATAGAGAATTTCTTTTGCTTTTTATTTAATTAGATCATATTTTACTTTCAAAAAATATAAAAAGATAGAATAGATATATTTTTTGCACGCATCTCGATCGATTTTTTTAGATTCATCCATTTAGATTGTAACTTATGAAAGCACAAAACAAGCAAACAAAATCCCTTGATAACATCATGAGGCATCTAACCAACATCTAATGAACATCAAACAAACTAGTAATTCAACAAGAAATCAAAGTGAAGCAAACTCAATAGATCAAACAACCAACATTATCACAATAAAGCAAGTCAAAAAAACACATGAACACACTAAAGTTGCTCAATCAAGTTTCCCATTCCTCACCCATCTTTTCATGTTCAATGTGTCCTAGAATCAAGGAAGAGTAGATTGTGTTGGTCTTACAAAAAATTAAGACAAACTTGCCCATACAAGAAAATACAATAGAAGAACATGCCCAAGAACAAGCAGAAATATTAAGGTAAATCTAAGAAGGCAATGAGAGGAAGCGTGTGAGAGAAGAATTTCACATGAGAGAACTTACTCTCCTAGAGGAATTGATTGAACTAGAAGAGTAAAGGCTCAATACCTTTTGCCTCTTTGCAACAAACAAACTCAATAATATTAGAGCCAGTTATTTGCTTGGCCAAATTAGGATTACAACAACAATGCCACTTCAACAATTTGTAAGACAACACCCAAATAAACACACCAACAGTTCAAACTCTAATTCTACAAATAAACACCATCGTCCACCATTGTCTAGTGGATAGGGTTCACAAGATTGGGATTAGATGCACAAAGTCATGGTGGAATGTTTGGAAATGGTATCCTAACACTCCTTTTTGGAATTGTAAACCACACAAAGGTTATTCTTGGATTTCCTTGCATTTGTCTATGGTCTAGTCGTTAAACAACAAATGGAATCTTCATTCCACCTCCTATCAATGGCAACATTGGTCTCATATAGTCTAGGTTGTCATTTTGAAGCCCAAGCTTGCACACTTTGCTTGTTGCCTTCTCTACTAGGGACTCCCTCTTGGATCTTGTTTGGTTAATTTGAGTTTGTCCAATCCATGTTCTTCTATTTGTGGGCATCTGGAAAATCTCAAACATCATTTCTAGTTTTGCAAATGTGCTCAAGATGCTTGGGTATAGATTTATGATTTCTTCGAGCCATTTTGGCCCAAAATTTTCTATTGGTACATGATTCTCTTGAGAGAGTGTCCAATATGCTAGCTAAGTTTAGTTAGATTTGGCATGCTTTCTGTGTGGTTATTCTTTTTAGTACACATGTAAAGAGAAATTTAACTTTATTTTCTAGAGCTTATGTGAACCATCATTTCTTTTTATATTCTAAATCCATGATATGTTTAAATGTGTTGTTATAGATTTGGTACAAGCCAGTAAAGTTGCTATGGAGGTTGCCCATTTGTAGGCTTTTATAGAGCTTTAAGCTGATGCTCCTTACACAGTCACACGTGCCATCTTCTCCTTCCAACAAGGGTCCTTCCCCTCCTGAGGGTGTCAACATGGACATGACTACTCCATGCATGCTTCTCTGGCTCTTATGGCTTGCCCCTACATAAAGGGCATGGTAGGTCTCCTCAGCCACATGGACAATATTTTGCTTCTCATCTTCCTGATAGAGGTTTGTTTAGTAGACCCAATAGTGGCAAGTTTTGTTAGTTGGCTCTTGCTATTTCTTCTATTTGTGCTACTTCCACTATTGAAGATAAATACAAAAATTAGAAGAAGAATGTGTTATTACTAGGTGCGAGATTGTTGTTGATGGCAATGACCTCCCGACTAGTTGGGGTGATCCATTTGACAAGGATTCCCCCTCTTGTGGGAATTGATTTAACTACATAACAATTTGACCACTTTTTTGTCTTGTTGACATGCATAGAATTTTCAAGGTGTGACGCCATTCCACCTGCCTTTTCTTGTGAAATAGTGTATTTTATGTTTTATTAAATTAGTATAGAAATGCACTTTTTGTTAAAAAAATTACAATTGCTATTTTGGGAAAGTGCATGCAATGAATTAAGATACTTAGCTCTAGAATCAATGTTAGTGAGTTAAACTAATATGGCACTAAAATCTATTACTTTGGTACAGAAAAACAAATGATTTGGATATTGCCTTCTATCTCAAATTCTTACTAGTTGTTAAAGAATGAAAGTATTTTAAATATCTTAAGGAGGCTGCGGAATCACTAGGGGTAAGTTCTCCTAGGTCAACCCCTTAGAGAGATTGCCTTTACGGTTGTGCTCAAGATTGATAGACAACAAACACATGTGCAAATGTCCTAGATGATGATTCTAAAGTAAATGTTGTTCCTTTTAGTGTACCAATTGAAGTGTTCCTCTAATAAATGCTCCTTGAATGCAAATGATTATTCAACGATTGCTTTATGTTTGTAAGATATGATTTAATGTGTAAATAAATATCTTTAATTACTAATACATAGCAATAATCATGCAAAACATGTACCAAGTTGGCTCATGGTTAGAAAGAAATGGGTGGTAATTAGCGAAATTAAATTTGTATTTTTGAATTTCAAAGGCCACTTTGGCTGTGAGATTGTGAGATTGATCAGGGGAAGGGAACAATAAGGTCAAAGTAGGTAATTGAGTGTAATAAATGCCAAATGTACGAAAATATGTGTAAAAAAGATGAAATGCATAAAAACATGTGTAAATAGATAGAGATAATGGATTGAAGAATGAATTCATCTCTACACAAAATTATGCTATTTATCAATATATAATTATATTAAAACATTCTCCCAAAATAAACCCAAAATTATAAATATTAACATAATTATACAAATATAAACATTTCTTAATCCTAAGAATCAATTCCAAAACACACTTTTTTTTAGGCATATCTGACGAACGTTTTAAAAAAATAAAAAATAAAAATAGAGAGAGAGACAAGCAAAACAACAAATTTAGGGTAGTCTAAATATTACGGGCCACGGGAACGTGTTTTTCCGATTTTAGCAAATTTTCCATCGTTTAAATGTATTTATCGTGGAAACTCCATGAAATTTAAGGGTTCGCCTACTGATACATGTTAATCGGAACGAATTTATTCCTGGAGATAACATAGTTTGCTCTAGCGGAAGAGTTTGTCCTGATTTTTTTTCCATTTGGGGGTTTAGAATCTTTAACCCCTTGTTTATTTTTTTTCTTTTTGCAAACCCTAGTTTGCATCGAGGGTTTTGTTGCAGGCGGTACGGCGAACGCTATGGTGGAGAAGACTGCGGAGGAACTCCGCAAGGAGATCGATGAACTCAATCGCCAGCAGTGGGAGGTTTGTGTTTCAATGTTTTTGAAAATGGTTTTTTCGGTTTTTTTTTTAAGATCGAAGTCTAAATGGGAGCTTCCTAGACTTTTGGGGTCATTTGGTTTCAAATCACGGTTAAATTTGTTAGCATGGTTACTGATGGCATTCGATAATCTAGTGGCTTTGGTTGCTGTAAGTAAGTTATGATTAAATCGGGACAAGGTTACCCTCCTGATATTTGAAACAATTTTCCATGTCATTTATTTTCCCAAACTGAGATTTATCTGCTTCTAATGTGGAATATATTGTTTTGATTTGGATTCGCGACCTCTTTGTCAAAGTGGTAATGCCCTTAACCTTTTTAGGGTTTATGATCGTTGTTGCGGTTTTGGGTACCAGTGACTGGTTTGAAATGTGTATTGCAATTTGTGGTTTTGTAAGTAATAAGTGTTGCACTTTCAGGAGTAAGTTGTATATGAAAAAGTTCGTTAAATTTCTACTGTTGTAGTTTTTGAAATATTTTTAGTCCTTCTAACAAATGACCTACTTCGCAGAGTGTTTATGGCCAACTTACTTAGTGTTATTTTTCGATTTTTAATTTTATAATGAACTTTTCAGAAGCTTCTCTCTTTTTTTTTTTGCCTGATCCCCCTTGGGTAGCAATGCCGGGGTTGCGAAGGTGAGAATCTTGGGATTCTATGGGGCTGGAGTGATTTCTTTAGCAATTTGGTGTAAGCAGCAGGTCAGTGAAATTGCATTCCTACTGTGATCTGTCTGCATGCCCTGATAGATAACTTCTCTGCGGTGGAGTTTTGGACTTAGATTTATCCTAATTGGTTGGCAAACGGGATCTTAGCTGCACTATACCAAAACAAAAAGAAACTCATTATCTATGCAGTTGTTGTATTTCGAAGTGGTGCTAAATGTATCTGTTGGTGTGTAGATTACAGAGAGGCTACGTGATCCAAGAGGGATTCGAAGGGGTGGTTTTTCTGGCAACAATACTCGCAATGTTGGCCCTGGTGGAGGTCGCACAATTGGGAAAGGACGAGGATTTGTCCGTACGGTATGTACTTCCCGGCCAGTCACTTATAATAGCTTGACTGTTGAAGCATTAAGGTTGAATTAACATGTGTCATCAACTGATTTTTAATGATTTGGCAGGCAGATAAGCCTGAGATTGACGATGAGCCACCAGCCAAGAGACGCCTTTCCTCAGCTGTAGTAAAGGCAAGATTACCTGCAAGATTGTTGTCTAGTCATCTTCAGTGTTAAAAGAGTTCAATTATTTAATCTACAAAAAACGTAAATGAGCATCTTTCCATTCTATAGGTTGAGGATGGAGAAATTGTTGATGATTCAAAGGAAAAGAAAGAAGGCAAGGAACAAGACAAAGTAGCAGATTTGAAACATGATGACAGCCAAGCCAATGGTAAACACTCAAATTTACATCGTAATCAGAGTGGCTTGAAGAGAGATAGAGGAAACTGGATGGTGAGTCACATTTCATGATTAATTTGGCTCTTTTATTGGATTGCATTACAATAATATGGCTTATTTTGTAAAGAAAAACTTATTTAATTTTGCTAGTTGTTTTGCAAATTTACCTCTTATTTATCTGTAGACATGCTTTGCATTTGTTGTTGATAGCCTTTGAAGTGAGTTGAAGGTGTATATGTTTTTGTTGACTGGGTTGTACTTTAGTTATTTGTATTAGCAATTTTTTAATGGCTTGTTTGGCACATATGTTTTTTCTTATAAGTTGGCAAGCCTTATTTATGAACTGACTTGTATCTGTATGTCGGAAAACTTGCATTAACATGTTGGCAAATTTCTTGGGAGGTCTAACTTTTGTTTGTGATGTGCTAGGAGCAAGAAGCCCAACCTGTTGAAAATGTACCAAGGGTCCTACCGAAGAATGAAGATCCAAGCTTGGTGAAGCGAAATAGGAGAATGCTTGGACAACTTTTGGGGACACTTGAGGTTATTATTGAAACACTTAATTTATCATTGCCCTAGTGAGCAAATATAAGTTTTCTTGTGCTTGACATGTATGTGAGATATAGGCATACTTTGAGACTCTGAATCTAGTATCAAAGAGACCTTTGTTGAACATAATGTCGTAGAAGATGGGTCACAGTTTGTCATTTGCAAAATATTCATTTTTTAATTCTATATTAAGCATGCTTGTTTTGTTAGTATTCTCGGTTATTTGCATTTGATTGTGAATTAACGACAACTACATTTTCATGATTCAAACAGAAATTTCGGGAGGAGGACAAGCAATTGTCATCATCAGAAGCTTTCATGAGGCGATCAGATTCTTTAAGAAGAGTGAGCGATTTCTCTTCTTTGTGTAGTTGGAAAACATTCAATGATGCATTTCAAAGCTTTAACCTTTGATTTAATGAGTTGGAGTTTGCATTTTCATTTTGAATTATTGTGATAGGAGATGCTGTTTATTGGGGTTTTGTTTATCTGAAAATCATGATAATAAAAATTCTCTGCAATCATTTTGATTTTTTGTCAGTGATGTTTTAAAGAGATATGCTCACCACTCTTCTAATTTATTGTTCCAGGCAGAGCAAAAGGCCCGTGAGGAAAGTGAAAAACTTCGCCAACAGGAGCGTGAGCAACTTGCCGAAAAGAGACGCCGGGATTTGGTATGTTTTGTTTATTTTTCTGCTTTATGAGTCATAGTAAGTCTGTAATGCCTTGCAAGGGCTTATTGGCCTCTGAGCATGGCAGCTAGCATCAAAGAGGCATTTTATTTCATTTACTGGGCTTAATATTTTCAATTTTACATGCAGACTCTTCGTGCACGGGTTGCTGCCAAGGCAGAGGAGAAGAAATTGGAACTGCTTTTCCTGCAATGGACTGAACACCATAACAAACTTTGCAAATTTTTAAGGTAAAGTGCTTCTT
The DNA here is from genome assembly GCA_027924645.1 of Cunninghamia lanceolata. Lineage (NCBI taxonomy): Eukaryota > Viridiplantae > Streptophyta > Pinopsida > Cupressales > Cupressaceae > Cunninghamia > Cunninghamia lanceolata. Next base: position 10,822,968 of record BSBN01000635.1, on the reverse strand, counting down.
CTTCTTTGTGGGCTTTAAACCTTGCACTCATTGAATTTTGATTCTGTTTTAGTAGACTTTTTTATTTTTCAGGTAATGTGTGATTTTTCAAGGATGAACCTAGATCATTTGGATGTATTTTTTAAAAGCCAAGAATATCAACCTTTTTTTCTATATCAGATGATGATTGTAATCATATGCTCATGCATACGATATTGAAACATTTGAAACAAATGTTTGTCATTGAGTTTAATCTATACAGAATCTATATTTATATGACCCATAAATGCTTTTGCAGGTTATTATTTTGGCTCAAGTGCTCATAGACAATTTTGTTGGGAGCAAAGATAAGTTTCTGTTGGAAGCATAGCATTATCTGCTGTATCAGTTTTGTTATTAGTGTCAATTAGATCATGTTAAGATTTGTATCTAGAAGACAATCACTGCCTTCGATAATAACCCCAACATCTTCGTGACTGGTGCATATTTGGCTCACCCTAGGTCCTGGTTTGGTATACATTGTCAAACATGATGCTACATCTGAGAGAACATTAGTATTTTCAAATTTTGTATTAATTGTTTGTACATTTTTCATACAGGACAACAACAGAACCCCCAGTATACTATGTCCCAGCAAAACCTTCAGAGAATTGTGTGAAGCTGCTTGAGGAGCAACAGAAGGTAGTATACTATCAGTTGTATATTTCTAAGTTTGTTTTGTAATAAATTATCAAGATTTTGTTGTTTTGCTTATTTAGTCCTTTGCTTTTCTGGTTTTGATTTATTTGTATTATAATTGTTTAAAGGAGTTTTCGGAATGGAAAGCCAGTCGTAGACAAGAGTTAACGGAATACCAGAAAGAAATTAGTGAGCAACTACTCGCCAATGTTGAAGTAGAACTTCAGAGGTGGCAAAATGCCGGCAATTCTAGGAATGGGAACACTGCAGCCAGTCTACAGGAGAGCATGGATAATGATCTGGAGTCGCATAAATTGAGTCATGGTCCTAAAACACGTGTTCCAAGGGGCGGGGAAGATGTAGAGGAGGATGTTGAGGATGTTGGAGAGGATGATATCATGGATGATGTACTTGAGGACGAAGAAACTGCGGCAAGAAGGGATGACGATACAGGAACAGGTAAAGGTATTGTTAGCTACGGTGGTGGAGAAGATTAAAACCATTTTCATATTTAATTTTGATCATCAAATTTTTTAAAATATCAGGTTCTGGTGGTTTTCCAACGTTTTCATAGATAGCAGCAACTATTCATGTAATTTGTTGCAATTTTTTACATTGAATGAATTGCTTGCATGTTACACCTCCATTCAGTTTAATGGAAAGAACTATTCCAAAATGTTCAAGAATTTCAATGGTATAATGATGCTTTGTATTCCTATCAACTCCATGATGTTCTTATGATATACTGTATATGTGTTGATGGCCTTTTTAGGTCCTCTCCCATTAATCTGTGATTTGAGTTCAAGATTTAGGACATTAACACTGTCTTCAGTGACTTGGAAACTCGTGGCCTTCAGGATTTTCAAGGAAAATAGTATCCTAGAGTAGAGAAATTACAATGCCTATTTTCTTGATGAGCACTGCCCTAGGCTTTAAGTTTCATCGCCTTGTTTGGTTCTCTCTTTTCCAGAAGATTAACTCCACACACATTAAGTGATAGGTCATGTTGTTTTAGGCTGTTTTCTAATATGCAATATTTTTTGTGGAATCTTATGTGTATTTTTTTTCCATCTCCTGAAACCGATGCTTTAGAGGCCAAGCCAAATGTGCTTTGTCCATTTTTGGGTCATTGGAGCATTTGCAGAGATTGAACTTTTGTGCAAATAAATTGCTTTGTCAAACATTGGTAGCAAGATTCATTTGTAGCTGAATTTTGCAATGAATGCTGTTTAGGTATAGATACTATACATTGCATGCACATCTATGCATTGCTCTATACAAGAATTTTTGATTCCAATGTCCTTAGCAGGCATATGTTACAGCATGTGTATTTTTATTATTTATACCAAACCCTGTAAATAATATCATTTGGAGATAACTTGGTATGGTGCAAAAGAGCCTTTCCCTTAATGTCCCAAGGATTACTATTACAATATATACGTTTTTTCTTCTATATGACTTTTGACTCCAATAATAAAACAAGGGACACATTATGCTATTTCATCGTGTAGATTTGTTTATGGTGCCTGTAGTATGGTATAAGAGTTAAGAGTGAAAATCAGGAAAATGAGTTGTTTGAAGTAATTGTAAAATTGAACAGTCAAATGGTGTAGCTATGTTCCTTGTGAAAGAGGAAGTGAAAGGTTGGTGGAACTTACTAATTTTAGGAAGAAGGTACAAGTTGAATGCAATCACTTGGAAGTAAAACATGCAGACAAAATTTGCAATTGTGCGGCTTATTGTTGGAGTCTAATTGTGTAATTATTATAATGTACAGATTTGATTTGTAAATATGCTTATATGTTTTATATATATGCTGGATTTTCTTAGCCATTTTTGGACAAAGTGCATTACATTATACAAAAGAGTAATCAACGGTAAACAAAATTAAATGTACAATGAATTATGATCATTCACAAACAATGCTATGCGTGTTGAGATAACAACTGTTTCGAGCATTTTGAAGTCTGCAATATAAATCTTTTTAGCCGAGCGCTATCTTTCCCGTGGAAAGTATTTTTTGGTTGAAGCATTTAATTGTGAACACTGGATAAAAGGGATTGCTGAAATATAATGTCAGAAACTAACAATTACATTTATTTTGAATATTCGAATTTAATATTTGCATGGCCTTTCATATGATATATAGCTGTGAACTCTAAATGTCTTTCCTTTTAAAGCCCAGATAAGTATGTTCAGCTATAATGAATGAGATCAACCATATTCGGCTCTGTACTTGAATTTTGCTTTTGATTCAAAGAAATGCCCGATCATGATAGCATTATTGCTATTAATCAAACTTTGAGAGTACTCATGGTAGGTTATAAAAAGCTTTGCAATGATAAACATTGCGGAAGTGTTCTCTCAAATAAAACTTGAAAGAGAAAGTATATTGGAATGGAAGTTTTTAGGGAGTTTATAGTGTGATAGGACAGATGCCCCTCAGCAAGTGGCTAACATCGTGATTTTGTGAAATTGCTATCAAATTCAATTAGTACTCTATAGTCAATGGTGATTTCCTTAAAAAGATAATGCTTCGTTTGAGATATTTTAATTCAAGAACCTTTTGTAAAGATGGTATCACATGGTATACGACATAACAACAATCACAATGAAAGAAACATGGAAACCGGATTTCAAGAGCTGAGTAATTTTTATCTCTTAAGCAGCGGCAGCAAGATATAGGGACGATCTCGTCTTTTGTAAACTAAGTAACAGGTTACAAATTGAGGAGACAACTGGATCATGACGATGACGATTTTTTAAAATTAATTAGCTTCTGTTCTATCTTTATTTTCCCGATAAGGATACAAAATATTTTAATAAAGGGACCACGGCTTGGGGAAACAGAAGTAACAAATGAAATAATAATAAATGATTAATAGCTTATGAGGTTGCGGAGTTTTAGAAAAAAAATGTTATAATCCTTGGGACACTTGGCTGTATGTTAATGACAAATTTTATAGCAGCTCATTAAGGAGAAGTTACACGTTAGTATTCATGACAAAGTGTGGGCTGTTTTGAAAAAAGAATTTCATTAATACTTCAATTGCTATTTATGGAGAGAAAATGGGGTGATGGAATGTGTGCCCTATTGGTGTTATATGTTAAGGTGATTGGTTGCTATTGAGATTATTGCCATTTGATTTTTGCTCTTAGCCTGAGCTTTGTGTTCAAATGTCAATTCAGGAACAAAACTTTGGATTTGGAGATTGGAGAATGAAATTCTTTTGGTTTTTTAAGGTCAATCTCATTTAGAGGTTGTATTTGTGTTGAAAGTTCTTGTTTTATTTTTCAGCAAGTATTTGTATTTGAAATAGCAACATATTGAATCAGTAGATTTAATTTATATTTATATGTTGATTATTTGATAATATTCCGGTATATTTAATATATTCATTTAGGTCCAACATATTTTTATTATTTATGCAATCTATTGCCGCATCTTTTGTGTGTTGTTTAGTCATCCATCGTATGTTCTCACTTTGTTGTCATGGGATCTTGGTGATAAAAAATTGTAAAATAATGATTTCTACTAGTTCTATGCTCTCATCTTGCACCCATGGGTTCTTGGTGATTAAAAATGGTAAATATCTTGTATTAAAATTTGTTGAGGCCATACAAATGGTATCAAAACAAACTTTTTGTTAGCTTGTGAATCATAAGGAGTAATGAAAGACTTTTGACAAACTAGGAAAAGAGATCTTTTTTAGGATGTACCATGAGAGGGATTCAAATGGGGCAATAAAGATTGACAAAGTTGTTGGCAATAGGGCAAGAAAGAATGACTAAATTATTGAGACGACTATTGTAGATCTAGAATAACACGCCCTCTGCCATTTCTTTGCATAATCAAGGTCATTCTAAAACATCACAAAGTGGAGGAAGTTTATTTGCAAATAACTTACCAACAACTAGTTCCATCCCAAAACCTATTAGGCCCATGTTTCTACAAAAAACAAAAAAGATTGAAACGAGAGACTACTCTTGCAAAAGAGATCAACATATTTTTTGAAAAATAGACTTTAAAGCCACTATATCTTTTGTGAACAACTTGGAGATATTGGAAAATAGTTTCCAACATAAAGGAGGCCAAATGAGCAATTAGAATGACAACGGAAAATAATTGAAACAAAAGATGAACAAACTAAATGCACCTACATTTGATGGCAACAATAAGATATGCTTGCGTGAGTGCTGGGAGTGGGCGTCAATGGTAAGGAGGTTGGTATGGGCATTGATGGGTTGGAGTCGGGTCTTATTCCTGACCATGTTGGGTGTTGCGGATAGGTCAAGTTTGGTCTCTGGTCATTCTCTAAATCTAGCGACTGGTGAGGCCAGGCTTTGCTTTGAGACCTTTGGCTGCCCCTAGAAATCATACATTGAGGTTGTTAACGGTTCAGGAACTCAGGTCTACTCATCATAGATAAGGGTTCGGCCATTGCCAACTGCTAGCTCTGCCTCTATGTTGGTGTGTGGCCCTGAGGTTTCAGAGAATGAGGAGTTCTACCTGAAGTGCAGAGTGATCTGTAGGTTTAATGAGTTTTGGCCTTCTCTTCTTGATCTACATATACGGGACAGGGATTCGTGGAAACCCTTGGTGGAGGGTAAGATTGAACTTTATCCAAGTGCTAGGGGTTTTTTCATAGCAACATTTGCTTCCATAGAGGAGTGGGACTTAGTGTTGGATGGTAGGGTTTGGATGTGGGGTGAGCATTTGTTCTCCATCAAACTTTGGGCTTGGTCCTTCAACCTACTTATCGAGTCACTTAATATCAGACCAATATGGGTTCGACTTCCGAATCTCCCTCTTCAGTTTTGGGAGGATTCTTGCAATGAGGCCATCGGCAACGCTATTGGTCATTTCTTGAAGGTAGATTTTACTACCTCAAATATTGGGCATACTACAGTTGCTCGAATCTTAGTTGATATTAACATCTCCAAGCCCCTCCATGGAGATGTTGTGCTGATGGTAGGGGAAAGGCCTTGGATGCAACAACTTGACTATGAGGGCCTTCCTTTTAGGTGCAGAAGATGTTTTTCTATTGGTCACTTGGCCTCAAGTTGTCCTCACTCTCGTTGCAAGAGTGCGGCAACTTGGTGGAAGAATGCATTCATGGAACACCTGACAGTTAGCATTTCTTCGGATGATTGCTCATCCCAAGGAGGCGACTCTTCCCAGGATACCTTGCATGTTCCCCCTGCGGTACCTGAGGGTGTGGTAGTGGATATGGCTGTTGATTCGTCTGATCATGTTGAGGCCCTTGCGTCGGCACATGTTTCTTTAGCTCCTGTTCATGGCTATGCTACTACTTCAATTATTTTGGTCACTCATTCGGTCGTGCCTGCTTCTAGTTCGGTCTTTGTGTGCGCCTTCTTTGGTTGTAGCATCTAGGGAGGACTCCCCCTGTCACCATGCTCTGAGGACGTTGACTCGGAGGTTTCAGGGACTGTGGTCCAGTGTAGAAAGAAATGACCCCCCAAATTTGTTGTAGATGTGTGTCCTAGGGCTAAGGGATTTAGATTTGCTTGTTCGGGACCTGTTGTTTAGATCCTCTGTTTGGTGTGTTTTGCAGATTGTTTGTTGTCTCACAACCTGCTTTTATTTTCCTGCTGTCAGTGTGCGTCCTGTGCACTGTTTGGGTTGCCCTTTGGGTTGTTTGTTTCTTGCAGCTTGGTTGGTGTTGGTTTGCTGTGTCTATCCTATTTTGTTGTGCCATGGGGGCCTTGTTTGTAAAGGGTTCAACCCCTTGTACGCTGCTTATCCTAATAAAAAATGATAAGATATGCTTGGGCTTGGTTTTAAAAATTTCAAATCTACTTCACACTCAACTCTACGATGGAAGAAGATGCCTCTACTTTGCCCCATTGCAATTGGAGGGTGTTGCCAATGATTGGTGGCACCATGGTTTGGTCAAATAAGGGCATGACTTTATGCAAACTTTTGATGATTTTAGCTAGAGGTTGCTAAACAAATTTGAGTAGAAGGAATGAGGAAGAGTATTTCAAAGAAGTTGGGAGAAAAAAATAGACCTTATAGATGCATATGTAGCAAAATTTTAGCGAGTTGCAATTATGGTACTTGACATGTCAAAAAAGAGGATCACTTTTCTCTTTGTTGAAGGTCTATATGAACCACTAAAGGGTCTAGTTAAGGCCTTTGTATCATTATCGCTTCAAAAAGCTATTATGAGGGCTTTGACACTTGAGCCATTTTTTCCGAGGAGCAATTTTTCATCTCAACTAAGAAGACCTACATGGACCACAGAAGCACAATTCTCAGAAAGGAGGTTTAAACTCACACCCTTAGAAAGCTACACTTAGCCCTTTGTAGTGAAAAAGTTGGATGAACACACTAGAAATGAACTTAGAAGGAAAAAGTTGTGCTTCTCTTGCATGATCATAGATGCCTTGACAAGGGTCAAGTCCATTAAATGGAGGTGGTATTTGATGAGGAGATTGATTATGAAGAACCAAAGTTGCAACAAGTTAAACAGGAGCATATAATTGAGTATGAGCATGAGGGTAGATGAAGTTGCATACACTAGCAATAACACACTTTGTAACTTTTTAAGGCCACCTCGATAGTATCCATTTTGTGTTTGTGGGGAGGTATTTAGGCAATGGGTCATGATGCGTATTGATAGTGAGTCTATCCACAACTTCATTAATGAAGTCTTGGTGGTCAAGAAAGGATCAAAGGGTGAAGACTTTGTTGGATTCAATGTCATGATTGTTGATGGATTCACTATTCCATGCACTAAGGTAATTCGACAACTCAAGTTATCCTTTGGTGATTATAAGGTATGTGGTGATTTCTATGTTGTGGGAGTAGGAGAGGCACATATGGTCCTAAGAACACAATGGTTGTATTCCATTGGAGAATTTTTACAAAATTATTAGTCCATGGAGTAAAAATTCAAATCTCAAGGGAAAGAAATGGTGCTTAGAGGCATTTTAGATCGATCATCTCGAGTGATCATAACTAAGAGTATGGAGAGGACCTTTCATAAATGACAAGTTACATGGGCAACTAGTTGTTTTGTGATGAAAGGCATTTCTAGTACTTCATCTTTGGGTAAGCATCACACTCATCATGTTGACATTTAAACCATTTTGGATAAACAAGGTATTTTTTCAGTGATATGCATCTAGGTTTGTGACCAAATAGGGGATTCCAACACATCATAGAGTTGGAGCCGAGCTCAAAGCCAGTCATAATCACTTGTACGATCATCCACATATATACAAAGAAGAATTAGGAAAGGCTTTAAGAGAATTATTGGAGATGCGCCATATTAGATCTAGTTCTTGCACTTTTGTATCATTTGTGGTTGTGAAGAAAAAAGATGGTACAATGAGGATGCACATTGATTACATAGCATTGATCAAGAAGACTGTAAAAAATAGATATCCTATTCCTAGGATCGATGAGCTTATTGATGAGTTGCATGGAGTCTACTTCACAAAGTTTGACTTGAGATTAGGCTACCATTAGACTAGTGTGTGTTATGAAGATATGCAAAAAATATCTTTTAGATGCCACTTTCAACACTTTGAGTTCTTGGTCATGCCATTTGGTTTGACAAATGCCCTAGCCACTTTATAGTTTACCATGAATCAAGTATTTAGTGATCAATTGAGAAAATTTGTCACAACCTATATTTTAAATTAATTATGAATTTAAATAATATAATTAAATTGACTGTCGACTAATTACGACTGTGTTTTCGACAGGGACACTTTCTTGACAGAGGGAGAGTATCATTGAGGTAGAGGGTGTCTAGCCAACTAAAGATGAATTGCCTTAAGCAAATCCACACACACCACATAGTTTCATGTAGACTAAATTGCATAAATGTGTGTGTTTGAATTAATGTATTTGTAATTGCAAATAGAATAATGATGATAGACTGAATTAATTATCTAGTCACAAATAAATTATGAATGCAAAATGAAAATTAGTAAAAATACAATTTTGACATTATTTCTTTTGAAAGATTCCCTTTTGCTTTGTCATTATTTGTTGGAGTAATGGATTCTATTTTAGGCCATAGAAGAGGTGACAATTTCATAAAGGCAATTAAATGGACTAAATTTAGATATTTGCAGAGTGAGTGGGAGGAAAACATAGATGGCATTTAATGTCTTTTCTATTTGTTTTTAAGTGCATATCTTTTATAAGGGGAATTTAAGAGAAATTGGAGGGCATTCTTTATTCCTGTGAAAAAGAAAACAAGGGAAAAATGGATTCAGAATTTTGCAGTATAGAGAGAAAAGAAAAACAATGGAGTTCTGGAGGAAACTCAGGTATGTTGTGTTTTTGCTTTTGCAGAAAAACTTCTAGTTTTTGTTTGAAAGTAGGCCGATAAGTAGACTACCTTGTAATTCTTGTGCATGGAAAGTAGATTGCTACATAATCATTTGCTTATAAGGCAAAGCCCAAAGTTGTCTCTTCCAAGGTTTAAATTTGACAGTCTACCTTGCCTATCAAGATTTTTTTTCCCTACAGTTTACTATTCATTATTGCCTTCTGCATGACAATTATTTTTTTTAATGCAAGTCAAATTTTATATAAGAAATATAATTTTTTTTACAAGCATGCCTGATACTTATGCAAACATTTCCATTAATTTATCAGTTACAAACACAAGTAGCTTATACAGGGTTTTCAAAAACATTTAAATCTCATGCTAAACAGACTCTTACAAGAGATGTCTTCTCAAGCAATGCAAGAATAAAAGAAAGAAGAAAACATGCATGGTGCAGTCTTACCTCTAGTCACACCCTTGGGCATGCGGTTTTAGTCACTTCCTTATTTTCTTTTCAATCACTGACATGTAATACAAAAATGCAATATTCACAATTCTCCTTCAATGCAAAACCAAAGCATTCCAGTTCTTTCTATTTTTGATAACTGCCAGACCCTTATCCTTCAATGCAAAATATAATTGTTTGATGTGCTGGAAAAGCTTCAAATGAATAAACTCAAAGAGTATTGAGATTTTTTTTAAATCTAAAAATTTGGGTTTTTTTAAAAATAATAGAAGTTTCTATTAAAAAATAGAAAAAAATTATATTAAAGAATTTAAAAATAAAAGCAAAATATATATTAATACAATTAGATTTTCATACTAATTATTTTTTACATGTATGTTTTTGATTAAGATAAGTGGCTAAACAAGGGAGCCAAACCCTATTACAAAATAGCCCAAGAATAAAACAACGAGCAACAAACAAGGCCACAAGGGTAGAAGAACAGGGGAAAAAGTCAAGAGAACTTGATCCCAGAAACAACAGATCAACAACACAGGCACAACAGCCTGGCTGGAGAACAACAAGGATCTATGCAACATCAGATCCTGATCTAGACACCCTAACAACCTTACCACTAGAGAGCAAGGGACCTTTCTTCCTACGTTGAACCACTATCCAGAGGGCTCAGAACCAGGATCAACAACTCGAGGAGAGAGGGGAACCTCCCCCGAAGCCACAAGCAAACAGAGTTCACAATGAACCCCAATAGACACCAACAGAGCCCCACGAAGGGAAGCCGAGCTCGAAGAGGGCAAAATCAGAGCAGAAGAATCAGGAATTGAAGAGGCAGGCCTACCCAAAACAAGAAGAGTTGATAGATGAGTAGCTAAGTGGTCAGAAGAGTCCAGAGAATGAGAGGGGACTACAGCAACAATCGACTCCACGCCTTCAGTAGTAGTCGCCAAAGGGTCAACATCCCTAGAGGAACCATCCCCCTGAGACGATCCGTCATCCTCCGAAGCACTAATAGTTAGGTGATCTAGGAGAGAATCTTTCCACCAAGTAGCAGCACCCTTGCAGTGCGAGAGGGGACAACCAGAGGCCAGATGACCTATGACAAAACACCTTCTGCATAAAAAAGGAATACCCTCATAATCCAACAGTTGTTTCCAGGGCCTCTCCCCTACCATCAATACACGTCTCCATGAAGGAGTTTAGAAATATCAATATCCACAAACATGCGCGCTATCGTGGAGTGTCTCATAAAGGAGGTTGTAGAATCAACCTTGAGGAAACGACCAATGGCATTGCCTATGCCCTCGTAGCAAGAATCCTCCCAAAATTGGAGAGGGAGATTAGGGAGACGGACCCAAATAGGTCTAATGTTGAGCGGCTCCGTAAGGGGATTGAAGGAGAGAGTCCAAGACTTGATGGAGAGGGAATGCTCCCCCCACAACGACACCCTGCCATTGAGAACTAAGTCTCTGCTCAGAAGAGTCAAATGTCACTATTAAAAACCCCCTTGCACAGGGAAACAACTTGATCTTACCCTCAACTAGTGGCTTCCAAGACTCTAAGACCCAGTTGTGAAGATTGGGCAAGGAGGGTGAGTAACCATTAAATCTACAAATCACACCTGTGTTACGATAAAATTCTTCATTCTTAGCAACCTCCAAGCCACAAACCACAATAGGCGACTCGCGGGCGCAAGGGATTGGTCGAGAACTGGGCCGGGAAGAGGTCCGAGCACTAGATCCAGCAACAGTAGTAGAAAAAGTCTTCCTAGGGCCTCCCAGAGCCTGAAGCCCTACCGCAGGCCCACCAGTAGCATTAACCTCAGTAGAAAAACCATTGGCACCCATGCCAGAATCAGAAACTAGATTTGTGAGCGAAAAGCCCCCGGGACCTGCGATCACAGGGCCAGGCCCCTGCTCAACCGGCTCAGCCACTGCACCAACTGCGGCCAATACAGAGGCATCCACACCACTAGACTGCCCCCCATTCGATGAAGACTTGATCTTGATCGGCGAAACCATTGTTCTCCTTCCATCGCACGGCTCCCTGCATCCGTTGCGGTTCAAAAAACCATTTTCCCGCTCGTGCTCATATTCGAAACTATTTTTTACATGTATGTTAATACAGGTAAATATTTATTTTAACTCTATTTTACAATTAAAATCTTTAAATACAACTATACAACTGTCAAATTTAAGCCTGCTCTTCATATCCATTAAAATAAATTCTTTTGATTCTTCTATGAATGTATAATAAACTAGTATATTTATATTTAAAAAAATATATCTGAAGTACGCGGACGATATCTCTTTTCCATAGTTTCTTTAAATTTCTCACTTTTTTTTGTTCCATCATTTTTATTTTTTAATTTTTCCAATTTCTTTTGTGGTTTGATATTTTTGGTGATTTTCTCCAACCTTTTCTCCTTCCAACTGTTTCCAATTTTTTTTTGGTTTTTGTTTTTTATTTTTCCAATTTCTTTTTTGGTTCTTGTGATTTTCTCGGTTTTTTTTCAAGGATTTTTAATTTCTTTTTCATTTTTATTTTTTCAAATTTCTTATCTGTTTTTTTTTAAATTTCTTAAGTTTTATTTTTTATTTTCTTTTTGGTATTTTTTTTTTATAAATTCCACCCCACTGTGACTGTATGTGTAATTATTTTATCTTTTGTCACTGTGATTCAATCTTATGTTTATCTGGTAATCATTCCATAAGAGCTCTTTTCCATGAGGCATTTTGTCAACTATTCTCTTCTTCTTTTACTGTGCTTCTATACAATAAGTTCATGGCTTTCATAATAGTTTCCTCTTGAACTTCTAACAACCTCCTATATCCTTATGCATTGATAGAAGTTCTTAAACCGTTCTAAGCTTTCATTATGGCGTAGTGGGGAAGACACTCTTAAAGGTTTGTATTATTTGGCTTAGATCCAGCCAATTGCATTTGCTTGAAGTTCCTTTGAGTAATTCACCTTGTGCATACCTGCGATTACTACTTTGTAAGACTTTATTTTAAAAAATCCCACATGCTTTGTATGTGATTTCACTTTATGCATACCCTGCAATCTTTACATTTCATGAGAAAACATCTCTGGAGGCATTTTGTCAAATGGTTTGCATGCTTTTTCTTTGATTCCACATTTTGCATGCATGTAAATTAGGGCATTCCAAACTATAATATCTGATTTAATTCCGCCTACCATTATACTCCCATTCGTGCAACAGGCTGGATGCTGGCATAGGATGTGGAGTCTGGTTTTCTCTTGTCAATAGCTTTTCTATGAAAGTTTCTACTCTACATTTTTGTATCAGTCGCAATCTTGCTGCGCAGGTTTCTTATGCTCTATGCGGAAGCCGCCAAGTGTCGAGCCTCAATTAAAAGTCGCGGTTTTGTTTCTAACTATAACTTTTGTGCGGAGTGTGCCACATATTGGTTATGTTTCAATATATTTCAAGTTTCAACTTGCCTGCAGAGATCACCACATGTCATTAGCGGAGACAATCCCTAAAGTTTCAATGCGAGTGCGGAGGCTGCCGTGTGTCTCTTAGATATTGCTATGGAGTTTACTGCGTGTTTGTTTCCATATCTTATGGATGCTTAGTAAAAGAAGATGGTGAGCCACAATGTTAAAGTTTTAGTGATGCGGAGAACGCCATGTGGTGGATGCAACGCCAAAGTTATTTAAGTTTATGACCCTTTCCTTACGATATATTAAAAGTTTCTATGTGACGTGGAACTCGACAAGTGTCATCTTCCGCGGGAGTTTCAAAAGGTTTCTAATGTTTCAAGAAGTGTTGCGGAAGTCGCCACGTATCGGCTATTGCTTGTTGCGGAAGTCGCCACGTATCGGCTATTGCTTGCTGCAGAAGATGCCACCTATCTCTGTTTTCTCCTTTTGAAAGCTAGTGAGCGCTAAGGTTGTGGGTCCCTCTATTAATGTGTCTCATGTTTCTAATGCTGCGGGTTGCGACATTTGTCACCTACGGAGGCCACTTGAATATAAAGATAGTTTTTTGAAGTGTTGCGGATAAAGGCACGTGGATAGTTCAGCATGTTGCGAAACACGACAAGTGTCAGTTTCCTATTCTTTCCTGAGAGACGGAGTTTCAAATTGTGCGCACAGACGCTACCATCTGTCACAGTCTTTTTAGTTTCAAGTATGCAGAATCCACCAAGTGTCTGTCCCTTATAGAAGGGGGTGTGCCACACATATTTTGTTCCAGCCAATGAGCTTGCGGAAAAGAGAAACTATTATAGATTTGAAAGATCTTAACTGTTAGAGACTTCCAGTTATCTTCAGTTCCATTGGGCCGTTGGGATTCGATTGTTGCAGACAATCTAGAGTCGATCTTAGGCTATAAATATGTAACATTTGTAATAGATCGAGAGAGATTGATATATATAGTTTGACATTCAGAGATATAGAATACAGATAGAGATATTTTTTTGTCAAAAATTTAAGAGAAGTTGGAGACTTTTGCTGTGACTAGTTGATATCATTTGCCTTTATTTTGTTATTTTTGATTAGAAAGTTAATGTACCTGTGCATGTATCTGTGCCTCTTATATTGCTGAAAATTAATGAGAAGAACTCAGTTCTGTGCCTTGGTTGATATTTCCTGTGTTATTGCAAAGTGTTTGATTATGAGCCTTTGATCTTATTCATTTCATCTGTTTATGTTAATCATGCAGTATCTTCTCTTTAATATAACTGAATCTTGAGGATAGTTTCACTGTGCTTAACTTGAGAGAAACACTTTTACTCAGGCACATCGCCATAGATAGTTTTTGCTTTAATTGTATCTGTAATCCTATTAGCCTCTTACCCTTTTCCTCAAAACCCATTTAAGATAGAGAAGAGCCAGCTTCTTTAAAATCTGGAGGTTGTTTCAGGTAGCAAGTCCCACATTCCTGAAACTTCCCATGTTGGTGTTGGAACCTGCGCATTTTTATACATCAACAGTTTTTGGCACACCTGATGGGACTATTCTTAAAGTTTTTGTCAAGATCTTATGAGCCAGAGAGCCACAAGGAGTCAGAGCTGTGGACCTATAACACGAGCTCAATCTACTGCTAATCCCAGCATTCTTTTCCCACCTTTACTAGTTACTCCAAGGAGAAGAGTGAATCAGCTTGCAGTAGCATAGAGTAAATATGGGAGCACCAGTAGCGCCTAGGAACTATGCAAATTGGAACACTGGCAGCCCTCTAATTCTCCCAGTACCACCAGCAACTTGGGATGCTATTCCAGCTAATGCTCTAAAGGCTCTACCTAAGTTCAGTGGGGAAGATTGCAAGACACTTGAAGAGCATCTGCAAGATGTATCTGATGTATGTGCAGTACATGTTATCACTCAACATAATGTAGCTATAAGATTGTTAGCAGCCTCATTCAAAGGGAAGGCCCTGGATTGGTATAGATCTCTTACTCCAAACACGATATCTACATGGGATTAGCTTGGTGACGCTTTCTTTGAAGGATTTTAAAAAAAGGTGATAAATCTTCTTTGCTGCAACAATTGATCACTATCAACAGGGAACCACAAGAAGCCATGACTGATTTCAACTCAAGATTTCAAAAGACGTGGGAGAGAATTCCTGCTACAGCAGGACCATTACCAGGTATGGCTATTGTGTTTTACCTTAAGGCTTTAAACTCAAATATATCAGTGATGATTCAGTCTCTTGGAGGTCAGACACTACCAGAAGCATATGAGTTGGCAGTCAAGGCTGAAAATAACTTAATAGATGCTGGAAAATTGCCCCCAAGGCCTCCTATGCCTATGTTCCCAGAAATTACCTTACCTTTGCCTCAAGAAACTCCTAATCATACCACCACACCTGTGTCTATGTATTCATTTCCTCAACAGCCTGCTAAGGTAACCACCCTTGTTCAACCATCTGAAATGGATGATGTTAAGAACATTTTAAGAACCTTCTCAAATGAGATAATTAATCTAAAGAGACAACAAAATCCCTATCTAAAGCCCCCTTATCAAGGATACCAAGGAAATAGACCTCCCTTTCAACCAAATCAATATCAAGGCCCTCAAAGGCAAGCTAATCCTCAACGTTCAAACTAGTTGGTCACAGTCCCTACACCTTTACAAACTGTTCCTCCTAATCCCTACAGGGAAATTGTTCGAGGGCAAAATAATTTTGTAGATGGCACAAATGCTTGGTGCTTTCCCTGCAACAATACCCATATGCCCAGAGATTCTCCTAGAGGAAATGTACAACAAAAGATAGCAGAATAGAGAGGATTAGAAGGACAATTTTCAACTTCTAATGCTCCACCATATCAGTGTCCTGGTGTTCAAAATGCAGTCATGATGGCCCAGATGCAAGGGATGTCCATACAACAAGAAGAGGAAATAGCCCCTGAACATGCTTTATTTTCATGGATTGAAGAGGAATATTTAGTGTTCTTGAATGAGGCATCTACTTCAAAGAAATCACTGGTACAGTTAGACTATTATACTAGAGAAAAGAGGAGAATGATGGAGTAACCTGAAGTCACAAATAATGAGATCATGAGAGCTCCTCCATTTCAAAGTCATCAGAACAGTCTCTAGACAAGAAATGTCTCAGCCTGTGCAGAATCAAGTAGCCTCAGGACAAGTTCTAGAAAAGTCAAGGTACCCTTATTACTCAAAGACCCAAGCATTAGGACCTGTGAATGTAGTGGATCAGCTAAAAAGAACTCCAACACATGTATCAATCTGGGATATGTTAGCTATTCCTGAGCGGAAGACAATGTTGCAAGAATCTCTACAAGGCCAAGAAGTCCCCAAACACGCTGGTGCTAAAGGAGGACATGCTAATAAAGAAAAGCTGCTGCTCAAAGATACTGTACCTCTACAGACAACAGCTCTGTTGAACAATGCATCTGAGGTAGGTAAATCTAAACTAGATCCCTTTTATTTGACTCTAATAGTTGGGAAGAAATTATTGCATAACGCAATGATAGACTCTGGGGCCAGTACTACAGTAATGCCAAAGCAAATAGCAGATGCTTTGAAGATAAAATATGAGCCACTTATAAGAGGGGTCATGCAGTTGGATGAGAAATATGTGCAAACAATAGGGAAAATTAAACAACTCCCATTGCAACTATATACTTGCCCCAATATAATTGTAAATCAGGATGTGGTAGTCATATATTTTCCCCCTGTATTTGGTCTATGCTTATTCAGAGATTTCACAGCCAAGATAGGAGGTTACATGTCACTAGACTGGTCACACCTCATCCTGAGAACCAAATATGGGACAAAGATGAAAATACTGTTAGAACCATTATCCAAAGACTATATCACAAATGAACCAACCCCAAAATTAGAAGCAGCTCATGCTATGTTGAATAAGGAGGAGAGAATCTTTGTTGAAGAATTAGGTGACTAGACTGAACATGACCAATAGGAAGAAGAGAATAATCAATTATTGACTATGATGTAGAGTGATCCCTATGGAAATTATGACTCTACAGGTCTAGGCACTTATGTCATATTTGAAGAAGACCAAGAGATTCCTAATGTTTTAAGGAAAGAAACATCACAAAGTCAAGAATTTGAAAAAGACTCAGAAATCTAGACTCTAAATTTTGATGGGGCTAGAAGTAAAAATGGTGCTAGAGCAGGAGTTTGCCTTACTGCCCCAAATGGTGAGAAAATTTTAAGAGCCATTAGATTTCAGTTTGCCTGTACCAATAATGATGCTGAGTACAAATCCTTGGTGCATGGACTCATGTTGGCAAAGAAAAAAGGAGTAAAGAATCTGATAGTAAGAGAAGATTCAAAACTAGTGGTGAAACAAATCAGAGAAAAGGCTATAGCCAAAAATGTAAGAATGAGATCCTATAGGCACATAATTTGGGACTTGATAGACGGTTTTGAGGCTTTCAATATTGAAGTAGTTCCTAGAGCCCAAAATTTTGAGGCAGATAGAATGGCACAGATTGGTTCACAGTTTGATCCAACAACTGATTTATTAGTCAAAAATGAGTCAGTCAAAGTTATAGCAAGACCAACTATCCCAGATAATGACCAAAATTGGCAAGTTTTGATAATGATTTCCAAGTACTTTCATTCTTGAAACAATCAGGAGAATTTGCTAATCAATTGCATCCTAAAATTGAAGAAGCATATGGTGACCAAATTATTCAACTGAAGTCAAATAAACTCCCTAAAGGATTGATTACTTTAGAAAACTTGTTTGACCCAGAAGATGTAAGCCTAGAGAAGAAGAGGTTTCAAGCAAATAGGGAAGATTATTCTGAGATTCAAGTTAGTGAAGGAAAAAAATTGAAGGTTGGCAATTCTACAACCCAAGAAGAAAGGGAAAGGTTGATTGATTTGTGTGAGAAATATGATAGGGTGATTGCTTGGACCTATGAAGACCTCCATGGCCATAATAGAGATATCATCCAGCACACCATAGAGCTTACTGAAGGATCTAAACCAGTCAGACATAAACAAAGGCCAGTGAATCTTAGAATTGAACCTTTAATGGTGGATGAGCTACAAATGCTCCTAGAATCAAAGATAATTTTTCCAATTAAGCATTCAAGCTGGGTATCAAACTTAGTGCCTGTAAGAAAAAAGAATGGTGACATAAGGCTCTGTGTAGATTTCAGGGATCTGAATAGAGCTTCTCTGAAAGATCATTATCCCATGCCCTCTATGGAACAAATTTTATAGACTGTGGCTGGATCAGAGAGGTTTTCCTTGCTAGATGGCTTCTCTGGATACAATCAGATTTGGTTAGCAGATGAAGATCAGCACAAGACTGCATTCATTACAAAGTGGGGAACCTTTGCATATGCTAAGATGCCTTTTGGCCTTTCAAATGCTGGAGCTATGTTTCAATGAGCAATGGATGTAGCATTTGGGGAGCTTATTAACAAAATTATTCTAATCTATCTTGATGACCTCACTATTTTTTCAAAAAATGCTATAGATCATTTTGACCATTTAGAGGCTATTTTTAAGAAATGCCAAGAGTTTGGAGTATCCCTGAATCCCAAGAAGTGTATCTTTGCAGTACCTCAGGGTAAATTGTTAGGGCATATAGTGTCAAAGGAAGGAGTCTCTATTGATTTAGAAAGAGTCACTGCCATAATGAATCTATCTCTATTAGTTAATAAGAAAGTTGTTCAATCCTTTCTTGGGAAGATCAATGTTGTTAGCTGATTCATATCTATTTTTGCAGGTCTAATTAGACCAATGACACTATTGCTTAAAAAGAATCTAGTTTTCAAATGGACTACAGAAGGGAGACATGCTTTTGAAGAAGTCAAGAAAGCTATTTCAACAGCCCCAATACTTAGAAACCCAAACTTTTCTAAATCTTTCATAATGTATGTGTATGGGGGAGAATTCAGTTTTGCTACTGTTTTAACCCAGAAAGATGATCAGCAAGAGGGGGAGCACCCAATAGCCTTTTTCTCCAGGACTCTTAGAGAATATGAGGCTAGATATAATTTTGTGGAGAAGCAAGCATATGCCATGGTTAAAGCCCTTAAAAAATTCAGACATATGGTAACAGGAAACAAGGTCCTGATATTAGTGGCTCATCCTAGTGTAAGAGAATATATTATGGAGGGTGAAATCACTGAGAAAAGAACCAATTGGATCACAAAGATTCTAGAGTATGATGTAGAAGTAAGACCCACCAAGTTAGTCAGGGAAAAAGGATTGTGCCAATACATGACTCAAGGCATGGAGATAATAATGACTGAAGAAACAAAAAGTGAGAATGTATAGAAAATCCAAGAGATTGACCAAGACTCCTGGGTCAAAAACAAAATACAGTTTATGAAGCATGGGATTTTCCCAAATGAGCTCTCCCATGATAAAAGAAGATATTATAGGCAGCAAGGGGCCTATTTTGTACTAATTGACCATATTTTATTAAGAAGAAATGTTGATGGTATACTTTTGAGATGTATAGAAAAGGGTGAAGCTCAAAGAATACTACATGAATTACACCATGGAGCCTCAGGTGGACACTTTTCAACAAGGACCACAACAATCAAAGTGACTCAAGTAGGATATTTCTAGCCCACTTTATTTACAGATTGCTATTAGCTAGTTAAAGAATGCCAGGCTTGTTAATTTTATACAGGGAAAAGGAGAAATGCAACAATGCCTCTAAGCCCCATAATTGTGGATGAACCCTTTGCTCAATGGGGTCTAGATTTCATTGGTATGATCAATTCAGTGTCAAGTATGGGACACAAATGGATCCTCACAGCCACAGATTACTTTACCAGATGGAGTGAAATAGTACTACTCAAAGAGGCAACATAAAAGGTAATATTAGACTTTCTAGAAGGCATTACTGCTCGGTTTGGTCCTCATCGTACCATTATATTAGATAATGCTAAAGCATTTTTGGGAACAAAGATATATAAGTTTGCATTAAGGAACATAATTTATTTGAAGACTTCTTCAAATTATTACCCTCAAGGTAATGGCCCTAGCAGAATCCACTAACAAGAACCTTATCAGACTCATTAAAAGGATAGGGACCAATTATCACTGAGAGTGGCATAAACTACTTAACACAACACTGTGGGCTGACAGGATCACACCAAAGCAAGTGACTAAAATGTCTCCCTATGAATTAGTTTATGGTAAACCAGCAGTAATACCACTGAGCTTAGAGATCCTTGCTTTGCAATTATTGAAACAGATAGAGATAGAAGAGAATGGCCCCATACAAGTTAGACTTGCTGAACTGGTGGAAGTACAAGAGAAAAGAGAAAAGGCACATGAGTCACTGATGAAACATCAGAAAATAGTTAAGGACTGTTTTGATAAGAAGACTTCAAATCCTTTTTTTGAAGTTGGCTCACTGGTATTGAAATGGGATGAGAGAGAGCTGCCAAGCCAGGTCGACACAGCAAATTTGAATCACTGTGGACTAGTCCTTACAAAATTCGTTCGTGTAAGCAACAAAATTCTTTTGAGCTCAAGACTATGGATGGTGAATCTGAAGAGATTCCTATAAATGGGATCTATCTGAAGCATTTCAATTAAGCAGGGGCTCTTATGTATCATAGTTAGTTAGTTTCCTTTTCTTGTTTTCCTATTTTCCCGCCTTCCCTTTCAATAAGTGTTCTGTGAACACATGTCAGTAGTGCAAAGCACCTTTTCTTTTGATCTCGCTTTTATTAAGGTTGTTCTGCAATCCCCAAAATCCTTGGAAGTACACACTTTTCAGAAAAAGATAGCCACTCCCGTGACATATCTGACACTCCGTTCCATGCAGATTTTGAAAAGATACACTAACTGTTTCTCGGCGTTAATGCCATTATGAGATAAGATGTGTCATTAAAGCCCCAATAAATTAGTGTTAAATCCTAAGTGTGGTTCTCATTTATTTCCTATCTCTCTGCTTTGAATCACTGTTGCTTCCAATTTCTGACCCTCACCAGTGTCTTTCAGCTGTGTGTCATTCTTATTAAGTAGTTTCATCATTTCCCGTGTCAAGATTTCCTGTATTTTCCCCGCAGATACAGCTATGTCTGAAACACAGTCTTCTCAGGAGGGGTTGGGAATTTACGAGGAAATTGATAAGCTGTTAAGCAGCAAATCATATGCATCAGCACCCGAGCAACCAAGGAAGACCTACCCAAGAACAAGGGTCCTTGAAGTTGGGTATTCTGTCGAATCAACAAAGGTAAAGGATTACGCGGATGATATTTATGACACGACCCTACAAAAGAACACAAGGACTCTATGGGAAGGGGCACATCAAAGGTGTATTCTACAAGCAAGCAGCGAGCAGTCTGAAACTTTTGGAATGAGATTATGGACCTCGTAGTTGGCACAGTTCCTGGTTCCGAGTGTGCACCTGTGTCCCAACCTAATTGAATTATGCGCAGAGTTGTTTCATGCACCATTAAATACCATACAACAGGGCCCTTTTATAGTACATATTACGCCCAAAGCCATAAGAGACATGCTAGCCTTGCAACATGATAGAACGACCACATTTCCCACTATTGCTAAAATGCAAAAGACATGGGCAAATGTCAACAACAAGGTTAGGTTCCTCAATTCAGAGATGTAGTTGGGAGATGAGAACACCCAGATGCCCATACTACCTACAAGAAGGGCACAATTTAGCCAAAGTACACAAGAGGCACTATCAATGATAGCCTTAATTTTTGGGAAGACAACACAGTCCACGACTGGCAAATAACTATCATTTTCAGATTAAAGACTGTAGACAAGTCACAAGAATACCGACTAGATTTCTTGGAGAAAATTGCTTACTCCATGGTTGATCAGCTCATGAATTTCAAGTCCAAGGGAGTTTTCAGGTATTCTGCTTATCTATTCCATCTAATGCTATATCAGAACCATAGTCTTTTTGCACCATATATGCATTTAAACATGTATGATCCAGATTTTGGCCAAAACAAAACTATTCCTATGTTTGCATGGACACATGTGTTATCTGAGTCTTCAGACCCTTATGAGTTCTGGGAACTTTTTGTGGCCCCCTGCCTTCTACCAATTAAGCCCTGAGCATGTAGAATATAGATTGACACAGAGTATTAGGGGTTTCATGACCAATTGCCCAATCCCCTGTGATTATTTCTTTGGGGCACACAATACTATCATCAGAGTCCATGGTTTCAATGAGGACCCCATGCTGCTACCTAAAATATTAACCCCTAGGGTAGCATTCTTAGAAGTAACCCGACAGGTGTCAGTGGTTGATAATGAGTTTGGCACCAAGAAAAAGAAAAAGAAAA
Organism: Cunninghamia lanceolata; assembly: GCA_027924645.1. Classification (NCBI taxonomy): domain Eukaryota; kingdom Viridiplantae; phylum Streptophyta; class Pinopsida; order Cupressales; family Cupressaceae; genus Cunninghamia; species Cunninghamia lanceolata. The sequence continues at coordinate 10,800,775 of BSBN01000635.1, read as the reverse complement.
AGAAAATGTATGACATCCCATGGGTCAGAAGGAATATGACACTAGAAGTTAGAGATGCTGAACAACTTTTGCTAAGAAAGCTAGCTGCCCTTGGATTCTTCATCATTGAAGATAAATGGAAGTATGACCTAGACAATTTTATGGACTCTTGGATTAGAAACAACAAGGTCCGTGCTAGAATAGTACATGAGGGTTGGCCTTTCTGGGAAGATAGGAGAAATTCAAAAGAAGACAACCCAGACTTATATGTAGAACTAGCTGATTTGCCTTATGAAGGGCCTAGGCCATGGGAGAATTTTTATGTTAAAGAAAAGGTCTATGACCCTAAGATAAGAATGTCTGCTAGTTTGAAGAAGACATTGAAGGCCCAATATTGGAAGCTAGAGAAGATTGAAGCCTATTGGAAGTATAGACAAGAAATTTCAGAGTTGACACATTCTTTTGGGAATATTGACACAGATGAGAAATGGGAGTCAATTTGGGATGAGTGGCATCCCTCCCCAGTCTCTAGCCCTGACACAAGTAAAATCCAGAAGAAGGGTGAGGAATCAGAAGAGGAAGTTGAGTTAACCCACACAATACAAGAAACAAGATAGGCCTCATCTGCTACTCCTGTATCTTCCTAGCCCCAATCTCTCAGCACTTTAGAGAAATAGAAAGGTGTGGTGTCATCACCAACCATAGGGACTCCAACAACTTCAGTATCTAGAGGTTCCAGTTTTGCTCCTTTGAAACCACCAGTGGTGGTAAATGTGGCAGAGAAAGAAGAATCAGAGGAAGAAACAGGAGAGAGACCTAGGAAACATAGGAAATTGTACCTGCAACCATAATCAAAGGAAGAAGCAGAACCACTGCTACAACAACCGCCAATCACATCTTCTATTGCTCAAGTAAGTGTTTTTTCTCCCTTTTCCCCTGTGTCTCTTTCTTCTACTTTAGGAGTGGCAATGCCAATTAGCCAAACATTTGTACCCCCTGGCACTTCTGCTGTGCTTACATCAACCCAAGCCCCAATTGTCAGTTCACAGGCCATGTCTTCATAGGCCATTTCATTACCACTCTTTTCCCCCTTTGTTCCAAAAAGAGCCCCCTCTCAAGTTTCCCCTAGCCAACAAGTAATGGCTATTCCCTATGGCCTACCTCAAGGTCATCCTTTTGCTGGAGGATACATTGCTTCACCTCCTACATTTCAAGCCCAAGCAGACACAACAAAAAGGGTTAGAGAAGCTAGAATGGACAAGAAGAGAAAGAAGGAAAATAAGAGTCTTGCTGTGCCACACATGAGGTCTTTTTTTGACCCCATTCAACAACAGTTGACAGGCAGATCTACTCAATGAGACTACATCTACTATTGCAACTGATTATTTAAAAGTGTCTAAGAAGTTGCAGAAAGTTGAGAATGAGCTAGCTCAAGAGAAGGTGAATAGTAGCAATCTGGTTGGGGAGGTTCAATCAAAGAAAAATGAGATTGAGAATCTGAATAAACAGTTGCAAAGTATTATTTTCTGTCAAATACATCAGGCTACACAGGCCCAAAATGCTTCTCTTAAGCTTGAGCTAGCACAAGAAAAAGCTGCAGTGAATGTTCTGAGATAGGAGAAAGCTACTCGGGAGAGGAAGTATCAAGATCAATTGCAGCAAGCCACACAATTTCAGCAGAAGTTGCTAATTGAACATAATGCTAATAGTGCAATTCAGGCACAACTCCTAGTAGAGCAACAAACAACAAAATAGCTAACAGTTGAGTTAGCTAATAGGTCACAGAATGCTGGAGTTTTGAATCTGGTAAAAGAGCTTTATGTATCAATTTGGAAGAGAATCTCTGAAGAGATTATTCAGCTAAGGCCATCTTTAATATTTTTGTTAAATGCACAGCAGCTATGTGAGAAAGTTGAAACTTCGGCGCAAGCTACCTTGTCAACTGTTTCTTTGAGGGTTTTAGACTCTCAACTTTTGTTAAAGAAATTATATGACACAATAGATGAAACTCTGTCAGCAGCAGGTATCAAGGACAGAATGGTCGCTGCCAAAAAGGTAAATAAGGTTCTAAGTTGCAACTCTACAGCTACAAATTGCCAAGAGCTCCTTGATACAGTGAAGGAAGGAGTCAAAGATATGAACAAACATATAGAGGATTTGGTGCAACTGGGTCTTCCCTCACCATTTCCAGATAATAATACAGTGCTAATGATTGATGATATCAAGGCCCTGCTCTTAACTAGGAAAAATGATGAAACAATTTTCCAGGGTTTAAATGATTCTTCATCAGTCCAGGAAGTGGAAGCTGTATTATTACCTATGACCCAGCTGGAGTTTCAATTAAAAGCCGTGGTCCAAATTTTGCAGACATTTTCTCACAAAGATATAATTAATCTTAATTTTTCTTTTCAAGATTTATAGAGTAGACAGGGACTCTCCGAGTCAGAATGGTCTGTTTATTAGATGACATTGCAAAATTTGACTCTGTGTTGTATTTTTAATACATATATTTTGCCAGGTTTTGGGTTCTTTCTGAGCAGGCTTAGAAGTCCTATTGGTCGCCAGGAACTGTAGAGTGTAAAAACTCTACATTTTTGTATCAGTCACAATCTTGTTGCACGGGTTTCTTATTCTTTATGCGGAAGCCGCCAAGTGTTGAGCCTCAGTTAAAAGCCGCGGTTTTGTTTCTAACTATAACTTTTGTGCGGAGCATGCCACGTAGCGGTTATGTTTCAATATGTTTCAAGTTTTAACTTGCTTGCAGAGATCGCCATGTGTCATTAGCGGAGACAATCCCTAAAGTTTCAATGTGAGCGCGGAGGCTGCCGTGTGTCTCTTAGATATTTCTATGGAGTTTTCCGCATGTTTGTTTCCATATCTTATGGATGCTTAGTAAAAGAAGATGGTGAGCCACAGTGTTAAAGTTTCAGTGATGCAGAGAATGCCATGTGGCGGATGTAGCGCCAAAGTTATTTAAGTTTATGACCCTTTCCTTGCGATATATTAAAATTTTCTAAGTGACGCGGAACCCGACAAGTGTCAGCTTCCGTGGGAGTTTCAAAAGGTTTCTAATGTTTCAAGAAGTGCTATGGAAGTTGCCACGTATCGGCTATTGTTTGCTGCGGAAGATGCCACTTGTCTCTGTTATCTCCTTTTGAAAGCTAGTGAGCGCTAAGGTTGTGGGTCCCGCTATTAATGTGTCTCATGTTTCTAATGCTGTGGGTTGCGACAGTTGTCACCTGTGGAGGCCACTTGAATATAAAGACACAGTTTTGTGAAGTGTTGTGGATAAAGACACATGGATAGTTCAGCATGCTGTGGAATGCGACAAGGGTCAGTTTCTTGTTCTTTCCTGAGAGACGAAGGAGTTTCAAATTGTGCGCACAGATGCTGCCATCTGTCACAGTATTTTTAGTTTCAAGTATGTGGAAGCCGCCAAGTGTATGTCCCTTATAGAAGGAGGTGCGCCACACATATTTTGTTCCAGCCAATGAGCTTGCAGAAAAGAGAAACTGTTGCAGATTTGAAAGATCTTAACTGTCAGAGACTTCCAGTTATCTTCAGTTCCGTTGGGCAGTTGGGATTCGATTGTTATAGACAATCTAGAGTCAGATCTTAGGCTATAAATATGTAACATTTGTAATAGATTGAGAGAGAATGATATATATAGTTTTAGACATTCAGAGATATAGAATACAGATAGAGATATTTTATACAAATAGAGATATTTTTTTGTTAGAAATTTAAGAGAAGTTGGAGACTTTTGCTGTGTCCAGTTGATATCATTTGCCTTTATTTTGTTATTCTTGATTAGAAAGTTAATGTACCTGTGCATGTATCTATGCCTCTTATATTTCTAAAAATTAATGAGAAAAACTCAGTTCTGTGACTTGGTTGATATTTCCTATGTCATTGCAAAGTGTCTGATTATGAGCCTTTGATTTTATTCATTTCATCTGTTTATGTTAATCATGCAGTATCTGCTCTTTAATATAACTGAATCTTGAGGATAGTTTCACTGTGCTTAACTTGAGAGAAACACTTTTACTCAGGCGCATCGCCATAGATAGTTTTTGCTTTAATTGTATCTGTAAGCCTATTAGCCTCTTACCCTTTTCCTCAAAACCCATTTAAGATAGAGAAGAGCCAGCTTCTTTAAAATCTGGAGGTTGTTTTAGGTAGCAAGTCCCACATTCCTGAAACTTCCCATGTTGGTGTTGGAACCTGTGCAATTTTATACATCAACAGTCCTTTCAACCAATCCATTAGTGCATATCCTGCAAACATTGTTGTCCACGAGACGTCTTTTATTTATGTATATACAGGCCTTTTTCGGTGGCGTGGCATTTTGCATGCTCTTCCACTAATCCATCAATTGTCTACATTCCACCAAAAAGTACATTTCTGCTTAATCCATTACAACTTCTATAGCACTCATTTTATCCTTTGGTGCCTTTTCCTTTGAATAACCTTAACCTTTGTTTGTGATACCAATGTTTCAATTTAACTTTGAATTGATATAAAGGGTATGCATATTTGTATTTAAGTTTTGAATCTTTAAAAGCATCTGAATTCATTTTTGTAGCAAGATACTTCCTAAAGGATTTAAACATTTCTAGTCAATCCTTTATAATTTTTTAAATCGGATTCTTAGCCAATCTGTTGTATCTTTTATTTGATTTTAAAAGAAAAACTTCTTTTCTTAGACTTGGGCGGCTTATCATTCTTGGGAACCACACTTTTGTCTTTATCAACAAATCTTAATTATTTGCTTTTTACAGATTACAGTCAGATTGGTCGATTTATATGTGATTTGGTTTCTTAAACAAAACCTTGATCGACTTGATTGTTTTTAGAAACAAAGACCTTGATTCTAAGCCGATATACTTCCTTGTTTTCTAACAATGTGTCATAGCATGATTCAACCTTTTATCTTGTATGGTGATCTGCATTCTTTTATAACCATATTCTATAATAAATTTTAATTTTATTGAATAAATGATCTATTTATTAGTTTATTGTGTATCGAAATCTAGTGTTTTGGTTTAGTCACTTGCACAATGTTCTTAATTTTGAGAGAATAAGATAATTGAAAAATACTTAGAATATTTTTTAAATTAAGGAGGGAAAATAATTATAGTCTTGTTTTCATTAAAACCTTTCAAATCAAATTTAAGAATACTATGTAGTATAGTTTAATTTAGCATTAAATTTATCTTGGTCTTAAATATGTTATGTATTGAATCTATTTGTACAATCATGGTAGCTATTAGTTGTACACATATTCAATCTGTTAACCAAGGTAATTTCATTTTTGGCTAGTAGTTTAGTGCTAGTATGAAGTTTATAAATTAAGTTTGTTAATTGACTAGGGTTGATTTTAGATGATTCTTATTTCTATTTTAGCCAAACTTCTTACTCTATTGAGTCTAGGTTTGAAATAATAAATTAGTGATTATATAATAGACGAAATCATTTCAACCTTGTTTAAATTGTACCTATGGAGGAAACAACATTTTTAATAGATTTCTTTGAATTGATATTGGATATGTTTGGTAATAAGATCCCTAGAAATATAAATCATTTTGTGACATTGGAAACTTAATACTTTATGTGACAATAGAATAATCTTAGTCAAGATTCTTTTTTTAATCCAATTCCTTGGCCTCTTCTTGTCATATGAAAAATAAGTTGAACCAGATTAGTAAGTAAATATCTTAAGATGATGTTGTGAGTAAGTAGTCTAATTCACTCATGGGGTGGTTATTTTGACTTATGTGAGTTCTATCTACAACTAGTTGTTGGTTATTTAGACTTGAGTAAACCTCATTAAGACTCTTAGAGTATCATCTTTAGTACTAGGAAGTAGGTCAACTTTAATGTCATGGTTATGTAAAAGGAGGATGTTAAGTGTTTTTCCATGGTTGTATAAATGAGTGAGACTAGTTTTCGTGACCTCAACTTTTTAGCTATTATTTACTCAGAAAGTGTAGCATCTACTTGGAATGATTCTTCTTGATCCTTGCATGTTTTCTAAAAATGAAAATATTTTAGTTCGAATGACTTATTAGAAAGAAAGATCTTGAACTAATACGGTGAGATAAGACTATCTATTTGTCTGTTGGTAACTTGTCTTCCAAATGAGTGTATTCATAATGAATGATGGAATTAAGTATGTTTGAATGCTTCCTTGAGAAGACGTATGTTGTATTACATAAGTAAAATACCTTTCTTGTGATCTTGTATGCATTGTTGGATGTTGTATGTTTTGTGTTGTGAATTAGATCTTTTGAGAATATGTTTATTTTTATGTAACTTTTTGAATAAACCTCATTGGATTTATATTGCCAATTAAAGATTATCAAATTATCTTTTTGTGGCTTGTCTTAAGGATTATATAATTTGCTTTTGTAAATGACCACTGTTGAATTCATCTTTGGATGTTGTGTGGTTGAATGCAAATGTATGATGCATTTCTATTATTTGAATTAGAGAAAGACATTGGACAAGTGCCGAATATGGAGCTACAGAGAAGGGTAGGTTTCTAATCATAACCTATCTGTTGAACACGACTAAAAAAGATGCTTTGGCCAAAGATTGTCAATCAAATTAGTAGTAGTTACTATTTGATATTTTATTTTTCTGTCATATCATGATATTAGTTGAATATGCATTTGACATGTGCTCGAGATGATAGATATATCATACTACACTTGATTCCTTCACAGATGTCGGCTTTAGTTTGATAGACCCCTCATGAAGGGTCAGGCTTCTCTATTTAGGAGTAAGATCAGGGAGGCCTGGACCTTGTGGCTAGGTAGTAAATCACCTTGATGATGCTCTCTGTCTCTCTCTCTCTCCACTAGGTTCAATGTCGAAGATATGGTATGGTATCAAAGACATTGTATGGTGCGATTCTCTTTCGTATGAGCCTATATGGCTATTGTGTTGTAAAGGCTTAAGTCCTTATTAATAAGCTATTTAACTAGCTAATGTAACAGATCTTGTTTGATTATATTGAAGAAAGTTTATTTCATGAGTTGAAATATTTCAAGAATTTTTTTATTTCATCCCTCTTTTCCGCATTATTTAATTAGAATAATGTTATTTTAGTCTATCTAATTAGAGAGGCTCTTATATGTTGTATTAGAGCATTCCAGGTTCAACACTTAGGCCTTAAGTCTTCTACTCTTAAGGTTGCATTGTAGTAATGTGAACCTGTTTGATGACTTGATATTATAGGTGCATCAAGTGTTTTGAAGACCCTAGTTTTAGGTTGAAGATTCTTTAGATGAGTTGGAATCTTTTCGATTCTTAGATGGTTTAGATTGGAATCAAGAAGAACATACGATGTTTAATTGATTTAATCAGAGTGCCCTAGAGTTGTGATTCCTCTTCACTTTAGTTGCATTTTTGTAGGGCTCTCTAGTGAGAATTGAAAGGAAGCAAGGTATGCAAAAATAACTTCCTACACTGATCTAATGAGGAAAGGTTTATACAAATATTTATCTTTTACAATTACAGATATGAAATGCACATTAACATAGAGCTAATAACAAACATTCAAAAGAAGTACAAGCTCACAACACAAGATATATATGGGGAAAACCCTTTCGGGTGAAAAACCCCACACTCCAAAACCAATGTATTATCAAATCAAAGGCTGATTAAAACACACTTGCAATGCAAGTTCTTCCAAGAGTGCACAAATGTTAAATACTGGAGTAATTCTGACAGCATAACGGTACCTACAAATGAACCCATACAAATCCAACTCCAAGCACCTGTATATATAGAGAAACATCAAGGATGGAAGTAGCTTCTAGAGCATGCCACAAAATAATCTCGTCTAAATCCACATGGACCAAATTCCAAGGCCATAAAACATGCAAAAGACACTCGTCAAAGATTCACTTTCATCCCTTACAACCCCCGTACTTGGGTGCCCCAAATTTGCCCCAAATAGGTATGACAGATGCTCTTACATCGTCATAAAATCTATCATATATGACAATGCTTACAGCTATAAGAGAATCTGTCATAATTGGCTATTAATAAATGATTCTCTTACAAATTTTCATAGTCAAACTTGGGCACCTACCTTCTCCATACAAAGGTGCTTCTTGACACTTGTCACACCTATCATAGAATCTCTATTTCCAGCTCTTACATGTCATAGAATTTGTCATATGTCATAACCTCTTACATAACTCACAAGATGCTGCCACATGGCAATAATGCCACCTCAAAATGGGACACTTACATTTTCAAATGTTGACTTGACCATCCAAGTCACCTTCCAAGTGGGATGACATGTCAACATGCCACCTCACACTAAATGACAAAACTAGATGACCAATATTTGTTTTTGTTTTGTAAGAGTATAGATTATATTAATTTGAAAATGAGAAAATTACATGTCTGACTACATATTACTTGTAGTTGTCTCCTATTCTTTCTAGTCTGGTGGCTTATTGACCTCGTAGGGTCACCATTAAGAAGAAAATTGGCCATGCAAGGCCTGCAAACTTCCTAGAGATACAATGCCAAAATTTGGCCTATCGGCCATCCAAATTTGAATAGCTAATTTAGTCCTACAGGGGAGAGAGCAAAACCCTACACAGACCACAAAACCTAGACACCCACCGAACTGAAACTGAAACCATAACAGAGATAATTACACCCAACTAAACCAAAACATAAGAAATCCTTCTCCCTTATTAGCTATTCAAAACCTAATTTTTTTTCCCTTGCCCTGAAGTCTTCTATCCAATCGAAGGAGCCACCATGCAGTTCAATTTGCAGAAGCTTCAATAGAAAATCCACTCTCGCCACAATTTGTTATCTGTGCACAATGAGCGGCCATCTTTTAGGGTCAAGCAGGAAGGGTTAAAAGTGAACCACCGCCTCATCGACCTCTAATAGATGAAAATCTGTAGGCCTAGGAAAACTGGTAACTCTTGGCTTGGCTGCTTTGACTATATCCACCAATCCCACAAGCAAATTGTTGAAGAAAATTTGCCTTACCAAAAGAACAGATCTCTCCTTTGAAATGCCTGCATCCAATATAGAGGCTAAGAACCAGGACACAATGGAGGTGTCAACTCTGTAGAATTCACTCTCCTCCACAAATTTTTTACCCAAGATAACCTTTACAGCCAACAGAATGAATTCATCATTTGAGCTCAGAATCCTCTTAAGTCTATGATCAGTCACCGGACCCTTGAAGGCAAGTTGTCTAACTGCACTCTCCACTTGAATGGGTGTGTCCATTCCCAAGCAAACTAGACCTTTTGTTGATATCCTCATGATAAAACCAGACCCACCCACCATTGAAATCGAAAGACACTGAGAAGAGTGAAATACCCTGCACTAGGCTTCTTTATATAAACAATGTTGGCTTCTCGAATCTTCCAAGCAAAACACAATTGGGGACAATTGTAGAAATGAGGGTAGTGCTCCTAGCAATGATGATGTGTTATGATATTTATGTAAGCCAAGACTTCACTACATTAAAATTCTGTCACCTTTGAGGGCATCGCTCCTTGCAATAATGGCATACACTTCATTGCAATTCTGTCACCCTTGTCACATCGATACCCTTCCTTCCAATTTACTTGCCACCTAGGCAAAGTTCTTGCCCAAACACCCATTATTTGTTCCAAAAGCCTCTGAAAATGCCATAGCTAGCCTGGCTGGCAAACCAAGACCCCAGTCCTTCCACACCCATTGTGTGGAAGGACACCCACCCTTCCACCCACAACCAGATGACCAATATTAAATACAATATAGGAAATTAAATAAATATACAATCAAATAATAAATGCTAGGAAATTGCAAAGGTTGAGACACCTTAATTCCCAACAAGAATGATGCCATGGTTAAATTAAGGATTTGTGACGATTTTGAACAAAGAAGTGAATAACGGGATAGATTGAATAAATATACTTAAGCCAAGATGGCTAAGTTATGGTGACAACCCATAAGTAATGATGTGGAAATTAGAATGAATTAATAGAAAAGTATTTTGAGAAGAGAGATATCTCTAATGACGTAAAGGTTACAGGAATTGAACACAAAAGGGATAAGTTACAAGGAAAGAAAATCTGCAAAGGGGTAAAGTGACATTGAATCAATTTTCAGAATATTCCGACAAGAGGAAAAAGAACAATCACCTGAGAAATAAATAAAGCTGATGTTGATGGTTTAAAACTTTGGAAGAGCCTCTTAGGAAGAAGGAGACTTGAGATGGATGTTTTAAGGGCAAGGTTGACCATAATGTTAATTGTATTAGTCTATGGACAAGCTGATTTTCAAGCAACACCTTTTCTTTTCATAAACACGATGTGAGCATCCATGAGATCTTTGGAGAATAGCTACCTTATGGGTCTTCATCGATGACCTAGGATAGGAGTTGATTCAATAAGTTATCTCGATCTGTCTTATGGGCAAGGCAAGAATTATTGTTGCTATGTTTGAAAGGATCTACAGAGTCTTGTATGCTTGATAGTACTCATAAATATGTACTATATGAGAATGACGCATTTTCTTATCTAGTGCAAATAATGCATGTGTGTGATGCTGTTTTCATATTTTGTGTGAGTGATGCACTTGAGTAATGATTGCATTCATACTTTGTGCGTAAGATGCACTTATTGTATTCATACTTGATCGAGTGATGATCACTACAATCATACTAATGTGAGAAATGCACATTTTATATTTTGTGCGAGTGATGCACTATAAGTAGTCAATATTAGTGTGAGTGATACACTTTTCATGAATGATGTAGGTGATGCACTATGAGTACTTTTTGTTTTCTTACCCTGTGTGAGTTATGCAATTAGGGTTCTTGTAATCTTACTACACATGACTATTATATATTCATACTTTGTGTGCTACGTGATTGTGTATTCATGTACTTTAAATCTTGTTGCCATACTTTGTACAAGTGATGTTCTCTGTCTGCAGAATTGTTAAAAAGATGTATTCACATCTTGTATGAGTATTGCATTATGTGTGTAATGATTGAATTATACTTGTTATAACATGTTTACTTCATGACTGAGTATGCAAGTGATGCCTTAGGAATAATGGATGCTCATGAGTTAGATATGAGTGGAAACTTTCTAATTCGAAATTTTATATTTGAAAAATATTTTGATAAATTGCAGTATTATTTGGAAATTATTAAGCATTTAATGCTATGCAATGTGCTTTTATACAAATGAATTTGAGCCCTACTATAAGAAGATTTGAAAAGACATTTTTGGCAATTTTATCATTTTATGGAATGATGATTTTGATTATCTGTGATTTAGTGAGGTAATCAAGATGATCTTCTTAACTTTAATGTTGATCTTCCATGACCATGATGATCCCCTTATGCTATTGATGATCTTTTATCATCCTTTCTTTAATGTTGGTGAACTTCTTCGATTCAATGTTGTAAACATATGACAAACCTTTCATGATGATTTTAGTTGGATGATTATTTTTCTTTTTGACCATCTTATTTGATTTGGTGACTAATCTTGATGATTTTTGGTGGTCTACTAATCGCTTATTGAACATTGAAATCAAAATTTGGTTTTAATTTTGATGATATCATTATGTCCTTAATCCTGATTGAGATAGTCTAGTTACCTCAATTGAAAAACTTTGTTAACTTAGTGATGAAGATATGATGACTTCCATTCTTTGACGTTGAATCCTGAAGACTAGTGCTATAATCTTTTTAACTATTTTTAATTGATGGTAAATTTTTATGCTAATGTAATAGCTTATTGTTGAGGTCCTTTATATTGTTTGACCTTTTTCAATCAATTGAAATGACGTGACTACATTTACTTTTGGGATTTGACTCCCTTTGACTTAAAAGTCTTTTTCTTTACGTTGATTTAGTAGTTTACTATTGAAATGCTCCTTTGAACTAGTGTTTTTGATATTGGTAAGCTACAAACAAGGGTGCAGATCCCTATTACAAAAGGCCCAAGGGGCAACAAAACAGGCTAGCGACCACAAACAACAAAACAATAGACTAACAACTAACTAGTAAGATAGCATAAAAAAACCCAAAACCCAAAACAACATCAGAAAACAACACTAATTAAGTAGAGCATTCCAATCCTCCATGAGGAAACCCAGGAGTTCCTTCTTACTAACAGACTTTTGATCCTTGTCCACCTTCTCATCTTGAGCACCCTGTAGGACAACCAGTGAAGTGGCAGCCCGGTGAATCACTTTAGATCACATGGTAGCAAGCACTTTCATTTTATTCTCCAGAGAGAACATCCTATTCTTAACATCATCCAAGTCCTTTTTGAACTGAATACAATTGTCACAATTCCTTTTACTAGCAACTTCTTTCCTAGGAGTTTTCATGAGCTTGATGTCCTCCTCTTCAGACTCATAAAAGGAGTTATTTAACTCCTCAAACAAACTGGCACCCTCTTGTTCCACAGGTTGATCCATAGGTTGATCATGAGTTGATTTGACCTCCTTGATCTCCACCTCATCCTCTAGGTCAGAGGTCGAAGAATAATCAATGACCTTCAACATAGGAGTTTTACCATGAACCAACCTGCTTGACCTCCGAATGCTTGGCCTCCTTGTAGTGCTCCCCTTAACCTCTTTTGCCTTCTCCTTCTCAAAAACAACATCCCCTTGCTCCTAGAGCTCAGTAAACCCCTTGTCCTCAACAGGCTCAGTCAGTTTCTCATCACCAATAGAAATCTTGGCTTTCTTCTTCTCTGACTTCCTGGGAGTATGGTGATCATCATAATTCCCTTTTCTCTTTTTTTGACCAAGTGGGAAGGGCTATTCTTCAAGTCACACAAACCCTCAACAACCACATTTTGGGATTGACCGGGGGACCCAATCGCTCCACTAGAAGGGGTAGCTGAAGTAGAGGGGCCCTATAGAGTAGGGCTATGCTTCTGGGAATCAAGAGGGGTCTTAGAACCTTTTTTTATTATGAGAGCGGGAAACAAGGTTTTGAGCAACCAGAACCTTAAGGTTTAGGGAGGCCCTAGTAGGGCCTGGGGGATCTTTCACAGTAGGACAAGTGGCCTTTCTTTTTCTAGGGCTGCCATATTTGATGCTCAAGGGGATGTTATCATCCGAGTCATTGTCATTAGCTTCTTCCACAATGTAGGCTCTTATAGGCTTAGGTGGGCAAAGGGCCACGTGGAAATGGAAAAAGGCAAAGAATCAGGCCTTGGTGGAGTGGGACAACAACAACAGGGTTACTCTCATGCATACTCTTGGCAACCTTCACAGAAGACTCTAAAGATGACAAGAGATAGAATGGGAGATTGACAAGCACCTTATGATAGAAATGATTTAATAAAGAAAAGTGATAGTGGTAGTAGCACCTAAACTTGCCCTCCAAGGTGATATATTTCATGATAAGATAACATACTTTATCCCAGGGGTTGATAAGGCTCTCCCTTTTGAAGCCACCTTGCATGCGGACTGACGATTCCCCCTCTCTGAAAAATCTCTTCATACCTTCAAGATCCTAAACTTTAGTTTGTTTCTTCAGGCTTTTACCTACACATCTCAACCCCATAGCCTTGGCTATAGTTTCTTTGCTCACTTCAAACTGAACACCGCCAACCTAGACCTTACATTCCTCATTCAAGGACATAGCAAACTGGACCAAAAGATTTTTGTCAAAGCCATTAAGGCATTCCAGGAGCAGGGTGATGCCCCCTCATAACAAATACTCCACATCATGGCATCAGTCTTAAAATTTGCAAAGGACGAGGGTTCGGTTCAGACTTTATCTCCACCCATTGTTGAATTCTTCACAATATTGAGGAAAAGATCACACAAATAAACCCCAACACCCAGGAATAATGACGCTTAATGCAAAAGTGTCTAGAAATGATTAACTGGCTAACCTCATTAAACCTGCACTTGAGGCCACTCGAACATCCCTTCAAATCACACTCACTAATCAAGTAATAATTACAATCGTAATGAAGCTTGTGTAGGCTGCCAATTGGGATAAGCACCGCCTGGATTTGAAAAGTCCTCATGGGCTAGCTAAGCAACTGCCACATGATCATGCTGATCTAGTATTTGCTGATATGGCAAATCTTGATCTTAAGGGAGTGATCATACGCCATCTTAACCATGATGATGACAATCTCTTTTCGCCTCTTCTGATGGCTAATATCAATCATGAATCCGCTAATTAGAATATATAAGGCAATATATTCTAAACAATAATTCTTCACAAGCGTCATTAAGCAGAATAAGGTTGGGCCTCCATTTGGAGGCGAGCTCTAACATTAGTAGGCAAATTAGTGTTATGATCCTTGATATTACTTATTAATTGAAACACTCTTGATATTTGGTGTTGATATTGAGTTTAATGTTGAAACTCTTTTCCTTAGTTTAGTGTTGGAAATACCTTCTTGAAAATGTTCAGGTCTCTCATGCAAAAGAGCATGATTGAGGACATAAACTTGAAGTTTTTTCTATCTTATGAATATGATTCCGAGTGAGCTTGCATGTGTTGTACCTCTTGAGTAGGGATGTATGTTAAAGCTACCTATATGCAAAGTGTTTTAGAATATGTAAAGACTTGTTCAAAACTATTGCATTGATAACAATGGTAGGAAAATAAAAAATTCTACAAAAGATATGAATTAGTTTGTAAATTCCTTTGCAAAGAATCATTGCTTATAGACATAGAAAACCATTACTTCCTTTCGATCAAGTTGAGATGTTTGAACATGTTCTCAAGTTGGAGTAGACTATGGCATGTATATCTAACTTGTCTGAAAATATTGAAATAGAGTGAATAAGATGAAATTGAGATTAACGAATCTCTCTGCAATGTGATGAAACCTTGATTATGCTTATAGCCGAGAATTGACTAGCTTGTTCAAAAGACCATATAATTTGACTACTAATGTGCTAATGATGTGTACGAGTCTATAAATGTTAGACACATAAATTTTGCTGTTATGAGCAAAAAGATACTTTGAAGTAATCAACATCCTTGTTAGGTGGGCATATTGTAACATTGAGGTAAAACCGGTTAGAGAGAGGTATGAAACATTCGTATGAGTTTAGTTAACTTGATCATCGGGGCGATGATTCTTTTAAGTGGGAAAGGATGTCACAACCCATATTTTTTAATTAATTATGAATTTAAATATTATTATTAAATTGATTGTTGACTAATTATGACTATGTTTTTGACCGAAACACTCTCTTGACATAGGGAGAGAATCATCAAGGCAGAGGGTGTCTAGCCAAATGAAGGTGAATTGCCTGAAGTGAATCTACACACACCACATAGTTTCATGTAGATTAAATTGCATAAATGTGTGTGTTTTTCATGTAGATTAAATTGCACAAATGTGTGTGTTTAAATTAATGCATTTATAATTGCAAATAGAATAATAAGGATAAACTAAATTAATTATCTAGTCGCAAATAAATTATAAATATAAAATGAAAATTAGTAAAAATGTAAATTTGAATTTATTTCTTTGGAAAGATTCCTTTTGTTGTCATTATTTGTTGGAGTAGTGGATTGTATTTTAGGCCATAGAAGAGGTGGCAATTTCGTAAAGGCAATTAAATTTTGTGAGGGAATATTGAGATTTAATGGAGATTAAATTTAGATATTTTTAGGGCGAGTGGAAGGAAAAGATAGTTGGCATTTAATGTCTTTTCTATTTATTTTTGAGTGCATATCTATTATAAGGGGAATTTAAGAGAAATTGGAGGACATTCTTTCTTCCCGTGAAAAAGAAAATAGGGAAAAAATGGATTCATAATTTTGGAGGATAGGGAGAAAAGAAAAACAACAGATTTCTAGAGGAAACCCAGGCATGTTGTGTTTTTGCTTTTGTAGAAAAACTTCTAGTTTTTGTTTGAAAGTAGGCCGATAAGTAGACTGCCTTGTAATTCTTGTGCATGTAAAGTAGATTGCTACATAATCATTTGCTTATAAGGCAGAGCCCAAAGTCGTCTCTTCATATCCATTAAAATAAATTCTTTTGATTCTTCTATGAACGTAAAATAAATTATTGAATCTTCTATTGAACTATGATTCAAATCTTCAGATATTGCATAATTGTTGAAATGCACAAGACAACCGAGAGGGGGGTGAATCAGTTGTAACCAAAATTTTAAAACCATCAACACATCAACCACTTAATCACTGTTATTGTAATTTAACCATGAAAGCATGAAACTAGAACTTAAACACATTCACACACTCAACACATGAGACACCAAATTTTTACGTGGAAAACCCAATAAGGGAAAAACCATAGTGAGTGTTAGCTCACAATATAAATGATATATCAAAATTTACAATCAGGCTCATTGTCAGAGGCTCACTTCCCAGAATGCTCACTGCAAAAGAAGAGGCTCACTGCGAATGGGGTGGCTCACTACCGTTGGGTGGCTCACTGCTAGAGTTGGTGAACTAAGATAGTAGCATCTACAGTATGCCAAAGTTCAGTTCCATTGAAGCGCAATAACTTTCTTCTGTTTTGCTCTACTTTTTCACTTTGCTCTTATCTTCACATCTTCACATGTTCATCAATCATTCACGACTTTAGTACATGTATTTATACAATTCATCAACCTTGGAATGAACATCAAGGTCGACATTACAATCATCAACCATTGGAACAATCTCTAAGGTTGGCATACATACATATTTAGCCAATATTCAAATTAGGTCTGGACCTAAATGGATTAGGGAAGAAGAGAAATGAATGCGGACCATGCCAATCCTTAGCTGGGACTCAAATGCAATCTTCCACGCAACAAAATGCTTTACAAACTTCAAAGCATAACCGCAAGTAGTGAGAACAACTAGGTCAGCCAAGACTAGAGTTAACACTAAGACCACTAGGAACACGCTTCATGCAGGATCCAGATTATACTTTGTGGACCAATCAAAAGGTAGGAACACAATCTAGAGACATCCACAAGCACGTTATAATCACCAAGAACATCCGCACAAACTCTTTATACTTTATCCATGAGATACTTCAAACAAGAGCACTTGAACATTACTGTCAGCCACTGTCAAAAAGGAAAGATCACTTGTGGAGCCCCAAATCATGAGCCATTTCGAATGAAGGCACATAATATCATCACAAACTTAATTCTAGAACTGCAGACTATAAAACTTAAATGCAGAGAAATGCGGAGCATAATACATTCTCCCGGTCACCATTAAATACACAGAAAAACAATTTTTACTCTGGTGAACAGAGCTTGCTGAAATCTTCACACCGGAGGCTCAAACTTGAAACATAGAAACTACAGACATCCCTTAACATAACTTCCAAACCGTAGATAATAATATTCAATCTATAGGATATGCGGAGAAAAACACTTCATTATTCTTCTTAGGCTCTTGCTCAAACTTATTCAAATAACTTCTTTGGATGCTATCCTTAGGTGTTGACATCAATGACAACACTTACTACTCATACTTGCAACAATCTCCCCCTTTGTCATTGATGGCAACACATGATGTGAAAAACCATCAAGACATACAATCTTGCTTTGCTTCTTTGCTCCCCCTTACTTGATGCTTTCTCTAACTACAACTTTTTTCTTAGGTTTTTTCACATGAACTTCCTTCCCCGCTTTGACATCAATGACAAAAGGTGCCAGACCTTTTCTTTCTCTTTACTGCACACCTCTCCCTGTCATCACCACTGCAACACTTACTGCTTTTAATCAGAAACTCATATCAACAACATCTACTAGCTCCCCCTAAGAGGTAGCCTACACAACATAAATCTAGATCAAGGAATAAGACTTTGGGCACCACTAGATTAATGCATTTCTCATGCATCTTAGTTAAGAGCAGGAGGGGTAATAACCCCTAATTTTTCCCTGAGATGCTCAAAATTATCCCTAGGCAGATGCTTAGTGAAAATATCTGCAATCTGATCCTTTGTAGACACGTACTCCATCTTTACTTCATTTTCTATTACCTTTTCTCTCAAAAAGTGATACCTTATTGATATATGCTTTGTCCTTGAGTGCATTACTGGATTCTTTGAAATGTTTATAACACTTGTATTGTCACAAAAGATTGAAATAGGTTCTTTATATACAACTCTTATGTCCTTCAATGTTTGCTTCATCCAAAGCACTTGAGTGCAACAACATATTCTGCTTCTACAGTAGATAAAGAAACTGATTCTTACTTCTTGTTCAGCCATGACACCAATCTGTTACCCAAGAGGAAATCACCTCCACTTGTACTCTTTCTGTCATCAACATCTCCAACCCAATCTGCATCTGTATAAGCACTAAGAGTGAAATCAGTATCTTTGGGATACCACAATCCATAGTCTGAAGTGCCTTTTAAATACCTCATAATCCTCTTGACTACCATCACATGTGACTCTTTGGGATCTTCTTGAAATCTTGCCATAAGACAGACTGCATGCATTATGTTAGGTCTAGTATGGGTTAGATAAAGTAGTCCTCCAATCATAGACCTATACTCTTTCTGATCAGTCTTAGGTGATTCATCATTTTTGCTCAGCTTGCAACCAGTTACCATAGGAGTACATATTGGCTTAAAATCCTCCATTCCAAACTTCTTCAACAAATCTTTCAAATAATTGGATTGAGAAATGAAAATTCCTTTTTCTGATTAAGTAATTTGCAGTCCTAGAAATAAATTCATTTCACCAAACATAGACATCTCAAACTCCTTTTGCATTTCCTCTACAAATTTCTTACACATACCTTTATTGCCTCTGAAAATGATATCATCAACAAACACTACAACAATCAGAATTTGATCATCATTAATTTTGAAATAGAGATTACTATCTGCAACACCTTTACTAAACCCTAATTGCATCAGATACTTGTCCAGCCTTGCATACCAGGCTTTAGGAGCTTGTTTGAGTCCGTACAGGGCCTTCTTCAATTTGCACACCATGTCACCTTGGTCTGATGACTGAAATCCTTTAGGTTGTTCAATGTAAACCTCTTCTTCCAGTTCTCCATTCAAGAATACAGACTTTATATCCATCTGGTACACTTTGAAATCTTTGTGTGCTGCAAATGCCATAAAATTCTTATTGCTTCAATCCTTGCCACATGAGTATAAGTCTCCTCAAAATCTATACCTTCAACATGAGAATATCCTTTTCATACTAGTCTTGCTTTGCTTCTTACTAGTCCATTTTCATTCATCTTGTTTCTAAAAACCCATTTAGTTCCAATCACATTCTTATCAACAGGTCTAGGAACCAATTCCCAAGCTTCATTCTTCTCTATCTGCATCAACTCTTCTTCATAGCTTTTACCCAACTTTCATCTTTGCAGGCTTCACTTACAGTTTTAGGTTCAATCTTTGAAAGTAAACAGAGATCTACTTGTTCATCTATAATTCTTCTTCTTGTCAATACATCAATGATGAATAACCATATTCCAGAACCGCAGAGCATTATCTTCAATAGCAGACCAATGTGGACCAAAATACCAGAACACTGTAACTTGATTTTATCAGATAGATACTTAGCCATAATTCATAATCTGTCTTCTTTCTTGATCCAATTTTATTGCATAGCAGACTTCTCAATCTGCATAACTCTTCCATAGTCTCTATCCCAACTTAAACCTTTTTTGCTAATCCTTGACCTTGTCTCATCGTGTTGAGGCATCAACACCAATCCTTTGGCAGGGGAGAAAAGATTTCCAATGGGACTCCCTTGAGCCAAATCTCTAATCTCAGTTTTCAGAGGGAACATTTGCACCAGATATTGGTACAGGCTCATCCTTAACCTTTGTTACATCCTTCTTCACCCAAATCTCATTCATCTCCTTCTTAGTCTTTGCAGGATTAATTTTTTGTACTAGTTTCTTCATCTCTACTTGAGTATTCTTCCTCATGTTCTTGCTTTTGCAAAACCTTGCAATATGTCCAGGCTTGTTACAATTGAAGCACACAATATTTCTCTAACCATTGTTCCTTTCATTCATCTTAGATCTTCATTGGTTAGCCTTGTGTCCAAATCTATTGCATGCAAAGCAATTGTCATTGAAAGATTGAGCATTCCTTCCAATATTATGGTTGTTCCTTATCTGACTTCTGCATTCACTAGCTCTATGACCAAACTTTTTGCATATAAAGCAGTTACCTTTGAAAGTTTGAGTAATCCTTCTATTATTGTAACCATTCCTTATCTTACTTCTGCATTCATTAGCTTTGTGACCTACTTTATTACAAGTGAAACACTAACCAAAGAATGATGGAACATTTTGATTCACTCCGCTCCTACATTGAGTAGCCTTATGACCAAACTTATTGCATGTATTAAAATAACCATTGAAAGAATGGTACCTTTGAGCATTTGGTTGCCTGACCGGTGGTCTTCTAGGTCCGTTCCTTTGATTCTGGATCTATTTTCCTTTGTCCTTCTTGATCTCAACATTCTTTTCTTGACCGACTTTAAAACTTTCACCTTTCTCAAATCCTAAGCCTTCTTTATCATCAGGGCTCTTTTGACTAATAATCATCTCATCAAGTTTTGAAAAACTTATCTTGAACTTTTTTTCATAGTTCTTTGCCCTTTCCAAATCTAACTTCAGGTTCATAACTTCCTTTTCAAGCTTTGTACATTCTTCAAATTTTTATTTCACCATTAGATTTAGATGTTTTTAGCTTCAGTATTTTCTTCAACTTGCACCATCAGATCAATCAAGGTTTCATTTGCTTGCCTCAATTGCTCATTGGCCTCCTTGTTTCTTTCTTTGAACCTTTTGACTTGCTCTCTTAATTTTCTGATACATTCATTTGCTTCTATGACATTCTCCTCCAGATCTTTGATTTCTTCTTCAGTTCTTTCTAGGTCTTCAAGAGCAACCTTCTTGTGCACCATCCCAGATCTACCTCAAGCTATTAAGCTTTCTTCCAAGGAACCCTCTATCTAGTACCAATTGTTGAAATGCACAAGACAACTGAGAGCAAGGGGGGTGAATCAGTTGTAACCAAAACTTTAAAACCATCAACACATCAACCACTTAATCACTATTATTGTAATTTAACCATGAAAGCATGAAATCAGAACTTAAAGACATTCACACACTCAACACATAAGACACCATATTTTATGTGGAAAACCCAATAAGGGAAAAACCACAGTGAGTGTTAGCTCACAATATAAATGATATATCAAAATTTACAATAAGGCTCATTGTCGGAGGCCCACTGCAAAAGAAGAGGCTCACTGCAAATGGGGTGGCTCACTGTCGTTGGGTGGCTCACTGCTAGAGTTGGTGAACTGAGATAGTAGCATCTACACTATGCCAAGGTTTAGCTCCATTGAAGCGCAATAAATTTCCTCTGTTATGCTCTACTTTTTCACTTCGCACTTATCTTCGAATCTTCACATGCTCATCAATCATTCACGACTTCATTACATGTATTTATACAATTCATGATCGTTGGAATGAACATCAAGGTTGGCATTACAATCACCAACCATTGAAACAATCTCCAAGGTTGGCATACATACATATTTAGACAATATTCAAATTAGGTCTAGACCTAAACGGATTGGGGAAGAAGAGAAATGAATGTGAATCATGCCAATCCTTATAAGTTGGGACTCAAATGCAATCTTTCACGCAACAACACACTTTACAAACTTTGAAGCATAATCGCAAGTAGTGAGAACAACCGGGTCAGCCAAGACTAGAGTTAACACTAAGACTTTTAGGAAGACGCTTCATGCATGATCCAAATTATACTTTGTGGACCAATCAAAAGGTAGGAACACGATCTAGAGACATCCACAAGCACATTATAATCACCAAGAACTTCCACACAATCTCTAAACACTTTATCCATGAGATACTTCAAACCAGAGCACTTGAACATTACTGTTGGCCACTGTCAAAAAGGAAAGATCGCTTGTGGAGCACCAAATCATGAACCATTTCGAATGAAGGCACATAACGTCATCACAAACTTAATTCTAGAACCGCAAATTGTAAAACTTAAATGCGGAGAAATGCGGAGCAAAATACATTCTCCTGGTCACCATTAAATACACCAGAAAATAGTTTTTATTCTAGTGAACAGAACTCACTGAAATCTTCACACAAGAGGCTCAAACTTGAAACATAGCAACTACAGACATCCCTTAACATAACTTCCAAACCACTGACAAAGATATTCAATCTATAGGATATTCACTGTTCTTCTAAGGCTCTTGCTTAAACTTATTCGAATAACTTCTTTGGATGTTATCCTTAGGTGTTGACATCAATGACAACACTTACTGCTCACACTTGCAACAATAATTATATCCATTTTATGTTTATATGGTAATCATTCCATAAGATCTCTTTTCCTTGAGACATTTTTTCAACTATTCTCTTCTTCTTTTACTGTTTTTCTATATTCTATGTTCATGGCTTTCACAGTAGTTTCCTCTTGAACATCTAACAACCTCCTTTATCCTTATGCGTTGATAAAAGTTCTTAAACTATTATAATCTCCCATTATGGCATGGTGAGGAAGATGCTCTTAAAGGTTTGTGTTATTTGGCTTAGATCCAATTGATTGTATTTTCTAGAAGTTCCTTTGAGTAATTCACCTTGTGCATACATGTGATCACTACTTCATGAGGCTTTATTTTAAAAAATTCTGCATGCTTTGTCTATGGTTTCACTTTGTGCATAACCTGCAATCTTTGCATTTCATGAGATAACATCTCTTGAGGCATTTTGTCAAACAATTCACGTGCTTTGTCTTTGATTCCACATTTTGCATGCATGTCGATCATGGCATTCCAAACTATAATATCTTATTTTAATTCTGTCTTCCATTATACTCCTAGTCGCGCAACAAGGTGGATGCTGGCATAGGATGTGGATTCTGGTTTTCTCTTGTCAATAGCTCTTGCATGAAAGTTTCTAAATTCTTTTCAACTAATCCATTAGTGCATATCTTGCAAGATTTCATCGTTGTCCACGAGACTTCTATTTTTATGTATATACAGGCCTTTTTCAGCGGCTTGTCATTCTGCATGCTCTTCAACTACTCCATCGGTTGTCTACATTCCAACAAAAAGTACATTTCTGCTTAATCCATTACAGCTTCTGTAGCACTCATGTTATCCTTTGGCATCTTTTCCTTTAAATAACCCTAACATTTGTAATATACTTTTGTGATAGCAATGTTTCGATTTAACTTCGAATCGATATAAAAGGGTATGTATATCTGTATTTAAGTTATAAATCTTTAAATGCATCTAAATTCATTTTTGTAGCAAGATACTTCCTAAAGGATTTAAACATTCCTAGTCGATCCTTTATGATTTCCTAAATCAGATTCTTAGCCGATCTGTTGTATCTTTTATTTGATTTTAAAAGAAAAACTTCTTTCCTTAGACTTGGACGGCTTATCATTCTTGGGAACCACACTTTTGTCTTTATCAAGAAATCTTAATTATTTGCTTTTTCCCGATTACACTCAGATTGGTCGATTTATATGTGATTTGGTTTCTTAAACAAAACCTTGATCGACTTGATTGTGTTTAGAAACATATACCTTGATTCTAAGCCGATATACTTCCTTGGTTTCTAACCATGTGTCATAGCATTATTCAACCTTTTATCTTGTATGGCGATCTGCATTGTTTTAGAACCATATTCTATAATAAAATTTTAATTTTATTGAATAAATGATCTATTTAATAGTTTATTGTGTATTGAAATCTAGTGTTTTGGTTTAGTCACTTGCACAATGTTCTTAATTTTGAGAGAATAAGATAAATGAAAAATACTTAGAATATTTTTTAAATTAAGGAGGGAAAATAATTATAGTCTTGTTTTCATGAAAACCTTTTAAATCAAATTTAAGAATACTATGTAGTATAGTTTAATTTAGCATTAAATTTATCTTGGTCTTAAATATGTTATGTATTGAATCTTTTTGTACAATTATGGTAGCTATTAGTTGCACAAATATTTAATTTGTTAACTAAGGTAATTTCATTTTTGGCTAGTAGTTTAGTGCTAGTATGAAGTTTATAAATTAAGTTTGTTAATTAACTAGGGTTGATTCTAGATTTGAAATAATAAATTAGTGATTATATAAATAGACGAAATCATTTCAACCTTGTTTAAATTGTACCTATGGAGGAAACAATGTTTGTAATAGATTTCTTTGAATTGATATTGGATATGTTTGGTAATAAGATCCCTAGAAATAGAAATCATTTTATGACATTGTGAACTTAATACTTTATGTGACAATAGAATAATCATAGTCAAGATTATTTCTTTTAATCCAATTCCTTGGCCTCTTCTTGTCATATAAGGAATAAGTTGAACTAGATTAGTAAGTAAATATCTTAAGATGATGTCGTAAGTAGTCTAATTCACTCTTGGGGTGGTTATTTTGACTTATGTGAGTTCTATCTATAGCTAGTTGTTGGTTATTTAGATTTGAGTAACCCTTACTAAGACTCTTAGAGTATCATCTTTAGTACCAGGGAGTAGGTCGACTTTAATGTCATGCTTACCTAGAAGGAGTATGTCAAGTGTTTTTCCATTGTTGGTTGTATAAATGAGCGATTTTGGTTTTCGGGACCTCAACTTTTTAGTTCTTATATACTCAAAAAGTGTAGCATCTAATTGGAAGGATTCTTCTTGATCCTTGCATGTTTTCTGAAAATGAAAATAATTTAGGTCAAATGACTTCTTAGAAAGAAAGATCTTGAAATTATATGGCGAGATAAGACTATCTATTTGTCTGTTAATGTCTTGTCTTCCAAATGAGTGTATTCGTAATGAATGATGGAATTAAGTATGTTTGAATGCTTCCTTAAGAAGATTTATGTTATATTGCATAAGTAAAATACCTTTCTTGCAATCTTGTATGCATTGTTGGATGTATGTTTTGTGTTGTGAATTAGATCTTTTGAGAAGGTGCCTATTTTTATGTAAATTTTGGAATAAAGCTCATTAGATTTATATTGTTGATTAAAGAGTATCAAATTATTTGTTTGAGGCTTTTCTTGAGGATTATATAATTTGTTTTTGTGAATGATCACTGTTGAATTCATCTTTGGATGTTGTGTGGTGGAATGCAAATGTATGGTGCATTTCTATTATTAGAATTAGAGTTCAAGAGCATGGATGGGCGTCGAATATGGAACTACAGAGGTAGGTTTCTAATCGTAACCTATATGCTGAATACAATTGAAAAAGATGCTTTGGCCAAATCTTGTTAATCAAATTAGTAGTAGTTACTATTTGATATTTCATTTCTCTCTGCCATATCATGATATTAGTTTAGTATGCATTTGACACATACTAGAGATGATATATATATCATGTTGCACCAAATTTTTTCATGCATGCCGGCTTCAGTTTGCTAGACCCCTCGCAAAGTGTCGGGCTTCTCCATTTAGGAGTAATATTGGGGAGGTGTGAACCTTGTGGCTAGGTGGTAAATCACCTTGATGATGCTCTCTCTCCACCAGGTTCAGTGTCAAAGATATGGTATGGTATTGAAGACATTGTATGGTGCGATTCTCTTTTATATGAGCCTATATGGCTATTATGTTGTAAAGGCTTAAGTCCTTATTAATAAGCTATTTGACTAGTTGATGTAACAAATCTTATTTGATTATATTGAAGAAAGTTTATTTCATGAGTTGAAATATCTCAAGAAATTTTTTATTTCATCCCTCTCTTCCATACTTTTTAATTAGAATAATATTATTTTATTCTAGCTGATTAGAGTGGCTCTTACAAAAAAAAATTGTACTCTTTGATGATATATTTATATACAATGAAACTTGGGAAGATCACTTGAGGCACTTGGATACTATCCTTGGAATACTAGAATAACAAACTCGCTTTGCTAAGGAATCTCATTGTGAGTAAGGTTACAAAGATTTTGTAATTGTGCCATGCCATTAGTGCTTAAGGTATTTAGATAACCAACAAAAGATCTAAGCCATATTGTATTGGCCAAATCCTACCATGTTGACATAGTTGAGAGGATTATGTATCCTTTGTAACTACTACAGGAGTTTTGTTAGAGTTCTATCACAGTTGGAAACACTCTTAATTGGCACAAGCAAGAAGGGAACTTACTCATGGACCAACCAAGCTTAAGAGGATTTTGAGAAGCTTAAAGAGGCAACTAGTTCATACCCTATATTCACTATTATAGATTTCTCACAAGTATTTGTTGTATAATGTAATGCTTTAGGAGAGAGAATTGGAGTATATTCATGTAGAAAAGCACATAAATACTTGCCAACGTGCATGCTTTAGCTAGGTTTAAACAATACTTAGTCTATGAAAGATTTGTGGTGAGAATAAATCATAATAGTTTGAAGTTATTACTCAACCAACATGTTCTAAATGATATGCAAAAAATGGATAAGCTTGAAGCTTATGATTTGATATAGAATACATGAAAGGTAAAAATAATGTAGTTGTTGATGCATTCTCTAGAATACGTACTCTATATTCCATTTCTAACATTTCTATTACTTGGAATGTTTCCATTATGGTAGAATATGTTAAGAATACATTTTCTACTAATATCTTAGATGAAACTATGAAGGGTGACATGTATTTAATGGTAAATGGTCTCATCATGTATAAGGATATAATCTTCTTGGTGCCTAAATTTAAAATGATGGAGAAGATTTTGAAAGCATTGCATGCTCTTATGCTAGGACACACATGATTTTACAAGACTTACAGGTAGATTAAAAAAGGTTCTCCTAGAAGAGCATTAAGGAAGATGTACTCAAACACATAAGGGAATGCATAATTTTCTAACTAGATAAAGCAAAACATGTTTTTCCTGTAGGTTTGCTACAACCATTGCCTATTCCCAATTGGAAGTAGAGAAGTTTATTCAAGGATTTCATCATAGGTCTCCCAAAGGTAAATGACAAGGATTGCATTAGTAATTTGCCTTTTGCAAGAACTAGTTAGATACCTGCCTTCTGAATCTCTTTATTTCCTCTTCTCATTCTAGTGCTTTCTAGCACCTTTTAACCCTTTATTTTTAGTGTCCCCCTAGACTCCCTAAATACTTTAGGTTTTTATGCGAAGTAGGAAATTTTTGATAGAATTAAGGGCCACATAGATTTGAAACAAATGGCCTTATTAAATTCCCTCTCCACTTACTTGCAAAATTTAGAAACTAATGCTTGGTCTACTCTAGGAAAGAGGAGGGGAAGGATAAGTAACTAGGACCCAAAAACTATGAAGAGCAGTTTCTAGGATCTATATTTTGATATCTTAATTTAAGTGGCTTTTTTAATGGTGATTGGTTGATAGTATAACTATTATCAGCCTTAAACATGTCATTTCAATAGACATAAGCTCATAGATATCTATAAAAATAATTTTATAAATTTTAAAAAACTGTTAAAGATAATAAAAACACTATTAGCATGAGTTTAATAATTAACATTGTGAGAAATACAAACATATGATTGGTCAAATAAAGAAGATTATTTGCATCCAATGACTGAATAGTAATTTTATTTTCACAAGATTTAATTAAACTTGTCTTCTTAATCTCTTTATTTCCTCTCATTCTAGTACTTTTTTTGGCACCATACAATCTTCACATTCATTTTCCTTTTATTAGCTCTATAATGTATTAGAGAGTTACCCAAAATATTAGTATTAAAAGGTATAACAATTTTATCCAAAAGCTTCAAACACAATTAATAAGATAATTTTGGGATAACAATTTTATGCGATAGTAAATTTTTTGAAAATTAATTCTATATTTACTTCCAAATAAATAAATAAAGTAATGTGCTAGATAATATTTTACTAAATTATGTAGAAAAATAAATTACTTTAATAGCATGATAAACTTTACTCTATAAATAAATTACAAAATACAATTCCATTTGCAAATAATATAAATATAATCCATTAAAAAGTTAAAAGCATAACATATAGCTAAAAGAGCATAAATATTTTTCTTTTTTTAAAAGGAAAACAAAGAAAATAGTCCCAAACACTGTCATACAACAAAAAAGTGCTAAATGACATTACCATCAAATAAAAAAGTTGGACTTTTCATAAATAAAGAAAATATATGAACAAAAGCCCTTAGCAGTGATAATATTGTCTCTAAAACTACATCAAAGATTTATATACATATTTAAAGCCAAACAATACAATTGTTATCACAACCACATTATAGGCAACTTGGGTTAGATCACCATCAAAATCTCAACCTTCCAACTTACTTCCATTTCCCAAAACATGGTTTTAACAACAACCAAGGATTATTGTGTTCAAAATTTTGACGCAAAAAAGATTAGAGTAGAACTCCAAGATAGATTAAGTTTCCATTGTTGTTCCCCCAAACTCATCCCTTGAGATGGGATTATTTTAATCTTTTAATCTTTTTGAACAAATCTTTTTCATCCATCTTTATTTCATAAATGCCATTTTGGGTTCATTATCCTTATACATGTTCATTTTTAATACACCTTTGTCTTCTCATAGATTACATAAGTCCTTTCTTTAGATGATCACTTCTCTAGTTATTGCATTTAGGAGCTTAAAGTTTTTGCTAAGGGTTGCCATGACTTAGAAATGCAGTTTTGACACATTTTCATTAACATGTTATTAGCTCTAAATTGAGTTGTCTATATTTAATTTATGTGTGCAACCTTCAGAGTATTAAGGTTGTTGCAAGTATGTGCAGTCGGTGTTGTCATTGATGTCAACAAGCTTGTGTTGTCATTGGTGTCAACTGTATGAGTAAGAAATGGTGCAAGAGTATGAGTAGTTGGTGTTGAGTGGATGCTGTCTCTGATGATGAGGAAGTGTTGAAGTTGGTGATAATATGCTTATGGTGCTTGGATTTCAAGTTCTTTTGAGAAAATTTGAATACTAAAGGAAACAACGTGTTGTAAAGATGTTCTGTGTTGTAGGGTAGTGTTCTGGTTTTGCTCCGCATTTCTTATAGACTGAAGATTTGTTCATGTGATTTTAATATGTTGTTTAGAGGTGTTTATAGATGCTGCATTCAAGATTTGGCATGCTAGATTGTTGTATAGAGGGAGGCGTGTTCACCAGTATGAAGACTGTGATTTGCATAAGTTTGCAGAGGTGTTTGAGAGAAATGTCTTTGCTTCGCATTTCTTTGGAAAGTGGTTTTAGGTTTTGTGGTTTCAGAAGTGTGCTTATAAGGTTCATATATTTCTTCTGTTGAAGTTGTTCATGGTTTGATGCTCTGGAAGTTGATTTCTAGAGATACAGTGTATGACAGAGATAGTTAAGTATACTAGATAAACAGGATAAGGCTATGCAGCAGGTGAAGGTTGTTGCAAAGGAATTTGTTGTATTTTAGGTTGTTTCAAGATGTTCATGGAATAATCTATATTATGTTAAAGCTTGGTATATGATTTTCAAAGTTGTATTTTGTCTTGAGGAAGTGTGTACTTAAAAGTTCATTGTGTTAACATAGGTTTGGCCGACCTTGGGTGTTTACACTAATTGCAGAGTTGCTTTGGTGATTGTGGAAGCATGGAGTGGCATGCTTGGATGAATTTAGGTCTGATATAAGATGTGTTGTGGTCCTCCTACATTCCTTTCCATCATAGGAATGTTTTGGGTTTGACCTAATTTGAATTTGCGAAACTAAGGTGCTTTGCCAACCTTGGAGAATGATTTCAAGGTTGAAGACGATATAAATAAGTATCAAGGGATCATGAAAGGGTGTGCGCATGATGTATGTGATGTGAGTAGCAGTGTGGTAGAATGTGTGTAGTACAAGCTTTCATGTGTTAGATTACTAGATGCAGTGAGCAGAAGGTGTCTACAATTCTTCAGTATGACTGTGAAGGTGTTGATGGTGTTGTGGTGGAATTCTCTATTGCATTGAGATAGAATTCTCCTTGTAACAATCTTCTCTATCTTCTTCTCTATTCTGGAAGTGAGCCCTTTGGCAGTGATCCTATTATTTTTTGATGTTGATATTACTTTATACTGTGAGCTAATCCTCACCGTGGTTTTTCCCTTCTTGGATTTTCCACATAAATCCAGTGTTCTCTTGTGTTTGATGTTGATTTGATTCAATTGTTGTTATTTGCTTTCATGGTTAATCATCATAACAGTTTAAAGGTTAATTGAATTGATGTGGATCTAAATGTGTTTGAGGTTTTGGAATTATAAGTTACAAAAAATTCACCCCCCCTTCTCAGTTGTCTTGTGTATTCAACAAAGATGCATGGTTAATTTATTGGGATCTTTTTTTTGCTTTAAAAATATAATTCATGAAGAATTCTTCACCCAATCTTGTAGATAAGTTGGGCACAAAAAAATAGTTGATATTTATCTAAAAAATTTTGCATCTCTTTTTTGAATATTTAAGGTTTTAATGTAAGAACTTCTAATTGCTCCCATTCTCGTTGTAGGTCGGTGGCACTCTACTTAAATATCATCCATTTCAATGGTCAAACAATCAATAGCAATTTTACACCTTATTCACAATAAAAATTGGTAAATAGTTGTCCTATTTTTATTAGCCAAAATTGACCTTTGACTGTTGAAGTGGATGATATTTAAGAATAACCGGTTGGTGGGTTCAACTACTTGGTGGTAGAATGCCAGTCCCGGACACTTAACTATTAACAATTTTTCTCTCTGAGGATAGCAGGGATCATTCAAGGCCCCTTCAGATTGTGATGTGCTTGCTATGGGGCTGGTTCCTTGTGTAGTAGGTACTAATTCGACACCTTCTTCTCCTAATGGAACATTGTCTCCTGATCCTATCTCGATTACTCTTTTTTCTAAACTTGGTTCTTTCAAGGAGTGTGTTGGTGTGTTCCTTCAATGCCTTTGGAACAAATTGTGTCATCTTCAAATAGACTTTCCTCTTCTCTACAGATGGTGGAGCAGGTGAAGGTGATGGTACAAAATTCTCCTCTCCTTTTCCCTCAACCTTAGGACTTGGAAAATGGTATTTCCTAGGCAATTGTACAAATAAGGAAGAGAGGTCTTCCTAAACATGGTCCTATTTCTAATTCACATGTTTATGTTGTGCATGTTGCTAGACGGGGCGAGGTGTTATTTAGCCTGTTGCTCCTTTGGTTGGTTCTAGTTCTATTGTTCTTGTGGGACAACTTCTTGGCTATAGGTTTGCTATTGTCTAAATTTTTTGTTGGTTGCCATTTGTTGTAAAGGGTTTTGGGGTGCCTTCAAAACCTATTTTACCCATATAATAAAAAACTAGATTATATAAACAATCTCTTAAATTTCACACGTTCATATGGCGTTCATTGATTACATTATTAAATAAAGTATAATCATGTTTACAGTTAGTCATTAGATTCTATAAGATTGAAAATTGCATAATTTGCATTTTCCTTTATTACATTTTGCACCCATTATAGTCATCTTGTCATACATGTGTTTTGACCCTCTTTCTCACTTTCTCTAGCCTTGTCCTAGTTTGTGTATGTCATCTTATCCTCTTTTATGTGTTCCCACTTTTGATTTATTGTTTATTTTCTTTCATATTCTTGTCCTAGGTGTTTCCCCTTGTTAATGACCACTTACCCCTCTTTCCTTGCCAATTATTTTATCCTTTTAACCAAATTATTTAATGAGATCATATGCTTTAAACCTAGTAAAATAACCACCTTGTAGCTCCTAAAATATTACTTTCCAAACCTTTTCATGGTTGGGAACCACCACCTTTGGGCGGCAAAATTTCTCCTTATGTGTCTTAGGAAATTTACCTTCCTCAAGCTTCAGGACTTCTCCTCACCTTTGGGTGTTGGGGAGAGGTAGTTCCACGTCCTCCAATCATGTTTAATTTTTCACAAAAACCTCATCTAATCATGAAAAATAGGGTGAACTACACGTTTCCACCTTGAGTTCCCTCCAAAAAGTTGTTAAAAAGGGCCTCCAATCTCATTTTTTACAACTGAAATAACAAACTTTTGCCTTGGGAGAAAATTTTGAGCAATAATTTCCAAAGAAGTGAGTCTATGTTAAGATTTAGAGTATTTATATAGTGATTTATCTTCAATTGATCTCTTGAAATTTTTTATGGATCCCTACAATAGTTTTTATAATTAAATCATTGACCTAAGGTATTTATTTCTTATGTTTTCACACTAACTAGCTTACATTTCTTGTTACAATAGTTTTATTTTAGCTTCATTTTGGCCTCTAATCTACATATCCTCATGTCTTGACCATCCCTTGACCCTTCGTATCCATTTCCATCAATGCCCTATCCATTTTGCCATTTTTTCTTCCCCCATCCTATTCTAACTCCATTACAAGCCTAGGTCATTTTAGCTTTAGTTTTGTTTGCATTTTATATAAAAAATTATAAAAATATTATTGCATCTTACTATTGAAGTCCTAATATCAATAATCCTTAAATTTATATTAGATTTGTAGTTTTGTGTTTCCATTTGTGTGTATCCCTCCATCACCCATCACCCTATTCTTGGTGTGAACGAGGTATATTACCTATCTAGTTCCATATTAGGTCCTATTCACACTTGTGTAATTAAGTTTACTTAGGGCATACTTAGGGTACAGTAAGGATAGTTATCTCTTTGTGTCTCAAGTCTTAAGATTAAGGCACTTGTAATCTTATGTTGTCCTATGTTTCACCTTGGTCTATATAACCAAGGACTTCTCATTGTAATTTTATATTCTTGTATATTAATGCCATATTATTATACATATTGTGTATTTTCATCCTTTAATAGAATAGATTTATTCTTTCATGTTGGGTCTCTCTTGTGCTTTCATTGAAGCTCCTAGATCTTGGGTGGATACCTCCATAGACAAATTTTGCATGCTATAGAGCATTCTATACCAACTCTTACATGTATCCAAACTTGTAGGATTGCTTAATGTTAGTCTTTTTCATAGATCTAGGATGCAAATCTTGGTCGATCTTGAAAAGTTGAGTATGCTCTTCTCTTACATCATATGATGACTTGGAGAATATTTTTTTGATAGAAATACTAGATTTGGGAGGGTTTCTTCTTTGTGGCACATTGTATTGTAGGTTTATTTTGGAGCATGTTGGTACAAATTTGAGCTCATAATTGAGTTCAAGGTGTCTAAAAAATTTAGTTTAGCCTTTTTATTTGTTCATATTGGACATTAGAGGCAAAATATACAAGGGTTTGAAGTTGGGATGTGTTGCCAAATTTGGAAGGTAGTTGCAATTTTAGAGCATTTTGGGTCAAGTGTGACCCTACCATCATGTCTAGAAGGCCCAAGAACCTAAGGAGCGACTATCAATTCATCAAAATTAGATACTTTTGCCTTGATCCATTAGAAAATTTCCCCTCCTTAGCCATATGAATGGCATATTCTATAGA
The DNA here is from genome assembly GCA_027924645.1 of Cunninghamia lanceolata. Taxonomy (NCBI): domain Eukaryota; kingdom Viridiplantae; phylum Streptophyta; class Pinopsida; order Cupressales; family Cupressaceae; genus Cunninghamia; species Cunninghamia lanceolata. The sequence continues at coordinate 10,767,401 of BSBN01000635.1, read as the reverse complement.
ATCTGAGTCATATTGCAGGCGTCAGTAGAATTAGTGCATCACATTGTTCAGTGGATAAAGCTTTTTATTCTCTAGGTAATAATATATTTTTGTTGGTTTTATTTATTATTATGTGAATTGTTTAATTTAAATCATAGGTCGTACTGCATAGTTAGTAGGGTACCTGCATGCATAGGGTACTTGCGATTGCAATGCCCCTTGCACTAGTTTGGGGGTGCCATATGGTGCAGGCCCCTGTAAACTGCCTGTGGTAGTCCACTAGATCATTGGTGGTAACATGAAATTGGTCAACAATATATCTAAATAGTTAGTAGAAGCATATACGAGGTATATTCCCCTAAGACCCTACCTAAACAACCTTTAAAATTGTAAAACTAGCCACCGTTACCTATAAGCTATTTTCTGTGGATCATTTAGGAGGTTTCCAATTCCATAGGGCAGTTTTCACAAATTTTAGGCAATTTTTTAAAATTTCATCGATGGTATTGGAATTTGGAGTATATTCTATTGCTAATTTTATTGATATCAGCATGACAACATCAGATTGTTTTCAAAATTGGCGCCCCCCTTTCCATTAACAGTTTTGATTTTGTACTCAAACTTTAGAGGTCTCATTCTTAGTCATAGGGGCTCCTTATTGTGAGCATTTTTTTTATTTGGGGGAGAATTTCATAGGCTTCGCAGTGGTGTAAACAATTTTTGGTTTTGGTGTCTATTTTTTTTAGAAATTACAAATTTTTAGACATTGTTGAGCACTTCTTGTTTTGGGAACTTTCAAGGCTCAGTTTGGGTTCATACAATAACATTTTTGGGTGATTTTTTTGAAAGTGCATAAATTTTCATGTACTTTGAAGTGATGTAATCAGATTGATTCAATTCTACATTAAAATTATACTTTTAGATTTGTTGCCTAATTTGGCATTTGTAATGTACTAAGATCAAGACCACTTTGTTGATTTGCAAGTGGCATATGTAATTGCATTAATTATAAAGTGCCAAGATCACATATTGTTGGGGGGGGGGGTCATTGATTGAGTGAATTGGGTTGTGCTTGCATTCTTCTTGATTTATGTTCTAGATTGCTTCATCATGGAGCAATCTTTGGTTCCACTTCTAACACCTTACAACTATCCTAAATGAAAATTTGAAATGAACAAATTCTTAAGAGCTAAGAAGTTGTATAGGATAGTTCATGGGCTTGATGTTGAACCAATTGAGGATGAAGTTAAAAAGAATAAGTGGTTGAATAGTTGTGAAACATCTATTGGATATTTGTGCTCGTATGTCTCTCTCGAGTAGTTGTTTCACACTGAGCACTTGGATACATCTATGGCTATGTGGACCGCACTGGAAATTATTTGGGCAAATAGTTGAAATCCAAAGACATTTGTTAGAAAATGAACTAATAAGTCTCAATCCATGCAATTTTGACAACATACAGGACTTCATCACCAAATTCAAGTCACTAATACCATAATTGAAGGATCGTAAAATTGAAAAATTAGATACATAGTTGATATTAAGTGTTCTCTCTAAGCTAGGATCTAATTATTCAGTGTTTGTGTCTACTTTCTATGCTACAAAGAGTGCTTTTGGCAGTGAGTTTAAGATTCCTTCCTTTGAGGATTTTTTTATGTCACCCACTAGGGAGCAAGATAGGCTTATTCAAATGGGCACCTTGATGTCTTCAAAATTACAAGCCTTGATTGCAAAGGACAAGAAGGATTCTAGTGTAAGGAAAAGAAAAAAATAAGCCTAAGAAGAACACACAACAAAAATCCATATCCATTTCCATAGAATGTAAAACTTCCTCTTCCAAAGGGGAATAATCTAAGAAGGAGAAACCCAAATATGCATATTGCAAGAAATTAGGGCATTATGATCATCAATTTTATTCAAAATAAATTGATGAGTTGAAGCATCTTGTAAAGAAGAATCAAATCAATTTGCCTTCAACTATGTCAGAGGGTTCATCTTCTTCTTCTTCTTCATTTTCAAAGTCAAAGAAACAAAAGGGGCAAGCACTTGTTGTAGTTGCAGATTTTGAGTTAGGGAGATGGATTCTTGACTCTGGAGCTTCACATCATATGGCATGACAACAGAGTATGTTCTCTTCATTTGAGACTTGTTCATTACCACATATCTTGATGGCCAACAACACATATATACATGTTTGTGGGAAATTATATATTAACACAAACAATCCTTTGTGTGCCTTCATTATCAACCAATATCCTTTCTATCTATTAGATTACACATGGTGCGGTAGAGAAGAGTGTCGAGTTCACACCAAATTCTATGGTTATTCATGATTTGTAGTGGAGATATTGTTGTAGTTGGGGAGGTAGATCATCAATCTCGAGTGCACACCTTCTCACATTTTGATCCTATTGTTCCTTTGGCTGATGTACACACTTAGGCATCTAGCGCAGACAATTTTGAGGAGATACAATATGGTCATTTGAATCTTGGCGTTCTTTCATCAACTGAGATTCTAGAGACATGTACAGACACTCCATATCCTCCATCATATCTTGTTGCATCTACAGAGTTCAATGTTGCTACATCCATGGTTTCTATTGATTCAGTGTAGTAGGACATACATCATACTCTAGATACAGATACTTCATATGAGTACTTGATATAAATTGGAGGTTTGTTTTGTGAGTCCTATCTTGTAGATTTGGAGGACACCATTGAGCACATTCATCTCTTCTTTAATGTTATCTCTTATGGAGTTGCACCGTCTTCTTTGGATGTGACGAGGGAACATTTAGAACCTCCTATTATTTCTCCACATGATCATTTGTCATAGTTTGGCATTGTCTTAGAGATCCTTGAGTAGCATTCGAAGGACCCATATTTATCTTTGGATCATGTTCTACATTAGTTTCCACTAGGTTTTCGATTGTCACTTTCTTTAGTTAGGCCTGGAACTCTTGATTTGATTGTGGCACCTTTCAACATCAACATGGTAACTGTTGTCACTTAGATTTGCACCTAGTGTTGAAGGCTTTTAGGGCTCCAACATTCTAGTGAAACATTGAGATGACCTCCAGGTGTGGGACTCTACAGGGAGGTCAAATCTCCAGAGAGAGGTTAGTTCCTTTGCTGAATGAGATGTTCAATGATCCTAAGAATAAACCTAATCTATCCACCTGTTTATGAAAAGAGGAAGAGGGAGTAAAAATGAAAGTTAATGAAGGTGCTACACTAGGTTTGAAAATGAGAAGCCCCCCTAAACAACCATGTATGCACAAAATAACAATATCTAATAGACCAACATACACAAATCATAAATTACTTGCAGAGGTAAGGGAACTAAATGAAATCAAATAGGAAAGATGCATTCACAGATGAAGATCAAACAGAAAAAATACACAAGGCAAAGAACAATTCATGGGAAGGTAAAATCTGATTTCTATTATCAAAGAGGCACAACTACAATTGCAAGAGGTATGGTTTGTAAAACCAAAAGCCAACCTAAATATATTACATTTCATGCTTTTTATAGCACCATTACCTACTATAATGAATGCGCCCATGAGCCTGTTAGAAATATTTCCATGCCAGAAGGGACGTCTATCTACAAGACTTCAATGCAGAAAATATCTAGATCCGTCGAGCAGCTGGAAGATATTTTGGTTCTTTAATGCGAGTCGCTGAATCACTTACCTACAACAATCAATGCAAAATATCCTGATATCCTGATATCTTGATGTAGAATTGAATCAATTTGATTACATCACTTCAAAGTACATATCTTGAAGATATTCTTGGATATCCATATGCCCATTGACTGTAACTTTGACCATAGATATCTCCCTCATCCTGAGGAATTTCTACATAACCCAAAAGTCAAAATTGCTCAGAATTCCCCCCTCTTTCATTTGACAGGACTTTTTTGAGGAATAGTCTCACTTTGAAATTACGATCCAAAAATCATGATCTGGATATGGATATGCATCTAGATATCAAGATACTTGCCCATTTCTCTTTAGTTGGCGAGTATCTTGATATCCAGATGCATATCCATATCTGGATCATGATTTCAAAGTGAGAATATTCCTTGAAAAGCCCATCAAATAAAAGAGGAGGGAATTCTGAGTAATTTTACCTTTTGGATCATGTAAAAATTCCTCAGGATGAGGGAGATATTCATGGTCAAAGTTACGGTCAACGGGCATATGGATATCCAAGAATATCTTCATGATATGTACATTCGCAAGTATTCGGATGCATAGCCCGACCGCACACAAGAATCTTGATATCCCGATGTCTGGATGCACCTGTCAAATTTACCTTCATAGCATGAAGAAGCTGTCATCCGCATGGATATCTGATGTCAGGATATTAACTTTTAATATGCCACCCTTGAATATCCTGATGATGCTATCAACATAGAGAACTTTGTTGGAGAGGAGATCTGGATGATGTCATCAGGATATTAGAACTGCAGGGTAATATGCCGGTGGCAGAATGTCTGGATGACATCATCGTCATATGCACTTCTTTGGGGAAGGGAATCGGATGACGTCATCTGGACATTCACAAAGGTCATGGACATTAGGAATATCTGGATGTTAGAAAAACATCCGGGTACTTACTAAGGTCCGCACATTCAGGAAGTATCCAGATCTTAGTTAAGATCCAAATGTTAAGAAAACATCCAGATATTAGCTAAGGTATGGATATTGACCAAGGTTGGGATCTTAGTTAAGATCCGGATGTTAAGAAAACATCCAGATATTAACTAAAGTCTGGATAATGGAGAGATATCGAGATTTTTGCTAAGGTCTAGATATTAAGGATATATCTAGATATTAACTAAGATCCAGATATCCAGACATTAAATATCCATACCAAAATGACCAAGTATAAAGATGGAAAATCTCTGCGAAGGAAGACATTGAAGGTAAAAGGTTTTTGGGTTTTTTGTAAGGATTCCGCAAATGAGATTTTAGGGATTTTTGTAAGGTAGAACATTGAGATTTAAGGATTTAAGTCCTGTAGGGCTATATTTCAAAGGGGATCCAGGAGATTTTCAAAGTGAATTGTTTGACTCTGGATAGAGAAAAATAGGTCAACATTTTGGTGACCTCTCAAGGATGTTTGCCTGCTAAACAAATAGATAAGTTAAACTTTGTTGACAAAGGAAGATGAAGGAAAGAAGATGACAAAGATAGTTTGCGAAAGTTGAATTTTCCTGACTAAAGGGTAGAAAAGGATGAAAGAAGCACAGTTCATGAAAAGGTGATTTCGCTGACTAAAGGAGAAAGTGAGAAGACAAAGACTAGCCAAGTTCATAAAAAAAGATTTTGCCAATAAGGCAAAATAAAAGCCAGAAGTAAATGTTACTAAATTATGTTCACACCTAATTTAGCAAGGCTTGGATTGCAGTTGTTACAAAGGGGATAAAAGAATTTTTTTAAAGAGCATGATCACTCAGTCAAATGCTTGCTATCTTGGTAAGAGAACAATGGAGATTCATTTATCAGGATAATGTGACAGCTCAATTAGAGCTGTCAAGCCATCCTGATAAGTGAAATTTGGTCTAAGGAGAAGAGAGAAGGCATTCAAGGAATGACAGGTATCTAACTAATTTTATCTTTTAGTTATGATGTTGAATTATTCAAGTATCACAATTCAATGCAAAGGAAAGGTATTTATAAATTGTCATTTCATTATCATGTTTTAAACATGTGTTTTAAATCAGATTCAATTGTTTTATGCTATGCATTTGATTCAAAAAGGAAAACATACATAAATCATTGCATACAGTAAAATAACTGATTGTATTCAAGAGAATGCTTAAATATGACCCACACAAGCCGTGGGAATGACTAAACTGAGCCAATGCAACAAAGCATGTAAGCTATACATCTGATGATAAAGTAAAGGAAAAGAACACATGAGGAAAGTGATATCCATCATTGCCTTATCGTGAAGGTTGACTCTCCTATCTAGCAACTTGATCTTCATGTCTTCAGCCTCTTGCTCTTGATCAAGACGATAAGCCTGCAAGGTTGGAGAAAGGTTTTGTTAGAAGCTTCAGATATACAAATTCATCATATACCTTATCAACAGATATATAAACTTGCAATCATTATGCATCAACACAATAGGATCAATATCAGACATGTGCAATAAATCAGATCATTGGTTGAAAGTCAAATCATCATGAGAAGGATCATTCAACTTTCAAAGGTATGTTTTTATGCTAACTTGTTTGCTCACTGTGCAGGTATAGGAGAAATCATGTTGCTGATTCATCTTTTATGGAATAAGCATGTGGAGAAAATGGGCTCCCATAAGGGTTGAGCCCAACATGCTTAGAGTAATAACATTAATGAAAATATATTCAATTGACCAAACATCATTGTGTTTTATCATAATTCATGTTACTGCAATGTCAGGTATATCAAGTACAAAAGAAGAGGATAGTCATGTAAGATACGCAACCATATGCCTTATGCATAGAATGTATAGTTGCCAAAGTCATGGAGAAGAAAAAATATGCACCTTGCTTGCCACAGTTACAATGTAATCAAATGAGCAAGGTACAGACAATCAAATGACATGTGGAAACCATAGCATGATCCTTATCTCGCAATGAATAAAGTACAAGTATGAAGTACAACCATAGCATTAAAGACATGTACTTTTCCATCTTTTGTCATGAATGAAGTGTAATACTACTATTGAACACATGAAACAACCTTATATCATGTCAGGGGTAGTCATATTACAATGGAGAGTAGGAGAAGGTAATGTATGGATACATAATGTTTTATCTTCAGTAATGCAACTTACCTGAATGTCACCAAAGTAAACAATGCAATGTCATTGCTGTCATGTGCCAAGGACAAAGATACCAATCAAGATATAGTCAAAAGATGGAACTCATAGACAGTCAAGTCAAAATAGTAGGGTAGTCATTCTTTGACTGATAAATCATGAAGAAGCAGTGAGGAGGGAATTGTGATAGTGGTATGAGGTTATAGTGGGTTTGTATGAGACTATCATAAGAGGAGACTCAATCCAAGGTAGTGATATGGGGTTTGTCAATGGTCATGCTCAACCTCATTAATAATACATGACCATTAAGAAGCCCTAAACCTTGCATAATGACCAGGACCCCATCAAGTCATCTATAAGTCTTTAGGGCAGCCAATGTTTTGTCATGAGATAGTCTCATAAGATAGCAGTCATCCTTGCTTAAAGAACAATCTTGTCACAACTGTAGCAGTCAACATTTAGAGCAATATCAAGAGTATTACAGTTCAGTAGAAGATGTGAAACCCTTTTATCAATTTGCTGAGCAGTTTTAGGGCTATACAGTCAAGAAAGAAGACAACAGATCAATAGGATGACTAGTGGAAGATGTGAAAAAACATTCATGGTGTAAAGGAGTAGGTGTCTCAGTCTTGATCCAACAGAGGTAGTAAGGATCTCTACACATTATTCATCTTTGAACCTTTGTGTAGCATGGATTTTTCTTGATTTAAATATTGGCATACCTGCATTTTAATAAAAAATATTCACAATGGCATTCAAACTCGCCTTCAAAGCCAAGAAATAGTCATTTAGTGGCAGGAATATGAACCTTTGATCATGGAGCATCCATTTTTCATCTTGGAGAAGTCACCTATTCTAAGTACACAAGAAGATAGTTAAAAGAGGTAAACAATTCTATTATGATAGTCACAAATCAGTCATGATGATGACTGTTAAAAAAGGGTATTAAATAGTCAACAAGATTACATACAAAAGGCTTGCATCTTCATTGTTTGCTGATTGCAAAATGAAAGCAACAATAGTTCATCATTTAAAATAAGGAGCAACATCCAATCCTAAAAGGGACATTGAACATCTGCAGTAGTTGTAAGGACAATCTTGTTTTCAAAATGCATCATAGAGGAGAAGTCCAAGTGACTAAAGAGGATAGCCATAGAAGATTTCAGGATGACTGTAATAGTCATGGAAATAACAAAAATTGTTAGCTAAATAGAACATCCATCAGGATTTTGCCAAATGGTGCAAGTGGGAGAGAGTTGGACTTAGTCTGTCATGTTAGCTACCTAGTTTGCTAACTTATAGGACATATGGGGATGTTGCTGAGAGGATCACATAGTTTTTTAGAGCATACCAAATTTGAATCTTTACTCTTGCAATACCATGTAATTAGAGGATATGCCAAGCATAATTTTGTTGTGAAGCTATTGAACTCTTTCACTAAATGCCAACCTAGCATCGTTGATACCATGGTATCTTGTAAATAGAAGACTGGGATATTGATAGGTAGGGGCTATTCTTTATGGTTCTATAGCGTTGATGTCATAACACAGAAGAAGACAGATGGAAACAGTCTAATAAATAGGGATAATAGAACAACATCACTGTTACAATAGAAACCAGTTAGGGATGACTATCACATTCAATGAAGTTTGTACGAAACAAGGCAAAAGTCTGTCAGCACAGTCATGACAAGAAAAGTGAAAAAGGTGTAGGTTCTATATGAACAGTCAGAGTTATGCATTTGAGGACTGAGACAGTGAGCATCATAGAATTGTAGAGATAGTGCTGACAATGAATGCCGTGAGTGTGGAGTTCTTGAAATACATATAGAAACCTAAATCTTTGAAAACCTTGTGAACATGGAGCAAACACTGTCCTAAATAAATTCAAATGAAGATAATGATGCATGTGTAAATAGTGTTCGTAAGATTAGAGAGGTGGATGACTATAGGTGCAAGAACTTGTAGAGAGGTTTTAGAGGATTGTAGAGAAATGGTGTAGACAAAGGTTACACAAGACCTTGTCCTTCAAGCAAAAAATAGAGATACAAAAGGTTGAAACCCTAAAGGTTATTCATGGTTACCTTTTACAGAGTAAATTCTTGTCTTTTTATGCAGACCCAAAATGAATAGGTTGCGGCCTGTGGAAATATAAAACCCTTAGGTCTTTTTCAGTAATATGAAGAAAGGAAATGTATATCTATTTCATATTTCCTTGAGTTCAAATTCAACATACGTAAAGAAGACAAGAAATGTTGCAGAATCCGAATAGAAGCCTTACCTTTCTATCTGTTTGAGAAGAGACATTCATGGGGCCGTGGGGTTTTACCCAATCTTCTGCTTTTTTTTCTTTCAATCAAAGCTTAGATTCAAATTTTCATGGCTGCCCCACACAAGGAAGAAAAGTGGTAGAGAAAAGAGTTACCAAAATGCATCAGAAACAACTATACGACCGTGACCAAAAGGCCAAAAAACCAGTGAAGAAAATCAAGAAACAACTCAGTTTTGAGACAAAATATACTCACCTTCAGTTTCTTGTCGAAGATTCAGAAGAATGTCATGAAGAAAGATTATAAATTATAGTGAATAGTGAAGATTTCTTCAAACCCTAGCAAGCATGGCAGCGGCTCAGGAGGAGCATAAAGAAAAGCAAAAAGAAAAAAAATGATGAGTTTAGCATTTCATGCCTCCTGTTGGTCGATTGTTGACTAAGCCTTTTTCCTTTTGACTTATGTTTTAAATTTGAATCATTATTATCTATTTTTCACCATTGTAAATACTTCAAAGTCTTTAGAAACCTAATGATTCAAATCAATGATGCCACAGGGGCCCATGAGGGCTAATGTCTTTCTTGCCCTTTTTTTAATTTTTTTCAAAAGTCAAAACAATGATCAAAGGATAAGGTCATGTGCCTTATATTATTTTTTGCTAAGGCATGAAGTGAGGTTGAAATCAAACATAAGGAGAATGATTCGAAGGTAAATGATGGGTAGTGATTATTTATGCATGGAGCTATAAGGTGGTGTTAGGTTATGCATATGATGTATGTGGAGCTATAAGGTATTATAGAATGCATGGTATAAAATGTATTTTTTGCATAGGAGTGATAAGGGATTTAATGCAATGTAATACATGCATGAGGCATGCAAGGGAGCTATAAGGCATTTTTTTACATGATGATAAAATAGATGATGCATAATATAGTATATATGTATGCATGGGAGACATAAGGGAGGTAAACAGAGATATTTTTATCTTTTTGCATGCATGAAGGCTTGTTTTTGATCTTGGCATCATCATTGATGCATTAATGTAATCATGTGAATGCAAAGGGAGAAATAAGGGGTTATTTTTATTTTTAATCTTCTAAAGGGCAAATGCATTCAAATTTGCATGATTTTGCAACTAAAATAATGTAAACAAATAATAAAGTAATATAATTATAAATTACTTTATTATTTTGTCACAAGTTGTAAAATCAAGAAGATACGACACATTGTAACTCATAGTAAAGTAATCATTCAAAAATTACTTTATTACTTGCTCACATATCCCAAAATCATGCAAATTTAGAGGATGGAATTAACTGAAGTCTTTTGGAGCTCTTTGCATTTTTTTGGTCAAAATTGGAGAGTTTGTTCCACCTTTTGGTCAAACTTATAGAGGAGAGCAATTTGGAGCTATTTTAGCTCAATTTGGAGCAGTTATAGCCCTTATTTTTAGGGATTTTCTTGATTGCTCGTGGATCAGTTTTGGGAGCTTATTTTTAGAGGTAGTTGACTGTAGTTGAACTTTCTAGGTGTCTTGGAGAGAGCATATTATATATTGTAAGAAAATCTTAGGTTTTTTTGGTTCTTGTCTTTTTTGCTCTTTACACTTTGAGAGAGAAAGAAGGTTTTGTAACTCATATTTTACAGATTTATAGAGATTACATCAGGTTATAGGTTCTATACTTTGTTTTTTTATGCAATTGTTTCTTTTATTTTTTAGCTAAATCAAGTGTCTACCTTTCCACTAGTGCTGCTTATGTGAATGATTTGATGAGATTTTAATATGTTTAACATCAGAACCTTTAAAATCATTGTCTCATTTGTATTCGCGTGTATTTAATAGCATTGAAGTCACAGGTCTTAGGCTGTGCAATTGGAGTAATTTTCTTTCATGTTGTGAAAACCCTTTTCTCCTTCAAGAAGAAAGTCATTTCCAGCCTCCCTTAGAATCATTTTTGTGATCACATTGCCAAAAGTGGATTGTGTGGATAGATTTTCTAAGATCTATTGTGAGTTAGATTTGCAATTTTTTCATCAAAATTAGGTGCATCACCACACTTTAGATTACAGTTTTAGTGCTTTCAATAGACCCTTTTAACCCTTTTCATATCAAAGTTATAAATCCATTAAAAATTACAAGGGAACCAACCTATAATCTGGAGGTTCAAGCTCACCATAGGTCACCCACAACCTGAGTTTGATCCCATGTTACACAGGATTGCTGAGCTTCACAGCTTTGCATAAATGGGTGCAATCCTGCTCGTCAACAGTTTTTGGCACACCCAATGGGACTTTGAACTAATTTTCAATTCAAAAAGAACTTATTTTTTCTGCTGTTTTGGTAGGATCAGTAGTTAATACAACCTTTTTAGAGGTGTTATTTCAAAATACCTAGTGACTCTAAATTTATGGTTTGAATAGATTAGATTTTTGCAGCCTATGAGAAGGATTCAAAAGATCAGGTGTTGTTTTATTTCAAGAAATTCTGGTTTCAGTTGTTTTCCAACTTTTGAATGAGTAAGCATGTCTATCCTTCATGGGAACATGTCATCATATCATAAAATGCTGCTAATCCACCATATTACCAACTATATCAGATCAACCATGCTGCTGGTTTTAGCCAAAATTCTATGGTTTTTCAAGGAAAGTAGCATGTTCAGTACTCTTACCTCCCACCCACCCCAGTTCATCCTTGTTGGCAACCTATACATAAACCAAATCAACTTCAAGAAACCTATCTTCTTCAAAACTAGCAGTATATCTCTCCCAACCAGCTCCAAGTGAGTGAAAAGGAGGAGATTGCAAGCATAAAGAGTATGCCACTTGATCTCAATAACACATTGCTAGAAATCAATAAGAAGATAGAAGAAATCAAGAAGCAATAAGAGTATGAGGAGCAACAAGAGTTAGATTATTAGGCCTATCTCTATGAGCAAGACTTGCTAATGTAGAGAAGACAAGATGAAGAAGATATTGCAAGGGAGGTTGCAGCCAAAGAAGCACAAATAAAACACTTGTTTGCACAAGCATAAAGGTATGAGATTCAAACAGCTCACTTCATTCTAGATCAGCCTGTTCAAAATGAGATTAGTAGGTATCAAATTTCAAGTTTTAGAAGTTCTAATTTTGCTTAGGAACCTGTTTGCATTCAAAATCAATCCATTAATCCTCAGTGTCAATCATATCAAATACTTGAACCAAGTCATCAATGTTTTGAACAAATATGATAGCCTTCTTGGACCAAGTATCCTGATTATAAATGCCAAATCTTGTTAAAGCTACCTCTCCCATACCAATCCAAAATTAGGAAGGGGAAGAGGTAATGATAAAATCTGAACCAATCATAATTCCAAGTTTCAATCTAGCAGCTGAAGGTTCTTGCAGTCCTTCTTGTGCCACCAAATCAGAAAAATTAGATGTGGAGCAAGAGGTTGCTACTGTTTTTACTGTGTCCCCATCTAAAAATAAGCATAATGCATGTGTTGAGGGGTTTGACTCATGTTGGACACCAAATCCTTTACATTTTGATTCATTTGAGAAGTTTTGTAATGCTGTTCACAAGATAAATGAAAGCATGATACAAAGATTGCAAAGACAAAATCTTTAATTGCAAAGAAAGGTTGCCCATGTTCCGATGGAGAATAAACCAAACAAAGAGGAAGATTCAGTTTCTTTGTTTGATCAACTGCCTTACTTTGTTGACCAAGATGAAGACATCATACAAGTACCCAAATTGCCAACTGATTTGAGACAGCCAGATGATATTGCAGAACATGATGTACTGTTAGTCCATAAGGACAAGGATGAGATTTAATCCTCAGTTCAGCTACAAGAGCAAAAGGACAGTCCCATTGTGGAGGCTAACAATCTTATTTTGCATGAACGTAGGATTGACTACTAGGCTGAAGATGAAACTAAATCAAATGACATTCTCTGTGAAAATATAATATCTGATTTGTTTTCTGAGTAGCCAAGTGAACTAATTGAAGATATTCAATCTTTTCAAGATAATTCTATATCTGATTGTCAAGATCCTGACTATTCATCTTGTAGTGATCAAAAGCCTAAATCGGTAAATGATGAAGACAACAAGGTAAAGCAGTCTTATAAATTATTGCCTTTTTCATTTGAACAATATGAGGCTAATCAATTTGAGGACAACAAGGAAAGTATGAAGATGGAGCTTTTGGAAGGTGAGCAATGCTTGATTGAACTAGCATCAATACCCAATTTCAAGCACTAGGATGATGGAAATCAGTTAGGCAAAGTGCAGATTCAGAAGGAATCAAGTGAGGACAGTCATGTTTTGGAAGGTCAAGAGGTTGATTCACAAGAAAAAATTGTTCAAGTAAAGTGAGAAAAGCAGCAAATCATTGCTCATCAAGAGGATTTGTTCTCAATTATCATTAAAGATTTTTTCTCTAATATCATTGATAATTTAGTATCTTTCAAGTAAAAGGTTGAAAATGTAAGTGACAATAGGACAATAGATATTAATAAAAAGAACAGGAGTATTAACCAAAGGTTCATCATTGCAAGAGGGTGTCCCATCAGGGATTTAGCTAGCAAAGAGCTTAAAAAGGAGATACATATTTCTGCTGTACCCAAAGAGTAGATTGCAGCCTTAGAAAAATAGAATGAGACCATTTATTCACTCCATAACAACAGAATAAATGATCATATTCAGATGATGAGTGGTTTTGTTTTCATTCTTCAGAGAGTTTTGTAACATTTTGTAGAGTATATTCTCATGAATCACATCTTGTCAGTAGCAAATCACCTTGGATAACATCCTTTCTTAATCAGATAGGGAAGTTATTTTACAAAACCAGTTAATGGATTTGTTTGACCAACTTCTATGGTTGGTTAGTGTAGGGTAGAGTAGAATTTCAGTTCAGTATTTTGTTTTCAAGAAGTGCACATGCACATTTTGCTGGTCCTAAACAAGTCAGAATAGTTTGATTTTTAGTTTTGTTTTGTTGCTGTAGTTTTCTATCAGTTTGAGTTACAAGAGGTTTCTCAAAGTTTCAGGCAAGAAAAGACTCATATGCCCAATGGAATTGCAAGGCTACTAGTTTTGTTTTGTTTAGCAGGCAAACACCCCTGAGAGGTCACCAAAAATGTTACTAAATTATGTTCACACCTAATTTAGCAAGGCCTGGATTGTAGTTGTTACAAAGGGGATAAAAGAAAATTTCTAAGAGCATGATCACTCAGTCAAATGCCTACTATCTTGGTAAGAGAACAATGGAGATTCATTTATCAGGATAATGTGACAACTCAATTAGAGCTATCAAACCATCCTGATAAGTGAAATTTAGTCTAAGGACACGAGAGCAGGCATTCAAGGAATGACAGGTATCTAACTGATTTTATCTTTCAGTTATGATGTTGTTGAATTATTCAAGTATCACAATTCAGTGCAAAGAAAAGGTATTTATAAACTGTCATTTCATCATCATGTTTTAAACATGTGTTTTAAATAAGATTCAGTTGTTTTATGCTATGCATTTGATTTAGAAAGCAAAACATACATAAATCATTGCATAAAGTAAAATAATTGATTGTATTCAAGAGAATGTTTAAATATGTCCCACACAAGCCGTGGGAATGACTAAATTGAGCCACTGCAACAAAGCACACAAGCTATACATTTGATGATAAAGTAAAGGAAAAGAACACATGAGGAAAGTGATATCCATCATTGCCTTATCGTGAAGGTTGACTCTCTTATCTAGCAGCTTGATCTTCAAGTCTTTAGCCTCTTGCTCCTGATTAGGATGATAAGCCTGCAAGATTGGAGAAAGGTTTTGTTAGAAGCTCCGGATATAAAAATTCATCATATGCCTTATCAACAGATATATAAACTTGTAATCATTATGCATCAACACAATTGGATCAATATTAGACATGCGCAATAAATTAGATCATTATTTGAAAGTCAAATCATCATGAGAAGGATCATTCAACTTTCAAAGGTATGTTTTTGTGCTAACTCAAGTTTGTTCATTGTGAAGGTATAGGAGAAATCATGTTGTTGATTCATCTTTTATGGAATAAGCATGTGGAGAAAATGGGCTCCCATAAGGGTTGAGCCCAACATGCTCAGAGTAATAACATTAATGCAAAGATATTCAATTAACCAAACATCATGGTGTTTTATCATAATTCATGTTGCTTCTATGTCAGGTGTATCAAGTACAAAAGAAGAGGACAGTCATGTAAGATACACAACCATATGCCTTATGCATAGAAGGTACAGTTGCCAAAGTCATGAAGCAACAAAAATATGTACCTTGCTTGCCACATTTACAATGTAATCAAATCAGCAAGGTACAAACAATCAAATGACATGTGGAAACCATAGCATGATCCTTATCTCACCAATGAATAAAGTACAAGTAAGAAGTGCAGCCATAACATTACAGACAGGTACTTTTCCATCTTTTGTCATGAATGAAGTGTAATACTACTATTGAACACATGAAACAACCTTATATCATGTCGGGGGCAGTCATATTACAATGGATAGTAGGAGAAGGTAATGTATGGATACATAATGTTTTATCTTCAGTAATGCAACTTACCTGAATGTCACCAAAGTAAACAATGCGATGTCATCATTGTCATGTGCCAAGGAGAAAGACACCAATCAAGATATAGTCAAAAGATGGAACTCATAGACAGTCAAGTCAAAGACATGTGAAAATAGTAGGGCAGTCATTCTTTGATTTATAAATCATGAAGAAGCAGTGAGGAGGAAGTTGTGATAGTGGTATGAGGTTATAGTGGGTTTGTATGAGACTGTCATAAGAGGAGACTCAAGCCAAGGAAGTGATATGGGGTTTGTCAATGGTTGTGCTCAACCTCATTGATAATACATGACCATTAAGAAGCCCTAAACTCTACATAATGATCAGGACCCCATCAAGTCATTTATAAGTCTTTAGGGCCGCCAATGTTTTGTCATGAGACAGTATCATAAGATAGTAGTCATCCTTGCTTAAAGATCAGTCTTGTAACAACTATAGCAATCAACATTTAGAGCAATATCAAGAGCATTACAATTCAATAGAAGATGTGAAAACCTTTTATCAATTTGCTAAGCAATTTTAGGGCTATACAATCAAGAAAGAAGACAACAGATCAATAGGATGACTAGTGGAAGATATGAAAAAACATTCATGATGTAAAGGAGCAGGTGTCTCAGTCTTGATCCGACAGAGGTAGTTAGGATCTCTATGTGAGGACGACTATTTTTCCTTATTTTTATCGTTATGCATTTCAGTTGATGACATTATCAGACTTTTAGAGACTATGGTTTCATGATGCAGAATTGATTATATCTCCCGATTTTGTTATGACATTGTTTAGACATATGGTTATTCAATTTGATCATATTTTGATGCTATTTTGTGATTTGACATACGAGATATATTAGATGATGTTTTGGGTTGTGATTTCTAGTTATTCATGTGATGATGATTACTTGACATGTGATAGAAAAATATAGTTTAATTCAGAATTATGTTATAGATGATTATTGTTGTATTCAATGGCATGAATTTAATTCTAGTTGCCTCGGCTATGATTATTCAAAATATGATTGACACTTGATCGAGATGTTCAGGTTTACATTCCCAAGCCACGGGAAATTGGAGGTAGAATTCACACATATGTTATTCCCTGTGAAACCGATCCACACCCAAGAGGGATAAGGATCACGTTTGAAAATTGAGTGTTGATTTAAGTACTTGTTTTAATTTTATCATTTTGGCCTAGTACCCTTTGTTTAAATTAATTAATATTATGTGTTGTATAATTTTTATTGACTTACACCACTTGTTTTTTTTTTGTTTTTTTTTAGGCCATTTAAAATAGATTTATGACCCCCTAGGTGAACCTTAGTGTCCCAAAATTTATCCTAGGTGGTTACCAATGGGTCTAGGGTCAATTTTGACTAACTAAATCTTGGGTTAACTCACTTTTGGTCACTCTAAACTAAGGTTTAGTCAAAGTGACGAAATTTGAATTAGATAAGGGTGGGAGATGAGTCATGCTTTGGGAAAGACTCATCTCGCTTCCCAAAGTTTGGGAATCCCTTCCCTAGGAGGAACTGGGAGTTCTCCAAGACTCCCAAGTGTGTGGGATCTTCCTCCAAGACTCACACACACATGTGAGAGCATCTTGGAGGGAGATGGCTCTCTTAGAGAATAAGAGGATGCCATATGGCATCCCTTATCCTCATGGAGGCTTGGTGGGAAATGCCACCTCACCACTTGTCCTCTCACACGTGTGAGAGCACAAGTGGATAAGGTGAGGATTGAGATGGAATTAGAGGATGACACTTGTCACTCTCACACTTTCTCTCCCTTGCAAGTGACATAGGATTACCTCCTCTTGTTGAGGAGTGTGGGGTTCTTGCATTTTAGAGATTTCTTTCTATTTTAAGCAATCTTTTGGGGAAGTTAGAGAGGTTCTGGAGATTGGAAGGTTTGGAGAAGCTTGGAGCTCATCACCAAACGTGCTTCCATTATAGAGATTTTGAAGGTAAGTCTCATGACTACATCCTTTACCCTTGCTTATTTTTACTATGGTGTGTTTATAGTTTTGTTGTTTGTTGTTTCATTATTTTTGTGTGGGATGGAAGTTTGGTGAGAGCACCTCCATTTGGAGGTAAGGCTCAACTTGTTTGGGGTAGAGGAAAGGAACCTCCTTGAGGTCACTCCCATATTTTATGTTATTTATGGCCTTGAGGGCTTCTTACTTATTGTGGAGATTATTTGAATGGCAAGAGTGCCATGGAAGTATATTTTGAGATATTTGAGGAGTTGTGGTTTTGGAGGTTTTGGCTTGAGGCCATGAGACTTGGTATTTTGGTATTTTGGTGTGGCCTTTGAAGTAGAGGGTTCCATTCCCTACCCCCATCAAACTCATTTTTATGAGTTGTGTTATGTGCTTATCCTTGGGGTTGATTTTTGTGTTGTTGTTTTGGTGCTTGTTGTGGTGTGTTTGCAACTGTGTGAATCCCTACCTCCCTAACTCGGGGTTGACCCACTTGCGGGGCTATAGTAGGGATGAGGGATTTTTGAAGTGGCTGGGTTTTCCTCCTTGTTGTGTATTTATTGCAGGTGTTTAAATGAAGAAATGGAGCTTGATGAAAAGTCATTTTATGTTGCTTGGTCCTTTGTTGTTGGTTGTTTGAGCCATGGCCTTTGTGGCCCTATTGTATTTATTTATTGTTAAGTATTATGCCCTTGGAGTTGACTGTATACAGTATTGCAATGTAAACATCCTCTATGTTTTAATTTAAATGTTGTTCTTTCTCTATGTTGTGGAGTTGGTAGGTTTTGAGAAATGCTTGTGAATATATATATATATATATATATATATATATATATATATATATATATATATATATATATATATATATATATATATATATATATATATATATATATATATATATATATGTTTGCTGTCATTGTTCTTTTCAAGAAAGAAAATAAACATTAGTTGTGGATTAAGTTTTATTACTTACAAAGAAAGAAAAATCAAAATTTTAAGAGATTTATTATTCTGTTAAGTTGCTTGAAATTTTCTATTTATAGTTGCTGTTATGAAAATGGATTGTTAGAGATTTAAATAAAATTGTAATTTCCTACTTTATGGATGCATAAGAAAAAGAAGAGATAGTATATTTCTGTGTATTTGAACTATTATATATATATGTTCCTGAATAGTATATGTTCAAAAAAAAAATGCTACTGATTATTTATGTGTACTAATTTGAAAGTTAGTGTTTCTGTTAGTTACCCTATTGTTGTGAGAAAGTTAGTTTAATGGGTATATATATAATTATAGATACATATATATGAAAATATATATATATGTGCATAAATATATATATACACCCTTTATTTTTTTTAATCTGGTTGCTGTTCATTTTCTTTTATTTATTCACTGTGTATGTTCAAAAATTTGTAGAAAAAAAAGAGGGCTATATATTTGTTGTATATATATATAAACACTTATATATATATATATATATATATATATATATATATATATATATATATATATATATATATATATATATACATAAGTGCCTATATATATCATAATAGAAGGGATACATATTGTGATAAATGAGATGCTAGTTTGGACTGTATATATAAATCTGTGTATATATATATATATATTATATATAGATTTAACAGTAGATATACATTTAGCATGCAATAAATGAAATATAATAAACATAATGTATGTAATATTAAACTCAGAAGAATTTATCAGTGGACTGCATTTTTGGAGAGAAGATTGTTAAAAAAAAGTAGAAATAAAAAATGGGGGAGGGGACTGTGGGCGACAGCGCCCACAGCCCCTCCTTAACATATGTAAATGGTGTGGGGGGGAGGTGATGCCTCCACCCCACACCCCAACCCTCATTTCCTCCACTGTCTCCCATGGCCTCCCCTCCCCACCAATCCTTTAAACCCAACTCCGTGCTCCCTGAACTCATTACTCCGCCCTAAACCTGCGGTCCTCCTCGGTGGTGGCGGCGGCAGTAGCTCCTCCCCTCGCCCTTCTGATGCCGTTCGACCCCTCCAGTCTTGAATCTGTAGCATGTAATTTATTTGCAACACTTCAGTATATATATCACTCTATGATTTTAAAAAATAATAATATGGCTATAGATCTGCTGTGTATACCTCTGTGAGAGGTAGTGGAAAACTCCATTCGTGGCTTCCACCTCTCTGCAAAACCCTAACCTGCATAAACAAGAGGCAAAACAAAACAAAAGAAAATAAGGGAGAAAAAAAAAGATTGTGATAGAGAAGTTAGGGCAAATGAAGAAATAATAGAATATAATTAGGGCCTTTCTATTTTAGAAAACCAATTTTTTAAAAAAGGAGTTAGGGCTTTTCTATTGGAATCAATATTTTATTGAGGAGGGAGTATGAGGAAAAATTGTTATTCCTTATTTATAAATTTTTCTTTTTTTTGCCCTTTTCATTTATCTCTTGTGCTCATTTTGTTTATTTATAATTTAGATGGGGTTTTGCATTTTTGTTTTTTATTGCCTTGTGAATTAATTTTAATATGGAGGGATTGAATTTTGTTTAATTTGGGAAGAGTATTCCCTTTGTATTAAATTCATTTTAGTTGCGATAATTATTTTATTTTTCCCTAGCGTTATTTTTTTTATTTTATTTGTTTATCAATTTTACTATTATTTTACGGGAATGAGTATTTTAATCTCTTCCCTTCTTTATTATTCCGAGTTCGTTAATAAATTTAATGCCGAAATTATATTTATTAGCGGACTCAAATTTGAAATCTAATTTGGCGTCATGTTATTATTTTATTAATTTATTTCAAATTTTTAACTGTTTTACTCAAGGTCAATCTATTTGACCTTGGCAGGGTATTTAGTTTGTTATTTTTGATTGTTTTAAATTTGTTCTTAAGTTTAATTTTTTATTCTTAGATTTTATTTAATTTCCTATTGGAGTTTTATTTTAAAAATTTTAAATCGATTATTGAAAACGCGTTATGTTGTCAAATTTTTCCTAGATTTCTAGGGTTTCATTTTTACGATATTTTATTAACTTTTATCTTACCATTCCTCTTTAATCATGCGTCCATCATGCCACTATTTCTTAATCATTATTTCGATTTCATTTTGACCTATGTTTGGGTTAGATTTTGAATCTATCGAAATCATCTTCACACCTAAGAAACTTAGGGTTCAGATTTAAAATCAGTCTAACCCTAAAAGCGACACACTTCGTGTCGCATACCCCCTAGATGACTATCATCATGCAGGGGACTGCGTGGGACAATGCACCTCCCCGAATTATGTTGACATGTTTACACCTTATGTGTATTGCCACCGAGCAGGCAGACACATGCGAGGGGCTTCCTAGGGATAGGTAGAAAAGTTTTTCGTCATTCATGTCATGACCACATGGGGAATATGGACATGACACGTGTGTTGTGTGTCGTGACCGCATGGGAAATGTGGGCATGACATTTGGTATCAGAGCCTATATTTAAACACTGGGCTTGTTTAGGACACATTATTATTCTGCAACTTTGATTAATTTGTGGTTACCTCATTTTTGTAGGATGCCTCCCCGACGAGTTTGACAAGCACAGTCCTGCCACACTGCATCCGTCGAGGTTTCAGCTAAGGGACAGGCACAACCAGACCCATAGGTATCACAGGCACCACCGACCCTACCAGATATTGGGCCACAAATATTACAGGCTTTATAGGCAATTTTAGATAGGCTTCCACCGGCCGTAGCTGAGCCGCGCATAGAGCCATGTGTTGAGCCCTGCGAGGATCCGTGAGAGGAGCCAAACGTGGAGCCACGAGCAGAGTATCGTGTCGAGCCACGTGTGGAGCCCACATTAAGCCGCGAGGGGCACCACGTGTGGAGCCTTATGTTGAGGTGCCAGAGACGATGGTAGAGGAGGTTGGATCGGCTGACAGGGCCTGTAGCACGAGCCCTCCACATCATGCTAGGCATGATGAGGTAGTACGAGTAGAGCACATTGTTCATAGGCCTTACGCTTATTACACAGATGAGCCTATCAGAGGGCACAGAGACATAGGAGACCCCATTAGGGATTTGTTGAGGCTGAACCCTCCTACCTTCGTCAGGACCACAGAGGGAGCTAAGGCGAGGCCTGGCTCATTAGCTTAGACAGATGCTTCGTGTTGCGTCCTTATGAGGGCAACATGAAGGCTTGTGTGGTAGTACACCTATTGCGAGATGTAGCAGATACTTGGTGGTGCACTGAGGAGTGCAAGCGTCACCTATCATTAGACACTCACATGGGAGACATTCATTGAGCCCTTCAATGCGCGATACTTATCAGATCATTACATGCAGCGTCACATAGATGACTTTCATGAACTTTAGCAGAGGGGACTTACTATGGCACAATATGAGGGTAGATTTATCGAGTTGTCCCGATATGCGAAGTATCTCCATAACGAGAAACTCCTAGTACATAAGTTTAACAGAGGACTGAACCATAATATAGCAGGGCCTATTCGCATGGTAGACCCCCAGACTTTGAGTGATGCTACCGAGAAGGCATATATCACTGAGGAGATATAGGGATGAGGATAGAGTTCACACACTTAGTTTCAGGATTGTGGGCAGCAACAACATCAGTAGAGTTTCTGCAGACCATCACAGCCACCTCATAGGGGAGGATTTAGTTTCGCATCCTTACCACCTAGGCCCCCACAGTAGTAGCAGAGAGCTAGGACACAGTAGAGGGCACATGGGGGACATAATACAGGTTGGCAACAATAGGGCTTGCGTAGAGATCAGAGGTAGTAGAGACCACCTACAGGATCCACGAGGTTGTAACAGTCATATAGGGGCTCACAGGGGTCTACTGGTAGATCAGGATAAGAACATGTTGGCATTTCAATTCGCACCTCTGGTATGCGATTTGGAAACGGACAACTATGCACAGATAAACTGCTCTCCTATTGGAAGGGGGAGTTCCCTTTCTTGCTGATGTTCACTGAAAAGATAACTTGAATGAAACTTCGCCTATCTTCTTTTTGATTCTCAGCTGCAGAGCACAAGGTTATAAAACTCTAAACGCTGCAGAAGAGGTTTTTCCTTTTTAATAAAACTTCTACTACAACTAGCATAGACTAATGACGCTTTCAACCCCCTAAGTAAATTCAGAGCAAAGGAAGTTGAAAGTGAAAGGGGAATGATTGTTAACACAAAAACTCAAGTAGTTTTCCTCCAGATTTACACCACAAGACTAAGAGTACTTTAATGATAAAAGATGAAAATGAAAGCCACAGAAGCTACACATCTGATGACGAAAACTTGAAGAATCGATATAGAATATCAGAGCAAAGTAGGCATGAGATTTCTATTCAATATCAGAAAGTTTAATACAACTCCAAGACAACAAGACTGCAGCAAAAGGTAGGCATACAGTAAGCGATCAAACACCAGAGAACACTGAACACAAAGTGAACAAACACCTGAAATAACAATGTTTGCAGGCTAGAATAGGCACAGCAAATTTGCTATCACAAAAGTCATTCCTTACAATGAACACAGATTGAACAGACACTTCGAATAACAATGTTTGCAGGCTAGAATAGGCACAACAAATTTGCTATCACAACTACCATTACCAATAATGGGCAAGGATGCCCTTATTTATACTAAAATCAAAGGATTAGGGAACCCTAAAATCTCCTTGATTAACCCTAACTTGCCAACTCGCAAGCTTTATTACTATTCTAAGACAAAGATACAATAAACAAATGCTTTAAAGCAAAAAGATTCCAACTATCACAAGGTGCTTTCTTTCTAAATATAGAATGGATGAGCTTAGGATGAAAGCACATGCTTTAAAACAAAAAGCATATGTTTTAAAGCTGCTTTATTTTGGAATGCATCCTAATCAACATTCTAGCTTTTTGGTGATGTCATCCGTCGATATTCTGGGAAACAATATCTTCTAAAAAGTGAGTGACCGCATCTTTGCTAGGAACACTGATACTCTCTAGAACAATATTTTGATTCTCTAACATTTCTTCACCATTGGCAACCATCTGAAGAAATTCGTGAACTTCACCTGCAGCCTTGTCAAATTTCACTAACATTGCGGCAAGACGACTCATCTTGCCGGCATTGATATCATCATTAAAGTTGTTGCGGACGAGAGTCTGGAACTCTGCTTGCACTTCCCCGAGGTCATA
Organism: Cunninghamia lanceolata; assembly: GCA_027924645.1. Lineage (NCBI taxonomy): Eukaryota > Viridiplantae > Streptophyta > Pinopsida > Cupressales > Cupressaceae > Cunninghamia > Cunninghamia lanceolata. The sequence goes on along the minus strand of BSBN01000635.1, from coordinate 10,743,570 downwards.
TAGGGTACCATCTTCTTTCTCATATGAACATGGGATCTGAGAGACAAAGGATCTAACGAACTTGAGGATGCCGATTACCTTTTCTTTCCATTCTGTCAACTCTAAAATCATACTATCATAAGTTTTTACTGTGAAAAGATATTGTGCTTTCCAAGTAGAAACTGTCTTCTTATCTTTAGCTAAATCAATAGTATCAAGTGCAATCTTCAAGTCGGAGATAATGATCTCAAACACTGGTCTATTTTCTGCCATGATCTGCTGCGACCCCTGTATGCCTTGGCGTAAATCATGAGCATTGTACTTCAACTGATAAAGCTCTACAAGTACAACTCTCCCTTTGGTCACAAATTCTTCTACCCAACTGTCCATATGCCTCCCATAGAGGACCAACTTACTGAAATGCTGTTGATCGGCTGGTGATCCAAGACTCGGTGGAAGAAGCAAATCAACCTGTGAAGTGCCATGGAAAAGGTTGGAAATATTTTGCCGCAACTGTCGAACCTCAGCTTTGAGAGCTGCCTTGTCTTCTCCATCTCTCAACACCCTTTCCTTCAAGCTATCCGCTGCAACCTCAAAGAGATTGACATCTGTATGGCGAGTACTTTTGCCAAGGTTAGCTTTGACAACTGTGAAGTCATCAACCTTGACATCATTAGCACTTCTATTTTTTGGAGGTGTTGCAGTCTCAAGAATGATTTCTCCATCCGCATTCTTCTCAATGCGAATCTGCTTCTTCAGCTGCTTGTCTGGTGTGTCTTGATAGACGCTTTTTAGCTCTGTTAAGTCCAGTTGATATGAGGGCTTTCTTCTCTTCCTTCCCAGAATGTTTTCAAGCCAGGATGAGCCATCCTCTCTTGGAAACTCGGCTCTCGCCTCATCAGCTCCTGATGAATCAATGCTTGCATCAAAGTTGCGAACTAGTGAATCTGGCTCTGAATCTATGTGAATAGAAGAAGGGATCGGTGAAGAAGGTGGAGATACATGATCTGAAGGTAACACTTCAACATGCAGCATTGTTTCAACAGGAGCTTCTGGTTCAACTGGTGGATGTTCCTGTTGGACATGAGCTGGAGACTCGTCTTTCTTCCTCTTTAACTTTGCCATTTTTGTTCCCTCTGGGAGAACACTCATAGCCTTTACTCTTTGTTTTTGGCTTGGAAGTGGAAGGTTCTGATGGTTGCACAACTGGCAGCTCTGCTACTGGAATATCATCCTTCCGCTTAGTCTTCAAGAATATCAAACTATTTTTAACCACTCGACTTGTTCTCTCCTCAATGGAAGTACTCTCCTTTACTGACCAGTTAACTGGCGGCAACGGTTGTTGCTCAATTTGGTCCCTGAAATACGTGGGAAGTAGAACTTCACCACTCTCTGTCAAACCCTCTATGTCTTCTGATAAGATATCAGACATTTGCTGAAGAGTGAACCTGCTGTAACTGCGTCTTCGCACTTCATACTCATCAGCACAATTGGCCCAGAAGTCTTCAACTGCAAACTTGTGTGTACAATTCTGACCAAGATGTGATGCATAAACACCATGGGGATCATATGAAGATCTCCTGTCAAAAAACTTAAGACCATATCTGGATGATTCATTATCGATTGCCTTGGCATCTGCTCCAGATCTACATCTGTAAATACTCATCCCAAGTGGAAAATTGAAGGCAGTCTTGCATCTGCTATGCAAAAATGTATGCACTTGATAAGCTTGCCTCAAAAATTCCATAAATGCTATTTCATCTGTAGGATATCGCGGCAACATGGCTGGCTCTCCTGAGAAGCCATATACTCTGATGTAGGAAAAAGTAGGAAATTGGATAAACCAATCAGCCCATTCTACCATTGCTATTCTAGCCTCTACAAAAAACCGTATATGCAACTCCTTGTCCATGTCTCGCACTGCATGCATCAAGAATGCATCATTCACCCGCCTGTACTGTCGTTCAGCTTGAGAGATCTCTAACTGCGGGAAATGATGATACACATGTTGAGTACCCAGAGTTCCAACAACATTCAAACCTCTGAATTGACCCTGAAAAGCCATCAAATGCACAAGGTATGATATCATATGGAATTCATGAGCCCTTTGAAAATCAATTATTTGTTGGTGGAGACAATCATTGATTAGTGCCGACCAATCATCGAATTCGGTTCCGTCAACAATCTGGGACATGATGTAAAACATCCAAGGCTAAAATTTGTTTGCATCTGCTTGACCCGTGATACAACTTAGTAGAGTAATCATTATTACATGCTCCTCCTTGAATTCTCCACGTCCAACGTTCTTTGGCATAATATTCTGCTTTTCTTTCAACCATCTTTGACCAATCTTTTTTCTGTATTTTTCCTTATCATTATTCTAAACCCTCTTGCATTCTTCAAGTGAAACAGTTAAGTTCTCTCTCCAAATAGGTATTGTAAAGCACTTTTCAATGTTGTTTGGCCTCAAGTTGCAGAGCACACGTCCATCACCCGACTGAATTTCTCTTGTGACCGAGTTGTAATGCGTGACACAAGCAATCACAAACTCGATACTTTGCACAGTGATAGGAAAGGATGCCGCTGCAAGCAAACCGGAGTGTCCAAGATTCCTGATGGCATTATTTCCTGCATCCTCCAAGGAGTGTAAATTAATTACCGGAAGTACTTTATGCAAGTCTGTTTCACAAGTTTTTAGGTAATCATGAACCAATGCTGTTTTGTGCCTAAATTGTGTTGGAGAGTACTGCATATTGGAAGATTTGAAAATCAACTGTGAACACGCCTATGCTGGAAAAAGTATTGAACAGATGGCTGAAAATTGTTTGCTAATTTTTAGAAAAAGCAGAGTGTGAGCTAAAAAAGCTGGCACATGGGTTTTGTAGATAATTCCGTTTGTAAGCAATCCAGATTGTCGGATTTTGAAAAAGCAGAGATTTTCTCGAAAAAATAGGAAAAAAACAGTTTCCCAAAAAAAAACACAACTCCTAATCTTCAAGAGAATGATAATCTGGATGGACCCATCTCGACGAAAACTGAAAAAGCTCTGGTTGGATTTCTGAAAAATGATTTCCTTGAAACAAGGACCCTGAAAAAGCAAGCCTCTCTTCTTCCTCAACCCAAATCTATGAAGAAAACTAAAAAAGCACCTGGTTTGGGTCTTCAAATCTTCGTTGAAAGAAAAATAAAATCTTTCCTCTAGATGCAACCTGCAAAAGATAATGAAATAAAGAAGCCCAAAGCTTGTCTTTATAAATCTTTGGTCGAAAAAGCAGCTTTACTTGTGTGAGAAGAAAACTTCATCCTCATCCATGAAGAAAGCATCTTTTAAAGCATAAATCCAAGTGGATGTCTTCGAATAGGAAGAATCCCTATTTTGTAGGAACCTATGGCTTCATGTGCAAGATGACAAAAAATATTTTCTTTGATGATGTCATCGAATGTGCGAGTTGGAAGAAGTGTTAACAAAATTTCTTCATTTTCGACACTTCCAACACTCGTTTTTACTCAAATATGGCATGTCTCCGACTTTGACAAGGTGGCAAAATGTCATCATGAACTGAAAAAGCTAACTGATCCTGACATTTTAGAGATTGATCAACTAAGATTCCATCCCCTGTCTCCGTTTGACGATCTGACATCGTTTGACCAAGTTTGACCTCCCCGAAACTGCCAATGGGCGAAGATTGGTAACAAGGCATGTCAGAAAACACTGAAAACACAAAAATATTCTAATACTGCTCAAGATGGGCACCCCAAGCCTCCTGGGGCACCCAGTTTCCCAACACTTAGCCATTTTTTCAGTTATTTCAACTTTTCCAATTTCTTGGTTTGCGTGCGCGTTCCCAAGGCACAGGACCCCTGTTTGGCTGTCGATTTCTAACAACTGGGATGAAAATGAGTCTGATGATCTGGCGAATATGCAAGCCTGATGAAAATTGAGCTGATTGTACCTTCCGTTTGCCTCGAAAAATGTGCCAAACTGATCAACACTGAACTAGAGCGGGCTGACGGAAGGAGATTTGTGTTTTTTGAGAAAAACATGAAAAATAAACTAACATTAGTGAGGATGGGCGCCCCAAGCCTCCAGGGGCACCCAGTTTGTCAACATTTAGCCATTTTTTCAAAAAATGTCAATTTTGTACCTTTTCTCGATTTCTGTGCCGATTGCTCATGTTCGATCTTCGATTTCGGTCGTTCTGATGACTGTCGAGGCGGGACGGAGGGTGATCTGAGTAGTCTGAACATATCTGTGATGAAATCTTGGATTTGACTAACTTTTGACCAAGTTTGACGAAGTTTGACCAACCGGAAAGGAGCTGACGGAAGTATTTTCGACGTTTCTCGAAAAACGTGAAAAAAAATAACACAGGAGAGGATGGGCTCCCCAAGCCTCCTGGGGTGCCCATTTTCCCCAGACTTGGCCATTTTTGTGATTTTCCAACTTTTCCATTCACCTTGGATCCATCTTGCATCGTTTTACGTGCATCGTCGAGTCGATGGCTGTTTGTCAGTTTTGCGTTGTTGAAACAGCGTTGGAAACTCGTCGAAGAGATTTGGCAGGTGAACTTTTCTATGTTGATGACTTTCAAGCTCATGCTTCACCTTGTGAAAAAGCAAAAATGACCCAGTAGAGAAAACTTGGTCGTTTGAAGATTCAGTCTAAACCGTGCCGATCGTGAAGGAAAATCGACCAATGAGAATCGAGTGCGACACCTGATTTGGAGATTCTATTTTTAGAAAGTTTTGCCAACATCCATATCTTAAGAAACCCAGAAAACCTAACTCGACGTCTATTTTTAGAAATTTTACTTTTTTGACTTTTTGACGAAAAATTTTCTAGACTTGTTTCAAAATGCTTTGATGAAGCAAAAAATTTGGTTGGGTACAACACAACAGTCAAGTAGGACTTAGATTAGACAGGTACAGACTAGGGGCCCATGTTATGTGTGTGGTGGAGCAGGACACCTAGCCAGAGAGTGTCCATAGGGCTTTACAGCAGGGGGACAACCTCGTGCAGGAGGATCCGAGCAAACTGTTGGAGATGTGGGTAGGTCCCACCGTATGTTCGTAGCGGTTGATAACCACAGGCTGATTTCCAAGCGTCAGTGATTGAGATGTCAGGTATGATAGGGGGTATCCCCATTGCTATTCTCTTTGATTCTGGTGCTAGTAACTCTTTCATATCTCCATCGTTAGTGGAGCATTGCAGGCTGGTGGCCTCTAGGCAAGGTGATAGGTGGGTGGTTGAGTTGGCCTTAGGGGCCAAGATGATAGTAGATGCCTTAGTCCACGACTGCGAGATTTATTTGAGACCTTTCGCCATAGTATGTGACCTTAGAGTTATGACATTAGGATCCTACGATGTGGTGTTGGGTATGGACTGGCCTGCGGCTCATCGATCCAAGCTATATTGTCGCTGAAAGGTGATTAGCTGCTTAGACGATCATGGTACATCAATTGAGATAGTGGGCATGCAGAAGACCATAACAGTGCATATGATATCTTCTCAGTAGCTTAAGCGTTGCATACATAAGGGGTGCCAGATGTTTGGCATCACAGTGAGTGACAAATCAGATGATGAGCCTAAGGCATCTTTGGATGATCATCCCATCCTTAGAGAGTTTGCCGATGTGTTTCTAGCAGAGTTACCGGGGATGCCACCTCGTCATGAGGTAGACTTTCACATTGACTTAGTGCTAGGTATTGAGCCAGTGTCTCATGCACCCTACATGATGACCACACATGAGCTCACAGAGCTCAAGTTACAGCTTGAGGACTTTCTCAAGAAGGGGCACATCCGACCGAGCGTTTCACCTTGGGGCGCCCCTGTCATCTTTGTGAAGAGCAAGGATGGGTCTCTTCATTTGTACATGGACTATAGGCAGTTGAATAAGGTGACGGTGAAGAACCGTTATCCTCTGCCCAGGATTGATGACCTTTTCGATCAGATGCAGGGAGCCAGGGTGTTGTCTAAGATTGACTTGAAGTCTAGTTACATATCACACAGGTAGACATCCATAAGACCACCTTCTTGACTCAATATGGCCACTATGAGTTCACTGTGGTCCCCTTTAGTTTGACGAATGCCCCTGTAGTGTTCATGAGTCTCATGAACAGGGTGTTCCATACCTACTTAGATCGATTTGTGATTATTTTCCTCGATGACATTTTGATCTATTCACGGACCGAGGAGGAACATGAGGAGTACATACGTTAGGTTCTACAGTGTTTGAGGGAGCAGAATTTTTATGGGAACTTGGCGAAGTGTACATTTTTTAGGATAGAGGTATAGTATCTGGGGCATATCCTATCTGGCGATAGAATCTCAGTAGATCAATCAAAGATTAGGGCGATCAGAGATTGGCCAGCACCCACCAATATGACAGAGGTCAGGAGTTTTATGGGGTTAGCTAGTTATTACCGTCTCTTTGTTGAGGGTTTTTCTCGGATAACGCACCCCATCACTTCCCTTTAGCAGAAAGGGAAGAGTTTTCTATGGACTGAGTAGTGTGAGAGGGCCTTCGGGGTCCTCAAGGAGCATCTCACCAGCGCTCCCATTTTAGCGGTTCCTAATCCTGCAGCATATTTTATGGTTTGCACAGATGCATCACTTGAGGGATTGGGAGCCGTACTTATGCCGGGTGGTAGAGCAATCACGTACGAGTTGCAAAAACTCAAGACCCATGAGCTGAACTACCCATGCATGACTTGGAGTTAGTGGCAGTGGTTCATGCTCTAGTTCATTGGAGACATTTCTTATTGGGCCGTCACTTTAAGCTCCATTCCGGTCACCACAGTCTTTAGTATATCTTTACTCAGTCGAATCTGAACGCCCGTCAGCGACATTGGATGGAGTTTCTTTGCGAGTATGACTTTGATGTCCACTACATCAAAGGGAAGGAGAACATGGTTGCTGACGCATTAAGTTAGAGGTGCCACGAGCTCTTGACCTTGACTCTGAGTGTGGACTTGAGAGGACGCATTATTCAGCATCTGCCAGAGGATGAGTGGTTTCTTGAGGTACAGCGGGAGATCAGTTCACAGAGGGCCCTTATGGGTAAGTTTGTTGGGTATTCACTTGAGGCAGATGGGTTACTTTGTCATCGACAGCGCATCTATGTACCCTGCGTAGGTGACCTATGTACTATAGTGTTATCAGAGGCTCACATAACACCATATGAGGCACATCCGGGGGTGAAGAAGATGCATGCCGACCTACGACAGCTATACCATTGGGCGGGTATGAGATGAGATATTACAGAGTTTGTTGCTCGATGCCTTGAGTGCCAGAGGGTCAAGGCTGAGCATCAGCATCCAGCAGGTCTTTTATACCCACATGAGATACCTGAGTGGAAATGGGACACCATTTTCATGGATTTTATTGTTGGTCTTCCTATGTCTTCACGTCGCCATGATGCCACCATGGTGACAGTTGACAAGTTGACCAAGGTGGCGCATTTCTCACTTGTACGCATGACGTACAATGCGCTAGTAGTGGCGAGAGTATTCTTAGACGATATTTTGAGATTACATGGAGTACCTTGCCGCATCATTTCTGATAGAGATCTAGTTTTCATTTCAACATTTTGGAGAGCCTTGCAACAAGCGTTGGGCACACAGCTCAACTTTGGCTCCGCTTATCATCTCAAGACAGATGGACAGAGAGCAGGTGAATCAGGTGTTGGAGGACATGCTTCGTATGTATGTTATAGACCATTAGTCTAGATGGGAGGAGTATCTATATCAGGTTGAGTTTGCCTACAATAATGGGCATCACATGACACCATTGAGTTGGGATCAGATAGAGGACAGGGTTGCCATTGGTCCAGAGTTAGTTTAGGATATGGAGCAGCAGGTCACACTGATTAGGCAGAGACTTTAGGAGGCACAAGATAGACAGAAGAAGTATGCCGATGCTAAGAGGACTGATTGAAGCTTCTCAGTTGGTGACAGGGTATTCCTTAGAGTGCGGCCACACAAGAGTCCAATCCGTTATCGAAAGGGCTCTAAGCTTGCACCATGGTATGTAGGACCTTTTGAGATCTTAGAGCAGATAAGACATGTTGCCTATCATCTAGCATTGCCACCGAGCCTATCACGTATCCACGATGTCTTTCATATTTCTGTTTTGAGGCAATATATATCTGATTTATCTCATGTACTGGACTGCAGTGCTCTACAGGTAGAGGCGGACGAGAAATTGGCTTTGGAGCCAATTCACATATTGGCTCATTAGATGCTGGGCCTTCGAGGTCGAGAGCTGGACTAGCTTAGGGTCCAGTGGGATCGTTATGATGAGGTCACAGTGACTTGGGAGGATGTAGCTAGTTTGAGGGCACTCTATCCTCACCTTTTTGACGACTTCCAGGAGGAAGTTTATTTTTAGGGGGGAGGATGTGAGGCCGACTATTTTTCCTTCCTTATTTTTATTGTTATGCATTTCAATTGATGACATTATCAAACTTTTAGAGACTATGGTTTCATGATGCAGATTTGATTATATCTCCTGATTTTGTTATGACATTGTTTAGACATATGGTGATTTGATTTGATCATATTTTGATCCTATTTTGTGATTCAACATACAAGATATATTAGATGATGTTTTGGGATGTGATTTCTAGTTATTCATGTGATAATGATTACTTGACATGTGATAGAAAAATGTAGTTTAATTCAGAATTGTTATAGATGATTATTGTTGTATTCAATGGCATGAATTTAATTCTAGTTGCTTTGGCTATGATTATTCATGATATGATTGACACTTGATCAAGATGTGCAGGTTTACATTCCCAGGCCATGAGAAATTGGAGGTAGAATTCACACATATGTTATTCCCTGTGAAATCAATCCATTCCCAAGAGGGATAAGGATCACGTTTGAAAATTGAGTGTTGATTTAAGTACTTGTTTTAATTTTATCATTTTGGCTTAGTACCCTTTGTTTAAATTAATTAGTATTGTGTTGTATAATTTTTATTGACTTACACCACTTGGTATTGTTTTATTTTTTTTTTAGGCCATTTAAAGTGGATTTATGACCTCCTGGGTGAACCTTAGTGTCCCAAAGTTTACCCTAGGTGGTTACCCATGGGTCTAGAGTCAATTTTGACTAACTAAACCTTGGGTTAACTCACTTTTAGTCACTCTAAACTAAGGTTTAGTCAAAGTGATAAAATTTAAATTAGATAAGGGTCGAAGACGAGTCATGCTTTGGGTAAGACTCATCTCCCTTCCCTAGGAGGGCCTGGGAGGTCTCCAAGACTCCCAAGTGTGTGGGATCTTCCTCCAAGACTCTCACACACTTGTGAGAGCTTCTTGGAGGGAGATGACTCTCTTAGAGAATAAGAGGATGCCATATGGCATCCCTTATCCTCATGGAGGCTTGGAGGGAAATGCCACCTCACCACTTGTCCTCTCACACATGTGTGAGAGCACAAGTGGATAAGGTGAGGATTGAGATGGAATTGGAGGATGACACTTGTCACCCTCACACTTCCTCTCCCTTACAAGTGGCATAGGAGGAGGAAGGAGAAGGTGACAAGTGTCACCTTCTCATTACTCAAGGCCAAAATTGATGTCCTATATTACCTCCTCTTGTTGAGGAGTGTGGGGTTCTTGCATTTTGGAGATTTTTTTCTATTTTGAGCAATCTTTTGGGGAAGTTAGAGAGGTTTCATAGATTGGAAGGTTTGGAGAAGCTTGGAGCTCATCACCAAACGTGCTTCCATTATAGGGCTTGTTGTCTCTCAGATTTGCACCCTTGCTAAGTTGTAGAACTTGGCAATCTGGAGAAACATGGGATCTTTCCAAGGTATGTGGGTTGCTTATGATGGAAAGAACCTCCGGAGAAGGCCGGCTTCCCGCTGGTACTCCACCTAAACTACTTATACTAAAGTCTTTGTAGAGAAAAGGGTAAGAAAGATTACATGAAAATGAAACCTACTGTCTAAGGTGATGTACCAAAAGATCATCAGAAAATACACAGAAATGACACACTTCAGAACCAGTAATAATAAGAACCCTTACACAACCTAGAAAAAATCATAACCCTTGCATCATCACTTTGTAAGGAGGCTAAATAACAGTAGTCTTGTTAAGGAGAAAGAGGTTTTCTCACTACCCACAAACTGATTGTTATCCCTTGCACATCTCACAACCTGCAAAATTATGTAACCCCTGCATAAAGGGACCAACATGAAAGACAGCTCCAAGGACAAAGACCATCACCAAGATCTGTACTAACACTGAGGACACACAATATCAGAAGAAATAGGAAGGTATAAACTGCTTATTACTGCCAAAAAAGGTGTTACAATACTATATATCTCTGAAAATGGGTTACAAGACTGTTTACTTCTGCAAAAGAACTCTAAAAATTACAATATACAAAGTAGTGAATAATCAGAACCTCTTGAAAATGAATAAGGAAGAAGACTATATACTTCCTAAATAGCTGTGAATAGATAGACATCCACCACCTCCATTCCTGTGCATCTCATAAATGCCCACAAAATATCTCTCTAAAGTCCCCAAAAAAGGTTTCCTAAGGCATAAATGGTCAAGGCATGCCATCAACTATCATAAAGGCACCTAAAAATGTCATAGAATGCCTTTAAATGCTCTCTGAGGCTTCTGACATACGTCAGATCTGTGTCATAATATCCTGTAGCATCATAAATAACTGATAATATCCAAATACATGACATAATGACATATTTTCTGCATTTTAATTAACATTTAACTAAGAGGCTTATAATTTCACCACCTTAGTAAATGTTTTACAATTCAAAATCATACAGACCTATGCAGAAAATGGCATTTATGACATAATAAGGATGTCCATACCTCCTAGGCAAAATAACACAACACATCACATCTACATCATACACACACATCTCAAGGTCATGTTAACACAATGCTTCATGACTCCTAGTCATCCTGTTTCCGCATACATCTCTATCGTGATTTGAGGTTCAATGAAATACGTTATAAGGTGTTCCTTATGACTCCCCTACACTCATGTTTTAAATAGACAACTTTCCTGCTCTATGAGCTCAACACCAACATGCTTTGTGGCCATACTTCAATCACCTTGTAACTCCCAACACATATTCTTCACCCATCTTATATCTCCCACCATTCACCAATTCTTACATGCATTATTTAACCCACCTTGGCACAATAGCATGGGATGCCTTAACAAAATAAAGCATTTGACCTTGTGTTTCTTATATGGCATATTTGACTTGGCTTTTAAAAAAGAACCAAAAGGCACAAAACGCCACGACCCCTTTATCATTTGTTAAGGTTTAACAAAATGAAAACTTCCCCCCGTCGCCATATGGATGAAAATGACTATTTGCAAATTAAAGATTAAACAAAAACTCAAAAGTAAAATAGGTCATTCGACCCAAAAGGAAGGAAGGAAACCTAAAAAAGATTTCATTTTGCATTTGCCTCAGCCGCTTGAGCTTGGCCGCCGCCACCATGGAGGGTTTGGAAAGCAAAACGCCATGAAACTGGGTCATTTTTCTGTCAATTTTGGTCATTTTCTAAAGTGAAATGCAAGGTAAGTTGCATTTCTTGAGGTTTTAACTCCATTTAATCGACTTTGGGTGATTTTCTTCTTCTCTGGTTGTGTTTTGACTGTTTATTGTATGCATTTTCTATTGTTCTTGATAGCCAACCACCATGACTGTAATTTTTTCCTATGTGAGGGCGTTTTGGAAGGTTGAAAGAGGAAATCTCTGTGATTTTGACACAGCAAAAAGGCAAAACACGGAGTAAGTCTTTCTCTTGTCAAACTTTCTCCATTTTCTGAGTTTTTACTAGCATTTTCGCTGCCAGAAGCACGCGATTCTGAGCATTTCTAAGGGTTTTTTTTTCTCTCTTTCTCTACACCTGCATTATTTCTTGTTGTTCGAACCCTAGCTTATAACAAAACATTTTAAAAAGGGCATCTTATTGTTGACTAGTTGTAGAAAAACTCACACTTTCGTTGAATTCCCTGTAGCTTTATGCATCTTTTGGGTTGTTATTGCTCTTAACAGCTGATGACAAAAGAGCCCCTCAAAAAATAATGATAAAACTTGCAAAAATTGAACATATGTGCATTCCATTTTCTTTATCAGTTGTAGAAAATCTGCATTTTCTGATGTTTCTCTGTAGGGAGTTCTGTAACATTGAACTTGAAAAAGTTTCACTTTCTGACATTTATGCCCTGCTGCTCTTGAAAACTGTATTTTTTGTTGTACTGTAGCATGATTTTTGCTGTTTTCTGTGACTAGAACCTCTTGAACGATATCCTTGTCCATCCTGTTGTTGATTAGTTGTAGAGAAACTGCATTTTTCTTTTTGTTGTTCGAACTGAGCTCAAAAAATCCATTTTCTAGGCATTGGTGAGTTCTGTGTATTATGATATTTGTCTTTGCATGAGCTTGACAGCTCTCTATTTCTCTTCAAAACAGCAACTATTTTTCTCTATGTCTATCGTCCTCTGTGTAGAAATGCGGACCTATGTCTTTTCTCTATCTATCATGCTTGAGTTTCTCTGCTCTCTTGTGCACTGCCCTCATAACATTGACTGGTATACATCTTGCACGTGAATTTGTTGTATAGTGTCTTATTGCTGTTGATCATTTAGGCCTACCCTTCTAACATTGACTGGCCATTTACTATGCTGTTCGATATGATCTTTACTGCTCTGCAGTGCTTAGATTTCCTATTTGGTTTGTATTGTCATTGCACCTGTTATAGCCTATGACTCTTCATGAGGTCTTATGAGATAAATCTTCATGATGTCATTTCTGATGTGGCATCAACTGTATAGGATACTCTTTTGTGTTCTAATCATGTTTGACATGCTAAAACTCTTGGCATTGTATGTTTGCGACATCCATGACTATGACTGTCCCTTATTGCATTTCATAGACCCTGCTGTTCTGAATGAGTGATAGGGTGTCAAATATCATTTGAATGCAGCCATGTGACTGTTGTCCACGATGCTCTTATAAATGATGCTCCTTACATCAATATTGCTTTATTACAGTTGGCCTAATCTCTAAGTTGAGTTGCCCAAAACCTTCATGACTGTCCTCTTGTTGTATATTGCTGCTCCATTGTGTCTTGTTGTCCTATTATGAGTGAACCTCTTGAAAGCTGTATCTGCTTTCTGAATGTGCTCCTTGAGCTGTGCCTTTTGCATTTGTTCATTGCTTCTGAAATGTTCTGTAAGGTCTATGAGCTGGGCTCAACCCTTGTGGGAGCCACATTTCCTCCACTCATAATGTAACTGATGAATCAACGGAAACATAATTACACCTATATCTGCACATGAAACAAACTTGTTAGAAAATAAATGCATGCTTGCAGTTGATATTCTTGATTTGTCTTCTCAAAAGCTTCTGTGATGCTAACTGGTTTACTGCATCTGAAAATAGAAATTATACGTTTATAGATGATATCATATGATGTATGATGCCTCGTCATTGCTCTAACATCATTTTTTCTAAAATTTTATGCAGATGACGGGATAGCAAGGAAATAGCAGCTAGATGTGGAACACGCCGACGATCTAGGACAACACAAGACGTGGCAATAGCATGAAGGCTCGTCATTCAGGCAATGACGAGTCACCCTACCTTATATGCATATTCATCTTTCAGTTCTTTATAAATGTATAGTTTGTCTTTTCATTTTGCAATGAAACCGTTAGTCTCACAACTTGTGTGAGAACTTATACACTTATTCTTTCAATATATATTGCTGATTTTTTTAAAGATTTGTACAATCTCTTAAGTTCTGAAATACATCTGAATGCAACAATACGATTTTATCTTAATTTGTATCAAATGTGCCTGGGTTTAACACAACAGAAGTAAAATGTACCTTTTCCTCTTTCAAAGAATTGAAAAGCTCTACCTGATTGAGCTAGTAGTGAAATCTAGGTAACAGGGCTTTTGAAGGTGATCCTCATGACTACATCCTTTACCCTTGCTTATTTTTACTATGGTGTGTTTGTAGTTTTGTTGTTTGTTGTTTCATTATTTTTGTGTGGGATGGGAGTTTGGTGAGAGCACCTCCATTTGGAGGTAAGGCTCAACTTCTTTGGGGTAGGGGAAAGGTACCTCCTTGAGGTCACTCCCATATTTTATGTTATTTATGGCCTTGAGGGCTTCTTACTTGTTGTGGAGATTATTTGAATGGCAAGAGTGCCATGGAAGTATATTTTGAGATATTTGAGGAGTTGTAGTTTTGGAGGTTTTGGCTTGAGGCCATGAGACTTAGTATTTTGGTATTTTGGTGTGGCCTTTGAAGTAGAGGGGTCCATTCCCTACCCCCATCAAACTCATTTTTATGATTTGTGTTATGTGCTTATCCTTGGGGTTGATTTTTGTGTTGTTGTTTTGGTGCTTGTTGTGGTGTTTTTGCAACCGTGTGAATCCCTACCTCCCTAGCTCGGGGGTGACCCACTTGCGGGTCTACGGTAGGGAGGAAGGCATTTCAAAGTGGCTAAGTTTTCCTCCTTGTGTATTTATTGCAGGTGTTTAAATGAAGAAATGGAGCTTGATGAGAAATCCATTTTTGTGTTGCTTGGTCCTTCGTTGTTGGTTGTTTGAGCCATGGCCTTTGTGGCCCTATTGTATTTATTTATTGTTAAGTATTATGCCCTTGGAGTTGGCTTTATACAGTATTGCAATGTAAATATTCTCTATGTTTTAATTTAAATGTTCTTTCTCTATGTTGTGGAGTTGGTAGGTTTTGAGAAATGCTTGTGAATTTTAAATATATATATATATATATATATATATATATATATATATATATATGTTTGATGTCATTGTTCTTTTCAAGATAGAAAATAAACATTAGTTGTGGATTAAGTTTTATTGCTTACAAAGAAAGGAAGATGGAAATTTTAAGAGATTTATTATTCTGTTAAGTTGCTTGAAATTTTCTATTTATAGTTGTTGTTATGAAAATAGACTGTTAGAGATTTAAACAAAATTATAATTTCCTACTTTATGGATGCATAAAAAAAAAGAGATAGTATATTTCTGTGTATTTGAACTATTTTAAAAATATATATGTTCCTGAATAGTATATGTTCAAAAAAAAAAATTCTACCGATTATTTATGTGTACTAATTCGAAAGTTAGTATTTCTGTTAGTTACCCTATTGTTGTGAGAAAGTTAGTTTAATGGGTATATATATAATTCTACACACACACATATATGTATATATATATGAATACATATATATATGTGCATATATATATATATATATATATATATATATATATATATATATATATTGTTGTTCTCAAAATCAGCTACGCTCGTTTTTGTAGACAACCCCACGAAACTTGTCCGTTTCGTGAATCTACACTCTAAGATCGCAAATCAAGAAAAGATTTCCTTGGTCTCGTGCGGAGTCATTTGACATTCTAAACTCGTCTACGACATTCCCTTGAATTGATTTCTTGATATTCGCGAGGGTCATTTAAAGTCGTAAACTAGTAAAAATGTCATTTTGGTCATTTTTAGGAGTTGGTAAATTTTTTGACTCTTGATATGCAAGAGCGGCGAAAAATGCCGCTCCTACATATTATTTTTTGACTTGTTCTTATGTAATGCAATGACGGCATTTTTTGCCGCTATTGCATCGTTTTTAAGTTTAATATGTAATGGCAGCAAAATTTACCGCCATCACATGTGTTTTCCATCAAATATGTAAAGGCGGTAAATTTCGCCGCCATTACATATTTGTTGATTTTAGTACCGTAGCGGCCGAAACCTCCGCTTGAACGAGATCTTCAGAATCTTGATCACTGAGTGCCATTAATGGCCACTCGTGCCACTCACTTAACACTTGTGTTCGAGTGATTTAATATGTTTTGATGGCTTATTTTGCCATTTCATTCTCTCCCCCGAGCTATTCTCCGGACTCCTCCAACATTGTTTGATCGCGCCTTGAAGGGATCGACCTAATCCATCGGCATCGAACCTAGGGTTTTAAGCTTTGGACGGGTAAGTTTCTCTTTTATTTTCATTCCCCTTCCTCACTATTTGTGATGTATATCATTTAGATTTTTGTTTTAGAATTTTTGTTACGTTTTTTGTTGTGTAAGGTCCGCTTGTATGTTTTCTGTTTGTTTCCATCCCATACATCAGAGATGCCCTAGGTTTTGTTTTGACAAGCCTCTAGGTTTTTACCGCTTAGGCCCACAAAACCCTTGCCATAAACCATTGTGCGACGTCGGCGAAGTTTCCCGACTCTACTAACCTTGTCTTCGAAATGTGCAAAGACGGCAAAGATTGCCGCTTGAAACCCTTACACTTAAATCTGAAGAGTTCTACCCTATGCAGTATCAGCGTTTGTCGCCACCCGAACACTTTAAACATCGGATTCGGTTCTACATGCAGAAGCGGCCGATACACCTGCCCTAGCATTTGAAGTTAAACTCCTCATAACATGGAGGAGCGGTCATTTTGACTGCTCGAACATGTTAATTAATAAACTCTCACATGCTCGCGCGACATTTTCACCTGCCCTAACACTTGAGGTTTTCACTAAGTTACATGCAATAGCGGTCATTTTAACCGCTCGAGCATGTTAAATAAAAACTTCCAAAATACATGCAAAAGCGGCGTTTTCCACCGCTCTTACACTTGATAACTCTCCCAACCTGCAATGGCGGCAAAACAACCCGCTCAAGCACATTTTCCTAATTTTTCCCAACACTGGAAAATCCACTTTTCAAAACCAAAATCCCGCTTTCGCCTTCACCTTGATTTGCACACTCAAGCCCTTTAAACGCATGCTTTCCTATCCATGATCGTTAAAACACAGTTGACCCAGTTTATCCAATTTTTCCCCTAACTGCAAGATCATGGCCCTTTGCAGTTCTCAATCAACGTTCGTGGTGTTCAAATTCATAGTTTTCTCCAGAGCTCATGTCAGAATCATCTCCGTCAAAGTCCAGAGCCATGAAGTACAAGTACCAGGGTGTCTTTCCGGTAACGGCAGTACAGTCAAACGTTGATGAAATCAGAGACACAAAAATTGGGCACATAGACATGGCCGAGTTCATAGATAGAACTAAACAAGCAAATCCCTCCAAGCATATGCAGAAAATCATTGACAGCAGTATTCATTTGGTTGCATCATTTCCAGTCAGTGCACATAATCCTGAATTTGTTCTACAAGTGGCCAGTCACTACAACAGAGACACTGGAGCTATGACGGACTCACAGGGAAATGTAGTCATGAGATTGGACGCAGAATTCATGGACAAAATCTTCATGTGTCCACCAATTGAAAACGTCGGGCAAATTGATTTTGCTCAGGATCATCAAGACTATGACAATGACTTGGAATCTGCTAGGAGGCACATAAACAGCAAATGGTTAAAGATTCCTAGGGTAACTTTGACCAGATGGCCAAAAGACCTTCACAGGTGTGATTTTATGGAGGAAGTGTGTGATTTGATTACTCTCCTGAGTCGCATCAGAGGACTCCCTTCTGCTTCCAAATTCCAGGACTGGATGTACACTTACATCAAGGTGATTCTACAGGGTAACCAGAAGATATTCTAGGGTGAACAGATCAGCAATGCTTTGCACGAGCAACTGGTAAGAGTCAATACTACCTTCAAATTTTACATGACCTCTTATCTTGTCTATGTTGCTGCAAGCATGAGGAACTTTCCAGGTTTAACCCAAGCATGGGACAGGAGATTGGTCCCAGTGTATGAATACTACCCCCAAATCACTCTGAAGGGGTCAATTCATCATTTCAGAAGAGTCAATGATGCATTCTTCTCAGTTTTCATGTGCTTGTGGGATGGTGAACTGGTTCAAAGAAGAGTTTCTGATGAAGCTTGGCAGGTTGTAAATTCTTTTGGTTGCTTGTTCTTGAAATTTCCCACCTTTACATATCTTCGGGTAGGATATTATCCTGGTTACCCTTATATGCTGCCATGATATCCCAGTGATCGCATTGTTCTTATGGAGCTTTGCAGACAACTAATTGTGGTACACAACAAATAGATGGAGCTTAAGAGGTCAGGCATAAAGTTTCCCATTGAAATTGGGAGGTATTCGGTTCAATCTGCCAACAAAGCAAAAATAATTGACTCCGAGTTGTAGTTGGTCACCATGAAGACCTACAAGAAAAGAAATCATTGACTTCAGAAGGGTTCAAGATAAAATCAAGAGGAAGTCAAATTTTCATGAGCTAATGGTCGAAGACATATAGGCAGATCTCAAAACTCAAAATGAGATCAGAAAACTAGATTTTTGCAGACTTCATCTAAGCCAAATTGAAGAACTAGGACTCACTGATATTCCAGATGGAATGAAGGATGATGGGGATGTCCTAGATCACAAATATGAGGCAGAGAATGTTGAGGCTTCACCTCTCCCAGAGGTGAAATGGTCAGTCAAAGAGGAGACATCCATCAGGAAAAGATTCCAACCAATATTGGCAAACACCAACTTGTGGTTGGAAAGTAAGGGAATTAAGTTGAAAGAGTTCCTTATAGGGTCTGAAGAGGGAACACATGAGCAAACAGGTAAGAAGGTAGAGAACTGAACTAAGAATAGGAGTGACACCCCTTCTTCCTCCAAGGTACACAAACCAAAGATCGAATTTGTATCTAAAGGAGGAAAGAAAAAGGAAACCACAGAGGCTTCTGACACCACTAAGTCAGATGTTGAAGATACTAATGATGATCAAATGGAAATTGAAGATGTTGAGACTTAAGAACAAAATGTTCAAAAGTCTAGGACAAAGGTGTCTGATAAAGTTGAACAAGGGGTAGATGAAGATATAGAGGTAGAACGACTTGATGGTTCCCCTCAGACTCCAGTGAAAGATCTTCTCTTCGAGACACAAGTTCTTACACCTCCTCCTCATGTTCCAGTTTCTGATAGTTTGCCAATGATTTCAAGTGTTCCTCTTTCTCCAATTTTTGTTGTTTCTTCAGACAATACTCCTCCATCCATGAAAGCTAGCTTTGGAACTGTTTTTGATTCTTCTGGTTCCATTCCAAGCTTATCTTCCCCATCTTTTGATATCGGGGAACAAACTATCTTAGAGAACCTTCTGGATGCTTCACAAAAGGTTGTTGATACAGGTGTTGTGTTTACCAACACAAGTCCAATTGTCACCATCATGGGAACAAGCACGGAGCCGGCTAAGCAAGTAGGAGATCCCTCTTCGGCTATTGGCGATTCTCTACTTCCTCCATGGCTATCTGCCTATACTCCAAAGAGGAAGAAGCAAGCCATCTCACCTGATGAGATTGACATTGAAAAGCTATTGCCCGTGAAAGCTAAGAACGAGAAGAAGAAGCCTAAGACTGTTTCTAGGCTGGTCACTGAAAAGGGAATTAGATATGCCGAAATTGCCAAACCTCCCGAAGATGCCACGATTGATACTTTTGACATGAGCAGTTATGTCATCTCAAGGGTTGAGCTTGGTAAAGTGACTCATGAGGGTGTCAAAGCAGATTTCCAGACCACTGCCAGTACCCTACTTGAAAAGTATGATGAAGCCAAGAGGGAGAAGGAGCAGTACAAAGCAAAAGCAGAACAACTGGCTGCTGTCCTTCAGAAAATAGTGAAGTCATTAGAAATAGTAGAACCTATGGTAGTGACAGTGGAAGATCCCCTGATACAAAAGGTTGAAAAAGCCCAAGCTAGAGGCAGAATAGTGGGGGATGTAGTGGAGCGGTTGTTGGCTCAAGGACGAGTTCTGTTAAAAACCGCTGTGGAAAGGAAGGAGAAAATGGACAAAGCTAAAGCTAAGCTAGACAATCTGGTAGATCTACTTTCACAAGAGCTGCAAGATCAAGAAGAGAGCCTAGAAGAGTGGATAGATATGAAGAAGATTAAGATTAAGAATCTAATCACCATTGGGGTCGTCACCAATAGGGAATCATATCTCAAGACCAAGGAGACTCTAGCTCATCGTATTTTCATAATAAAGAGTCTACTTGAAGATCTGTGCCAAGCTCGAGAAGCCAGCGAAGATAGTGATGTCACACTCCTACACCGGCTAGAAGAACTTCCTTGCACCTTGACAAGGGAAGATCATAGTTTCCTCACAGCACAGGAAATGATAAGTTCTTTTGAAGAAATGATACAAAAGAAATTTGAAGAGGAAGCTCTCTCTGTGCTCTCAATGGATAACCTGTATGATCAACATTCGACTCTAGAGAACCTGAAGGATAATTTAGACAAGCATGAAAAGGCAGTAAAGGCGGTGAAAGATTCAATTCTCCGAGCTCGCACCATCTCTGAAAACACAGCGAAACCAGATGCATGCAAAATGTCAGTTGTTCAAACCATGTATCAGAACTTCCTGAGGAAAAAAGATGGAGGAAACTAGTGCCTTAGCTTGTTTTTCTTAGATGTTATGTAAATTGAATTTTGTTTTGGACATCTACACATGTAATTTTCCAAAATGTAATTACATGTGAAACAAGAGAAGTCATAAGTCAAATAGGACTCTCTTGTTGAATAAGTCAAAGTAGTTGTAGATTTCCTAAATTTTCTCAAGGTCTTTCCCTATAAATAAAGGGGGCCTCTTTTGTAAATATTATCTTTTGTCTATTGCAAGAAAACTCTGGCGAATTGAGAAGCAAATCAAGACTTTGTGCTTTTTGTGAAAATCAATATTCAAATATTTATCAATACAAGAAAGCTAGTTCAATTCCAATCTTTGTCTTGGGATTATTTGTGTTGTGATAGTTTTGTTCTTACGTCTTGCTATCATAATCTTATTTGATAATAATTGAAGTGTGGAGTTTGTTTCAAGTGATTGAAGAGCGCTCTTAATTTGATTTTGATAAACTTTGTGTTGTCAAATCAGTTGTGGGTTATATGTTCATGTTTGTGAGAATACAATAGTTTGGAGACTTTGTGCTGCAAGTTGTTATATTCGATTTACTTTTATCATCTTGAAGAGGAGTGAAGACTTTGGGCTGCATTCTATTTGAAATAGTTCCGTTTACAAGTAGTAAGTGAGGTAACAGAAAACTTTGTGTTTCTGTGATTTTGTGATAATTTATAAGTCTTCTATCAAAAGTTTGAAATATAAACATCTATTCTGAAAAAAGAGAATGAGATGAGATGGAACCACCACAAACATAGTTTTTAGTATACATAAATTTTATAAGTTGTTTGATTTGCAAAAGTTAAGTAATTAGAGGGAACCTCCCCTTGCTGAGAGGAGAGACTTTGTCTCATCATAGTTGTGGCTGATATACCCATTTTTCCGTTAGCGAGTTAACGATAAAATATTCACCCAACATATATATATATACCTTTTTTTTTATCTACATGCTGTTCATTTTCTTTTATGTATTCACTGTGTATGTTCAGAAATTTGTAGAAAAAAAAGGGCTATATATTTGTTGTATATATTAAAATATATATATATACACACTTATATATATATAAGTGCCTATATATATCATAATAGAAGGGATACATACTGTGATAAATGAGATGCTAGTTTGGACTGTATATATAAATTTGTGTATATATATATATACACAAATTATATATAGATTTAACAGTAGATATACATTTAGTATGCAATAAATGAAATATAATAAACAAAATGTATGTAATATTAAACTCAGGGAAGAATTTATCGGCGTACTGTATTTTTGGAGAGAAGACTGTTAAAAAAAAGAAATAAAAAATGGGGGAGGGGACTATGGGTGGCAGCGCCCACAACCCCTCCTTAACATATGTAAATGGTGTGGGGGGGAGGTGATGCCTCCACCCCACACCCCAACCCTCATTTCCCTTGTTGTCTCCCACAGCCTCCCCTCCCCACCAATCCTTTAAACCCAATTCCATGCTCCTCGAACTCATCACTCCCCCCTTCACTTGTGGTCCTCCTTGGTGGCGATGGCGGCAGCTCCTCCCCTCACCCTTCTGATGCCGTTCGACCCCTCCACTCTTGAGCTTGCAGCATGTAATTTATTTGCAACACTTCAGTATATATATGTATATATATATATCACTCTATGATTTAAAAAATAATAATATGGCTATAGATCTACTGTGTATACCTCTGTGAGAGGTAGTGGAAAACTCCATTCATGGCTTCCACCTCTCTCCAAAACCCTAACCTGCATAAATAAGAGGCAAAACAAAACAAAAGAAAATAAGGGAGAAAAAAAAGATTGTGATAGAGAAGTTAGGGCAAATGAGGAAACAATAGAATATAATTAGGGCCTTTCTATTTTAGAAAACCAATTTTTTAAAAAAGGAGTTAGGGCTTTTCTATTGGAATCAATATTTTATTGAGGAGGGAGTGTGAGGAAAAATTGTTATTCCTTATTTATAAATTTTTCTTTTT
Source organism: Cunninghamia lanceolata (assembly GCA_027924645.1). Classification (NCBI taxonomy): domain Eukaryota; kingdom Viridiplantae; phylum Streptophyta; class Pinopsida; order Cupressales; family Cupressaceae; genus Cunninghamia; species Cunninghamia lanceolata. The sequence continues at coordinate 10,721,202 of BSBN01000635.1, read as the reverse complement.
TTTGCCCTTTTCATTTATCTCTTATGCTCATTTTATTTGTTTATAATTTAGATGGGGTTTTGCATTTTTGTTTTTTATTGCCTTGTGAATTAATTTTAATATGGAGGGATTGAATTTTGTTTAATTTGGGAAGAGTATTCCCTTTGTATTAAATTCATTTTAGTTGGGATAATTTTTTTATTTTTCCCTAGCGTTATTTATTTTATTTTATTTGTTTATCAATTTTACTATTATTTTACGGGAATGAGTATTTTAATCTCTTCCCTTCTCTATTATTCCGAGTTCGTTAATAAATGTAATGCCGAAATTATATTTATTAGCGGACTCAAATTTGAAATCCAATTTGGCATTATGATATTGTTTTATTATTTTATTTCAAATTTTTAACCCTTTTACGCAAGGTTGATCTATTTGACCTTGGCAGGGTATTTAGTTTGTTATTTTTGATTGTTTTAAATTTGTTCTTAAGTTTAATTTTTTATTCTTAGATTTTATTTAATTTCTTATTGGAGTTTTATTTTAAAATTTTTAAATCGATTATTGAAAACACGTTATCCTGTCGAATTTTTCCTAGATTTCTAGGGTTTCATTTTTACGATATTTTATTAACTTTTATCTTACCATTCCACTTTAATCATGCATCCATCATGCCACTATTTCTTACTCATTATTTTGATTTAATTTTGACCTATATTTGGGTTAGTTTTTGAATCTAGCGAAATCATCTTCACACCTAGGAAACTTAGGGTTCAAATTTAAAATCACTCTAACCCTAAAAGCGACACACTTCGTGTTGCATACCCCCTAGACGACTATCATTACGTAGGGGACTGCGTGGGAAAATGCACCTCCCTAAATTATGTTGACATGTTTATGCCTTATGCGTATTGCCACCGAGCACGCATACGCATGCGAGGGGGTTCCTAGGGATAGGTAGAAAAGTTTTTCATAATTCGTGTCATGACCACATGGGGAATGTGAACATGACATGTCTGTTGTGTGTCGTGACCGCATGAGAAATGTGGGCATGACACTCTACACATTATTCATCTTTGAACCTTTGTGTAGCATGGATTTTTCTTGATTTAAATACTGGCATACATGCATTATAATAAAAGATATTCACAATGGCATTCAAACTAGCCTTCAAAGCCAAGAAACAATCATTTAGTGGCTGGAATATGAACGTTTGATCATGGAGCAACCATTTTTCATCTTGGAGCAGTCACCTATTCTAAGTACACAAGAAGATAGTTAAAAGAGGTAAACAATTATATTATGACAGTCACAAATTAGTCATGACGATGACTGTTAAAAAAGGGTATTAAACAGTCAACAAAATTGCATACAAAAGGCTTGTATTTTCATTGTTTGCTGATTGCAAAATGAAAGTAGCTATAGTTCATCATTTAAAATAAGGAGCAACATACTGTCCTAAAAAGGACATTGAACATCTGCAGCAGTTGTAAGGACAATCTTGTCTTCAAAATGCATCATAGAGGAGCAGTCCAAGTGACTAAAGAGGACAGCCACAAAAGATTTCAGGATGACTATAATAGTCATGGAAATAACAATAATTAGCTAAATAGAACAACCATCAGGATTTTGCCAAAAGATGCCAGTGGGAGAGAGTTGGACTTAGTCTGTCATGTTAGCTACAAAGTTTGCTAACTTATAGGACATATGGGGATGTTGACATATGGAGATGTTGCTGAGAGGCTCACATAGTTTTTTAGAGCATACCAAATTTGAATCTTTACTTTGCAATACCATGTAATTAGAGGATATGCCAAGCATAATTTTGTCATGAAGCTATTGAACTCTTTCACCAAATGCCAACCTAACATCGTTGATACCATGGTATCTTGTAAATAGAAGACATGGGATATTGATAGCCAGGGGCTATTCTTGATGGTTCTATAGCAATGATGTCATAACACAGAAGAAGATAGATGGCAGCAGTCCAATAAATAGGGACAACAGAACAACATCACTGTTATAACAACAAACAGTTAGGGATGACTATCACAGTCAATGAAGTTTGTAGGAAACAAGGCAAAAGTCTGTCAGCACAGTCATGACAGGAAAAGTGAAAAAGGTGCAGGTTCTATGTTCAGTCAGAGTTATGCATTTGAAGACTGAGACAGTGAGCATCATAGAATTGTAAAGATAGTGCTGACAATGAATGTCGTGAGTGTGGAGTTCTTGAAATACATGTAGAAACCTAAAGCTTTGAAAACCTTGTGAACATGGAGCAAACACTGTCCTAAATAAAGTCAAATGAAGATAATGCTGCATGTGTAAATAGTGTTGATAAGATTAGAGAGGTGGATGTTTATAGGTGCAAGAACTTGCAGAGAGGTTTTAGAGGATTGCAGAGAAATGGTGTAGACAAAGGTGACACAAGACCTTGTCCTTCAAGCAAAAAATAGAGATACAGAAGGTTGAAACCCTAAAGGTTATTCATGGTTACCTTTTACAGAGTAAATTTTTGTCTTTTTATGCAGACCCAAAATGAATAGGCCACGACCTGTGGCCATACAAAACTCTTAGGTCTTTTTCAAAAGTATGAAGAAAGGAAATGCATGTCTATTTCATATTCTTTGAGTTCAAATTCAACATACATAAAGAAGACAAGAAATGTTGCAGAGCCCGAATAGAAGCCTTACCTTTCTATCTGTCTGAGAAGAGACATTCATAGGTGTTGACTTTTTCCCAGACTGGATGCTTATTCCCAGATTTCCCTACAAGGTAGCCATCAGTGATCAACAGGATTTCTGGGCCAGGGGCCAACAGTATAGGAGATAGACTCTATATTTTATCTCCTCTTCTTCTTCAGGCTCTGCAAAACCTAGGGGGGTATTCCCTACTCAACATCCATGAGGATATGCATACAAAGGCTGGGATGCTGACAGAAAGCAGATAAGTCCTCTTGTAAGTAGACCAAAACTGAAAGATAAGAGCAAAGGGGCTAGCTTTGGGCCTATTTGTAGTTGTAGACAGAGGACTGAGGATCCTAAAACTAATTCTAATGTCCTAATGGTTGTTTTAGATTTTGATTTGGGTTTTAAGTTTGGATGCAAAGCTGGACATGGTTGTAACACAAACACAAAGCAAGATTGGTGCCTATCCAGGGCCTGGAGTCAGTAGACATACACCTGTGAATGATCAGCATGAACAGCTAAAACTAGATTTCAAGGGGATATATGTGATACCTGCCTTACAGATATCTCCCAATAAAGAGTGTTAAGTTATCTCTACTTATGGCATCCCTACTGCAGTATACCCTTCCCAATGTTCAACCTGAAAATAGTTTAATCTACCCCTTGAGCAGAAGTTAAAAGATCAGACATTCAACATAGGAATTCTATGCTCTAGAATCTAAACATTACCCAAATATCCAGATTCAGAAGAAGAATACATGCAATACTGGAGACAGAATTAACAAAACACATGCTAAGTTAGCATTTCTCATATAAGACTAATCATGAAATCAGTGGGTTCGTGCCAAAGCATACAACAAGAGATACATAGACTCACAGGTTTAACTGTACAGAGCAACCAGATCAGCTTGTTTTGAATTACAGAGCCAAAAATCTTCAACTTTCAACAACCAAAAATGAGTAACACTTCCTGCTTATAACAGCCAGGTAGTGTACCACAACAATTAATTACATGGTTGACCAAAAATCCTGCCAGATACACAGTATCAGAAAAATGGCACCCAACGCATTACCAGATTGGCGCCCAAACATGAATGCAGCAGGTAGGGGAGGAGACAGGAAGAAATCTCGAGCCCTGCGCCACTGTCCGCTGATGTACACCTTCAATCGGGTACCAGATCCGCCCATACCTCTGCAACCTTCGCCATTAATGGCGCACCAACCCGCGGCCTCGGGAAAACGTCAAACTGTGCATCGCAACCATTTCCCGCCAAGATTCATCGTCATGATATTTGAAAATATGCAGGATATCAATTATCCCACATGCACCCCGCGGCGACCTTTTCAACACTTTATATACTAGACCACGAGCATATATAATGTCGGTGCTTTTGCTCCTGACGACACTAGTATAAGACTTCATCATCATCCTCCAACAGCATGATATCCTGTCGCTTGAAATATCACCCTGACGTCAGCATCATATCGCAATATAACCTGCATGATAATCGCCTTCATCGGCACAACCTGATCCATCGGAGGAACATCCTCCTGCTTAGCCGATACCAAAAGTCTGGCCGATGAACATGCTGATGACGTCATCATCATATCCTGCTGACGTCATCAGCATATCTGCCTACTGCGCACCTCCTCATATCCAGATGATGTCATCATCATGTTTGCAAATATCGGGGGATCTCCACAAGATGATCAGTGCTAGAAATATGACCCCCCCGGACCTTGATGACGTCATCATCATATCGACATCAGGATGATATTCGGAAGATAACCGGATATTTGGAAATATCATCCTGATGCACAAATATCATGATGCACTGTAGCTCCACTATAAGATCGGGGTGATAGATGAATATGCTAGATATTTGAAAAGATCACCCCCACTAGATAATGCACGAAACCGACAGGCGAATATCTCCCTTCGGAAATATCATGATGCAGATAGGCAGAGAAATAGATATCACCCTGACATAAGAATGACGTTAGCATCATCAGGATGATAAAACAACGAACATGAAGTGATACAACAACATCAGGATGATATTGACTAAGATCATCCTGACGTCCAAAATATGATGACCCCAGTGAATATCGGGTCATACTTAGAACTCTTCAACAACATCATCAGGATGATCATAACCAAGATCACCCGATGACAAAAATATCACCTCGGCGAAATATCATGCAGGCAGAAAATATGATGACCCTCGCAAGCAACACGGTGATAACTGGAAATATGATGATGATGATGACGACCCTTGAGAAAAAAAAAAACAAGTCAGGTTGAACAACTCAAAGAATAACCCCTTCAGATGATCGGGGTGACATCATCATCATAAAAGGGCAAGGTGATAATTGGAAAATCACCGGGTACTTGAAAAATCACCCCCGCAAGCAAATCAGGGCACACTGTAGCTCATCAGCAGGATCAGGATGATATCCAAACATCACCCGATATTGAAATATGATGATCCTGATGAAAAAACAAGTCGACAGAAAACATGATGATGCTGACCACCATCGAAGCAAACATGATGATGATGACTTCCTCCTCGAAGAAAATATGATGCTGCAGCTGAAAAATGCCGAGGAAGTCCAACACTTAGGAAAAATGGGCAAGAAGATATAGGGTTCAAATGAAGAAACCCCCTAAACATGAAAAATCAACCCCCAGGTCAAAATGAGTGCTAACACTGGCTCCGAATGGGGACGTGCAGGTGAAAACCTGCAGCGAGAACCAGATCTCCGCACAGACCAGGCAAAAAACCAAAAAGCACGAGCTGTACAAGGCATTTACACTACATACATGTTTTTACAAATGTGCACAGCAACAAGTCATTTATGCAAAATAGAACTTAAGGAATTGGCCATGCACAGGCAACTCCAGAACTTCACCATCTAGGGCCTGGAGGAAATAAGAATCCTCCCCATGAGTACTGCAAATGTGATATGGGCCCATCCATAAGGGTTCAAATTTACCATGTTTACCCTTTTCCTGACCTTTTGCATTCCAAATGAGCACCAGATCATTGACTTGAAACTTCCTTTTTATAGCTCTCCTGTCAAACTGATATTTCACATCTTGTTGTCTTTTGAGATTGATCTGGTGGGCTTTCCTTCTGTTTTCATCCAATGCAACCAGCTGGTTCACTCTTTCTGTCATGGAGTCTTCAATCTCCTCATCATTTTCCTGAATGAATCTGTAAACTGGTAGGAGATTGTTTATGGGCAATCTGGCTGATGCACCATATACTAGCTCAAAAGGTGACATCCCAATAGCCCTTTTTACTGTCACTCTGTCAGCCCATATGGCTAACTTTAAATTTGAGTCCCAAGCTCTCTTGTTCTTGTCCAGTATCCTCCTGATAATTTTCATGATGCTTTTATTGCTTGATTCTGCTTGACCATTCCCTTGTGGGTGATATGGTGATGTATATGATAGATTTATCCCATACCTGTTGCAAAAATCAACAAATTCACCTGATCTGAAGCACATAGCATTATCAGTGACTATCTTGAATGGTACTCCAAACCTGATGATAATATTTTCTACCATGAAATCTGTCACCACCTTACTTGTAGCTCTCTTAGTTGGAATGGCCTCAATCCATTTGGTAAAGTAATCAGTTGCCACCAAAATCCAACTGTGTCCCCCACTTGATTTGTCTGCAATTTCCCCTATGAAGTCAATTCCCCATTGCTGAAATGGAGCATCCACAGTTACAGTTCTGAGGGGTAAAGCACCATCATATTTCAGCTTTCTTGAAAATCTTTGGCAAGGGTCACACTTCCTCACTAACTTTTGTGCATCTGAAAAGAGAGTGGGCCACCAATATCCTGCTCTGAGAATTTTATGAGTTGTTGTTTGGGCAGTATAATGTCCACCACACAATCCTTTATGCATATCAATCAAAACATTGTTAGCCATATCCTCATCCACACATCTCAGCAGCACACCATCAGGGTTTTTCCAGTATAGCTCACCTTGAACAATAACATACCTGATTGCATGTAACTTTAAAGTCCTCTTTTGACTATCACTGAAATGGGAAGGACAATTCAGATTTTGCAAGTAGTAGATAATATCCTTGTACCATTCAGATCCTGATACATTTACACTCTCATCTTGGACTGCATTAACTTGGCATGCTTCCAAGTTTGACTGTGCCATCATCTTGGCTAATCCTTGTCCTCTTATCAACTTAGTAACTTGTATGTCTATGTTAAACTCTTGCAGTTTGTTTATCCATCTGCACCTTCTTCCAGTCACCTCCTGCTGAGTGAATATGTCTTTGACTGCTGCATGGGGTACATATGCAATTATATATGATCCTACCAAGTATGGTCTGAAACTTTTGATGGCTCTGACTAGTGCATATGCCTGTTTTTCCATAATATCATACTTCAACTCAGAGGCCTGCAAGGACATACTGAAGAAAGCGATGGGCTGTTCAAAACCATCTTCATTTTTCTGTAACAAACATGCAGCAACAGTATGAAAGGAAGCAAATGAAAATACTTGGAATGGCCTAGAAAAATCAGGAGATTTAAGAACAGGGGCCATCTTGATTGCCTCTTTGATACTCTGAAATGATTCTATTGCTTCCCTTTCCCAGTGGACAGTTGCATCCTTCTTCATCATCTTGGAAATGTTCCTTGTGGTTTCTGCAAAGTTGGGAACAAATCTCCTAACAAAATTTATCTGTCCAAAGAAGGACTGAACTCCTTTTATAGTTTTTGGCATTTGAATTCTGTCAATAGCAGCCACTCTCTCTGGATCTATCCTGACTCCATCCTTGGAAACAATATGTCCCAGGAGCTTTCCTTCAACTACCCCAAATGCACATTTATTTGGATTTAAAGAAATACCATACTCTAGTGCTCTTATGAAAATCTGCTCCAGATGCAAACAATGCTGCTCTTCTTTCTTTGAGTAAGCAGTCAAGTCATCCTGATATACAGCCAGGATTGAATCAATCAACCCTGCAAAAGCAACATCCATTGCTCTTTGAAATGTAGCACCTACATTTGTTAGTCCAAATGGCATTCTAACATACACATAAGTTCCCCATGGAGTGGTAAAGGCGGTCTTATACTGTTCTGATTCCTTTACCTTCACCTGATTATAACCTGAAAATCTATCCATCATGGATAAGAGTTCACAACCAGTCACTCTCTGCAACATAGCTTCCATATTAGGCAGTGGATAGTTATCCTTTAAAGAGGATACATTCAAGTTCCTGAAGTCAACACAAAGCCTAATATCACCATTCTTTTTTCTGACTGGGACAAGGTTAGACACCCAAGTTGAATGCCTGATTGGCACAATTATTCCAGCTTCCCTGAGCCTTTTGAGTTCTTCTTGCATCTTGGGAGCTAAGGTAGGATTAATAGGTCTTTGCTTTTGTCTAAATGGCTTAGCTCCAGACTTCAATGGGATCTCATGCTGGAATAAATCTTCCCTATAAGCTTTTAGGTCCTCATATGACCAAGCAAAAACATGTTTATACCTTTTCAGTAATGCAATCAGCATACCCCTAATGTGTGGTTTGAGCTGTTTACCAATGTATACCTTCTGAGGGGCCTGAGATGTCCCCAAATTTATCTCTTCTAAATCTTCCTTATTTGTGGGAGATGTCCTTGTGACCAATTTATCTCTACTGTCAAAAGCTCTTTCCAAAGCTACCAACCCTCTAGGGATTTTATTAGTCTTTAATTGAATTATCTCTTTTCCCACAAGAGTTTCTTTTCCATCTATAGTCTCTACAAAAGCTTGGAAATCAATTTCTTGATTCTCATATTCATCTATGCAGTGCAAAAATTTCAACAAATCCCTATCATCATTAAACACTTGCCAACTGCATATATTTTCTGGTACTGCAGGCCTAATTTTAACTTCTACATTTGTAACACCTGACAGAGTGATGTCATCTGGCCTTATTGCAACATTGGCTAAGAAGTCAGCCATAACATTCTTTGACCTCTCTACCCAGCCTATTGAAAATGCATCAAACAGTTCAATGGTATCCCAAACAGCATGCTTGTATTGTTTCAATCTTTTATTTTTTGAAGCATACTTATCTCTAATTTGGGATACAATCAGCTCAGAATCCCCAAATACTCTTAACATCTTAATTCCATGTTTGAGAGCAATATTTAGGCCTAAGAGTAAAGCCTCATATTCTGCAATGTTGTTTGTGCAATCAAACCTCAGCAAGAAAGAGAATTTGAGGAGCTTACCAGTTGGAGATAGGAAAATAACTCCAGCTCCTGAGCCTTCTTTTGCACAAGCTCCATCAAAAAACATGGTCCATAAGCCTTGCTGATCCAGCTCTTCAATGCAGACATTTTTCTTTTTATCTTCTGTATCATCTGAGACAACCTTGAAGTTATCACAGTCAGTGTCTACAAAGCATACCTGTTCCTCTGCTTCTTGGTCTTCCATTGTCTCTGATGATCTTTGTTCTCTGATTATCTTAACATCCCTGCCATTCATTGGAATCATGGCATATGACAGGTCCAGCTGCATACTTCCACCAATTAGTGCTGCCCATCTTCTTGACAACAACATACCATACTGTGGCTTGATGTCAACCACTGTTATATTCATTTTATATCTCTTTTCAGGAAATGCTGCTAGTTTGAAATCTACATCCTTCATGATTCCAGTAACTGGTACCTCTCTGGCATCCATAGCATAACATTTTCCACATGCCTTGTCAATTTTCAATCCAGCTCGTTGCATGATGGCCAAAGGCATGACATTTGTAGATGCTCCAGAGTCAAGCATACAATTTCTAATTATTTTTCCATTTATAACCAGGGAAACATAAAATGGTTCCACTTGTGAAGGACACTTTGTCATAGTCACTCCTAAATAGACTTCAGGAGTCTCATCTTCTTCATTACACATGACATGTTTCTCACCCTGGGTCTGAACATTTTGTTTAGCTTGAAAAGGTACCCCTGAGATTAGGGATATTGTCCTATTCTTGATCTCTTCCACTTTCATGAGTTCCATAAGTGGAACAGAGACCTTTACCTGAGAGAGGATCTGAGCTATATCAAATGGAGCACAATTTTGTATAACAGTTGTAGCTTGCTCCACAATCTTGTTTTTATCCTGAGCTGATTTAGCTTTTACTTTCATAGTTCCCTGATCATCATTCTTGTCTTGGGAACCTTTACTTTGATCTTCAGCCTGAGGGATTTTGTTTTCTGGTCCTTGAGATTCATGACCTGTTCTATGTCTAAAATTCTGTTTATTATTTACCCATTGCCTTTTTTGTGGTTCAATTCCTTTATGACCATACACTAGCTGACCTGCAGAAATATCTTCTGGCTGATGTGGGCTGCCTACTTGATTTTTACCTCTGAGATTGTAGTTGCTTTTGACTTGAGCAACTGCTGCAGCTGTGAAGGCTCTAATTTCCTCATCAGAAGGTCGTTGTAAGTTACTCAGAAAATTGTGTGAGCTCTGAGCATACACATAGTTATCTTCATTATTTTCATCATTTGGGAACTGTTGGCAGGCCTGAATTTGATGATCTGTATTCTCATCAGCATCATAAAGAGTGTATCCATTGCCTATGGACATCATATTAACATCATCATCTTGCACATAATGTGGCTCATTGCATTCATTACAAGATGTAGCATTATCATACAAGGATTGAGCAATCATACATTGTGACTGTGAATGTGGCATCTGACAAATTATACACCATGGAGCATCATCAACAATATTTATAGCTTTCTTTAGAGGATCAGGAGTTTCTTTGACATGTTGAGCTCTCTGATTTGTGTTGTTACGTGGGAATACAGGCTTACCATCATGCCAATTGGTGTTATAAGGCATATCATGCAATGATGGCCTCTTTTCCTGCCTTTGATAGACTTGCCTATCAGGACCCATCCCTTTTTCACTTCTAGCTAATCTATAGCTTAGGTCCTTAACAACATTTGCCAATTTGTCTATCTTATCTTCAGGGGCAGATGTATTACCTTGAGTGTTCTGAGGCTTGTTTGGATTCTGCAGAATTTTTATATCATCCCTTCTATTTGTCTTGCCCGATGCTTTCCTGTTGTTTTCAATATTCACTGCAATTCTGAAAGCATCCCTGAGAGTAGCAGGACCTTTATCTCTTAATCCATATGCAGTTTTTGCATCAAAGGCATTGATATACAATATTATGCACATTGGTTCATTTGGCCTCATGTGATGTGGCAATTTGTTTAACACTTTAGTAAATCTTGCATTAAAATCTGCAACCTGCTCATTTGACCCTTTAGTGATACTGGTGAACTCATTTACAAAAAAGCTAGGGTCAGTTTTGTCACCATACTGCTCCTTGAACATCCTTTTAAAATCATCCCATGATGAAATACTCCGGTCAGGCAGATTCTTGTACCATTCTCTTGCCTCATCTATTAAGGATTGCATGAATGACTTCATGAAAACATCCTCATGTTCAACCTCAAAGTTATCCATGACATTTTGAAAGGCTTTTAGATGATCTTCTCCTGACACTGTGTTGTTTCCTGAAAATTTAGGCACTTGCAGCCTCAGATGCTTATCAATGGGGTTAGGATACCTAGGAATACCATCAAACACCAGCTGCCTGAATCTATCTAACTGCATGGGTTGTCTGTTTAACTGATTAACATTAACATTTCTGTTTGCATTCTGGTTTCTTACAGTGTTCAGTGGTATCCTAGTATCATTCACATTTTGTCTCTCATCATTATGCTGATGTTGCACTTCATTTCTTTGCTGATGTCTCTGCACATTTGCATTCTCTAGGGTAGGAACTGAATCATTTTGGGCAGTTCTTAAAGCTTGCACTTTCTTCTTCATATCATCTCTGATTTTCATGGCTTGTAGATATTCTAGTTCTGCTCTTAGACTTCTGATTTCTTCAGCTAACTGTTCATCCTTAGGCCTGGAGGTAGATGGTCTCATACCATTCTGGTCATCATCTTCATCATCCCTCAGAGACTCTGCCTCTTCAAACCTTTCACTAGGGTCTAAAAATGGGCGTTCTTGGAACACCTCTGACCTCATTCTCATGCTACCACCCTGTTGCCTCTCATATGCACCTTGAATATCAGCTTCTGCATTTGAAAAGTAAGGCACATGCTGTCCTGATGGCCTAGGGTTATCTTGTACATCATCATTTTTTCTGGGGGAACCCTCATGACTAACTGAGACAGCTCACTTTCTTCTGTACATCATTCTTCTTGTTACTGGTAACTCTTCAAATAAAGGATTTTGTTGGGATCTTCTCCCCTGCATATAAATTTTACTTTGACCGGTTGGGAGATTACTTCGGAGTTGCCACCTATTACTAGGAACTGTTTTCTTTTGAAAACTAGGGTTCTTTCACAAATTCCCTAGCAGAGTCGCCAATTTCTGTTGACTTTTCCCCAGACTGGATGCTTATTCCCAGATTTCCCTACAAGGTAGCCATCAGTGATCAACAGGATTTCTTGGCCAGGGGCCAACAGTATAGGAGATAGACTCTATATTTTATCTCCTCTTCTTCTTCAGGCTCTGCAAAACCTAGGGGGGTATTCCCTACTCAACATCCATGAGGATATGCATACAAAGGCTGGGATGCTGACAGAAAGCAGATAAGTCCTCTTGTAAGTAGACCAAAACTGAAAGATAAGAGCAAAGAGGCTAGCTTTGGGCCTATTTGCAGTTGTAGACAGAGGACTGAGGATCCTAAAACTAATTCTAATGTCCTAATGGTTGTTTTAGATTTTGATTTGGGTTTTAAGTTTGGATGCAAAGCTGGACATGGTTGTAACACAAACACAAAGCAAGATTGGTGCCTATCCAGGGCCTGGAGTCAGTAGACATACACCTGTGAATGATCAGCATGAACAGCTAAAACTGGATTTCAAGGGGATATATGTGATACCTGCCTTACAGATATCTCCCAATAAAGAGTGTTAAGTTATCTCTACTTATGGCATCCCTACTGCAGTATACCCTTCCCAATGTTCAACCTGAAAATAGTTTAATCTACCCCTTGAGCAGAAGTTAAAAGATCAGACATTCAACATAGGAATTCTATGCTCTAGAATCTAAACATTACCCAAATATCCAGATTCAGAAGAAGAATACATGCAATACTGGAGACAGAATTAACAAAACACATGCTAAGTTAGCATTTCTCATATAAGACTAATCATGAAATCAGTGGGTTCGTGCCAAAGCATACAACAAGAGATACATAGACTCACAGGTTTAACTGTACAGAGCAACCAGATCAGCTTGTTTTGAATTACAGAGCCAAAAATCTTCAACTTTCAACAACCAAAAATGAGTAACACTTCCTGCTTATAACAGCCAGGTAGTGTACCACAGCAATTAATTACATGGTTGACCAAAAATCCCGCCAGATACACAGTATCAGAAAAATGGCGCCCAACGCATTACCAGATTGGCGCCCAAACATGAATGCAGCAGGTAGGGGAGGAGACAGGAAGAAATCTCGAGCCCTGCGCCACTGTCCGCTGATGTACACCTTCAATCGGGTACCAGATCCGCCCATACCTCTGCAACCTTCGCCATTAATGGCGCACCAACCCGCGGCCTCGGGAAAACGTCAAACTGTGCATCGCAACCATTTCCCGCCAAGATTCATCGTCATGATATTTGAAAATATGCAGGATATCAATTTCCCACATGCACCCCGCGGCGACCTTTTCAACACTTTATATACTAGACCACGAGCATATATAATGTCGATGCTTTTGCTCCTGACGACACTAGTATAAGACTTCATCATCATCCTCCAACAGCATGATATCCTGTCGCTTGAAATATCACCCTGACGTCAGCATCATATCGCAATATAACCTGCATGATAATCGCCTTCATCGGCACAACCTGATCCATCGGAGGAACATCCTCCTGCTTAGCCGATACCAAAAGTCTGGCCGATGAACATGCTGATGACGTCATCATCATATCCTGCTGACGTCATCAGCATATCTGCCTACTGCGCACCTCCTCATATCCGGATGACGTCATCATCATGTTTGCAAATATCGGGGGATCTCCACAAGATGATCAGTGCTAGAAATATGACCCCCCCGGACCTTGATGATGTCATCATCATATCGACATCAGGATGATATTCAGAAGATAACCGGATATTTGGAAATATCATCCTGATGCACAAATATCATGATGCACTGTAGCTCCACTATAAGATCGGGGTGATAGATGAATATGCCAGATATTTGAAAAGATCACCCCCACTAGATAATGCACGAAACCGACAGGCGGATATCTCCCTTCGGAAATATCATGATGCAGATAGGCAGAGAAATAGATATCACCCTGACATAAGAATGACGTCAGCATCATCAGGATGATAAAACAACGAACATGAAGTGATACAACAACATCAGGATGATATTGACTAAGATCATCCTGACGTCCAAAATATGATGACCCCAGTGAATATCGGGTCATACTTAGAACTCTTCAACAACATCATCAGGATGATCATAACCAAGATCACCCGATGACAAAAATATCACCTCGGCGAAATATCATGCAGGCAGAAAATATGATGACCCTCGCAAGCAACACGGTGATAACTGGAAATATGATGATGATGATGACGACCCTTGAGAAAAAAAAAAACAAGTCAGGTCGAACAACTCAAAGAATAACCCCTTCAGAAGATCGGGGTGACATCATCATCATAAAAGGGCAAGGTGATAATTGGAAAATCACTGGGTACTTGAAAAATCACCCCCGCAAGCAAATCAGGGCACACTGTAGCTCATCAGCAGGATCAGGATGATATCCAAACATCACCCGATATTGAAATATGATGATCCTGATGAAAAAACAAGTCGACAGAAAACATGATGATGCTGACCACCATCGAAGCAAACATGATAATGATGACTTCCTCCTCGAAGAAAATATGATGCTGCAGCTGAAAAATGCCGAGGAAGTCCAACACTTAGGAAAAATGGGCAAGAAGATATAGGGTTCAAATGAAGAAACCCCCTAAACATGAAAAATCAACCCCCAGGTCAAAATGAGTGCTAACAATAGGGTCGTGGGTTTTTACCCAATCTTCTACCTTTTTTTTTTCTATTTCAATCAAAGCTCAGATTAAAACTTTCATGGCAGCCCCACACAAGGAAGAAAAGTGGCAGAGAAAAGAGTTACCAAAATGCATCAGAAACAACTCAGTTTTGAGACAAAATATACTCATCTTTAGTTTCCTATCGAAGATTAAGAAGAATATCATGAAGAAATCTTAGAAATTACAGAGAAAAGTGAAGAGTTCTTGAAACCCTAGCGAGCATGGCAGTGGCTCAGGAGGAGCACAAAGAAAAGAAAAACAAAAAAATGATGAGTTTAGGGTTTCATGCCTCCTTTTGGTCGATTGTCAACTGAGCCTTTTTCCTTTTGACTTTTGTTTTAAATTTGAATCATTATTATCCATTTTACACCACGGTAAAGACTTCAAAGTCTTTACAAACCTAATGATTCAAATTAATGATGCCACAGGGGCCCATGAGGGCTAATGTCTTTCTTGCCCTTTTTTTGATTTTTTTCAAAAGTCAAAACAATGATCAAAGGATAAGGCCGTGTGCCTTACATTATTTTTTGGTAAGGCATGAAGTGAGGTTGAAATCAAACATAAGGAGAATGATTCGAAGGTAAGTGATGGGTAGTGATTATTTATGCATGGAGCTATAAGGTGGTGATAGGTTATGCATATGATGTATGTGGAGCTATAAGGTATTATAGAATGCATGGTATAAAATGTATTTTTTGCATAGGAGTGATAAGGGATTTAATGCAATGTAATACATGCATGAGGCATGCAAGGGAGCTATAAGGTATTTTTTTACATGATGATGAAATGGATGATGCATAATATAGTATATATGTATGCATGGGAGACATAAGGGAGGTAAACGGAGATATTTTTATGTTTTTGCATGCATGAAGGCTTGTTTTTGATCTTGGCATCATCATTGATGCATTAATGTAATCATGTGAATACAAATGGAGAAATAAGGGGTTATTTTTGTTTTTAATCTTCTAAAGGGCAAATGCATTCAAATTTGCATGATTTTGCAACTAAAATAATGTAAACAAATAATAAAGTAATATAGTTATAAATTACTTTATTATTTTGTCACAAGTTGTAAAATCAAGAAGATAAGACAAATTGTAACTCATAGTAAAGTAATCATTCAAATATTACTTTATTACTTGCTCACATATCCCAAAATCATGCAAATTTAGAGGATGGAATTAATTGAAGTCTTTTGGAGCTCTTTGCATGTTTGTTTTGTCAAAATTGGAGAGTTTGGTCCACCTTTTGGTCAAACTTATAGAGGAAAGCAGTTTGGAGCTATTTTAGCTCAATTTGGAGCAATTATAACCCTTATTTTTAGGGATTTTCTTGCTTGCTCGTGGATCAATTTTGGGAGCTTATTTTAGAGGCAGTTGACTGTAGTTGACCTTTCTAGGTCTCTTGGAGAGAGCATATTATATATTGTAAGAAAAGCTTAGGTTTTTCTGGTTCTTGCCTTTTTTGCTCTTTACACTTTGAGAGAGAAAAAAGGTTTTGTAGCTCATATTTTGTAGATTTATAAAGATTACAACAGGTTATAGGTTCTATTCTTTGTCTTTTTATGTAATTGTTTCCTTTATTTTTTAGCTAAATCAAGTGTCTACCTTTCCATTAGTGCTACTTATGTGAATGATTTGATGAAATTTTATTGTGTTTAACATCAAAACCTTTAAAATCATTGTCTCATTTGTATTTGCATGTATCGAATAACATTGAAATCATAGGTCTTAGGTTGTGCAATTGGAGTAATTTTCTTTCATGTTGTGAAAACCCCTTTTTCCTTCAAGAAGAAAGTCATTTCCAGCCTCCCTTAGAATCATTTTTGTGATCACATTGCCAAAAGTGGATTGTGTGGATAGATTTTCTGAGATCTATTGTGAGTTAGATTTGCAAATTTTTTATCAAAATTAGGTGCATCGCCACACTTTAGATTACAGTTTTAGTGCTTTCAGTAGATCTTTTAACCCTTTTCATATCAAAGTTATAAATCCATTGAAAATTACAAGAGAACCAGCCCATAATCTAGAGGTTCAAGCTCACCATAGGTTACCCACAGCCTGAGTTTGATCCATGTTACACAGGATTGCTGAGCTTCACAACTTTGTATAAACGGGTGCAATCCCGCTCGTCAACAGTAAAGTAAAGTGAAATAAAATGAAAATAAAGTTTGTATAATAATGTAAAGTTTTTAAATATTTTTAAGTTTAAAATATTTTAAAGTGTTGTAAAAGCTTTATAAAGGAATTTTGGTGGGAATATATATTTGAAATATCTATCTTCTCCAGCTTCCATTATTGCAGAATTAGATCATCCTAGATGGAAGTAGTTGTTGTGCATTTAATTGTTGCAAGTAGATGAATCAACTGCTTGCGTTTAAGGCAGTAGATATTTCCCAGCTACTTCATCCTCAGGATATTTTCTGCATTTATGTTTTGTAGAACATATGTACATAGACATTCCTTTTGTAGAAGTATCTTCTGACAGGCCCATGGGGTGAATTTATTGTAGTAGGTGACCTAATTCAATGAATAGAGTGGTATAAATAGTTTTAAAATCAAGGTAATGAGGGTTGGATACAGAGACTTATTTTTTGTGTTCCAAATAGAACACTCTTCTGTTGTAACCATGCCTTTTTGATTAATACATACTGATTGTTTTTACCTTTTCATACTATTTTTAGCTCTATGTAGATCTAGAACTGGTTATTGTTTGTGAATGTTTAATTCATTGCAATTCTTTTCTTCTCTTTTACCTCTATTAAGATTTGCAGGATTTGTGTGAGTTTATCAGTTGTATTCAATTATTTTATGCATTTTAGCTTGGTGGGTGTTCTTTATTCAAACCCAGTGTATCACCTTCCCCTTTCAGTTTCTCCTTCTTCCCCTTTTCCCAATGATGATTAGATTAGGTTTAGTCCTAGTCTACTCTGAATTTCATGTTAAGAGAAAGGAACCAACCTTCTCTGGAGGTTTGATTTCCTTTGCAGGGTCCCACACTTGGAAATCACTCTAATGTTTCACTAGATTGTTGGAGCAAAAGTGCTTCAACACAGGGTGCAAATCCAAGTGACAACAGTTTCTAGCACACCCGGTAAGACCCCTTTGCTTTGAATGAAGAGTTAAGCTAAGATATTGGTGTTGTTCTTAGTATTCTGTAGTTTGGTAGACAACTTTCATGCACCTGGCAACTCTATAAGCTCCTAGTTTTAGATCAGTCCAATATTATATGCCTAGAGTGCAGACAAGAGCTTCTTCAAGAGGTAATAACCATCAATTTGTTGAATTACCTATTGTTGCTTCAAGGAGAAGAACTAGGTTATCTAGGTCTCCTGCAAGAAGGAAAAACAATGTTGTTCCATCTCATTCAAGAGATCAATCTACACCTCCTCTTGTTAGGTTTCAATACTCAAGAAAGGGCTTACACATACCTAGAATAAATCTGAATATTCCCAATATGGCAAGAAATCTGCCTTTTGTAACCTTCAATGGAGGTAGCCCTTTATTCTTGGCTGCACATAATGATATACCTACCTCAGCCCTAAAGAGTATTTCATCCTTTATGGGTGATGGTTCTACTACACCTTCTGAACATATCAAAGACATATCAAACATATGTTCAGTTCACCATATTCAACATGAAGATGTGGCTGTTAGGCTCCTAGTTTCATCTTTCAAGGGACGAGCTCTTCAATGGTTTAACAGTTTAACCCCGGCTTCAATACATGATTGGGATGAGTTAGGAGAAGCAGTCTACAAGTAGTTTGGAGAAAGAGTAGACAATGTTTCTCTGCTAGAATAGTTGACAACCATAAAGAGGGCTCCCAATGAGATGATGGCTGATTTCAACTTTAGATTTCAAAGGATGTGGGAAAGGATTCCATCTCTCCTCAGACCATCTCCACAAGGTGCTTTCTTATATTTTCTAAGAGATTTAAATTCTAATATAGCTGTTATGATGCAATCTATGGGAGCTCAAACTTTACCATATGCATATGAGACATCTTTGAGAGCTGAAAATTGCTTAATACAGGCTGGGAAAATTGCTTAATACAAGCTGGGAAAATTGCTCCCAGACCCCCTGTACCTATTTTCCTAGAACTGACTTCACAGGATCAACAACTTATTATTGCTTCCATCCTATAGCCTAAAGCCCCCACATCTGTTCTTTCACAGGAAGAAAATGACTTTAAAACCCTAGTGACCAATCTGGCAAACAAAGTCAATACCATAGCCATCCAAACCACCCCTAAACCTCATCAAAAATTTAACCAGGTGTAGTCTTCAAATTAGAACTAAAATCAGGGTTATAATTCCAATAGAAATCAAAACTTGAACCAAGTTACCATCCAAATAGGTACCAAAATAATAACCCTGCTCAACCCTTGCAAACAGTTAGACCCATTCAACAAATACCAGTTGTCAATCCAGTTAGGGCCTTGGTTTCTACTCAAAACAATATGGCCCAAGAGGCAGATTGGTGTTATCCTTGTAACCAAACTCACAATCAGTCTACTTGTACATTTGGAGCACAAGAATGAGCCCTAATGGTGCACAAATTTCAAACTCAACAAGCATCATTAGTGGAAGCAGCGAACAATAACCTTGAGGTATCAAATCAGGCTACTTTTGATTCCAATTTAATGCTCTGGACTCCTGAGGATTTCTATGCTATTAATTAGCCTATTGACAATGTGATCATGCATGTAAGCAGTGTTGTAGATAACACAAGATCAAAAAAGAGACAATTGGAGGATAACCCCATGTCTGTTGTATTACAAAAGAAACCTATCCCAAAGACAAAAGGTGCCAGGGCTACGAATTCAACTCAGAGCAATAGGTCTATTACTACAAAGGAGGTTCCATTGTCTTCAAAAGTTCCTGAATAAACCACTGAACAGTCAAGGAGGGGAACATGGATTACTTCCATTCTGTTGGCATTTCAATTCGCACCTCTGGTATGCAATTTGGAAACGAATAGCTATGCACAGATAAACTGCTCTCCTATTGGAAGGGGGAGTTCCCTTTCTTGCTGATGTTCGCTGAAAAGATAACTTGAATGAAACTTCGCCTATCTTCTTTTTGATTCTTAGCTGCAGAGCACAAGGTTATAAAACTCTAAACGCCGCAGAAGAGGTTTTTCCTTTTTAATAAAACTTCTACTACAACTAGCATAGACTAATGACGCTTTCAACCTCCTGAGTAAATTCAGAGCAAAGGAAGTTGAAAGTGAACGGGGAATGATTGTTAACACAAAAACTCAAGTAGTTTTCCTCCAGATTTACACCACAAGACTAAGAGTACTTTAATGATGAAAGCTGAAAATGAAAACCACAGAAGCTACACATCTGATGATGAAAACTTGATGAATCGATATAGAATATCAGAGCAAAGTAGGCATGAGATTTCTATTCAATATCAGAAAGTTTAACACAACTCCAGGACAGCAAGACTGCAGCAAAAGGTAGGCATACAGTAAGCGATCAAACACCGGAGAACACTAAACACAAAGTGAACAAACACCTGGAATAACAATGTTTGCAGGCTAGAATAGGCACAACAAATTTGTTATCACAAAAGTCATTCCTTACAATGAACACAGATTGAACAGACACTGGGAATAACAATGTTTGTAGGCTAGAATAGGCACAGCAAATTTGCTATCACAACTACCATTACCAACAATGGGCAAGGTTGCCCTTATTTATACTAAAATCAAAGGAGTAGGGAACCCTAAAATCTCCTTGATTAACCCTAACTTGCCAACTCGCAAGCTTGATTACTATTCTAAGACAAAGATACAATAAACAAATGCTTTAAAGCAATCTGCTTTAAAGCAAAAAGATTCCAACTATCACAAGGTGCTTTCTTTCTAAATATAGAATGGATGAGCTTAGGATGAAAGCACATGCTTTAAAACAAAAAGCATATGTTTTAAAGCTACTTTATTTTGGAATGCATCCTCATCAACATACTAGCTTTTTGGTGATGTCATCCGTTGATATTATGGGAAACAATATCTTCTAAAAAGTAAATGACCGCATCTCTGCCAGGAACACTGATACTCTCTAGAACAATATTCTGATTCTCTAACATTTCTTCACCATTGGCAACCATCTGAAGAAATTCGTGAACTTCACCCGCAGCCTTGTCAAATTTCACTGACATTGCAGCAAGACGACTGATCTTGCCGGCATTGATATCATCATTAAAGTTGTTGTGGATGAGAGTCTGGAACTCTGCTTGCACTTCCCCGAGGTCATACAGGGTACCATCTTCTTTCTCATATGAACACGGGATATGAGAGACAAAGGATCTGACGAACTTGAGGATGCCGATTACCTTTTCTTTCCATTCTGTCAACTCTAAAATCATACTGTCATAAGTTTTTACTGTGAAAAGATATTGTGCTTTCCAAGTAGAAACTGTCTTCTTATCTTCAGCTGAATCAACAGTATCAAGTGCAATCTTCAAGTCAGAGATAATGATCTAAAACACCAGTCTATTTTCTGCCATGATTTGCTGTGACCCCTGTATGCCTTGGCATAAATCATGAGCGTTGTACTTCAACTGATAAAGCTCTACAAGTACAACTCTTCTTTTGGTCACAAATTCTTCTACCCAACTGTCCATGTGCCTCCCATAGAGGACCAACTTACTGAAATGCTGCTGATCGGCTGGTGATCTAAGACTCGGTGGAAGAAGCAAATCAACCTGTGAAGTGCCATGGAAAAGGTTGGAAATATATTGCCGCAACTGTCGAACCTCAGCTTTGAGAGCTGCCTTGTCTTCTCCATCTCTCAACACCCTTTCCTTCAAGCTATCCGCTGCAACCTCAAAGAGATTGACATCTGTATGGTGAGTACTTCTGCCAAGGTTAGCTTTGACAATTGTGAAGTCATCAACCTCGACATCATTAGCACTTCTATTTTCTGGAGGTGTTGCAGTCTCAAGAATGATTTCTCCATCCGCATTCTTCTCAATGCGAATCTGCTTCTTTAGCTGCTTGTCTGGTGTGTCTTGATAGACGCTTTTTAGCTCTGTTAAGTCCAGCTTATATGAGGGCTTTCTTCTCTTCCTTCCCAGAATGTTTTCAAGCCAGGATGAGCCATCCTCTCTTGGAAACTCGGTTCTCGCCTCATCAGCTCCTGATGAATCAATGCTTGCATCAAAGTTGCGAACTGGTGAATATGGCTCTAAATCTATGTGAATAGGAGAAGGGATCAGTGAAGAAGGTGGAGATACATGATCTGAAGGTAACACTTCAACATGCAACGTTGTTTCAACAGGAGCTTCTAGTTCAACTGGTGGATGTTCTTGTTGGACATGAGCTGGAGACTCATCTTTCTTCCTCTTTAATTTTGCCATTTTTGTTCCCTCTGGGAGAACACTCATAGCCTTTACTCTTTGTTTTGGCTTGGAAGTGGAAAGTTCTGATGGTTGCAGAATTGGCGACTCTGCTATTGGAATATCATCCTTCCGCTTAGTCTTCAAGAATATCAAACTGTTTTTAACCACTCGACTTGTTCTCTCCTCAATGGAAAAACTCTCTTTTACTGACCAATTAACTGGCGGCAACGGTTGTTGCTCAATTTGGTCCCTGAAATACGTGGGAAGTAGAACTTCACCACTCTCTGTCAAACCCTCTATGTCTTCTGATAAGATATCAGACATTTGCTGAAGAGTGAACCTGCTGTAACTGCGTCTTCGCACTTCATACTCATTAGCACAATTGGCCCAGAAGTCTTCAACTGCAAACTTGTGTGTACA
Organism: Cunninghamia lanceolata; assembly: GCA_027924645.1. Classification (NCBI taxonomy): domain Eukaryota; kingdom Viridiplantae; phylum Streptophyta; class Pinopsida; order Cupressales; family Cupressaceae; genus Cunninghamia; species Cunninghamia lanceolata. Next base: position 10,698,627 of record BSBN01000635.1, on the reverse strand, counting down.
ATTCTCACCAAGATGTGATGCATAAACACCACGGGGATCATATGAAGATCTCCTGTCGAAAAACTTAAGACCATATCTGGATGATTCATTACTGATTGCCTTGGCATCTGCTCCAGATCTACATCTGTAAATACTCATCCCAAGTGGAAAATTGAAGGCAGTCTTGCGTCTGCTACGCAAAAATGTATGCACTTGATAAGCTTGCCTCAAAAATTCCATAAATGCTATTTCATCTGTAGGATATCGTGGCAACATGGCTGGCTCTCCTGAGAAGCCATATACTCTGATGTAGGAAAAAGTAGGAAATTGGATAAACCAATCAGCCCATTCTACCATTGCTATTCTAGCCTCTACAGAAAACCGTATATGCAACTCCTTGTCCATGTCTCGCACTGCATGCATCAAGAATGCATCATTCACCCACCTGTAATGTCGTTCAGCTTGAGAGATCTCTAACTACGGGAAATGATGATACACATGCTAAGTACCCAAAGTTCCAACAACATTCAAACCTCTAAATTGACCCTGAAAAGCCATCAAATACACAAGGTATGATATCATATGGAATTCATGAGCCCTTTGAAAATCAATTATTTGTTGGTGGAGACAATCATTGATTAGTGCCGACCAATCATCGAATTCGGTTCCGTCAACAATCTGGGACATGATGTAAAACATCCAAGGCTGAAATTTGTTTACATCTGCTTGACCCGTGATACGACTTAGTAGAGTAATCATTATTGCATGCTCCTCCTTGAATTCTCCACGTCCAATGTTCTTTGGCATAATATTCTACTTTTCTTTCAACCACATCTGACCAATCTTTTTTCTGTATTTTTCCTTATCATTATTCCAAACCCTCTTGCATTCTTCAAGTGAAACAGTTAAGTTCTCTCTCCAAATAGGTATTGTAAAGCACTTTTCAATGTCGTTTGGCCTTAAGCTGCAGAGCACACGTCCGTCACCTGACTGAATTTCTCTTGTGACCGAGTTGTAATGCGTCACACAAGCAATCACAAACTCGATACTTTGCACGGTGATAGGAAAGGATGCCGCTGCAAGCAAACTGGAGTGTCCAAGATTCCTGATGGCATTATTTCTTGCATCCTCCAAGGAGTGTAAATTAATTACTGGAAGTACTTTATGCAAGTCTATTTCACAAGTTTTCAGGTAATCATGAACCGATGTTGTTTTGTGCCTGAATTGTGTTGGAGAGTACTGCATATTGGAAGATTTGAAAATCAACTGTGAACACGCCTATGTTGGAAAAATATTGAACAAATGGCTGAAAATTGTTTGCTGATTTTTAGAAAAAGCAGAGTGTGAGCTAAAAAAGCTGGCACATGGGTTTTGTAGATAATTTCGTTTCTAAGCAACCCAGATTGTCAAATTTTGAAAAAGCGGAGATTTTCTCGAAAAAACAGGAAAAAAGTAGTTTTCCGAAAAAAAGCACAACTCCTAATCTTCAAGAGAATGATAATCTGGATGGACCCATCTCGACGAAAACTGAAAAAGCTCTGGTCGGATTTTTGAAAAATGATCTCCTTGAAACAAGGACCCTGAAAAAGCAAGCCTCTCTTCTTCCTCAACCTGAATCTATGAAGAAAACTAAAAAAGCACCTGGTTTGGGTGTTCGAATCTTTGTTGAAAGAAAAATAAAATCTTTCCTCTGGATGCAACCTGCAAAAGATAATGAAATAAAGAAGCCCAAAGCTTGTCTTTATAAATCTTTGGTCGAAAAAGCAGCTTTACTTGTGTGAGAAGAAAACTTCATCCTCATCCATGAAGAAAGCATCTTTTAAAGCATAAATCCAAGTGGATGTCTTCGAATAGGAAGAATCCCTATTTTGTAGGAACCTATGGCTTCATGTGCAAGATGACAAAAAATATTTTTTTGATGATGTCATCGAATGCGCGAGTTGGAAGAAGTGTTAACAAAATTTCTTCATTTTCGACACTTCAACACTTGTTTTTACTCAAATATGGCCTGTCTCTGACTTTGACAAGGTGGAAAAATGTCATCATGAACTGAAAAAGCTAACTGATCCTGACATTTTGGAGATTGATCAACTGAGATTCCATCCCCTGCCTCCGTTTGACGATCTGACATCGTTTGACCAAGTTTGACCTCCCCGAAACTGCCAACGGGTGAAGATTAGTAACAAGGCATGTTAGAAAACACTAAAAACACAAAAATATTCTAACACTACTCAAGATGGGCACCCCAAGCCTCCTGGGGTGCCCAGTTTCCCAACACTTAGCCATTTTTTCAGTTATTTCAACTTTTCCAATTTCTTGGTTTACGTGCGCATTCCGGAGGCACAGGACCCCTGTTTGGCTGTCGATTTCTAACAACTGGGATGAAAATAAGTCTGATGATCTAGTGAATATGCAAGCCTGATGAAAACTGAGCTGATTGTACCTTCTGTTTGCCTCGAAAAATGTGCCAAACTAATCAACACTGAACTGGAGCGGGCTGACGGAAGTAGATTTGCATTTTTCAAGAAAAACATGAAAAATAAACTAAAACTGGTGAGGATGGGCACCCCAAGCCTCCAGGGGTGCCCAGTTTGTCAACACTTAGCCATTTTTTCAAAAATTGTCAATTTTGTACCTTTTCTCAATTTCTGTGCCGATTGCTCATGTTCGATCTTCGATTTCGGTCGTTCTGATGGCTGTCGAGGCGGGACGGAGGGTTATCTAAGTAGGCTAAACATATCTGTGATGAAATCCTGGCTTTGACTAACTTTTGACCAAGTTTGACCAACCGGAAAGGAGCTGACGGAAGCATTTTCGACGTTTCTCGAAAAACATGAAAAAAAACTAACACAGGAGAGGATGGGCGCCCCAAGCCTCCTGGGGCACCCAGTTTCACTAGACTTAGCCATTTTTGTGATTTTCCAACTTTTCCATTCACCTTGGATCCATCTTGCATCGTTTTGCGTGCATCGTCGAGTCGACGGCCGTTTGTCAGTTTTGCATCGTTGAAATGACGTTGGAAACTCGTCGAAGAGATTTGGCAGGTGAACTTTTCTGTGTTGATGACTTTTGAGCTCATGCTTCACCTTGTGAAAAAGCAAAAATGACCCAGTAGAGAAAACTTGGTCGTTTGAAGATTCCGTCTGAACCGTGCCGATCGTGAAGGAAAATCAACCAATGAGAATCGAGCGCGACACCTGATTTGGAGATTCTATTTTTAGAAACTTTCTATTTTTAGAAAGTTTTGCCAACATGCATATGTCAAGAAACCCAGAAAACCTAACTCGACGTCTATTTTTAGAAATTTCTAAAAATAGAAATTTCTATTTTTAGAAATTTTGCTTTTTTGACTATTTGACGAAAAATTTTCTAGACTTGTTTCAAAATGCCTTGATGAAGCAAAAAATTTGGTTGGGTACAACACATTCATAAGACAACAAGATTTCCCTTGAATATTGTAGAACAAATGAAAAAGACAAGCCTGAATGTGTCCATGTGGGATGCATTATTAATCCCCTCTCAAAGGCATTTGTTGTAGGAGGCCTTAAAGAAATTCCTAGCAATTGACTCAGCAGTCCTGTTGGCATTTCAATTTGCACCTCTGGAATGCGAGTTGGAAACGAACAGTTATGTATAGATAAAATGCTCTCCTATTGGAAGGGGGAGTTCACTTTTTTGCTGATGTTCGTTGAAAAGATAATTAAAACCAAAATTTGTCTATCTTCTTTTTTATTCTTAGCTGTGAGCACAAGGTTATAAAACTCTAAATGCTACAGAAGAGGTTTTTTCCTTTTTTAAAACTTCTACTACAACTAAGCATAGACTAACGATGCTTTTAATCTCCTAAGTAAATTCAAAGCAAAGGAAATTAAAAGTGAACAAGGAATGATTGTTTTAACACAAAAACGTAAGCAATTTTCTCCCAGATTTACATCACAAGACTTATAATACTTTAATGATTAAAGTTGAAATAAAAGCTACAAAAGCCACATATCTGACGATGAAACTTGATGATTCGAGATAGAATATCAAAGCAAAATAGTCATGAGACTTCTATTCAATATCACAAAGTTGATACAACTCCAGGACAACAATATTGTAGCAAAAGATAGGCATACAACAAGCGATCAAACACCGGAGAAAATGTTACACAGAGTGAACAAACACTTGGAATAACAAAGTTTGCAGGCTAGAATAAGCACAACAAAATATGTTATCACAAAAGTCAATCCCTTACAATGGGCAAGGATACTCTTATTTATACTAAAATCAAAGGAGTAGGGGGACCCTAAAATCTCCTTGATTAACCCTAACTTGCCAACTCGCAACCTTTATTACTATTCTAAGACAAAGATACAATAAACAAATGCTTTAAAGCAAAGAAAATTCCAACTATTACAAAGTGATTTTTTTCTAAATATAGAATGGATGAGCTTAGGATGAAATCAAATGCTTTAAAACAAAAAACATCTTGTTTTAAAGCTATTTTTTTTAAATGCATCCTCATCAACCTTCTTGCTTTTTGGTGATGTCATCCATTGATATTCTGGGAAATAATATCTTCTAAAAAGTGAGTGACCACATCTTTTCCAGGAACACTGATACTCTCTAGAATGATATACTAATTCTATAACATTTCTTCACCGTTTGCAACCATCTGAAGAAATTCATGAACTTCACCCACAACCTTGTCAAACTTCACTATCATTGCGGCAAAACGACCCATCTTCCTGGCACTGATATCATCATTAAAATTGCTGCAGACGAGAGTTTGGAACTCTGCTTGCACTTCCTTGAGATCATACAGGGTATTATCTTCTTTTTATACAAACATGGGATCTGAGAAACAAAAGATCTGACGAACTTGAGAACATTTACTACCTTTTCTTTCCATTCTATCAACTTTGAAATTATACTGTCATAAGTTTTTACTGTGAAAAGATATTGCACTTTCCAAGTAGAAACTGTCTTCTTATCATCAGCTGAATCAACAAAATCAAGTACAATCTTCAAGTCAAAGATAATGATCTCAAACACTAGTCTATTTTCTGCCATAGTCTACTGTAATCCCTAGATGCCTTGGCGCAAATCATGAGCATTGTACTTTAATTGTAAAACTCTGAAAGTATAACTCTCCCTTTATTCACAAATTCTTCGTCCCAATTATTCATGTGCCTCCCATAGAGGACCAATTGACTGAACTGTCGTTGATCGACTGGTGATTCTAGATTTGTGGAAGCAATAAATCAACCTATGATGTGCCATGGAAAAGGTTGGAAATGTACTACCACAACTGCCTAACATCAGATTTGAGAGTTGCTTTGCCCTCTCCATCTTTTAACACCCTTTCCTTCAAACTATCTGCTGCAACCTCGAAGAGATTTACATCTGTATGGCGGGTACTCCTACCAAGGTTAGCTTTGACAACCTTGAAGTCATCAACCTCAATATCATCAGCACTTCTATCTTCAGGCGGTGTTGCAGTTTCAAGGATTATTTCTCCATCCGCATTCTTTTCAATGCGAACCTGCTTCTTTAGCTTCTTGTCTGGTGTGTATTGGTAGACACTTTTAAGCTCTATTAAATCCAGATGCTATGAGGCATTTCTCCTCTTCCTTCCCAGAATTTTTTCAAGCCAGGATGAGCCATCCTCTCTTGGAAACTCAGTTCTAAGCTCATCAGCTCCTAATGAATCAATGTGTGCATCAGAGTTACGAATCGGTGAATTTGGCTCTGAATCTATGTGGATAGGAGAAGTGCTCGGTGAAGGAGGAGAAACAAGATCTGAAGGTAACACTTCAACATGCAGCATTGGTTCAATAGGAACTTCTGATTCAACTGCTGGTTGTTCATGCTAGACATGAGCTGGAGACTCATCCTTTTTCCTCTTTAACTTAGCCATTTTTGTTCCTTCCGGAAGAACATTCATAGCTTTAACCCTTTGCTTTGGTTTGGAAGTGGAAGGCTCTGATGGTTGCACAATTGAAGTCTCTGCTACCAGAATATCATCCTTCCACTTATTCTTCAAAATATCAAACTGTTCTTAACAACTTGACTCATTCTTTCTTCAATGGAAGTGTTCTCTTTTATTGACCAATTAATTGGTGGCAATGGTTGTTTCTCAACTTGGTCTCTGAAATACGTGGGAAGTAGAACTTCACCACTCTTTGTCAAACCTTCTATATCTTCTGATAGGATATCAAACATTTGCTGAAGAGTAAACCTGTTGTAATTGCGTTCTTGCACTTCAAACGCATTAGCACAATTAGCCTAGAAGTCTTCAACTGCATGCTTGTGCGTACAATTTTGACCAATATGTGATGAAAAAACACCACAAGGATCATATGAAGACCTCCTGTCGAAAAACTTGAGACCATACTTGGATGATTCATTGCCAATTGCCTTGGCATCTGCTCTAGATCTGCATCTATAAATACTCATCCCAAGTGGAAAATTGAAAGTTGCCTTGCGTCTGCTACATAAAAATGTATGAACTTCATAGGCTTGCCTCAAAAATTCCATAAATCCTGTTTCATTTGTAGGATATCTCGGCAACATGGCTAGCTCTCCTGAGAAGCCATATACTCTGATGTCAGAAAAAGTGGGAAACTGGATAAACCAATCAGCCCATTCTGCCATTGCTTTTCTAGCATCTGCTAAAAATCGTATATGCAACTCATTATCCATATCCCACATTGCATGCATCAGGAAAGCATCATTTACCCACCTGCAATGTCGTTTAGCTTGAGAGATTTCTAACTATGGGAAATGGTGATAAACATGTTGAATACCTAGAGTTCCAACAACATTCAAACCTCTGAATTGACCCTGAAAAGCCATCAAATACACAAGGTATGACATCATGTGGAATTCATGAGCCCTTTAAAAATCAAGTATTTGTTGGTGGAGACTATCACTGATGAGTGCCAACCAGTCATATAATTCGGTTCCATCAACAATTTGGGACATGATGTAAAACATCCAAGGCTGGAACTTGTTAGCATCTGCTTGACTCGTGATCCATCTTAGAAGAGTAATCATTATTACGTGTTCCTCCTTGAATTCTCCACGTCCAACGTTCTTTGGCATAACGTTCTGCTTCTCTTTTAACCACATCTGACCAATCTTTTTTGGTACTTTTCTTTATCATTGTTCTAAACCCTCTTGCATTCTTCAATTGAAACAATTAAGTTTTCCCTCCAAACTGGTATTGTAAAACACTTCTCAATGTCATTCGGCCTCAGGCTACAGAGCACACGTCCATCTCTTGACTGGATTTCTCTTATGACCGAATTGTAATGCATCATGCAAGCAATTACAAATTTGATACTTTGCACAGTGATGGGAAAGGATGCCACTGCAAGCAAAACAGAGTGTCCTAGATTCCTGATAGCATTATTTCCTGCATCCTCCAAAGAATGTAAATTGATCACTATAAGTACTTTATGCAAGTCTGTTTCACAAGTTCTTAGATAATCATGAACCAACGCTGTTTTGGGCCTGATTTGTGTTGGAGAGTACTGCATATTGAAAGATTTAAAAATTGACTGTGAACATGCCTATGCCGAAAAAATATTAGACAAATGGCTAAAAATTACTTTCTGATTTTTAGAAAAAAGCAGAGTGAGCAAAAAAGCTGGCACATGGGTTTTGTAGGCAATTCTGTTTTGAAGCAACCCAGATTGTCAGATTTTGAAAAAGCGGAGACTTTCCTGAAAAAATAGAAAAAAGTTAGATTCCTGAAAAAGCAAATCTCCCAATCTTCAAGAGGATGATATTCTGGATGCACCCATCTCGACGAAAACTGAAAAATCTTTGGTCTAATTTTTGAAAAATGATCCCCTTGAAAAAAGGACCCTAAAAAAGTGAGCCTCCCTGCTTCCTCAACCCGAAACTATGAAGAACGCTGAAAAATCACTTCATTTGGGTCTTCGAATCTTCATTGAAAGAAAAATAAAAATCCTTCCTTTGGATGGAACCTACAAAAGATAATGAAATAAAGAAGCCAAATGCTTGTCTTTTTAGATCTTTAAGGCGAAAAAGTAGCTTTATTTGTGAAAGAATAAAACTTGGATCTCATCCATGAAGAAAGCAACTTTTAAAGCACAAATCCAAGTGGATGTCTTCGAATAGTAAGAATCCCTATTTTGTAGCTGCCTATGGCTTCATGTGTGAGATGGTGAAAAATATATTCTTTTGATGATGTCATCGAACATGCGAGTTGACATAAGTGTTAGTCAATTTTTCTTCGTTTTCGACACTTTTACGCTCGTTTTGACTTAAGTATGGCCTGTCTCTGACTTCAATAAGATGGAAAAATGTCATCGTTGACTGAAAAAGTTGACTGATCTTGACATTTTGGAGACCTATCAACTGAGATTCCATCCCCAGCCTTTGACTAACAATCTGACATCATTCAAATGCAAATCCGACCTCTTGAATCGGCCACTGGTCGAAGATCAGGAAATGACTGTCGGAAAACACTGTCAAATCAGGAAATTTTCTAACTCTAAAGAATTTGGGCACCCCAAGCCTCCTGGGGTGCCTGACTTATCATGCCTTAGTCATTTTTCTAAAAATTTCAACTTTTTCAATTTTTTGATTTACGTGCACGTTCCGGTGACTGTGGACCCCTGTTTGGCTGTCGACTTCTATCTGTTGGGACAAAACTGAGTCTGATGATCTAGTAGATAGGCAGGCCTGATGAAAACTAAGCTGATTGTACTCTCTGTCTGCCTCAGGAAACATGCCAAACTGACATGCTTTGAACCAGACCGAGCTGACGGAGGGAGATTCACGTTTTTGAGAAAAGCTCAAAAATATTCTAAGTATGGTGAGTTTGGGTGCCCCAAGCCACTTGGGGCACTTGGATTATCTAGCCTTAGAAAAATTTCTAAAAATTTCAAATTTTATGTCGTTTCTCATTTTCCATGCCAACATCTTCTGTTTGATCTTCATTTTCGGTCATTCAGACGACGGTCGAGGCAAGACGAAGGATGATCTAAGTAGCTTGAACATATCTGTGATGAGATCCCAGCTTTGACTGATGTTTGACTGAGTTTGACCAAGTTTGACCAACTAAGAATAGGGTGACGGAAGCTTTTTTATGTTTCTCAAAAAATGTAAAAAAATATAACACTGGAGAGGTTGGGTGCCCTAAGCCTCTTGGGGTGCTTGGTTTCTTCATACTTAACCATTTTTTTGATTTCCAACTCTCATCCACAACTTGCTCCGTTTTGTGTGCCTACAGCTGCTTCCTGATGTCGATTTTGATAATTCATCAATCAACTCCCACTGCATGGTGAATGAACTGCATAGCCTGGGTACATCTAATGACTTTTCCAGCTTTTCAGAGCCTAATGATCAAAACGACTGCTTTTACGCCCACCAGAACTGATCGACGGACACAGTTCTCCCATTTTCTTGAAAAACGCGTAAAATTTCTAACACTGGTGGGACTGGGCGCCCCAAGCCTCCTAGGGTGCCTGAAATCTCCAGACTTAGTCAAATTTCATAATTTTTAGATTTTCACCTCACCTCAGATCCATCCTACTCTATTTTGTGTGCCTCGTCGAGTTGATGACTATTCGTCGGTTCTGCGTCGTTGGAACAACGTTGAAAAATTGAAAACAAGCTCTAGCAGATGAACTTCCTCTGTTGACCACTTCAGAGCTCATGCTTCACCTTCTAAAAAAGCATAAATGACCCAGTAGAGAAAACTTGTCCTTTTGCAGATTCCATCTAGACCACGCTGATCATGAAGCAAAATCGACCAATGAGAATCAAGTGCGACACCTGAGTCGAAGATTCTATTTTTAGAAAGTTTTGCCAGCATCCATATCTCAAGAACTCAGAAAACCTAATTTGATGTCTATTTTTAGAAAATTTGCTTTTTTTAACTTTTTGACGAAAATTTTTTTAGACTTGTTCAAAATGCATTAATGAAGCAAAAATTTTGATTGGGTACAACAAGTCCAGAAGGAAAAAGGCCTGGTCAATCTTGTACAACCAAGTGAAGAACATGTAAGTCCAATAAAGAAGCCATCCCCATTCTACTTATCTTTGATCATTAGGAAGTTCCTGGTACACAACTACATGCTAGACTCAGGTCCAGTATCTCAGTTATGCCGAAGAAGATATCAGATGCATTAGACATCAAATATACCCCTATTTCATCAGTTGTATTGCAGGTGGATGGTACTTCTGTTAATGTTGTTGGAGTAATCAAAGGACTGGATTTGGCCTTACATGCTTGTCCAAACTTGACTATTAGTCAAGATATTTTAGTCATTGGTCTTCCTCCTTTCTTTGCTATTTGCTTGTCAAGATACTTCACAACTAAGGTAGGTGGCTACCTCTCTTATGATGGTTATCACATGTTGCTAAGGACACGATATGATACAAGGTTCACCATTAAGGCTGAACTAGTTTCAAATTATCATGTGGAAAATTATGATCATAGCCTGGTGAACCCTCATTGCATGGTTTAGGGTGAGAAAGTGCAAAATTTAGGGTCTCTTGAGACAATATCTTCACCCCTTCCAACCCCAAACCTTTTTCTTGATGAGTGGGTGAAAGATCATTTTGATTTTGATCCTTATGATACCACTGAGACAACTAGGCTAGGCACTACATGATTCATGAGGGGATTTCCTCTGTCCCTTCCATACTCAAATTAGATGATGATGATTCTAATGGCCCATGGAAAATGTTCTTTGATGGTGTGAAGAGTAGAAATGGAGTTGGTGTAGGAGTCCTACTGATCTCTTTGATTGGTAAGAAACTACATTTTGCTTATAGGCTGCATTTTTTTGTACAAATAATGTTGTAGAGTATGAAGCATTAGTACATGGCTTGTTGATTGCTGAAAAGAAGAAAATCAAACATCTGGAGATCCTTGGAGATACTGAGCTGGTGGTCAACCAGGTCAGGGAAAGATGTGCAACAAAAAATTAGCTCCTAAGAGCTTATAGACACAGAGTTTGGGGTCTATTTGACAGTTTTGATGTTCTCAACCTATAGGTGATCCCAAGGAAATTAAATGTTGAGGCAAACCAATTGGAAATAGTTGGTGCTCAATTTTCTGCCCCAACAGACCTCTTTTAAGGTCCTGATCAACATGTCAAAATAGTGGTCAGCTCCTCAGTCCTTGATAATGATGTGAACTAACAGATTTTTGACAGTAATGAACAAATTGTAAACTTCATCCAAAATGAAGTTGAGTTCTCATCAACTACATAATCTAGGCTGGAAGAAGGATACGACGATCGGATTGTGCAACTAAAAAAAACAATCTGCCCAAGGGATTGGTCATGTTGGAGGCTATTTTCAGCCACAATGATGAATTCAAGGGCGAGAAGAAGAACATCAAGTTCAAAAAGGAGGACTATCAAAATGTTACTATCGCCTGGGACACTGAGTTATTGATGGGATAGGTATGTTGTGATGATGAACATCAAAATTTTATTCACCTTTCTCAGAAATACAGTGATGTTTTTGCATGGAACTATGAGGACCTGAAGGGTTTTGACCCTAATGTTTCCTAACATGCCATAGACCTTGATCCAAATGCCAAACCTATTTGCCAAAGATAGTGGTTGTTGAATCCCAAAATTGAGCCCTTAATGAGGAAAGAGCTCGCAAAGTTCATTTAGGCCAGAATCATCTTCCCCATCAAGTATTCCACCTAGGTAGCTAACTTAGTGCCAGTGAGTAAGAAAAATGGTGGGATAAGGTTGTACATGGATTTTCGTGATCTAAATCGAGATTCCCTGAAAGATCACTACCATCTACCATCCATGGACCAAATCTTGCAGACTATTATAGGGGCAAAGAGGTTCTCATTGCTTGATGGTTTTTCTGGTTATACCCAGATTTTTGTGAGGGAAGAAGAGAAATTCAAGATGACTTTCACCACTAAGAGGGGAACCGTGGCATATGCAAAAATGTCATTTGGACTCTCCAATGTTGGTGCCATGTTTTAGAGGGAAATGCACATTGAATTCAAGGGCTTCATCAATAAGTTCATCCTGATTTATCTGGATGATATCACAATCTTCTCCAAGAGAGGAGGAAATCACATGGGGCATCTGGAGAAAGTTTTCAAAAGATGCAGGGAGTTTGGGGTGTCTTTGAACCCCCAAAATTGTATTTTTGCAATCTCTCAAGGCTAGCTTCTAGGCCATTTGGTGTCAAAAGATGGGATCTCCATAGATCCAAAAAGAACTTTAGCTCTTCTTTATCTTCCCCTGCCTCCTCATAAGAAAGCTCTATAGTCATTTTTGCGGCATATTAACTTTGTTAGGAAATTCATTCCTAACTGTGTTGGTTTGGACAAACCACTGACCCTAATGCTTAAAAAGGATGTTGTTTTTAGGTGGAACAAGGAGGGGAAGGATGGCTTTCAGAAGATAAGGGAAGAAATTGCTCAGGTTCCTACCCTCATGAACCATAATTATGAGGGCTTTGTCCTTTATGCCCATGGAGGAGAGAGCAACATTGCAACTATTTTGATGTAGCAAAATGACCAAGGTATGGAGCAACCATTAGCCTTTTTCAGTTAAACATTGAAGGACTATGAGGTCAGGTATAGTCCCATGGTCAAATAGGTTTTTTCCATTATAAGAGCATTGAAAAAAATTAGATATATGCTAGCAAATAACCATATCAAAGTTTTAGTTTATCATCCTAGTGTGAGAGACTATATAATGGGAATTGAAATCAGTGAAAAGAGAGCAAGCTGGGTCACTAAGATCCTAGAATATGCTATTATCATCAAAGCCACTAAGCTGATTAGAAGTAGAGGATTATGTGAATAGTTAGCTCAAACTACTATGGATGAAGTGAACTCATCCTATCACTTGAAAGAAATAAAACCTATAGCTGAACCAGTAGCTTCAAGTTCCTGGACAACAAACATGGCTAGATTCCTATCCACTAGTGAATATCCTTATGGATTGGATAGAACTAAGAGAAGACACTTCAGGTTGCAATCCATTCCTTAAGCTTTGGTGGATGGGTTTCTCTTTAAAAGAAATCTGGATGGAGTCTTGCTGAGATGCATTGAAGAAGATCAGATGGACAGATTTCTCAATGAGGTTCATGCCGGTCCAGCTAGAGATCACTTCTCTGCAAGAGCTACAACAATGAGGATACTGAGGGCAGGTTACTTTTGGCCCACATTGTTTAATGATGCCCATGTATGGGTAAGAAAATGCAAAGAGCGTGCTCTCTTTGCTGGGAAGAAAAGACTGGCAACCCTTCCACTTCATCCTATTCATAAAGATCATCCTTTCTCACAGTGGGGCATGGATTTCATTGGTACGATCAACCCTACATCTAGTGCTAGTCACAAATGGGTCCTGGATGCAACATACTACTTCACCAAGTGGGTTGAAGCAATCCCACTCAAAGAGCCTACAGAATCAACAAGCATGGATTTCTTGGAACAAATCATGACAAGATTTGGAGCTCCTCACACTATCATCCCTGATAATGTAAGAGATTTTACTGGTTTTAGGATAACTGATTGGGCTTTGAAGTATAATGTATTTTTGAAGACTTCATCTAACTATTACCCCCAAGGTAATGGTCTAGCTGAATCTACTAACAAGACCCTGATTAGAATCCTGAAGAGGACCATGGAAACAAATAAGAGACAATGGCATAATAAGATCAGATTGGCCCTCTAGGCTGATAGGATCACTTATAAAAGAGCCATTTGTAATTCTCCTTTTGTTCTTGTGTATGGAAAAAAGGCTAGATTGCCCTTATCTTTGGAGCTTCCTTCATTAGAATGGCCTAGCAACTGGAATTAGAAGGTGAAGATGCTAGGTCTATGATGATGGATGAATTAATTGAGTTAGAAGAACATAGACAGTCAACCATGGCTACCTTGGAAGAACACTAGAAGTAGACCAAGAAATACTTTAACAAGAAGGCTAAAGATCAAAATTTCAAGGAAGGAGATCTTGTTCTAAAATGGGATGTTGACAGAGCCAAACCTGGAGACCATACTAAGTTTGATGCAATCTGGAGTGGACCATATATTATCACCAGCTGCAAGCAAGCCAATGCTTTCAATCTTTCAAAGCTGGATGGTGAAGTTCTACTGATCTCAGTCAATGGGATCCATCTCAAACCTTACTTCTAAGGTTGGTCTAAGGTTTTGTATATACTATTTTGTTTTGTTCTTGCTTTAGTTTTTCCTTTTCCCTAAGTACTATTGCATAGGTTGCACTCTCATTAGGAGAATGCATGCCTTGTTTTCCTTTTTTGGTGTTGTTTTGAAGGAAAGGTTTTAGTTGTTTTTGGCTTACGACAGTCCCTTTTGACTCTATGCCCAATGGATGCTTAAGGCCATTGATTCTTTTTTTTAGCAATCAAACATCCCTGAGAGGTCGCCAAAATGTTGATCTATTTTCCCCTTCCCAGAGTCAAATAGCCCATCTTGAAAATGTTGAAAATCTTGTTGAATTTCTTAAGTGACTAATGTTCTTCAAGTCTAAGGGTGTTTTCCTTGTGAAAATCTCCCAAAATCCCTAAGGTTGAAGCCCTGAAAAAACCAAAAAATTTCCAAGCTTTGGCTTAGTTTTTTTCAACCTTAGTCATTAAAGGTTGAGTTTGCAAACCCATCAGTTTTCCAACTAAGGGAAGGTTCAAAAGAAGAAAAGAGAAACAAGTAAAATAGAAACCTTTATCAGCAAATTGGCTAGTTCCCGAATCCTTCGGTTCGCCGACCTGTTGGTTCATCGATCAAAGGGATCGCCAACTAAGCAAGACAAAGGTGAAGTAAAGGCAAGATGGAAATTGACAAAGGCAAGATTTGGTTCGTGAAGGAGAGAAATCATTGACTAAAGGAAGGCTGAAGGAAGACTTGAAAAATGACTAAGGCAAAGGAAAGGAAAGTCTTTATCAGCAAATTGGAAGAAACTCTGACTCACCAAACAGTTCTTGTTTTCTAAGGTTCGCCGATAAGGCAATTCATTGACAAGGTGAAGGAAAAGAGAAAAAAAAGATGAGAACAAGGCAAAGTTCAATAAATGAAGAGTTGTCGATAAAGAAGAAAAGTAACAAAGAGAACGCAAGGTTTGTGAAAGTGAAACTTTGCCAACAAAGGAAGATGAAACAAAGAAGACAAAGATAGTTTGCAAAAGTGGAATTTCGCTGACTAAAGGGTAGAAAAGGATGAAACAAGTGTAGTTCATGAAAAGGTGATTTCACCGACTAAAGGAGAAAGTGAGAAGATAGACAAGCCAAGTTCGTAAAAAAGAGATTTTGCCGATAAGGCAAAATAAAAGCCAGAAGTAAAGTAAAGTGAAATAAAATGAAAATAAAGCTTGTAATATAATGTAAAGCCTTAAAATATTTTTAAGTTTAAAATATTTTAAAGTGTTGTAAAAGCTTTATAAAGGGATTTTGACAGGAATATGTATTTGAAATATCTATCTTTTCCAGCCGCCTTTATTGCAGAATCATATCAACCCAGCTAGAAGTAGGGTTTGTGCATTTAATTGTTGTAGGTAGATGAATCAGCTGCTTCCATTCAAGGCAACATATATTTCCCAACTACTTCATCCTCAGGATAGTCCCTATATTTATGTTTTGCAGAATAGATGTACACAAAAATTCCTTTTGTAGAAATATCTTCTGACAAGCCCATGGGGCAAATTTATTGTAGTAGGTGAACTAAGTCAATGAATAGAATGGTATATGTTACCTAGTTTTCACTACTAGCTAAATCAAGCAGAGCTTTCTAATTTTTAGAGGAAAAGAAAGTACATTTTATTGCTGCTGTGTTAAAACCAAACACATTTGATACAAATTGATATGAAATTGTATTGCTGCATTCAGATATATTTCAGAGCTTACGAGATTGTACAAATCTTTTGAAAAAACCAACAATATATAGTGAAGAAATAAGTGTATAGGTTCTCACACAAGCCATGAGACTAACTGATTCAATTGCAAAATGAAAAGGACAAACTATACATTTATGAAAGACCAAAAAGCAAATAGCAAGTGAGGTAGGGTGACTCGTCATTGCCTGAATGACGAGCCTTCAGACTGTTGTCGCGTCTTGTGTTGTCCTAGATCGTCGGCTTGCCCTCCCATCCAGCCGCTGTCTCCTTGCTACCCCGTCATCTGCGTAAAATTTTGAAAAAATGATGTTAGAGCAATGGCGGGGCATTATACATCACATGATATGCACACATAAATGTACAATTTGCGTTTTCAAATGCACTGAACCAATTAGCGCCACGAGAGCTTTTGAGAAAATCAAGAATATCAACTGCAAGCATGCATTTATTTTCTAACAAGTTTGTTTCATGTGCAGAGATAGATGTCATTATGTTTCTGTTTGACTCATTCAGTTACGTTATGAGTGGAAGAAATGTGGCTCCCACAAGGGTCAAGCCCAGCTCAGTAACAACTCAGAAAAACACATACAACAGAGGACAGCTAATAGTCAAGGCAGGACAGCCAACCACTAAGGTACAGCCAACAGTCAAAAGTAAAAAACGGGACAGCAGAGTATGAGAACATTTAGAACAATGATCATCGAAACAGCTGAAGATCATAAAGAACAGCCAACAAGCACGATAGAACAACAATCATGTAATAGGTTTGGACAGCTTATAATGACGAAGAGTGAGCAGCATAAGGTACAGCCAACGTAAATAAAGGAGCAATCATTCTCAGCACAAAACAGACCACAAGTTCCATGCTAAGTGACATGGTTTGGATTTATTTGGGCAAAGGCCTTCATGGAAACTTAAGCTTCTGCACTAGGGTCTATCATAAAAGTCTTCTCTGTGATAAATATTGACAGGTTACGCCTGTTCAAGCTCTCCATGTTAGATCAAGAAACAGGAAGATGGTGCTATCTCAATAGATGGAGGTATGTTTCAGATCAAAGAGGCATCATTGAGTGTGAAAACAGGGAGGAGGTTGCTGTGAGGTTTCCAACAACTTCATCAAAACAAATAACCGCAGTCAAGCAACATTGTCTTTCTATTGAGAAGAACTCAAACAAACTTCAGATGCTTTAGGAAAATTTGAGCAGAAAATAAAAGAATTTAAGAAATTTGAGGAAAACATCTTGAGGAATTCTTATTGAGCACTTGCACATAAAGTGTTTTTGTCACGATTCCAAATCTATTTGGGAAAATGATGTGTGGTAGAGCAAAATGCAAGCTGTGATCATGAAGGCAGTGTTACTGTCTGGGATGCATATACATGCCAGGCCAACTTGGAGTATGAAGAGCATAAAAAATAAGTATGGAGTGTAGATGTTTCAAGCACAGAACCTACAAAGCTTGTCCCCGACGGTAAATACAGCAGAAGGAAACTCTGAAAATGAATGAAATACTCAGAAAATATCCAATCATGCTTTCTGGCAGCAGTTTTTACAGAAAAATGCATTTTTCCAACAGCAAGTTTGAACGGCAAACAAGAAGGTATAGAGGTTTTGGCTCTTTATAAAATAACATATACTCAGAGAAAGTCCAAAATCATGTCTTCTGTCAGCGAACAGCCACTAAAAAATGCAATTTTCTGAGTTCAAATGCCAGAGAAGACATTCACAGGCAGCAACAAAAGCAGAAATTCCATTGAAAGAAATACAGTTTTGAGAGCAGCAAGGCATACTTGCCATTTTTCCAAGTTTTCTGAAGCGTGTTCACAGCCAAAAGGCAGCAGAGATGAAGGAAAAGTATGTGTTTTAAATGCTTTTCAAACTACATCCTCAGTTTTGTGATGAAATCGTGCCTTAGCACGGTCAAAAATAGCAAGAGTTTTTTGCATTTTTTCAAACATGTGCTCAGAAATGTTCAAAAAGTATGCCTTTATAACAGCAAATCACTCAGAAAATGCATTTTTTCAAAGTTTGAATGCCACAGAATTTATTAATCACTAAAAATGGAATTTCAAGTTCAGCTACAGTACAATGGAAAATACAAATTCAGAACAGCCAAGGCATATATATCCTTTCTCCAAGTTTTGTGTTAAGGCTTGTTCATAGCGAATATAAGGAATGCAAAATCGACTCTATAGAGTTCGAATCTCAGAGAAAAATGTGAGAAGTTTTAACTTTTTTCAAAAAAACAATGATAAGCAATGTCCAAAGTCGTGCTTTCTGAGGGCGAACAGCAGAGAACAAAAATGCAAAATTTGTCAAGTTCTAGTATTCACAGAAACCTTTGAAAGAGGATCGCCAGAAGGCAATTTTCTTTTCCAAGTTTGCTACAGCCGGAAAGGGAAAAATGCAGTTTTCTTTCCAAGTTTGAACAGCAAACAAGAAAACACAGGAATTTTAACTCATTGATGCATATATACAGAAAATACCAAGCTCATGCCTTATAAGCAACAATTTGCAAAGGAAAATATGATTTTCTCTTCAGAGTTTAACTTCATGCAACAGCAGGGAAAAATGAAGGTTTTTTCAACTCTTTGCAAATTTTGTGATGGAAACGTGCCTCAACACTGACAGAAAACATAGAGTTTCAACCCATTTCTAACAATATGCTCAGGTATGCTCAGAATCGTGTTCATTGGGTAGCGAATATGAGGAAGCAAACTCAGAAAATGAATGGACGCAATAGTAGTTAATGAGTTACCTCAGTATTTTGCCATCTATTGTTGCCAAACCACAGAGTTTTCCTCAATAGCAAATGCACGGAGCGACAGCCAGCTACAAACAGCAGGGTCGGCCACACAAGAAATACCCAGAAATGCATCATTTCGCAGCAAAAAATGGCAGAAAAGACAACATTTTACAGTCAAAATCGGCCCCAATCA
Organism: Cunninghamia lanceolata; assembly: GCA_027924645.1. Classification (NCBI taxonomy): domain Eukaryota; kingdom Viridiplantae; phylum Streptophyta; class Pinopsida; order Cupressales; family Cupressaceae; genus Cunninghamia; species Cunninghamia lanceolata. The sequence continues at coordinate 10,679,850 of BSBN01000635.1, read as the reverse complement.
GCTAAAAAATGACTTCAAAGGAGTTGTAACATCAAAGAATGCCATTTACCTCAGAAATCGACCAAAGAATCAACTAATTCCTGCCAGAAATCAACCAGAAATATGGCATTTTTTCCTCCAAACCCTCAGGCGGTGGCCATTTTGAATGCCAGAGATAAAATGCAAAATGAGATGATTTCTTAGGTTTTCTTCCGTTTAGGTCGAATGACCTATTTCTTGCATTTTCTGAGTTTGCAAATGCTTTTTTTTTATCTCTTGTTATGCCCATGGTCATGACTTGTAAGTCTTAGAACCTAGCAAGGGGGTCGTGGCATGCTTTTTATGCCTTGTATTTTCTTTTCAAAGGCAAGCAAAATGTAATATAATAGAAAAAATAAATACAAGGTCGAGGCATCAAGGTCAAGGGTGTAATATGCTAAGTGTTTGGTGTTGGGAGAGATAAGGTTGGTAATATCTTTTCTTACCAGGTCGAATGCCTTAGTTTGTGAGTACATCCCATAGGAGATATAAGGTGAATAATGATGTATGTAAAATTTGATGTTGCCGGGAATAACAAGGTGTTTTGAAAGCGAATTAATGGCATGGTGATGCATATGGAGGTATAAGGGTCATTGAAAATATATTGCTTCCAAACCATGATAGGCATGATGCGAGATGATGTGATGTGTCGTGTTACTTTTCCTAGGAGGTATGGACATCCTTGTTATGTCATAGTGCCATTTTCTGCATAGGTCTTGATTATAAATTGTACAACATTTACTAAGGTGGTGGAGTTATAAACCTCTTAGTTAAATGTTTATTAGATGCAGAAAATGAGTAATTATGTCTTTTATTGGGATATTTTTCAGTTATTTATGATGCTGCAGGAGTTATGACACAGATCTGATGTATGTCAGAAACCACAGAGGGCATTTAAAGGCATTTTATGACATTTTCAGGTGCCTTTATGATTGCAGATGGCATCCCTTGACTTTTTCTACATTGTGAGCACACTTTGGAGGACTTTAGAGAGATATTTTGTGGGCATTTATGAGATGCACGGGAATGGAGGTGGTAGATGTCTATCCATTTACAGCTGTTTAGGAAGTATATATCCTTCTTCATTATTTATTTTTTAGTGGTTCTTGCTATTCACTACCCTGTATATTGTAATTTTCAGAGTTCTTTTGCAGAGGTGAACAGTTTTGTAACACATTTTTCAGAGATATACAGAGTTGTAACACTCTTTTGGCAGTAATAAGCAGCTCATACCTTCCTATTTCTTCTGATATTGTGTGTCCTCAGTGTTAGTACAGATTTCTGGTGATGTTTCTCTGTCCTTGAAGCTGTCTTTCATGTTGGTGCCTTTATGCAGGGCTTTCTTTTATAATTTTTGCAGGCTGTGAGATGTGCAGAGGGATAACAATCAGTTTGTGGGTAGTGAGAAAACCTCTTTCTCCTTAACAAGACTGCTGTTATTTAGCCTTCTTACAAAACATTGATGCAAGGGTTATGAATTTTGCTAGGTTGTGTGAGGGTTCTTATTATTACTGGTTCTGAAGTGTGTCATTTCATGTGTATTTCCTGATGATCTTTTGGTGCATCACCTTAGACAGTAGGTTTCATTTTTATGTAATCTTTCTTACTCTTTTCTCTGCAAGGACCTTAGTATAAGTAGTTTAGGTGGAGTATCAGCAGGAAGCCGGCCTTCTCCGGAGGTTCTTTCCATCACAGGTGACCCACAGACCTGGAAAGATCCCATGTTTCTCCAGATTGCTAAGTTCTACAACTCAACAAGGGTGCAAATCTGAGAGACAACAGTATAAATAGATGAAAAATCAATGTAATGAGGGTTGGATACAGAGACTTATTTTTTGTGTTCCAAATAGAACCCTCTTCTGTTGTAACTGTGCCTTTCTGATTAATACATGTTGATTTTTTTTACCTTTTCATGCTATTTTTTAGCTCTATGTAGATCTAGAACTGATTATTGTTTGTGAATGTTTAATTCCTTGCAATCATTTTCTTATCTTTTACCTCTGTTAAGATCTACAAGATTTGTGTGAGTTTATTAGTTGTATTCAATTATTCTATGCATTTTAGCTTGGTGGGTGCTCTTTATTCAAACTCGGTGTTCACCTTCCCCTTTCAGTTTCTCCTTCTTCCCCTTTTCCCAACGGTGATTAGATTAGGTCTAGTCTTAGTTTGCTCTAAATTTCATGTTCATAGAAAGGAACCAGCCTTCTCCAAAGGTCTAATTTCCTTTGCAGGGTCCCACACCTAGAAATCACTCCAATGTTTCGTTGGATTGTTGCAACAAAAGCACTTCAACATAGGGTGCAAATCCAAGTGACAACAAGTACACTAAGGATAGTTATCTCTTTGTGTCTCAGTCATAATATTAAGACACTTGTCATAATCTGATGTTTTCCTATGTTTCATCTTGGTCTGTATAACCAAGGGCTTCTCATTGTAATTTTATATGTATGTCAAATTGTTGTACATATTGTGTATTTGCATCCTTTGATAGAATATAATTATTCTTTCATGTTAGGTCTCTCTTGTGATTTTATTAAAGCTCCTAGATCTTGTGTGGCTACTTCCATAGTCAAATCTTACATGGTATAGAACATTCTATACCAACTCTTACACCTATCTCCTTTGCAAACTCTAAGGAACCTAGTCTTGATTTTTCTTGTGTTTCTCCTTCAAAAGCATTATTCTTCCAGACAAAATAGATTTTCCTCCTTCCTAACTTTGACATCTATCCATCCATACTAATTTAATTGGTTTCTATTTTCATTTACATAGTTTTTATCATCTCCCAATTCAAACTTTGTCAAGCTTTTCTTACATTTCTCCTAATTGCCATTACATCTAAAATTTACTATTTGTGCTTAGAATATGCGTAATTTCTTAACATAAACTAGTTTATTAGTATTTTACCACTTTTATGACATGAGGATCCAAGTTTTAAAATTGACAAGGGGGTTGACCGAGGCAACTTCCCCTTTAACCATTTGTTTTGTAGGTGTTCCTATTGAAATCTTTGTGCCTGTAGGTGATATTTAGGGAAATTAGTAAAGAATTCAACAAATTTCTAGTTAAGAGAAGTGCTTGGAAGATTTAGAACAAACTTCTTGCAAAATTTTAGGCCAAACATAGACATAGGACTTCTCCTTATTGTTGGGTGCACCCTAGGGCTTCTCCTCATGCTGGGAACACCACAAGACTTCTCCTTAATGCTAGCATGGACCAAGGATTGGATCTTGATGGCTTTGGGTGCTTCCCACTTGTCACCCTCCCACTTTATTTAGTTGAAACTCCATATCCAAACAATCTATTAGTATCACCTACACAAAGTGATAATATCAAAATATATAACAACATAAAATCATCTAAATAAGTGTAATTAACTATCAAATACATTCAATATAATTTCAATTTATACTAAATAATTAGTATCCACATTAATAATTATGTCACTTCCTTCATCTAAACTACATTGGGATAGGGTTAAAACATTGAAGTAGTTAAAGCATTATTTAAGGTTGTCATATTGTCTCCCCTCGAGGAACACCAACTTGACATTATTCAAACAAATAAGGATACTCCTTATAGATGATGTTGTCATCTTCCCAAGAAGCTCTTGATCCCCCATAGTGATTCCACAATTATTTACTTAATAAATATATCTATTTCTCAAATGAATTTTTCTATTCTCTAGGATTCTTATTAGTTTGGGGTGGATTTCTCCATGATCTTTAACTTGTAGTGTTTTCCAAAAAATGTATGAAGGGTCAGTTATATACTTCTTAAGTAGTTAAATGTGAAAATATCATGGATGTGGAACAATGAGGGTGGAAGAGGTAGACGATAAGTCACATCACTAACTTTCTCTAGAATTTTGAATCTTGCAACTTAGGTGCCTTTCCAAAATTTATAGAGCTTTTTTGGGGTCAAAATTTTGAAATATTCTTGGATTACCTTCTCTGGTTTACTCTGAGAACATGCACTTAGATACAAACAAACTGAAAATGAACACAAAATGATTCATATATTTAATTGCATTCTTTCTGGACCCTGAAGCATGTAAATTTGTTGACCAGTGCCTTACTGAGGGTAACAGAGTTAGGATTCAACCCTACAAATGTTACTTTTATAACAGCAAAACTTAGAATTTAGAGGGTGTGTTTATATCAGTGACTTGCAATGATATACCCAAGAAAAAGTATTTCCTGCAACTCTTGTTCAATAATCCCTAATGCAATACATCACTTCCTATGTCTTGTTTAAAGCATATTTAATCCAATCCTTGACCAGAATAAAAAAGCAAAACATTCAATACAACAAATGTGTATAAGTGAAATCCAGAATCCTTGATTCATTCATCCACAAAAGAAATGTATACATTCAAGGAGACAATTGCAAGAAATACACACATAAAGTGTTACTCATATAACTCAATTTGAGTTTAAAATTGTCATATAAGAAGTTATACATGTGTAGGCGAATCTTTTACTCTACAATCTCAACAATGCACCCAATAGCCCAGAATAAAATTTCTATATCCACCTAATCACTATGTTTCCTTTCTCAAATGTAGATCTCTCTACTACGACACTTGAAAGCCTTTAAATAGACATTTTATGTCAGCTTAAGATTTTTTGTAGTACAATTTTTAGTTATAATGCATTTAATATTTGCACCTAGGAAACTACATCATGGCTTTGATTGGTGGGCACCCTCTTTTAGCCAATTCCAAATTCTAGAAACTTTTGGCCAACTAAAGATCCTCCTTCAAAGCTAAAAATAGGCAACCGCTTCCTATCCATTGCTCAGGCTCATATGAAAGGCTACTGGGAAGGCAAGTCAACTCCTAACCCCTTCAAAACTCTTTCACTAGAGAAACCAGAACTTCTTTGACTTTGTGAATAGGGATGCTCCTGCATGCTGTGATCCCTAGCAACAAACAATGGTGTGCATGGTCCATCCAGTTCCTCACGAGAATAATTTAATTCTGCCATGGTTCATGGAAACTGGCTAAACAGTTGTAGACAAAAATCCCTACTCTTTCCAGTTCCCCCCATTCTCTAGGCAATACTTACTTCCTCCCTTAATTCAGAAAGAGCAAATTTTCAACCAAGAAAACATAGGCATACCTCTTTGAGAAACAAAAGATAAAGCTTGCATAGTACTCATGGCAGTTGGTGATGTGAACAATTCATGAAAACACCCTCATTTATAGAAATGAATAGAGGTTCATTGTGCGAGTGACTACCTTTAATTTATTTCGTTCCAACTGTCCACACATTTTAATTCATTGTTGTGAATTTATTCACAATCCTTTCAAGCATGAAATGGAGGCATGAATTAATTGCTATTTGTCTAGAAATGCCTCTTTACATGGACAACAAATGCCAAGTTCACATACCAAGATCTAATTGTGCATCAAGAATTGTTTGAGAATCAAGTGTCTACTGTCAAATCACCTTCTTGCATACTCGAGAAGCAACTGATATTTTCAAGAATTCAAGCCAAATCTACTGTACTATGATTACCTTTCGATTTCATGTTTGTTATCCAGAGTTTGAATTCAATTTGTTGATTTAGGATAGATTAGTGATCACAAATGCACGAGAACCAATCTAGAAATCACCAACCAATCATAAAATGCCCGCAAAGCATGTTTCACATATGTTGAAACCACATGTCACCTTATCACACCATCACAGGCCTTGAGGGACCCATGCTACTTCCTCTGTGCTGACGCATTGGGCGCCAACTTCATTCTCCCTGGATGGGACCTACCAACCACTAAACATATCATCGCACCAGCACAAGGAATATCCCTTCTCATATTCTCACAAAGCACTCATATGATAAAACAAGAAGACACATCCAATCACTTATCGCACTATCGCATCCATAATAGACCTGCCAACTAAAAGACATGCGATGTTGCGATGACTTCCAACTCATCATTAAATTCATCATATTAGCCCTTATTTAAAGATATTTTGCACACATGAAAGCCAGTAATGAAATCAAAGGGCTGGTAAAGAATGAAGCTAAGAACATTATGTCCTCACTTATGCTTGACTCTTCTTCCTCAAAAGAAGGGTCCATCAGTGGCTCTAGTTGGGGACACATGACTGATTCAGTCATGGCGAGAATCACAGATCTTTGGGATGTAGACCAAGTACCAAATCTATTGGGCTCACCCTGTAACTCCTCAAATTGGGGATTCTCTAAATACCTTATAGGAATTGAAGACTAATTGAAAGAAAATTAAAATTTCTTAACATTTCTTCAATTCTAAACAGGTGGCCCAAGGCCACCAAAAAGAAAGGATCAATGCTTACCTCTATCAAATACCTTGTTTTTAGCAATCAACCCTTAAATTAGTTTGAAAGTATCATATCCACTTACTTGTTTTAAATCTGACTGTAGGATGCCCAGGACTAAAATGGTGAGAGCCATGTTCATTGATCCTGCATTATCAACAAAATATTGAAAAAAACTCCTTACTGCAATCAATTATCATTAAGTAAGCAAAATTAGAACTATTTTGTGCATATATAATAAAATCTTCGATCACTTCAATCTGACAAGGTTCATACTCAACCATCCTTTTAGTTTGTTTAAAATCCTGCAAATTACTTTGGTCAACACTTGAGTCATGATCTTTGATTACTTTTGGAGGATAGTATGAACTTCTTTGGATGAAGTCCAAGCCATATCCCAGATAATCAATTTTTTCTTCAATTTCATGTCCATCTTCCTGATCATTTGAAAAAATAGGATTATCCCTCAACTAGTAACTATCAAAATTACCTGTCCTTGGTGTGACTAGAATTTCATCATAAAGGGGATTGTGTCTTATATGAAATTTATTATCATACTTAAGGTCTTTATCTTGATCTTCATAAATCAACATCTCACAAGAATGGCTATCACAATCATATTTCATGTTCCCTTTTTTTAGCCTAGTCTTTGGTGGGTCCATTAGCCTATTTCGAGATCCTGATAGGCTATGTGGTATGGTAAGGGATTCCTTTTGTGATGGACTTCCGGTTCAGTTGTTGTGTATACTAATGTTGGTTTTGAGCTCTATGTTTTGTTGGGATGACTTTGCCATTTTCTAAGGTTCAATCAAGCTCCTGGTTAGTTCTCCAAGATTTTTCGAGAGGCTATCTATTTATAGAAAGTCATTCTGAGGGCATCTTTTCTCATTCCTAATCATTTGGAGCAGTTTGGTTTAGTTTAATTATCAAATTGGCGAAGTTTGGAGTTTTTCGTGAAAGTGATAATTAAACAGGCTATTTTATTATATTGTGCACTTAAGTTATATAAGGTTGGAAATATTAAAAAGGTAACTTAAGTGTTATAGCATTTTGGAATGAGGAAATGTCATATTAATTGCCTAGGCACATTAAAGTGGGCATATCTCTTGGAAAAAAGGGGACTTAATATAAAGTTGAGAAAAAAAGTGTTTTTCCAAGAAAGAATTAATTTCTTGTGTAACTGCCGATAAGGGTGCGGTTCGGTGGTTAAGTCGCTCGGTTGTAGTGGGGGCCACAAGAGTTCAAACCCCCACTAGGCCAATGAGCTCGCAGGCATCACGCCTTCGTTGGGCCAATGAGCTCGCGAGTTTGAAGTGTTCTTGCTAGGGGATGAGGTCCTCCGTGTTGTGGCCTCACCAGTTCATTTCTCTGGGCAAAAGCATTCACATGGAGCCAGAGGGCGTGTCGCACCAGCGCCGCCGGTCACATTAAAAAGTTTACTAGGCGCATTAAAATAAAATATAATATAATTTCTTGTGTAACTCCCCAGGTGCCTATATAAGTGAAGTGAGAACTCATTGTTGGTTTATGCTTGGATTTTGTAGTGTTATGCTGTTGGGATTGAACCAGAGAGTTCTTCCTTCCTTCTTGAGGATGAAAACCCTCTAGAAGATGTCCAGTTTCATTGGTGAAATATCCTGCCTAGTTGGAAGAAGGGCAACTTCATTCAGAAGTTGCATTGGGCCAAAAATGGATTGATTTGTTTTTGGAGTTTGATCTAAATTCTTATTATTTCCTTGATGATAATATTTGAAGAATAATTTCTGAGTTTATAATATTATTTTTGGTGAAGTTTTTTAATGTTCTGAAGCAAGCCGTACTTTCAGGGTCGTACCTTGTTGTGTGAGTAAATCTTTGGGGTGGAGATTAAATAATGTTTTGATAAAAAGATATTGATTGGGCATTCTTTCCCATACCTAGATGCTGCTATTCCCTATGATTGTAGAGATTTCTAAGGTGGGAATCAATACTTCTAAGCAAATCTGTATAGGAGAGTCCGTACCTAGTGAAGTACGATTTGAGCATGAAAAATTCTTGCCTTGTTTGGAGCTAATAGTGGTTGTGATATGATTTTTGTGTGATTGCATCAAATTTTGACCAGTTTAATAGTAAATTTAAGTCAGGTTTAATGATGATATTCTTAGTCGTACATGTCTAGTGCCGTACAGCTACAAGGTTGATTTGGTTTTCTGAGATTGTATGATGTTTCCTTGAAGTATATATTCAGTGGGATGTCATGTTTAGTATTGGAAATGATTTCTGATCTATGCTTTGAAACTTTTAGGTAGTCATCACAAGTATTTGATGATACATGTTAATGCAAGGCCTTACAGACCTGTAAGGAAATCGTGACACTTAAAATGTAATATGTTCTTCATACATTGTCTCTTTAATATGCAGTGGAGTTGTTAGGTTGTGTGTGGAAGGTCTATGGTGGTAAAGGTATCTTCATATGTGTGATCAATTTGTGATTCTAAGACTAAGCCATGGCAGCCGTATAGTGTAATGACAGTCTGATCTTCTGTAGCACAATTTGAACAGTAAGGACTTTCAGTATAATAGCATTGGTTTGTTAATATTATGTGTGTTCAAGTTGATGCTATGCGGGGTATAATCTCATTGGGTTCCAAGATCATCAAAGGGTTTACAAATTCAAGCCTAATCAATAATTCTAATTTCTATTGCATTGATTTCATTGTAATCTTTCTTTATGCAAACACATAATAACCCCTGGATGGTTTACCGCCAGTGTGGGCAAAATGGTCTTTATATTTCATGTTTCTACCCACTGAATAAGTGGTAAGTACCCATTGGATAAGTGGATGGTTTTGTAATTTCATTCTTGTTATCCCACCCACTGAAAAGTGGTGAATCCCCACTGCACTAGTGGATGCTGCTCATAACAGATGAATGTACTTACTTGTTGCACAATGCTTTAGATTGTAAACTGAAGCACATTATGCTCTCACCTCGCCTAGTTGCAATCTCGGTGATTAGAAGTGTGGAGGTCATTTAGATGCTCATGAAAGATTGTGCTAACATTGATTATTATTGTTCACATTTTCAAAAAAAATTTGGGGGTAGTTTGTTACATAATCTTTACTAAAAATGTTCAAATCAATATCTTCTTCAAAATTAAAGGTTTCCATTTCGATTGTTAGAGTTAATACTCATATACTCTTGAGGTTTCATACTACCACAGAAGGTCACCTCACATGTATGTCCCTACAATCAATCATCACAGATTCCTCCTTTTCACACTGGTTAACACTACTATCTCCTTCACTAGAAATTTGATTCTCCTGATGTATAGGAATTTTTCTATCAGGACCAATACTATTGCCATTGCTTTGAATTGCAAAAGACATGCCATTCACCATTTTTTGTGAGTTAAGATGAGAACTCATTTTGTCATTCTTTTGTATTCTTAATATCCCATACTTTTGATTATTCTCTGTCTACTGCACTTGCAAAAGCTTGATGAAGTGAACTAGGCTCTTTATCTCTCACCATATAACTCATCTCATCTTCCAAAGCTCCTGAATATACAACTAGGCAAAATGCATCATTTGGCCTAATGTATTCTGGAATACCTTTGACTAGTTTTACAAATCTTAAAATAAAACTAGGCATTGATTCATTTGCCCTTTTTTGAGTATTCATAAAACCTGCAACCAATGAAACCATATCCAGCCTTTCACCAAATTGTTCTAAAAATGTAATTTTAAGTTCATCCCATGAAGAAATTAAATATTTAGGTAAAAATTAAATCCAATCCCTTGCATTATTTTGTAATGATTGACAAAAAGCTTCAGAACAACATCCTCATAATCAATCCTTACAATATATTTTACACACATGAAAGCTAGTAATGAACTCAAAGGACTGGTAAAGAATGAAGCTAAGGACATTATGTCCTCACTTATGCTTGGCTCTTCTCCCTTAAAAGAAGGGTCCATCACAAGCTAGCATGATGGCTATTTTATAAAAACTTTGAACCACAATGTATACAATCATGAAAATATTTAGTCACAGGAAGGTCTAACATGAAATCTATGGAGATAGAGTGCCAAGGCTTGTCCTAAATTAGAAAAGGTGCATATAATATTTTTTTTGATTTTAAAGGTTTGTAATGGTACAAGTTGCTATATGACTCTTAGGGGACCCTATCACAACACCGATGACTATGACACTAGGAACACATGCAGATCTTGATTGGTGAATTGGGGACCTAGGTATACATGTTATTAATTTTTTTACATTTTGTTTATGTAGAATACTATATGTGTAATTTATTATTTTGATTTATAGTATGATGTAGGACTAATTATAAATTATTTTCCTTTTTTTAGTGTGCATTCTAGAGTGGATTGACTACATCGATTGAGTCATAGTAAAGATGGTCCCCATAGTGTAGCTAGAGCAAGGAGTGTGAGTCAGTTATAGGCCACAATAGATTGTAGAGTGTCACATTGAAAATTTTTAGCCTATTGTCTATCTTATAGCTACATGTGTAGAGCGACAGGTCAGAGGAGAGCATGCAGCTACATAGGTCTTATCCCTCACTATAAGGCATGACCAAGCTATCACTAGGGTCTTAATGTTCACAACAAAGCAAGATTGGGCAATGGTGAGGGTGCAAAGGGTAGAGGTTGATGCATTGAGCCTAAGAGGAGAGCACGATAGCCTGCAGGACCAACTCAATTAGGTGAGGGTGGAGGCATAGAGGGATCATGCAATGAGACTGATAGATCTTGATCACCCATGAGTCTATGCTTTGAAGACTTAGATTAAGAGACAACTCACTCAGATAGAGAGATATAATAGAGTGAGTTGTGACTCATATCAAAGGCAGAAGAGTTGAGATGAGTGGTGCGAGATCTATAGACACATAGTGGGTCACACACCCACTCTAGATCTATAGCATTGGTGAGGTATCTCCAACTAATACCAACACAACCTGATGAGCCACCAGAGCCAGAGGAGTCTAATAGCCATAATTTTCCATGGTGCAAATATTTGTATTTATATGTATAGACACCACATTTTGTTGTAGTGGTAGAGATTTTTTTATATATGACATGTATTCTATCAAACTTTGAGATGATATATATACCATGATTTTTATGGTTTTGTGTGTATTTATGTGTTATGGTATGTGTACATTTGATGGAGATGTTTTAATTGTTTATGATGTTTATAATATGAAATTATTTAATTAAATGTAATAAACTCCTAATCAAACAATGGAATCGAATGCAATTAACTAGCATACCTATATTTAAAAAATATATCTAAAGTACGCCAAGAGATATCCTTCTCAAGGCACCTATTTTTTTAATCAATTTACCACACAGGTGGAAATAGGTTTCTCGAGAAGGATATCTCTTGGCATACTTTAGATATATTTTTTAAATATAGGTATGCTAGTAGCATCCGCAGTGACAAGCCTAATTCTAACTATATTATATATCTTAAGAATTATTATAATTATATAATATATATAATAATTATAATTATAATATTATAATATAGGATAGATATATTATAATAATATTTAATAATAATAAATTATATATTCTAACATGTACCCTTTAATAACCCTAATTTCAACCCATAACTCTAATTCTAAACATAACACTGACCCTAATCCTATACCTAACCCATACTTAGTTATTCTAACCATAGTTGCAACATCTAAACAACATTATTTTAACCCTAACCTTGATCATAACCCTAACCCCAACTAACCCTAATTGTAACCATAAACCTACCCTAATTCTAATAATAATTCTAAACCTAATTATAACACTAATACTAACTTGAATCTGAGTGCTAACCCTAACCCTAATTGTAATGCCCCGTCATGCAACCCTAGAGAGTTAGACATACAAGAGCAAAATTCCAGAAATAATTTTTTTTTGAAGCAAGTAAATGAAATAACAGTAACCGAATATATTATAATACACAACATAAGGAAGGAGCACTTCTAACTCCTCTAAGGAAACATAACTGCATCAATGAGAATAAGGTTAAAACCACACAAGTGATATACATTATACTGTTGCGACAGATAAGATCATCTTTTACATTAGCAAGATAGTTAATTTACAAAGTTACAAAACAAGATTACAAGACTGATTGTGTTGGTTTACAAAAGAGTACATAAGAAAGTATACAACATCCCTGAAGGTGGAAAGCAATTCTCAAGCTAGAACACCTCTGCACAGGACTCGAACCGAATCTCCAAAAAGGCCAATGGATAGCTCTGCCACCCAACCATGTGGAACCCTGAGGTCCACCCCTCCGAGCTAGGAGATAACAACGAGGATTCCACACGCCAAAGCAACAACATCTAATACAACCAAATGAAAATAGACTTGATACAACCAACCATATCAACAAGCTGCACATGACAAGACATAACTCTAGAGGTAACAACCAATAAGAACAACTAAACTGCATAAGGAGAGTGTCATCGCATGGTCCTAGCATGGGTTACCCAAGCTATCTATCACCAAAAGCTGGCCCCCATCTATGGTTACCCTGGCAGCCTCTCTCTAGGCACTGACCCCATAGGGTGACACATTCGGAACCGACAGGTCCTCTCATGGAGACAAGGAGGTCGACCTTGCCAACCAGGCCTTCTCATCCCATCCTTATCCTGTGAGAGCACTCAAGGCATGGGTGAGGTATCTTACTTAGCTTGTTAAGTGTTTTACTACCCCAACCCTCCTAATTACATTATTAAGTTTCCACTTGCTTACAACTTCCATGGGGTTACCCAGGCGGCCTCTCACTAGGCACCGGCCCCACCATGAAAACCACTCGCTTAGCATTCTCTGATCAATCATACACACCACAACATACAAGTATCAAAGTCGCCAATCAGTTCCGGCCCATAACTTACACCATTCACTAGACCACAACAGTAACTCCTTAGATTCCCTTCAAAAAAAATGTGAAGCAATACAATCTAGAAACCAAGTACTATAACTAAGAGACCATATCCCCATTCATTACAAGACATGAAAATCTAGTGAACCCAATACATTGACATGCCATAATTTTGAACCAAAACCAAGAACTACCCTCTAGAGTTAGGTAAATGATAAGGTGACCATTATTCGACAAGGACAATGCTTTCACGTCTTAACACCAAGTACACATGACACCCCTCAAGGTTCCCACACCACAATTAACCAAATTGTAGACCAAACTCCACCCCAAGGTAACATAATGATCCAATACAAACATAAAGGTATGACGAGGAGGGCGATCAAGCATATGAAATTCAATGAACTCCTAGTTCAAACAAGAAATCAACTTATGAGATTTTAACTTTATTTCAAATAACATTCTAGTTTATAGAATAATAATTTCCCTACAATTCCAAAATAAACCTCCTAGCTAATTTTCTAATGATTACCATCTTCTACGCCATTATAAATTTTGCACGCATGAAATTACTACCAATTAATGTTTAACAAAAACAATTTCTAAGGTAACCAGTATAAGCATACACATGTATTTCCTATTAACCACAAGTATAAGAAAATATATTTTCCTATTTTAATTTCTAACAACTACCAAATGTAACAACAACATCTATCACTATAATTTTCTTTAGTAAACCTACTAACTAACATATTCCAATATCCAATCATTATAAACCTAAATAGTTCAACTTACCATTTAGGATTTATCACTTACCATTAATCATTCATTCTAAGCAATTCTATTCTTCCGTAATAGCTACAAGGGTACTATCCAAGCATGCCAAGTAATAACAACATAGGACAACCTTCACAAGGTGAAGCTTCTTCTTATCAACTTGCACAAATATACCAAGTATTAATAATACAATAACTTGAATGAGCTAATTATTATCAATATGCTAGTATCACGACCATAAAGCTATAACCATAGGTCAAGCAACCTAAATAAGTTTAAGACATTAGTCCTATATTACTCACAACACTATACTACTATTCAAATAGCTAAAGGAAAAATAACCCTTAATTAATTTTAAATGACAAGTATATACACTCTAAGCCAACAATTCTATTCCCCAAACCAAGCAACACAAGATTTATAATTAGCTAGCATAACATCAACTCATTAGACTCTTCCTTCATATTTTGGAACTGAAATTCTTATAAATCTAAAAGACTTACTATCCTACAGACAATAATTTCCAATCAATACTAAACAATTTATAACCAATTTGAAATTAATGAAATAAATAATAAAATCAATAAAGTGAGTTTCCTAAAACAGACTGGTACTAAAATAAAATCATAATATTGAGATAACATAATCTTCTACTTTGATTTATTTAAATTCTAAGAGGTATGTTTAAAAATGATATCATATGGTCTAATAGAATCCTTGATTACAATTAGAAACTTCTCAAGATTAAGCCAATTCCCTCAAACTTCCTAAAATACAGATTGTTCCACAAAATATAATATACCTATGAAATCGATCCACATTAAAAACATAATGATCCAGTACAAAACTATTACCTTTCCCATAAGCAAAATTAACTATCTATCAAATTGAAATCTCAAACAAAACACTACAATGTTAGCATATTTCCTATTAACATAAGTTACCATCAAACATTTGATTAGCTATAATTTCTTAACAAACAACTACAATACCAATCTATTATGCTATCACTTCTAATTTACCTTCCAATACTATAAATTCTAGACAATGAACACATTTCGCAAGGCCAATCACATGCCATACAACATTCTATGAGTTACAACTATAAGCACAATATATATTTCTTATAAGTATAGATTACCAATGTAACATTTAATAATTACCATTTCTAATAAAACTCTTACAAGTATAATTATTTTCCCCATCGATATCAACTATCACTAACTCCATAGCAAGGCAACTACGATTTACATAGATTTCACTAAAGACTATGACTACAATGCCAAATCCCACATTTTGAACAACACTGCCTACTAGGCGACTCCAAACAATTAACAAAAAAAGAAGCCCTTTCCACCAATCGAACAACTCTAACAGCTAAGCGACCACCAAATAAAAAGTACCATTTACAAAATACTCCTATCCACATTACGACTACACTATAAACCTATTTGCAAACTAGACCAACTTCTGACTTAACCTTCTACTCACATCGACAGTTGAGTCTTATCTAATCTACTAACAAACAAGTGCGTCGGACACCGACTATACGTTGTGCTAACAATGACAATAGTCTAATAACAGTGACTTTCAAACATGAATTGTTGAGAGATGCAATTACCTCTTCGACGACTGCTAAGATATTGACCAACTCTAAAATGTGAGCTAAACAGTCGACTAAGACTTAATTGCCTATGATTACAACGAGAACAACATAAAAACTACTAAGAATATCTTCCAAACTTCTAGTGACTACGGTGACTAAGATCAGAAAAGAAATGACTAGGTAAATGGGCAACAACAAGCAATTAGACTTCATGCAACTTCCATTTACTAAAACGACCACCAAAGAAAGGAAACCTTTTGTTTACAACATACGCTAATCATGCACGAATATCAAGTCATTCAACTTAAAACGAGGGATGATTTACTAAGCATCAACAGTAATAAGTATGAAACTGCCAAAATCCTCGCCCCAAACTGAGAAA
Source organism: Cunninghamia lanceolata (assembly GCA_027924645.1). NCBI lineage: Eukaryota > Viridiplantae > Streptophyta > Pinopsida > Cupressales > Cupressaceae > Cunninghamia > Cunninghamia lanceolata. Next base: position 10,663,862 of record BSBN01000635.1, on the reverse strand, counting down.
GCAGTCAACCAGCCACAAAGATAATAGAAACTTTGAGTAAAGAAGGATTAACTATCAACAAATGACTCACATTTCAAACTTGACACACAGAAGTTATTTAGCTTGGGCGTATAACAAAAAAAAAACAAAGCTTCAACCATGTTCGTACCATTTGTTTTCTAAGATGATGAGGAGAATAAAGTAGATGAATCAGAGGTTCGACCTAAGTAGATTGAACAAAGGTTCGACCAAGACAACATGAGGAAGAACACAAGAAGGGATTTAATTGTTTAAAAGGGAATCCGATAGGATAAATGTAGAGCTTAACATCATTAGATGACAGTAAATTAAAAAAAACATAAGATTAAGGATAGATGATGCTCAGATGTAACAAAAGGTTCAAACTTGTTTATGCCATATTTTAATGGCAGAAAAGATATGTAATAAATCAACTTAGCCCTATACATAAGCCTAAGAAAAGGTTTTAGACAACCACAGAGCATGGTAGCAAAGCCTGATCACTGAAGGCAAAATCCCTCAAGAGAAGTCTTAGCAATGAATGCAAGAACTCTAAGATGGAAAAACTGACATAAGAGCATCCAGAGACTAAAGTTTTGCAGAGATAATGGTGACAACCCGACACCCTGAATGAGGTTTGAAATCACACAAGGGATCCAAGAATGCCATAACTTTTGATTGAAAAAATTTCCAAGGTTGATCGGCTACAGAAATCAAGATGGGAGAAAGCAACAGGCAATCCAGAACAAAACCCCAGACTCTTTGAATCAAAAGTACATGGAGAAGATTTAATCTATCTAAGCACAATAGAACTCAAGCCAGAATTATACAGAACATACCCAAAACAAGATTTTGATCTGAAGCCTCCAATCTCTTCTGTATTCCCATAGCCAATGCTTTGTTCTTTCCACCAAATTCTTAATTCACCTTCCAACCCCCTCTCTAGAACAAAATCCCCCCATATAAAATGGTTCAGCTCAAAATTAATGCAGACATGCATTCGTTACTCAGCAACCCACTCCTCCGAGAAATTCAAAAATTTGCTATAAAAAGAGATCCCAAATCTTCCAATTTCAAAATTGACAACTCAAGGCATTAATTTCACATATCAAAAATTATTCTGCAACCAAAAAAATATACTAATTACCTGCAACTCCAACTTATGACGTAAATACTCCTAGATAGCAGATAATAATTCTAATCTATTTTAAAATTTAACTAAGGTGTCAAACCAAGTTCTAAGCCAAAACAAATATTATCTAATAAACATAATAGAAGCATTATTATTTTAATAAGAAATCAATAAAGTATTAACCAACTATGCATGAGCATAATAACACAACTCAACTATACTCCAAAACATAGATTACCAAACATACAAGGTAAAGGCAAGGACCAAGTATCACAACATGACTCGAGACCACAATAGAGACAAGGACCGACCTAGTGGAATAGACCTCGTGTTATCTCCTATCACTGATACCTATTGGTGTAAGAACCCACTCAAACCTACTATATTAGGTGGAGTTGAGGTTCGGTACCTGCACCCTGCATCTGAGCAATTGGTTGTATACGATCAAATACATATATGTCTACACACGGAGAGTCAGAGAATCACGATGCAGCAGGGTACTCGAAGTGAGTAATGCTACACCGTCCCTACTGTTGAACAAGATTATAACCACAACATTTGAAACCAGATATCAACGAATCTAATAAAATATGCAAATATTAAACCATTACTAATCATGTCCAACATATCATAACTAAAGTAATACTAATGTCATCATAACTCATAACACATGTCTAAATATATCAGTCGAACGTAGTCCATCAAAATCAAAATAAACATAATTCAAAACCTACTAATCAAATGTCTCATAACTGTATCAATGCAATGAAAGACTAACGACTGTCTCCGACTGACAGAGAGCAATGCAGAACTACCACTATCACAAGCCAATGACAAGGGGGCACTACATCCTCCCCCCCCTAAAACTTGACTTACTCCTGGAAGTCACAGATTAGGGTAGAAACCTAATATATTAATATTGCCATATTCCATTGCCAACATTCTCATCTATATTAAACAATTGTTCATAAAACAAGCACAAATGTTCAATAAAAGACAAGAAGAACATCTATTCTTTACCTTTATAGCGCATCATGTGATCTACTTATATCTGATTACACCTTTTTTGGCAATCTCATACAATCCAAGGAATTGCAGTCACATAAAACTATGGAAAAATTCATCTCATATCTTATTTCCACTAATTACCAACCATGCAAAGTGCAATTCTCCACAAAGTCCTCCTTTGAACGTACTATCAGAGGTTCGAAGTGAACATGATAGAAACAACACTTACCACAAAATGGGGCCAATAGAAAACTTAAAAATAGATACAAACCCACATGGAAAAAACAATCAAATCCAACTTTAAGTCACAAAGTGCCGGCAAATTTCAATAAATCAAGAATAAAGGAAAGAGTCTTGGTGACCATTCCTGACATAAGAAGGTTCAAAGAAAGAAAACTCACTGTTAACACCCCGTACTACACATGAAGCAACTATCAAAATTTCCAAAACAACCAAATTACAACAAATTTACATCACGATGTGACTAATTTTAGCCTCAAAAAGGGAGTATTCACTACACAATAGTGAAGGACACAAGTTCTAGAATGTGTTAGAGAATGTACACCAACACTCAAACAATTATGTTAACTACATCCTCTTATCTAAGCAACTTCTATCTTTATTACAGTACAATTTCTTTCTACTAAACTACGGAAATATGCAATTGCTTCCTTATGCAAGAAGATATAAAAGGAAAGTATGATATCACATACAGGAATAATTCAAACTATAATTGACTTACATCATCACATACCTGATCTCATAGGCCCAACACAAGCTCTCATTTGATCTCCTGCATACAGTTCTTACACAGGCATATACAATGATTACAATAATTCTTCTATAAGAGATCATGACCATCTAGGGGTTAGATATAGATTTTCAAGCAACCATGTAAAGATGTCAACAACACATAACCACAAAACTCATGATGTATGATGCCACCAGATGATTAGATGCATTAACATACAAGGAGAACATATTGTTAGATGTAACATCACATTTCCAGAGAAGAAGGAGAAAGAACATAGCAGACACATAAGGAAAACAAGATATAAACAAAGGACAAGTCTATAAACTTATCAACCTTTTTATTGTCATACTAATGCACACAGGTGAAAGGTACCATTACCAACTCATCACAAATAGAAAATCACTTAACCTAGAGCAACAACAACAATCTAGAGGTCTCAGTGTTGCAACTTGGCTCTGATACCAAATGTAATGCCTCGTCATGCAACCCTAGAGAGTTAGACATACAAGAGCAAAATTCTAGAAATAATTTTTTTTTGAAGCAAGTAAATGAAATAACAATAACTAAATATATTATAATACACAACATAAGGAAGGACACTTCTAACTCCTCTAGGGAAACATAACTGCATAAGTGAGAATAAGGTTAAAACCACACAAGTGATATACATTATACTATTGTGACAGATAAGATCATCTTTTACATTAGCAAGATAGTTAATTTATAAAGTTACAAAACAAGATTACAAGACTAATCGTGTTGGTTTACAAAAGAGTACATAAGAAAGTATACAACATCCCTGAAGGTGGAAAGCAATTCTGAAGCTGGAACACCTCTACATAGGACTCGAACCAAATCTCCAAAAAGGCCAATGGATAGCTCTACCACCCAACCATGTGGAACCCTGAGGTCCACCCCTCCGAGCTAGGATATAACAATGAGGATTCCACAAGCCAAAGCAACAACATCTAATACAACCAAATGACAACAGACTTGATACAACCGACCATATCAACAAGCTACACATGACAATACATCATTCCAGAGGTAACAACCAATAAGAAACAACTGAACTACATAAGGAGAGTGTCATCGCATGGTCCTAGCATGGGTTACCTAGGCTATCTATCACCAGAAGCCAGCCCTCATCTATGGTTACCTTGGCAGCCTCTCTCTAGGCACCGGCCCCATAGGGTGACACATAACTACATGTTTTCTTGCTTTTTAAAGATTTTTAAGGATATTCTTTTTTCTCTTTTTTCATTTTTTAAAAAATACAAACTTGTATTTCTTGTTTTTTATGTTAAATTAAATAGATTATGACTTTCTTTTGAGATGCTTTCTTTTTTCTAACCATTGTTTTTCTTTCTTATCTTATTATAATATTTTTTAAAAATATATTATTATCATTACTTTTTAATTATAAATTTTTATTTCCCTCTTTTTATGTACTTAAAGATATGTAGATTTTTTTGTCTTACTAAAAATAAAAAATATTGATGTTTCCCTTTTTATTTTGTAGTTTTCCTAACTTTTTAAAGATTTGTAAGGGATATTATTCTTTTTTATTCTTTTAAGATTTGTTTTACAAAGTTTATTTCAAAAGAACTTTAAAATAATTTGTTTTTTAAAATAATAAGTTTAGGGTAAATATTTGAAATATAACATCCCATTCAATTAGGTTTAGATTATTCTAATTCTAAAGAATATTGTTATAATAACCATAGTTTTGAATTAAGTTATTTGTAAAAATAATAATTAAAGAAATTAAATTGTTAATATCTACAAAACTAAAGATAAATTAAATATTTTAATCATAATCAATTTCCATTATTTAAATAAAATCATAAATAATTTAATGAAAGCCTAAAATAAGAAAGTAAAACACATCATAAAAAAACAAATTTTTTTAAAGATAATGTGCCTGGTAAACTTTTTAACGTGACCGGTGATGTTGGTGCGACACGCCCTCCAGCAACGCTTTTGCTTGGAGCTATGAACCGGTGAGGCCACAACACGGGTGACCTCATCCCCAAGAAAGAACACTTCAAACCCGTGAGTTCGTTGGCCCAGCGAAGGCGTAAAGCCTATGAGCTCGTTGGCCCAGTGGGGGTTTGAACTCTGGTGGCTGCCACTACAACCGAGCAACTTAACCATCGAATCACGCCCTTATCGACACATCATAAAAAAATAATTAATAAAACAAGGAGTTACAATTAAAAAGGCACGTGATAAGAACTTAAAGAACCAATTTATAATTAGGAAAGTATAGAACTCAAATTTTAGAAAGAAAACATATTGCTTTTCTTAATAAAACATCTCATTTTCTTCTTTTCAAATTACTTAACCTCCATTTTGTTTTTTTGTACAGGTAGAAGAATTTGGTCACAAGGAATTCAACAATGAAGGGAGCAAATAGAGTTTATTTAACAAAATCATTCTTTTTCTGTGATCTATTTCTCTATAATTTTTTTTAAAATCTTGTCAAATCTAAAGTTTTGATATAGATATGTTGGAGCTTTCCATTGGGGAAACATAATTTGATGTTTCTTGGTCATGTGAGGAGTGTGCAAGGTAGCTCAATGCAGATGTTAGGATAAAATCTTGTTAAAGATTTGAGAAATACTTACATTTTTATTCATAAATCATTTTAAATTATATCAATGTAATGAAAATCCATTCCAATCTTAGAGCACAATTTTATTGAAGGTTTCTGTAATATTATTTTTGCATACTGATAAATTTGTTTGATATGTAAATAATAAGCATGCTCATAACACTGATAAATTTGTTTGATATGTAAATAATAATCATGCTCATAACATCTATACCATAAATAAATAATATTATTCTCATACCAAACAAACATCTGCAAGTATTATATATTTCAAATAGAAAAAACATTAGAACTGTTATTTTCTTTCAACCATTTTCCCTTTCCTTTTCCTAAAAAAATATAAAAAATCCTGGTGGGGTGTGCAAATACATTTATAAAAAAAATTTCCTCCTGTCTATAAATTTGATGGATATGCACTCTGAGTTGAAATTTAATCAGTCGTTTGCAAATTCTCAAATTAAGATGAATAGTTTTGCATGTTCAAAAAAAATTCAAGGAAAAAAAAAGGCAATGTAAATAATGCGATTCTTTTGTTTTCTATTCGCCCTTGGATCGATTCCTAGGCAATTCTTTTGTATTTTTTCGCACTCTCCTACAACTCACTTTAAATCTTTCAAACATAAATTTTGTGGGTAAGAATGCTACCCCAAAAAGCAAAACAATACTCCCTAGATTCTAACAATTATGGAGGAAAATTCTTCTATGTTACCCCATAATTCTAGCAAATAGAAAGAAAACATAAGGTCAATTGAGAAGATGGTTAAGATGTAACATAGATTTGCCTGTAACTCTATGTTACACTCTATTAGTACTCTCTAGGATGCAAAGTACTTTTTTTAATATTGAATTGGATTCATATTACTTGCCATCTAAATTAATAATTTCAATACATCACACAACATTTGGGCATCATACACACATTCAAGAGTAAGGTCTTTCACCATATAGATTAAACCATTGTAGGATGCATCTTCTTTCCAACGCATAAAGAAATATAACAATTTTTTTTTTTTTTTGGTTTTTTTAATTTGTAGAGTGACTTTGTATAATTTAATTTTTTAATAAAGATTCTAGATTGAAATCTTATAAGTTTACATAGAAATTCCAGAATCTTTCATCTCCCATCCATGCTCTGAATGTAGGAATGCCTCTTGGTGTAATTAATAATTTACACAATTAATTAATTAACATTATAAATAATTAATTAACGTTTTGCTTTTCGAGTTTTATTTCATCTTAACAAATGTTTCAAGGGGCCGTGGCATTGTATGCCTTTTGCTTCTTGTTTAAGCAAAAAAAACCAAGTCAAATGTATTAAGAGGCACAAGGTCGAGGGTATCATGTTTTGCTAGGGCTTTATGGTTAGGAGTTATAAGGTGGGTAAGTTATGAATTAAAATATGTGTGGGAGTTACAAGGTGGTTTGAAAGTAAAGTGAGGGCATGGTGATATGGGAGTCATAAGGGTTGTTTTTGAAACATTTTGCATGGAACCTCGAGACATGATGATAGAAATGTATGCAAAAAATGGAGATGGCTCAGGGTTATAAAGCTTGTTGACATCGTCTTGAGATGAGTAATATCATGCAGATGTGAATCATATCATTTTGCCTAGGAACCAAGGTCTATTTTTGTCGATTTTACATAATCTAGGGATAGATTAAAACATTGTAAACAAACGACAAAGTAATGATGATAAATTACTTTATCGCTTGTAATAAAATGCAAAGAGACAATTAGGTAGTTTATCACGAACGACAAAGTAAGTCTTGTCGATTATTTTGTCGTCTTTTTACGACATTTAATCAAAACACTTAAATCATGCAAAATCAAGGATTTAGAAGTAAATGTCAAAAATATCATTATTTTCTGCATAGGGTTATGTAATTTTAAATTGTAAAACATTTACTAAGGTGGTGCAATTATAAGCCTCTTAGTTAAATGTTACATAAATGCAGAAAATATGTTATTTTATCATTTATTTAACAAATCAGATATTATGATGCTGTAAGAAGATGATGACATATGCCAAAGGCATTAGAGAGCACTAAGAGATATTTTATACTATTTTTAAGTGCCTTCATGATAGTGGATGACATGCCTCCACCATTTCTGCATTGGGACCCCTTTTTGGAGCATTTTAAGGGGATATTTTTTCACTGTTTCTGAGATACACGGGAATGGAGCTAGTGGAGTTGGTGGAGGTTGATCTTTTTTGAGTGGAGCATGAGCTGTTTACAGCTATTTGAGCTATATATATTCTTCTTCCTTGATCAGTTTTAGGAGGTTGTGGCTATTCACAGCTCTGCATATTGTAATTTTATGAGTTCTTTTGCAGAAGTGAAGAGTTTTGTAACCAATTTTCAGAGATATACAACATTGTAACACCTCTTTGGCAGTAATAAGCAGTCTAGACCTTCCCATTTTCTTCTGATATTGCGTGTCCTTGTGTTCATATAGGTCTTTGTGATGTTTCTTTGTCCTTGGATTTGTATTGCATGTTGATGCCTTTTTTGGTAGGGTTATATTATTTTTGCAAGTTGTGAGTCGTGCAAGTGATAATAATCAGTTTTAGGTAGTGAGAAAACCTATTTCTCCTAAATAGGACTGTTGTTATTTAGCCTCCTCACAAAGTGATCATGCAAAGATTGTGATTTTCTGGGTTGTGTAGAGGATCCTGAATATTATTGTTTCTGTAGTGTGTCATTTTTTGTGTATTTGCCGATGATTGTTTGGTGCATCACCTTAACAGTAGGTTTTCATTTTCTGCAAGCCTTCTTACCCTTTTCTCTGCAAGGTTTTTAGTCTAGGTAGTTTAGGTGGAGTACCAAGAGGAAGCCGGCCTTCTCCGGAGTTTCTTTCCATCACAGGCCACCCACAGACCTAGGAAAGATCCCATGTTTCTCCAGATTGCCCAGTTTCACAACTCAGCGAGGGTGCAAATCAGATTACATTAAAATGAGGAAGAAAAGTCAGATTCAAGTTTTATAACAGCCTTATCTTATTTTCTGTCAAAATCTTCATAGAAATGCAGACTTATAGTAAAAAGACCAGTGTTTTCATGATTCAAAACCCTTGATCATGGCAAATTTGAAGCTTGTTCACACCACAGAAATGCAGATTGAAAGCAAATTACAGAGTTTCAACTCAAAGCAAGCATTACTACTTAGAAATATAGTCAAAATGGCGGCCTCAACACAGCAAAGAACAATAATAACAGTGAATATACAGCAGAAACTTTCAAAAAATGAAGGAAAATCACCAAATGAAGAGGTACCTTTCTATTTTTGCCTTTCACTGTCAAAATCACAGAGATTTCTCTTCATTCAGCCATTCAAGAATGGCCTCAACACAGCCAGCTTGTAAACAACAGAGGGTCGGCCATGAAGAAACCCCAGACGTCCATCAAAATGTGACCACAGAGGAATGGATGGCCTCACACAGTAGAGAGTCAACCATACTTTCAAAATCAACATTACATCTGTATCTACACATGAAGCAAACTTGTTAGAAAATAAATGCATGCTTGCAACTGATATTCTGGATTTGTCTTCTCAAAAGTTTTTGTGATGCTAACTGGTTTACTACAATCTGAAAACACAAATTGTATGTTTATAAAATGTATATCATATGATATATGATGCCTCGCCATTGCTCTAAGATCAGTTTTCCAACTTTTATGTAGATGATGGGGAGTAGCAAAGAGACAACAGCTGGATGCGGACTTATGCAAACAAGATAGGACAACACAAGACGTGGCAGCAACATGAAGGCTTGTCATTCAAGCAATGACGAGTCACCCTATCTCATATGTATATTCAGTTTTTAGTTTATTTATAAATGTATAGTTTGTCTTTTCATTTTGCATTAAAGCAGCTAGTCTCACGGCTTGTGTGAGAACTTATACACTTATTTTTTTCAATACAATTGCTGATCTTTTAAAAGATTTGTTCAATCTCTTAAGTTCTTTTAAAATGTATCTGAATGCAACAATACAATTTTATCTCAATTTGTATCAAATATGCTTGGTTTAACATAGTAGAAATCTATGTACCTTTTCTTCTTTCAAAAACTGAAAAAGCTCTACCTGCTTGAGCTAGTAGTGAAATATAGGTAACATCTTTGGCGACATCTGCTATATGTTTGCTTGCTAAACATCAGACCAGTTGCCTGAAGCTTATCCATTGGGCATACAGTCACACATGCTTGACAAAACTTGAAAACACTTCCTTTCTTTGTGCAACTAACCACAGACTGCCAACTCTTCTAAATCATCAAATGCATGGGTATGATCAGTGATGGTGAATAAAACACTGTTACTGAGGATCTGCATCTACTTGATGAGTTAGAGGGGATAACCAACAGGAACACCTCCTTAGCAAACTGCTATGATTTATGATAGCTCTATGAGGGAGATAGGCATGATGTGCAACAGTGAGTAAATGTATTCATTGTTTCATATGATGGCTGTCTTTTATATACAGTTGTAGTACATGGCAACAGTTTCAAACCTTGCACAACCAGACCTAGAAAAACTAACAAGTTGTGTAGAAACACACTTAGGAAAATAAAAACTACCACTAATCTAGTATGCAGCAACACTTATTCAACAACTAAAACATAATCTATCTTATGTCTAACCAGCAGAGGCACTACTCAAACATGACCATTCACTGGTTCTTTGAAATAGTTACCCATCCTTATCAACTTACAATATCTCACATGCTCAGAAACAGCCTCCAGGAGGTGAATAATTGACATTAATATTACCAACTGCTGAAATGAGCTTTGGAGAAGGAAAACAAGTCCACCTACCTCATCATTCTAATCATGCTTGTTGCTGTTCTGAGGCATATAGGCAAATTAGACAAGCTGGTCCTTGGGTTCAAGCTTCTCTTCAGGTGCGAGCATAACTGATAACACCTTTTTAGGGCTAACTTGAGCAAGATGTCTGATAGGACATCCGTTCAAACTGATGAACGCCACTCTCTCTTTGCTGGCTTCTAGCTCATGTATTGCTGATTCTTCATCTTGCTGATTGGAATGTCTCATTTGCAGTGTAAAATATCCTTCCTCCAAAATTGTTGTTTCACCTTCCATCTCAAAATCAATCTGATGTGGAAGAATTGTTTCACATAAATGAGATGGAGGAATGCCTGCCTCTTTGAACTGAACAGGCTGATTGCATGCTGCTGGTTCATAAGATACTAGCCTATCATTGATGTTAGCGCAAAAAATATCAATGATCCCTGAAAACATATCCTCATCTAACTCATCAATTTGCAGCTGATCTAGATGAGCTTTGTCATTCTGCCCATGAACCATCCTTTCCTCATGTTCATTTTCATCTTTCAGCTGCTCCAAGACTTGACTATCTTCTGTCAGCAACTCATCAAATTGTCTAACCTCTTCCTGTTCATTTAGCTCGATAAAAGAAGGGAGCTCATCAAGTGTAAACAAGAAATCATTGCTTTTGATACCTTTTTCAAGCTCCACAACTTGTTGTCCTGACTGTTCATGTTCACTTTTTTCCTGTGAGATGCCTAATTTCTTCTCTTGTTTAACACATATAGGTTCATGAACAGCAGGTTCTTCTTTTATCTCAGGTAACTCATTCTTTTGTTCACTAAACCAACTATCTTGATAGACAATAGGTCCACCTGGACAAAGACAGATAGTAGGACAGGAAGGCTGATCCAACAAGGAAAACTGAGGAATTGGCTTGGTCTCTGGCAGACAGACAAGCTGTTCTATAGGTTCTTTCAATGGATGAGACCCTCTAAAACTGGGAATATCCAATTTAGGAGATTTAGGAGACTCACCTTGCTTGAAGCTTAGTATTCTAACCTTGGGAACCTCGTCTTCAAAGAATGGATTCTGAAAACAAATAGTTGATTGAGTTTCCAAGTTCTGAAATGGAGCCAACAAAACACTCTTTTACTCTTCTGCTAGCTGGACGCTAGAGCATGATTTCATTTGGGTGTTTGGTGGAGGGTTTTCACAGGGTGAAAAAGATGGTGCTTTCCAACTTGGAATTTTAAATTTAGAAGGCTGCTTGAAACTCAGAATTTCAAACCTTGGAGAAGGTGCATTGGTATGCTCAGCTTGACCTATAGAGTGGATTTGCATGAGATTAGGAAGAGGAGAAGGGCTTTGGACCTTAGGCTGACGAACCTGAGCTATTAATTGCCTCATTTGCTCTTCCTTGGCAGCAATCTACCTACTCAAACATTCTTCCTTATACATTTGTGCCTCCACCTCTCTCTGATGAGCTTGATAAGCGAGCTCTTCCTGCTGCATACTATACTCCTGTTCTGTTGTGACAGCCTCAAATTCCCTTTGCAAGTTTAAAGCTATCTCCCTGATACTGATGTTAACATCTTGAGGATGATTCAGAGGGTAGTTATGCTGGTCTTGAGCAAAATGAGCATCCTGCAAATGGCAAAAGGCGTGGATAGGTTGCTAGGAAAGCTGAGCAGGGGTGGGAGGGTGGTAAGCATGGGGATTATGCTGATAAGCTGTTGTTGGTGGGTTATTTGGAATAAAATCGGTAGCATATTCTGCTTGGTATGGCTGATAATAAGTGGCATAAACATTATTCTCATGAAATGGAGGATGATAAGGCATATTCCCATGAAACATAGACATGTCTATCAAGCAAAAAGCTAGAAAATCATAATAGCGTACATTTTCTGGGTTAAAATTTGAAACATACCAGCACTGGAACTGCTGAAACCAGTAGATGATCTTGCTAGAGTCACCAGAGTCACCAGATGTGTAAACAAAACACCTCTAAAAGGCTGCAACTACTGTTGTACACACCAAACAGCAGTAACAAAATGTGTAAAAATGGACTTCATGGTCCCACCGGGCGTGCCAAAAATTATTTCTCCAGATTGCCCAGTTTCACAAATCGGCAAGGGTGCAAATCTGAGAGATAACACTTACAAGCAATTGATTTTGCCTCTCTCATTTTCTTCTATGCTATGTCTACTTGAATGCTGCTCATTTATCTTGTGGATAAAATGGTCCCTTTATAAGTTCCAATATTCCATTTTGGCCTCTATTAAAGAATGGATGAGTCTATGTTAGTTTATTCAGCCTTTGAAATCATTACTGTGTTATGTCAGTTCCATCTAAACACTCTAAATCTTGTGCATCACCCCCTTTAATTTTAGTTTCTTCTTCCTCTTTTCCCTGTGAGCATTAGCATTAGATTTAGCCATCATTCTCTGGACCTTAAGTCCAGAAAGAGGAACCAACCTTCTCTAAAGGTTTGATCTCAATTGCAAGGTCCCACACGTTGAGACTAAAAAAGAATGCGGAAATCGCTTCCTACACTAATCTAATGAGGAGAGATGAGTGCAAATTATTTTTAAGCTTTACAATTATAGAATGTTTAACACAACAATGGAGATATTTCAGCAATACACAACACAAGAGTGTAAGACAAAAGAAGAGAGAGACGAGATATAGCGTGGGGAAAACCCTTATCGGGTGAAAAACCCCACACTCCAAAACCTGCACAATGTATTATCAAAACTGTAATGGTTTACAATACACTTGCAATGCAAGCACTCAGGAGTCTTTGACACTCATATCTGGAGACAATCCAATAGCATAATAGTACCTGTCAATCACATACTATATCTCCTCTCAAAGCACCTGTTTATAAAGAAGTTATAAGGCAAAAATAAGCCTATCTTGAAATGGGCATCGAACATGGCCTCATGGCCCAAAATCCACGCCTAGGGACACTTGTCCAACACTGTAGAGTGTTCATGACACTTTTCATATCACCCCATCCCAAAGAAGTCGCCTATTCCCAAGTTGGGCTATGACAGATACTCTTACAACTGTCATAGAATCTGTCATAATTGTCATATCTTATAGCTGTAAGAGAATCTATCATACATAGAATAAAAATAACATATTATCTTACAACATGTCATAACCCTCCTTGGGATGCCCAAAGATGCCATGTGACACATGTCTTCACCTGTCATAGAACATTCCATTTTTGACTCTTACGCATCATAGATTTTGTCATAGGAATCTATCTTAACTATTTCGGTGAAGATTCACTTACACACTAGTCAAGATGCTGAAACATGGCAGAAAACCTCTACCACACAAAGGGGACGCCTATCTCCACATGGAGTGAGTTGACCATCCTAGTCATCTTACAAGTGGAGTGACAACTCACCGTGCCACTTCACACTAAATGACAAAATAGGATGTGCAACAAAATTACAACATAGGCTAAATAAATAAATATATTACAAATAACAAATGCAAGGAATTACCAAGGTTGAGACACCTTAATTAAAAACATTCTCCCACTTGTCTAACACCTTGTAAGAGCCAATGAAAATAACAGGATTTAACTGCTATAGGCTGAGAGGCCCATAGACTCTGAACACCATCTGAACTTCTCTGTGCCCACTAGTTTCATCAATGCATCTGCAACATTCTTCAAAGTGTCTACCTTTTCCAAATTCACCTTCCCATCCTCTACCATGTCTCACACGAAGTGAAACTATACATCAATATGATTTGCTTTGGCATGGAAAGTTGGTTTCTTTGCTAGGCAAATCGCACTCTGACTGTCACAACAAATCATAATCTGTCCTACATCAACACCAATATTTGAACACAATCTCTTAAGCCAAATGGCTTCCTTACAAGCATGAGTTACTGCCATATACTCAAATTTTTTCATGGACAAAGAAACCACAAGTTGTCGCTTACTCATCCAACTAATTGCACCACCGAACATATGAACACATAGGCACTGGTGGATCTCCTGCTGTCAATGTCACCCGCCCAATCAAAATCCATGAATCCACGAATACAAACTGAATGCAGAGGTCTTGTAGGATTACCATGATAGCGTATGGAATACTCGGAAGTACCCCTCAAATATCTGAACACTCTCTTAACTACATCCCAATGTACCCGTCCAGGATTATCCATAAATTGACTAAGAACTCCCACTGTTTCGGCAATGTTTGGTCTTATGTAGACCATATCATACATCAAACTACCAACATCACTAGCATAAGGTACTCTGCTCATGTCCTCCACCTCACTAGGAGATTTTGGACAATCATTAACAGACACCTTTGTCCCCAATGAAATAGGAACACACAATGGTCTACAATCTGCCATGTTGAACCTATCCAACACGATTTACACATTCTTACTTTGGCTTAAGCAAAGTTTTATGTTAGCTCTGTCTCTTCTGATTTCCATTCCCAAAATGTACCTGGCTGCCCCTAGATTTTACATCTCAAACTTTGCTAACAACTGAGACTTCAAATCAGAAATCATATTCTTACCATTCCCAATTAACAACATATCATCATCATACAATGCAATAATGAGAATGCGATCATTGTCAAATTTATAATACACACAATGATCTGATATCGATCTTAAAAATCTAACCAAAAACACAAAGGCATCAAACTTCAAGTACCACATCCTAGGAGATTGCTTCAAACCATACAAAGCCTTTTTCAACTTGCAAACCAAATTTTCTTTACCTTTCTCTATATAATGCTCTGGTTGTGACATGTAAATCTCTTCCTCCAAATCACCATGAAGGAATGTTGTCTTCACATCCATCTGCTCCACCTCTAAGTCATAAGCTGCTGCAAGAGATAATAGGAACCGAACAGATGTCAACTTTGCAATGGGAGAGAAAATTTCACCGTAATCAATTTCCTCCACTTGTGAATACCCCTGCGCAACAAGTCTGGCCTTATACTTTTCAACACTACCATCTGCACTGAATTTATTCTTAAACACCCATTTGCATCCAACAGGTTTCTATCCTTCAGGCAAAGGCACCAAGTCCCATGTTTTATTCTTTTCCAAAGAAGCCATCTCATCTTCCATGGCCTCCTTCTAGGAACCTGCATCTTTCATGCCCATAGCCTTTGTCATAGTTCTAGGCTCATCAGTGTTAGTAAGAAAGGCAAAAGAACAACTAGAATCAAGCACTGAATAACCAAACCTATTAGGTTGCTTCCTTATTCATGTAGACCTCCTCAAAGGCTAAGGTTGAGGTTCTGGTTCTTCTTCTGAGCTTTCAGAGCTGCTAGAGCTCTCCTCATCATCAGGTCTCATAGGGTCTGTCGGTTTAGTCTTCTCAGGGGTAGAAGGAAACTAAACCACATCCTCTTTCTTTTCTATTTCTTCTGGTTGTAGAACAACAAGAGAAGGTGTTAGCTCTCTGAAGATAACACTTCTGCTATACAACACTTTTTCAGCCACAGGATCCCAAAGCTTGTATCCTTTCACACCGACACCATAGCCAATGAAGATACACTTAACAACCTTGTTCTCCAATTTAGACCGTTTCTCCCTAGGCACATGTGCATATGCCTCACAACCAAAAACACAAAGATGTCTAACTGAAGGCTTCTTACCAGACCACACCTCCATAGGTGTCTTACCAACAAGAGTTGATGTAGGAGACCTGTTTACCAAGTAGCAAGCAGTGGCTACAGCTTCAGTCCAAAACTTTTGTTCGAGGCTTACTCCACTAAGCATACTCCTAGCCCTCTCCATCAGTGTCTTGTTCATCCTCTTTACAACTCCATTTTGTTGCGGGGTGTATGGAGTTGTCTTATGTCTTTTAATCCCTTGCTCTTTACAGAACTTATCGAACTCTGCCAAACAAAACTCACCACCGTTATCAGTTCTCAAACACTTAATCTTTTTACTAGTCTGACTCTCAACAAAAGCTTTAAACTCTTTGAACCGACTAAAGACTTCACTCTTGCTTCTAAGAAAATAAATCCATGTCCTTTTATTGTATTCATCTATAAATGATACAAAATATATAGATTTGGAAATCGAAGGAACACTAACAGGACCAAACACATCAGAATGAATAAGGTACAACACACCAAAAGACTTGTGAGAACTAGAGTAAAACTGAACATGGTTTTGCTTTCCATGTATACAATGTTCGCAAAAGTCAAACTTGAGATTACAATCATTTAACCCCTCAACAAGGTTCTTATTTTTTAGGGTTCTAAGACCCTCCTCACCAATGTGGCCAAATCTCATATGCCATAACATTGTCTTTTCAGTAGGAAGCTTAACTTCCAAAGCATGAGCACCCTTGGGTACACAAGATGCACTACAATCAGAATTTGTTACAACATATTTCTTCACTGCTTATTTAGATGGTGGGGGATGAAGTGATTGTAGCTCTTTTCTTCGAGTCAGAAGAACTATTGCACTATGAAGTGCATGCCTCTAGCTGAAACAAAGTACCTCTCTGAGTACCCTTCGCAAGCACCGTAGATCCTCTAGTCATCTTGCATCCATCCTTCGAAAAGACAACCTGCACACCTGCATCATTCAACATACTTAAAGAAAGCAAGTTCCGTGCCAAGCCTGGGATGTGCATAACCTCTGTGATCCCCTTCACTCTTCCATCATGGAATCAGATTAAGACTCTTCCATGACCAACAATCTTCAGATGAGATTTGTCACCTAGCTACACTCTTCCACCATCGAACTCTTCATACTTCGTGAACCAGCTTCGATGCGAGGTCATGTGGGATGATGCACCAGAATCTATCAACCACACATCATCAGATGTATGGGTGGCTAGGGCTGCGATGAAGGCATCACCATCATCTTGTGACTTGTCAGAATCTGAATCTAGGGCATTCTTCTTCTTATTTTTCTTTTCCTCTTTGCATTCCTTTTGGAAATGCCCAGTTTTGCCACAATTCCAACATAGAGCCTTGGACTTTCCAGGAGATTTGGATCTCCCATGGGATTTGGATCTACCCTTCTCATCTTTCTTGTCCTTTTTTTCCCTTTCTCCTTGGGTCTTCCACAAACCACAAGAGCCTCTTTGGCTACCTCAGAAGACTTTCTCTGCATCTCTTCAGATAACAACGATGATACCACTTCATCCATTTTGAATGTGGATGTGGTGCTCCCAATAGCCATAACAAGATGATCCCACGAGTCTGAAAAAGAACAAAACAAGGTCATACAATGATCCTCCTCCTCCATCTTCACACCAACGGATGTCAATTGTGCAACTAAGATGTTGAAAGCATTCAGGTGATTTGCAACAAATCCTCCATCCTCAGAGAATACAACTTATTTCTCAAAAAAAAAGCTTGTTCACCAGGGATTTGGCCTGATAAACATCACCTAGCTTCTTCCAAAGGTCTTTCATGGTCTTCTCCTCATGGACATTTAGCAGGACAGAATCAACTAGACTGTGTCTTATGAGACCCTTAGCCTTCCGATCTTTGAGATCCCAATCAACTTGTGCCATTGCGGTTGGTTTTACACTAGATACGGTTTCCCATAGGTCTCAATCAACAAGCATGTCTTCCATCTTAAGTTTCCATAACTCAAAATTTTTGCCATTGAATTTCTCCACCTCTAATCTTCCGGATGTGCCTGCCATCTGTTTCCTACAACAAGATTATAGAATACTTTGCATAGAGCTCCCACTCAACCTAAGATTAGTTCAAAAAAAACCTACCCAACAACTAAGACCAAAGGTGATCAAGTTCTGATACCAACAGAAAAGGAAGCTAGGTGTGCGGAAATCACTTCCTACACTAATCTAATGAGGAGAGATGAGTATAAATTCTTTTTAACCTGTACAATTATAGAATGTTTAACACAACAATGGAGATATTGCAGCAATACACAACACAAGAATGTAAGACAGAAGAAGAGAGAGAGAGACAAGATAAAATGTGGGGAAAACCCTTATCAGGTAAAAAACCCCACACTCCAAAACCTGCACCATGTATTATCAAAACTGTAATGGTTTACAATACACTTGCAATGCAAGCTTTTAGGAGTCTTCGACACTCATATCTGAAGACAATTCGGTAGTATAATAGTACCTATCAATCACATACTATATCTCCTCTCAAAGCACCTATTTATAAAGAAGTTACAAGGCAAAAATGAGCCTATCTTGAGATGGGCGTCCAACATGGCCTCATGGCCCAAAATCTATGCCTAGGGACACTTGTCCAACACTACAAGGTGTTCATGACACTTGTCATATCACCCCATCCCAAAGAAGTCGCCTATTCCCAAGTTAGGCTATGATAGATACTCTTACGACTCTTACGACTGTCATAGAATCTGTCATAGTTGTCATATCTTACAACTGTACGAGAATTTGTCATACACAGGCTAAAAATAGTATATTCTCTTACAACATGTCATAACCCTCCTTGGGGCACCCAAATATGCCTTCTTCCAAGATGCCTTGTGACACGTCTTCACCTGTCATAGAACATTCCATTTTTGACTTTACACATCATAGATTCTATCATAGGAATCTGTTATAACCGTTTCAGTCAAGATTCACTTACACACTAGTCAAGATTTTGACACATGGCAGAAAACCTCTACCACACAAAGGGGATGCCTATCTCCACATGGAGTGAGTTGACCATCTTAGTCATCATACAAGTGGAGTGACAACTCACCATGCCACTTCACACTAAATGACAAAATAGGATGTGCAACAAAATTACTACATAGGCTAAATAAATAAATATATTACAAATAATAAATACAAGGAATTACCAAGGTTGAGACACCTTAATTCCCAATAGAGACCAATCCCATGTTTCACTAAATTTGTTAGAACTGCCAAAATCTTCAACAACAAGGTGCAAATTTAGGTGACAATAGTTTCTGGCACGCTTAGTGGGACCCCTCTGCTCTGAGTAAGAGTTGAACTGAGAAGATTTGATGTTGTTCTTAGTTCACATGCAACTATGAAAGCATTCAACAAGCACCATGGTGACTCTACTGGACAAATCTACTGGTGCAGTCAGTTCAAGTACTTAAAGAACTTCAAGGATCATGATTTTGGTGATATTCTTCGTCTAACTTTCTTTCAGAAGCATTTCAATAACCTAGAGACTCTACTAGTATGAGCTCATTTCTCTGAAGAGCATATATGTTTACTCTTATTTCATGATTGTTTGAATGGTTTCTGATTTTTTTAATGCTCCACTATGTCAAACTATTATGTAAGCTATGGTTATTCCCCTCCACCTAGTCAAAACACAAGTCATTGGCCTCCATACTAGCATTTTCAGGCCTAAAGCACCTCTATTTTTATGCCATATACACCCAATGTAGAATATTAGCATCCTCATGATGCTTACCTCCCACCCACCCCTACTTAGTCTTCTTGCCAGCCTAATAATACCTATTATTAACCCCAAGAAAGCCACTTCGTCCCTGATCAGTATGATTACCCTCATAACCCATCTTAAGTGGATTATAATTTTGACAACATGAGTCTGATGGACATAATGATGGATTTGCAAAGGAGGTTGGATAAGGTTTCAAAGGTGATGGAGTATGACCGATAACAAGAGGAGATTACTTATCAAGCCCATCTTCAACAACAACAGATGGAGGCAGAGGGAAGAGCTTATCAGAAAAGCCTGACTTTGGAGATTGTAGCTAAAGAAGAATAGTTAAGGTAATTGCTTGCCCAAACGGAGAGGCGGGAGGCCCAATCAGTTCCTTCCATTCCTAATTTCAGGCAATCCCTCCCTTCTACACAAGTTCAACCTATAGCCAAAATAATTCCCAAATCCAAAATCCCAAGCTTCAAGCAGGGGAAAACCTCTAAGCCTCCGAGACCACCTTCAAATTTCAAAATCCCAAGTTTCAGAGGCCCTCAACCTTCACGAGATCCTATTCCTATGCAAGTCTAGCCTATTATTCCTTAGGAATGACCCTCTCAAAGAGCGTCTCCAGCTCCCATCGCATGTCATTCCTCTTGCCCTGACACTATTTCACTTTTCAAGGGTGGACTTATTGTTTATCAGGATAATTAAAGGGATGATTTGAAGAAGGAGATACCTGCAACTAGGGAGGAGCCACAAGTTGATAATGAGTCCTTATGCACTAGCTCACTCTTGAAGGAAATACTAGTTTTTTGGTGAGATACTGGGTTCTATGAGCCAAAAAAGAAATGTTGGAGGTAGTTGTGGAGCAACCTACTATTTGTGAGCCCTCATGCACCCTTAAAACTGAATAGTCAAACCTGCTGCAAGAAGAACTTAAGCTAGATCATTCAGACCAGTAGTGGTGTGTTGAGCACAAGGTTAGTGCTAAGTCAGGTGCAGGGTTGAGCCCTATGGACTTTTGTTTATTTGAGGAGTTTTCCCATGCTTTTAATGAAATGAATGAAAATGAAATGCAAAGATTGCATGGGGAGAACCTTTAGCTACAGAGGCAGCCCAGACAAAGTCTAGTGGAGTTATTGTCAAGTGATGAGGATGCTGAAGGGAAAGTTGTTACAATTTCTCCAAAACTAGATAATGTCACTCTATTTCATGAATCACCCAGCTACATTGAAGATGAAGAAGGCATGAAAAATTCCAACATTGCTAGAGGTTCTGAAGCAATATGGGGGCAGTGAAAATGATGGCAAGTTGTTGGTGCATGAGGCCAAGCATAACAGTGAGGTTCCAGGTCATGAAAAGGAGCATACAAACAACTCTATACTAAAAAATGCAAAGGCTGATGATGCAGACTTGTTTGAGGAACTCCCATTTTTATAGAAGATAATGATGTGGAGATTGAGCATGGGCAAGAACAAATTGAAGATTTGTTCTTGATTATCTAGTAGGGATATCAACTTCTTGGTGGAGGAGATTTTTTCATTGAGCAGGTTTAGGGTCCATTTTCTGAGCCTATTTCTAATAACCATCATGAGTAATATGTATCTGAGGAGGAGATGGTCTCATTTCTAGTTGAGCCACAAGAGCCAGAGCATTTAGACCAGTAGGAAGAGGAAGAAACAGAGCAGAGGCATGAGATCAACTCTGTTGATTTGCATGTCATTTTAAGGGGATGTCCTATCAGACATCTAGCCTAGCTGGGGATAGACCCTGGAGAGTCACCACTTGTCATGCTCACTCTTGGGCATGAAGTTGAGCATCAAGATGAGAACAATCAACCCACTTACTCACTCCTCAAAAACTACATTCCCAATTAGTTCATTTGGGTAGGTGAGCTTGATTTTATTTTTAGAGTGGCATTCTATCAATTCGTTGCATACCCACTCTTTTTCTACATCATGTTAGCTATCCATAAGTTGGGAAAGTATTGTAAATTGTTGAGAAAGGGTAGTTATTTTGAAGAACCAGTTAATGGCTTTGTTTAAGGTCATTTCTAGTTGGTTAGTTTAGGTTTAGGATAGATTTGTTTTGAGTAGGTTTCCCTTCCTCCAAGTGCTCTTGCACAAGCTGCATCCTCATTAGGAGGTTGTTTGCCTTGTTTGTTTTCTATTCTTTTATTTTCTGGAGGCAGTTTTTAGTTCTGTATGGTCATGTTGATGCAGTTTCCCTTTTGACTCTGTGCCCAATGAATTGTATAAGGCCACCAGATCCTTGTGTTTAGTAGGCAAACACCCTTGTATAGTCGCCAAAATGTTGTCCTATTTTTGCCCAGGCCAGAATAGCCCAAAAATCCCACCTTTCTTCCATCAAAAATATCCAATCTGAGAAAACTTAAATGGAAGAAAGTCTCCTTTCGAAAATCTCAAAATTTCTAAGTATTTTGCCTTTATTTTTTCCTTCGTCGGCAAAATTTGAGTTTGGTAAACCTTTAGTTTGCCGATCGACAAGTTCACCAATTGGCCGATTGACTGACTAAAGGAATTAGTAGGCAGGCAAAATTCTCTAAGGCAAAAGTAGTGAAGGCATGCCTTAGTTGGCAAATTTTAAGTTCGACAGACTTAAAGTTCACCGACCGGCTAGTTTGCTGATCGGCTAGATCGCTGACTAAGGAGGGCAAGGCATCAGGAAAGGTTTCCTTTGAATGAGCGAAAGCAAAGACAAAAGAGTTTTCCTTTATCAACAAAACTCAAAGTTGGCAAACCACCAATCGACGACTTCGCCAGCCAAGGAAAGGAAAAGACAAAGCAAGGCCAAGTTCGCGAAAAGGAAAGTTTGTTGATAAGGTAGAAAGAGACAAAGCAAGCCAAAGACCGAACGAAAGACTTATTGAGAGATCAGGGAATCGGTGAAATCACCAACTCACTAATGAGTTCATGATTCCCGAGGTTTGCCGATAAGGCGATTCACCGACTAAGGGGCCCAAAAGGAGAAAAGAAAGAGGAAGGAAGAAATTGCAAGAAAGATGATAGTCAGCCAAAGACTCTTAAGGAAAGGGAAGCCAATCGCTTGGTCAATAAGTTCATGAAACGGCAAATTCGCCAACAAGTTCATGATTTTTAAACTTTGTCGATAAAGCAAGGGGCCGACAAGGAACGAAGACAAAGACAAAGGTGATGGTTTGCTAAATGGAAACTTCACCGACTGAAGAGGGAAAAGCAACACAAAAATAGATCACAAAGGAGAGTTTTCTTCGATAAAGGGGAAAAATATAAAGATCGGCTAAGTGGTCAATAAGGCAAGTTCGTGACCAAGAAGATTCACTAATAAGGTGAAAAGGAGGCAAAAGATCAAACAAAAGGGAGCATTTAGGGAATCGACAAAATTGCAAACTCACGAATCAGTTCGTGATTTCTTAAGTTTATCGATAGGGCGATTTACTGACATAAGGGGTCCTAAAGGATAAAAAGGCAAGACCCGATGGTTTTCCAGATGAGGACTTCATCAACCAAAGGGGGATAAGAGAAGGAAAGTGAAGAAAACCAAGGAAAATGAGTTCGCTAGAGTGTGAATTCACTAATAAAGGAAAATTCAAAGGGCGCCAAAGGCAGAATTGAAAATAAACACTTTTAAAGTGTTGTAAAACTTGCAGGGCATGATTTCCTAAAATCATGCCATTGTTGTAGAACAAACTAAATTCCCGGAGGACAATGTTGCAAATTAGTCAGATTCAGGTAGTTGAAATAGTTAAATTCATCAATGTGCTAGTACAAACAAAGGACAAAATGGACTTGCGGGTACCATGGAAGGATTTTAGACCTTCCCTCTTCAATACGCCTGACACCCTTACGTGTAGGCAATCTTCTTCTACATCTTTTGTAGACCTGACAGAGCATGGTTGCCGTCCCAATTTGTCAGATTTCCTGATGGAGCCATGAGTTGAATTTAATGTAGCATGGGTATACAATTAGATCGGTTGACCAAATTTCAATGTCTGTAGCTACACGATGGGTTGAAAAGCTATATATACATGTAAAAAGGATGTAATTGTTGTTATCTATTATTTTGGGTCATTCCACGGGAAAGAGGAGTTTGTTGTAGTTTCAGACCTTGTAATGCATTACAAGAACCAGTTAGATCTGATACATTGTGGTTGAAGCTGAGCCTTTGATGTCTCTGATTGTGGTTCACCTATGAATGTAACTGGTTATTTTGTGTCTATTTCTTCTACAACAAATTCTCCTTTTTTAATGGTTGTTTATCCTCTATGATTAATACAAGCATCTGATTTTAGCTCTCTCATTTTCTTCTACACTATGTCTGCTTGAATGTTGCTTATTTATCTTGTGGATAAAACAGTCCCTTTATAAGTTTCAGTATTCCATTTTGGCCTCTATTAAAGAAGAGATGAGTTTGTGTTAGTTTATTCAGCCTTTGAAATCATTATTGTGTTATGCCAATTCTAGCTAAACACTCTAAATATCTGCAAACACATCTCAATTTTTCTATTCTTTTCATCCTGATGATGGATCATAGAGTGTGATTCGAAACGTCGATCCAAAAAAGCAACACACAGTCACTTCCAGAAGCTCTATACATTTAAATATCATGGACTGTGGAAATATCATGTCTATAACTCTAAATCTGGTGCATCACCCCCTTTTAATTTTAGTTTCTTCTTCCTCTTTTCCTTGTGAGAATTAGCATTAGATTTAGCCATCATTCTCTGGGCCTTAAGTCTAGAAAGAGGAACTAGCCTTATTTGAACGTTTGGTTTCAATTGCAAGGTCCCACACCTTGAGACCAATCCCATGTTTCACTGAATTTGTTGGAATTGCCAAAAGCTTCAACAATAGGGTACAAATTGAGGCGACAACAGTAATGTCACAACTTGTGTGTGGAAAACACTATGGCTCTAGACATTTCTTATCAAATATTCTGTAACAAGTTTCATAATTAAACAAGGTATGATTGATGTAGTTAACAACACATTCCTTTCCCTCATCATCATGTTAAGACAAAAGAGTAGCCACAACATGAGATGAGGAAAAGACGTAAATGATAAGAGGACATCTTTGAATGATAGGCATTAGAATAGGGGGATTGACCAAATAGCTTTTAAGGTCTTCAAAAGACTTTTGGTAATCCTCATTCTAAGAAAAATGAACATCCTTCTTAAGAAGATGTGTTTAAAGGGAAGGGTACAATTTGCTAATTGTGAAATAAATCAATGAATGGCTTGAATGTTCCCTTGAGGGATATGAAGTTGAGAAATGTTTTTAGCTAGTGGCATGTTGAAAATAGCATTAATCTTTTTAATTTCAAATTCAATATTCAAAGATGAGATGACGATTGTGTAAATGATCTTGGTGAAGAACAAACTTATCCAAGATATTATTGACATAATCTTCAAGGATTTTACGGATGAAGTCATGAAAGATGAGGGTCATGGCCCAATGGTAAACTTTGTATCAATATTCTTTAGACCAAAGGGCATTACCACATAGGAAAATGTTCCCCAAGACATTGTAAAAGCCATTTTGTATTGATCAAGAGTGTTAATAAGAATTTGGTTATAACTTGAGAAGCCATCCATAAAAGAAAGAATTGCGTGGATTGCAATCAAGTCAATGATCATATCTATGGTGGGAAGTAGAAAATAATCTTTGAGAGAAGCTTTTTTAAGATCATTAAAGTCAATGCAAACATGAATGCAGCCATTGGGTTCAACAACAACTACTATGTTAGAAATCCAAGGTGAGTAGTCAATGGGGCAAATTTTAACCAACTTTTAAGAGATTTTCAATCTCAACCTTGACCATGAGGGCCACCTTGGGATGCATTTTTTTATTTATTTTATAGGTTGTGATTCAGGATATAACACTATGTTATGAACCACAACCTTGGGGTCTATCCTAGGCATATCTCTGTATGTCCAAGCAAAGAGAGCTAGAAATTCATGTAAGAGCTGGGAATGGAAAGATTTCTCCTCCAATGAGAGACATTCTCCAATTTGAATAATCTTCTTAGGATCATTTGGATCCAAAGGGACGTCGATAGTATCCCCAATTAGGAGGGTAATATGATCTTGAGGATTGAGAATGGTTGGAAGAACATCATGAATGTTAGGAGATAGAATAAGATCATCAAATAACATGATAGATTCCCCCAAGTATGCTTGTGCATTGAGACAGTAGGAGAATCCATGATCATGATGATATGAAGGCAAGTCAACATATAATGCTAGAGCTTCATCTATAGAGAAAATATCTATAGGTGGTATAGGTGACTAAGAAGATTTTGTGATCAAGTCAGAATGTAACATAGGTAAAGAAGAACTAGTAGATGTAGAGATCATAGTGATATCAACAAATTTACAATATAGAGGTTTGGAGTGGTGAGAAGGTTAGTAACCAAGACCCGTTGTAGAAAGATGTGGTGTGGGCTCTAAAGGGATCTTGATACATTGCTCCTTACAACCCAAACCATTGCCTTTATATCCAGTCTTTGAAAGTATTTGAAAACCATGACCATAATGGGATTGCAACTAAGAAAAGATAGAGGATTCTTGTCAGAAGCATGATCGATTTACATTCTGTTTAATCACATGGTTTGGAAGACAGAGAAGTAGAAGTATTAGGAGTTTGAGATGAAGAGCGTATAAAATGTATTTTTAGGATGCCAAAGTGAGAAGGGTTGACTTTATACTCACCTATGAAAGAGGGAGTAAAATCTAAAGATCCCCAATCATCACCTGAACATGCATTAGAGAAAGAGGGAAAAGAATGAGAATTCACAACATCATCAACAAGAGGTGATGATGGTATAATTTGTTTAGGTGAGGAAGAGGGTATAAGATTATGAAGGGTAGAAGATGAAAGATTGTTAGGCTCTAGATCTATTTACTAACAATGCTCCATAGGATTTGGATTAGCCTTGATTGTAAATGTTTTATTGTCATGAACAAATTTAATAGATTGGTGTAAGGTAGATGAGATTTCACCCATAGCATGAATCCACAGTCTTCCTAAAAGAAGATTATAGGAAAGAGTTCCTGACATCACATGAACCATGGTAGGTAATGTAACAGGGCCTAACTTGATAGGTAGGGTTATGATGCCTAGAATTTGATGGCTAATGTTATCAAAACCTCTAATAGAAAGATGTGTTGGAGAAATACAAGATGTATCAACATTAATATGGTTCAATAGATCCACACTACACTCTCTAAGAAGTTGCAACTTGTTTGCCATATTTGTTATCGTTTGATTTTTGTTTTTTAGAAATGAGTATCACGGTCAATTGTCTCCTGCTCATTGAGGTAAATGGATGCATTCACATTTTTAATAATGGGAGTCTCAAAATGATCCACTATGATTGAAGGGTTGAGACTAAGACTACGCTAAATGGGAAGATGGGATCTAGGAAGATGTTTTGGAATACAACCCTGATACGTGGTTGACAAAAAAAGGAGAAAAGACAATTAAAGTACACAAATTTCAAATTTGAGGAAAAGATAGGCATAATTAGAAAAAATAGAACTAAACTAGAAAAAATGGAAAGAACTAGGGAAAATAAAATTATCAAGAGGATCAAAAGATCTGTTCACCAAAATGTAGGAAAACAAACACAATCTACACTAATTTAGCGTATAATTAATAATGAAGCATATCAATAAGTATTCAAACCTAACTTAAACAAGATCCAAGTTAATAAATGTAATTGATAAAGAAAGTGTTAGGATGTGCTTAGCTCTATGCTAATTTTATGGGTGTAGATAAGGAAGATTTTATGATACATAATTGACAATTGGAATAATGGTTGTGCAATTGGATCTACACTTATTAGACTGTAGCAAACTTACATTGTGAATTTGGGCTTGCTTTGGGCTAGGCTATGTCCATGGTTTAGTCCATGGATACTTTGTCTCCTTGTGGATTCGCCCTCTAGGTGATATGATCTTAATACTTGATCACCTTCAACTATACCTATGTTTGAAACAAAGGGAGTCCTAAAATGCACCTTAGGGGTTTTCTTGTGTTCAAAAGGAAAGTTACAACTTCCTTGAAAATGGGTCAAACCCCTTTGTAGATGTACAAACATCGAAGACACACCACATAAGAATGTAAGTGCTTGGATGATAATGTAGTATTTGTTAATGTGAACGCTAATGTAATGATGTGATGCTAAATGTAAGAGATCAAATAATTCATTTTGATATGATCTTTTGATGAGATGATTTGATAATCCCATTGATAAACTAATGAGCTAAGGCTTGTCTTTAAATGCAAGATCCTAGGTGCTCAATTCAAAGTATTTGGCACACCACTCTACTTAAATATCATCCACTTCAATGGTCAAACAACCAATAGCAATTTTACACCTCATTCACAACAAAAAGTGGTAAATATTTGTGCTATTTTTATTGGCCAAAATTGACCTTTGACTATTGAAGTGGATGATATTTAAGAATGACCTTAGCACACAAGCTAATAAGTAATAGTCAAAATATTTTTGAAAGGGTTGGCGTAGGAAGGCAAGAAAATATGTTTGAATTCTAGGATAACAAGGACATGGGCACGATTGAGTTCAGGGAATGAATGTATAAAGATGATTGCAACAAGAGTTGGTTTAAACCATTTGGGATTGAGGTAGGTTGATAGATAGTAGGCCTTAAGTTTTAATTCGTTTATACATAAAATAAGAAAAATTAAACATCAGAGTAATATATTTACAATAATGTCAAAAGTGAGTGTACGTCCTTTTCTCCTCAATAATTATTGTGTTAAGGATGGTTCCTTCAAATTAATGCTAAAAATTGCTTTATATAATTCCATCTAGAATTACATTTGGAAGCACTCTCATTCACTATCATAGACTTGGAAATATATTGTCTCTTATAATTTATAAAGCATTATTAAGGTTTTCATTTATAATATGATCATTGGTATGTCCGCCAAAGAGTTAAAGAGGGGGACCCCTTGCTTCTCCCCAAAAACAAATCAAAAAATTATTAGGTGCCACTATTTTCATTTATACTAGGACGTGTTTCATAAATCTCGGTTAGTAAGCTCTGGGAAATCAGCCATGGCTTTGGTTTTAAGTAGCTCATTGTCTGTGAATAGGTGCGCCTCTCGCACAGCACTGTCTCATGTAAATGCCAGACCACGTCATATCACACACAATGGAGGAGCCTCCACTTGTTTGCCTTCTCTACTCAGTCTTCGCCAGCGTGGAATCTTTGAGTCCACGTCTACAGCGAATCGTATGATGACATGGCACACGAGCAGGAAGAGCATTTGCAAGGTTCAGATGAGCCTCATCGCGGCGGATTCAGGGAAAACCTTATTCTGCGTGCTTGCTGCCTGCGCCGCTTTTGCCCAGGTCAGAGATTTTTAGGGAACTTTCACAAGCATCTACGTTCTACATATTTTTATTTTTTGTGATTCATCTTAATCATAAGGTGTCATAAGGTGAAGTGCAGTGAAATTGGTAGATGGACCCATAGTAGATTAGAGACTTCAAGCTTCCACAATTCATAATAATAAATTATAAAAAATAATAATATATTGTGAAATAAAAAGTTTTGAACTACTTTTCTCAAATGTTTAAAAATGTTTGTTATCTAATTATAAAGATGTCT
This sequence comes from Cunninghamia lanceolata, assembly GCA_027924645.1. NCBI lineage: Eukaryota > Viridiplantae > Streptophyta > Pinopsida > Cupressales > Cupressaceae > Cunninghamia > Cunninghamia lanceolata. The sequence goes on along the minus strand of BSBN01000635.1, from coordinate 10,634,551 downwards.
AACTTAAATAGAAATTGAAGGACATTGTAATGGTAAAAATTGCATACCTATGTCCTTTTCTCTTATGTTTAGACTTACTTTCATGAGAGTGTCCTTAATGCAATAATAAGTCTACAAGTGACATGTTCTTGTATGAATTTGGTACATGACATCATCCTATCTCGATCCCATCATCACTTATTTCTTGTGTTCCATGGCGTTTCACGTTTCAAGGACGATAGTCTCAGGGCCTTTTTTTGGAGACGGCAATAAATGAATTTTTCAATATATATATATATATATATATAGAGAGAGAGAGAGAGAGAGAGAGAGAGAGAGAGAGAGAGAGAGAGAGAGAGTATCAATATGTCAATAAATCATGAGAGTAGTACATAACAATATAAACAACATATATAATAATAATTATATATATGAATTTATATATAATTATTATATATATCTATATCTATATCTAGAGAGAGAGAGAGATGTTAATAACAACAATATCAATATGTCAATAAATCATGATAGTAGTATAACAACAATATAAACAACAATAAAATTAATCATGAGATTCATGATAGCAGTATAATTAATGATAGTTAACTCTAGTACTATAAACAACAGGAAATTTAATCATAACAACAATATTAAAGCATTTCATTGTTTAAATTCTAAAATTTAAAGTTCAAAATTAAAGTTAAACTCAAAGTCTCAAACTTCAAAATACAACAATCTATGCCTCATTTGGGCTATCAATATCAAAAGAACTATCCATGTCACTGCCACTCTCTCCCTGAAGTGGATCATCCAATGGAAGCTTGACCAATCCTAGTTGCACCTCCTCCCTGTCAATTTGCCTAACATCTTCAGGATCAACATCCCAACGTGGAGTTGGAATCTGTCTATTGTAATGTCCCCTTCCTAGGCGACACATGGACGTGCAGTGGTTGGCCTATTATTTGGGTTCCCATAGGTCAGCAGAGTGATTATGGAACCTATCCAAGGGCAGTGGAGCTTGGCAGGAAGCTTTACAGGCCATTCTAGACAGTTTGCGACAGTTTCCTATTTTTTAGGAAGGGTCCCTATTTTTTAGGGTTTGACTGGGAGTTGACCAAGAGGCATCAGGGGACTTCCAAGAGCATTTTGGGAGATTTGGTCTCAGTTCCTATTTTTTAGGAGGGGACTGTCGGTTAGCCTGCCACTTGGCGACTTCACCTTTATGGCACGTGCATCATCAGTTTTCAGTTCCAGATGGCCAGGTGATGGAAATGGAATAAAGGTTAAATATTAAAGTGTTGACTTTAATATTTAATAAGAATAAAATAAAGTGATTAACAATGTCATTTTATATTAATAAATTATTAAAAGGGACCCCCACCTTGATGACATAACGTTGTGTTAAAAGGTGGCCTTTTCATTGATGAAGTTGGATCCTCAACTTGGGTGGCCAACTTGGGAGGCTTATGAAATAAAAGAATCTTTCAAAGATTCTCCTTTTTTGATGCTCTTGTAACCCTAAAGTGGATGCCACTCTTGGGAAGGCTCATAAAGTGAGTTTTGATTCATTTTTTGGCATATCTTTTGCATTCTATTATTCAACCTTTGGCAGATTTGAACTCTTGAAAAGAGTTGCAGCAGCATTCAGTCCTTTGGGAACAGAAACTCTCAAGGATTATGGTGGATTGGACGACAACCCAGTTCATCTTTGTGGAGGACCTACTCTGGGTCTTTGTTTGGGCATTATTGGACAGGTTTTAGGTTATATTGCAGATCTGAGCTTGCAACAGTACTATATCAGCAAATATCTTTCAGATCCATCACACCCAGTTGCATGTAGAGCCTCTCCCAGGCCAATACCACCATTTGTATGCAATTAGCTTTGCAGATCCAGTTTTTACAATGAATAAAATGTGCAGATCTGATGGGTATGTGACTAAATTTCATAGTTGGTGTTTTGCTGTTTATTAGTTGCTTTCAGTTCCTCTTTTGTAATTGGATCTTATTTGCATGTACATCTTTTGCCATCCTTGGCAAACTACACATTTCAAGAAAACTAAAACCCTTTCTGCATCTTCTGTCTAGTCTATAAGATCACAAAAATAACTAAAAAAATCATAAAACAAACAGAAAATACAAAAAAAATTCCTATTTCAGTAGTAGTCAGAGTTAGAACCAACAGGGTTCTTACAGTGGTATTAGAGCTTTGATCCTGCCATCCTGGAGGGTTAGAGCATCTTATGTATCCAGTACAGGGTGATCCTTACAGGTATTACACACGCAGAAGAGCTGCATTACAGGGAAACCAGTTTGAGGATATACCATTGGAAACAATGGGTGACAGGGAAGATGGCCATCCACATAGAAATGAGGTTAACAATGATGAAATAGAAGCCAGAAATATTATGAGAGATCTTGCAACAGGGCAGCAGCAGATAGCTAATGTGTTATAGCGGCTTACCACAACTATTGAGAACATGACCCCTACGAGAAGGCCAAATCAAGGACAGGAGGAATTGGGTAGTGTTGCTGGAGCCCCACTGGTGAGGACAACACCCTCATGCACCTATGATAGGCCTACCCGCCCTACATTCGTGAGGAATGAACCAGAAGAGGGAGATGTGGCTGAGGAAGGAGGAGATGTAGCCTTTGTTGATAATGTCATGACATTACATGATGAGTGGGAATTATTACCCCAGCCAGTTAAGGATCATCTAAATTTTGACCGATTTATGAGTCAAAAGAGAGAACACAGCAGGCTTCGGCAGGATAGAAGACCCAGGTAGCAAAATCACGATCTTAAGAGGGCAACTGACAAACTTACCCTTCCTGCTTTTGATGGCAGCGGTAAAATAACAGCAAGGGCATGGATTAGCAAGTTGGATAATTTCCTGACACTACGTCCTATGACGAAAATAGATGCAATTAAGTTTGCAGCACATCATTTAGACGGGGTTGCCTATGATTGGTGGCATCATGGAATGATTACTTTGCAACACAACTTGATCACCACATATCAGGAATTTGTTGATAGTTTGGTTGAACGGTTTGACAAGAAAGATCCAGAATTGTATTTCAGAGATCTGGCTCAACTGAAACAGATGGGCAGTTTGGAGTCCTATATCAGTGAATTTCAGAAGCTATCAGTAATGGTCACAGGTATTTCAGAGAGAAGGTTGCTCATATTGTTCATTGAGGGTCTCTATGAACCCATGAAAGGATGGATCAAGGCATTTGATCCCCCTACACTGCAGGAGGCTATGAGGAAGGCACGTAGTATGGAACTTTCAACTCCTCGTACCAAGTTTAATCCAAAACCGCCCTCTTCATTTAACGATAGTACATCAGCCCCAAGGAAATCAAAATATGTGGATCAAAAGAAGAATTTTGCAGCCCCTTTGGATAGAGAAACACTTAATGATTTGCGAAGAAAGAAGCTATGTTTTTATTGCAAGGGTCCTTATGATGAACGTCATGAATGTCCTCTACGGCCTAAGGGTAGAAACAGACAAATGGAGTGGTTTTATGAGGGTGAAGACATGGCTGATATAACAGACCAGCAAGCTGATCATGAGGAGTTAGGAGCTGAATACTCAGGAAAAGAAGCTGAAAGTGAGGAAGAAGCACACTTATAGGAAGCTCACATGTCTAGCATGCAAAAGGAAGGGTCTTTTAGGTTGCGTGGGATCTTGGCTGGTCAAAGAGTCATCTCTTTGCTTGATACAGGTGCAACTCATAATTTCATAGATGCACGGTTAGTGGCACAACGTGGGATTCAAACCCAAGAGTTTGAAGGCATACGGGTGAAGGTTGCCGATGGCTACACTCTCAAGTGTGACAAAATGATTCCTGATCTCCCTATGAAATTAAATAATTATGAGTTTAAGGCTGATTTCTATGTGGTCAATATGGGAGACACAAATTTGGTACTTGGCATGAGGTGGCTTCATGCCATTGGAGAGTTTACACTCAATCTCAAAGACATGGAGATGAAATTCTAGGTGGATGGGATTAGTCATGTGTTAAAGGTCATTAAGGACAGCAATTTGAAGGTGATCACTCTCAGGAGAATGGAGAGGCTCATTAGAAATGACATGGTGGAGTGGGTAGCAGAATGCAGGTTTATGCCTTCTCATAATGAGCAGCAAAAACCAGCCTATCATTCAGAGGTTCAGCAGCAAAAACCAGCCTACCATCCAGAGGTTCAAGAGCTCAGAGTCAAGCATGCAAAGGTTTTTAGTGACATACCACCTGGTAGACCTCCAGATAGAGGCATAGAGCACATCATAGAGTTGGAGGAGGGCACCAAGCCCATTATGATTACACCTTACCGGCACCCAAAGCGTCTGAAAGATGAAATTGAAAAGACTATTCAGGAACTGTTAGCTATGGGACATATAAGGCCGAGTAAGTCTCCTTTCGCTTCATCAGTTGTTTTGGTGAAGAAGAAAGATGGTACACTCAGGATTTGCATTGATTACAGGGTGTTGAATAAAAGGACAATTAAGAACAGGTATCCCATTCCTCGCATTGACGAGTTGATAGATGAGCTTCATGGAGCTTGTTACTTCTCCAAGATAGATTTGAGGACTGGATATCACTAGATCAGTGTCAGGGAACAGGATATCGAGAAGACTGCTTTCAGATGTCATTGTGGACACTATGAGTTTTTGGTTATGCCATTCGGCCTAACCAACTTTCCAGTCCACTATGAAAAGGGTCTTCCAGTCTCAGTTGAGGAAATATGTTCTGGTGTTCTTTGACGACATATTGGTTTACAACAGATCTTGGGAGGAACACATGGCTCATCTGGATACTGTTTTGGGTATACTTGACAGTGAGTCCTTGTACGCCAAGGAGTCTAAGTGTGCATTGGGCATGGTAGAGCTTTTATATCTGGGCCACATCGTCAGTGCAGAGGGAGTTCGCATGTATCCTAATAAGGTTCGTGCTATCATTGATTGGCCTACTCCTAAGAATTTGACTCAGCTCAGGGGATTTGTTGGTTTATGCGCTTTCTACTGTCGGTTTGTTAGTGGTTTCTCTAGGCATGCTGCACCACTCACAGATTTGACTAAGAAAGGAGCCTTTGTTTGGACACCTTTGGCACAAGAGTGTTTTGAGAAGTTCAAACAGTTGATGACTACTTGCCCAGTCCTAGCTCTACCGGATTTCACCAAGCCTTTCGAGCTTCATTGTGATGCATGTGGAGAGGGCATTGGTGCCGTGATTATGCAGGATCGTCATTCGATAGCTTTCGAGAGCAGGAAGCTACAAGGTCCTGAGAGGAGCTATAGTATTTATGACAAGGAAATGTTGGCTATCATGCATGCGTTGGCCAAGTTCAAGCAGTGCCTTGTGGGCAGTCAGTTCTGTGTCAAAACTGACCATAACAGCTTGAGGCATTTCCTTAGTCAGCGGGACCTAAATGAGCGTCAGCAGAAGTGGGTCAGCAAGTTACAGTCTTATGATTTTGACATTTCCTATTTCAAGGGTAGTCAGAATGTTGTTGCTGATGCTTTATCTTGTCGTCCCAATTTGAGTGCCATGGCAGAGGTTTCAGAGGATTGGAGACATTTAATCATTGCAGAGTATGTCAAGAGCCCATGGGCTTCTGGCATTATTGATGGGACAATACATGATAGCAGGGACTCTCTTGTGAATGAGCTCATCATTTACAAAGAGCAAATATTTTTGGTCCCAGGGTCAAATGTGAAGAACAAGGTGTTGAGGACCTTCCATGATTTACCTATGGCTGGACATCCCGAATACTTTAAGACCTACAGGCAGGTACGGGAGCGATTTACTTGGAAGGGTCTCAAATCTAATGTTCTTCGTTATGTCAAGGAATGCTCTGTTTGTCAGCAGAACAAACAAGAGCACGCATACCCTGCAGGTTTGCTTCAGCCACTTCCTATTCCAGAGGGGAAGTGGGAATGCTTATCGATGGACTTTATTACAGGCTTGCCGAAAGCCCAGGGTAGAGATTGTTTATATGTGGTGTTTGATCGACTGACGAAGTATGCTCACTTCTTTCCGATTCCAACTACCTACTTAGCTACAGAGGTAGTGGATTTATTCTTTCGTGAGGTATTCAGGCTGCATGGGTTGCCTCGAAGTATTGTCAGTGATAGGGATAGTCGGTTCATGAGCCATTTCTGGCAAGAGCTTTTTAGATTATGTGGGACCGAGTTGACACCAAGCACTAGCTACCACCCGCAGACGGATGGACAGACAGAGATTGTCAACAAATGGGCGGAGGGATACCTGCGGAACTACATTTCCGGGCAGCAGAAGGCTTGGGTTAAGTGGGTGCATCTTTGTGAGTTTTGCTATAATTCCACTTATCATATGACTATTCAGATGACACCTTTCAGAGCTTTGTACGGATATGATGCGCCTAGTTTCCTTGATTTATTGTTGAGCGATTGCAGAGTGCCTAGCGCAGGGGATCTGTTACAGGAGAACCAGGATATTATGAGAGCTCTTCGTGAGAATATGCAGAAGGCTCAGAATCAGCAAAAGCAATATGCTGATCAGAGGAGGGTGGAACGATCTTTTGAGGTTGGGGATATGGTGTATCTGATGCTTCAGCCTTACAGGTAGTCCACTCTTGGTAAGAAGGGCGCAGAGAAACTCAAGCCACGATATTATGGTCCTTTCAGGATTATCAGGCGAATAGGCAAAGTGGCTTACGAGTTGGATCTACCGGCCGATAGCCGGGTGCACAATGTGTTTCATGTGTCACGCCTCAAGAAGGCGTTGGGGCAACATATAGTTCCTTCTATAGATTTACCACCCTTAGACGATGAGGGGAAGTTGGTTTTAGTACCTGAGGCCATCTTGGATTCCAGAGAGTGCCATCTTCAGAGACGGATTATCAGGGAATATTTGGTAAAGTGGAGGGACTTGCCAGTGGAGATGCTACTTGGGAGAGTGAGACTATTTTACAGCATCCAGCATTGAGTTTGCATGAGGACATGCAAATTCAGGGAGAGTGGACTGTAATGTCCCCTTCCTAGGCGACACATGGACGTGCAGTGGTTGGCCTATTATTTGGGTTCCCATAGGTCAGCAGAGTGGTTAGGGAACCTATCCAGGGGCAGTGGAGCTTGGCAGGAAGCTTTACAGGCCATTCTAGACAGTTTGCGACAGTTTCCTATTTTTTAGGAAGGGTCCCTATTTTTTAGGGTTTGACTGGGAGTTGACCAGGAGGTATCAGGGGACCTCCAGGGGCATTTTGGGAGATTTGGTCTCAGTTCCTATTTTTTTAGGAGGTATCCCTATTTTTTAGGAGGGGACTGTCAGTTAGCCCGTCACTTGGCGACTTCACCTTTATGGCACGTGCATCATCAATTTTCAGTTCTAGATGGCCAGGTGATGGAAATGGAATAAAGGTTAAATATTAAAGTGTTGACTTTAATATTTAATAAGAATAAAATAAAGTTATTAACAATGTCATTTTATATTAATAAATTATTAAAAGGGATCCCCACCTTGATGACATAATGTTGTGTTAAAAGGTGGCCTTTTCATTGATGAAGTTAGACCCTCAACTTGGGCGCCCAACTTGGGAGGCTTATGAAATAAAAGAATCTTTCAAAGATTCTCCTTTTTTGATGCTCTTATAACCCTAAAGTGGACGCCACTCTTGGGAAGGCTCATAAAGTGAGTTTTGATTCACTTTTTGGCATATCTTTTGCATTCTATTATTCAACCTTTGGCAGATTTGAACTCTTGAAAAGAGTTGCAGCAGCATTCAGTCCTTTGGGAACGGAAACTCTCAAGAATTATGGTGGATTGGACGACAACTCAGTTCATCTTTGTGGAGGACCTACTCTGGGTCTTCGTTTGGGCATTATTGGACAGGTTTTAGGTGACTATTGCAGATCTGAGCTTGCAGCAGTACTATATCAGCAAATATCTTTCAGATCCATCACACCCAGTTGCATGTAGAGCCTCTCCCAGGCCAATACCACCATTTGTATGCAATTAGCTTTGCAGATCCAATTTCTACAATGAATAAAATGTGCAGATCTGATGGGTATGTGACTAAATTTCATAGTTGGTGTTTTGCTGTTTATTAGTTGCTTTCAGTTCCTCTTTTGTATTGGATCTTATTTGCATGTACATCTTTTGTCATCCTTGGCAAACTACACATTTCAAGAAAACTAAAACCCCTTCTGCATCTTCTGTCTAGTCTATAAGATCACAAAAATAAATAAAAAAATCATAAAACAAACAGAAAATACAAAAAAAATTCCTATTTCAGCAGTAGTCAGAGTTAGAATCAGCAGGGTTCTTACATCTATACCCAGTAGTGTTGAACACCCGGAATATTGAGAGGGGGGGTGAATCAGTATTCCCTAAAATTCATTAACCTTGATAATTTAAATATCCATCTAACGTATTATAATAAATTTGTAGTAATGGAAAGGAACTTAGAAAGTATGCATCAAAAGAACACAAGAACACCAGATTTACGTGGAAAACCCAAAAAGGGAAAAACCACGGTGAGGATTAGCTCACTATATATATATTGCGACCGGTTACAACGTTTGATACAAAATGATGGACTTATTGTCCAAAAGAGAAATGCTCACTGCCAAAGGACTCACTGTCCTGAATAGAGAGAGATAGAAGAAAGGGTGGTTCACTGCCAAGTAAGAATTGTTAACAATGCATCTGACCTATATTGAAGATACAGTTCCACTGAAGCTTAGAATACTGACTTAACACACTTCATTTTCACTACAATCTTATCTTGCCCTTCCCTGCATCGGATTTCGCTCGCACACACACACTCAGTTGTTTTCGCACTCTAGCTCACTCCACACGAGAAATCAGTCTTGTATATATACTGCAATCAAGCAAAACATCAAACATGTTGGTGTAATAGATGTCTCGTGACCTCTTGATCTATCGGCTCAAAACTCAACCTTATACGCTTTGCGGAGAGAATCAAAGTGTGTAACACATTAAGATAGGTTGACATAACCTATAATTATCCCATAATTCTGCTCCATACATAACTCAACTCCGTACAACCTCAAAAAATTTGGGTCGGCACCACTGGTGAAGTAACAATAGAATGAACCAACTGTTTACTCACAACTCAACACGCGGACCACCAAAATGCTTGCCACTTGGAGAACACATATCTTTGATATCTATAAACTTATTCTCAAAATTGCATAGCAAAATATTCATCTACGGTGGAATGCGGAGCATTCCAACATACCACTAATACTGCCATTATACTGTCATTACAAAGTCTAATACTTTGTCAAATCTATCTTCAACTGCGGAGGGCTTCAAGCCTTGAAACATTGGATTTAGAATCCTTCAATATAAACCAAAATTACCTCAAAACCGCATGACAAAATTCTTCATAGCGGAGCAATGCGGACCCAAAGACTGGTTCAGTGAACACTGAAGATTGTACTCTGGGACTTAGACAAATCTGCAAAACAATTGGTGCTTTAGTCTTCTATGGACCAACACTATTGCATCTCTATAATGGGTTGCCATCAATGACAACACCATACACTGTCATGCACTTCAATATCCATCAGTCTCTCTATTTAGCTCATGTTTCCAACAAACAGACTTCAATGACAAACTTCCATCAATCTCTCAACAATCTCTCCCTTTGTCATTGATGGCAACACTACTCAAACTTCTCCAATCTTCTCCCCCTTTGACATCAAGGGCAAAGGGGCCCTTAATATCAAACTTTTTAGGTGACATGTATAGTTCTCCCCCTGTAAGATATATCTGTATGTACATGAGACTGACTCCCCCTTCCTGCTTCACTCTTATACTCAACATTTCTTCAACAATTTACATTTGAGAGACTCCTTTTAACAAAAAAAATATTCCGCTACATTGCAACAAGAAAAGTTATTTACACAGAACAAAAGTGTACAACTTAGCTTGAGGAGGCCAAACTACCTTGATTAGATTCCTTTAATTTTGCAAGGTGTGCCTCTAGATCCTTCTTTGCTATTTCCCACTCCTTAGCAAAGGCAAGTATTCCGCACTGATTCTCAAGCTTCCCATAGAATTCTTCACCTTCATCCGGAGAACTGGGTATTGGATTCTGTTGTAGCATTTTCTCCGCATCAGCCAAAATTCCAGTCAAAGAGGTAAGCCTTGCACTTACTATGTCTTGGAGATGACAATATTGCATTATTATCTTCTCTTTTTGCTCCTGTAGCTGAAAGAACTGTCCATGCAGATTCTCAATTACTAACCTTGTTGTTCCATCTGCATCTCCCATCGGATCATAAACACCAGAGGTATGAGCAATCTGAGACTCTATTGAGTCCATGTGGTCTTTTATGCTCTTAGTGGAAACAGGCTATGTCAAACAAAATTGAAACAAAGATTTTGCTTCTCCAACACAATCCTGAATATCTTTTAAGTTGCTCTGCAACTTACCATGTGAAATAGTGCATTTGTTGGAAACATCTGCAAACCTTTTGTTATTTATCTTCTCATTTATTTCCTTTTCCAACTTCTCCTCTAATCCAGTAGAATGTTCCTTAAAGGAATCAATTAGTAGTCTTAGTTGCTCCACACCAGATAAAGAGTTGTCAACATTTACACCGGGAAGGCTATCTTGTAGTACTTTTACTGCTTCATCAATCATTTCAGCACTCTTTTGATGAGTTTGTATAATCTCCTTTCTTGCAGAGCCATGAAATGATTCACCAAGTTGCAGTTTATGCAAGGGAGATATTTTGTCCATGTCAACTTGTCCTTGCTGTATAGGGACTTGTAGCAACTGTGCTGACACCACTGGTTGAAACTAAAACTGCATATCCAATAGATTTTTCAACGAATCTTCAAATGCATCGGAGAATTCATCAACCGTTTGAGAGATTCCTTCTTCCTTTTTCTCTTTTTCTTTCTCCCCACAGTCTTGAACAACTTTCTCTTCCTTTGCATCCTTCTTATCTTCCAGAGGGGGCAAGATTTCATTCTTCTGTTCCTCAGATTTCTCCGGGTTCTCTTGATTTTATATTTCCTTCTGCTCTGCAGTCTTTTGCATATCCGAAAGAGGCAGTTCTTGTTCCGCTTGACCATTTTCCTTCTCTGGAGCAGTCTTAACATTATCATTTTTATCTCCTTCAACAATATTTTCCTTTACCATCTAGGAGGGTTATTTGTAATAACATTTTCTTGAACATTATCTTCAGTAGTAGACTCATTGACTTCCAGAGCTAATACATCATGCTGCATTTCATTTTTTTAATCAACTCCAAAGCTAGATCTGTAACTTTTTGCATTGTTTCATCTTTTAATTTCTCTATGTCTTCCTTGTCCTTGCTCATCAGAGTGCTAACTCTCTGTTTTGTTCTGAATTCCCTGTTATAAATTTGAGCTAATTTGGCTCTATCTTTATTAGTGAGAGAAGAACCAACTTTCTCCAAGGCAAAAGTCCTAATCTTTGCATCTTCCTCAATGGCTTTTTGTCTTCTTGCACTCAGGACTTCTTTCAAGTCAGCCGGAAGCTGACTCTCAATGTCATTTAGACCAGTATTAAATATAACCATATACTTCACAATAGCTTCCTCAATGGTAGCTTTATCCTCATTATTTGACTTAGAATACATTTCTACAGTTTCTTTCAAGCTACCAAATTCTGAAATGCTATTACATAATGCATCTAATTTTAGAGGGTTGTGTTCCCTTACTAGAGGATATTTGTCCTTCTTCTTCCCCTTGCCTTTACCCTTAGGAGACTTTTCTTCTTTACCGGATTGCATAAATCCTTCCTTTTCAACCTCTTCTTCACTTTCTGTATCAATAATGTCAATTTTGATTTCTTTGCACTTGTCTCTTCTCCGGAGGCTTGAGACACTCTCTTCTTCTTCCGGACCAACTTAGGTCCTTCCTCTTCCTCTTGTTCTTCATCATCACGACTGATGTACTTTTCTCTTGTGGCCTTTTCTTTTACTCTTCTCCTCTTAGGAGGCTGTTGATGTACAGAGGCACTGGATGCTACTTTCTTCTCTGAACTTGCTAAAGGTATGGCTCTGGAGGATTTTGGAACAGTAGGAGAAGGGGTAGAGGTCCTTGCTAACCTTCTTGTGTTGGGTGACCCTTCCGGTGGAGCAAATATGCCTTTGGATTTCTCTGCAGGGCTCTTTGGTGAAACCATCTCCTCTAACTTAGCCCTCATCTTCTCAACATTTTCCCTTATTTCCTATTCCGTGTGCTTCAAGTGCACTTCGTTGGATTTCTCTTCACAAGTTCCAAATCTATCTACAAAAGGATCTCTTGGTTTACTCAACATTAAGTCTGCAAGTCTTGTGATTATGTCTTCTGTTACCTCATATACCATTTCCGAAATCCAGACTGTTTTGGGTTCCATTGCTTCCATAAAGCACTCATCTTTGCTAACCATGAAGATAATGTCATTCTTGTACTTCTCAACAACACCTTTTGGAATTCTTTCCCTTGCTTGCATGTTCTCTTGAAATGTCTTGAAGAAACCCCACAATGCAGTTTTCTGAGTTTGTAAGTTACCCAATCTTCTTAAGTGGTCTCTAATTTGCACTGCAACTGGAATATGACCCAACCACACAATATTCTTTGTAAGGAGAATCTCTATAAGAAAGTAAAACAATAAGCATATAATTAGGGTACTGTACCGAAAGGGGTACCGAGATTCTTTGGTCTTCTGACAATTCTCCATCAACTGTTGTCTCAGGAGCTCACACAAGTCTATGTCTTTGTTTTCTTTCACCATCTGATAGGTTGTGTGTATTACGGTGGCAGATACAGAGTTCTCTCTGTTCGTGAAGAAGATCTTATATCCAATCATCATGGAAGCATACTTTACCGTAGGATCTTCAATATCATTCACTGTTAGAGCACACTTATCAAATTTTGCACTAGTGAGCTTCATTACCACATCATTCTTTACTGATTTCAGTGCCAGAACTGTTCTGGTGGAGCATAACCCTGTCACAACCCTAATAGCTTCCTTGTTGATCATGTGTGGCAGATCCAACCACATAAACTTGTCATGAATGCGGCTCAATACATACTTAACCCAAGCATCCTCATAACAAAAAATAGGGAAATCGTTCCAAACATCCAACTTTTTCTCTGTCAAACCCTTAAATTCGTGTTTCAGCTCAAAATCATCACCGGTTAACTCATTTACCCACACTTTTCCCAATTTTACATGATTATACTCTTCTATTTTTGTGTGGATATAGATCCCCACATCCTCTGTATGCATTACTCCATATGGAATACTTGAAAAAGTGCCTTCCGGATCTGTCTCCATGGATTTAAAAGGATGTCGTTTGAATTTTGGGGTTGGTCCACAACCTCTACAACTTGTGGGGTATACATTTTCAAAATACTTCTAAAAACTTAGGGCAAGATAGAAGTCTGTAAATACCTTTTGATCGCTTCTAGTTAGGGTTTCGTGTGCAAGAATTTTGAAAAGCTTTGCCTTGCTCTTTTACTACTCTTCTCTCTTCGAATGCTCGTTTGCAAATGATCTTTTGTTCAGTGAAATTACTTATAAACCTTTTCACATAACCTAAACCACATTCAATGCTCAAATTGATAAAGCTGTCAAACCCTAACTGTAATGCACAGTCACCTACAACTGCTTTGTAAACTTCTGCAACATGACATTTTCCACCGGTGTCTTCTCCAATAGGTCAAGCATATCAATCTACACCTCATATCCACATGTTGAAGGCATCAGCACCATATCTTTGGCAGGGGCTTAAAGATTGTCTGTTAAAACTCCCCCTAAGCCAAAGCTTTCTGCTTAGATTTCGAAGGAAACATCTGCACCAGAGGCTGGCATAGACTCATTCTTCACTTCATTTTCTTCTTTCTTTTTCCAGACCTTGTTCATTTATTTCTTCATCTCTACCGGATCCACATTCTTCACTGGATCACTCTTCTTTATCAGATCAAGTTTCACATTCTTACTTCTGCAAAACTTAGCAATATGTCCTAATTTATTGCATTTGTGGCATCTGACATTTTGAACAAGCTTACTTCCATTCATTCTAGATCTGCATTGATTAGCCCTATGCCCAAATCCATTGCATGTATAACAATAACCATTGAAAGATTGAAACATCATACCATTATTGTAACCATTCATCATCTGATTTATGCATTCACTAGCTCTATGACCAAATCTTTTGCATGTAAAACACTGACCGGAAAATGATTGAACATTTTGATTTATTTTGCTTCTACATTCCATAGTCATATGTCCAAATTTATTGCAAAAGTAACAGTAACCAGAGTACCTTTGTGCAGCCGGTTGTCTGATAAGTGGCCTTTTGAAGTTTTTCTTTTGGTTCTGGACCTATCTGTTATTACTCTTCTTATCTTCAATCTTCCTTTGGTTATTGTTCTTCTTTTCAACATTGTTTGAAGTCTGATTTGCCTTTGAACTTTCACCCTTTTCAAATCCTAATCCTTCTTTATTCTTAGGAGCCTTTTGACTTGCAATCATTTCATCAAGCAGGATGGAGCTCTTCTTGAATTTGTCTTCTTGATTCTTTGCTTTCTCCAGTTCTGTCTTCAAGGCCACAATTTCTTGTTCAAGCCTTGAGCATTCTTCAAATTTGCCTTTCAATTTTGTATTTAGGCATTCTTCAGCCTTTTTTTTTCAATTTGCATTTTTAGACTGGTGATTGTCTCATTATGCTGTTCATTTACTTCCTTTTATCTTTCTTTGAACTTCTTATTTTGCTCTCTCAACTTCTTGATGCATTCATTTGCTTCCTTAATATTTTCTTTCAGATATCACATTGAGTTCTTTCCAGATCTTCAAGGGCTGATTTGAGCTCTCCATTCATGTCAACCATACAGTCTTCTTCAGTAAATCCTTCAATAGGAATTCTTTTGGAGGGATAGGAATCTTTCTCATTGGCATGTGTTCAACCTCCAAGATCTACCTTAGCGGTTAAGCCAATTGAAGGAACCTTGCTCTTATATCAATTGTTGAACACCCGAAATACTGAGAGGGGGGGGTGAATAAGTATTCCCTAAAATTCATTAACCTTGATAATTTAAATATCCATCTAATGTATTATAATAAATTTACAGTAATGGAAAGGAACTTAGAAAGCATGCATCAAAAGAACACAATTACATTGGATTTATGTGGAAATCCCAAAAAGGGAAAAATCACGGTGAGGATTAGCTCACTATATATATTGCAACTGGTTACAATGTTTGATACAAAACGGTGGACTCACTGTCCAAAAGAGAAATGCTCACTACTGGTGGCTCATTGCCAAAGGACTCACTGTCCTGAATAGAGAGAGAGAAGAAAGGGTTGCTCATTGCCAAGTAAGAATTGTTAGCAATGCATCTGACCTATGCTGAAGATATAGTTCCACTGAAGCTCAAAATACTGACTTAACACACATCATTGTCACTACAATCTTATCTTGCCCTTCTCTGCATCAGATTTCGCATACACACACTTAGTTGTTTTCGCACTCTAGCTCACTCCACACAAGAAATCAATCTTGTATATATACTGCAATCAAGCAAAACATCAAACAAGTCGGCATAATAGATGTACCATGTGACCTCTTGATCTGTCGGCTTAAAACTCAACCTTATATGCTCTGCGGAGAGAATCAAAGCATTAACACATTAAGATAGGTCAGCATAACCTATAATTACTCCCATAATTTTGCTCCATACATAACTCAATTTTGCACAACCTCAAAACCTTTGGGTCGGCATCACTGGTGAAGTAACAATAGAATGAACCAACTGTTTACTCACAACTCAATGCGCGGACCACCAAAATGCTTGCCACTTAGAGAACACATATCTCTAATATCTATAAACTTATTCTCAAAACCGCATAGCAAAATATTCATCTGTGGTGGAATGCGGAGCATTCCAACATACCATTAATACTGCCATTATACTGTCATTACAGAGTCCGATACTCTGTCAAATCTAGTTTCAACTGCGGAGGACTTCAAGCCTTGAAACTTTGGATTTAGACTCCTTCAATATGTACCAAAATTATCTCAGAATCTCATGACAAAATTCTTCATAGCGGAGCAATGCGGACCCAAAGACTGGTTCATTGAACATTGAAGATTGTACTCCGGGACTTAGACAAATCTGCAAAACAATTGGTGCTTTAGTCTTCTCCGGACCAACACTACTGCATCTCTATAATGGGTTGCCATCAATGACAACACCATACACTGTCATGCTCTTCAATATCCATCAGTCTTTCTATTCATCTCATGTTGCCAACACACAGATTTCAATGACAAACTTCCATCAATCTCTCAACAAGTAGTTTGTCGATCTCGAAGTCTCAAGGCACTATGAACTACAACTAGTTTTTCTGCTTATTTTGAGGTAAGCTTGTTCCTCTTGATTGAGTGGATGAAGCCATAGGTGGACCAATTCCTTTCTTGCAGGAACTAGCAATCTATAAGAGTAAACGAATAGCAAGCTGTTTCCACTCTGGTGTGTCCTTCCCATGAAATTTCCACTATCCAATGGTTTTTTTGTGCAATAGTCATCCTATCCATCCTAGCCTCTGGTTTGCTGAATGTAGGACCTTGGAAATCAAAAAACTGAAGCCGCTACTCTCGAAGTATGGTTGCCTTCTTAGTGCTATACATCTTTCAAAGGGCTATCATAAACCCCTCCATTCCCTCATCATCCTCAGAAAGAAGAATTCGGCCAGGTCTAGGTGCATACCACTTCGGATTAAGAGCATAGGCAACCATATGAAGAGGGGTGTTCATTGTGTTCCACCTCTTTGTGACAATAGACCTAATATGTTGCCCATAGAATTGTAATTGAGGATCCTTGCCATGAATTGCTTGCCTCATTCGATCAAGCATACTATCAAGAGTCTCATAAATCTCTGCAAGGCTAGGAGAGTTTGTATCTGCATACCTGATCACCCGCACAACAGGTGATATGATAAAGCAAATATATCTACAAGCAAAATTTAAAAAATTGTAAGACATTAACACTAGTAATAATTTAAATTTTAAATTAAATTTAAAGAAAAATTCAAAAAACAAAGCAGAAAGTTAGAAACATAATAAATAAAATTTTCTTACTTGATATTGGACCACCAAGTGTCATTAAGCAACCTTCCTCTCACCTTCCCTTCTATCTTTGATGGAGCCCACTTTTTCCACTCTCTAGAAGCCACCATGGATTGTAGAGCATCCTGCACCTCCAACATCGTCTCCAGTAAAATAAAATAGCTAGCATATCTAGTCTCAGTTGGTTTGAGGAATTCTTTCTTTGAATAGGATCAGAATAATGCAAGTAAAGTTTAATGGTTACATACAAAGATTTGTATGTCTCTAGCTTTGGCCACTACTATCTTCACCTAATCTATTTGGCCAATGTCCTTCAAAGCATTATTCAAAGCATGTACACAACATGGAGTCCAAAAAATATGTTTGTAAGCACTCTCAACGATCAAACCAACCAACTTACAAACACGAGCTGAATCTGTCACAACCTGCACAATATTAGAAGACCCAACCTCCTCTATGGCCTCCTTCAAAAGGACAAATTGGTAATCAACATCCTTACATTTCCCAGAGCAATCAATAGCTCTAAGAAAGTATGAACCAACAGGACATGTAACAATAATATTAATGAGTGGCCAATGTCGAATATCAATCCACCCATCCATGACAATGGAACAACCCTTCCTAATCCATGTTTGTCTCATCTCCTCCATCAATATGTTCACCTTTGAATATTGTTTGTCAAGAAGAGAGGTACACAATTTGTGTTCTCCAGGGGGAACATAAGAGGGTCCAACTGCCATTGCATCTCTCAACATGCCTTTGAAATAAGGAGACCTTACCAAATGAAATGGGATAGCATGGGCATAAAAAAACTTTGCCGCTGAATCATCATCTTGGTCACGTTTTTGCAAATTCGTTAACCCTACCACTATATTTTTTCACTCTAGATACTATCAAGAGTCTTCCCCCTATCACAACCCTCTCCAACTGATAGATTAGAATATCCATCAATAGACTGCATTGTTTTGGATGAATGCTTCTTGCTCTTAGTAGTAGCAGCATCTTTTTCCTCACTCTTTCCAACCAACTTTAACATTTCAACTTGTTCTTCCAATGTTATATCTTTACAAACTCTAATCCCATGGCCACTCTCACCCAATAAATGGTGTTCAACCTTGCTATAGCTCCCATGATAATCGGTTTTGCAAACATGACACAACCAATGCTTGCTGCCCCTTGCATTTTTAGGCTTATTAGTGGTTAAATTGGTGGCAAATTGCAGCAAGGGTTTTTCGGGGTTGAAAGGGCCTTTTTCATGTTTTTGAAGAGAGGATGAAGGGCATGCAAAACGGTCTTTTGGAATTCCACTTCTAATAGAATCCGTGTTTTGATTTTTAGAATTTTCCACTCTATTTACTTCAACTTCTTCACTAGTCACCTCATGCACATTCTCATCACTACTGCTATGGCTCATTTTTTATGTTTCACAAGTTTGAACTTTGTAGTTTGTAGTATTTTTATGTGACAACAATGAGCAAACTGAAATTAAAAAAATTAAAATTAATTACAAACCAAAACAAACCAAAAAAAAAAAGAAAAACACTCAAAGAGACATACCTTGATGGCTGAAGTTATGAACCAGTTGATAAAGCTTGATAAGTGTTTCCTATTGCAAAAAATCAGCTCACATTCGGCCTTCAACCTCAAAAAATCTCCAACAATAGCTGTAGTTCTAAGTTTTAGTGTTTTTCCCTTTCAAGCGACTGTTATTTTTTTGATTTGCAATGATAGATTGAAAAGAATAGAAGTTGTTTTAGGGTGAATAAAGGCGTGGCAGGGTTTGTGGGACTCCCACGCCCCTTTTAAACCCAATAAATATTGAACACGTGTCTTTATTTTTTTAAAAACAACGGTGGGTTTTTCTTGTTTTACATAGGGAACGTTTAGTCGTCCTCGGTGTTGGGTCTCAAAAACGCTGGTTCTAGACCACAAGAGGGTGCCAATCTCTTGATACGTTTTTGGTCAACAAGACAGGGTTTATGTAATTGGAAACCCCCTACTCTTTAGGTTTTGCTAGACCTAGGCGGGTGTACCTAAATGATAAGGCAGATTTGAAGTCTAAATGGATTCTATTTGGACAATCTACTCACTTATAGCACACAGATATGAGATAATTGCAGGGCTTGCTAACTAGTTCCTAATGAGAACGCTTTAAAAATCAAGTAAATAAATAGAGTTTATATAAGATTATACTAAAGATGACCAGTGCCTAATCTATTGGGTGAATGGGGTCAATGGGTGGATAATAACTATAGAGACAGATGCATGAGATAGGTGAGTTTACTTCTCAGCTTAACTCTAACTTGTTGGGCACTTGGAATGTTTGCACCTTGTACAAACGTGCAGGTATGTAAGTTATAGTACTCTTCTTATTTATCCCAGTGATATCTTCCCAAATTATTGTGAAATTGTGAAAGGAAATTTAATTCTCAGATTGATGGAAACCAATCACAATAATTTCTCTAAAAGGATTTTAATTTTTGACAAGAACCAATTAAAGTCAATTATCTGAAAGGGTCTTTAATTGTCATAATTCAGAAACCAATCAAAACTCCACATAGGAACAACAAATGTGTTCTGACAAATAATGCAAATTTGAATAACTTAGAAGGACCACTTTGCAGACAGTACAATAACATGTAATCATGAAAATTAACCAAGAGTTGAACATTGGAAATAAATCACCACATGATAATATTCTGCTCCATTATATTTCTTCAGAAAGTATATATGTTAATCATGTAAGTTTTGAAATATGAGAATGGATGAACCTATCTACTACTGATGATTATTTGCTTCTCCATGATTGATCATATATACTTTTGTATTTTAGGGTTACGACCCTTCATACCCATCCTGTGCGTCTCTTCATTTGCCGTGAAAGATAATGATTTTGCAAAATATTTTTGCAAAACATTAGTCTCTTGTCTTTCTTTTTAATTATTTTCCATCATCCGGGTAAATAAATTTACTAATTAGTTATCTTTTGTTCACAAGTTCACTTTTGCATTTTCACCCAATCCGGAAAATATAATCTTCGGGTAGGAAATCATTTATCCCCTCCATAAATTCCTTGGTGAAAACGTCCTCTGGCCATTACATGCACTTCCACGAAAAGTATTTTCTAGGTAAAATAATTACCCTCACCTCTATTGAAAATCAAATTCATAGAATTTTTCACTTTGCATATTTATCTTTTCTCTGGAGTCTATTTCTTATTTCCGTGAAATATTTTATTTGCCTGGCATTTAAATTTTCATTAACAATTTATTTAAATCTTCCTCATCTTCTTTTACTTCTGAGTGAAATTCATTTATCCTGGCATCATATTCTATTATAAATTTTTATTTGTATATTGGAAATTTCCCTCATCAATATTTGTTTTCCCGTTAATGATGTTCATTCTTCCTTGTTATTTCTCCGTCTGGTTTTTCCAAGGGACACTCAGCACACCCTCTCTGATATCCATAAACATATTGATTATTCATCTTGGGGGCCCACTTTGATTTTAACTAATATCTTGATTTATCCTTTCTGGTGATTTCTTTCAACAAATGTTATAATTCATTTGGACACATTGATGGGACTCTCGCCGAAACATTTCAGCGCTTTCTCATCGGCGTGACTTGAATAGTCGGATAGATATTGAGAAGTCACTCCGATGGTATATCTCTTTCCGAAAACTGGTCCATCGGCATGACTTCTGAGATCTGCACAGTTTAAAATTTTCATTCCGACTTTATATGTTTTGCCAATGAATTTTGTTGCTTGGTTTTTTAGGGTTTCTTCTGTGTATTTTCAAATTTTGCCCTAATTGTTTTGGCTTGAGCACGGAGGATATTGGCCAACGATTATGGTTACTGGTTTTTACACTTGCAATCTTGGCATTCTGTTTAGATCATATTTATTTGAATCATTCTATCAAACAACTCATGTGTTTTGTCCATGCTCCGTCATTAGCACACATGCCTATCAAGGTGCTTGCAGATGTATTGATATGCACTGGCAAGGAGGATGCTAATAGCGGTTACGAAGTCTGGTTTTACATCTGCCAATTTCATTTATTTGAAAGTTTTGATGCCTTTTGAACAAGATTATTTAATGTATATCTTGCGGTCAATAGATTCCATGGGATTATATCTCTTTGAGGCATTTATCGTGCCTTCCCTTATTTCGCATACATGTCTAGCAGGGCACTCACAACTACAACATCGATATAAATCCTCATTTCCAACTATATATCTGACAGAGATTTCCAATTTCAATTATGCTTTGACGGATGTCTATCCCTGTTTGAAAACTCCCATTTAAACATGCGCTGAGGGTACGTTGGCAAAGGTTGTGGAATTTGGCTTTACATCTGCAAACTTTAGCATTCTATTGATGAACCTCCATACCCAATTTCAGAGCTCCTGTTTTGGCACGAGCATGAGAGGATGCTGGCCTTGAATTGAAATGTTCTTCAACATCACATTTCGTTGGGGCATTCTGCTGAACAGGTTCATTGCCTTATCGGCCAGCCCATGGGCTTCTTTACCGATTTCATCTCCCAGCATATATTCGTTGTTTGAGAGTTCTTGATTTGGGAAAATGAGAAGAGGAAGGATGTCTCAACATTTATGCTTGTGCAGCAATGTCCAGATACGCCCTTTTGGATTTAAAATGGTGAACTTCCATATTGCACACCAAATTTTCTGCAGGACTCATGACTCGACCCAAAGGCATTGGGAATTCAATATTGCCCCACTTTTGGAGGTTCTTAAGAGCAGCAGGTCATCAAATTTTCCTGTAATAAAAGTCTCCATTTTCCCACGAATCTCCGATCCAAAGGGAGGATGAGAGAACGCCGGTGAGAGTTGTGAATTTGGCATTATAGCTACCAAGCACATTTACTCGAAAGTTTCAGAACTATTTTCAAGAAATTCATTTTATGCATATCCGTAATTTTTGTGTGCCATGAGACCTAATTTATTTGAGGTATCTTTAAAAAAAAAAAAACTCACGTCTTTTCTGAGCTTTGTGTCTAATGCCTCACATCATTTTGTCAAACACCCCACTATTTGCTTGAATTCTTTCAAACACACTAATATGCCGAATGGTTCTCCCTCTTGCATTTGTAATTATAGCAACATAATTTTGTTCTGTGGATTAGTTTGAAGTATTTTGGTAAACAATTGGCTGCACGTACATTCCATTTCTTCAATAGATGCATGGTTTCATAATGCAAAGTGTCAAACACTTTGCGTGTTGTATCTATCTGTGTTTGTGACTCCCATTTCAAATTGATATGGAAGATGACCATGGAAGACCTAATGAAGAAGTTTTACTGTTGAATCCATTTCATTGGTGTTGCATTTCTTTCTCTGTGATGTCAATCCTTGCTATTGAAATCGGGACATTTGGTATTGATGTTGTATTGTTCCCTTATTGATTTGCTCAAACTCTAGGTTTTCAAAATAATATGCTTCGTGAAATATACCTTGAAATGCAGGTGGAACTTCTCTTTGCACCATTCAATCAGCAACACTTATGTGACACAAGTCGGGTCCCATGTGGGCCCGACTAAATTTTTTTTCGTTTTGTAACAAGTTTCTGCCTTGAATGACCCAACACCATATCAATATGTTTGTGAGGTGGAAAAATGAAATGGGTAGTTATCAATAATCCTCCTTTTGGCATTTTGTTATTGTGAGTAAAACAGGGCCTGTAGCCTTCAGAATCGCCCTGGAAAACTGATCAAATCATCTCCTGGAGTGATAAAAATGCACATACATGTAGACTTTTGACCCAAGAACTCAGTGCAACAAGTGGTTCGGCAAAATGCATCCTGAGGTGTAAGATATTCACATCCAAAGTAGCCTACTTTGTAATGTCCCCTTTTTAGTGTGATCCTGTTTTATGATGGTTTAGCCTATCACTGGCCCTCGTAGGCTAACTCAGATGGTTAGAGGGTCCCTTTTGGCAGAGATCAACGTGTTTTCTCCATCAGAGCTCAGTATGGGTTTAGGTTTGGTCTTCGTTGGACTCAGTTCTACACACTTACTATTTATAGTAAGTCATCTTTCTTGAGTTTCTATTTATAGCAGGGTATCTAGTCATGTGGTGATTTTAGTGTTGTTCCCCAGTTTCAGCTAGTGATAAGGTTGTTTAGAGGTCTCTGGTCCCATATTGGAGGCTCTTGCTATTTTTGGCCAACAGAGGTTAATAGAGATGGACCCCTGCTATTTTTGGTAAGATGGTTGGATGCACAGAGGGTACCATGGTGAAACCCCAGGTTCAGACGAAATCGGAAAATGATGTTTAATTAAGGAGATATTAATATTTTAAGTGGCATTAATGATATTGTATTTATTAATGATATATTATAAAGTTATGATTTAGCTTTATAAGTGGGGCCATTTTGAGTCAATGAGTCATTAATGAATTTATGGAAAAAGTACACCCGTTTATGAGACTTATAATAAAGTTTTTATTAAAAACCTAAAGTGGATTTAAAAGCTATTAAGGAGATTGAGGTTATAAAAGGACTCAAAAAGCAAATCAACCTCATTATTATTGAATGATCATTTGAATTTGCTTTTGTGGTTTTCTGGAGAAGACAAGGGTTTCAGTATATCAACCATTGAAGAACGAAAACTCTTCAAGGTTTTTGCAATTTTGAGGCTATGAGAGACCAGCTGAATCATTGCTTGAGGAGAGCTTCATTCTGGAGTTCTATTTGTGCTTAAAGGTGAAAGATATCATCAAGGGTTTGAAGATTAATGAAGAATAATTAATTGCAGACCTCTAGCTTCATTCTTGGCAGCCATTTATATCAGATTTCAAGCTTTTTATTGCTGCTGTTGCATTCATATCAGACATGTACTTTCATAACAGCAAACTAAGTATGTAAAAAATTTTCATATTTTGCCAATACGATTTTCTGGGTATTTGTGATTTAAATATTAGAGTATATTTTCTCAACTGGGTCTTTGTTATTTTATCAAAACATTGAATATTTTAGAAGATATTAAAATCTGGAAATTTCAGTAGTTTATGCATATTTTGTATTTTCTATTATTGGCAAAATATATCCATGCATGTGTGCTAGTAAATGCAAAAACATAAAGCTTAGAAAAAACAATCAGAAAAAGTAAAACAGATATAAGGCAGAAATTTTGTTTGGCTATATTCCACCTGGGTGGGATATTACATATTAGCTTGTTTTGCAACTGTACTTGTTTAAAACTGATTAGGGCTCACTAACTTGCCATTTTGAAAAAATATCAGATTTGATACTGGGAAGCTGTAACCTGGGGGATTAGCTCATCTAGGTCCAATGAGTATGTGTGCAAGAGGATTCTCCACCAGTCATCTTCTGCATAGTTGGCAAACTCGCCAAAAACTCGCGAGTTTTTTTTCCAAAAGAGTTTTTTTGACTTTTACTCGTAGAGTTTTTCTGTCGATTTTTTCCGAGTTTTAGCCAAGTTTTCATCGAGTTTTTGCCGAGTTTTTCCCAAAGACTTGCCGAGTTTTTTCCAGAGACTCATGGGCGCAGGTATATGTAAATTCCGCAGCCAGAAAAGGTTTTTCATAATCAGAATTTAGAATTTTTGAGCTCTACATAGCAAAAAACCCCCCCCAAGCAAAAATAGTTCATTTGCAACGTTGTGGCATCGAGAAGATTGGATTCAAACGCCATTTTTTGCGTATTTTGAAGGCAAATTCGAATCCCAGGTAAGTTTTTGTTTTTCCATTTTTTTTTTGTTTAATCATTTTTTTTGGTTCTTGTTGCAAAATGTTGAATCCAAATTGAAAACAAAATCTTCATAGAGCAAAAAGAAGCTTCATTTTTGCATTTAGATTCCAAAAAAACAAGATTCTTCACTATTTTTTGTGGATTTTCGCTGTTTTTTGAAATTTTTAAACCTCAAAAAAGGTAGAGGACAAATCACTGGATCCTATTGATTTGGATGAGATAGATCCTTACAGTGATTGGACAGGGCAGGATGAGCAGCTTCCATTATTTACCGTAGACAAGATTCTTGATTTCGAGAGACAGGCAATGGAGGATTTGGGTGCAACAGGAAATGTAGGGTTGGAGGACATTCATGAGCATGAGGAGTCATTGCCAGAGCCAGAGCCACCGGCACCGCGCACTTGCAGGACTAGAGCATCTGCCTCTTCCCTAGCTTTGGCTAAATTAGGGAAGAGGAAGATGTAATATGTTGGGTTTACTTTTAGTATTTACTTCTAGACTAGTTTTACTATTTTCATTTTCAGCTATCTATTGTAATTTGTATCAAACTATCAGGCTTTCAACCATCAGGATTCCGCATGAGAATGCGATTTTGTAATCAATTTGCATTGAAGTCAATCAAATTTAATAGAAAACACTTTTGTACTCATTTATGGACTCATTGGATTCATCTTGTCATTGAATTTTGCCAAAAAAATGTGTTTCTAATGAAATTTTAGCAATTTTTTTAATTTCCCGAGTTTTTTGCCAAGTTTTTGCCGAGATTTCTCCGATTTTTTTTGACTCTCCAAAAATTGGCTTCCCGAGTTTTTTGCCCAGCGGAGTTTTCCAACTATGATCTTCTGTCATGAAATATTAAGGGCCAAAGTTGACCTCTCTACAACTTTCTGGAAATGCAGATGTCAAAACTGAACTATTTACATTTGCTTTTGATTTTGAAAAAATAGCAAACGAGATGCTGGGGTTCTAAGAATTGGCATGAAAGTACATTATCATGAGGGGAATTCAGAACACTAATTGGTTTGCCATGATAATCTTCCAATTGATAAATATTTGCCTTCAAAGTTGACCTCCCGGGCAAATTTCACACTGTGTAGGCAGCAAACTTGACCAGAACCCTTCAACTTCATGCTTCAAAACTCAGTCAAATTTGATCGTAAAAGCTAAAATCGGGTGTGCTCACTCTCATATAGCAGATATACATGTTTGTAAAGTGATTTTGCATGAAGATGAATAGGCTTCGAATTATAATGCTTCAAAGTAGGCCACTAGAGCATATTGTACAGGGGCATTTTTGAGTGCTGCAATTGATTTTTACATCATGGGATCTTGAAATTTCCTACCAATTTTTGTAGAAATTTCAGGTCCCAACACTCGAGACGGTCGAGGGACATTTGAGATGTCCCTAGCCACCTCGGGGATGGCCAGGTGTCCCCTTTTATTTTTTTGCTGTTCCCTGCTCCAAGGACGTGTTTTGGAAACGTCCCAGAGTTTCAAATTTTTTTGGGGATACCAAGGGAATGTCCCTTGCTGTCCCCCCATCCCCAAAACACAGTAGGGGACAGGGACACGAGCTTTAGGGCCAGGGATGCGTCCTCGTGTAACATAGCTTATTTCTATCCTATCATCACTTATGGCCTAATTCAATTTACACCTTGCTAGCCTCTTCACTAGCCATTGTGAGCTGACTTAGCACACGTTTGTGTTTGTTGTATCCATACAATATTTTTTTTGTATTTAGTCAAATCTTAAGTCAAAAACTTGTCGTTTTTAAGCTTTTTCTGAATCCTTGTAGCCAGTTGTTGCTAATATTATCTAAGTTACCAATCTTGTTTCTGGTTTGAGGGTTTGGTTTGCGGATTTGACCAAAAATATTTTGGGGTTGGGTTTGTCTAGACAAAAACATATACAAATCATAAATATATACACCAAATTCTTATTATATCCTTAAAAGCTAAAACATCTATATTTAAATGGTAAACCATAAAAGGCTCCTTAAAAAAAATTGTTAATAAATAAATAAATCCTTATCAGCAATTTTATAATAGCCATAGAAAATAAATTCATCACAATTCAATAAAAGTTATTAAAAAAATTCTTCAAAATTTAATTCAATAATAGATTCTTATTGATTGAAATTAGAATTACCTAAAGTAGCGCAAATTTCCTAATAAACATATTTATTTCTTTGGAATGAATTTGCACCTTACATGTTTGGAAATTTGACACTTTAGTGAATAGTGAATGCCAGTTAAAAATGTGGGTAAAACTTAGATGATGGTAGATGATAGTGGACGACAACGTGTTATGAATGGAAGCCTTGACTAATGCCATACCAATGACCCATAGAATAGATGAAGGACAATAGACTAAAGATAGTTTGGGGTTTTTGCATTCAATCTCCATATATGCTCTATATTTCAAATTGTGTAGAGAAAAGACAACAAAGAGACTAGCAACACTGAGTGTGGTCATGGGAAAATGGAACAACAACATCATCTTTAGACTTCAACGAGTAATTTCTAGGGATTTTTTAAATGACAACTCTATTTTTTATGAGACTCAAAATGATGGATGGCGAAGTGAACTACTAGATGAAGATGTTATTCAGCAAGTGTACTTTGATGATGATCAGGGGCTTGAAGATTCAAACCTTGATGATTTTTCAAATTCAAATCATGAAGATTGGATGGATGAAGACATAATTGATGAGAATGATGAAGAGGTACCTGAATCACAAGATGAATTGCTGTTGACAGTTGTGGATCCGGTAAGTCAAGAACAAGTGATGAAATTCTATATGAGTAGCTTCAACCTTTTCCAGAGAATGACACATGGACTGAGTTCAAAGTTGCATATGTTGAAGACATGGACGAAGAACATCAAGTTCGATATGTGGTGGTAACAGTTCCCACAAATGTACTATGGCCACAAGACCTTGCTTCATATCTTTAGGAGGTTTTATACCTTCACCTGCTGCAGAGGCTTTTCACTATGGAAGAAGATGATCTACCTAAGCTAATGCATATCAATCAGTTTGTCATGAACTTCTCACTGCATGATCGTGTCTACCCACCTGAATTGTGGCTCTTCGAGAAGGTGTTGTAGAAGACGAAAGACTACGTTTTGCCTTAGTTAAATTTAAAGCTCAATAGGAGCGGTTGTTATTTTTCCTAGTTTGTAAATGGTTTTGTGTGACAGTTTTTGTTTTACTTGTCCTTGCTAAAAAAAAAGTGTTTTTGTGTGTTCCACATTGTTTGTGTTGTCTTTCCCCATTTGTAATGTTTTTCGTTATGTAGTCATTTTGTGAAGAGTTAGTTAAATGTTATGTTTAGGTGATTTAGGAATGTTGTGTTAGGTGATTAGAAATAAATCTTGACTCTATTGCCCAACTGATATAACATTGGTCTACCTTATAAATCAGAGATTCTGAGGTCCTCCTATGCTGCAAGTATACGCCATGGTCCCCAGACATAGCCAATTGTTGTGCCCATACGAAAAATTTCGCTTGTTATCCTTATTGCTAAGCAAACATCCTAATGACCATATGCACTTATTACCTCTTGTATGTTGTTTCGATCAAAATTGCTAATCTTGTAGGTTCAAAAACACCCAGAAGCACATACAAAGGCTGAGACACATACACATCAAAACCAGAGAAAGCATCTACATGATAAAAAAATGTGCTAAGTCCAGAAAGGTGCGCTTGGAGCAGGTTTGGCACGCCTGGGGCAAGTGAAACACGCCTGGAGCAGGTTAGGCATGCCTGGAGGAAGATTGGTCCGCTTGATTGAGGTTAGGCGCGCCAGAGAGAAGTTGATTGCACTAGGGTCAATTTAAGCATGCTTGATGGTTTTAATTTGCATTTAAAAAATCAAAAAGCATGTTTAGGAATGATAAGGCGCCCCAGGAATACTTTGAGCACATCTAGGAGAGGTGAAGTGCGCCAAAAGTCATAAGAATGTGCCAGGTACACCCGAGGCCTGTCAATGTGCATCAAGGCGTGTCGGGAAACATGGAAGTGCGTCCATTCTATGAGAGGCACATTTAGGTGACTCAAGCAGGTGCAAATAAATAGAAGAAGACACATTTTAAATCTCCCAGATTGATGATGCATTTTTAGGAACTTTTAAACACTCATAAAAGCTTGCTGAAATAAAGGAGATGCGCCAATTGACATGGTGATTCACTAGAGGAGAGCACGGAACGCCAGGGTGATTGGAGGCACGGGTTTCTGCTAAAGTTTAAAGCCCATTCATCAGGCACGTTCGGAAGACCAAAGGCACAACATCTAGCTATTCTTGGAAGCACATCAGGATATATGGGAGGCACGCTCTGAAATAAAGAGGCGCGCCCTTAATTAGCAAAGCACGTCCTCAATTAGCAAAGCGCGTCTAGATTAGAAGGAAACGCATCAAACAATGTGTGCTAAAAACAAGCGCGTCCCTCTAGAAGTGAGCACACCTCCTTGCAAAAAGATGCGCTCATAAGCACTATATTTAGTTCTCTCATAAAAGAAACAAGCAAAAAAATAGGCCGATGCATGAGTATGAGGTACGCTCCTTCATGCAAGGGATATGCTTTGCTATAAATATCTTTGAACTTGAGTTCTATTTTGCTAGTTAAAAAGCACATTCAAAATTTACCATTTTTGGCGTTCGATATTTATAGCGTTGATCGGAGTCAACTCTTGTTCGACCGTCATGCGGAGAATAATGCATGTTTGCATGATTTTGACCATCAGTGGATCTGCAGTTGCATGATTTCAGTTTCAGTTTTAGTGGAGTAGATGAATTGTAATAAATTTGTATGTCATGCAAACAACAGTTGTTGACTAGGGTAGAGTTTAGTTATTATTTTCATGCATTTGCCTTGTAAGGGTATAAATAAGTGCTTTTTGCACATAGAAGAGGAGAGAGATTTTAGAATTCAAGAATTCATTAGTGAGTTAGCTTTTTTAGAGTTTTTAGAGTTAGCTTTTTTAGTATTCAAGTATTCAATTATTAGTGTTGTATTCAATCAATGAATAAAAAGCAATGGCAATTCTCATGCCTACATTATGCTGAAATTGATATTTGTTTGATATTCGTATGATCGTGATTTTGTTCATTTAATGGGTTCCATTATGCCTGTTTTGCTTATAAGTATCCATTGAAGTGTGTTGTCTCCTGTGCTAAGAGTGAAGTCGATTCAAGAAGCTTATGAACTTTGTGTCGCAAAAGAAGTTGGAAGTTTGAGTTATAGCTTTGCATTGTCTTGTACTTGATTTCACCATAGCATTTGTAATTATGTGCTAATCAATCTGAGCCATGTGTACTTGTCTCATTCAGCCTTTGAATTTAGTTGAATAAGCACAAGCATCTAGCATATAGTGTTAAGTCTTGATCCCAGTCAAAAACACAAAATCTTTACTTCGCTGTTGAATGTGCGTCTTTGCCTTTCCACGCGTTGCAAGACCAAAAGTTTGCAAGTTTCCCTTTCATTCAACATAAGTATGAAAAACCCATGAAAACATTATACATACTATGTAGTTTTAAGTTGGTTTTATTTTACAGGGAGCTTTCCCTTCAAATTTGAAAAGCGGTTCTACCACACATCTGTTCGTTTCTCGTTCGCACTGAAAGGTGCGAAATAAAACTCTAACAAGATTGTATGTGGACTGGAGGGTGGCTGTAACAGTCATAATTTGCTTGGAATTTCTTCCCAAACAGCAATACATAAGCTGGAATAAACAAAGAAATTTCCCAAACACTTGTAGTTTTATAGATGCTCACGGAAAGTATTATCGGTCCATACATGAAATTATCAAAATGACCAATAGAAGCATCATACCATGGCTGCCTAACTGAATTGCATTGCTCAAAATTTAGGCATGTAAAAGCTAAGAACCATCCTACACTAACTTCAACAATGGTGATAAGCTAGAAACTCTTCCACCATGTGTCTGAGAATCCTTCTATGGCTGCAAAGAAAGTGTGGAAGGGGCTGGAAATGTGGAGGACAATAGATTTGAGATTTGGAACCATCTTTATAGTGACCTCTAGTCCATGCATTTTGCAACCAATACTCACTCGTATTATGTTAAGTTGATAACTCTTAACAAGAAGGTCCTTGCATAGCTTGTGAGTTCCAATGAAGCCAAACAGATTGTGAACTCCTTGCGTAGATGGAGTGACAAAACCATGGGATGGAAAAAAACCACCAAGGTGCTGCATCAGATTAAATTCCATTGCTTGTTTCATTTTAGACTTATTGATGGGTATCCCAAACACTCACCTGAATCCCATATCCTGTTATTGTCACAAGCTGGGTTACTAGAATCAGGAAATGTCTCAACATTCATCACAAAAAGCGGATCATCAAAAGATAATTTTGCATTCATTTCAAAAAGTGGGTTATCAAAAGAATGGAAATTATTTCCATCCTCTTGTTTAATCCAATCTTTTTGTTGTCCCAACTTTGTACTAGCAATCTCGGGAAACTGTTCTAAATCAAAATATTTTTGAAGCCTATCAAGATCATCAATTACTTGCTTGATTTCTTTAGCCTTTTCTTCATTCTCTTGCTCCTTGAATTTTGTAACAACAGCAAGCTGATCTTCTACCTCTAGTAATGCCATTTGAGTTCTTTTCAATGAGTTCTTAGTTGATTTAAGCTCAAAGGTGAGCTCATCAACTTGTTTCTCCTTTTCTTTGAATGCACTAGAAGTCTCTTCTGCAAACTTGATGGCATGATCCTTGTCTATATGCAATTGCAGGTAATTTGATTTCATTATTTCTAATGCATCTGACAGTTTGCAAATTTACAAGAGTAACTCCTCTTTCAATGCCTTTTTTGTCTCTCCTCAACTTGGGCCTTCCAAATGAGATCTTCAATGAACTTGTGTGAGTTGTCAACTCTTGTTAACACTTGCACCACTTTCTCTTCTGTAACCAAAAATTGATTCTTCAATTCTTGTAATTCTAAAGGCCTTTGATCTAAATCTGTAAAGTGACTGGGCTCACCACACAACAAAATTTCTGAATTGTCTTCATTTGCAGGAACAATATCACCTTCAAAATCAGCTACCTCTCCAATTGGTGCTTTACAAATGCTACAAAAAGATGGCATGACAACCCTATGCTCAAACAATGAATCATCAAGAAAATCCATACATTCAGTTCTAGAACTATCAATAGTTGTTGATTTAGCAAACTCCAAATCAACATTGTTAGTGTTTCAATTAGCACCTTTCGGTGTGACTCAAAATGGAACGTGTATAGTAGGACTGTTCTTCGAATTTGGAGGGGAAGCTCCCTCTTACATAATTTAAAAGGAAAACAAACTAAGACCTATCTTTTTGCTTTCTTAGGTATGAGCACAAGGTGATTCAACACTTCTGCATAAATGAGAATTTTTCCAATTAATGCAGAAATATAAACTACTCTAATTATGATGTTTATTTCCTTCAATTAAACTCAAAGATTGAAATAAACAAATGGACAAAGGTGAATTGATTTAGGATAAACACGAGTAGAAGCAAACAATAACAGGATTACATGCAAATGATCATGAACAAAGTCACAAACATTCATTGTCAACCTTAGCAACACAAGGTTTGCCAAGATCAAAAAAGTTATCTAACCTTCAAGAACAATTGATCACAAAAAACAAAGATGAACAATAATTGATAGCACAAATAAGCTCGAACATTTACCATTAGCCAAATAAGTGCATAGAAGGCACTTATTTATACTCAAAACAAAGAATTGCATGAAAGGAAAAAGAAGAGTTTAACTGATACTCTTCACCCTAGAACTAGACTTGCATGCATGCAAGTTTTATTTGCAAAATAAAAACAAATACTAAAAGGAAATAGTTCATGCTAAATCAGTTAAATTGAAAGTTGCGTGTTATTACAAATATAGTCCCAAATATGCATGATTTAAAGGATCCAAAAATAAATTAAATCTTTGAGTGAACAATCAGTTCTCAAAATAGATCCTTTAGAAACACCTCTTGCTGAAAATAGTCCTTTCGAAGCCTACTGGAAAAATGGCTAAGTTTGGGAATCCAAACTTTGTTGAAACTCGTCAACTTTCACCTCTTCTGGAACAATTATGGAGTCCAAGTGTATGGTTTTTGCTGAAGCACAATATCACCCTTCTCAATCATCTTTCTGATCTCGCCATACTCTTTTTTGAATGATTTGTTCCAGATGTTATATGTAGGAAGTCTCAGTTTTTCGGTATTTTGGAGATTTGGCTGAATGTTGGTAATTTCCAGATTTGTGTTGACAAGTAAAGATAATTTTCCAGATTGATATTTTGATTCGCAGCGAAATTACAGGTTTGAGATTTAGCAAGCAAATATTCATTGATTTCTGGTATATAGGTGTATGCTGGATAAGCAAGTATTTTTATTACCATATTCTGAATAAATTCTTGATTGAGAATTATTGAAATATTTATATGCTGACTTAATTCCTGTTGTGGAGCTACTTGAATATCTATTCATATTTTATTTCCCTTAGAAGGGCTAGTTGTAACATATTCCAAGTATTGAAATCTGCCGTACAAGGTAAATAAGCCAGCGCTTGGCTATTTTTTTTTTTTTCATGGAGGGGCCCAGCAGGGGCACGAAGCCCGTGAGCACACCTCTTCAGTTAAGAGCCAAGGACGGGGGTATATTTTGATTGTTTGCATATACAAAAACAAAAGAATATAAGGATCAAGGAAGGCCTGTGGGCCCTCTATATCTGCCGCCAGCCTTTAGGATGGTGCATAAGTATTTTTGAAGTCTTGTAATCTTTTTTTAAAAGATTTGGTGGGCCCAGTAACCTGCTGCACTCTTGGTAGATATTATTACATGTAAAAGAGAGGAGGCATTTGAATCTAAAGGGATTGACTTACTTTAATATGAGTTTGTGGAGACTTTATGCGAGCTGCCACTTTGTATTGTATTGAATGGTGAGAAAAGAATTGTGGATACATAAAAGGGAAGTGATTCATTATATTTTAGTCTTTGGAGACATTACATCAGATGCCACCTTTGGTTAGATTTGGAATAAGTCAAGAGGAAGTTTGATGAGATTTCAGTCAGCAGCAATCAAATCAATAGGACTAGGAGTGTCTGCAAGAGCATAACAAAGGATGTACAAGTCTGATAAACAATACAACAACAGTCTGATTTAATTTCAGGGACAGATTTAAATGTTATTTCAGTCTGAAATACTCATGACAGCAGTGGAAAGTCATTGTAGCAGCATTCTGAGTAGGTCTGAGATTAATTTCTAAACACTATAGTATATGATTAGATGTATACCAGCAGTTCTAGAGATTTGAAATCTACCCAACTAGCTGTCCCAGTCCAAGAACATTATTGTCATCACCAATTCAGCTCAGTGTATGAGGTCAGAGTGCTTAGTTGTTTCTATTCCTTGAGTTTGTAGATCACTATCAGCTGATAAGAAATTTGTATCAGAAATTTTATACCAGTAGAGGTTGTGTTTGCCAACTGTTTGCGTTAAAGCATGACAACTGTTTGTTAAAATGTTCAATGCCTGCAAATGTTTGTGCATAATTAATAAAGATAGTTGCAGCTGTTCCTAAGCATTTAATTCCGAATTATTGATGGTACAATGTTCCACCAACTGTTTGACGAAATGTCTATGTGCTAAAGTTGAAAAATTTGCAAGTTTGTTGAAAATTTTTGGTAGGGACATTACATTCTATCTCATGTGTGCAAATATTGATTAATTTTCCATCATAGTTTGTGTAAAATCAGCAATATATATTTTAGTATTTGATATAAATTTGTGTGAGGTTATTTCAATATATTTTATGTTATATTTGTTGAATATATTTCAAATCTGAAAATATTTACAAAATATTTGGTTGAGGACGTTACAAACAATTGCTATTATCTTCATCAGCAATTGTCTATCATCTTCGTGAGCAACTATTTGTTATCTTTAGCAGCAACGAAGATATCTTTGTCAGCTCCAGTTTGACTTTGTCAGCATCAACAGTTCGACTTCGTCAACTTTTTTTTAACTTCGTTAGCATTTTGCTGTTTGACATCAGATTTTCCTTCAAGTAGTAGACAAGCTTGATAACTTTTTTTTTAATCACCCTGTAGTCCTAATCTTGAAATATTATGAATCCTTAGATGAATCAGATAACAGGAAGGCATTTAAATAATTTCCAATGCACAATTAATCTACATAATCCACCATGTAAGCATATGGATGGAGGAATGATTATCCATATCCTCACAAATGGACCAATGGAGATTAAGTTCTACTTTATGATGGAAATAAGCTGAAGTCCCTTGCTAAAGTTGAATTACCATTTACCTTGAAAGCACAACACGCATAGAAATCTAAATCCCAATAAGTATAATAAAGAATGGATGAGAAAACATGAGTGTGAGCAAACTCTGTAATGATGAGTTTCTGTCTCAATTATTCACTCATCACCGGACTTTATGGTTGTAATGACAATAACAATATGGAAATGGGCATGGGCATGGTCATGCAAAAATACATGTATTAGATTGTTACAAAAATCCTTAAAAGTTCACCTAAAGCTGAGGACATAAGATATTGAGGAACTTGAAAGGAGATTATGCAAAGCTCAGACATGGATAATAGCGGTGGAAGTTTCTCTGAAATCATCCATTCAAATGAGCTCTTCTGGATTCACGATTTATCTCCAAGGAAAGTTTTCTGAGGTACACCATCTTTTCAACCATAAGTCCTCAGATTTTTCCTTGGAAAGTTTTGAATGAGATCATGCCTAGTTCTTGTTTAAAAGAAGAGGTAAGTTTCTTTTATGTAGTAAAATATCATGGGAAGCCATTGCACTATGGAAAATATAATTTATTAGAATATTTACTCTGCAGCAGGTACTCCTTATCCAAGATGTTTGGAGCTTTACCCTGAATGTTATTTTATTTTAACTTTCAGATAATACTAAAATAAAATTGACTTTCCTTTGATCTGTCCAATTTGGCATGTCAGACTATATTAATGAACGAAACTTGAGATCTAGCGGAAGCAATTCATGCTTACGGACAAGAATGAAAGGACACAAATATCAATCGAATCTATAAGAATGATGTAATTATTAATGAACGAAACTTGAGATCTAGTGGAAGCAATTCATGTTTACGGACAAGAATGAAAGGACACAAATATCAATCGAATCTATAAGAATGATGAAATTACAGTGTGGTTGGTTATAACATGGTAGTAATTAGGTAATTTTCTATTGCTTTTGTGGCTGTCAATATTCTTTTTTAAACATTTCAATCTTATATGACACGGAGAGGATTGGTTTTGTATATAACAAAGGTGATAATATCAAATGGGCAGGTTATGGAAAACAATACAAAGTGGGGATCTTATGTTTCAGCTCCCCTGATTGCAATGGGAACATCTATGTTTTTGTCTGGCATCCAGTTTATCCCAGTTGCTGCTCAAATGTATGATTCCGTAGGTGATTCTGCTTTAAGCTTATATCATACTTTTCTCCTGATGCATTTTATTGTATTCTGCATTTCTGTGGTATTGATGAAATCATACAGTTTTATGGTCTTATTAGATGGCATGCCTTTTCTATTGAGGCTAAACTCTTCAACTCCTTTCCATGCATGCATGTTGCATTTTACTAAAGACAGGTCTTGGGAAATGCAAAATGTTCTATTCCTTTTTTTTTTTCTGATTTTTTCATATTCAGCTTGAGACGTGTAGTGTGAGGATGTGCATGCCACTTGAAATCAGGGTATGGGAGTAAATGAATAAAGAATTTATTTTATAGAAATACAATTATCAGAAGATGCGGGTATGGGGATGAAGATGTGGTCCTCTTCCCTATGATGGTCAACCCTGTTGACTATGTATTTTTGTTAGAAATGAGATTTAGATTATCTAAACATGCACAAAGCAAGGTGAAAAACTTTATTTAGCTTTTACTCTTCAATCAATCCACTTTAAAATTCCAAACTCAGTATAACATGATTGATCATATTGTGGAGATCGGAATGCCAATTGCATTTGTCATGGATATGTTTCAACCATTGTTAGTTAGAGCGACGAAAATATTAGTGATACCTGTCATGAGCACTTGGAAAGAAATGCATAGGTACAACCTTCATTCCCGCAATATGGAATTCTCTACACAAAGTTGTATTATCAGGTAACCTACTCATGTAGAGAGTTTACATGAATATAATATCGTCTATATTTTCATTATATTTTACAATACTCTTTTCACTTCAATTGTTATTTATTCTCCAAGATTCCACATCACTTTAACATTTCAGTCCAGTAATTTGATGTGTTTTCCTCTGGAGTTCCTCGAGTTGAAGATCAGACCTTTTGTGTGTCTGATTCTAATTGCTAATTTTGTTTCCTCGAGTGACTCATGTAGTCTACACATCTTGTTTCTCCTCTCCCATTTCTTCTTGTAAGTTCCACTGCACTGACTGATCTTTACTGAGATGAGGGTTTTTATTTTGATTCCTTTGGGTCGATCTTGGTTTCCCATTGCCAATATGCTTCTTTTTCTCATTTGTTCCTGTTCTGGTTTGGAATGTCACCCAGTCTGGTTTATGAGGTCCATCTTCAATTATTCAAGGTAATGCTAATTTAATATCCCATCAATGAGAATTTTCAATATCCCATCAACATCAATTCTTGTTGGGTTCTTGATCTTTTCACAAACTTCCAGTTTTGATAGAACGTTCCTTCCACACCCCGAGACCATTTTCTAGATGGGACGGGGACGTCATTAAGAGTTGGATAGATTTGAAAATCCTGCCAAATTACAACTCGATAAGTGGGGACTTCAAATTTAGAAGGGCAAATGTGAAGTGGTGCCCTCCCCCGTCTAGAAGATTAAAATTGAATTTCGATGGAGTTGCGAAGGGGAATCTTGGAAGCTCTGGTGTTGGAGTGATCCTTAGAAACTCTGATGGTGAAATAATTTGGGCAATGATGAAAAAACTTCCAGATGGCACCAACAATCAAGCGACTTAAACATTGTGGAGGCCATATGGGAAATCCTCGACGGAATGAACTACACCATACACCACACTTACTGAGAAGGAAATGGTGCAGCCAATTACCTCGCCAACAAATGATGTGATATACAGACCGAATTGTTCGTATCATCCGACACTTTCAAGAACACTCCTATCTAATCCAAGGAGAACTCCAAGGCCACAATTTCAGCTACCATATCTCTCCGGGATCTCCAAGGATCCGCTAACACCAAGAAAGAAATCATTCCCTGCATAAGAATTGATAGACGCTAAGGAATGCTCTGATCATAATCGGCCGACATATATGGTTTCTGAAATAATCATGCGAGCGCTATGATCCAATGGAGACGATAGCCCGTGACTCTCTAATTATATATGCCTGGAGAAGTTTGTGGAGGCGACATAGTTAACAGAATGGCCAAGAGAATGTCTTTCATTTGTGTTTGCAAATGCTAGATTGAGGAGGATGAATCAGAGGAAGATGAGGATGTGGGGAGTCAAGATAATGAACAGGAGGAGTAGGAAGAAGAGATCGAGTCCTTAGATGATCAGATTCAATGACTCTTCAAATCGAGGGGAGAGGGGACAGTCAAGGCAATTAAACACGTTATTGGAGCAAACTAGCTACCTGAAGGACCATCCACGATGACACATTGTATGAGGACTTTCTGATGCTTGTCATCCTCATTCTCGACAAGAAACAAAATGGGAAGACCATGGCCTACTCTTATATCAAGGATGAGATGCGGGAGGAAGCCTACAGAGCAATCTCAACATTTAACAAGAGACCGATTAGCAGGATGATCGAGGGAATCTTCGAGGCTGTTGTAGTAAGGAAGAACAAGATTGTAGCAGAGGCCTTGAGGCTGTTCTCTGAGGGGATTCGAAGGAACAACATGGAAATCTTCACCTTCTTAAGCCAGTATGGTGACCTGTTGTCACCACCTTGTATTGAGCAGGCCTCTGAACTTGCGGAGGGCCTCCGCTTTCTTTGGCATCACTAAAATGCCTATTACTGAAGTACTACGTTATGCACGCTCTTCTGGGCCTACCTATGTATGTTTCTATTTATGATACAATATTGTTAGGAATTAGTGTTAACATGGTTGTATGTTTAATAAAATAGAGTTATGTACGTTAATATTAAGTTGTTAAGAAACAACTTAATATTATATATAGTGAGTTTTTTTGTATTTAAGAGTTGTTTTAACAACTCATATTATTAGGAGTTTGTTTATTAGTCCCGTAATTATCTAAGGGAGTGGTTATAGGAGGTAGAACAACTTTCCTATAAAATAGGATATGAGAATCCTATAAGTATGTAATGTATTTGATTGAAATAAATGAAGCACGATATTATTTGTGTATGAAAATTTTCAATCTTCTAGTTGACTCTGCCAATATTTCTAATATGGTATCAGAGCGCTTCAAATCTTGGGTTGTGGCTTATAATTTGTCATAGTATCTGAAAAGCGAACATTTGGACACAGGTTTGCTAGCGCCATTTCCATCTCCATGTTCGGTATCAGATGAGAAGGAATTGGTGAAGGCTCTAGTGGAAGGTTGGATTCAAGGTGTTGGTCCAGATGTTTTTGAGAATGAACCTCATGTTCTAGAAGAACTAGAGTATGGTTTGTAGAATGCATGTTGTGTTCTGCCAGTGAGAAGTTTGCGTGATAAGACATTCTAGACACCATACATTCCACCAGGGTGTGGAAACTACAGCTATTTGGCTCCCTCCTTTCTGGATCTAGCTCTCGGTGAGCAATAAGAAGCCAATAGACCCTGAGTCTGCGTACCTTGGTTAAGTGAACGAACCCCCAATCAATGCCTTTATTGTTTTGATTGGAGTTTGGAAGCAAGCGAGCTCTTCAATGATGTAGTTGGGTATGATTGCCATGATATTTCTTTGATTACTCATATTTCTAATAATGGCAAGCATGTAGATTATAGAAGCATTAGATCTAGTGTAGAATTTTACCCATCCTCTCAATGGTTCCATTAACCCTTCAATAAAGAGATAGGTCAGCCTTACTTCAGAAACATCCGTCACCATTACTGCTATCCTTTGAAAGTCTGAAATATAAGAATCCATAGTGTCTTTTTGCCTGACTTGGGCCAGCTCTCTGAGTGAATTCTGCATAGGATGTGATGAGGCTATGACCCTGGGTGATCATGCCATGAGTCCAATCCTGGGCATCACCATCAAGATGCATGGTGGCAAACTTGATTGAGTCACCTTCCAACATTGGGTTCAAACAGAGGTAGTTGTCAAGCTTCTGAACCCATGATCTAGTAGTGCATTTGGTTGACCCATCAAATGAAGGTATTGGTACCTTCCCAAGCTTCTGTTGAAGGTCCTGGTTTTGGATCCTTGGTCGATTTCTGTATTTGAGTTGACAGAAATCATTAAGAGACATTGCATTTTGAAATTCAGCTCCCAAAGAAAGCCATTCTTGTTGATAATTAGCAAAACTTTCAGCCACAAACTACTGTCCACCTCCTTGATTTTGCTTTTGTCCCAAGAAAACGGGCATCATAGGCCTAATTGTTGAGGCCCTAGAGGTTCTAGTATTTATAAGAGGATTGCTCCCATTGTTGGAATTACTAGCATCACCTCGGTTCTCATTGTTTCCCCTATTCAGAGGAGTGCGACCACCCATACACTGAGTCAACAACTAAGATAACAATCTTGTCATCTGTTGTTGACTTCTCACCATTTCCTTTTGCCCTCTTGCGAGATCATTTAATGTCTCTGGTACTGGGATCTTGTTGAGCCCTATCACCCATGCTGTTTTCCTTTTCTAACTCTGGATGAATGTGTAATTGCCTTCTTTTGTATGTTATAAAATCTCTTTCTTCTGGATTCATCAATTGAACAGGCTGAAAATTCTGAATTTACCATTGAAAATCTACAAGGTTGTAGCAACCAAATTAGGTTGGCAGGATGACCAGCTCTGATACCATTGTAATGTTCTACCCCAAAATTTTTTCAGATTTTCCCACACTAACAACAGTGTTAGTAAATGAATTGCAACCACGTAACTCCACACCTTCTGATCACCAAGTTCCCAAACGAGCGAGGTGAGAGCATACAGGTGCTTTGGCCAAACAAAATAATGAACTACAAATCAAATGCAACTTCTGCTTATTTAGCGGGCATCCACTTATTCAGTGGGGATTCGCCACTTATTTAGTGGGAGTGATGAAATAAAGAAACATAGGCACTTTTGCTTATTCAGTGGGAAGCCACACAAAGAACCACTTATTCAGTGGGGTAAGTAATATAAGTATGAATCACACAATCCACATTGGCGGTCATACCATCTAGGGGTTACAATCATCTAAGAATGAATTGGAAATAACTATCACAGTGATTGTAATCAGCAATATAAATGTTTAAGTTTGATTATTCAATCTGTCCCTACTGCAAACAAAGGAGGCACACAATCTTGTTAAAACATCAATGAATCACATCATAAATGATACTAGGAACTTCATGAAATCTGCACATAACAATGATCGGCACAATCTTCCCCATAAAATCATCCCAACTGATCAAGAACCACCTCATACACTGCTGCTACCAAATTTAGATCTGAAACACCACTGAAGGAGCTGTACGGACTGCTGCATATGCTCAAAATTACCCCCAAACCATCAAAATACCACTCAAAATAGTCCCCAATAGGTACGGAACTCCCTTGGGATGAGGCGCCATGCCGAAAGAAGGAATTTGACACACAAAACAGGCAGCAAATTCATCTATGTTCCTCACACCCAACCATGAAACTGGTATGGCCCCAAGATTGTATGGCACCCTTGGCTGCTTATTAGTAACCTTTGGGAAATGGAAAACTACAGTAAATTCTTCAGAAACCTCCTATTTCCCAATGCCAACAGTAATCTCTCCATCTCACAGTACTCAGCAACCAATAAAGGAATCACTGGTTTTGGTACGACGGTCAGGAAGTGCTGCAACCAGCATTTGGAAATCTTCAAAGAGCTCATCAAATTGATCAAAATGCCCTTAATAAAACACCAAAAATAATGAACACATTATCACCATTAGAAAACATCAAATCCATATAACTCCATTGAATTGCAAGAGTGATTTCTGTGTGAAATCACTTCTTCTAGCTAGGGTGAATCTTTCACCACCGAAACTGAACTTTGAGAGGGTTATTGTCCTCAAGAAGGTATGAAGAACTCACAGGTTCATTCCTGCAGCATAACAATAGAATCTTCAGCATAAAGAATAACAATGAGCTCTCATCCTCCTTATAAAGGCACTTTGTAAGTTACACAAGAATATAATTATTTCTTGGAAATAATTGCCTTTTTCCTCCAACTAATTTTTTTTTCTTTTTCTCAAGCTTGAGCGCTCACTTTTAAGTGCCTAAACAAAAATACATCCTTCACCCTTTCAAATGAGCTATTACACTTAGGCATTTTTAGTTATTTCCATCCTTTGAAGACAAAAGTGCAAATAATAATTAAATAGCTCATTAATACACCCAACTTTACGGAAAATTCCAAACTTAACCAAACTGCA
The DNA here is from genome assembly GCA_027924645.1 of Cunninghamia lanceolata. Taxonomy (NCBI): domain Eukaryota; kingdom Viridiplantae; phylum Streptophyta; class Pinopsida; order Cupressales; family Cupressaceae; genus Cunninghamia; species Cunninghamia lanceolata. The sequence goes on along the minus strand of BSBN01000635.1, from coordinate 10,592,151 downwards.
AAATAATCCATACCAACGTGCTCCAGGAAGTTTGGGATGAGTGTCATGTCCCTATAATGATTTATAATTGAATAGTTTAGTTAAAATAGAATATATAATATATTTATTTAAAATATATTATTAATATGTATTATTTTATTAATTTGATATAATTAAATATCTTATAAATATAAATATTTAAATATTATAAAATATATGAAATATATAAATTAACTAGATATATTATAAATATAAATATTTTAATATAATATTTATATGAATAATTAATAAGATATATTATTATATATAAAAATAAATATTACAAATATTAATGAAGAGTCTCATCCATTAAAGCTTGAAAGTAAAATAATTTAGAATAAGGCAAAGTAACATATAAAGATAATAGTCTACTTAGACAAAAATATTATCCCACGATATATGCTTGTGAATAAAACAAGATAAAAGAGCTCCCAGTACTTAATAACAAATGTATTTATTTATACTATATATATTATATAAATAATATACTTTAATATATATTTATAATATACTTTAAATAATATACTATATAATATAATATATAGTATATTATATAAATAATATGCTATGTATATATATAATATAATATATATATTATTCAAATTAATATCACTCCTTAATATGTAAGGAAGGAGGATATTTATAAGTGCAACGATTAAGTTGGTTAACACCAGCAATCATATTAATAAATAATATATTATAAATATATCTAATAATATAAATACAAATATTATTATTATTATCTTATATTGTAATATAAATATAAATAATATAATATAAATCATATATCATTCATTATGATATAATATAAATAATATAAAATAAATAATATATAATTAATGATATAATATAAATACAAATAATATAAATGAATAATAAGATAAATAAATATCTTTTAACCTATCCTCTTATGATAAGGGAGTTATGTATGGTTAGAACTAGTTTTACCACAAAAGGGAATTAATTTTAAGTAATAAAAATTATAAGAGGGTAAGTATGTCTTTTACCACCAAGCATAATAAGAGACGTACCTCTTCGAATATATCCCTTGAAAGAGAAATAAATAAAGGTTGTAAGATAGAAGGAAAACATCATCGGAAGAATGAGTATCGGATAAATACATCAGCAGTAAAGGTGTGTGAAATATATATTATAAAATATATAAACGACAACAACAATACAATAAAAATTATATTACGGCGGCACAGGTAAGAAATCCCAGATAAAGCTCCAACATGTAAGTAAGTATTTATATTTAATTTGTTCAATCTATAAATAATATAATATAAATCATATATCATTCATTATGATATAATATAAATAATATAAAATAAATAATATATCATTAATGATATAATATAAATACAAATAATATATCATTAATGATATAATATAAATACAAATAATATAAATGAATAATAAGATAAATAAATATCTTTTAACCTATCCTCTTATGATAAGGGAGTTACGTATGGTTAGAACTAGTTTTACCACAAAAGGGAATTAATATTAAGTAATAAAAATTATAAGAGGGTAAGTATGTCTTTTACCACCAAGCATAATAAGAGACGTACCTCTTTGAATATATCCCTTGAAAGAGAAATAAATAAAGGTTGTAAGATAGAAGGAAAACATCATTGGAAGAATGAGTATCGGATAAATACATCAGCAGTAAAGGTGTGTGAAATATATATTATAAAATATATAAACGACAACAACAATACAATAAAAATTATATTATGGCGGCATAGGTAAGAAATCCCAGGTAAAGCTCCAACATGTAAGTAAGTATTTATATTTAATTTGTTCAATCTATAATTAGTAAAAATAAATGGTAAGATTATTATATATAAAAAAAAATAAATATACGCTTGTTGTAAATGATAGATAAATACACTAAAACAAACTATGAATTGCATAGGGATAAACTAATATAATGAATAAATATCAATAATATATGGTCAATTTTGATGTAAGGCCATGATGTCCTAATATAAGGCATCTCGTGTTAAATGATAATGAGAACAATTATGGCATCTATGAAATCAAATAAAAGATAATGAAATCAAATAAAAGATAAGTTGGTGGTATGCTTGGAGCTGACTCAGACTCTCCCTTTAACCCCTCTATCACCTCTAAGGTATGATGTAGTTGAAATAGTTTATTTTAGCCCAGGTATCTCTCGACTGGACGTAAGTCCCTCGACCAAGTGATGAGGAACCCCGTGTGTGGGTGAAATCCTTGGGCCTGGAAGAACTCGTAAAAGTTAATTTTGCTCTACGGATGGTGACTCTCGTCTGGATGAGGTACTCCGTGTGTGAGTGAAATCCCACGAGCCAAATGGTGAGGAACTCTGTGTGGGAGTGAACCTTTGGGCCTCCGTAAGAGATGGAACTATTTCTTTAATGAAATCATACTTGGTAATCTAGAGCTGGTTAATGCAAGAGTCTACCATAAGTCCCTCACAAGTCATATCACGAACCAATGATAAAAATGAATAACATATATATGAATGTGCTTATAAATTGAATGCATGATGACAAAACAAATATATGAACTTAATATGAATATAATCTAATATGTTATAGTCTTAATAAATTTATATTGAAATAAAAGATGAATTGAATACTAATGTTCTCTTTTACTAAGTTGAAATTGTGCAAGGTTGAGAAAAATTTCGGCTTACTAGAAGGGGACATTACAATGAGAAACGCTGTCATCCGGGTGACTTTCTAAAAATAGATGGCTTCTCCAAGAAGTTTGGAGGGCAATCCAAGAAGCCAAAAAAACTTCTGAAAGCTGCACTGCAGTCCTGAACATCATCTGAACTCAGTGCCATCAACAGAAATAAAAAACAACTGAACTACTGATCTCCACAAACAAAGAGTCCTTTACCCTACCACATAGCCTATCGGAACTTAAGGAAATAGGCTATCGGACCCACAACTGGTTAGGGTTGAGAAGGGGACATTACACAACGGGAGAACTACTTTCATATCATTTAGTATGGTGCTAGACTGCCATTTTTTCAAAATGGCTTTATCTATGCTGTGTGCACCAAGATAGTTGTTACTCTACAGAATACTGACTTATTTTTCAAGTATGTTTCGAGCAATTTGATACTGCCACTTACCATCATTTCAGATTATGTCTCACTTCTTGAGTCCCTTTTGGTGATTATTGTGGATGCTTCTTGGTTTGTAAGTTACACCTCTGCTTCCTTTCATCCACAAATTGATGGTTAGATTTAGGTTGTTGATCCCACCATAGTCTATGCTCTCTGCATCTATTGTCAACAAAATAACCAATGGGTAAACTACTTGCATATCATTTAGCACAGCTACAACCAGCCTACCCATACCTCCAAGGGGCTATTGATGCTCAAGAAGAGTGTATAATATCGTTTTTTGGCAGGTAATTCCTTATCGTCTTTTGTTGATCTGCATTCTCTACCTTATGCTTCATTATAGAGTTACATAAACATCAACACATTCCTTAGGTGTATCATGCATTCTTTGTTAATTTTTCTATAAGATAATTTTTCTCTCGTGACATGCTACTCTAGGTACAACAGGATGATCCATTTAACTTAGCGTGCTTTTCTAGCACAAAAATTTAAACATTTTTGTACAATTGTTTTTTGTCATTAGTATGGTCTATCATTTACAGGTCTTTGTTAAGCTTTTTATCTTTGCCTTTTGCTATTCTTGGTTATAAAGTGAGGATTATTCATTCATATCCAAAAGCAACTTTTTTTGTTGGTTTGACAAGTGAAGGTTATTTGTTCATATCCAAAAATTACTAGATTTTAGCTGAAATGCATCAAAAGTTTTGAGTCTCAATAAAGTTTGATCAGCGAATTCATATAAAGAGCTAAGCTATCCTTAAAAAAGTAATATTTAGTTATTTGTTTGTATCCAAAAATTACTAGTTTTTTAAAGCTGAAATGCATCAAAAGTTTTAAGTCTCAATAAATTTTGAACAGTGAATTCATATAAAGAGCTAAGCTATCCTTAAAAGAAGTAATATTTAGTTGATCAATAATTCATTGTCAATTAGGATTGCTATTCTGCTTACATTTCCAAATAAGATCTACATTTAACTGTTTGTATATAAATTTACTTAGTACTTTTTTGAGAAGTGTTGAATGCAGGTATTTACATTAATTATGCCAATGGCTGTATCATTATCATTACTAGAAATAGATGTTAAGCAGGCCTTCTCTGATGCAGGTATGTTATATTCTCGAGTCTACTTTCATATTTCTTTGAAATAAACAACATTTATTCAAGTTCAATTTTCCATGGCATATGACATGAACTTAAACTCTATTGGCGCTTAATTGAATTAATGAAGACACATATGGTTAGGAATAGTGGAAACGACAATGGTTATTGGCTTACAAAAGGACATGCACATGTGCTTTTTTGCACATTTTTTCAAGCCAAGATACACAACTAGGAAGATGTAATATATACCTTCCCCAATGAATGCTTCTAATCCACTGTAGGTAAGGGATTCCTAGGGTTCTTGTATCAATAATAACTTTTTCATTTATTTGAAAAAACATTAAAATGCATTAATATTGCTCATAATTCAACATTGCCTTTTGTTTTTAACTTTATATATATATATATATATATATTTTGTGTTTTCCCTTAATCTTCTTGCATTGTTTTGGCCCTTTGGGTATCTACAATGATGCTTTTGTCTTTCCCTTTCGGTATTTTAGATGAAAACCCAGCATCAAATCCATACACATCTTTGACTGGGATCATAATTCTGGCCATATAATTTGGGTAGTTGGTCAACAATGACAAATGACAATTTTCTTCTAAATTTGGTAGTTTTGTATAAATTCCTTTGAAATGTTTTTCCACTTTTCATTCAAAATTAGCAGGGGTCACGATAGTTTTGGAGATACCACATTCAGTTTTTTATGTCCTTGGCAAGTATTAGATTTGCTGATCCATTAATGAATGCTTTTTTTCTCTTTCCAATAAACTGGTTGGCCAATATTATAATAAAAATCCTAACATGACCAATTGACAAAGCTTTAAGTTCTTCCCTAGTTATTTATGTTTTGAATTTAGAAGTTACAAATATGTGGATTTAATTTTGAAAGCATAAAATGTGATATTTATATGAATCATAGTTTAAAAAAGCGCAGGAACTCGTGAGTAATCGTAGCGAAATTGCAGCCATGAGTTCTTGATGGGAAAACTCGCGGCAGGGTTATTTGAAAAATCCACTGCGAGTTTAATGATGAAAAATCGTGGGTTATCTGGAAAATGCGTTGTGACTCGCCCAACACTAGAAAACTCGCCGATTAGAGAGTTTAAAACACGCTGTGGGCTTTTATTATCACGTTTCCATTTCATTTCGTGGTCTTGGCGAAAAGTGAAACCTCACTCGCGACTTTCATTTCGTGGTCTTGGACTGAGGCGACGGGACTTACAGGTAAGTCCATCAAGTGTTGATCCAATAGATACTGATTTACCATTGTCCCAATCATTACACTTGTCAAACTCATCATAGAGAAATGAGTTTATATTAGATTGCCTTGATAGGAAGTCTTCCAACTGTTGCAAGTTTTGTTCACATGTCTTCAATCGTTGTTGGGATTGCATTAAGGCATTTATCATTTGCTAATTTTTTCTTGTAGCCTTTTTAAATATATCACCAAAATTTCGGTCATCTCTTCTAATCTTCCTTGACGAACTACATGCTCTTCGATCTCCCATATTGCCTTGATTTGTATCTGTTCTTCTTCTATAATGATATGAAAGTGGATTGATTTCGCTCATAACCCCATAGGCTGGCAGGATCCAAGCTCTGATACCACTGTAAGAACCCTGTCTTATCTAAACTCAATATTTTCCCTTCTGGTCTGAAAATTTCCGATTTGTTTTCCTTGAATTTGGTTTAAAATTTTGACATGTGACTTTCAATGATGTACTTATAATGCAATGAAGATGGAAAGGTTGCAAATATACATTCAAATAACAAGATATGATGATATTATTGAACCAAACAACTCACACAGTATATGTAAACACACCCGGAATGAAAGCTTCACTTCTTTATTAAAATCAAAGGCTGATTACAAATGTCACTGGCTATAGATTACATCAGACCAATCTGATTTGAAAATCAAACCTCATGCAAATGCCAATGTGCTCAAATATTGCTCCAAACCCTAGCCGCTTGGTATGAAATGTTGTCTAGACAAGGTACAATGATGAAGTTGATATGTGACTGAAACAACACCTGTAGATGATCAATAAAGGTCTGATATGACTGATAAACAATGTTGATATGACTGATTCAAAGTCTGATTACAAATTCCAGCCAAACCAATGCCAAAACCTCCTCCAAAATGAATCGCTCTATGCTAGGAATGAAGCGATTTGACCTTAAAACAATTGGAAACCCTTATACCTTCAATGTACAATGATCAAACCCTCTAAATGTGTGTTGATAAATCCCTGATGAAGCTTCAAAGTGCTGATCACAACCCAGATTTCACAAATCATGCTAAAAAGTGTCAAAACAAGCCAAATTATGAAATCGACTAGGTAGATATGAAGGGCGATTTGACCCAGCAATCTTATAAATCTCAAATGATGCCAAATTATGATGATATCAACCTTTGAAACACAATTCCAGCTGCTTGTAGCAAAAATCAGAATATCAAATATGAAGCTAAGCCACAAAAATGCCTCCAAATGAAGGGCAATCCACCTAGAAGCCCTTGTATAACATCAACATATATAAATATGATCAATTTGACCTCCGATCTATATTATTCTCTCTTCAACCTACATAAAAAAACCTTCAAACCCTAGCTGGAAATGAAATCACCATGAAACCCTAGCTGTTAGAAGCCAATCCTCCATTCAAAACCTCCAACTATGCTCAATGATGAATTCAAGTGAATTCACCTCTCATGGTGGAATGGGTTTTTGTCCAAACCACTAAAATTCAAGGGTTTTCATCCTTAAACAAGCTGAAAATCAATTACAGCTAACAGCAAACTCTCAATATGCAAAATACCAAATGATCAAGATATATGAAAAATGCTCCAAATGACCTCCTTTTATACTTTTCAACTTGGGCGCTCAAATATAGCATTATTTTATTATTTTTGAAGTCCACCGCCAAAAGAAAATAATATTTAATTATTTTATTTTTATTTAATTTTATTTTCCTCCAACTTGGACGTCCCACATAAATAATAATAAAATAATATTATTTTATTATTTTTTCTTTTTCTCCCTTGAGTGGCCACCTTTGGCTTAATAAAATAATATTTTAAATAATAAAACATTATTTATTATCTTTTGCCATCTTTTTTTATTTTTTCTTTTTTTTTTCTCTTTTTTCTCATGAGCGCCAACTTTTGTGGGAAATATTATAATATTTTAATAATAAAATATTATAATTTAACTTCACTTCCAATATTTCATTTTTCCATCTTTTTCTTTATTTCCCATTTTTCCACGTAGGTCATTTTTTCCTCTTGGCATAATATTTTAATATTTTTGGCTTTTAAAAATAATATAAAAATATCAATAGCCAAAAATACAATTTATCCCATAAAATAAAGTTAGTTGAGCCACTAGAATCCAACATTCCATTCTCCAAGCCTCCAAGGTCCTAGCTCAACCAATAAACATTCTCTTACCAAATGTTGCTCAAAAAGGGGACATTACACCAATGGACCGATCTAATTCCCCATGGCCACAATGGAGGTGGATGATTGTTGTTGACGCAGTTACCCTCTTGATTAGCCACAGGAAGTCTTCATTTGGAACTGAAATATTTGAGAACTCTGGACCTTTTTGAATGTTGCAATGAATAAGATAGCAATCTTATGTCATTCCCCAACAGAGTCACCAAAAACTATTAGCATTTTATTTTACACCTTTTAGTGCGATACAAAATATAATAGACGTGTGGTAAAACCGTTATTCAAATTAGAAGGGGAAGCTCCCTGTTAAATAAAATTAACCTAAAACTATACACAACATACTTTGAATTTACAAACTTTACAATGTTTTTAGAGGTGTTTCCATGCTTATGCTGAATAAAGCATAAAGATGTGATTGTTTTGGGTTTGCGATGTGCAAAAGGTGGAGATGCGTTTTCAATCATGAGGCAAGGGTTTTATGATTTTTGACTAAAATTATAACCTACAACTACATGCTTGCTCTATTCAACTAAAGACGAAGGTTGAATAGGACAAATGCACATGGATTGGATTGGATTGATTAACACATAATCATGAATGTTAGGATTGAATTGAATATAAGAAGGTACAAAGCCACAACTTATATCTTCAATTTCGCCTGCAATACAAAGTTCACAAATTCATTGAATTGACTTAACCTCTAGTACAGATGACAACACATTTTAATAAACATTCATCAGCAAAACAGGCATAATAAATGTCATTGAATGAGTAACAAAATCACAATTGTGTTGAACACCAGACGACTAGCAACTTTAGCAAAATGAAGGCATGAGAAGGCAATAACAATGCTATACTGCCAAATATTGAAAATGATGCATATAAGATACAAGATATACAATATATGACCCACACATATATACAATGAGAGCCCTTGCTTATATAGGCAAAGTTGATACCTAGGACAACATGTGGTCATGACAAATGTTTTAATCCTATCACATGAGACACAAATATTAAATGCCCTAAGCAAACTTAACTAGACAAGTGTGAATAGGACCTAATATGGAACCAATTAGGTAATATACCCCGTTCACACCAACAACCCCCCTTAAGTGGAACTTAGGGAGAAGTAAACAAATGCAAAGATGCAAAGATGGGTCCTGGCTACAAGGCCATGTTAGGTACTTATGTACAAAAGATCTCTCACAAATGGAGTAAAGGAGAAAAATATGTAGGAAAAAGCTCCTCTCCAAAAGAGAGAAAACATGCAAACAAACATGTACAAGTGATGGAGTGATGGAAGGACTCAACATCAAGACCCCTCAAGGACTACATCCATCATGAATATACAATCAATAGCTCCCCTATAAGAGGGAAAGAATGAGACTAGATATCTCGCCCATAAAGAAGTAGCTCCTTTGCCAGTGGTGAATGCTCGAAGACAAAAAACAATCCAATGCTTGGAAACAACATTTCTCCCCTTGGGAAGAAACAAATCCACTGGTGTATGTCGAAGAAACTCCAACTCCAAAACAAGAGTTGAGGGAAGAAGTCTCATGAAGGATGACTTTGAAAACTGTTCAAGTGTCCACATGTCAAAATTAATAGATGCCACAAAATCAAGAACTCCATGCCTAATCAAAGAGTGTGACAATCCAAGACAATGGAAAAACTCATGATGAACAATCTCCAAAGACAAAGATGATGTGATAACAACTATGCTCTAACTGTCATCAAAGAGGAAATGAATATCCTCAAGTGTGTCCTCCAAATCTGCAAGATGGGACTCACAAAACAAATCTAAAATACTTGTCAAGTACTCATCCCACAGAGATGAATCTGAAAGACAAAATGGTTCTTGCTGAATAGGATCAAGGGAGGTCTCAATCAACGAGTGTGAAGGATCAACATGTGTTTCTATAGTAGGAGGAGTGGAAGCCTCATCATCCAAATGTGCAAGTTGTTCCAAAGAAACAAACACTGTTTTTGTATCATAGTCATATGGTATATTGTCTGAATCATCAAGAGGTACAAGACAATCTAAAATAGGATCATTTGGGAATGGTTGAATATTAGGATCTCCATATAACTCCTAAATTTTGGCCCACATAGCACGAGGACATTCAATGTGCGAAAGCGCACTCCAAGTGTTATCATCAACATGGTAACCAATCGCTTTTAGAACATGATCTTTTTTGGAATGCCAAACAAACTTCTTCCAATAAGTACCTGGTTTAGGAACAAGACCATATAGATGTGGCAAAGATGAAGCCAATGCAAGTGTTTCAAAATGCCATCTCTCCATTGTTTATAGTTCCCCTTTTGGAAGATGATTAGAGAAGGATGAAATGAAAAACCCATAATGAACTAAGACAGATCTCCAAATTACAAAGACATGAAACCCTCAAATGAAATTATGAACTCTCCAAATAGATCAATATTGAAATTGAAGCCCCCCCAAGCAAAAACAACACTAATGTCAACAATTTTTCCAAGTAACGAGTGAAAAGTACCCAATATAGCCTCAAACTGAGAATTTGATGTCTAAGGCAGAATCTGGAAAAATGTCATGGATAGATTTGTAGCGATTAGAAATAACTTTCCAATGCCTATAAGAAGGTGAAATTTCAACACTGTGGGTGCACGTTATGGGTTGGCGAAGTGTAATATGCTACCCCAAAGTTTTTTCAATTTATACAAACTATCACAACATGGTTAACACAAGTATGCAACCAAATAGATTACCTCCACACTTCTGATCACCAAGATCCCAAAAATGGGCGTGGTGAGAGCATACAGTGCTTTGGTTTTCAAAACAATGCTATGCAAATGAAATTGAATACAATCATCCACTATATAGCGGGCATCCGCTTTCCTATAGGCATCCACTTATGCAGTGGGAATACTCCACTTATTCAGTGGGTGAGTAAAGATAGATATACAATGTTCATCCACTTGTTCAGTGGGAATACTCCACTTATTCAATGGGTGGATTAAGAAAGATAAATACTGTTCATTCCTCCACTCTGGCGGTAAACTGTCTAGGGGTTACAATCTTCTAAGAATGTTTGATATTAATGTTTACATAAAGATTGCATTGGAAATGAAGCAATTAAATCAAAATGTTTAATCTGCCCTTGCAACCAAAATATGGTTAGAATCATGAGAATACACAGCCCCATCATGATCAAATGTCATCATTGAATGCTCAGAATACTCTGGGCTGAAACTAAGCACTTCTAACCACTGTCCACCCCCTTAACAACCTACAAACATTCTCCAATCATTGCTGATAGCAGCTGCAATGATAGAACATCACTCAATCATGCCTTAGCTGATGCAAATATAACACTGAATACTCCATAACTAAAGAGCTACAAGAAACTCCACTAGCATCATTAAGCATCTATGCATATATCACATATTGGAAAACATGAGAATAAGGACTGAAGACTAGACTATGGTATCTTTCCTACTGAGTAAGTCTGATAACTTCTGTGACAGCCTGAATCTGCTGCTGTACGGACCAACCAGAGAGCACGGAGGGTGTTGAGCAAGGATTAATCAGCAAAAGACTCTCTGGAAATGCTCAGAAATAGGCCCCTGTGATATGACAATTAAGTCCATTCTTCATCAAGCAATTCATATAAACCTTCACAATATAACAGTGACCCTCCTACTATGGTACAGACAAATACACAGGTGGTACGGCTCCTGCAAATGATTCTCAAACAGCTGCATACTGACAGAAAATCAGGTCTGATAAAGGCGTCTAAGAAGGGCATGAAGTACACAAGTACCAAGTATTACCCACATAGATTCTTCACAAAAAAAGTGCCAATATCCAAGGCACGACTAGTCCCATGTACGACACAACTCTGCCTTTTTTCTCTATATCAAAAACTCTTAGAACTGATCAATGGTAGGCGCCTCCAATAGATAAGCACTCTCCAAAGCTTGCTAAAACACTTGCATATACACAATCAAGAAAAACCCAATCGCCCATCTGCAGTATGTATTGCCTGTAGGCAGAAATACTTAATCAATCCATGTCAAAACCTTTCAAGAAACATCACCATATTATTGTAATTCTAATAATATCAAATGCCAAACTAAAATCTTCCAAAACTATGCAAAATCCACAAAGCTCAATGGCAAACTTTGTATGAGCTTGCTCCAAATCTACCTTCAGCACAATGGTGATTTCTGTATGAAACCACATGTTACATCCCGCTTGTGACGTAACTATTCTGATATATGTTTATACCATGTGATTTAATCATGTTAAAATGTGTACAACTATGATGTCATGTTTGGATTATGAAATGATCTTAATTTTCTATTTTTTTTTTTAAGAAAAAGATGTTAGATAGAATTTAATGATCAAACGACAATTAGAATTAAATTATGTATGTTTGGTTCAATTCAAATATGGAAAGACGATTTTGGAATAATAAAATATAGACATGTTATCGGCTAACTATTACCTTGTTTGAGTGATCGCAGGATTGGTCAACCCAAAAAAAGGGGGGGAAGGATATCATCAGAAATGAGAAGTAAATAAGAGAATGTAATGCCATCTGAAATTGTCGGTAAGTTGAAATTGACCTAATAATTTCGTTCGGATGTGACTGAGAAAAACCTAGTGCTAGATAAACTTTCTTCACCAAAAAGGGTATGACTTCGTGACCAAACCAAATAAAAAAAAGTCAATTGTCCTTTCTTCTTCTTTCTCTTATATGTGCAAATTTGAGTCGATTCGCCAAACTCAAAAATTATCATCATCGTCTATTTCATTAAAATCAAACCTATATAGATTCCTTCAACTTAAGTCATTACGACTTTCAAACTTACCAATTCTATTTCTTTTGAAATTTAAGGGATTTTTCCTTACCTAGAAATAGTGATATTTCGAATATCTTCGTGGAAACTAAATTCTTCATTACGTTCTTCTATTAGTAACCTAAGCTAAAACTTCATTAAAACTCGTGTCTTAACGAAATCACATTCTTTTAGAACGGAGAAATTTAAGTAAAACTCTTGATCGACTTATATCGCGGCCTTATCCATCGGTAAAGAGTCTTGAGAGCTTGGAATGGAATTATAAACAATTTAAACCGACTACATTTTCATTTCCGTCAATTAGGTTAGTGTAAAGAATGAGAAGTAAATAAGAGAATGTAATGCCATCTGAAATTGTCGGTAAGTTGAAACTGACCTAATAATTTCGTTCGGATGTGACTGAGAAAAACCTAGTGCTAGATAAACTTTCTTCACCAAAAAGGGTATGACTTCGTGACCAAACCAAACAAAAAAAAGTCAATTGTCCTTTCTTCTTCTTTCTCTTATATGTGCAAATTTGAGTCGATTCGCCAAACTCAAAAATTATCATCATCGTCTATTTCATTAAAATCAAACCTATATAGATTCCTTCAACTTAAGTCATTACGACTTTCAAACTTACCAATTCTATTTCTTTTGAAATTTAAGGGATTTTTCCTTACCTAGAAATAGTGATATTTCGAATATCTTCGTGGAAACTAAATTCTTCATTACGTTCTTCTATTAGTAACCCAAGCTAAAACTTCATTAAAACTCGTGTCTTAACGAAATCACATTCTTTTAGAATGGAGAAATTTAAGTAAAACTCTTGATCGACTTATATCGCGGCCTTATCCATCGGTAAAGAGTCTTGAGAGCTTGGAATGGAATTATAAACAATTTAAACCGACTACATTTTCATTTCCGTCAATTAGGTTAGTGTAAAGAATTTCTCCCAGTGGTTAAAGGCTAAAAATAGGCGCTAAGTGATGGCGCACAAGTATCGGGTGGAGGGTAGCGAACTCTTCTTAGGTGGGCAAACCGTTTTTGGCAACCATTCTTGCGAACACAATGGGGAAGCAATGGTGGAGTACATCATTTATTCTGTGACGGAAAGGGAGAATAAGGAAGGTTGCAGGAGCAAAGATAAGGGATGGCATTTTAGAGACGGATGGTAACCCTGCTATAGACTGGAGCTGACGGGAAGGATAAAGAACTACTATTGTAAAAGGTGGGCGGAGAGCTGTGAATAGAGACATCAACTGCTCACTAGTGAAGCACGTGAGAGGGTGAAGAGAATACATAGAAGGAGCTACTGGACTCATCAAGGCACGTTTTTCCTGTCTCAGTAAACTCCTATATGCTCATACATGTATAAATGTCAAATAGGAATTGATAGATGAAAATATTCCTGTCAATTTCAAACTAGAACTTAGTCTTCGGTCTCTAGAACAGTAAACGAATGAGATACTGCATTAGCTGTCAACAGTCAAAGAAATTAAGTGAAATACCTTTTTCTTTTTCGAAAATATGATGTCAGACTGAGCATTACAAGAGTACTTAAACAGAAACCTATCTTCTAAGACAACAAATGAAGACTTCTCTACATGCAAACCGTTCTTTACAAATCTTGAATTCTTCTAAGACGTCCATACTAGCCAGCTTGAGTACGAGAAGTTACTAGAAATAAATTATCAGCTTTCTATTTTCGTCAAAGAATTTTCGTTTGATAGTTGTGAAAAGCTATTTATTTTCTTAACACCATTGGACATCACTTGGTTAGGAGCACCTTATAATTTTCCTTGAGAAAAGTGAGCAAAATATTGGTTTCCTCACCTTAAAGTAAATAATGACTCAGAAACACAGTTTGGTATAATCTTTGTAAATAGAATACCCCTGACCAGATTATGCTCCCTTCTCATAAGCCTTACTTATGAAAATATTAGCTACAAAGATAATAAACAACAAGATCTTGCTGAAGAAATGAAACCCAGAAAAGACGAAGTTTGAGAAGGAAACTTCCGAGATTTTGAACAGAAACCGAAAACAATTCTGCCTAATTCTATTTCTGTCTAACCATAGAGATGGTCACGGAACAGACTAGAAACTTGAGTAACTTCATACAAACTGGGTGCAGTAGCACAAGTGACCAAAAATATAAAAATATAGAAAACATGTCAAATTCTGAAGTCCATGCCGAGTAGGGTGACAAACTAAAATACATGACTGTCGAGTCATGTTGCGCACATTTGAAAACCTTGGCCAAAGGTGACACTAATCGCACTAAGCAGTGTCAGTTAGTTTCCTTGTCCCAGATACATTTCTAGTCAGCTGGTCACACTAGTTAGGAGTTACCTATAGTGTGTGACCGACTAGGAAGATGTAGGGTCAACACCGGACTCAGATGGCATCGGATTCTCTTCTTGGTACTTCTTGGCGGCGGGCCGGGTCATTTCGGTTGAAATGACACGGGGGACTGAAAGTCCATGGTTGGGCAGATAAACGCCCTGATGATATCCTTCCTTCCCGACTTCCTATGTGAGAATGATAGAAGAATACCGGAACTACAAGCTAGAATAATGAACTATACTTCTTCTTTCGTGAATATGGTACTCTTTCCTCTTTATCTTGTTCGTATTTTCTTTACTTTTCAAAAAAAAAGTTATTAACTTGCTCAATGGTTAGAATAGAGGCTTTCTTTTTAAACAAAAGATTTACTTATTATATGTTGATTCCTAGTTGTTCATATGTTTTTTTACTTGCTTATATTTTTAGTTTCAGTTGTTACACATTTACTTTAAGTTTAGTTGTTACACCATACCCAATCTACAAAAGGGTTTTCGTCCTCAAGAGAATAGGAAAGAACTCATAGGTTCAATCCATCTGCAAAATAGAATCAAATCCAAAAAAGCCCCTCCAAATGAGCTCTCATTCTCTTTATAAAGGAACTTTAGGAGTTACAAAGGAAATGAATTATTTCTTGAAAATAATAACCTTTTCCCTCCAACTTAAGTAATTCCTTTTTTTCTCCACTTATGTGCTTACTTTTAAGTGCCTAAATAAAAGAATATATTTTCCCCTTTCCAATGAGCTATAACACAATCAACTTTTAATTATTTTCACCCTTAGGAACTTAAGTGAAAATAATAATTAAAATAGTTCATTAAATATTACTTTTTGTAGGAAATCCAAAACTTCATCCAACTGCCAAATAAACTGAACCATTATATCTTGTAGGGTTTGGGATGCGAAACAATGCCTTCCGGGTGATTTTCCAAAAATAGACGGCTCCTCCAAGAATCTTGGAGAGCAAACCGAAAACCTGATCAAACTTCTGAAAACATCACTGTAACCCTAGACATCCACTGAGCTCAATGCCAAAGAAAATTAGTCTATTTCTAGAAGGAAACCCATTATTATAATTAATATTACACTAAGTTGCTATAATTAAACACAACCTTAGGCAACCTTAGTGAAATATTAATTAATTATCTAAATAATAGTCCCAAGCCATATAAGAAATAGAAATGCATCGATTAAATAACTTTGACCATCTCTTGGTGAAATTGAAGACTTGAGACACACAACTGTTCTACAGATTGAACCACGACCACTCCAAGAACATTGGAGTTCTCCCAAACATGCCAGATAGCCTTCGAGACCCTAGGAACAAGCATAATGTGCACAAATTTCTATGCGTCCAAAAAGGAAGATTACAAGCAAGTATGGGTTTCAAACAACAAAATTAGGCACTTATAACAAAATCAGCAAAAAATACTTGTACTACTACGAAGTGCTTAGAACTAGCTTTTTGACGCCTATTCATTTGCGAAAATATGATTTGGTGAGGAAAAGTTATGGCTCTAGGAAAAAAACGCCCTATTAGGGCATGAAATGGAGCCAAGGGGCCCTGCTGGTGGTCCTTGGGCAACCTGGTGGCGGCTGGCGGCGGTGGCGATTTTGGCGGTGATTTGGTGGGAACCATTGGTGGCGGTGGTGTTGGCAAAGGTGACGCCTGGTTGCAACCACCGGTTGAGGTGGCGTTGTGGGCGGCGGTCTCTGGTTTCAATGGTGCTAAGCCTGGGTGTGGTGGTGACGGAGAAGGGTGGTGGTGGTCGCGTCGCCCACTGGGGATTGGCCCCTTTGGGTTGGGCGGAACCGCCCGCTAGAACCATGAGCTCTGCCTATTAAAAAACTCCTCGTTGACTTCAATATCCTACAAGTATAGACCACAGAGTAAACGATAAACCTGCTGATTGAAAACAAAAAAATGCCGATTAATAAAACAATCCGCCGGTTAAGACACCAACCTTGCGTAGGCAAAAAGGACCGATGACATCACCGTACCCCCTCTGTTGATGCAAAGAATATGCTGTTGAATATTTCAAAGAATCTATAGACTGCTGACGCCATTGTGCCCGTGTGTTTTCTAACCAATATGGCAGCCATACCGTACATAACCGTACAATCGTACGGAATTGGCGATGACAATTTTTTTGCAAACCCCCAAAATGATGAAAATTTTTCCAACTTTGAAATATGAAGTGTTATATGTCAAAATCCATCTCTCGAGCCTTTCGAACGCAATGACAAGGTTTGTTTTGCACTAGGATGCACCGTGTGAAAATTCTTGGCAAAGACTCCAAAATGAGGGAAGGGAATTGTAGATTTGAAGCTTGTTTACCGCAATATGGTGTGTTTCACAGAATATGAAGTAAACAGAATTAAGTAGTATAGTGCATAACACAGAGCATGAAATTATAACAGCATTGCACAGAATAAAGCATTGTTCCCATTCATTGAATATATCAGTATTACACTACAATGTTACAATGCTGTGGGGTCGCCCCGACTACAAAGTATTAAGCCAATATATAACTTGGCCAAGGTTGGTTGAGATACCAACCGTTGGCAACGACTCTATAACTATCCAACCGTCGGGGTTAATTCCCGATAACACTCCTAACATAACAACACTAATTAATTTATGATTATTTACTTGGCCGACTATGGTCGACTACAATTATGACCGACTACAAAGCTTTGATACCATGTAAGAGTCACACCATGGACTCAAGAGATGCTCTGAATCACATGCAATCAAAACAACCTTCCACAACAAGAGACAAGCAATAACAATGCTATATTGCCAAAGAATGAAAATGATGCATATAAGGTACAAGATATACAATATATGACCCACACATATGTACAATGAGAGCTCTTGCTTATATAGGCGAGGTTGAGACCTAGGACAATGTAATGTCCCTTTTTTGGCGCATAGATTTTTGTGCGCATTAGGATTGTTCCTAGCCTCTTGAGGCTATCCGGCATGTTTGGGAGAACTCCAATGTTCTTGGAGTGGTCGTGGTTCTGTCTGTAGATGGGAATGGATTAATTTTGCCTTGGCTTTGAGCTTAGTGGATGTTCTGGGTGTCAGTGATGCTTTCAGAAGTTGGATCGGGCTCCTGGTTTGCTCTCCAAGATTCTTGGAGGAGCCGTCTATTTTTGAAAAGTCCCCCGGAAGGCATCGTTTCGCATCCCAAACTTTTCCGAGCATATTGGTGCAGTTTATTTCGCATTTGGATGAAGTTTGGGATTTTCTGCAAAAAGTAATATTTAATGAGCTATTTTAATTATTATTTTCACTTAGGCTCCTAGGGGTGAAAATAATTATTTAATACTTAAGTGTTATAGCTCATTAGAAAGGTTTTCAAGTGTTCTAAATGATAGACACTTAAAAGGGGGACCTCACACATGATATATTTTTATTATTTCAAAAAGGTCTTTTGGAGAGGAGAAATATGAAGAGTTAAAAGGAAAATAATATATTCCTCTCAAAAAGTTATAAAAAGGGGAATGTGAGCTCATTTGAAGGGTTATGCTTTTGGAATTGACTTCGTTTGCAGATGGATTGAACCTGTGAGTTCTTCCATATTCTCTTGAGGACGGAAACCCTCTTGTAGAATGCTCTTGAGGACGAAAACCCTCTTGAGATTAATGGTGATTTCATACAGGAATCACATGGTGCTTTCATGAATTTGTAGATTTTTGATTAGATGATTGATTTAATAAGATTTTGATAATATTTTGGCTTGTTGATGGAATTACTGATAAGATTTTGTGAAGTTTGTGAAGAATGATGAAATTCCCATGCTGGCCGTACTAGTGCATGAGGGAGATTTGTTTGTATGGGGGTGAACATTGAAAGTTGTTGCTGTTTGCATAAAGGAAAAATATTGCTGTGAGTGGGCGATCAATCTGGCTTACATTCCTTGGAGTTTAATGCATATTTGAGACTGTTATGACCAGCCGTACCCTTGCTGGGCTGTACATTGGCATTGGATGTTGCTTTTCAGAAAAGATCATATTGTATCTTTGAAAAGACTTTGGAATGTTGATTTCCATTTTATAATGATTATTTCTGAGCAGTTTTATGAGAATTTTGAGGCAGATTTTAGTGACATTGTGCTGTCTATGCTGGCCATACTATTCAGGCCATACAATTCTGCTTAATTTGATTTGTTTGGTCTTAGCTCAGGGCTATATTAATTGGTAGTTGTCTATTCTGTATTTGCTGAGAAGAAAGCTCACCATTGGTGTAATTTTTAAGAGATGTTAGTGCAGATTTAAGGATGTTTGGATCATCCGTATTTGACTGGTCCGTACATCAAGAAAGGAGGTCATTTACATCTGATAGTCTTCATGCATGATGCAGTTTCAGATGAGATAACAAGTATTTTGTCTTAGGTAACAATGATGACTTAATTATTCATAAGTAAATGCAGATTTAATGAGTTGTATGCAGGCCGTACATGATCAGGGCTGTACCATTGAAGATCAAGTGTCTACATTTGCTGTGTAGAGTGCTGATGCAAATCAGTTTCAGCAGTGTATTGTAGAGTCTTCTATCTTGTTTATGATATGGTCCCTATCAAATGCCAAGTGATTCATGGTGGATAGGATACTTGATTATAGAGTGTTTGCATTGGCTTGAGGTATGAAATAGGGTGGTTTGGGAATGTTATAATGCTTTTTTCAGTGCTGATGTAGAAGGTGCAGCCTTGATATCAGCTACAACAGTCCCTTGAAGCTCTTAATCGGAGGTCATCTTTCATACTCTTCATTCTAGTACCTGCATGGTGGATACGAAGATTTTTTTGATGCTTTAATCATGTCATCCTTTGGCTATACTTTAATTGGTTGCAGCTGTGATTCATTGTGCTAATTAGGGGCAATTAGTTTAGTTTGCAAGTTATTCAAAGCATTGTAATATTTACTTGTTGCAAACACATATTGTAACCCCTGGATGGTTTTACCGCCAGTGTGGAGGAATGAACACTGTTAATTCTTTCTTGTATTTCCACCCACTGAATAAGTGGTGAACCCCCACTGCACAAGTGGATGCCTGCTGAAAAGCAAATGCTTGCTCTTTAGTGGATGAATGTATTTACTTTGTTGCACAATGGTTTAGTTTGTAAATCAAAACACATTATTAATCCTATGACATGAGACACAAATATTAAATGCCCTAAGTAAACTTAACTAGACAAGTGTGAATAGGACCTAATATGGAACCAGTTAGGTAATATACCCCGTTCACACCAACAATAAAGTTCCTAATATCCTAACAATTAAAGTATGTTGTTGTGTACATGATGAAGTCTTAGTGTATGATGTAAATTCTTAAATGTCATCATGCATAAAGTCATTACCTACACCTACACAAACATGAATTTTTTGCATAGGATGAAGTATGATATTGCATACACTGAAGTCCTAATGTACAATGTAAGTTTGTAATGTCATCATGTATAAATTTATTATGTACTAAGTAATGTGATTTGACAAGAACTACAATTATGATGAGTTGGATGGATGGTGAGAATTTATTCCGATTTATCACATCTTATGTGGGTTGTCATGTCCCCATTTCCAGAGTGATCACCTATGGAGAAGTTTGTTAGCCTATTCACCATTCCTGTAGGCTATACCAAGGTTCTTGCTCAAAACCACGAACTTTTTGATTTTTATTGTGCAGATTGCTAAGCTCTAATACCATTGTAAGATCCCTATCTTATCTAACCCAAAATTTTCCCTTAGCTGTCCAGAATTTTCTGATTTGTTTTCTCGGAGTTTTACTTGAGATTTTGATGATTTGTCTTCACATGCATGTAGTTTATGACATGAAGATGGAAATGTGCAAATATAACATTCAAATGATAACCATAAAATAGATAGATCAACTGGAAATGCAATTTCAAATTAAAGATATGAAATTGGTTTCTTTATTCACGTACCCGGATCATGAAATGGCATGAATCAAATACATAGATGATCGCTGATTACATAACAGCCATGACTGATTTCAAATCAGACCTCCAAAGATGTACAAAAATGCCTCAAATAGTGATCAAACCCTAGTACAATGCAAAGATGATACCCAATGATTGACGCCTTGCTAGAGATGATTGTTGATGAAGAATAGGAGGCAAAACCAATGTCTGATTGCTGTTATAAACCTGTACCTGCTGCTGATCACGAAACCCTAGTGCCAAATGCCAAGAAAATGCTCCAAATCCAAGCGGCCATGCACCAAATTGAAGCAATTAGGGTTAGGATGCTAAAATGATCTTGTAATATCAATGTAGATGCCAAAAACTCCTCAGATCTGCAATTTATATCAATTTTCAGACTGCTGTCATAAAATCAGACCATGCATGAATGATGGAAATCACCAAAAATATCCTCCTTTGCCAAGCGATCCAAGTAGAAACCCTCCACAATGCTTTTATTGATGGAAATAAGCCAAAATAGGAACCAAATCTGAATACCAATCTTCAACCCTAGCTGATTGCAAATATCTTTGTCAAACCCTAGCTGATTGAAGCAAATCCTCCATTAAAAACCTCTGGTTAAGCACACTGATGAACTCCACATGAATCCATCTCCCATGGTGGATTGGGTTTTCGTCCAAGCCACAACAATTCAAGGGTTTTTGTCTTTGAACAAACTGAAAATCACTTTCAGCCAAGAGCAAATACTCAATATGCAAAATACCAAATGATTAAGATGTTAAAAATGATGCCAATGACCTCCTTTTATACTTTTTCCCTTGGACGCCCATATGAAACATTATTTTATAATTTTTGAAGTCCATAACTGCCAAAGAAACGTCCTCCAATAATTTATTAATTTTATTTTATTTTTCTCCTCCTTGAGCAATGGCACTAGAGAGAGAAAATAATAATATTTTATTATTTTAATTTATTTTCCTTTTTCTCCTTGGTGGCATCAATTTTCCTTTGGGAAATATATTAATAATAAAATATAATTAAATATTACATTTTATTCTTCTTCCATCTTTCCCAATTTCCATCTTTAAGTTGTCCAATTTTCACTTTTTCCATCCTTCAATTTTGCCTTGGCTAAATATAGTATTATTTTTGGCTTTATAAAAATATTATAAAATATCACTAGCCAAAAATACAATAAAAGAGAGTTAGTTGAACCAACTTTCCATTCTCCAAGCCTTCAATGTCCTAGCTCAACCACAAATCATTCCCTTACCACTAGAGTTAGCCTACGGGAATGGTGAATAGGCTAACAAACTCCTGCATAGGTGATCACTCCAAAAATGGGGACATGACGTGGGTTTTGTAGAAACAACACCATAGGGAGATCCCCCATTCACTTTTGATTATAGTCAAGGGTCAATCAATAGAACATTATTCAAATACCATTCGAAAAGTCGTCACAATATGGACACTGAACCAAATTTTGGTGGTGACTTGTTCCATACTAGTTCTTGTTTTGACAAAATATTATTACATATTCATGTGATAGGATTTTGTTATTCACTTTAAATTTTTATACCATTCATGTGATGTGTTTGTTCACTCACATGGTACGATTGAAGTTTTGTGAATGCATTTATTGCATAGTTTAGGATTTGTCCAAAACTTTCGAGACTCTGTAAGTCCCGAGGCAAGCAGGCTTGGGTGAGTCCTAGAGACTTGGAGTCAACAAAGACTCATCCTTTTGATCATGTGTCCTAGTTGTCCAACAAAAACACAACCTCCTTTTGCCAATGGGACCTCCTTAAGCACAAACACAACCTCCTCAAGCAAAAATGTCTCCTATCTACAATTTTTGTGTTTGTAACTTCCTTCATGATTGGTCACTTGTGACTGTAGAAAACCCTAAAATTTTACTGCAAAATGCCATTCCTTCTACCTGCGACTGGAAATGATGCCCTTCCCATGTAGACATGCCAAATGTGATCAAATGTGATTGTTAAAAATGCCAAATACCATTGGTATTTTGCATGCCCTATCTTTGATATTTTAATGCAAATTGTGTGTGCCTTTGCTCACGTTTCCTTAACACACATGGCCTGCTTGCATATCCTGCATAGTTGTCATGTCCCCATATCGCTAATTTATAATTGAATTGATTATGTATTATTCATTCAAATTAAAGATATGAATGACATTAATATCCATATCAAATATTGTAAGCCGAATATATTTACATTAAATAATAAATTAAATATTATATATTCTAAATCAAGTTATTTATTTAAATAATTAAATATATTATTATATATAAATATTATCAATTTAAATATAATAATAATAATAATAATAATATAATATACTATTAAATATAATATATAATATATGAATATAAATATAAATATAATATATAATATATATAAATATAAATATAAAATATATAAATATAATAATAAATATATTATAAACATAAATATAAATTATACTTTATAAACTAAGACTTTTGGAAATACTATATGGCAGCGAATAAAGAGTATAAAGTAAAAGACTTAAGAAAAGTTATTGTCAAGCATCGATTGGTATGAAATTATCATACAACCTTTTAAATCAGCATCGAACCTAATTAAGAATTGAGTCAGCGATGACTAAGAAACTATTAATAATAATTAGCATAAAGTGCAGCAAATAAACAAAAACAGTGATTATCTTTGAAAGGCTGCGACTGTATGAAGTAAGAGACACGTCTGCCATACTAAGGGAGGACATACCAATCGGACTTGGAAGGAAGCATTTTAAAATATCAATCAAGGAAAATCAATAAGATATTTCTGAATAAGAAAAAATAAGAATATGGTCTGAGTTTAATATATTTTTCATATATAACAGCAAGAAGGAATATTATTTCTGATATAGAAGAAGATACATTACCTGATTTTATATATATCTGAGCATAACAAGGAGAAAAGAGGAATAAAATATAGAGAGAGATCTGCTGTCTTCTGGTGATAGGATTTATGTGGAGATGTAATGTATGGTTTAAGTATGCTGAATAGATCATGAATATTGAATTTATGATGTCATTTTCATAATTTATAATGTATTGCTGATATGATAATTTGAGAATGTGGAATTGTAAGAGTTTGTTATGCATAAACCTATATCATGATAGGAGGAAGGAAAAGTACAAAAGGGATAAGGGACCCTCTCTTAGGTACGCCACCCAAAAGGAAATAGAATGAGTCCTCATGGGCCAAAGGGGTATTGCCTTTTAGTTAAAGAGTATTGCCTTTGGGTCTAAGAGAGTCATGCTACCAGAAGGTGCCCTCTTCTAGATACACCACCCAAGAGGGAATGGAATGAGCCCACATGGGCCAAAGGGGTTTTGCCTTTTAGTTGAAGGGTTCTGCCTTTGGGTCTAAGAGAGTTGTGCTACCAGGAGGGGCCCTCTTCTAAATATGCCACCCAAGATGGGAAATGATAAGTTCACATGGGCCAAAGGGGTTCTGCCTTTGGGCCTAGGAGAGTTGGATTACTAAGACATCCTTTTGAGACCTCACTTTCCTATCATGGTATAGCAATATATGGAGACCAATCATGAGGAAATGGGAAAGATGGCAAGATGAGGGACTAACGGATAAATTAGAATCCTCACTAGGTATGCCACCTCATATGAATGGCATGGGCCACATGAGGCCAAGGGGGTTCTGCCTTTTAGTTGAAGGGTTCTGCCCTTGGGCCTAGAGAGGCTAAGACACCCCATCAAGCCACTTTGTTCGATGCTTCCTGTAATGTCCCCTTGTCACAAATCAAAATTTCTCAGCCTTGTCCACAAATTTCAACTTGCAAAAAGAGAACATTAGTACACTAAACCCTCTTGATTTTCAATTATTTGCAATAGATGTAAGCAGTATTCAAATCATATAGTAACATTGCTCTTATAATCTTAGGATTAACGGCAAATATACATTTCACAAATCTTTTATCAATAATCTTATGATCACTACACATTTCTATTACTAATCTTATAATCATTATCATTATATATTTCATATGTTCCCTCAATAATCTTAAGTTCACTATCAATATATATATTTCATATTCTCTATCATTAAATGTCATGATCACCATCACATTTCACAATCTCTATCATTAAATGTCATGATCACTATCAATTCTCATTTCACAGTCTCTATCATTATCCATGCATTAATGATTAATTTCATATGAGAGGAGTGATATGATGTCTTTGCCACTTACCATTTTGGGTCCACTATTTTTATCCTTTGACTTGAGGAGTACCTTTTGTACCCTGCTGAGTCAAGGCCACTATGATAATCCTTGGTACAAGGGATGCCTTTTGCACCAGCTTGTAGCCAAGGCCTTTATATCATAATTCTTTGCACGAGGGGTACCTTTTGTACCAATTGTGACAAAGGCCATTGTATAATAATCCTTTGTACAAGAGGTACCCTTTTGTACCAACTGTGACAAAGGCCAGTATCCACTTGCCTCGAGGGGTACCTTTTATACCAGTTGAGACAAGGGTCACTAATTACCCATGGTTGGTTAAATGGACATCTCATAGTCACCCTCTCCTGTGAAGTTAATGTATTAATTTTATTGCTCAATATGCTTGACAACTGTTATGTCTTATTTCATGTAATATCTAGCTTTTTCATTATGAGAAATTCACTCATCTATGTTCATCATATCATTGAATTAGACATTAAACAATATAATGTAGCAAAGAGATATTGAATGTAAATTACATACCTTGTTATGGTCGATATGACTCTGAAACATTGTATTACGGGCTTTAAATCTTCACTGGATCTATTATATCTATTAACTCAACATACTCACTTATCATGTGATTACCATAATCTCTTATGACATTCATATCTATTACGTCTCCTACTACGTCTCCTATGGTCTTCCACGTATGGTCATCATTTACTTCACAGCAAGGTCTTCGATGCTCATCATTCCTCGTATGTATAATGGCCTGAACTCTTGCTAATTGATGTTGATGATTGTTCGATTGATATGGGATCACTTATGATGTTTTTAAGACCATCTGATGTCTTTCTATTGCTAATTCTATTCGATGGTTGATTCATCCCCTGAACAATAACAAGCTGCCCTAGTAGTGTTGGAAGACGAATAGAAGGTATGATTCGATTACATGAGATAATCTTCTGACTTTCTTCCTCCTATTGACCTCACGAGATGATTGTTCGATGCCCATGTCTTCTTGTTCCTTCCCCTCAAGCCAAGCTGTAATTCCCCTTTATATACGATTCTCTCCATCAATGGGTGCAACTATACATTGAATCGTTGTCTCTAACGGGACGTCTGGTTTAGTAAATAAATCATTGCTAATACACAATCCTCATCTATTCACCGTACCATTCTTTCATATAATTGTACGCCATAATGATAATCATCTTATTCCCTTCGTCATATGTGCTGACTTCATTTTAAAAGGCCTGCCAAACATTAATTTGCATTGTTATTTAATAATGACCATCCTTTATTTACTTTGCTGCCTCAAGTCTCGGATTCGATTTCTTATGGAATCTTTGCATCATGGTGGTTTGTATTAGGTGCAGTTTTGATAATTAACTCAGCATTCGATTAGTTCTAGGTCTTCATTCTTAGGAGGGATACAAATGGTCAACCCACCCTTACGTGGTATGGTTTCTTTCAGGGCATCACTTTATGTGACGATTATCATAATCAATCTCCCATATTGTTTAGTTTTATTTATAACTACTGTCTTTAAGATATTTATGATGGTATTTCGTTTAGTAGCTATAATATATTTATTATATATTATATATTTTATATTTATATTTAAATATTGTTTAATATCTTAAATCTATATTATTTAATTGATTACAATACATTCATATATTAGAATGAATCGATTCGATTAATAGAGGGACATGACAGCCCTTCCCACTCAAGATTGCTTGTCCTCAAGCAATGAGAATTAGTATTGTTGTCTCAACTCAACTACCAGCGCTTAGCATTCTCCAAAGTGCGAGGTAAATTGTGTTTCGATCTATTCGTGTGTTTGTATTTCTCACTATCTCTTATAACAAGACTTGGTAGTTCGAGACAAGTTTCTCTCACCTAATGCATACACGGTATGCAGGATATGAAGTATACCTCTAAATACACGTATGAGGCATATACATAGATACACTGGATATGGTGAAGTATACACACAATTGTACGTGAGGCACGAAGTATGCACGTAAAATGTAAGGCATCAATACGCATAAGGCCTGAAGTATACACAAGGTTTACGCTTAATACATGAAGCTTGACAAGTATATGTAATACATGAAACATACACTTGACATGCCAAGTATGAAGTATGCAAGTAGCTACACATAATATGCAATACATGCTCATAACAACACGAAGGATGCACATAAATCACAAAGCATACATAAGTCATGGTATATCCACATAAGTCGCATGTATGAATACACATAAGTCATCAAGTATTCATTGGAATACATAAAGTATACATAGGAAGCATGAAGCATACATACACGTAAATCATGAAGCATACATACACGTAAATCATGAAGCACACTTGCATAAAGCATGAAGTCACCAGAGTCATAAGGTATAAACTTGAACACACATAATCTACAAGGTATTACAAGATATATGCTTGAACATACATAGTCATGGAGTGTACACCTGAATAGAGTAATGCACTCGAATACAAATTCATAGAGTATTTACTCAAATGCAATGCGAGTCACAAAATATACATGTGAATACATAATCATACTTGAATACGAAGTCATAGAGTATACATTTGAATACAAGTACAAAGTCAGCGCACACACTTGAATACATAGTCATCAAATATACTCAAGCATGAATACTAGTCATAAAGTAGACACTCGCATACACCATCATGTTTGAATACAAAGTCAGCGAATATACACTCAAATACTCCCTCATATATAAATACAAGTCATGGAGTATGTACTTGAATTCATATTCATACTTGAATGCAAAGTCATACTTGAATTCATAATCATACGGGGTATTTGCATATGAATACAAGGCATACACTTACATACAATTTGCAAAATCGCAGAGTATACACATACACTCACTCAATTCCCCAAATACAATACAATTAAAAAGAGCATGCGCTTGAACAAATTTATTGTACATACACTCAAACATAATTACAAGTCATAGAGTACAAGTACAGATCATAGAGTATATGCTTGCATACAAGGTCAAAGTCATACTCGAATTCAATTATAACTCCATAGAGCATACACATGAATATAATTGCAAAAGCATACACTCAAAGTCATGCAATTTGTAGAGTATGCACCTGCATACAAACCATGCAAATACAAATCATAGAGTATGCATACAATCACAAGTCATGGAGTATACGAATATAGGTCATAGCTAGTATTCACTCAAATACAAGTACAAGGCATCAAGTATACATGCAATTACAATCATACTCAAATTCAAATACAAAGCATAGAATATACACTCAAAATACAAATACAGTCACAAAGTATGCACTCAAGTACAAATACCAGTCATAGAGTATACACTCGAATACAAATACAAATCATAGAGTACACACTTGAATACGAATATAAGTCATAGAGTATCATCTCAAATGTAAATACAATCATAGAGTATACACTCAAGTTCAATACATGGCATAGAGCATACATTCAAATACAATTACAATCATAGAGTATGCACTCAAATTCAATTGCAACGTCATAGAGCATACAATCACATTGTAAATGCAAGTCATAGCATATACACTCGAATACAAATCACGGAGTATCCTTCGAATACCAATTTCAAGTCAGAGAGTGTACACTCGCATGTAAACACAAATCATGGAGCAGTTGTAACCAAATTGTAGAGCATACAGAGTTAGAGTATACAAGTATAAAGTCATAGAGTATATATTTACATACAATACACTCAATGAAGTATACACATATACACATAATTGTCTAAGTAGCAAGCGTATGAACATTTATGGAGCTTGAGGTATACATGTTGAGAATATATATCAGATATGAGAAACACACATTCATCAATAATGAGCTAGCATACTAATAGGCAGCATACAAGTATGAGGGAATACACGAAAATACACAAGTTTACACAGATAAGAAGTGTAAATTCACACAAGAATATGGATAAACGCATACAGACAGAAAGCATGAAGTAAAATACGTGAATACACACAAGAATATACATACACACACAGGAAGCATACAAGTAAGGCAATGAAGTCAAAGCATGAATACAAGTAATACACAAGGTATGAGTCATATCAATCTTATAATATTCTCTTTAGGATATCCTTGATTTCTCAACCTGCATACAAGAATAATTCCTAGAAAGAGATGTTAGTACTTTTAAGAACCAATTTCACAATAGAGTCATTTCATACGAATCATTATCAATAATAATTAATACTAATGTAATGTTACCTTTGTGTGCATATTTAATTCTTGCAATCACCGATGTTAACAACATATATTTTGATCATAATCAATTAATAATAATAAATGTTTATCATTCACAGGATGGCAGGATGATTGCTCTAATAGCACTTGTAATGTCCCCTTGTCACAAATCAAAATTTCTCAACCTTGTCCACAAATTTCAACTTGCAAAAAGAGAACATTAGTACACTAAACCCTCTTGATTTTCAGTTATTTGCAATAGATGTAAGCAGTATTCAAATCATATAGTAACATTGCTCTTATAATCTTAGGATTAATGACAAATATACATTTCACAAATCTTTTATCAATAATCTTATGATCACTACACATTTCTATTACTAATCTTATAATCATTATCATTATATATTTCATATGTTCCCTCAATAATCTTAAGTTCACTATCAATATATATATTTCATATTCTCTATCATTAAATGTCATGATCACCATCAATTCACATTTCACAATCTCTATCATTAAATGTCATGATCACTATCAATTCTCATTTCACAGTCTCTATCATTATCCATGCATTAATCATTAATTTCATATGAGAGGAGTGATATGATGTCTTTGCCACTTACCATTCTGGGTCCACTATTTTTATCCTTTGACTTGAGGAGTACCTTTTGTACCCTGCTGAGTCAAGGCCACTATGATAATCCTTGGTACAAGGGATGCCTTTTGCACCAGCTTGTAGCCAAGGCCTCTATATCATAATCCTTTGCACGAGGGGTACCTTTTCTACCAATTGTGACAAAGGCCACTGTATAATAATCCTTTGTACAAGAGGTACCCTTTTGTACCAACTGTGACAAAGGCCAGTATCCACTTGCCTCGAGGGGTACCTTTTGTACCAACTGAGACAAGGGTCACTAATTACCCATGGTTGGTTAAATGGACATCTCATAGTCACCCTCTCCTGTGAAGTTAATGTATTAATTTTATTGCTCAATATGCTTGACAACTGTTATGTCTTATTTCATGTAATATCTAGCTTTTTCATTATGAGAAATTCACTCATCTATGTTCATCATATCATTGAATTAGACATTAAACAATATAATGTAGCAAAGAGATATTGAATGTAAATTACATACCTTGTTATGGTCGATATGACTCTGAAACATTGTATTACGGGTTTTAAATCTTCACTGGATCTATTATATCTATTAACTCAACATACTCACTTATCATGTGATTACCATAATCTCTTATGACATTCATATCTATTACGTCTCCTACTACGTCTCCTATGGTCTTCCACGTATGGTCATCATTTACTTCACAGCAAGGTCTTCGATGCTCATCATTCCTCGTATGTATAATGGCCTAAACTCTTGCTAATTGATGTTGATGATTGTTCGATTGATATGGGATCACTTATGATGTTTTTAAGACCATCTGATGTCTTTCTATTGCTAATTCTATTCGATGGTTGATTCATCCCCTAAATAATAACAAGCTGCCCTAGTAGTGTTGGAAGATGAATAGAAGGTATGATTCGATTACATGAGATAATCTTTTGACTTTCTTCCTCCTATTGACCTCACGAGATGATTGTTCAATGCCCATGTCTTCTTGTTCCTTCCCCTCAAGCCAAGCTGTAATTCCCCTTTATATACAATTCTCTCCATCAACGGGTGCAACTATACATTGAATCGTTGTCTCTAACGGGACGTCTGGTTTAGTAAATAAATCATTGCTAATACACAACCCTCATCTATTCACCGTACCATTCTTTCATATAATCGTACGCCATAATGATAATCATCTTATTCCCTTCGTCATAAGTGCTGACTTCATTTTAAAAGGCTTGCCAAACATTAATTTGCATTGTTATTTAATAACGACCATCCTTTATTTACTTCGCTGCCTCAAGTCTCGGATTCGATTCCTTATGGAATCTTTGCATCATGGTGGTTTGTATTAGATGCAGTTTTGATAATTAACTCAGCATTCGATTAGTTCTAGGTCTTCATTCTTAGGAGGGATACAAATGGTCAACCCACCCTTACGTGGTATAGTTTCTTTCGGGGCATCACTTTATGTGACGATTATTATAATCAATCTCCCATATTGTTTAGTTTTATTTATAACTACCGTCTTTAAGATATTTATGATGGTATTTCATTTAGTAGCTATAATATATTTATTATATATTATATATTTTATATTTATATTTAAATATTGTTTACTATCTTAAATCTATATTATTTAATCGATTACAATACATTCATATATTAGAATGAATCGATTCGATTAATATAGGGACATGACACTTCCCCAGGGTTGATCATCCCAAGGTAAGATTCAATTGAGTTTATTAAATTGTTATGGACTTACTAATGTTTAAGATTTCTAACTTGTTTGCAGGAGTTAAATCAAGCCAAGGTACTCTCTAAACCCTTGTTTGCTTGGAAATTGATAATTTAGGGAAAAAATTAGTGTTGTTCCCAAAAGGGGACATTACAATAGTTCAGGTCTTAGGAATGGTGTAGACTGACACAATAAGAGAGACATGAATTGGAAAGTAGTGCAGATGGAGCAAATAAAAGCTTTAGATCCTTATATATATATATATATTTTAATTTTCCAATTTATTTAGTCCGAGTCTGAGTCAAAAATCAGCCAAACAAGTCTGAGTCTTGTAACTATGATTTATTGTGATTGTTCATACTTTCATTGTTGATGGCCAATTTTCACTAAACCTGCACCCAAGAATATTATATTGTAACAAAGATTGCAATAACATATGTAACCTAAAAGTTTTTATAAATAATTTGTGCAATTAATTTTCTTGGAATATGCTTAAAGCTTATTCAATTTGTGTTCTTGTGATAGGAATCACCTTGAAGGCCTTTTGGTTGGGTGCTTTTGGGACTATTCTTGGAACAATTATTTCCTTCAAAATAGTTGGGCATACTCTTGGACTAGAAGGGTGGAAGGTATTGAATGTATTCATATATTAAGGCTATCCTATGCTCTTTAATTTTTCAAGTCTTCCTCTCACATGTTTGTTATATTGTTTGCAAGACATGGCGTTTGTCTTTTTTGACATGTTAGGGTTTTTTATTTTCAGTTCATCCCTAGTTATTCAGAATCTTTTGTTGTGCTTCTAACTTTTAGACTTAGTATTTCATTTCTTTTATACACAAGAGCTTATGTTTGGATCCCTTATGTGATTGTTCCTAGATGTTTGAGTCCCATGAACCTATTTTTGTGATTTGTGGACAATAATACAATTTCTTTCTTTCTTTGACATTGGTTAGTTTTGTATGAGTATGATTTTCTTACTTAACACTTGTATGATTGTGTTTTACTTTTATGGTTTCACTAAGCTATGAAAATCTTTTTGGATTCCAGATTGCTTCATCCCTTTGTGCAAGTTACATTGGTGGTAGCATCAATTATGCAGCAACAGCGCAGGTAAATGTGTTGTCTTGTGTTTGATGCATAATGTCATTAATACAAATCCTTATGTTAATATCTAGTACCATATGATCTTTTTGTTTATATTCCTTAGATTTATCCCAAGTTATAAGCTATTTGAAAGTCTCGAGTATTAGTACAGCATAAAGTTTGGTAAATTTTCGTTGACAATTTAAGTTTAGCGGTCAAGACCTTGCTTATAGTTCTACATTGATAGGATTATTGGGATGCCAATATTCTTCATTTGATAGCATATTTTGGATCTATTCAATTTTATTAGAATTCTAGGAGAGAGATATGGATGTCAGTTATCTTGGAGTACTACATATTCTGGGACACAAGGTTTATGGATTCCAGCTACCGTGTGTTATTATTGAAATATCATCACAAATTAACAACTATCTTTTAATTGCATCTATGTTCTCTAGATATTTCACTCTGGTTTTTATTAGGTCTTTTTGTAGATATATTTATAGTTTACATTGTAAAAGTATTTCGCTATTTTTGAAAAATATGTAATATACCTATCTCTAGGGTTGAAATTTTTGTTAATTTTTTGTCATTATATAATGTAATATAAAATTCTCTGCTAATTGGTACACAAATTATTTTGATATAATTCTAAAAACTTGTAAGAACATGATTACAATTCTACTTGGTTTATGATTAGTTTCAAGATTCTATGACAAGGTTGGAGTACAGAACAATTATAACACATTTATTGCAATGCTAATGTAACCAAATCTATAATAGTAAAAGGTCAAGCGACACTATTATATAAGCTTCTTAGATGCCTCAATACAAGGTTATATTGCTACTATGACCTTTGTTGTAATCACCTTAATTATAGAAGGGATTCGCACACATACACACATCTGAACTCTTATGCTTATACGAAATCAACAGAATCTACAAGTCCATGATTTAAATTGTTAATTGGGCATAGTCTTATATGCTTACCTTATCTCCTAAGGTTAGAGTAAGGTAGAGGTTTAATTACACTAGTTATATTTTTAGTTTGATCATGAATACGTAGAGGGAACTATATCAATAGGACCCCTCCAATGATCCTATTATTGATAGAATGCATAATAAGTTCTTCAACAAGAGGAGTAAATTCATTAGACAAGCTATGGCCTCCAAGATGATCCTTAATTAGTATTTTGATGGAGGTATGACTCTACTTGATCCAACTTAGGAGTTAATTTATGATTATAATTTATAAGCTTAATGTATAAAGAACAATAGGACCATTTTTGGCCAATTGCTATAGTAATATTACAAAGGCTATCCATCGATACTAAATCTCATTTATTTAACTTTTGAAAGCTTGAAAAAGTTTTTGTAATGTATAATCAACCCATGCATTTCCTTGATTCTAGGTTAGCATTTTAACACTGATTCGGAGACCTAAATATTTCTATTCGCAAAATTATTAATTCCCATTCCTTACAAGATTCAAATGCTTAAGCCCTCATGCATTATTAATGAATTAAATAATTGTTATGATGGCATCCTCAATCTAGGTGATGGTACCTGATATGGGACTATCAGTTCACAGTGGTACCATTTGGTTTGACAAATTTACTTGTCGTTTTCATCAATGTCGTGAACAGAATTTTCAAAGACTTCTGGATAATTTTGTACTAATTTTTTCTAGATGTTATTCTTATTTACTTCAAGAATGAAGAAATGAGCAGCACCTCTGTCTAATCTTGCAACATTTGAGAGAGCATATCTTGTATGGAAAAAAAAAAGATCTTTACTCTAGGTTTGGATCCATCATTTGGGTCTGTTACACCCCTACGAAACTCATCTTTCGCAGATCATTTTCTTGTGTTTCTCTGAGTTTGTTAGTCAGATTTGTTACGAATTGGAATTAGGTTTCATGATTGGCTTTGAGTTTTGTCTTAGTCAGCCTCAGAGAAGTATAATTGCTAAAAATCACATGGGGCTGACCTGCCTTTTGTCAAAGCATTGTTCATGTATTTAAGTGCTTGGAACTCACCATTCTTCACATCTATTTGCTATTGTAGCATTCCAAGGCAGACGTAGCAGAAAGTAAGGACTGAACAGGAGATGACCGTGAGATAAAAGCATTTAGGAGCAGATAACAGCAGAAGGAGGTGCCTAAACAGTCATGAGATAGTGCTAAGTGACAATAACATCAGATTGGCCAGCTTGGGAAGGAATGCTATGAGTTTGGAGTGACATAAACAGTTTAAAGAAGTGCCTAAGTCTGATTTTTGAGTGCCACCAAGTGTGTAATGTCCCCATTTCCAGAATGATCACCTAGTGAGGAGTATGTTAGCCTATTCACCATTCCCGTAGGCTAATTCATTTGATAAGGGAATGTCTTGGTTGAGCTTGGCCATATGGAGGCTTGGAAAAGGGAACATTGCCATACCCTTGGAATTTGGAAAGTCGGTTTTCTAGTGGCTCAACTATTTTTTATTGATGAAATGAAATTGTCTTTTGGTTTTTGGTATTTTTATGATAATTATTGAAAAGCCAAAAATATTTAAATAATTAGCCAAGAGGTGGAACGACCCATGTGGGAAAATGGAAAATTGGAAAAAGATAAGAAAAGAGAAATTGGTGTCAAAAGCAAATTATAATATTTTATTATTAAAATGTTATAAAATATCTCCCAAGTCGCTGCCCAAGAGGGAGAAAGAAAAATAAAAATAAAAATATTTTCTCTCCTAGCCGACGCCCAAAATTGGGAAATTAAAATAAAATAAAATAAAAATATTTGAGGTTGGCTATGGACTTGAGAAATCATTTGTTCTATTTGGGCGCCCAAGGAGAAAAAGATAGGACGAGAAAGATTAAGGTCATTTGTATCATTGAATCATTTGGTATTTTCACTTCTTGGAGATTTCTCTTGGCTGCAACTTTGTTTCAGTGATATCTAAGGACGAAAACCCATCCCACTTTGAGAGATGGATTCACCTAGGATCCATTATTGAGCTTATTTGCAGGTTTTCATAGAGTTGAAGGCTTTAAACAACTAGGGTTTCAAGGAAGATTGCATGATCAGCTAGGGTTTGAAGATATCTTGCATGATAGAAGGCATATGTATTTAGATTTGAAGGATATTGGAGTGTGATTTCACCATTTGCATTCATGGCTAGGTTTTGTTGATGATTCTACATCATTTGGTGACTTCATTGTTGGTGGAATTCACTATTTTGTGCTCAGAAATTTATATCAGACTGTTGCAACTTTATATCAGACGTCTGAATTCATCCTACAGGTGCAGATTAGAGAGTTTCCAGCCACGGCATTGATATTAGGTTGGCATATTTTTATCATATACCCTAAGCGCTTCATTTTGGGCATCTATCACTAGGGTTTGGAGGTGTTTTTGGCTTGGATCGGCTAGGGTTTCATGTTCTGATTTCATATCAGTAGCTATAGGTTCATTTTCAGTCATCTAAGGTTGGCATTTGGCTTGGTTCTTCATTGGTATTCATCATCCACAAGGCGGCTAACATTGATACAACATTGGAGGAGGGTTTGTCTATCATTTGCATGCATTTGTAAGTCTGATTTTTATATCAGACCAAGGCTGTTGTAATCAACCACCTATATTTGAATGGAATAAGCCAATCTTCATTTCCAGGTATGTTGGATTATGTTGTCTAATTACATATCTTTAATTTGGAATTGTATGTGAGTTGGTTCAATCTATTTTTAATCATATTTTGGTGTCATATGAATGTCATATTGCTATCTTTCCATCTTCATATCATTGCAAACACGTGTGAAAACTAAACATCAAAAACCCAAACAAAACTTTCAAAAATCAAATCAGAAATTTCAGGGCAGCGAGCAAAAATTCAGTTCAGATCTAGACAGGGTTCTTACAGTGGTATCAGAGTTTGGATCTTGCTAGCCTATTGGGTTAGAATCTTCATATGCTTCCTCACAAAGTTGGTCCACATAGGTATTATTATAGAAGAACATGTCAACGTGATAATCAAGAGGAAGAGGTTCCTATTGCAGGTACGAATCAAGAAACTATGGATAGGGATAGAAGAGTTGGAAGTCCTCCAAGGGATGATAGGAATGTTGGTGATTATCTAATGGATATTGCAAGAGGACAGCAAGATATGGCAGCGGAACAACAACAATTAACCACTAATTTGACTCAAATGATGCAATTGCAAATAATGAATCAGAATAGAGATAATGTGAGAGCAGCTCATATAGGTGAAGGTAGCGTAATTGGCACACCTTGTGTTGGGAGAACATGCACTGCTACAATGGGCTGGCCATTGCAGCTCACATTTCTTCCAAGAGAGGAAGTAGAGGAGGAAAGTTGAGGATGAGGAGCCGCCATTAGCAGAGGAGTTGATTACTATAGTTGAGAAGTATGATGCACTTCCCGACAATGTCAAAGATCATCTAAACTTCAATAACTATATGAATCAAAGGAAGGATCGGAGAAGAGCAAGGGTAGAGCAAAGACCTAGAATGCAAACAAGGCAACCAAAAGAATACAAAGATGCATTGAACAAAACTCGTCTTCCTAACTTTGATGGCAGTGGTAAAACAAGTGCTAGGGCATGGGTACATAAGCTTGATACATTCCTCACACTCAAGCCAATGAGTGAGGAAAAGGCTATTCAATTTGCCACTATGCATCTTGAGGGCTTAGCATATGATTGGTGGCATCATGGACTTGTCTCACAAGATCATGGGATGATCACTTCATATGATGAGTTCACACGAAAACTCATCACTAGATTTGACAGGAAAGATGTGGAAGTCTACTACAGGGATTTGGCACAGTTGAAATAGGTTGGTAGAGTGGACTCCTATATCAATGAGTTCCAAAAGATTGCAGTTATGGTTCCTGACTTGTCGGAGAGGAGAGTGATTATGCTCTTTGTTGACGGATTGAATGATAGATTGAGAGGTTTGGTGAAAGTTCATAAGCCGAGTACACTTGATGAGGCTATTGAGCTTGCACTTGATTTAGACACTACTCCTACATCATTCCAATCACAAAAGAAAAGTTTTAGAGGCTCAAGTTCAAATCAGAAAAAAATTAATCAGCGTAAGTACACACCTCCTAGGATGGACAACGAAGTGAAGAATGCGTTAGGAGGAAAAAACTATGCTTTTCTTGCAAGGAACCAAGGGAACTAGGACATAGATGCCTTGGGAAAGGCAAGACACATTTTATTGAGGTCACTTCATATATA
Organism: Cunninghamia lanceolata; assembly: GCA_027924645.1. Taxonomy (NCBI): domain Eukaryota; kingdom Viridiplantae; phylum Streptophyta; class Pinopsida; order Cupressales; family Cupressaceae; genus Cunninghamia; species Cunninghamia lanceolata. Next base: position 10,554,134 of record BSBN01000635.1, on the reverse strand, counting down.
GTGAGACTATTGAGGATACTAGCTCAGATAGTGATGCTGATCATATAGAGCAACAACCTCAATTGGAGCTTGAGGCTAATGATACAGGTGCTACAAGTCCAGTTACTATTGCATCTCTTTCAAGAGTACCTAGGTATCATCCCTTTCGTGTGAAAGGCGTCCTTAAGGGACAACGTGTCACTTGTTTGATTGACAGTGGAGCTATTGACAACTTCATTGATGAGGGATTGGTGATATTCCTCTAGGTAGACCACCAGATCATGGGTTTGAGCATGTGATAGAGTTAGAGGAGGGCACCAAGCCCGTCATTACTACACCTTATCGTCATCCACGGCATTTCAAGGAAGAAATAGAGAAGACGATAAAGGATTTGCTTGATATGGGTCACATTCTGCCTAGCTCTAGTCCATTTGCTTCTTCTGTGGTTTTGGGTAAGAAGAAGGATGGTACTATGTGGATGTGTATTGACTATAGAGCCTGTAACAAGAAGACAATCAAGACTAGGTATCCTATCCCCAGGATCAATGAGTTACTTGATGAGCTACATGGGGCCGTGTATTTTTCTAAGATTGATCTTTGTTTAGGGTATCATTAGATTCGTGTCCGTGAGGAGGATATACACAAGACAACATTTTGATGCCACTATGGACACTGAGTTTTTGGTCATGCCATTTGGTCTTACTAACACACCTACTACATTTCAGTCTTGTATGAATCATGTGTTCAATAAGTAGTTGCATAAGTTTGTGTTGGTATTCTTTGATGACATCTTGATTTATAGTAAGACATGGAAGGAGCATCTTCAGCATCTTGATGAGGTACTTGGTATTATGAAGGCACAGTCATTGTATGCTAAGGCTTCCAAATGTGAGTTTGGGATGACGGAGATTCTCTACATGGGACATGTGATCAGCACCAATGGAATTAGAGTTCATCAGGAGAAGATTCAAGCTATACAGGATTGACCCACTCCTAGGAACATTTCAGATTTGAGAGGTTTCTTGGGGTTATGCAGCTATTACACGAGGTTTGTGAGAGGCTTTTCACAGTTGGCAGCACCGCTTACAAATCTCACTAAGAAAGGGGCTTTTAGATGGTCAAATCAGGCTTAGATGACTTTTGACAAGATCAAGAAGGTGATGAGTACTTGTCCAATTTTGACATTACTAGATTATACACAGTCCTTTGTACTAGAGTGTGATGCATCAGGAGAGGGCATTGGAGCTATGTTGATGCAGAATAGGCACCCCATTGCATATGAGAGCAGAAAATTGAGGGATGCAGAGCGGTTGTATTCCACCTATGACAAGGAGATGCTTGCCATCATGCATTCGTTGACAAAGTTTCGTCAGCACTTGGTAGGTGCGAAGTTTGCGGTTAGGACCGACCACAACAACTTGAAATATTTCTTAGAGCAAAAAGATTTGAATGAAAGGCAACAAAAATGGGTCAGCAAAATACAGGCATATGATTTTGATATTGAGTTTGTGAAGGGTAAGAAGAACATTGTTGTTGATGCCCTTTTCAGGAGGCTTACTATTTGCTCTATGAGTGAGATTTCAGCTGATTGGAAATCTCAACTTTTAGTTGAGTATTCCAATAATACATTTGCATGCGAGCTCATAGATGGTATGATTCAGGATTATAGATATAAGGTGGTAGATGATGTGATTTATTACAAGGATAGAATATACTTAGTACTTGAATCAAAATTGAAGCAGATCTTGAGAGCTATCCATGATACACCTCTAGTAGGGCATCCAGGTTTTTTCAAAACCTATAGGTAGATTAGAGTGAGATTCTCATGGCAAGCTCTCAAGGATGATGTGTTGTAGCATGTTAGAGAGTGTTTGACTTGTCAGCAGAACAAGTCAGAGCATACTTTCCCAGCAGCTCTACTTCAGCCATTGTCTATTCTTGAGTAGAAGTGGGAGAGTATTGATGGATTTTATTACAGGTCTATCGAGAGTCCAGGGCAGGGATTGCAATAATGTGGTTGTTGATAGGTTGACCAAATATGCACACTTTGCTATTCCATCAGATTATTCAACACTGTAGGTTGCAGAGTTGTTCTTTAGAGAGGTGTTTCGTTTGCATGGACTTCCGAAGATCATTGTCAGTGATTGGGACAACAGGTTTCTCAGTGTATTTTGGCAGGAGCTTTTCCGATTAGCTGGTACAGAATTGATACCAAGCACCAGTTATCACCCTCAGATGGATGGACAGATGGAGATAGTGAATAAGTGGGTTGAGGGTTATCTTTGTAATTATGTTGTGGGGCAGTAGTGTGCTTGGATTAGGTGGTTGCATTTGGGAGAGTATTGTTATAATACTACCTATCACATGTCGATTGACATGTCACCATTTAGGGCCTTGTATGGAGATGATGCATTGTCTTTCATTGACTTGGCCTTTGATGATAGTAGAGCTCCTCGAGCTAAGGAGCTAATGCAGGATAGTCAAGACATCCTTAAGGCACTTAAGGATAACATTCAATAGGCACAGAATTAGCAAAAGATGTATGTTGATAGACATAGAGTTGAGAGGACATTTGAGGTTGGTGACTTAGTATTTTTGCGCCTTCAGCCATATAAACAGTCTACTTTGAAAAGAGCGGTGCAGAAAAACTTAAGCCTAGATTTTATGGTCCCTACAAGATTGTGAGGAGAGTTGGAGAGGTAGCATATGAGCTTGATTTGCCAGTAGGTAGCCGGATCCATAATGGTTTTCATGTGTCATGCCTCAAGAAGGCACTTGGATAGCATGTTATTTCTTCTCCAGATCTTCCACCTCTTGATGAAGAGGGTAGCTTGATATTGGTGCCTGATACTATCTTGGATATGCGAAAGCGTTGATTGAGAAACAGGGTGATTAGAGAGTATTTGGTGACATGAAGAGACTTGCCATTGGAGGATGCTACTTGGGAAGGACAACAAATTTTGTAGCATCCTAATTTGCGATTGCTTGAGGGCAAGCAATTCCGAGAAGGGAGGATTGTAATGTCCCCATTTCTGGAATGATCACCTAGCGAGGAGTATGTTAGCCTATTCACCATTCTCGGAGGATTATTCATTTGTTAAGGGACTGTTTTGGTTGAGCTTGGTCATATGGAGGCTTGGAAAAGGGAACATTGCTATACCCTTGGAACTTGGAAAGTCGGTTTTCCAGTGGCTCACCTATTTTTTATTGATGAAATGAAGTTGGCTTTTGGTTTTTGGTATTTTTATGATAATTATTGAAAAGCCAAAAATATTTAAATAATTAGCCAAGAGGTGGAATGACCCATGTGGGAAAATGGAAAATTGGAAAAAGATGAAAAAAGGCAAATTGGTGTCAAAAAGCAAATTATAATATTTTATTATTAAACTATTATAAAATGTCTCCTAAGTCGTCGCCCAAGAGGGTGAAAGAAAAATAAAAATCAAATAATAATATTTTCTCTCTCCTAGCCGCCACCCAAAATTGGGAAATTAAATAAAAATATTTGAGGTCGGCTATTGACTTGAAAAATAATTATATTTTTTCTATTTGAGTGCTCAAGGAGAATAAGATAAAAGGAGGAGGATTGAGGTCATTTGTATCATTGAATCATTTGGTATTTTCACTTCTTGGAGATTTTCTCTTGGCTGCAACTTTGTTTCAGCGATATCTAAGGACGGAAACCCTTGAATTTTAGTGGTTGGACGAAAAGCCATCCCACTTTGAGAGATGGATTCACCTAGGATCCATTATTGAGCTTATTTGCAGGTTTTCATGGAGTTGAAGGCTTCAAACAACTAGGGTATCAAAGAAGATTGCATGATCAGTGTTGGCGTTTCAATTCGCACCTCTGGAATGCGAGTTGGAAACGAACAGCTATGCATAGATAAACTGCTCTCCTATTGGAAGGGAGAGTTCCATTTTCGCTAATGTTCGCTGAAAAGATAAATAAATTAAACTTCGCCTAGATCTTCTTTTTGATTCTCAGCTGCGAGCACAAGGTTATAAAACTCTAAACGTTGCAGAAGAGGTTTTTTCCTTTTTAAAACTTCTACTACAACTAGGCTTAAACTAATGACGCTTTTAATCTCCTAAGTAAATTCAGAGCAAAGGGATTAAAAGTGGACAAGGAATGATTGTTTTAACACGAAAACTTATGTAAAATTCTCCCAGATTTACATCACAAGACTCATTGTACTTTAATGATGAAAGCTGAAATAAAAGTTACACAAGCCACACATCTGACGACAAAACTTGATGATCTGAGATAGAATATCAAAGCAAAGGCAGGCATGAGATTTCTATTCCAACATCACAAAGTTGATACAACTCCAGGACAGCAATACTGTAGCAAAAGGCAGGCATACAACAAGCAATCAAACACTAGAAACAGATTACATAGAGTGAACAAGCACTTTCAACAACAATTTTGCCGGCTAGAATAGGCACAACAAAATATGTTGTCTTCAACACCGTTCCCTTACAATGAACACAGAGTGAACAAACACTTGGGATAACAAGATTTGCAGGCTAGAATAGGCACAGCAAATTTGCTATCACAAAAGTATCTCTCTTACAATGGGCAAGGCTACCCTTATTTATACTAAAATCAAAGGAGTAGAGAACCCTAAAATCTCCTTGATTAACCTTAACTAACTTGCCAACTCGCAAGCTTTATTTCTATTTTAAGACAAAGATTACAACTAACAAACGCTTTAAAGCAATATGCTTTAAAGAAAAGAAAATTCCAACTAATACAAAGTGATTTCTTTCTAAATAAAGAATGGATGAGCCTTGAATGAAAGCAAATGCTTTAAAACAAAAAGCATTGAGTTAAAGTTGCTTTTTGTGTCACATCCCCATCTTTATTGTTGCTTTATTGGTGATGTCATCCACTGGTATTTTTTGAAATAATATCTTCTAGAAAGCTGATTTTGACCGAAAAAGCTGGCACATGGGTTTTGTAGGCAATTCCGTTTTGAGGCAACCCAGATTGTCAGATTTTAACAAAGCGAAGGATTTCTCGAAAAAGCAGTAAAAAATAGATTCTTGAAAAAAACAAAATTCCCAATCTTCAAGAGGATGAAATTATGGATGGACCCATCTTAATGAAAATTGAAGAAGCTTCAATCCAATTTTTGAAAAACGATCCCCTAGAAAAAAGGACCCTGAAAAAGTGTGCCTCCTTGCTTCCTCAACCCAAAACTATGAAGAACGCTGAAAAAACACTTCGTTTGAGCCTTTGAATCTTCGTGGAAAGAAAAATATGCCTTCGTTCTCTAGATGCAACCTGCAAAAGATAATGAATAAAAGAAGCCAAATGTTTAGTCTTTATAGAATTTTAGGGCAAAAAAGCAACTTTCTTTGTGAAAGAATAAAACTTGAATCTTATCCATGAAGAAAGCATCTTTTAAAGCGCAAATCCAAGTGGATGTCTTCGAATATGAAGAATCCCTATTTTATAGCTGCTTATGGCTTCATGTGTAAGATGACTAAAAATATTTTCTTTGATGATGTCATTGAACACGCAAGGTTACAAAAGTGTTAGCAATTTTCTTTCATTTTCGACACTTTTGCACTCGTTCTGACTCCAACAAGATGGCAAAATGTCACCGTTGACTGAAAAAGCTGACTGATCCTTACATTTTGGAGACCTATCAACTGTGATTCCATCCCAGCCTCAAACAGACGATCTGACATCGTTCAACTGCGAATTTGACTTCTGGAAACTGTCACCGGGCGAAGTTCTGGAAATGGTTGTCAGAAAACACTGCCAAACACAAAAAAAAATTCTAACTCTGGAAAAGTTGGGCGCCCTTGGTTTTCCATGCCTTAACCATTTTTCTAAAATTTGCAATTTTTTAACTTTTCGATTTCTCTGCTCGTTGCGGTGACAGGTGACCCATGTTTGGCAGTCGATTTCTGTCTGCTGGGACAAAATTGAGTCTAATGATCTGGCAGATAGGCAGGCCTGATGAAAACTGAGCTAACTGTACTCTCTATCTGCCTCGAAAAACTCGCCAAACTAACTTGTGAACCTGTCCGGGCTGACAGAGGGAGATTTTTCATTTTCTGGAAAAAACTCAAAAAATAAACTAAGTTTGGAGAAACTGGATGCCCCTAGCCTCCAAGGGCGCCTAGGATTCAATGCCTTAGAAATTTTTTGGAAATTTCAAATTTTATTGCCATTTCTCGATTTTCGTGCCAACAGCTCCTATTTGATCTTCGTTTTCGGTCGTCTGGATGATTGCTGAGGTAGGACGGGGAATGATCTAAGTAGCTTGAACACATCTGTGATGAAACCCTAGCTTTTACTGATGTTTGACTGAGTTTGACCAAGTTTGACCACCTGGAAATGAGCTGACGGAGGAATTTTTGACGTTTCTCGAAAAATGCGTAAAAAATTCCAAGGCATGAGAACTTGGGCGCCCCTGGCCTCCAGGGGCGCCTGGAATCCAATGCCTTAGCCAAATTCCTGATCTCCAACCTTTGTTTGCAATTTGCTCTGTTTCGTGTGCCGACAGCTTCTTCCCGTTACTGATTTCAATGATTTTGTCGGACGACTACCACTAGATGAAGGATGAACTGGATAACCTGGGTATATTTGATGTGATTCCTAGCTTTTTAGAAACCGTTGACCGGAATGATTGCTTTTATTCACCCTGGAACTGACTGACAGAGACATTTCTCCCATTTTTTTGAAAAACGTGAAAAAATTCTAACTCAAGTGAAACTGGGCGCCCCCAGCCTCCTGGGGCGTCTGGATTTCCTAGACTTAGTCAAATTTGATGATTTTCATATTTTCACCTCACTCTGGATTGACCCTGCTCCGTTTTGCATTCTTCGTCGAATCGACAACTATTCGTCAGTTTTGCGTTGTCGAAAAAGCATTGAAAACTTGAAAATGAGTTCTGGCAGATGAACTTCCTCCATTGATGACTTCAGAGCTTGAGCCCACGCCTTCTGAAAAAGTAGAATTGACCCAATAGTGAAAATTTGACCTTTTGCAGTTCCTTCTGGACCACGCTGATCGTGAAACAAAATTAGCTAATGAGAATCAGACACGACACCTAAATCGGAGATTCTATTTTTAGAAACTTTCTATTTTTACAAAATTTTGCTAGCATCCGTATCTCAAGAAACCCAAAAAACCTAATTTGACGTCTATTTTTAGAAATTTTGACTTTTTGACTTTTTTGATGAAATTTTTTCTAGACTTTCTCAAAATGCCTTAATGAAGCAAATTTTTTTGATTGGGTACAACAATTGGCTCTGTCTGGGGACCATGTCGAATACTTACGGCATAGGAGAACCAAGAATCTTTGGACTTTTCTAGCTTGGACCAGTGCCTTGTTAGTTGGGCAATAGAGTCAGGTTGCTTTCCTAATCACCTAGAACAAGACTTTTCCCTACATCACCTAAAACCAGACTTCCTAAAATCACCTAAGAGTTGGAACTTCCCAGAACACAAAGAACACAACTGTCACATTACAAAAAGGGGAAAAACATTACGACATAACGATTACAACACAGAAAGAGGAAACACATTACACACAAACGCTCTTTTAGAGCGAAGACATGAAAAACAAAAACTGTTACACAAAATCATCAACTGGTTGAGAAAAATAAGAGCCTTTTCTCTTGAGCTGTGAGATTTGTCTTGACAACACATGGCTTTTCTTCCTTTGCAACACCTTCTCGAAGAGCCACGATTTAGGCGAGTATTCACATTTAGGCCATGAGAAGTTCATGAGGAATTGATTGATATGCTAGAGCTCAGGTTGATCAACTTATTCTAAAGTGAGTAACCTCTGCAATAGGTGAAGGTATAGAACCTCTTTTTGAAGATAAGAAACAATGTCTTGTGGCCAAAGTATGCTTGTGGGAATGGTAACGACCACATATAGAACTTGACTTTCATTTATGTCTTCAACATATGCAACCGTGAACTCTGTCAATGTATCATCCTCTGAAAAAGGTCGAAGCTGCTGATACACAACTCTCATTACCGGTTCTTGACTTACCGGATCTACGACTGTCATTACCCATTTTCCCAGTGCTTCAAGAACTTCTTCTTCATTGGTCATGTTTTCATCCATCCAATCCTCAGAATCTGATAAATCATCCAGATCTGAATGCTCAATCCCTTGATCATTATCGATAACAACTTCACTTGACAGTTCACTTTGCCATTCATTATTTTGAACTTCGTCAACCTCCATAGAGTAATCTTCTTCAATGCGGATATCTGGCATCGTCTCATCTTCAGCATTCATGTATCTTTCTTCTCCTGGTAAGTAAGGAGAATCAAAGACAAATTCATCTGAGCTATATGCTTCTTCTTCATCTTCTTGATCAATTTCACATACGGCATATCTCACAAAGCATTTGTCAAGAATCTTTGACTTTTCAATATCATCCTCCTTAGGGACCAAAACTGAATATTCCATGAAATCTTCTTCTCCATCAACCTCTTCATATGTTGCATTTTGCGTTGACTTCATATTTGTGATGTCTCTTGATTGCACAGGTTCAGGGATAACCTTCAAAAGTTAGCATCATCTTCTTCACTAGTGTGTATGAAAACTTCTTGAGACAAAGATGAAGATGGGCTAAACTGTAAAAGAAAATTTACAGTATCCTCTATTGAAGAATCACTCTCCAAGTGATGTAGAAAATTGTCGAGATCCAATTATGAATGTTCCATATCATCTCCATTTTTGAGAAATTCCTCCAATGATGAATCATCTTCAAAATGAAGATCTTGTTCTTGCTCCAATTGCAATGTTTTTTTGGTCTCCTCCTTTGAATGTATCTGACACAGGTTCTTCAAACCAACCTTCAAAAGATGAGAAGAACAAATTGGATTCTTCATTGCTCTCTGCAACATATTTGATCTCTTCCTCGTAATTTTGCTCTTGTGAAGATTGTTGCACTTCTTCAGGGAAAGTATGCAAGTTGTGCATTTCTTCAGGTTCTTCCATCAATGATCCTTCTTCATGTTTGAAGAAATTATGCAAATTTTCAGCTTCCGATGAACATTCATGTTCCATATGCAAACACATGATGTCGCTTGAAACAGAGTTAGGAAAATGATCCCTTTTAATATTTGATTTACACTAGTAAAATCCCTTCATAGAGCCGCCATCGGATTCGTCAAAGAGATGTTCAGGATTATCCAAAAATCCTTGATTTTCATTTGATGCTTTTAATATTTGCATGAATCTTCTCATCTCAGGGCAATTTTCACCATCATGTTGGTTTGTTGCGTGGAACAAGCAGTAGATTTGTATTGCAGAAGACACATCTGCCTCTTGATGCATAGGTGATACTTGACGCACAGGTGAAGCAGGTTGATCATTGACATAGTTAATGAAATAATCTGGTATATTTGAAGGAGATGGAAATTGCCGAAGCGGTACAACACCAGTGGTTTGATTGAATCTCTCTGGATCTTTCCTGAAGTGATCATATGATCTTCTAATTCAATAGCATACTCTTGAGCTTCTTGCAGTTCTGTAGCATGTCTTTGCTTGAGGTAGAAAGAAATTTTCGAAGATTGTGCATTTGTGAAACAACTTAGCAGAATTTCTGATGAAGGATTCAAGGTGTTCATGACTTTTCCAACTAGACGGTTGAATTTGGCCATGAACTCTCGCATCGGCTTACTTTTGTCTTTCTTGATGTTTGAGAGTTGTGCAAACAAGACATGACTATCTTCTGCGGGCTTGAAACGGGCGAGAAATTTCTCCCTCATCAACTCCCAACTTGTGATAGAGTTGGCAGCGAGGTGATTAAACCATTCAGTTGCTAAACTTTGCAATGTTTCCACAAACAAACGCACTGCAACATCTTCATGTGCAATGCCAAGAATTCCACAGGCGGTGGTGAAGGTAGAAATGTGCTCATCAGGATGTTGCTTGTCATCACCATGAAACTTTGGAAAACTTTTTCTTGATCCTTCAGGAAGCTCATGATATTCTGCTAGTGCCAAAGGTCCAATGTTGTTACCCCAAGGTAATGGGGGTAGACGCCGCTGATTCTGATTATTGCGAGCATTATTATTAGCATCACCCATTGCTCTTGGCTGGATTACGAGTTCCTCTAAAAGTACTTCCTACTTGACTTCAGGAATTAGTTGGACTTTAGGAACTATGTTGGATGCTTCTCCAACTTCTGTAGGAATAAGATCTTGGAAGAAAGGATTTGTAGTACTATCTTTCCCCCTTGTATAAACCCTGTGAGCCAGGGTTATCTACTACCACGCGGGAGGTGGTAATATTGGTCTTCCTGCCGCAAGACTTGCCTTGTGTTCTTCTTCATCAAGAATAGTAGCTGTGTTTCTCCATTGATCAGGACTTTCCTTCTGTGCAAATATGAAACTCCTTAGGCTACTAATGATGTCCGTTTGCTCTCCTTCCACTCATACAAGATTTGGTTGAATAGCAGGTGGTGTAAGATTTGATTGTTGAACTGGAGCAGTAGGATGCCAGAGAGTCATTCCCATGACATAAGCCTAAGCTTGCTTGAAGTTTTATGCCTTGTGCCCCACGGTGGGTGCCAGAAAACTGTTGGCATTTCAATTCACACCTCTAGAATGTGAGTTGGAAACGGACAGCTATGCATAGATAAACTACTCTCCTATTGGAAGGGGGAGTTCCCTTTTCGCTGATATTTGCTGAAAAGATAAATAAATTAAACTTCGCCTATCTTCTTTTTGATTCTTAGCTGCGAGCACAAGGTTATAAAACTCTAAATGCTGCAGAAGAGGTTTTTTCCTTTTTAAAACTTCTACTACAACTAGGATTAAACTAATGACTCTTTTAATCTCCTAAGTAAATTCAGAGCAAAGGGATTAAAAGTGGACAAGGAATGATTGTTTTAACATGAAAACTTAAGTAAATTTCTCCCAGATTTACATCACAAGACTCATTGTACTTTAATGATGAAAGCTAAAATAAAAGTTACACAAGCCACACATCTGATGACAAAACTTGATGATCTGAGATAGAATATCAGAGCAAAGGCAGGCATGAGATTTCTATTCCAACATCACCAAGTTGATACAACTCTAGGATAGCAATACTGTAGCAAAAGGCAGGCATACAACAAGCGATCAAACACTAGAAACAGATTACACAGAGTGAACAAGCACTTTCAACACCAATTTTGCAGGCTAGAATAGGCACAACAAAATATATTGTCTTCAACACCGTTCCCTTACAATGAACACAGAGTGAACAAACACTTGGAATAACAAGATTTGCAGGCTAGAATAGGCACAACAAATTTGCTATCACAAAAGTAGCTCTCTTACAATGGGCAAGATTGCCTTTATTTATACTAAAATCAAAGGAGTAGGGAACAAATCTCCTCGATTAACCCTAACTTGCCAACTTGCAAGCTTTATTTCTATTCTAAGACAAAGATTACAACTAACAAACGCTTTAAAGCCAAGAAAATTCCAACTAATACAAAGTGATTTCTTTCTAAATAAAGAATGGATGAGCTTTGAATGAAAGCAAATGCTTTAAAACAAAAAGCATTGAGTTAAAGTTGCTTTTTGTGTCGCATCCCCATCTTTATTGTTGCTTTATTGATGATGTCATCCACTGGTATTTTTGGAAATAATATCTTCTAAAAAGTTGATTTTGACCAAAAAAGCTGGCACATGGGTTTTGAAGGCAATTCCATTTTGAAGCAACCCAGATTGTCGGATTTTGAAAAAGCGGAGGATTTCTCGAAAAAGCAGCAAAAAAGCAGATTCTCAAAAAAAACAAAATTCCCAATCTTCAAGAGGATGAAATTCTGAATGGACCCATCTTGATGAAAACTGAAAAAGCTTCGGTCCAATTTTTGAAAAAGATCCCCTAGAAAAAAGGACCCTGAAAAAGTGTGCCTCCTTGCTTTCTCAATCCGAAACTATGAAGAACGCTGAAAAAGAACTTCATTTGAGCCTTCAAATCTTTGTGGAAAGAAAAATATGCCTTCGTCCTCTGGATGCAACCTGCAAAAGATAATGAATAAAAGAAACCAAATGTTTGGTCTTTATAGAACTTTAGGGCGAAAAAACAGCTTTCTTTGTGAAAGAATAAAGCTTGAATCTTATCCATGAAGAAAGTATCTTTTAAAGCGCAAATCCAAATGGATGTCTTTGAATAGAAAGAATTCCTATTTTATAGCTGCCTATGGCTTCATGTGTAAGATGACTAAAAATATCTTCTTTGATGATGTCATCGAACACGCGAGGTTACAAAAGTGTTAGCCAATTTTCTTTTGTTTTTGACACTTTTGCACTTGTTCTGACTCCAACAAGATGGCAAAATGTCACCGTTGACTGAAAAAGCTGACTGATCCTAACATTTTGGAGACCTATCAACTGTGATTCCATCCCCAATCTCAAATAGACGATCTGACGTCGTTCAACTGCGAATTTGACTTCTGGAAATTGTCACCAGGCGAAGTTTTGGAAATGGTTGTCGGAAAACACTGTCAAACATGAAAAAAAATTCTAACTCTGGAAAAGTTGGGCGCCCCTAGCCTCCAGGGGCGCTTGGTTTTTCATGCCTTAACCATTTTTCTGAAATTTGCAACTTTTTCAACTTTTCGATTTTCGTGTGCGTTGCGGTGACTGGTGACCCATGTTTGGCTGTTGATTTCTGTCTGGTGGGACAAAATTGAGTCTGATGAACTGGCAGATAGGTAGGCCTGATGAAAACTGAGCTGACTGTACTCTTTGTCTGCCTCGAAAAATGTGCCACACTGATTTGTTGTGAACTTGACTGGGTTGACATAGGGAGATTTTTCGTTTTCCGGAAAAAACTTAAAAAATAAACTAAGTCTGGAGAAACTGGGTGCCCCTAGCCTCCAGGGGCGCCTAAGATTCAATGCCTTAGAATTTTTTTGGAAATTTCAAATTTTATTGGCATTTCTTGATTTCTGTGCCAACAACTCCTGTTTGATCTTTGTTTTCGGTCGTCCAGATGACTGTTGAGGCAGGACGGGGAATGAACTGAGTAGCCTAAACACATCTATGATGAAACCCCAGCTTTTACCGTTGTTTGACTGAGTTTGACCAAGTTTGACCACCTGGAATCGAGCTGATGGAGGCATTTTTGACATTTCTTGAAAAATGTATAAAAAATTCCAAGGCATGAGAAGTTGGGCGCCCTTGGCCTCCAAGGGCGCCTGGAATCCAATGCCTTACCAAATTCCTGATCTCCAACCTTTGTTTGCAATTTGCTCCATTGTGCGTGCCGATAGCTGCTTCCTGTTACTGATTTCGATGATTTTGTCAGACGACTGCCATTGGATGAAGGATGAACTGGATAACCTGGGTATGTTTGATGTGATTCCCAGCCTTTTAGAAACCGTTGACCAGAATGACTGCTTTTATTCACCCCGAAACTGACTGACAGAGACATTTATCCCATTTTTTTGAAAAATGTGAAAAAATTCTAACTGAGGTGAAATTGGGCACTCCCAGCCTCCTGGGGCATCTGGATTTCCCAGACTTAGTCAAATTTGATGATTTTCAGAGTTTCACCTCACTCCGGATTGACCCTGTTCCATTTTACATTCTTTGTCGAATTGACGACTGTTCGTCAGTTCTGCGTTGTCGAAAAAGCGTTGAAAACTTGAAAATGAGCTTTGGCAGATGAACTTCATCCATTGATGACTTCAGAGTTTGAGCCCACGCCTTCTAAAAAAGTAGAATTGACCCAGTAGAGAAAACTTGACCTTTTGTAGATTCCATTTGGACCACGCCGATCGTGAAGCAAAATCAGCCAATGAGAATCAGGCATGACATTTGAATCGGAGATTCTATTTTTAGAAAATTTTGCCAGCATCCGTATCTCAAGAAACCCAGAAAACCTAATTTGATGTCTATTTTTAGAAACTTTCTAAAAATAGAAATTTCTATTTTTAGAAATTGACTTTTTTACTTTTTTGACGAAAAGTTTTCTAGACTTGCTCAAAATGCCTTAATGAAGCAATTTTTTTTGATTGGGTACAACAATCAGCTAGGGTTTGAAGATATCTTGCATGATAGAAGGCATATGTATTCAGATTTGAAGGATATTGGAGTGTGATTTCACTATTTGCATATATGGCTAGCATTATGTTGCCTAATTCCATTTCCTTAATTTGAAATTGTATGTGAGCTGGTTCAATCTATTTTCAATCATATTTTGGTGTCATATGAATGTCATATTGCTATCTTTCCATCTTCATATCATTACAAACACGTGAAAATGAAACATCAAAAACCCAAACAAAACTTTCAAAAATCGAATCAGAAATTTCAGGGCAGCAAGCAAAAATTCAGTTCAGATCAAGACAGGGTTCTTACAAAGTGACAAAGACATCTTGAATGTGCGCCCACCAAGTCTTTAAGAGGCAGCAGTAGCATTATGGCATGCCTAGGACTGTTTCGCCATGAGTCAGTTAACAAACTTAGCAGAGGAACATGCCTAATGTGTTCTCACCAAATTTAAGTGACATGGATGGAGAAAGTGCACACTTGTGATGTTTGAGTGACAAGGACAGTTAAAATGCACTCTTGAAGGGTTATCGCCATCCTTTAGTGGCATGAATAACTCCTAGGTGTGCGTGGATATATTTATGATTGTGTTCAAGTGGCATGAATGCTGCAAGCACACATCCAAATTACGAAGAGGTCATTCAAGTAAAAATTAGGCGCCTGGATTGTTAATGTCATAGTTGAGTTGTTTTGGTGAGTGATTGGCACCTGGGAGACAATTTTTGACATAGTTGAGCTGATTAGCAAAGTTTCCAGCCCCCTGCAGCAGCAAAGGACAATGTTACAATTACATATAGCAGCAGCTCTGAATAATGACAGTGTTCATGCATGTATCAGCAGGTTTTCAGTCTTCTATGGCAGTAAAAATGATGTTTCAGATTGCTTATGAATGCATTTCTTCATGCATGTATGATGGCGGCTCACAACACTTTCACTCTATCCCTGTTTTAATATGAATACCAGCAGATTGACAGTCAGAACAGCACTCCTTCACTTTTGTAGACTGAATCAAACACTTAGGATTTTAGGTGTGTTGCTTATCTTGGGTCTATGATCCGTGGTCTATGCTGATGGTTTGGACCAAGTTTTAGCCATTTGAAAAGGGATACAACAGCAGTGTTGCAGCCACACTTGTTGCTGATTGCCACATGTTTGAAGGGTCATTTTTGACCTTGTAGAAATCCTAAGAAGCAACTATAAGTTGGCAGGTTGGATCAAGGCAGTTGGGGTTTCAGAAAGTTTTGAATCGTTGGGAACAATGACCTAGGGTTTGAAATATTAAATTTCTCTGGTTTCCATGGAGGACATCAGATTTGAGTCATCAAGTCGGATTGATGGAGTTGTCAACAAATTCCTGGAGGTTAGGATTTCAGCATTCTTTGGAAGATCTGCCAGGTTTCAAAGGAAAGAGTGGTTTCAAAATCACAAAGGACATTCATGCATCTGATTGCTATTTTTAGCAATGTCTATATTTGACAGTTGTGATTTCCAGTGGTTCTATTTTTGGACAAAGAGTTGAAGGCCTATTTTTAGGAGTTTTTAAACATTTTTCTTTAAAAATTGATTTTTTGTGATAAAATATGATTGTTCTAAAGTCCTAAAAATTGGGCATATTGTAACCTATAAATAAGTGCTTTGAGCACAAAAACTCTTAATGATGATTGACACTATGCTTATGTTGCCATAATTGTTATTCAAGCTCATTTACATGTGTTTGTAATTTCATCGATTAGATTGAAACCAAATAATAAGTGTCAAGCTTTGTATTGATGTTGTATTCATCTAGGTTGTAACTTTGCATACAAACTAACTATTTAGTCATTGGAGCAATGTGTTAGTTTGTGTTGAAGTTGTTATTCCTTTTAAATTGTGTTTGTATCTGATTGTTGGTCCTTGTTTTAGCCAGTAAGAAGTAGTCTTGTTCATGCTTTGAGTTAGTTACCTTCATTCATTAATCTGAAAAGTCTTGCTTATGAGATGAGTTGTTACTGGTCTTGTGCTCATACTGGAGGCAAAAAGACAAGTGGATAGGTAGTTATTTTTATTTATGCAAACCCCTAGAGAAATCTCATATAGTGTTTATAAAACTATATTTTGTCCATATCTTAGTGTCTAGGGTAGTTTTAGATTTCAAGGAAGTTCCCCTTATAATTTGAAGAGAGGTTGTACCTCATATACTATTCCGGTTTGAGTTGTCTCAAAAGAGAAATTAAACCACTAATAGGGTCATATCATCTCAGCTAAAAGTATTGCTATAGATCCTACCAAGATTAAAGTGATAGTTCAATGACGTGCTCTGTAGAATGTGACCAAAGAGGCCTTATGGGGTTATTAATGGTACATTGAGAACTTCTTAAGGACAATCACATCCCATCAAAGGAAAGGAAAGAAGTTTGCGTAGTCTGGAAAGTGTGAGGAAACTTTCCAAAGCTAAAAGAGTTGTTGATCCCTACGCTAGTTTTCCAGATTTTTGACACAAAAGTTGAATTTATAGTATGGATAGATAATTCTAAAGTAGGTTTAGGAGTGTTACACTCAATTCGAAACTCGACTTTTGTTGTCATCTTGTCGTCAAATTGTGGTTGCGTTTTGTCAAATTGCCGTGTTCAAATCACCCGTGTAAGTGTCGTCTTGTCAAGTCATTTCAAGATGTCAATATCGTGTTGTCAAAGTTCATTATGTAAAAATCTAATCTTGAGTTCAGTGATTGTATCGTAAAACTCCAAATCGTAATTATGTCATAAAACGTCATTTTTCTGTGAAGTCAAAATTGTCAAAATTTAAATGTCAAATATCTCATCCAATCATGTGTAATATTTGTTTGTTGTTACCAATGTTTGTCTAAGTCTAAAAAATGTCCAAAATTTACATGTTCGTCACATTTTTTTTGTCTATAAAATTTTAATGATTTAATATTTAATTAATAATTTATTTGTTATTATTAGTAAAATTAATTGTGTTAAGTGTCAAAATATAAAAATCCATAAAAATTAAAAAAATATTATTTTATTAATATTAATAATAATATTAAAATAATAAGTAAAAATAAAAAGTAAAAGATAAGTTAATATGTTCAAATAAAAGAAGCGCCTTTACAAAGGCGCAGATAAACAAAGACAAGTAGAGCGTGTTAAGAAAAGGAAGGACGTGCCAGGGAATAAAAAAGAGTGTTTAATATGCTTCAAATGCGCCTGAAGCGCTCAAGCAAAGCATCTTCACGCCTCAGACGCCCATGGAGACTCTTCAACACGCCTCCAATAGAGGAAATCATGCCAAGACTAAGTTTCAAGCGCCCATCAAAGAACCTAAGCGGCTATTGGAGAGAAAACACGTCCAAAACAAAACTCACGCTCTCAGAACAAGAAGTGCTCAGTTCAAAGTTCATCCACTTCAACATAGACCAAAGCGTTTCAGTGGAAAAGCTTGCACGCCATTTACAAGAGGACACACCAGAGCAAAAGATGGAGGTCGAAAGGAAAAACAAAGCGCTAAAATAAAGAAATTAAAGCCTTTTGTAAGGCATCACATAAGCTCACTCCAACCGCACATCAAAATGGAACTTCACACACTTGCAGAAGAAGAAAATTCAACGCCATCACAAAGGAATGTATTTATTTTTAAAATCAAATGGAGATTTATCATTTCAAACGCCCCTTTTGAAAGGAGGTTAGCTGCCATAAAGGAGAACACATGCCTGTTTTTTAAACTCTCATGTTTTCCAAGTGTGTTTACACAGAGAGAAATGCCAGTGCTGGATACTCACGTGTTTATACATGGGATTTCAAACTTCAACTGATCTCTAGTGCTTTCCATAATACCCAACGGGCTTTCTTTACAGGCCAAACAAAAGGTACCTGAAAATTTTCAAAGATTCAAGTACTCCAGCACAGGTGAAGCGCTCATTCAAGAAAAGAAATTATGATCTGCATTCAACTCATCTAGATAGACAGTGACCGGTTCAGTAGGAGCGGCTAGTAGTGATAGGAAATTCAAATCATATCATTCCGAATTCTAATGCCTAGTCAACATTCAAGTGTTCCTGAAGCTTGAAAGATATGTGCTTATACAAAGGCCAAAAAGACTCCTACGAATAAGATCACCAGTGTAAAAGCGTGCTCCTAAAGCCTTGAACGCATCAATAGGGAGAGCCATTTTTTTGGAGGTGCGTCTATCTTAGTTGGGCGTGCCTAAAATAAGCAAGTTCTCAATTTCATTTCAAGCCAAAAGCGTGCCTGTTCGCTTTTTCACAAGACATGCATGATGCAAGGGTTAGCAAGAGGATTTGGTTGAGCTTCAAGCGGAGTATTTAAAATGGGGAGTGGGTACTCTTGTGCCACATATTATGAGATTTTTCAACAAAATCATTCAACAAGGGTTCCCTAAAGATTGGACAACCAGCCTAGCAATACCTCTTTTTAAGAGTGGCGACGTTTATAACCCTTCAAATTACAGGACCATTATGATCAACTCTTTGTTTGGGAAATTATTTGGTAGCATGGTACAAAACAAAATTTACAAGTGGGCAGAAGAGAAAAGCATGCAAAAGGGCAAGTAGGTTTTAGGCCCAAACACTCTACGGTTGATCATGGTATCACGTTAAGGCACATCATTGAAAAAGCTTGGGAGGAAAGGCGGGAAGCCTTTTGCTGTTTTGTTGACTTCAAGAAGGCTTTTGACATGGTACCTAGAGATAAACTATGGTGTAGAATGGAAGAACTTGGGATTCCTACACATCTTAGAGCGTCTGTTCATAGGATTTATGAAGAGGTAAGAGTCAAAATCGGAACTTTAGCGGGCATTTTGGAGAGTTTTAGGAGTGATATTGGGGTCAAGCAAGGCTGCCCGCTTTCTCCTAGTCTTTTTGGTTTATATTTGACAAGCTTGAAGAGTGGCTTAGCGTGCAAGGAGGAGATGGTGTCCTTTTGGGGAAATTTGTGATAAAGCTTCTTTTATATGCTGACGACATTATTTTGATTGTTAAGACGGCTCAAGGGTTGCAAGAGCACTTATCTTCCTGGAACACTTCTGCAAATCGGTGGGGATGCAAGTCAATACCAGTAAGACCAAGATCATGATCTTCTCCAACAAAAGAAAGAGGAACCAGCATAAGTTCTACTTTGAAGGCAATATTCTGGAAGAAGTTATAGAGTTTAAATACCTTGGGTTTGACTTTAACAACAAGCTTAGTTGGGAGAGCTGCAGAAAGAAGAGAACTTTGGGAGGGTGGAAAGCGTTATATACTCTTCAAAATAGATGTAGAGAGGCAGAGTTATGGGATTGGAACACTACAGAGGTTCTTTTTGGTCTTTTGGTGCTTTCGTTGGTACTTTATGGTTGTGAATTGTGGGCTAGCAACACTTCAAATGCAAAATGGAAACAAATTGAGAAAATTCAAAAGCACTTGATCACTAGCAAGTTCAAAATAAAAGGTTCGGTTCCTTATGAGATAATGCTGTTTGAAACAAGGGCAACTCCTATTGAAGCTATTGCTATGATGCGTCTAGTAAGGTATTTGAAAAGAATTGAGCAAATGGAGGTAGGTAGATGACCTAGAGTTGTGTTCAATGACCCCATAGGTGAAAGAAAGAAGGCTTGGATGAGGCAAAACATCAAATGGATGAACAAATGGAATATATATTTGAATGCTTGCCCCACTAATAGAAAAGAGGTTAAGGCTTTTGTTATGGATAAGTTCTGCAAGCGTTTATGGGGTAAAGTGCTTGGGAGGAAGAAGCAATACTATATTGACGAGTTCAACCCCACTTGTGACCATAAACAAAAGGCGTACATAGGGGCTTGTATTTCGTTGAGAGCTAAGATTCTTATTGCTCAATTAAGAACTAACTCTCATCAACTCCGGTGTGAAATAGGGCGATGGAAAAGGCCTAAAGAATCATGGGAAGAAAGGATGTGTTTTTTTTCCAATGCTGGGGCAGTTGAATTAGAAAAACATTTTATTATGGAGTGTGAGGCTTTCAAGGACATCAAGGACAAGTATACCGGTAGTTTGACAACTCTTTCTTGGTATAGCTTTTTCAGTGAAGAGAATGTTGTGAAGTTTGGGGGGCTCATCCTCACTTTGAATAGGAAAACGATTGAAGTGCAGAAGACTAAAACAACAAGGCTAGTGGTCCCATAGGCTATTTTTAGCCTTGTGGACTTTAAAAGCTATTCATTCATTCATGCATGCCCCTTTGAACTTAGACATACTTTTCTATCAAACTCAAGTTTTCATCCTATTTTACGCCGACTGCTTCAACTTCATGAGGTGCTTTCTTTGATGCAAAAGGATATGACTTTTTTCGAAGGCAGACTATTTTAACTGGCAGTTGCATATTTGCACGTTAGTTGAGCTAGCGGTTGCATGTTTTTATTTTCAGTTTAATTGGAGCAGATATTTTGCAATAAGTTTGCATGTCATGCAAACATTAGTCAACTAGGGTAGCATTTTAGTTATTTTATTTTTTTATTCTCATGCTGTAATGTCCCCTTCTCGCAAGTCCGAATTTCACAAGCTTGCACACGATTTCAACTCGCAAAAAGAGAACATTAGTACACTAAACCTTCTTGACTGCATTTATAGCAATATACAATTCATCTAAGAACATTGCCTTTATTACTTCTATGATCAAATATCAATTCATATCCTTAATTCATTATTTTATGATTACTTTCAATACATCTTTCTATCACTAATCTTATGATTACTTTCAATATAGATTCTCTATCATTTATATTTCACATGTTCCTCTCAAGATCATTATCAATATGTCTTTCGTATTCTCAATCATGACATTTCACATGCTCTATTATTTAGTCATGATCTCTATCAATATATATTTCTAGATGCTAGAATGAATGGCGGGGTATTTATTAAACAGCAGACGGATTTGGATATATTCTTGTGTGCTACAATGTTAACACTGGGCAGAAGAGAGCATTCACAGTTTCAAGGGTGTTCGATTGTTATTTTCTGAGATGCCTTTTAAACAATGAAGTCCTCTACCTATATATTCTAGGTTGTCCCTTGTGAAAGGTGACATAGCCTTTTTACAAGTCATGACTTTTAATTTATAACTGCAGCCTTTAATCGTTGCTTTTTTAATACTCTTAGTTTAATATCAATTACTGCCTTAATTTGCAGCTTTTAGTAAATCATTTCATCTACTTTTTAATACTTATGATTTTGTTAGTCATTAGCGATTACTTTAAACAAGGTTGGTCTTAGCATATAATATGTAATAATAATATTTAGAATTATCATTTATATTTGTTATTTGTTTAATATTAATATTATATATATATATATATATATATATATATATATATATATATATATCATGATAATTATTAATATTTATAACTATGCATGGTATTCTGATATTTATATCTATATTAACAATATTGATATTTATATCAATATTTATGTTATTTATATTTATCCTTATATGTAATATACTAATATTATATATTATTAATATTAATATTTATAATCGTCATTTATGACTCTTGTCAATTTGAATAGATATATTATATTTTAATTATAAAGAATATTAATATAATATTATTTATTAGATATTATATATCTATAATATATATTTACTTAAATATACGTTATTATCTCTATTGTTTAAATTGACTAAATAACGTATTTTACGAAAGTAATTAAACTGACTTTTATCAATGTCTTAGTATCGGGACACGACACATGCAATTTTGTAAAACAGTATAAATAAGTGCTTTGTGCACATTGTAGAGGGATCTAGATTTTAGAATTCAAAGCTTTTTAGGAGTTAGCCTTTTCAACATTCAATGTTCAAGTGTTCAGAATTCAGTGTTGTATTAAATTAGTGAATAAAAAGCAAGGACAATTCTCATGCCTCAATTTTCTTAGATTATTACTCTTGTATATTCACTTAATCGTGTTCTTGTTTGTTCATTTAATGGATTCTAGTATGCCTGTTTTGCTTCTAAGTATCCGTTGAAGTGTGTTGTCTTCTTTGAATTCGCAACTTTGTATCATCTTGGTGCTCGTAATTGTGTGGTGTTAATTTGTTCAATTAATCCAATTGTGTACTTGCCTTATTCAGCCTTTGTATTTAGTTGAATAGTGTAAGCGTTTAGCGATAGGTTTTTCATTCCAGTCAAAAAGCACAAATTTCTTACTTTGAGGTTGAGAGTGCGTTTCTACCTTTCTCTTGCAGTAAATCCAAAAAATTCCAAATTTCATGTTTCACTCAGCATAAGTATGAAAAACCCCTCAAAAGTTTGTTCATATTGTATAGTTTTAGTCAAGTTTTATTTTACAGGGAGCTTCCCCTTCAAATTCGAAGAGTGGTTCTACAACACATCTGTTTGTTTTGCTTTTGCATTGAAAGGTGCGAAATAAAGCGCTAACATTTTTTGGTTACTCTACTGGGGAACAACATAAGACCTCTATCTTATCCATTGCAACATTCAACAAGGCCCAGAGTTCACTCAATTTTTCTAGTTTCAAAAGAAGATTTTCTATGGCTGATCAAGAAGGTAATCACGTCAACAACAATCACTCACCTCGGTCATGGGGAAATCAGATCGGTCCGTTGCATTGGCAGAAAACCATGAATTTCGTGAAAGCTTAAGGAAATTTTTTTCGAAGTTTCATGGTGATGGCAAGCAGCATCCTGATGAGCATATTTCAGCCTTCACCACCGCTTGTGGGATTCTGAGTGTTGCACATGAAGATGTTGCAGTTCGCTTATTTGTAGAAAGCTTGCGAGGCACAATAGCTAAATGGTTTAATCACCTTGCTGCTGGTTCAATCACGAGTTGGGAGTCCATGAGCGAGAAATTTCTTGCTTGTTTCAAGCCTACAGAAGATTGTCATGTTTTGTTTGCTCAGCGCTCGAACATCAAGAAAGACAGAAGTGAGACGATGCGAGAGTTCGTGGCCAGGTTCAATTGTCTGGTTGGCAAAGTTGCGAACACCCTGAATCCTTCGTCAGAAATCCTTCTTAGTTGTTTCACAAATGCACAATCTTCTAAAGTTTCTTTTTTTCTCAAGCAAAGAAATATTACAGAACTGCAAGAAGCTCAAGAGTTTGCTGTTGAGTTAGAAGATAACATGATCACCTCAAGAAAGATACAAGGAGATTCAATCAAACCGTTGGTGCCTTTGAACATCACACCTCTTCAACAAGTTCCATCTCCTCCACATAGTCAAGATTCTTTCATCCACTATGTCAGTGATCATCTTGTTTTACCTGTGTGTCAAGTGGTAGAACCATCTTCTGTGGCATACACATATTGCTTATTCCATGTAACAAATAGACATGATGGAGAAAATTGTCTTGAAATGAGAAGACTAATGCAAGTTTTAATGGCTTCAAGACAAAATCAAGGATTATCGGATGGTCTTGACCGTCTTTTAGACGAATCCGATGGCAGCTCTGTAACAGGATTTACCCAGTGTAAATCAAATATACAAAGGAATGATTTTCATAATCATGTTTCAAATGACCACATGTGTTTGCATAATCATGAAATGGAACAAGAATTAGAAGCTGAAATCTTGCCTACTTTGCATCAATTCTTCAAGGCTGAAGAAGGACCATTGCTGGAATAGGAACCCGAAGGAATGCAAGTATTGCATATTTTCTCTAAGAAGGGAGAAGTGATACAATCTTCTCAAGAGCAAAATTGTGAGAAAGAAATCAGATATGCTGCAGAGAGCAATGGTGAATCCAATTTGTTCTTATCTTCTTTTGAAGGGTGGTTTGATGAACTTGTGTTAGATGTAATCAAAGGAGGTGACTGAGATTTTCTTTCTAAGGACTTTTCAACTTTGAAGATAGAAGTTTCCACAAGTGCTAATGATCAACCATCTCAGTTGATGTTAGGAGCAGGGACCACGACCTGGTCATCAGGAGTTGGCATTTTCACTCAAGACATCAAAGAAGCATTGCAGCTGGAGCAAGAGGAAAATTTTCACATTGAAGATGATTTCATCATTGGAGGCACTTGTCAAATCAGGAGACCATATAGAAGATTCTTGACCAGATCTTGATAGTTTTTTGCATCACTTAGAAAGTGAGTCTTCAGTAGAGGATACTGTAAATTTTCTTTTGCAGTTTAGCCCATATACATCTTTATCTCTAATAGATTTCATACACACTGGTGAAGAGCATATCGCTAAAACTTCTCAGGTTATCACTGAATCTGTGGAAGAAAAATCAGCACAAGATTGCTATGTTGCAGTAGATAAAGAAGGAGAAGAGCTCATGGAATATTCAGTCTTTGTCACTGAAGAGAATCATATGCAGAAATCGGAAATTCTCGACAAGTGTGTGGTGAGATTTGCCGTATGTGAGATCAATCAAGCATGAGAAGAAGAAACACAAAGTTTAGAAGAATACGTGCTTGATCCTACCTACATGTCAGGAGAAGAGAGGTGCATGGTTGCTGAAAATGAGATGCTGCCAGATATTCGCATTCATGTTCTAAAGGATACATTTATTGAAGGTGATTGCTCTATGGAAGTTGATAAGACTCAAGATGATGGATGGCAAGGCGAGCTACCGGGAGAAGACATTTTTCAGCTAGGATGCTCTGACGATGATCAGGTGCTTCATGATTCAGATCTTGATGATCTATCACATTCTGATTCTAAGGATTGGATGGACAAAGACATAATTGAAGAAGACAGTGAAGAGGTACCTGAATCACTAGATGCACTATTGTTGACAATTGTAGATTCGGTAAGTCAAGAATCAGTGATGGAAATTCTCTTTGAGCAACTTCAACCTTTTCCAAAGGATGACACATGGACTGAGTTCAAGGTCGCATATTTTGAAGACATGGACAAAGAACATCAAGTTCGTATGTGGCGGTTACAATTCTCATAAGTGTACTTTGGCCATAGGACCTTGCTTCATACCTTCAAAAGGAGGTTCTGTACCTTCACCTGTTGCAGAGGTTTTTCGCTATGGAAGAAGATGATCGACCAGGGCTCATACGTATTAATCATTTCATTATGAACTTCTCATGGCATGATTGAGTTTATCCATTGGAATCGTGGCTCTTTGAGGGGGTGTTGCAGAAGACAAAGGACTGTGTTGTCACAGTTGAATTCCCAGCTTAGGAGGAGAGGTTCTTATTCTCTGAACCTGTTAATGGTTTTGTGTAACATTTTTCATTTTCCTTGTTCTCGCTTGAAAAAAGTGTTTTTGTGTGTTTCACATTGTCTATGTTTTGTTTCCCTAGTTGTTTTTGTTAAAAGTTATGTTTAGGTGATTTGGGATGTCGTGTTTTGTTAGGTGATTTAGGAATGTTTTTAAGTGATTTAGGCTTGTTTTGACTCTATTGCCCAACTAATAAGGCATTGGTCTATGTACAAAATCTAGAGATTACCAACATTCATCCAAATCTCCAAATACCATAGATCCTGAAAACTTCACACAAATAACAATGGGACAACTCGTTTAGCACAATGGTGATCTTTGGGTGAAATCACTTGATCAGCTAGGTGGGTTTTTGTCCATGAAGCTGATTGCCAAAAGGGTTTTTGTCCTTCGGCTGAAGAATGAACCAATTTCAATCACCCAATAAACAAGGTTTTGATAAAATATTCAAAATGAGCCTTCCCTCCTCAAAACCTCCTTTAATAACCTTTCAGAGAAAATAAAATAATATTATTTCTTTTTATCCCTTTTTATTTCCCACAAAGTTATAAAATATAACAAAGTGTCCTATTTATAACATGCGCCTAGTGACACTTTATTTAAACAACTTATAACTCCTTTAAATAATTAAATATAAGTTGTCTTTTGATTCTCCACTTTTCGACAACTTAAATATTTAATCATTTAATAATTTATTTATTTTCCGCACAACCACCAAAGTTACGGAAAATATTAAAATAAGCCAATTAAACTTTTGTAATGTCCCCTTCTAGCAAGCCAAAATTTCCGCAACCTTGCAAACAATTTCAACTTACAAAGAGAACATTAGTACACAATTCTTCTTAGAAATCACATGTCCTTATTCATAAACATAAACCATTTGTTATCATAGATTGATTGCATTCATTTCATGATTCCCTAGAAGAGATATACTTGGGCCTATTGTTAATCAAATCCTCCATCTTATGGGAGTGAATTCGTTAGGGTGCAATGCCGATGGTATAGGTTGTTCTTCCTTTGAGGGGTACTCTAGACCTAGGCCACTCTAGGACCTTCCTTTGACTCGGGGTTCTCTAGAGTCTAGACCACTCAAGTCAAAAGACTACCTCTTGCTCCCTAAGGTACCATCTTGAGACAAGGGCTCGAAGGGGTGCTCTAGACCAATGAACCCGTACCTATCCTTGGTTGATTGCCCACCCCTAATCTTCCCTACTCCTCATAGTGGCGAGTTGATTAACATTATTGCCTTCCTCTATTTTAGGAATTCATGCCTTTTATGTACTTATACTCTTTGTATTCATTTAACCTTTCCTTAGTTCATTATAATGAAAATGCACATAAATATTTCATACTCATTTCATAATCTATCTAAACTGATTGCAATGTAAACAATTCATACTTTATAATGATTTCATGCTGTCACAATCAACTATTGGTACTGTTACACTATGCAATTCATATGTTCATTGTTCACCATTTATCATGACATTTCACATGCTATCTTTATGATCTTATCAACATATACTTCTTCTCTATAACTTATATACTATTCCTTAACACCATATGGGGTAGATAGGGTGTAGCATGCTGTTGTTCATCTTAGGCTATGTTTGTCTCCCATCCTTATTCAAGAACTACTTGGTGTATTCTTGAGGCTAAGGCATCCGTGAGGATTCTTGGTACTCTAGGTAGCCAAGACCAATACATCGACTATGAATGATATACTAGACATGTCACCCTTCATTGATCCCATATGTGGTTAATGAATGGTATATAGATTACACAGTTAGTGAATATTACAAATGACTGTCCATGAATTATATTTCTCAAAACTAGCTGTAAATAAATGCAGTGTTATACTGAACATTAATACAAGTAAGGGAAACAATGTACTGTCGTACCTGTGGTATTATATCAGTTCCTACTTAATAACCTTATCATTTATATCTTACAAGTTATAAATTGAACAAGTAAATATAAATTCTTACAAATCATAAATTGAATAAGTAAATATAAATACTTACTTACCTGTTGTAGCTTTAACTGGGATTCCTTACCTATGCTGCCGTAATATAATTTTTATTGTATTGTTGTTGCCGTTTATATATTTTATAATATATATTTTCACACCCCTTTTACTGTTGATGTCCATATCTCTCTATATTAATTTATGATATATTTCCTACTTATGACTTAGAAATATATACTCTTTTTTTATATTTTCTCCCGATGATGTTTTACTTCTATCTCACAACCTTTATTTATTTCCCTTTCAAGGGATATGTTCAAAGAGGCACGTCTCTTACTATGCTTGGTGGTAAAAGACATACTTACCCTCTTATAATTTTTATTACTTTTTATTAATTCCCTTTCGTGGTAAAAATAGTTCTAACCATACGTAACAAGAGGATAGGTTAAAAGATGTTTATTTATATTATTATTTATTTATATTATATCATTATAATAAATGATATATTATTTATATTATATCATTTATATCATAATAAATGATATATGATTTATATTATATTATTTATATTTATATTACAATATAAGATAATAATAATAATATTTGTATTTATGTTAATAAACTGGAGCGTGAATGGAGCAGGAGGACGATGGAGGTTTGAACGCATGCAGGGCGGACGAAAGTCTTGAAGGGCGACAGAAATCCTTGGAAGGTCAAGCATCTAGGCACTCCAGAACTTGGGCAGAAGAAACAGAAAATGAAATTCCTTTTAGCAAAGCTTAGGATCGCGCTTTTCGTGAACCATGGAGAGCGAAGGAAGCTCGGTTTTTTTGGAGATCCCAAGGCAAATATATTCCTTGGGATCAATACTGGAGCAAGTGGGGAAAAAAGGGACAGCAAAAGACTCAAAGACGATCCTTTGGAGGTCAGGGTGGGGTTCGTTGGGGACAATCCTTTGGTGAGGGAAGAAACAGTAAAAAATCCTTCAAATACAGGTATGATAAAAAAACCATGGTTTTAGGATCGAATCTTTTAAACCCTTCCATTGATTTCATGAAAAAGTTTGGAGTGATAGGGAAATGGTATGGCTTTACATTAGATCTGGAAGAGCTAAGAAGCTGGTGGCAAGAAAGATGGGGAAAAGAGTTATCTATTAGAACCCTTGCGAATGGCTTTTTCTTTGTTTTATGCCCTTCGGAGAAGATCAAATTGGAAATCTTGGAGGGGATATGGTTATTCAATGGCATTGGATTTTATTTAAGAGATTGGTTTGTGGGCTTTGATCCGAACAAACATAAATTGATTCGATCTCAGGATTGGTATAGATTGCCTAACTTACCATTAGAATTCTGGAATCAAAGGATTTTAGAAGAGATTGGTAATCACCTGGGGAAATTCATTTGTGCTGAGGAATGGAAGGATCCAAGGGAAGAAGGATCATATGTTAGGATCTATATTGAAAACCGCTTTCTGGCGCAGCGATGGAGAAATATCAAGGTTTTCATAGATTGGGGGATTTTGAGCCAACCCCTGATCTTTGAATCGAGACCAGATGGAGTATGGGTAAATACAATAGGGTGGAGAGATCGGGAGCTGAAACAAGCTAAGTTCACAGATAAAAGTTTGGAGCAAGGAGTGGATCAGGAAAAAGATTTAGGTCAAGAAGCGACGAAGCAGAAGGATGATTGGATGGAGGAGGTCAATTCCCAGCCAGAGCCGCCTCCGAGTCAACTTTAGGAAGAGCGGCCTGTTGAGG
The DNA here is from genome assembly GCA_027924645.1 of Cunninghamia lanceolata. Classification (NCBI taxonomy): domain Eukaryota; kingdom Viridiplantae; phylum Streptophyta; class Pinopsida; order Cupressales; family Cupressaceae; genus Cunninghamia; species Cunninghamia lanceolata. The sequence continues at coordinate 10,525,227 of BSBN01000635.1, read as the reverse complement.
GGGTTCGGAAAACAGTTTGTGAGAAAAAGAATCTAGGAAAAGGCGGCGGAGATCTGAAAGAAGGGGGTAAGTTTATCCTTGAGATGGAAGAACTAGCAAAATTTTCTCATAATATTAATAACAAGATCACAGAGACTCTAGAGGTGATTAAGCCCAGCATGCAACAGGAAGATTTTGATTCCTTGATTGAGGTAGGCAGTGAGTTAGTTCAACTTGCTAAAACTGCCAAAGAGAATTCGTTGAGATCGGCTGAAGATGACTTGGAGGACGACTGGGAGTTGAATAATGAGAAAGGATTGGAAATTTTTGGGTTTGATAATGAAGTCAATTCAATGGTCATTAAACCACTGGAAGAGATCAAGGATCATAGACAGTTGGAAACCTTAGGGATTGGGCTAATAGATTCTGAAAAAGCAGCTCCAGATTGTGGAGATCATAAGGCTAGAGGTCGGATCCCTAATAAGGAGAAGTTGAAGTGCGATGGGGAGGCTTGCGGCCAACTGAAATTGAAGGATCTGTTGAAAGTAGGGAAGGGGGGTCCCTTTCCTGAACAGCAATGAGAATTGTGTCCTGGAATGTTAGGGGCATGAATGCCCCTAACAAGAAGTGCCTTCTAAGGCACATGTTGAAGACACTTCAACCAGACATTTGTATGATTCAGGAAACGAAACTCGATGAAAGTGATAACCAAGCCTTGGCAAAAAGTTATAGTCAATGGAAGATAAGTAAAGTGAATTCTAGAGGTCCTTCTGGAGGATTGATGACCCTCTGGCGACCTCAATCGGTTCTTTTGGAAGAAGTTGGGTCTAGCAGGGGATGGATAGCCAATAAGGTTAGGAGTTTGGCCTCAAGTTTGAGTTTTCTCCTTGTTAATGTCTCTGGTCCTAACTCCCAAATTCAGAAAAGGGAACTATGGGCGGAACTAGATGCAGTATGTAACATGAGAGCTTGGGATTTCTTTATCCTGGGGGGAGATTTCAACGCCATTTTGAGATTTGAAGATAAATTGGGAGGTGTTGGCAGGAAACTACAGTCGCAGAAGGATTTTGAGGACTTTGTGGACAGGAATGCTTTGATTGAGATTCAGCTGGGAAATGGAAACTTCACCTGGAATAATAGAAGGATAGGCTTCTGCAATATAGCAGAAAAATTGGATAGGTTCTTGGTGAAAGGGGATCTGAGTAAATTCCCGTTTACCTTTGATAGCAAGATCATACTGGAATCGGGCTTAGATCATTTCCCAATTAGTCTCAAGATTCAAGGTGAAAGGAAACCTGTAAGATGTCCATTCAAATTTGAAAATATGTGGTTCAAAGATCCTTCCTTTTTAGCACTGATAGAAGAATGGTGGAATAGTTGTAATCCTGGGGGAGTTGGTTTATTCAATATTGTTACCAAACTAAAACTTATTAAAGCAAATTTAAGACAATGGAATAAGGACCACTTCAAGAATATTTTTGAAACTAAGAATCAAATAGAGGCTGAGTTACAGCTTCTTAACGAAAAGGTTTCAAGAGTTGGGATGGATAATGAGTCTTATATTAAGGAGAAAGTGTTACTGGGAAAGCTAGAGGATATTTTGGCAAAAGAAGAAGTGTACTGGAGGCAGAAATCTCAAGAGTTATGGTTGAAAGACGGGGATGCAAACACCAAGTTCTTCCACAATTCCACTAAAATCCGAAGAGAGGCCAATAGAATTTCGGTAATAAAGGATAGAGAGGGAAGGATCGCAGAGATTCCATCAGAAATAGGACAAGCAGCAATTGATTTTTTTCAGGATCTTTTAAATGAAGGGACAGGTTCAGATCTTTCTGTTCAACAGGAATTTCTAAGTCACCCCCAAACTGGTTTCAGAGGAACAGAACCTAATGTTGACAAGTAAGTTTTCAGAAGAGGAGATCAAAGAAGCCCTATTTCAGTTAGGCCCAGATAAAGCCCCGGGACCCAATGGGTTCCCAGTAGCCTTCTTTCAGAAATGTTGGAACATTGTGGGAAAGGAGTTAACAGCGGCCTTGGAGGAGTCTAGGAGAGAGGGTAAGGTTTTGAAGGAACTCAGTAATACCTTTCTAGCTCTAATACCTAAGAAAGCTAAGCCTGAATCTTTTGAAGATTTCAGACCAATTTCCTTGTGTAATGTAGTTTATAAAATCTTGGCTAAAGCAGTGGCAAATAGACTAAAAAAGATCCTTCCAAATATCATAGCAGAGGAGCAAACTAGTTTTGTCCTAGGAAGATCCATTTTGGACGGAGTGATAATAGCTCAGGAGGCAATCCACTCGGTTCTCAAAAACAAGTTCCCTTCCATGTTGGTCAAGTTGGATATTCGGAGGCCTATGACACAGTGAATTGGAGATTCCTTTTTAAAATCTTAGAGGCCTTTGGGTTTCAGCAAGAGTGGTTAAATTGGATGTTTGAATGGATCGCCAACCCCAGAGTATCAGTCCTTCTTAATAGCACTCCAGAGGGATTCTTTAACATCTCAAGAGGACTAAGGCAGGGAGATCCCATCTCCCCCTTCTTTTTCATTATCATGGCCGATGCCTTAGGTAGATTTATTTCAAATTCGTGTCAGGAGGGGCACATCTCAGGTATCCAAATTACAAGAAACATGCCCCGATTTTCACACCAACAATTTGCGGACGACACCTTGCTTTTTGGGAAGGCACAGGAAGGAGAAGCTGTAAGGTTTAAAAGAATTTTAGACCTGTATTCGAGAGCCTCGGGACAAGAGGTCAGTAAAGCCAAATCAAAGATATTTTTCTTTAATACTCCCCCGGGAAGGGAAGAAAAGATTTCAAGGATTCTGTCTTTCGGGAGAGGATCACTACCCTATAAATATCTCGGGCTTCCCTTAGTAAAAGGGTTTTATCCGGGCAACTCTTGGGATTCCTTATTAGGAAAGGTCAAGTCCAGATTAGAATCATGGAAAAGTAAATGGTTGTCTTGGGCAGGGAGACTGACACTTATCAAGGCAGTTCTAGCAGTCATGCCTATCTATATGATGTCTTGTTTGGCTCTGGCTAGTAAAATATATAAAGATTTAACCCAGCTGATGAGGAATTTCTTCTAGAAAGGCTCGATGGAGCAGTTCAAATTCCCGCTTGTGAAGTGGAAGACAGTTTATGAGCAGAAGGTAAAGGATGGGGCTGGGGTTAAGGACCTTCTTTGGCAGAATCAGGCTCTTGGTGCGAAGCTGGTTTGGCTGATGCATGATAGGCCAAACCTCAAATGGGTTAGATTACTGAAAAATAAATATTTGGATAGGAGAGAAGATAGTATTTTCACCACTAGACTCCTTCCAGCTGGATCCAGGATCTGGAACTTTATCAGCAAGAGCAGGGACTTAATCTCCAAGTACCTTACCTGGGAGGTTAAGGAAGATAAGAATGCAAGGTTCTAGGAGGATTCTTGGGAAGGTTATCCGGCCTTGGAGAGATTCGCGGATCTGGCTCCCTTAATGAACATCACAAAACAAGCTTGGGGAGATAAAGTTTTCAGCTATCTCTCCTTCCCTTCCACAACTCTTGATCCTCCGGTTTGGAAGAGTGTGAGGGGTTTGGGGTTGGATCCGGATCTGACAGACAGGTTTGAAGAGGTGATGGCTAGAAGAAGCATCTGTTATAGAAGGGGCTTGGATAGGTTGAGGTGGAATGCATCAAAATTAGGGGAGTATTCAGTTAAGGATGGGTACAAAGCTCTTGTTGGTTTAAATGATTCTCTAGGTTTGGTCCCAACAAAGCTTTGTTGGAATAAACATTGTTTACCTAAGGCAGGGGTCTTCTTGTGGGTGGCAGTCCAAGGTAAGGCATTAACAGCTGACAGACTTAGAAGGTTAGGCTTTGAAGGTCCTTCAAGGTGTGTGCTATGTAGAGAAGCAGAAGAAGATGGAGATCACCTTTTTTTGCATTGCCCCTTTGCAGCTAGGGGGTGGCAGTGGCTATGGAATAAGTTTCATTGGAGCTCAGCTCCTTCGAGAAATCTTAGGGATTGGTTGACCGCCTGGCCCCTTCTGTTCCAGAAAGCTATGTTTGGTGGCTTGTGGATTGCTGCTCCTATTTCGGTGTGGGAGATTTGGAAAGAGCGCAATAGAAGAATTTTCCAGGAGAAAGAAATGCCTTGGGTTTTGCTTCTTAACAAAATTGAATCAAGCATAGTTGAAGTAGTAAACTCGAGATTATCAGATAGAGATCCCGCTCATCTCACTCACACAGGGTGGGATGCAGAGATGATGAAAGGTTGGAAGGGCCTTGTCCCTATCTCCTTGGTGGGAGCAGGCGGTCAAAGCACTAAGGAAGCAAGGAGGCTGGTCAGTTGGACTCCCCCGGAGGAAGGTTGGTTAAAGTTGAACTTTGATTGAGCTTCACGGGGTAATCCAGGTTAGTCTGGAGCAGGTTGCATTATTAGGAACTCAGCTGGGTCAACGGTGGGTAAACTAGCGGCTCCCCTCAGAAATGGAACCAATAACGAGGCAGAATTGCAGGCTTTAATTCTTGATCTTAGGTTGGGTAGGGAGATGGAGATTAGAAACTTGGAAATTGAAGGAGACTCCTTGATTATCATCAACGGACTTAGAAACAAGAAACTGGTAAACTGGAAACTACAAGCGAAGCTAGACCAGGCCCTCTCCTTGCTGGAAGGATTTGAGAAAGTAACTTTAAATCACATTCTGAGAGAAGGAAATCAGGAGGCTGACAGGCTGTCTAACCTTGGGACAGACGGTATTTCGATTAGAGAGATCCTTGTCACTCTAGCTTGGGGTCCAACTTAAGAGAGGAATGTGTGGGTGGTTGGGAGGGAGCCTTGCCACCTCATCATGAGTGGTAAGGCCAAGACATATCAGGAGGATATGATGGTTCGCAGAGGCAAAGATTAGGCATGAGTGGAAGGGTTGGCGCATTCATTAAGGCTAGTGCGAGGCTTGGAATGAGTTGGGAGTCTAGTTGGCCATCGAGAAACTTCGACAGGCCCTCTGATAAGTAGTAAGCGGAGGTGCAATTTCTACAAGTTTTCTCCCTCCGTCAGCAGTCAAATGCCTTCGCATTTTGTGGTTATTGTTTCTGTAGAAGCCATTCGGTGTGGGGGAATGGACACCCCGGTCAGGCTAACTAGTAAGAAAAGGCAGATGGCCTTTCTTGGGGCTGTTATTGATTTGAGATTGTAGCGAATGCTTTGTTGCTCGGATGAGCTGATGGTTGGGGCGGTGAAAATGTTTCTCGGAAAAACCTTCATGAATACCAGTGAAAGATATAGGGTGGATACTGATATTTCCTCATGGGTGTTGGCCATGCTACTCGAAATTGGAACGGAGAAAGCAGAGGCAGCGACGATAATGAAAGGAATCTTCAACTCTGAGCATTTAGGAGACCTAGATTTCTCCCTGCAAGTTGCTAGGCCAGGTGCTGGTATCCCATGGCCAAGAGATTGGCCTTTGCTCGCAGACCCAGGGAAGGTAATCAAACTGTATCCATTCATTCTAGATTCCAGAGGCTTCGAGTTGGTGTTGATGAAGGAGCAGGCCGAGATAGTAGCGGATTACATTAAAAGATCCCTTGGGATGACGCCGGTGGATGGGCTCGACTAGGTTGAAGGCTTCAGTAGGAAGCTATATGACTATAACAATTAGAGGTAGTTGGTGCCTTTGCTTCCTTTTGTATAGATGAAGCAAGGTTTATATAGGCTTTATTAAGAGATAAGAAGGATACTAGTTCTAGTGATTAGATAGCGGGGATTTCTGTATGGTTAAAATCACTGTTCTCCAGTTTTGGTGGGGCTTCTGTATGGTCCTCTTTCCCAGCCATGAATAGGCTGTAATCTTTGTATCTTTTTACCAGACACTTTAATACAAATCTATATTACGAAGCAAAAAAAAATAATATTTGTATTTATATTATTTTTTTTTTTTATTCATGGGTAAACGCTTTTGACCAGAGCTATGAACCGGCTACAATATCAGGTGGGCAGGGGGGAGACTGGACCTCGTGACCATCTTTACCGCAACGGAATTACTTAGCCAATCGAGCCAGGGCCCCTGCCCTAATATTTGTATTTATATTATTAGATATATTTATAATATATTATTTATTTATGTGATCGCTGGTGTCAACCAACTTAATCGCTGCACTTATAAATATCCTCCTTCGGCCTCCCCTTAATCTTTTTAAAGTACATTATTTATATAATATATATAGTATAAATAAATACATTTATTATTAAGTATAAATAATATTTTTGTCTTATTAGACTTTTATCTTTATATGATTTTATTTTGAATTTGACCTTTTGTTTAACTACTTTGCCTTATTCCAAATTACTTTACTTTCCATTTACTTTACTTTCTAACTTTAATGGGTAAGACTCTTCATAATATTTATTTTTATATTTAATAATATATCTTATTAATTATTCACATAAATATTATATTAAAATATTTATATTTATAATATATCTAGTTAATTAAATATATATATTTCATATATTTTATAATATTTAAATTATATTAAATTAATAATATTATGTATTAACTAATACATATTAATAATATATTTTAAATAAATATATTATATATTTAGTTTATATAAGGCTAACTTATTATTTAAATAAACGATTCAATTATAAATCATTATAGGGACATGACAACTTTCCAGACAACTTTGCCAACACTTTAAAAGCATATGTCTCTCGTCCATAGAAAATTGACACTCTCCAAAGAGGATGGACTTCTCCAAGAATCTTGGAACTTTCTAAGAATCTTGGAATGACCAGAAAAAGGACATTACAAGTCCTCCCTCCCCAAAATTGCTTGTCCTCAAGCAATACTAAACCTGTATGCCAATACCAAGATCCCAGATAAACTTGAAGAACAGTCCACAACGTTTTCGCTACACTCTGATACAACTAAAAGCTACAAATCTGTCATTCTTTGTTACACTACTAATCAATCCGCCAATCAAATAAATTCCTGGATCCTAAATTTTTGTATCATCATATAAATTGAAGGCGAAAGGATGAGCATATCTTATCAAGTCACCTTCACAAGTTATCCATTTGAAAATCAATACTGTTATCACGATTATCCAAGAACCATCTATCCTATCATCCAAACTATTACAGCTATGTAAAGAACAGAATTCAAAGTAGGATCAAATGTGCACTCAACCAAATCAAAATCAAAGCATTCCAACTCATCCTATCCATGATCAATATCAAACTATCGAAAACACTCCTATCTATGATCAAGAGAACCAAGTCGATCACTTGATCCAACTTTATACCATCCATGATCAAGAAATCCAAACTAATCCTATCCATCATCTAATAAATCTTATCCAATATCCAACTAATCCTATCCATCATTCAATGACATCCTTTTCCCATGATGAGACACTTGGTCCCCATGAACACAGACAATCAAACAAATGACATTGATCATATCAAACATATCAATAAGAAAGCTACCATTGGGCATTCTAATGATCAAGGTATGACAAGCACAAACAATGATCAAGACATGACAAGTGTACACAATGAGAAAGCATAAACATCCTATCAACTAGGATCAACCACCTTCATCAAGTCCGGCTTTCTCACATATGAGACAATAGAAAGTTCTAATAGTTCTTGGCAACACACCAGCGGGCTAGCATCATGCTTCGAAAACAAGTATCCTATTGCAAGTAAGATATGTAAAAGCATGAACTATCAAGGAAAAAGATTGGGCCTTCGTAAACAAGGAATTCTAGAGCCTATCCCAATCTACATCAATCATGGTCAAGGCATTGGCTATCAATCATCTAAACAATCTAATGGTGTTAATGATACTTCAGCGACCATTGAGACAACTTCATCCAATGAAAGCATTGAGATAGGGACCACTCATAGCCCCTACAATAATCTTGCTGCCAATAATCATTCCACCTCCTTTATCCCTACCATCAAACTTTATCCTCCACATCTTAACCCTGTCAATTGCGCCCAACAAAATTGTAAAGCATACAAAGCAAAGGATCAAAATTAAACATCCAAGGCAAATGAATCCAAAAGTCAAGGAGGATACATAAAAGCAATATGGGTCCCAAAGCAAAGTGGACCAATCAAATCAAGTGAAGCAAAATATCCAAATCAAGCAATTACTCAAAACATGGAGCCACATTGAAAGATATACCTTGCATATAATAGGTGTCCACCACCTTCAAGATTATCACCGCTTCCAACACACAAGGTGTACAAGAATGTTGGTCCTAATCCAAAATCCAATCTCCATAATCCACCATCCCAAGTATGATGAGTCAAGAATCCTCCAACACAATCTAAATCACCACTCTAACCACCTAAACTTCAACCACCTAATTTCACATCTAAAATCTCCCATCCAAATCCAAAAACCCAAAATCCCAAATCCACTGCATTATGGTAGCAACGCTTTATCATAAGGGCTATGATGGTACTCTATCAAGATGTAAACATTCAGATAAGGCCAACTCTCTTATCAACAAGGATCACACCAACAACAATGGATTATACATGAGCGCTATGATCCTAATGAAGTAATTACTCCAGGTAGGTCACTACTGGCATGTTATGACGAGCATCTACATCAATTACATTGACTATATCAGATGGACAAGGACATGTGAAGACCCTTTGAATATCAAGCTATCAATGCCATCTAATCAGTGATGCAAAAAGCTCAAAAAAATAGAAAATTAGAAAAAAACTCTAAAAAACATTTAAAAATTTAAAAAAAATTGAAATACTAAAAGAGAAAATCATTCGTCCAATGGTGAAAACCATTTCATGGCACCTTGGATAAGTACCATGGTGAAAACCCATTCATGGGCATCATATGTAAATCGGTTGTCTATGTACCTTGCACTTGGGGGCAAATTGTCTCATCTATCCCATCTTACCTCCATCATATCATCCTAATCCTTGTATCCACATATCCTTCCCATAATTCCCATCCATCCTCTTTGTTTTCCTTTGATCTTGATAAAGACTAAGGCATGCTCTTGAAACATGCTTTGGCAATCTCTTGACATAGCAAATCCTTCAGCAACAAATCCTCCAAACATCTTGTTATAGCTTATGTAGTACACTATATCCCTTTAGTCCAACATCTTGAAAGACATTTACAGAGTGGGGCATGCTATTCCTTTGCGACATACTCCTTGGAGATCATTCATCCATCAAATTCCTAATGTTGGCTTGACTAGCATATTGTGTGTTGGCATTGATGTCAACTTGTTTATGGATCAGGAGTTTGTGATGCTGATTATGTTCTGAGATTGTTGGCAAATGGCAAAGTAGCACATTGTGCTGATGATTGTTGAGGTTGGTTTTGCTCATTCATTTCATGATGTACATGTCAAGGTGCAATCATTGTGTAGAGCTTAGTGATTGATTTGTGTTTGAGTTCAGTACAAGATACTTTATGATATGGCTGCTTCATTGCCTTATGATATGGTTGCTTCAAAGGTGTTTGAGAGATGTTTGAGATCATGCTTAAAGAGTTCATATCTTGATTATGCTTTTGGTTCATACTTGAGTTCATATTTTGACAGTGTAGTGTTGATTATTGTGATGGTGTTTGGTTGATGCAAAGTTGGTTGATGTCATGGAATTCACATGCTTCATAGTCCAGGAAGGAGTTTATACTTCAAGATCTTTTAAGATCTTCATGCTTCAAGCTTGCTTCAAGAAAGAAGTTTCATGACAATGTTCTTGCTTTATGTTATGGCTAATGGTCTTCATGGTATTCATGTTGAGGTTGGTTCAGGAGTGTAGTCTTCTTATGTTTTCCATTAGTTGAATTCATGATGTTACCTGCAGAGAAGCAAAATTGATCGGATCAAAGAAATATGCAGTTGTATGAAACCTACTTGGTATGTCTCTCATTGATGTCAGAGGTGTCTTTACAAGCATCTGTTATCCATGAAGTGATGTCTTTTGCCACTAAAGTTACCTGTAGATGAGATATACTTGTTTTTGATCATGGTGATTGGGACTTTGTTCTTCATAACTCTTGATTCTAAGCTTAAAACCCTAAAATCTTAAATTCTTTCTATATACTCCACTTCCCGCCTCCTATATAATGCACTTTTGTTTTAATAGTTCATTGACTTGCTATCGCAGGTCACTTTACTTAAGTTAACCTGCTGAAGGGGTCCTTAGTCATATTTTTGACTGGCCCCATCGACCTCCTTTACCATTGGCAGCGGTCTTCTTCTATGTGCATGGGCGCCAAACCGTTGATGGATGGTGAGGTTTAAAAGTTTCAAAGGCCGATCAATGGCCATCATTCAAACTTGTTGACCCCACTCTTTGCATTCTCCTTTGACGGCTATTTGAACGTCGTTTCTTTGTGATTGCTTTGTAGGTGATTTTTAAGGCTATTTTTAGCCATTCAAGAAGGCAGTTTCTTTTGGAGTTTTAAAGCAATATTTTTCAAGGAGATTTTTTCTATTTTTGAACTCCACTCATGACATTGAAGACAAAATGGAGGAGTCTTTATTGTTTTTTTTTCTAAAGTGAGAAAATTTCTTTGTGGAGACATTATTCTTCTTGAGAGTGGTGATTAAGGACTTTATGTTTTCTTTTCTTATCTTCATGCAGAAGGTTTTTGAGAAGTGGGTCCGAAGATGGAAAATGATTATTATTTTCTCTGACAAGGCTAAATAAAAAATAATTTATTGAAAATTTTTAATGCAATGTGGTGGATACCTTTTATGGTTTTATTTTTGAAAATGGGAGATGGAATATGTAGAGAAGAGGAAAACGAAAAGACTTATTTTTAATGACATTGCATGTTCATTATGAATTTGATTTGAGGACTGATATATGTAGCATTAAAGACATTTCTTTTAGTGAGGTTTTTGAAGAGAAAATGCAGATGAATCAGGTGATTAAAAAGGTGAATATTTTGTCTAAGAATTGAGAGATCTATGAGATGTTTTTGCAGGGGTGAATCAAGCACAGGATGAAGACATTATGCAGCAAATTTACAAAGTGAATCATGTCCAGTATGAAGACAATATGCAGCTGATTGTGCAGAGATACTGAGAAGGAAATACAGATTGAGTTGAGTGTGATTGCAAGGGGATATGCAAGTTCAGTGATTTGTATTGAAACAGAGAAACCCTCTGTACTCTTTGTGTTATTCTGAGATTGTATATTTTGCCAGTGAGGCACATATTTGCCATTGAGGCTGTGTCAGTGAGACACTATTGATTTGCCAGTGAGGCATGTTGTGTAGCCAGTGAGGCTCTGTGATCAGTGTGATTTTATTAAGCTAGTGAGACAATTTTTCCCGAGTGATTTTTTTATCCCTATGAGAGTTTTCCACTCATAAATCCTGTGTTATGTGTTGTCTTGATTGTGTATCAATTTGCATTTGATAAGTCTTTGTAGTTCAAGTTTCTTGTACTGGTTGATATTATTGTGATTCACTTATCATTCAAAGTCTAATTGTTTGAAGTATCTTGATTCTCTCTGTTCTATCAATCAAGTGGTTTAAAGGTGTAAAAATTTTGAAAGATTATAGACCACTGATTCACACCCCCCCCTCTCAGTGGTCCTGTACTCCAACAAGTGGTATCAGAGCCTTGGGTTCCTTGTTCAAAGTTTAATCAACTTAGGTAGGTCCTGTTAGTGGAGTACTATGAGAAAGTGTAAAAGAAATACAGAAAAGAAAAATGCCAAGCCACATATTGATCAAAAGGTACTATCTATACCAAACTCAAATGGTGATCTAGAATCGGTTGATAGAAATGTCTCACAAGTTGAGTTAGGAATAAAATTAGAGGAAGAGTTTTCTGGGGTTCCTTTCTTTGATGGTTCAAATTTCTCTATTTGGTATATTAGAATGCAAGCCTATCTATCTTCTTTAGGGTATGGTGTGTAGATGTCAGTTGAGAATGGGTATTTTATTTTCTCTCAATCACCTAATACTACAAGTAACAAAGAGTCTTATGAATGCAATCATATAGCAAAGAAGGCTATTCTGTCTGGATTATCTAATGAAGTTTCTTGTGAAGTTATGCACTGTGAAACAGCTCAGGATGTGTGGAAGGAGTTGATTAGAATCCATCAAAGTGATGCACTTGAAGGAGAGGACAGCTTGGTGTCTGAGAAAAGTGACAATGAAAGGAGACATTCACATGAAGGAGATCTCTTTGTGGATGAGTATGATGAATAGGAGTGTGAGGTTGATTTAGAAGGTGAGCTTTTGTGTGCTCTAGATACAATCAAGCAACTCAGAAAAGAGAATAAGAGACTAGAAGACCAACTTCAACAAGAAAAAGATTTCAAAGACAAGGTATGTTTAGATTTTGCAAAAGTTTCTTTAGAACTTGAAGAGGCAAGAAATCTGATTGTGGACTTCAAGAATCAAGTTGATGAGTCTAACAAACTAATTATCAGTCTAAAGACAGAGATAAAAGAAGCAAAAAGGGTAGTTGATTTTACAAAATCTGATCTAGAAGTCAAAACTAATGAATGCTTAAAACTAGAGTTAGAAAGAGTCTCTTTGAGAAAGGAATTGGAAAAGGCATCTTCTAAGTTGGACAAGAATCTGCAGTTTGAAAAGAGTACTGAATGCTTAAATGACTTGTTGAGGAAGCAAAAGCATCATAAGGACACTACTGGTCTAGGTTATGAAGAAGGACAGTGCTCTAAGGTCAGGAATACACCAAGGAAGAAGATAGATTTGGGTCATCATATTGCTACTCTTGAAGAGAAGACAAAAAATAAATGTGTTGACGAAGGTAGAAGGACAAATAGGTTCTCAAGACCTCCACCTGTCAGGCAATACCATTCAATAAGGTATAACTACTCTCAGTTTCATAGTTATTGCTATTCATGTCATGTTTATGGTTATAGAGTTAGAGATTGTAGAACTCGCTCAAGAAATGGTCTCAAGGATGGAATAAGGATAAGAGTTCTTATAGTTTGTCAAACCAAGTCCAATGCTACAATGGAAATCAACTAGGTCATATTGCAAGATTTTGTTACGTTCAAACAAGAAATGATGTTCCTGGATTTTCAAGAAGACATGTTACTTTTAACTCTCTAGTTGGGAATAATGTCACTTGTTTCAAGTGTCATAATTTTGGGCGTAAGGCACAGTTTTGTAGGAGTAAATTGAAAACATCTGGAGCAGACACCTTGAGCAAGAAAAAGAAAGAGCCTATAAGGGTTTGGAGAAGAAAATTAGATCTAGGCAAAGCAAGTCCTGATCTTGTGCACACTGCACAAGTGACATCTTTTGTTGCATGAGATGTAGCATGCAGTAAGGGGGACATATTCCATGCCTTATTTTTTCATTCCCAAGTACAAGTAACAGTCAAGGGAGTAGTTGAAAAGATGTTTCTAGAATTCAAGGTGTAAAGGTTTATGGTTTCTGTGTTTCATGGTCATAAGAGTAGTCCACATTCTATATTTGACAGTCTTTAGTGATATGGTACAAGACAGTCTATGCAGCCTCTGTCAGAATGTTTGCAGTCTTGGAACAAGAACAGTTGCTTCATGATTATCAAGTTCATTATGCTAAATTTCATGTACATCATGATTTTCTTTCCATAATGTGATAAAGGACAGCAAGATGGTTGTCATGTTTCATATGGACAGATGAAGTTCAATTGGTTTGGTGCAGAGTTTCACTGAGTTGATCAAAGTACAGTGTTGTCTTGATTTTCATTTGCAGTGTTGGTGCATGTTTCTTGACAGATAGTGTTCTTTGTGGAGTGCAGACTTGAGCAGACTTGATGGAGTTGCAGTACCTTGATGATGTAGCAAACTTGCTGGAGTTGAAGTAATGTTGGTTGCAGTTGATAGGTATGCAGAGCAGCAGACCATAGCAGCAGACCTTTATTTGTGAGTGGTCCAGACACTTGGGCAGACCTTTTTGTGTGGAATAGATGAGCAGAGATTTGTGTCATTGAGATTACATCAGTTTCTTCTTCATTCAGTGATGGTAATACATGTTTGTAAACAGTGAACTCTTGCAGCTTGGTTGATCACATGTCAATGTTTTGCTATCGTTCTTTAAATTGTAATGCAGGCTGATGGTCAGACAGTTTCATAACAGTAATTTTTGCAAGTGCCAGTCTCTTTACAGTCCATTTTTTTTTCATTCCATAAGATTAACCATATGTTTCTATTATCTGTCAATGGATAAGATCTCTACATTAATGGTTTCAGGGGGACTAATTGTGATGATTTGATAATGATTTGGTATAGTGACTGCATCAAGACTTTGTAGCCTTGACAGTGAAGTGGACAGTTAGGAAAATAAAGTTGGCAGGTGTAAAGAATATGACTGTTCCAATGATCTTCTCTTAAAGGTATTCATCTCTGCTCCATTATGATTCTTGACAGTGAATTTTTTTGTGTAAGGGTTTAAGGTGCTCAAAGATACTTATTTATGCTCAAAGTTGTTGCAGTGGTGATAGTAACATGGTGATAGTATGGATAGTTTGTATTTGATTTTGAACATCTTTGTGATATGTTGGAAACATCTCTATCATCCTTATAATGATAGTAGTTTTGTGATGAATGATAGCTTTAAGTCATGCAAACATTAGTGTAGTGATTGCAGGATAAAATCAGACTTTGCAAAATCAGAAATTATAGATGGACAGGTGTAATTTCAGACTCTGCAACTTTTAGGACAGGGTATGTCATCAAAATCTAGGTAAAATCAGTCATGACAGTCAATGATATCTTGGTTGAACTGTTAATGATCAGTCCATAGAGAGATTTGTTATTTATGACAATGTTTGTTATGCATGAAGGACAGTCATATCATTGGATGACAGCAAGAGGACAGAGATATCTGATATGACAGTGAATAGTGATCAGCCTTCAAAGAGTTGATGACAGAATATGCAATTCATTATTTCAGATTTTATGACAGTCATGATATATTTTTTTTGGTATGCAGAAGATATGAATGTTGCTGCACTTTTTAAAGCTTAAAAGTCATTTGCAGGAGGAGCTTATTTGCTGCCCTTTGCCATTGATGTCAAAGGGGGAGAATGAAGTGGAGTTAGTTGTTGTGTTTCCATCAATGCCAAAGGGGGAGATTGTTGGCTTGACTGGCATATTGTGTGTTGGCATTGATGTCAACTTGTTTATGGATCAGGAGTTTGTGATGTTGATTATGTTCTGAGATTGTTGGCAAATGGCAAAGTGGCACATTGTGTTGATGATTGTTGAGGTTGGTTTTGCTCATTCATTTCATGATGTACATGTCAAGGTGCAGTCAATGTGCAGAGCTTAGTGATTGATTTGTGTTTGAGTTCATTACAAGATGCTTTATGATATGGCCGCTTCATTGCTTTATGATATGGTTGCTTCAGAGATGTTTGAGAGATGTTTGAGATCATGCTTAAAGAGTTCATATCTTGATTATGCTTTTGGTTCATACTTGAGTTCATATTTTGATAGTGTAGTGTTGATCATTGTGATAGTGTTTGGTTGATGCAAAGTTGGTTGATGTCATGGAATTCACATGCTTCATAGTTCAGGAAGGAGTTTATACTTCAAGATCTTTTAAGATCTTCATGCTTCAAGCTTGCTTCAAGAAAGAAGTTTCATGACAATGTTCTTGCTTTATGTTATGGCTAATGGTCTTCATGGTATTCATGTTGATGTTGGTTCAGGAGTTTAGTCTTCTTATGTTTTCCATCAGTTGAATTTATGATGTTACCTGCAGAGAAGCTAAATTGATCATATCAAAGAAATATGCAGTTATATGAAACCTACTTGGTATGTCTCTCATTGATGGCAGAGTGTCTTTACAAGCATCTGTTATCCATAAAGTGATGTCTTCTGCCACTAAAGTTACCTGCAGATGAGATATACTTGTTTTTGATCATGGTGATTGGGACTTTGTTCTTCATAACTCTTGATTCTAAGCTTAAAACCCTAAAATCTTAAATCCTTTCTATATACTCCACTGCCCGTCTCCTATATAATGGACTTTTGTTTTAATAGTTCATTGACTTGCTATCGCAGGTCACTTTACTTAAGTTAACCTGTTGAAGGGGTCCTTAGTCATATTTTTGACCAGCCCCATCGACCTCCTTTACCATCGGCAACGGTCTTCTATGTGCGTGGGCACCAAACCGTTGATTGACAGTGAGGTTTAAAAGTTTCAAAAGCCGATCAATGGCCATCATTCAAACTTGTTGACCCCACTCTCTGCATTCTCCTTTGACGGCTATTTGAATGTCGTTTCTTTGTGACTGCTTTGTAGGTGATTTTTAAGGCTAGTTTTAGCCATTCAAGAAGGTAGTTTCTTTTGGAGTTTTAAAGCAATATTTTTCAAGGAGATTTTTTCTATTTTTGAACTCCACTCATGACATTGAAGACAAAATGGAGGAGTCTTTATTGTTTTTTTTTCTAAAGTGAGAAAATTTCTTTGTGGAGACATTATTCTTCTTGAGAGTGGTGATTAAGGACTTTATGTTTTCTTTTCTTATCTTCATGCAAAAGGTTTTTGAGAAGTGGGTCTGAAGATGGAAAAGGATTATTATTTTCTCTGACAGGCCTGAATGAAAAATAATTTATTGAAAATTTTTAATGTAATGTGGTGGATACCTTTTATGGTTTTATTTTTGAAAATGGGAGATGGAATATGTAGAGAAGAGGAAAACGAAAAGACTTATTTTTAATGACATTGCAGGTTCATTATGAATTTGATTTGAGGACTAATATATGTAGCATTGAAGACATTTTTTAGTGAAGTTTTTGAAGAGAAAATGCAGATGAATCAGGTGATTAAAAAGGTGAATATTTTGTCTGAGAATATTGAGAGATGTATGAGATGTTTTTGCAGGGGTGAATCAAGCACAGGATGAAGACATTATGCAAAAAATTTACAGAGTGAATCATGTGCAGTATGAAGACAATATGTAGCTGATTGTGCAGAGATATTGAGAAAGAAATGCAGATTGAGTTGAGTGTGATTGCAAGGGGATATGCAAGTTCAGTGATTTGTATTGAAACAGAGAAACCCTCTGTACTCTTTGTGTTATTCTGAGATTGTATATTTTCCCAGTGAGGCTGTGTCAATGAGACACTATTGATTTGCTAGTGAGGCAGTTGTATTTGCCAGTGAGGCATGTTGTGTAGCCAGTGAGGCAGTTTTTCCCGAGTGGTTTTTTATTCCTATGAGGGTTTTCTAGTCATAAATCCTGTGTTATGTGTTGTCTTGATTGTGTATCAATTTGAATTTGATAAGTCTTTGTAGTTCAACTTTCTTGTACTGGTTGATATTACTGTGATTCACTTATCATTCAAAGTCTAATTGTCTGAAGCATAGTTTAAAAACTCTGCTAAGACTCGCCAAAACTCTGCGGACTCGCGAGCCTAAGGCGGGCCGAGTCAACTCGCGAGTCGAGTCTTAAAGAGTCCTATCCTGGGACTCGCGCAAGTCCCAGGGTAGGACTCCCGAGTCCTGACCCTGGACTCTTGCTCTGTCAATTGAACGCCCATAAACACTTAAAACTCTTTTTTTTTTGTTTTTTTCTTCATTTTAACACTCTTTGAGGCACACAACAGGTTTGCATAGTGGATTAGAAGCTGGAGAAGAGGAGATTACAAGCTAAGGAGATCGAAATAGAGCCAGGTAAGTGATTTTAATTCTTTTTTTTTTTTGTTTTGATTGATTGAAAATTGAAAAATCTTCAAAAATAAGGGGAAATGCTGGCAATTTTTTTTTCATTTCCCTTCATAATGTATGTCTTAGTAGTTTTAGCTTGTTTTTGAATTCTATTTTTTTTTCAAATGATTGATTATCATTTTTTTGCTGATTTTTCACAAAATTGAAAACCCTACTGATTTTTTTTTTCATGTTAAAACGTCAACTTCAAGGCCATCAAGAAGAGACCCAGCATGGAAGTATGGAGTACAGGGAAATAAAAAGGGTGATGTCACTTGTACTGAATGTGGTAAATCGATGACAGGAGGAATCAATAGATTAAAATACCACCTTGCCAAAATACCTGGACAAAATGTGGAGATATGCACTAATTCAACTCTGGAGATCATTAGAGAGATGAAGGCCCTTCTTTCTAGTTTTGAGATGAGAAAAGAAGAAAGGCAAAAAAAAACGAAGCAATAGCAGTAGTGATGTCTCCGTCTCACACTTCTACGCAATCGGATCCAAGTCAAACCATCCGTCAAGGACATTCATCTTTTGGTGAGACTCCTGGTGGTTCTTTTTCTACTACTAGTTAGATGCCTGAGCCTCCATCAGGACCGAATTACTTTATTCCACACAATGTTCCAGGAGCACAACCTTCACTTGAAGGTACCGGTTGGAATAAAGAAAAACATCAAGAAGCTAGGATGGCAGCAACAAATTTTTGGTACTACAATAATTTACCTTTCAATGTGGCGAGCAGCCCATATTGGGAAGATTTGGTGAATGCATTGACAGTTGCAGTCAAGGGGTTTAAGACCCCAACAGCACACGACTTGAGTGGGCCATTGCCAGAGGATGCAGTAAAAAATACATGACTTGTGGTTGAGGAACAAAAAAAATTTTGGAGGAGAAAAGGATGCAGCATTTTATCAGATGGATGGACAGATGGACAGAATAGAACTCTCCTGAACTTCTTAGTGGCTTCTAATGGTGGATTGGTGTTCCTGAAGTTTGTAGATGCCTCCTATGAAGTCAAAAATGCTATAACTTTGTGCAATTTATTAGATGGGGTGGTCCAGGAGGTTGGTGTTGAGAATGTTGTCCAAATTATCACGGACAACGCAGCTGCATATGTAGCTATAGGTAGATTGCTTATGGAGAGGCATCCTACAATTTCATGGAGTCCTTGTGCTGCACATTGCTTGGACTTGTTGTTAGAGGATATTGGGAAGATTGGATGGGTGAAAAGCGTGGTTAAAGATGCTAAAAATGTCACCAAATTCCTCTACAACCATACTTGCGTCCTTTCTTTGATGAGACAACACACAAATGGCAAGGATCTTGTGTGACCGGGAGTGACACGATTTGCTAGTCACTTCCTCATATTGCAAAGCATTCTTGGTGCCATTCCTCATCTCATACAGATGTTTATCTCTGATACTTGGATGCAGTCTCCATTTTACAAAAAACCTAAAGATGAGAAGATTGTAAAAATTGTTTTTGATGAGTCATTCAAGAAAAATGCAGAGGAGTTGGCTAGGGTAAGTAACAAACACAAACATAAACTTTATAAGTTTATACAATATACTCTAGAGTCTATTTGCTGTTTTTTTTTTAGGTTAATTTTGTAATGATTTATAATTTGTTTTCATTTTTTTAGATGACAGAACCTTTGGTAAGGGTTCTTCGTATGGTGGATGGAGAGGGCATGCCAATGGGTTTCATTTATGAGGCCATGGATAGGGCCAAAGAGGCCATTTCACATTTCTACGGCGGAAACAAGAAGAAATATGCAATCATTTGGCGCATCATTGATCGTAGATGGACAAACCAACTCCACCAGCCAATACATGCCTTGGCCTACTTCTTGAATCCAAAATTCTACTTCTCTGATTCACTTAAGGTTGATGAGGAGGTCATGGCAGGTGTTATTATATGCATTGATAAGATGGCACTTGAACTTGAGTTGAGAGACAAGGTTCTTGATGAGTTGGACGTGAGATTTGCTATATCTTATTTATGAATTTGGCAATGTTGAGTCGTTGACTATCTACAAACATGCATTTTACATACATAGTAACTAATTTTCTATGTTTGGTTTAATTTTATTTTTTATCCTTTCAAGTTTCAAGGTCTATAAGGGAGCAGAGGGGAGACTTTTTTCTTCATCTCAAGCAATTGATAGGAGAGGAAAACAACAACCAGGTAAAAAATTTAGTTCAATACTACAAGAAAAAAATAAAAAATTGACTCTTATATTTCTTTGCTTAATTCTTATATTTCTAAATATTTTTTGTAGATTTATGGTGGGAGAATTATGGTGCTGCCACACCTCATCTTCAAAAGATAGCCGTCCCCATTTTGTCCCAGCCATGTAGTGCTTCTGGGTGTGAACGCAATTGGAATTTATTTGAGAACATTCACACGAAGAAGAGAAATAGGTTGACCCAACAGCGGCTCAATGATCTTGTTTTCGTCCGGTACAACCTTTGCCTTCGAACTAGAAAGGTGGAGGGCATTTCAGATGAGTCCATCGACTTAGATGATATTGATCCATATGGTGAATGGACTACCAATGAACAAAATGATGATGATGTCCTCCTTACTGAAGAAGATCTTGCAAAATTGGAGAGAGGAGCAGCAGTAGAAGCAGAAGCCGCAGAATTGGATGAAATGGAGGATGACAAAGACAATTTTGATTTTGAAGAACAAGAAACAACTGTAGCACCTAGTTCGAGGCCTCAAAAATTGAGTTACATTAGGAGAGGAAAGAGGAAGATGTAGATTTTATTTGGTTGTTTTTCTCATTTTGACATCATTATATGTAAACATTTATAAACTTACGATGTTGTTACTTGTTATACATTTGAAAGTTTGAAACTATGAGTATGAATTGTATGATTATGGTTCATGAATGATGAAATTTCAAATATTGAGTGTTTGAAGATCATATGACATGTGTAATGTTTGAATTATGGCTCTTATGTTCTCTAAATGCATTAATTTCTTTTTTTTTTGTAAAACTACGGTTTTCTTCTTTACCGAGTCCTAACCGAGTCCTAGACGAGCTTTTTGCCGAGTCCCGAGTCCGAGTCCTATTTTGGGCTGCCGAGTCCGCAACGAGTCCGAGTTTTTGAACTATGGTTTGAAGTATCTTGATTCTCTCTGTTCTGTCAATCAAGTGGTTTAAAGGTGTAAAAAGTTTGAAAGATTATAGACCACTAATTCACCCCCCTCTTAGTGGTCCTGTACTCCAACACCTAATCCATTAAACCCATCATCCTAAATCAACCTATCTCCCATCCTTTTTTCTAGATTTAGTGTTCCCTTATCACTAGTTAATATGGAGACAACCAATCATATCCAGCAACAAAAATCAAAAGACTACCCAAAAGCAAATCCAAATCCAACCCTGATCCCCAAAGCAATACATCCAACGCAAGAAATCCAAATCCATCGCATTATCTAGCACAACATCCTATTAATGCAATCCAAATCAATCCCAAAAAACAAACAAACTCATCAACCTCGTCCTTAGTCTTGCTCAACTCTAAATAAATCCTCACAGCTTTTGGGATATATTGTTCCCTCATCCACCTCCCTTGCACATATCATTGCTTGGAGGTGCAACAAAGCCAATCATTGGGATATATCATTTCTAATCTACCAATCATCATCATCAAATTAGGTTCTTAGCTTGACTGGGGGCAAAATCTTCTTTCTCCTTTTGCATCTATGCTCGTGTGTCTTCTTGATGGATTTATCTTTTTTTATTGTATTTGTATAAGTTCTTGCAGCATATCATGTAATAACCTGCACCTGTTGTTCTTTTGATTTATCTTTTTTAATAATATATTTTTTAGTTTTTTCTGTGATCTTTCAGAACTAGATAGAAGATGCAGAAGGGGGTTTTTGTTTTCTTGAAGTGTGTATGTCAAAATACAAGGAATATAGCATACAACTGAAAACCCAGAAAAACTATAACAGATATGAATTAAATAATGAAGACCCAATTCATAGAATGGCATAAAATGAATAACCATCACATACCCATGTCAAAATAAGCATCTTCATATTTCTATTGTCGACGGACCAACAACATGACAATGGAGTTTTGCATTGAAAGTATCAGCAAATGCAAGGAAACAATCTACAACTATCAGCATAGACCCTTAAGTCAAAAACAACCACTAAGCAAGGAAGAACAGCCCCAATAAACTCCAAACGGCTGCTCCAAGAAGTACGGCCAACATATGAAGTGGTATGACCTACACAGGAAGAGGTACAACTAGCAAAATGAAATACAGCCAGCAATGAAGAAATGGCAGTCCCAACCCTTCTCAAATCTGCAATACAATCCGTCACTAATACTCTTCCTCAGCTGCAACAAAACTGCAATAAGATATATCTTGTTATCTCCATCTTCGTCAATGGTGGTATTAAAATGAAACTCAAATACAACCACTGAGTATGGCTGCTCCAAAATCTCCTTGGGTGATCTTTCACACCTGTGGAAGATTGCTACCAATGGTGGTTTCCGTCACCAAAAGCCCTGGCTGGAAGAAATCCCCCAAACCCTCATTTGCAGAACAAATAGAAGCATAAAATGTAATATCAAGAATGAATAACTTTTCCCACTCTTTGCCTTTTTATAACTCCACAAGTGGGTTGACCCATATGAGAGGGAAATGTTATTTTTAAATTTGCTTTTTATTCCTCAAAGGGGCACCAAATCCCTTAGTGACTTATTTTTGCATTTTTCCTTATTTCTCCAAAGTCATCGACATTAATTAATTAAAGTCCAAATATAATAATAAAGTATAACTTACGGACTTTAATATGAAAGCCCAAACGGTCACAGAATCCCATGAGTTATAGACCATTGGAAAGATCTCGGCGAAACACTCCATCTCCAATAAAGAGTTTCCCAAAATAGCCAACTTCGTGACTTACTAAAAATAGTAAGTCCCAGCCAGAATGTTAGAAACCGACCAAACGAACTCCCAGAGTTCACTAACCACTTTGGTTAGTCTACGGGAACCAAGTATAGACTAACTTAAAAAATTGCTTAAATTTCATTAGAAACACGTTTTTTTACAAAATTTAGCGACAAGATGTATCCAATGAGTCCATAAATGAGTGCAAAAGTGTTTTCTATTAAATTTGATTGATTTGAATGCAAATTGAGTACAAAATTGCATCCTCATGTGGAATCCTGATGGTTGATAGCCTGATACAATAAATAGCTGACAAAATGAAAATAGTAAAACTAAAAGTAAATACAACATTTTACATCTTCCTCTTCCCTACTACTGAAAACTAGGGGAGAGGTAGAGGTTCTAGTCCTTGGAGTCCGTTGTGGCTCCTCGCTTGGCATGGAAAGTAGTGGCTCGACCTCCATCCTGGTAATAGATGGCAATGACTACTCCTCAGCCTCATCAATGTCATCCAATCCTAGATCTCCTCCTGCACCCACCTTCTCCAATGCCTACCTCTCAAAATGAAGCAATAGTATTTTTAGAATATCATGACTCCCCCTGCATTGTTAGGTTATAGAAAGGAGTTAGAAATTTTGCATGTTTTTCGGCTTTGCTCAAGTTTTTTGAGATTGATGAAGGATTGTTGACTGAGGAAGAGAATATTTAATACTAGATACAAGTGCAATAACACCAATATGTCATATATTGTTTGAAGAAGATGAGGGTATGAAAGTATCCATAGATCAAATAGGTCTTCTAGTTCCTATTGGTGTGCAAGAAGACCATGACTACATAAGGGATGATGACGAGTCAAATTACTTTTTCTATTCATTTGAGGGGCTATTTGGAGAACCTTCTCACAACCTAAAGAATTTTAGTGCACTCAAGAATCTTAGTCAATATCTTCTATAGAGATGGAATGTCTAATGCAAGAGGTTTAAATTTTTCTTGAAAACCTAACAATGCAATGGGAGTCCGTGCAATAAACTCGACAAGTTTTCTGGAGAGTAAACACTAGGAAAACTCACCGGCTTGAAAAACTCTCGAGTTTTTCAAGACTCGTCGAGTACTTGGAGAGTCTTCCATCCATGATCCAATCAATCAATCAATCAGTCAAATTCAAAACATTAATCGATTAAAATCAAAATCTCAATGCTTGGGGCATCTTATTACCAATGTCATTCCTACCAAGTGCCTATGTCTACTTTATTTGAAACACCATTACTTCACAATGTCGTTTCAAAGAGAGAGAAAACATAGACACCTAAATTATACCACCTCCTAATGTCATACCTAACTTATATTATTCTAATATCACATTAACACATCTTCATTACCATGCTAATTCACATTTTTATTTACAATCACTAATTAATTAAATAATTCATATTATTTAGTTAATTAGACTAATGTCCACCTATTTATTCTAAAATAAATAAATAAACCCATTTTTATCCTATCATATATCTTCCACGATTCATTTCTATTTCTAACTAATGTGCAACTAGTTAACTAAAATAAATAAATAAATCCATTAATTAGTTTCTCATATCTTATCATATCTTCTTCATAATTTATCCTCATCCTTATCTTGCTTTTTTGTAAAATCTTATCCTTATCAGTCCATCTACAATAAAAAATCTATAAATTCATCTTCATCCTCTCTCTAAAAATCGATAATCCATGAAGTTCACAAGTACACGCAAATCTTGCACAACTTTGTGAGCAACCACATCCATCATATCATTGAGCAAATCTACTTCAACAAAGAGGGTTTGCATTGTTAAAATTTGTCTAGTGTTGTTTTTTTTTAAGCTCTCTTTAGCTCAATCGGAGGTTATGGTTTAGTGTAGGTTGAATGGATCACTTGATTTCTTTCTATTTGCTTTGAATCTACATTTTATCATATACAGTTACACCTGCACAAATCTGGTTGTGGGTTCCCTTTTGCTGTTTGGTTCGTGGTTTAAGTGTGTGTGCAGCCTTGGCTGAGCTTTAATGTTGGTGTGGATGAGGATGCATGAGAATAATGTTTTTGCAGAGTTAAAAAATCTTTTGAATGAACCATTTTATGCTTTAGTGGAAATGTGTGGACAGATTTATGAATGCTTATGCAAGAAATTGGACTTGAATTCTGATGCTTGACTTCAATGGCAAGAGACAGGAGAGATGTCTGAAGGTGGAATTGCAGATGGAGGGATGGATCTTCCTAGATGAAAGATCATGTAAATATCATGTCTTTACACGGAACATGCTTATCACTAAAAGTCCAAGACATGAAACACAATCCTGATTTCTTCCCAAGAATGGATTATTGATAGTTTTAAAAATTGTTCTCCAGTTTTTGGTGAGTTCAATTTTATAGATGGCAATTGACACTCTCTCCTAGTTCTCAACTTTCCAAAGTTTCTCTTTTGGCAGTTTCTCACTTCTTAGGCAATGCTTTCTATTCTTGGGGTCCCATAGACTGTTTTGGTCTTATGATGTTATCTCTATCTATCCTAGATATGTGGAGGAACTGTTACCTATATTTCACTACTAGCTCAATCAGGAATATCAACCGAAAGCATACATTTATTTTCTAACAAGTTTGCTTCATGTGCAGATACAAATGCAGTTATGTTTCCGTTTGATTTATCAGTTACGTTATGAGTGGAGGAAATGTGGCTCCCACAAGGGTTGAGCCCAGCTCAGAAGCAATGAACTACTGAATACAAAAGCACAACTCTAGTAGCGCATTCAGAAAACAGAAACAGATCACAACTGTAATATGGTAGGACAGCAAAGAATCAATAAAGTCCAAGCACTAAAGGACAGCCAACAGTCAGAATAGAGCAGCAATACACAAAAAAGAAGACAAATAGACTACAATGTGACGAAGTTCAAGCAGCAAGTTGTTTCAGGTTTGCAGAGGTCAAACTATAAGGTATGAACAGCCGTAATATGAGCACAGAGTAATATGACCGTTTGACCCAAGGAGAAATGTCATAAATATCAGTATTTTCTGCATAGGGTTGCAAAACATTATTAAGGTGGTGCAATTATAAACCTCTTAGTTAAATGTTATTTAATGCAGAACAGGTGTCATTATGGTATTTTTAATGCTGCAAAAGATGATGACATATGCCAGAAGCACTAAATGATATTTTATCATATTTTTAAAGTGCCTTTATGATAGTGGAGCTAGTGGAGTTGATGGAAGTTGATATTTTTTGAGTGGAGCACTAAATAATATTTTATCATATTTTTAAAGTGCCTTTATGATAGTGGAGCTAGTGGAGTTGGTGGAAGTTGATCTTTTTTGAGTGGAGCATGAGCTGTTTATAGCTGTTTGAGCTGTATATATTCCTCTTCCTTGTTCAGTTTTTGGGAGGTTCTGGCTCTTCACAGCTTTGTATATTGTAATTTTATGAGTTCTTTTGCAGAAGTGAAGAGTTTTGTAACTCATTTTCAGAGATATGCAGCATTGTAACACCTCTTTGGCAGTAATAAGCAGTCTAGACCTTCCCATTTTCTTTTGATATTGTGTGTCCTTGTGTTAGTACAGGTCTTTGTGATGTTTCTTTGTCCTTGGATTTGTATTGCATGTTGGTGCCTTTATGCAGGGGTTACATAATTTTTGCAGGTTGTGAGCTGTGCAAGGGATAACAATCAGTTGTTGGGTAGTGAGAAAACCTATTTTTCCTTAACAGGATTGTTGTTATTTAACCTCTTCACAAAGTAATGATGCAAAGATTGTGATTTGTTGGGTTGTGTAAGTGATTCTGATTATTACTGGTTCTGTAGTGTGTCGTTTTCCTATGTATTTTCTGGTGATCATTTGGTGCATCACCTTAGACAGTAGGTTTCATTTTATGCAATCCTTCTTACCCTTTTCTCTGCAAAGCTTTAGTCTAGGTAGTTTAGGTGGAGTACCAAGAGGAAGCCGGCTTTCTCCGGAGGTTCTTTCCAACACAGGCCACCCACAGACCTAGGAAAGATCCCATGTTTCTCCAGATTGCCCAGTTTCACAACTCGGCAAGGGTGCAAATCTGAGAGAACAGTTTTTGGCACGCCCGGTGGGACAGAGAAGTCTATTTTATCCATTTTGTTACTACTGCTTGGTGTGTACAGCAGTAGTTGTAGCCTTGTTAGAGGTATTTTGTTTACACATCTAGCGACTCTAGCAAGATCATCTACTGGTTTTAGCAGTTCAAGTGCTGGTATGTTTTAAATGTTAACCAAGAAAATGTATGCTATTTTGATTTTTCAGCTTTTTGAGTGATAGACATGTCTATGTTTCATGGGAATATGCCTTATCATCCTCCATTTCATGAGAATGATGATTATGCCACTTATTATCAGCCCTACCAAGCAGAATATGCTGCCAGTTTTGTCCCGAATAACCCACCAATGGCAGATTATCAGCATAATCATCATGCTTACCACCCTCCCACCCCTGCTCAGCTTTCTTGGCAACCTATCCACGCCTTTAGCCATTTGCAGGAAGTTCATTTTGCTCAAGACCAGTTTAACTACCCCCTAAATCAGCCGCAACATGTTAATATTAGTACCAGGGAGATAGCTTTAAACTTGCAAAGGGCATTTGACGCTGTCACAGTGGAGCAAGAAGATAGTTTGCAGCAGGAGGAGCTTGCTTAACAAGCTCATCAGAGAGAGGTGGAGGCACAAATGTATAAGGAGAATTGTTTGAATAGGCAGATTACTGCCAAGGAAGAGCAAATGAGGCAATTAATAGCTCAGGTTAGACAGCTTAAGGTCCAAAGCCCTTCCCCTCTTCCTAATCTCGTGCAAATCCACACTATAGGTCAAACTGAGCCTACCAATGCACCTTCTCCAAGGTTTGAAATTCCGAGTTTCAAGCAGCCTTCTAAATTTAAAATTCCAAGTTGGAAAGGTGTTAGGGTTAGTCGGCAGAAGATATCAATTAAATGCAAATAAAGATTAAACAGAGAAATGGAAATACACAGAAATAATAATAGCGAGAGACAATTTTTAACGTGGTTCACCCAAACTCGGGCTACATCCACCAAACAGAGAGTCCAATATTATTATCCAGTAAATCAAACCGATTACAATCAGCAATCCCTGCAACTCAATACCGCTGCAAAATGCTACAATACCATATCAAAACCCTAACCCTTAGCCGCTTTTTATCAAGCTTTTTGTCGGTTACAAAATAGGGTTTTCTTATGTCGGTCAATGAAAAAATTAACTCCCGGTGCATTATAAAATAATAAAAAACCGTCTTGGGGGTGCTGCCCCCAAACCCCCGCAAGGGGCGCTGCCCCTTGACCCCGTAGGAATTTGGGGGGAAACCGCGCCGATAAAAGTGGGGTAAATATAACCTCCGAGTCTGATTAGGCTCCATATAACAACAATCTCCCACTTGGAGACTGATTAGACTCCACACCATATCATCTCCCACTTGGAGACTGATCATAACACCACTGACCCTGTAGCTCCCACTGGAAATAAGCACCCTGGACTCTGCTGTTCTATTTTTGTTGTGTTCAGTCTAGAAGACCAACCGAAGCTGAAGAGGAGCTCAGCTTCTCCCTTGTCACTGCCTTTGTAAACATATCTGCTGGATTGTCATCTGTATGTATCTTTACCAGCTGTAATTGTCCATCATCCAACACCGACCGAATGAAGTGATACCTCAACTGTATATGTTTGGTCTTTGAATGCAAGGCAGAATTCTTTGTAAGATGTATGGCACTCTGGCTGTCTGTAAACAAATAACTGTTAACCTGTTGTGTGCCCAATTCATTCATGAAAGATTGAAGCCATATCATCTCCTTGCTTGCCTCTGTTGCAGCTACATATTCTGCCTCTGTGGTGGATAAAGCAACCACCTTTTGCAACCTGGAAATCCAACTTACCGCTGTTCCACCTACAGTAAAGACATAACCTGTAGTACTCCGCCTAGTATCAATATCTCCTGCCAAATCTGAGTCTACATAACCTGCTAAATCAGTATTAGAGCCCCCAAAACATAAGTGTTTATTGGATGTACCTCTCAAATACCTGAGAATCTATTTTACCGCATTCCAATGCTCGAATCCGGGATGACTCATATACCTGCTAACGACTCCTATAGCATGTGCAATATCCGGTCTCGTGCATACCATGGCATACATTAAACTGCCTACAGCTGAAGCATATGGTACCTTGGACATTTTCTCTTCCTCCTCTTGTGTCTTAGGACACATGTCCTTAGTCAATTTCAAATGACTAGGCAAAGGTGTGCTGACAGCTTTTGCATTCTCCATGTGGAATCTTTGCAACACCTTTTCAACATAAGCAGCCTGAGATAGAGTCAATTTTCTGTTCAGCCTATCTCTGCAAATTTTCATACCAAGGATTTGTTTTGCTGCCCCCAAATCCTTCATATCAAATGATTGTGCCAACTGCTGTTTTAACTCTCTTATGTGATCCATGTTAGACCCAGCTACAAGCATGTCATCAACATATAAACATAAAATAATGTAGCTGTCATTATCTAACCTCTTAAAATAAACACAATGGTCAGAATTACACCTACTGTAGCCCTGCTCAGCCATAAAACTATCAAATTTCAAATACCATTGCCGAGGTGCTTGTTTCAGGCCATACAAACTCTTCTTCAATCTGCACACTAGTTTCTCCTTACCTTTGACCTCAAATCCTTGGGGCTGTTCCATATAGATCTCCTCCTCCAAATCACCATGGAGAAAGGCAGTTTTAACATCTAGCTGTTCCAAATGTAAATCTTCAGCAGCCACAATACTTAAAACAGTACGAATTGAAGTCATCTTGACAACCGGAGAAAATATCTCATCAAAATCAATGCCCTTTTTCTGTGCAAATCCTTTTACAACTAACCTGGCCTTAAATCTTTTCTTACCTCCATCTTCCTCTTTCAACCTGTAAACCCATTTATTTGGTAAAGCCTTTTTACCTATAGGTAACGTACATAATTCCCAAGTCTGATTTTTCAGCAAGGAGTCCATTTCTCCTTTCATTGCAAGCTCCCACTGAACCTGTGTATCCACCTGCATAGCTTCATCATACCCTTCGGGTTCACCAGCATCTGTTAACAAAATAGAATACAAAGAGGGAGAAAACCTTTCAGGAGGTCTGCTGATCCTTGTTGACCGTCTAACATTCACTGGAGTTTGTGGTATTTCTGGTTGCTGTTGCAGAGCATGAGGAACCACTGGAACATCACTATTTGGAGTATCGTCCAGCACCACATAATCCTTTTCTTTCTTCTCATGCTGCTGCAATTGATCTTTGTGCAACACCTTCTCATTGAATATAACATCCCTGCTTCTCACAATTTTCTGATTTTCAAAATCCCAAAGCCTATAACCAAATTCATCAATGCCATATCCAACGAAGGTACATTTTTTTGATTTCGCATCCAGCTTGGTTCTATTTTCAGAATCTATATGTGCAAATGCTTCACAGCCGAAGGTTTTCAGAAAAGAATAACTCACCTTCTTGCCTGTCCATGCTTCCTCTGGAATACCACAGCCTAAAGGAACTGAAGGACCTCTGTTAATTAAATATACAGCAGTGTTGACAGCCTCTGCCCACATGTTTAAAGGTAGCCCAGCATGCAATCTCATGGTCCTTGCACGCTCCATTATTGTCCTATTCATGCGTTCAGCCACTCCATTTTCCTGTGGAGTCCCTGGAACCGTTTTCTGCCTGCGAATTCCATTAAAGGAACAATAATCTTCAAATTCTTTGCTGCAATACTCACCGCCATTATCAGATCTGAGACATTTTAATCTTTTACCTGTCTCATTCTCAACCAAGCTTCTCCATTTCTTAAATGTTTCAAATACATCAGATTTCTGTCTAAGGAAATAAATCCAGACCTTCCTAGTTGCATCATCTATGAATGTAACATAATACCGAGAGCCACCGAGAGAAGATACTTGAGCTGGTCCCCATACATCTGTATGCACAAGCTCCAATTTTTCATTTTTCTTTTGCTTCCCATCCTTGAGAAAACTGACTCTCTTTTGTTTTCCATACACACAACTTTCACAGAAATCCATATTAATACATTTCAGACTTGGTAAAACTTTCTTAGAATGAAGTACCTTCATACCTTTTTCACTCATATGCCCAAGTCTGTTATGCCACAGTGTTGTCTCAGAACCTGCAGCAACTTTTCCAGTCTCTTCCTGCAAACCTGCAGCAACTGTTCCTGAACCTGTTTGTTTTTTCTCTGTAACAGCTAAAGTAGAAGGAACAGTATGACCTATACAAAGATATAAGGTGCCTACTTTCACACCTTTTGCTACTACTAAGGCACCTTTTGAAACCTTCCAATTTTTATCAGTAAATGTAACAGTGCAACCTTGTTCAGTTAGCTGCCCTGCTGAAATTAAATTCCTACTGAGCCTTGGAACATGCCTTACCTCTTGTAGTAGCCAATGATTCCCATTCTGCAACTTAATTTTGATTCTTCCCTTTCCAACAATCTGACAGGGTTCGTTATCTTCCAAATAAACCAGCCCAAAATCCCCTTGGACATAATCAAGAAAATAACTTCTATGGGGTGTTGCATGAAATGAGGCCCCTGAATCTAAAACCCATGAATCATTAGCATTATCTAGGGAAAGAATCAAAGCATCATCTTCAGACTTATTGCTTACCACATTTGCTTCCTTATTGCCTTCTTGTTTGTCTCCTTCTTTGTTCTTCCGAGACCAGCAATCCTTCTGTCCTCTGGTTTGGGATCTTTTGTCCTTTGATTTTCCTCGTGACTTCCCATGACCTCTAGAACCTTTTCCTCTCTCCTTTGATCTGCCCCTACTTTCTGCACTCAAAACACTGCCTGATTTGGATCCACCTGAGCTTTTCTTACGAATTTCCTCACTCAGAATAACACCAACAACATCATCAAATTTTAGGGTATTTGAACCAGAAACAGAGTTACTAACTGCCATTACCAAACTATCCCAGCTTTCAGGCAATGAACATAATATTAAGAGAGCTCTAACTTCTTCATCAAATTTTACATTTACAGAAGTCAATTGACTGACAATCGTATTAAATTCATTTAAATGACCTGTCACAGATCCACCTTCAACCATTTTCAAATTAAACAACTGCTTCATGAGAAATACCTTATTTGAGGCTGAGGGTTTTTCATACAATTTTGCCAAAGCTTTCATCAGACCATCTGTCGTCTTCGCTTCTGTTATATTGAATGCCACCGACGGTGCCAGGCACAACCGAATGGTTCCTAGTGCCTTTCTGTCAAGAAGATTCCAATCCTCATCAGACATTGTTGCCGGTTTCTTGGCTACTCCTTCCAACGGCCTCCATAAATCCTTTTGATAGAGGTAATCCTCCATCTGCATCTTCCATAACTGATAGTTCTGCCCATTGAATTTATCAACCTTCGTTTTACCCTCGTCCACCATTGCTCCCACTCAACCTGAGACTTTCCTGCAGACGATAATCGAGCACAACCTCGCTCTGATACCACTTGTTAGGGTTAGTCGGCAGAAGATATCAATTAAATGCAAATAAAGATTAAACAGAGAAATGGAAATACACAGAAATAATAATAGCGAGAGAATTTTTAACGTGGTTCACCCAAACTCGGGCTACATCCACCAAACAGAGAGTCCAATATTATTATCCAGTAAATCAAACCGATTACAATCAGCAATCCCTGCAACTCAATACCGCTGCAAAATGCTACAATACCATATCAAAACCCTAACCCTTAGCCGCTTTTTATCAAGCTTTTTGTTGGTTACAAAATAGGGTTTTCTTATGTCGGTCAATGAAAAAATTAACTCCCGGTGCATTATAAAATAATAAAAAACCGTCTTGGGGGCGCTGCCCCCAAACCCCCGCAAGGGGCGCTGCCCCTTGACCCCGTAGGAATTTGGGGGGAAACCGCGCCGATAAAAGTGGGGTAAATATAACCTCCGAGTCTGATTAGGCTCCATATAACAACAAAAGGGCCATCTTTTTCACCCTGTGGAGACCCTCCACCAAACACCCAAACGGAACCATGCTCTAGCATCCAGCTAGCAGCAGAAGAGCAAAAGAGTGTTTTGTTGGCTTCTTTTCAAAAGGTGGAAACTCACTCAGCTGTTTGTTTTCCGAATCCATTCTTTGAAGAAGAGGTTCCCAAGTTCAGAATATCAAGCTTCAAGCAAGGTGAGTCTCCTAAATCTCCTAAATTGGATATTCCAAGTTTTAGAGAGTCTCATCCACTAAAAGAACCTATATTACAGCCTGTATGTCTGCAAGAGACCAAGCCAATTCCTCAGGGTTCCTTGTCGGATCAGCCTTCCTATCCTACCATCCGTCTTTGTCCAGGTGGACCTATTGTCTATCAAGATAGTTGGTTTAGTGGACAAAAGAATGAGTTACCTGAAATAAAAGAACCTGCTCTTCATGAACCTATATGTGTTAAAAAGGAGAAGAAATTATTGCAAGAGGAAAAGGAACATGAACAGTTAGGACAGCAAGTTGAGGAGCTTAAAAAAGGGATCAAAAACAATGATTTCATGTTTTTACTTGATGAGCTCCCTTCTGTTATCGAGTTGAATGAGCAGGAAGAGATTAGACAATCTGATGAAGTGCTGACAGAAGACAATCAAGTCTTGGAGCAGCTGAAAGATGAAAATGAACAGGAGGAAAGGATGGTTCATGGGCAGAATGACGAAGCTCATCTAGATTTAATGCAAAGTCATGAGTTAGATGAGGACATGTTTTCAGGGATCATTGAGGTGTTTTGCTCTAACATCAATAGAGCAGCATGCAATCAGCCTATGCATATCAAAGAGTTAGGCATTCCTCCATCTCATTCAGGTGAAACCATTCTTCCACATCAGATTGAGTTTGAGATGGGAGGTGAAACAGTAGTTTTGGAGGAAGGAAATCTGACACTGCAAATGGAGCATTTCACTCAGCAAGATGAGGAATCAGCAATACATGAGCTAGAAGCCAGCAAAGAGAGAGTGGCGTTCATCAGTTCGAACGGATGTCCTATCAGACATCTTGCTCAAGTCAAGCCAAACAAGGTGTTATCAGTCATGTTTGCACCTGAGGAGAAGCTTGAACCCAAGGAGCAGCTTGTTCAATCTGCCTATATGTCTCAGAACAGCAGCAAGCATGATCAGATTTACAAGGTAGGTGGACTTGTTTTCTTTCTCCAAAGTTCATTTCAGCAGTTGGTAATATTAATGTCAATTATTCACCTCCTGGAGGCTGTTTCTGAGCATGTGAGAAATTGTAAGTTGTTGAGAATGGGTAGCTATTTCAAAGAACCAGTGAATGGTCATGTTTGAGTAGCGCCTCTGCTGGTTAGACATAGGCTAGGTTAAGTTTTAGTTGTTGAATAAGTGCTGCTGCACACTAGATTAGAGACAGTTTTCGTTTCCCTAAGTGCGGTTACGCACAGGTTAGTTAGTTTTCTTGGGTCTGGTTGTGCAAGGTTTGAAACTGCTGCCATGTATTACAGCTGTATATAAAAGACAGCCATCATATGAAACAGTGAATACATTTACTTACTGTTGCACATCATGCCTATCTCCGTCATAGAGCTGTCATAAATTGGAGTAGTTTGATTAGGAGGTGTTCCTGTTGATTATCCCCTCTAACTCATCAAGTAGATGCATATCCTCAGTAACAGTGTTTTATTCACCATCACTGACCATACCCATGCACTTGATGATTGAGAAGAGTTGGCAGTTTTGAGGTTAGTTGCAGAAAGAAAGAAAGTGTTTTCAAGTTTTTGTCAAGCATGTGTGACTCTATGCCCAATGGATAAGCTTCAGGCAACTGGTCTGATGTTTAGCAGGCAAACATATAGCAGATGTCACCAAAGATGTTACCTATATTTCACTACTAGCTCAATCAGGAATATCAACCGAAAGCATACATTTATTTTCTAACAAGTTTGCTTCATGTGCAGATACAGATGCAGTTATGTTTCCATTTGATTTATCAGTTACGTTATGAGTGGAGGAAATGTGGCTCCCACAAGGGTTGAGCCCAGCTCAGAAGCAATGAACTACTGAATACAAAAGCACAACTCTAGTAGCGCATTCAAAAAACAGAAACAGATCACAGCTGTAATATGGTAGGACAGCAAAGAATCAGTAAAGTCCAAGCACTAAAGGGCAGCCAACAGTAAGAATAGAGCAGCAATACACAAAAAAGAAGACAAATAGACTACAATGTGACGAAGTTCAAGCAGCAAGTTGTTTCAGGGTTGTAGAGGTCAAACTATAAGGTATGAACAGCCGTAATATGAGCACAGAGTAATATGACCGTTTGACCCAAGGAGAAATGTCATAAATATCAGTATTTTTTGCATAGGGTTACAAAACATTTACTAAGGTGGTGCAATTATAAGTCTCTTAGTTAAATGTTATTTAATGCAGAACAGGTGTCATTATGGTATTTTTAATGCTGCAAAAGATGATGACATATGCCAGAAGCACTAAATGATATTTTATCATATTTTTAAAGTGCCTTTATGATAGTGGAGCTAGTGGAGTTGGTGGAAGTTGATCTTTTTTGAGTGGAGCACTAAATGATATTTTATCATATTTTTAAAGTGCCTTTATAATAGTGGAGTTAGTGGAGTTGGTGGAAGTTGATCTTTTTTGAGTGGAGCATGAGCTGTTTACAGCTATTTGAGCTGTATATATTCCTCTTCCTTGTTCAGTTTTTGGGATGTTCTGGCTCTTCACAGCTCTGTATAGTGTAATTTTATGAGTTCTTTTGTAGAAGTGAAGAGTTTGGTAACCCATTTTTAGAAATATGCAGCATTGTAACACCTCTTTGGCAGTAATAAGCAGTCTAGACCTTCCCATTTTCTTCTGATATTGTGTGTCCTTGTGTTAGTACAGGTCTTTGTGATGTTTCTTTGTCCTTGGATTTGTATTGCATGTTGGTGCCTTTATGCAGGGGTTACATAATTTTTGCAGGTTGTGAGCTGTGCAAGGGATAACAATCAGTTGTTGGATAGTGAGAAAACCTATTTCTCCTTAACAGGACTGTTGTTATTTAACCTCCTCACAAAGTAATGATGCAAAGATTGTGATTTGTTGGGTTGTGTAAGTGATTCTGATTATTACTGGTTCTGTAGTGTGTCGTTTTTCTGTGTATTTTCTGGTGATCGTTTGGTGCATTACCTTAGACAGTAGGTTTCATTTTATGCAATCCTTCTTACCCTTTTCTCTGCAAAGCTTTAGTCTAGGTAGTTTAGGTGGAGTACCAAGAGAAAGCCGGCCTTCTCCGGAGGTTCTTTCCAACACAGGCCACCCACAGACCTAGGAAAGATCCCATGTTTCTCCAGATTGCCTAGTTTCACAACTCGGCAAGGGTGCAAATCTGAGAGACAACAGGAACTAGGTGAGTATTATGCTTCATGTAGCTAAGCTTTATGGACACCTCAAGATTTAATGATCTGCTTTTGTTTGTTTTATTGTGGTGACATAGTATATTCAGATTCCCTTTTATCTTCTCTCTTTTCTTATGTTTTTTGTATAATTATATCAGGCTTCAGTAAATTTATCTTTTGAAGTTCATTAACTACTTACCCATTGATGTACCTTTTGTAATGAATTAACTTTCACTCAGATTAAGTGCTTTGGTTGCTTAGGATATTAATATAAGTTCAATTCTGATTTCATGGCATATACTTAGTTGAAGCCATAACAATCCTTGTGGTTAAAGTCATTTACATTTTTAGTTCCCAGAAAACTCTCTGTATTCCCCTAGACATGTAGTTGTGTTCATCCAAGCAATTCCTGGGTATTATGAGTTTCCCTAACCCATAAAAATATTAATACTTAAGCTTAGACTGTTTAAATTTGGGTTTTAGTTATAATAAAACAGCATTGTTGATTAGCACCTTTATTATCACTTATTTTTAAAATAATATAATTTCAAATGGTTGCTAAAAACAAACTTTTATAAAACGTTGATTTGGAAAATTTAGTCTGTATCAGTGTGTCACAATAATACATTTTACATTATTATTTAATCAACGTTAGCAGGCATTGGGGTTAACTTCATCAAGCACATTGGCTGCTGGAATGGCTGCCGACAACTTGGTGATGGCTGGCTATTTTGCATTAATTTTTTCAATGCGTGAGAAAAGTATAGGGGATGGACAGATTGAAGATAAATCAGAAGCTATGCTCATTGACATTAGAATATTTTTTGATGTTTGATTCATTGTCTTTTAGAAATATTCAACTATTTGAGAATGTTAACAGAAGGAAGAAGAATTCAAAAGATTGATAATAATGGAAGAAGAGTTGAATCAAGCAATATTCAATTTATATTGTTACTTTACATTTCTTTTTTCTCAGAAAATTTGGAGTTACAATAGCATTGTGAATATCAACTCAAAAATAGAATTCAAAGAATTAAGAACACTACTGAAAAGGATATATACTAGCTTAGATCCATCTAAAAATGGATCTAATATGCATGAGAAGTATTGAAAAGACTCAAAGTTTCAATGACACCACGAGTGTCAGAACATAGGGATTGGCAGCCTGAGTCTTGTTGATGGAAATCGATACATATCAGATTCATGTGAGGTTGGATTTGTGTAATTAGATATTATGTATGTTCTATATTTTGTGTTTTACTTTTATGGCATGACATATTCCCTTTTTTTTCTTGCTGTTACAGCATATTCCCTTTTTTTTCTTGCGTCAATGAGGTTTACCAACTCCTTGGCCAACAAGACACAAATGGGGCTGTGGTCCCCGGGCAAGCATAGCATGCACTTTTTGCTGCATTAACACAACAGGATCTTGCTCAGTGGTTCCTGGGGGGAATTTGTAATGTCCTCATTTTTGGAATGGTCGCCATTAGAGTTGATTTGGGCTTTTCATTTTGTTCTAGGACTTTTGGAGGACGTCATGGGTCATGACTTGTCATATTTGTGTGGATGCCATGTTGATGCTTTCATTCATGCCAAGGGAAGTATAAGAGCACCTTGTTTACACTCTCATTCATGGTCACACTTGTATACATCACTATGGAGGTTGCTATTGTTACCTTGGGCGACTTGTGATAAGGAATCAAATATTCTCTCACACCTCATGAAGAAATATAATATTCCTAGGCTAAGCGCTTGAAGAAGAAGATAAAATAATAATCAAATCTTTAATTTGATTATATCTGGGTGCTCTTGTGATTGAAGGCTGGTCGGCCCTCATGGAGGGAAAATATCATTCAAAAAAGCAAAACATAATTGTCCGAGGTCGGCCATGTTGAGGAGGGATAAGTTGCGTATATATACAAGTTCATTTGGCATTGCAAATCATATCATTCAAGCATTCATTCATTCATACCTGGAGAGCAATCTCTAATAGGAGCTTGGGACGAAGACCTCAAGTGACTAAGGTGGAGTTGGGTGCCAATCTAGCTTCTCTTATCGTGGATTCCGTGACGGGGATTCAAGTGAGCTTCATCATCATCAAGTGCAGAAAATTACATGAGCTTTGGAGAGCATTCATCATGGGCAAATTGGACTAGGGTTTACCCTAGCTTGGAGTGCACCTCTTGGAGGTGAAGGCTACTTCATTGGAGGCAATTTGGAGGATTCATTGGCTGCTGGGGTTTCATGTTACAGCAGTTCTGCTAAAGCAGTTAGGGCAGACCTCATTCACCCTCCTTCTAAGGCATATTTTGGCATATTTGGTATGTAACTTGATAGTAAACACTTTGCTATGTGATTTGTGACTTGTGGCTGTTTACCCTAGTCAAATACTTGTCATTTTGGACTGCATATTCCTTGTTTATAACAGCAGATCAGATTCCTTCATTTATGAGTTGATATCATGGTTGCAATTGTGTATTTCATGGTGAAATCTATTCCTTATGCTTGGGTGAACTCATACGTAATATTCCTTTGATGTTTGGATATGATATTTATGGTGTTTCATGAAGTATTAGACTGCTGAAATTATTAAATCAGAAATCAGAATTAGGGTTTAAGCAGAAAAATCAGAATTATAGCCAAATATCCCATTTGGGATATTACAGAATTGAACCCAGTTCTTCCTTTTTTACCACTTGGTCATGCCCAGTGGACTTGTTACAGCATATTCTTAATTTAATTATTATTATTATTATTATTTTCTGCCAAGTTTCTCAAATATTCTACGTGGTATTTTTTGCCATTTCTCAACAGGGAGGTCAGCATTAGAAAAATATTTCCCTAAAACATTCCTCACACAAGAAAAACTTTGTATATTTTCCTGAGCATCTACTTTTTTTCCAAATTATATCTCATATTATAATACACGCTTGCTGCTAACAAAGTAATTACTGTTTATTTGTGAACTTTTCAATGTGCTATCTTCTTGGAAAAATCTGATCTTATAACATTGGCTGCATCTGTTATATATATCTATATATATAGTTTAAAATAAATTTTTTTAAACAAGAGTTGCATATCTATAAACAATTTGGCTGTCAATCTTCTCAATGGATACACCCACGCTAGAAGTCCAAGCTAACGCTCTGTCATCCTTTGTAAGTAGTCTCAAAAATCTTGATATATTGGATTACCTTGGTAACTAGTCTCAGCTGCACCTTCTGTAGGTCAAAATTGTACCTACAAGGATCCCCATGGATTCAGGAACTGCACTATTTCTTCTTTTGGTAACAAAAAATTATCTGAAAAGGATGATATAACTTTGGGTTTTAATGTATACCCTTTAATCAATTAACTGAACAATGAGGGAGGGTTTGTGGAGGACCTCGAATGATCAACTATCTGAAGAAAGGGTGGATCAACAATAACCATTACATAACTGAGATAATGAAGCAAAGTGGTTTTGGACTACCCTGAATCAATTGCAACTTAGATAAATGACTGAAGTTTATTCTGAAACATAAAAAGAATTTCAATTCTTGAACAACATTACACAGGCCTGTCAATATGAATCCAGCAGTCACCAATATCTCTGCAGTGCCATTCATTAAAAGCTCAATCTCCAATCATCCGTTGTTGATTAATGAGGTTATCTATTAGCTATGAAAGATCAATCATTATCTATTAGCTATGAAAGATCAATCATCAACCAATTTTTCATTCGTCTTCAATTTGATTCTGTTCACATTTAATCCTTGATTTTAAAATTTAAAAATGAATTTTTGACTCATATTAAATTTTATGGGTGATCCAGTAAGGTTGCAGTAGTAGGTGCGCAATCTCAATACCATGTAAGCACTTTAGACTCACTAAAACTTGACAAAGTACGATTAATCTTGACAATAATTTTTCAAATGTTGACATTCTTATACACAGAGTTTGCTTAGGACTGTTTCATGGATACATTAACTCAAACTTCAATTTAAAAATTTAGCTTTTAGACTTTCAATTTTTTTGACTTTTTACTTCACTCTGAGCATCATCCCAACATATCAAGCTCATCTTCCAATTTTGGACATTCCTCACATGAATTGACCCACAAAAAAAAACTTTATCCCTTTATTTTTATTTTTGGTTTTGAATGTATATGAGAACTCACAGATAAATTTTATCATGAATACAGAATAAATATTTACAATTTTCTTCTTCAAATTTTTAGTCAGTGGTATGAATTAACTACTACGCTCACCTTAACTCCTAACATTTAATGTTGGTTATGTGATGACCTCCTATGTTGAGTGTTATACTCCTAACACCCCCTGTAAGACAAAAGCATGTCTAACTATTATTAGCACCTTTCCCCTTCTTCCCTCTCCCCCACCAACCTCCTCCCCCTCAAGACAAAACGTTGCATCATAATTTTTTTTGGAGTCCAACATTCAAGTGTTTAGTCATCAATCTTTGATTTGGAACCTGTACCAGCTTTGAAGATTCATCAAGTTGGCTGCAGTTAGGATGCCAGTGTCTAGTACATTTTAATGACCAGGACTTTCAAAATAAAAATAGTCCATTGCATTGTCATCACCCTAGTAAAGGGTAGAATCTTGCTTCACCTAGACAACCATCTATTTTAAGCCATGAACCAATTTAAGTTCCTATATGATCTGAAACATATTGAAGACTTTTTAAGTGTGCACATGGTACTTTATTATGGAAGAGTGTTATTATGATATTGCAAACAAAAGACCATGTGAAAAATGCAATGGATGGAGCCCATAGAGTGGTATTTCAAACAAGAGACTATGGGGAAGGACTAGCATATGAGCAACCAATATTGTGGTAACAAACCATGTGTAAAGTTCAAAGGATGAGATTCATGTGATTTGTGGTCTAGTGGCTGCTATACCTTTGGGAAGGTCCATTTTGAGATATTGCTAGTGCATTGACAAGGAGAGACTATAACTTTGTGATATGGACTCAAACATGAGTGTCCTTTTAAAAACAAATAACTCACATGAATATGTTGTACCCATACGGAATTTTTCGTATATGTGCCCAAACACACCTCCCCAAGCACCATGTAGCCTTGTCATTACTGCACTAACCCTGCAGGTACAAGACATATCAAAAGATGGCGATCCAAGGCTCGAATGGAGGGAGATTCTGACAAGCTAATTAGGCACGGAGCATTGAAAGAACGTCAAAAAGAGGAGGTCAAAGTGGTGAATTGGAAGCCAAAATGACATAAAGGAACCAAGGGAAGCAATGCAAATACATCTGGCAAGTCAAAATTCAATTTTGAAAATTTTGAAATTTTGGAAAATTTCGACAATTGTTCTAAGGCATTTTTGGGCGTTCTTGCCTTGAATGAGCACCATTTTTTAGTATCATCCATGGAGGAAAAGCTTCAATGATAGTTTCAGATCATATGAGCTTGGTTTCCAAACTTCAAGACATTCCGTTATCAGATGAAGAAGTTACGACAAAAATAAACTCCAGAGGCAGAGGCTGAGGCTTGCAACGGCAGTGGTCCAGGTAGCCTCCATCAAAATGGTCAAGGCCAACTTCGAAGTTTTTCAAGGTCAAGAATCACAAATTTGAGCCCTGAAATTGGCTAAGTCTGGTATCCTGAAACCTGTTGTTCTGAAATCCTGAAATCTGTCTAAGTCTGAAATCTAGCGGATCCTCAAAAATCTAGAATTTGCATGTTAAATCCCATGGATCCGGGACCTATCTCAAACATCCAAATCAACCCTCAAAGGCGCCCATTCTACCCAAAACCCACGCCATTCCTTGCCTTCCAAAAGGCGTGCATTATAGCCAATTCCCACGCCATTTTGAGACCTCTCAAAAGGCGCTCAAATCCACAAAAAGCCACTTTTTTTTTTCCCTGTCTATAAAAGGCGCTCAAATCCACAAAAAGCCACGTTTTTTTTCCTTGTCTATAAAAGGCGCCTAAATTAGCTAAAACCCACGCCTTTTTGTCATTTATAAAAGGCGCTCAAATCCTCCAATTCTCACGCCTTTTTGAGGCATTCCAAAATAGCGCTCTCATGCACTAAAACCCACACCTATTTGGCTCATGCAAAAGGCGCCTAAAATACATCATTTGCACGCCTTTTTGAAGGAGTCTTAGTTGTATGGAAATTGGTGGTGAGGAGAGAGAAGATTGGCTCCAGGAGAGAGAAAGGTTAAACCTATAAATATACCTCTTCACCTTTCTCATTTCATTCATTGTTTGTGCAAAGTTGGAGAGGGAGAGCAAAGTCAAAGTTGGAGAATGAAACCCTAGGAGGAGGGCGTTCACCATAAAGAAGGCATTTGGCATAGTTTTCATCATTTGCTTGGCAAGAAGATGATACATGGAGCTGAACCTCTCACATGGTGGCCATTAATGGACGGATGAAAGCTTGCATAAGGCGAATTTGAAGGCTTTGAGAATTGGATCTTCACACACAGGGCAAGGATCATCCATTCTTGCATCATTCTACTTCTTTCTATCACACTCAAAAGAAAATTTGTCCACCAGAAGGTCTCTTTCTTGCACTGGTGGCCATTGTAGAGAGTTTTTGAAGCTTTTTGAAGCTTTTCCGGATCTACGAAGCAATAAAGGGGGCAATTCAATCAATTCTTTTCTTCTTTTTCTTCATTCTCTTCTTTCACAGGGTCCATTTGCATATTCTCAAGGCAACGTCCAAACCCAGGAGGCCATTTGTGGCAAATTTTCAAGGATTTTCACTGCTGGTCATGGTTTTTCAAAGGCAAAATCAGCACCTACAGCCAAGATAAAATTGATTTTTGAGGCTTATTTGTCCAAAATTTTTCATTTCTGACAAATACCCACCTCGGCAAAAGGCATTTTCCATCATCCTAGACCGGTTTAATCTCAGATCTGTTGAATCTTTGAGGGTGTGGCTCCAAAATTTCTTTTTTCGAAGGCAAAATTTTAATTTTTCACCAAAACAAAATAAAAAAATTAAATTTTGGGCAGTGAAAAGAAAATTTGTTTTCCTTAGGCAGCAAACACACAGAAGACCAGATTGTCCATTTTCAGTGCATAAAGGTCATCAGAGAAGGCTTCTTTAAGTCATCATGCAATATTCGTCAGTCACCATCGAGGCCAAATCTCTGCTCAAACACGAATATTCCAAAGTCAAAGAAACAGACTTGTGCCAAGTCTCACCTGAGGGTTTTGATTTAGAACCACTGATAAACTCAGGGAATGCAGCTGCAAGAAATTTGAAGAACTCTGGGCTTATTCAAGTCGGATCATTTCCCATCTCTGCCCATAGTCTCGAATTTGTACTCTCGTGCATTCAACACTATGCTCCTGAATCAAGAGAAGTCAGATCAAGGGACGGAAGATTGATTGCCAGTTTGAAGCCTGATGACATAGAGATGGCCCTGGGCATTCCTCTTTTTGAAGAATCACTCACCTTGGACCTTGAAGAGAGTGATAGAGTTTGGGCCACCGCCACTGATAAATGTCAAAAGTTAGCTTGCAAATGGCTAAAAGAAAGAAGGAATACACTCCCAAGGAATGTGGGCCGAGGTCAATTCAAAGATGAATATGCCATCATGATCACCATGCTCAACCGGATTACAGGCCAAGCTGAGGGAAGGAGTTTTAGGACATGGATGTTCTATGTGATCAGTACCATTGCCAATGGAAGCGCCACTTATGAGTGGTCCACTCTCATAAGTGATTGCATTCACCGACAAATCATCGACTTCACATAAACTCATGAGTTCAGAATGGTGTCCTATTTGCTATTCATGGTGGCCAAACAACACCACTTTGCTGGGTTGAACTTTGTGGGCTCTTTGCAAGACACCAGGATTGTCAGGCTATATCCTCAGCTTGAGATTTCAGAGTCTCAGAAGCACTTCCGGCGAGTCAACGATGCATTCCTGATGTTCACGGTACGTGACTTGGAAAACCAGATGCATGTCAGGATATCAGGAGAAGCCAGGGCGATAATCTCGGAATGGGCGGATTGGTATATTCAATTCCCTACCTTCTCCTATATCAGAGCCTACGGGTTTACATCATATCCATACATGCTCCCAAGATATCCATCCGATGAAGTTGTCTTCATGGAGTTTCTACGTCAGATAGAAGTACACAGTTTTCTACGCAGTAGACATAAGACGGCAGTGATCTTTCCTATTCAAATGGGTGTTTTCTAGTGCAAAAGTGCAACCGATGCAAAGGTAATTGGTGAAGAAATGTCCAAATTCGGCCTAAAGACCTTCAAGGAGAAACACACATATGACCCTAATCAAGTGATGAAATCCAGACTTAGTGGCAAATTTGCTCATGTACCTACTATGGAATACTTCTGGGTTAATTGTCAGGATGAGTATGAGGTTCGGCGAAGGAGTTATAGTCGCTTCACCTTGGAGCAGATTCCAGTTTTCCTTGACGAGAGTGGCAAAGACTTGCACGAGGATGGTTTAATTCTCTCCCCAAAATTTGTCAAAGAGAGAATTGATTCACA
Source organism: Cunninghamia lanceolata (assembly GCA_027924645.1). Classification (NCBI taxonomy): domain Eukaryota; kingdom Viridiplantae; phylum Streptophyta; class Pinopsida; order Cupressales; family Cupressaceae; genus Cunninghamia; species Cunninghamia lanceolata. Next base: position 10,480,719 of record BSBN01000635.1, on the reverse strand, counting down.
ACTATTGCCGCCAATGGATTGGTCACTTCAAGAGATTACCTCCATTACAGAAAGAACCAAAGGAGTGGTGAAAAGAAGCTAGATGTTCATTGGCAGTCAAAGGAGCAAGAGGACAAACACACCTAAAGACAAGGTATCTACAGTAGAGTCACCATCTTCTCCTACTCATTTGACTCCACGCTTGAAATCCAAGGTGGTGAGTGAGAAAGCCCAAGCGACCAACATTATCAGGGAAGAACCCTTGAGGGTGACCCCGAAGAGAAAGGCTCAAACCCCAGCACAGCAACAACCAGAGGCAACCCCTTTGTCACCAGCTAAGCCTAGTTCGCCTACCACTTCTATTTCTACTTCTTCCTCTTCTTCCTCTTCAGAACAAGGGAATTTGCTGGCACCACAGAGGATACCTGAGGCTCACCAATCTCCTATGCTTATTGATTCAACACCACTTAACTCATCTGGAGTTAACGATGCAGGAGAACCTAAGGTCGTACAAGGAATTGAAGTGAACATTGTGATGGAGGTAGACCTAGAATTCGAACCCAACATAGTGTTGGATTTTGACCCAGAGATGGATATTCATTTTGCACCTCTTGAGGCCGAAGTCACGCCAAATCTGGGTGCTGAAAAAGAAAGTCGTCCAAAGCCAACATTTCAAGAATCTACTTCAGCTTGGCTTCATACAGCAGTTAGTGAGAAAAAGAAAAGGCCATCCTATCAGCTGGATTTCAGTGCTTTGGCAGAGACTTTCAAGGAGCCATCTATAAAGAAGCCCAAGAAACAGTCGAGGATTCTAAAGACAAGTGAAGGAGAGTTGGTTTTAGAGACAGCCATTCCTCCTCAGGACAAAGCAATTGAAGAAGTTGAACCTGAGGATTATCATATTGTCAAGACTTGTTTCAGTCATAACACACGACAGACAACAGTGAATATTTTGGAGGCGGCTACAGATACTATGAGAAACAAGGTAATGAAAGATGGAGAGGACAAGGCTGCCCTCAAATCAGAAGTCCAGCAGCTACGTCAGTACATCTCACAGCTTCTGCATTCTCCTTCGCCTCCTTCACTCTTTTTGCCACAAGTGATGGAGTCTACTGATGAGCAAAAACAGTTAAGTCAGCTGGTAGTGTATGGCAAGCACACTAGGTATTGGGTGGATCATTTATAATAAAGAATGTTAACTTTCTAGCAAAGTTATCAGAAGTGGTGTCCAATTCTAAGGATGTCCTCCTTGGAATCCAGAATATGATCGAGTGTATGAAGGACATGGAACCAGTATATGATAGATTGATGGTCAGGCTGCGTGCACTTGGTTTGAGGCCTATAACGGCAGATCAAAAGGCTGCAATTTTCTCCTGGACTCACCAGTATTCCTTCTTGGTTTATACCTCGAAGAATATAGCCTCGGAGTTGGCTATATGGAAAGAAAAGCTCCTAGGCATTGAAAGATATGCCATTGATTTTGTCCAAAACATTCCATGAAGGTATTTCAGTGAGGAAGGTGTAAATTGCCTCATTCATGTTTTACAGGAGGAGTTCATTCAGCTGATCCGTGGAAAGTTTTGTGGAGACCCTCATGTTGACAAAATGTACCTCCTGGTTGATATTGCATCAAAGTGCGCCAAGGCTGAGAAAGACTTTGAAGTGTTCGAGAAAATCACAGAGGATGCTGCCATAGACTTGCAAATGAGGATGGTCCACCTTGAGTCCATGATCATACCAGATGAAGCCAAGGTTGAGGAATTTGAGAAAAATCTTAATTCTCAGACTTAGCTTATTTTTCACATTTTTGTAGGAGGGAATTATTTTTGGCAGCAGGAAATATTTCCAAAGCAGCTTCTATTTTGAGAACTGTCTTTGTTAACTGAAGTTAAATTTATTTTTAGATTTTGCTTTTGGAAATCATGCAAAATATCTTTGAGTTGGAACTCATTGTGTAATAACATGCAAGTTCAGTTAACTGAAATTTGCATGACAAGATACTTTTAGTTTCAATTGCTAATAAGCTTGCATGCTTCCCATGCAGCATTAGATCTAGAGTGAAGAGTGTTAGTTAACTCTTCCTTTCATTTCCTTGCATCTTTGCTTTTTAGGTATAAATAAGTGTATTTTACACCCTTAATTTCTCTAATGGTAAAGGCTGAGACTAATTTTTGCTCGCATTTTATTGTTCAAGCATTGTTGTTGATTCTTGTTTTTTTTTTTGGTTAATGAGAATACAAATCATGGTTTCAGAGATCTATATTGTTGTCAAGAGTTATGTAAATTGTTCATGACTTTGTGCATGAGCAATTATTGTGAGTTGTATTTGTTCTGTTGTTTTGAAAACCTCCAAGTTGTTCTTCTGATTTCTTTATGCTCTGAATTTACTTGAATAAATCAGAATTGTTTTAAAAGATAAAGTTAGTTATTTTCTTCTGGAAACCTTTAGAAAATCTTATAGCCTTGCAGAAGAGCTTCATTGCCTTGAGAAACAAAAAGATAGGTTATTTGGTAAACGTCTTTTTAGTTTTCTTGTTGAGGGAGCTTCCCCTCCTAATTCGAAGAACAGTCCTACTGTACACGCTGTCCGTTTTTCTTTCTCACCGAAAGGTGCGAAATTAAATGCTAACAGAATATTTGAGAGGAATACTGTAATGTCCCCTTCTAGCAAGACAAATTTTCAGAACCTTTCACACAAACTCAACTTGTAAAAGAGAACATTAGTAACATTAGAAATCATTAAATGTTAATGATAAGATTAGATAAGATCAATGATAATGTAAAAAGAATTCATTCACTTGTTAATTGATTACTTATTCTCTACTTATCATTTTAATTAACATCTTTGACTTCATATCCTATATGTGATGCAAAGTGATCATGATTCATTTTTTAATATTCATATCCCTTTTCTCTTAACCTCCACAGGAAAATTAGCTATAAGGCGCTTAGATACCCTTGCACAGAAGGAATTACACTGCCCCTCCCTATGATACTTCATAGGGTGCATGGATACCAATTCACGTGCCAGAATTACACTGCCCCTCCTTATGCTATTCCCGTATAGTTGGAGTGATAGAGAACAAGTATATGATTGAGTATAAGTTGAGATCCATATCCTCCTTCATCACTTCTCCGAAAAGTAGGATTTTCATGGCGTGGCGCTCAGATACCAATACATGGAAGGAATTACACCCGCCCCTCCTTAACATACCAAATCCATGGATATGTAAGGTGCCAAGTTACCAATTCCATGTAGGAATTACTCCGCCATTCCCGCCGTATCCATTATTCCGTAAGAAATAGTAACTAAGAAGATATGATGACTCATAAGCATAGATTATGGCAGGGATATTCTTATGATTAGAATGTGGTGTCCATTGTGAACTCAATGTGCTTATTGTTCTTATTCATGATTCAATTTTTGGTGATATCATGTTTCATTTATATAATAACATCTATATAGAATATATTTCCATTATAATTTCCATTCATACTAAATACATATCATAATTCCATTACACTATATATATACATATATTAAATTTTCACTACTTTGCATACTTATTCATCTTATCTGAATCATATATATATATATATATATATATATATATATATATATATATATATATATATATATATATATATATATATATATATATATATATATATATATATTTATTTCCATTGTGATTTAATATTCATTTACATACATATAGACTATATTGTTCTTATATATAATATTCTTATCTTTTAGTTCTTACTAGTTATGAATAGAACATTTTAAATACTAATACTTACATATGATTTAATCTAATATCATATGATTTAAATACCACTTACCTTTTATTTGCCTTTACCCTTATACTCTTGTGCAGATCTGAAATCAAATCTCTGAGTTCCTGATTTTTATTTTTATTTTTGTGATCTGCTGTCTATGCGATAAATATTCCTTGTTTTCCTGTTGTCCATGCCATGCTTCCCTTTATGCTGCTTATCTATCCCCTTTATATCTTTTTAAAAAGTATGATTGTTGGTAAGGGGGTATACCCCTTCCAACGGACACATCTTTTATTATTTGTTTGCTGTTAATTAACAGCGATCACTTTAAATAGTGATCGGCCCATCTATGGGCTCTTTATGGTAGCTCGTGAGTGATTAGAGGATGCCATTCCTCTTATAATATTTAATTCTTATCTATTATAATATAATAATATATGTTATGATAAATATTTAATTATTAATTTTTTATTATATTTGTATAATATATTTTATATTATTTATAATATATATAAAATATATTATATTTAATAATATATTATATTATATTATTATATTTAAATTAGTAATATTTATATTATTATATTATAATAATATTAATATTAAGAATTGTATATATTCATCTTCATATAATTATAATATATAAATATATTATATATTATATTCAATTATATTGGAATATTTATATAATAATATTATAATTTAATATTGTTTATTAAATATTACATATTAGTAGTTAAATATTATCACATTTTACAAAAGCGACTTCACCGTCTTTATCATAATGTTTAAATCTTTAATTTAAACAATGTCTTAACATTGGGACATCACAAATACATTGGTGCCATGAAATCCTTATGGTTTGTGGTCTATTGCCTAATACCATGTCAAAGACCTATTTTGTGGTATTGCAAGTGCAAGACCATGAGAGACTACAATGTTTTCCATATGTACAGATTTGAGTGTTGCTTTTATTTTGCATGATTTTTGGAGATGGATACAATGGTGCTATGAGATTTGGGTTAGAGTGGATGAGAGCTCATAGTGTGCCATCATAAATAGGAGACCATTTGGAAGGACCAGCAGATGACTAACTAATATTGTGGTAACATGTGTAAGATTCAAAGGATGAAATTTATGTTGCTTGTGGTCTAGTGGCTGCTATATCGTGGGCAAGATCCATTTTGAGATATTGCTAGTGCATTGGCATGGACAGACTATAACTTACTTCCCCCAAATCTACCATGTCTAGTGTTTGGAAGGTGACTATCTTTGCCACCAAGCGGTGGCCTTTATAAGGCTGCGACCCATTTAAATTGGGTGGGCAACATTTAAACAAGGTATGCGGACCTTTTAATTGGGCGGGATCTCTTTGGGATCTGTAGACCCTCTTTTGGTTTGCCTACATGGCTTTATACCACTTCCACCCCTTTTGTAAGCCCTTGTGGCATATCTCTTGCAATTTTTCTTCCCTTTGATCGGCTCATGTGACCCTCTTTGCTCTCTACAAACTCCTACACTATTTTCGTTGACCCCTTTGCGTGGACAATATACTCAGTTTGGCAGAGTTCTTTTGGCTTAGTCCGAAATCTAATAGATCCTCTATTCTTGGCAGCATATTTAGCAGTTAGCTATATTTGGTGGCAACTTTGGTGGTTTCCCAAAATTGGTGGCTCTACCAAATATGGAGCTTCTCGATCTTAGTTGGAAAACTTCTAAATTTGGCAGAGATTTTGGTAGAATTTGCTAAATTTGACAAAAACCATTGAATTTGGCGGTGGTTCTAAATTTAGAAATACAACTACATTGGTTTGAGAAGGGAGGTTACACTGTTGAAGTTTTTCTTTCTGCACTTGATTTTCAAAGGGGCTATATCTTGGGCATATGAGCTCCTTTTTTCAATGCATATTTTTTAATTTAGCTATTTTTTTTGCATACTTTGTGGTGGTGCAGGTATTGTTTGGTTTTGATCTAAGTTGCCGAATTGGAATTAGGTATGGTTACGTGGGTACATGTCATGTCCCCATTTCCGGCTTGATCAACATTGAACATGGATTAGCCTATTTATCATGCCCGTGGGCTAATACCAATGATGAGGGAATGAATTTGGTTTTTGACTAACTCAGTGTTGTAGTTTTGCAGGTACAAAGTCAAAAACTATTCCAGCAATCTGTGGCAAGTTTGGCAAAATGGTTAAGTCTGGAGGCCAAAGCTGACAAGAACTTGACTCTCAGAGTTAAGGCGCACTTTCCTATCTGTCTGGTGCCAAATGTGCACCCAAGGATGTGGAGTCTTCAATCAGGGTTTGGAAGTGAAAGATGTTAAGAGCAGCACCATTTGAGCATGTCTCCACACCGAACAAGGGGTTTTGAAGTCCAGAAGTTGCCCAAGAAGGGTTAGGCTCACTTTCTCTCTCCTCCAGACTACAATTTGCGCCTAGCAAAGAAGCATCATCACATGAATTTCGAGAGCTTCAAGCACATCAACCATATCAGTCATGGCACCTTGCTAAGGAATGTTGATTGATCCTCAAGGTGAATTTGTCTAAGTGAATTGAGTAAGGAGGAAGGCCTATTCACTCTAGGCGCAAATATCATGAGGTGCAACCCTAAATGTGCGCCTAAGAGGGAAATAAGCTTCAAATCAACTCCAATTAGTAGCACTTTCATAGGTGATGGTATTTCGCCCTCAAAAAGACTCATGCATTGCAAATCCTCAGAGAAATTGGCCAAGAAAACTCTAGGCGCAAATCTCATGCTCTACCACTCCAAATATGCGCCTAGATTCTACCCTCAAAGAATGCACCTCAAATGAGTCTGTGATTCCATCAAGTGATTAAGATAAAAGTTGCTCAAAAGGAGGATAATCTGTGAGATTTGGATGATGAACTATCAAGGAATAATGAAAAGAGGCTTGGGCGCACTTTACCTCCTGTTCCACTGACAATTTGTGCCTAGAAAGGGAAGGCACACTTTTACATCTCAACTGGCTCAAATGTGCGCCTTGAATTGATATCCACTTTGGGATCTTGAAATAGCGCCTAAGGGATGATTTGATAGGTTTGGTTGTCGAAGACATCTTTCGGAGAGTGAGGCACACTTCCTAGGCTCTGCAACCCTCAATTGGCACCTAGCAATAGTAAGGCGTAGTTTCATGAAGAAACCATCTCAAATGGGCGCCTAGACATGGAAATAGCATCAAACGCCATCAGAGAACCTTCAATGAACATTTTCACGAGATTTCATGCATGTTAAGGTCACTAGAGAAGTTACGCGCATATCTACCCTCTGACAACCCAGTTTGAGCACCTAGCCTTGAGGGGCATTCAACTATGACATTAGGCGCACTTCTGCACCTGTGAGCATCATTCTAGCACCCTGAGTGTCTGATCTCCTATTGGTCCAAGTGATGGCGTTGGGATCCGTTCCGGCTCCTTGGACAAGGTTGCCAACTCAAAGAGTCATCAAATGGAATATTCCCATTGGAATATGCTCTTGGGAAGCATGCCTTGGTTCCTACTTTGCATTGGAGAGCGTGCCTCTATTGCCTTTGAAGGAGGAGCACTATAAAAGGAGGAGAGCGCCTTCATTTTGACATCTTAGATCTTTGATGAATTTTCTCTCTCAGAAGTTTTATGCTTGAGTTCATGAAATCTGCGAGTTTCATGTTTGTTGGGGTGATGCTCCCTCAACTCTGATAAGGTGATGCTCCCTTGTCAACTAAGAGGTGTTAACATTCAGTTATCATCATTGTTCCAAAAGAAGTAGTCATCTCACAACTAGTGAAATAGGTGCTAGCTAAAGGCGCTAGTTGAAGAGTCATTCAAGTGTTGTAATCATTGATCATATCTAGGCTTCAAGGCCACTCATTGTAATAAGCTTGAATGTTCATGCCATTGAAGGTGACATCTACTTGTAATAAGAAGTTGCATTGATCAAGTGACAATCATAATACTAGAACCAACTTCAAGTGATTCCAAAGAGTTGTTAGCTTTCATGTTTGCTATTGAGCTCATTGTGTGATTGATAGTTAGAAGTGCAAGTAATTTTGTCTAAGTAAAGGGAAAAAATTTAGTTATGTATAGTTGGGATATTTCAGTACAGTATGCCAATATGACAATTTTTTTGAGGGGTTGGGTACGTTCGTACAAAAAATATAAATATCATAAGTATATACAAATTTGGAGCTTAATATTAGGAAAGAAATTCAAAATACCATACTAATCTAATCTAAATATATGTTAATACTACTTAATATAATTATACTCAATGGCTTTACATTTAATAATAATACTTAATAAACATAAATATTAATAAAAATAATAATTTAAAAATAAAAACCTATGCACAAAATTATATAAATTTAAAAATTAAAACATAACAAATTAAAATATCAAAACATAAGAGATAAATAAATATTAAAATGTAAGAGATAAACATTAAAACGTAAGAGATTAAAATATTGAAATGCTTCATAAAAAGCCAAATTTGCAAACATTTTATTCCAACCACCAATTTTCCCTATGCCATGGAAATAAACATGAAATTTACCCATACCAATAATGCCACATTTTTCAAGACCTAAAAACTCAAGTCAAGGAAATTCCAAACAAAATGCAAAAGCATATTAAGATTACAAAAATGTATAGAATTAATGGGTCCTTTGCGAATTGAAAGCAAATTGAACGCAAATGTAGTAGATGATGCCTCTAAATTGGAACACTTTTAGAGAAACTAGTAATTTGGCAGAGATGAAAGTGAGGGTTTGGAAATTTACTCTAAACTTAAATCAGAAAGCCAGTTTTCAGGCGTTCGAGTAGCAGCCAGTAGGTAAATAAATTTCATGAATTACATGAAATAAACTCACGAAATTGTGTTTGTTCATCATGGTTTATTTCATAGTCGCATTTTTCTTTATTCCCTCCTACGGTGTATAAAACATGAAATAAATGAAATGCTACATGTTTAGGGATTTTTGGCTCAACAAATTAAAAAAAGTGTTGAATATCACGTCTGCTTGTGGAATCGCTCATGAATCGCCATGTCACTGTTGGAATCAGCCTAGTTTGATGTTTTGGATGCCAAAATTTTGTACCCTAGTCAAATCCATAGACTATTTGAATTGGAATTCGATTCCTGGACATATCGTACCTAGAATCGCTCTATATTCTTGCCAATTCAGTAACTTAAGTTCTAATGCACGGATTTTCTAGAATTTATAGATTGTCATAGGTGTTGTTGCATAACTCTCATTTTGAGACCTTTTGAGGCTCCTTTTGGGCTTATACGAGCTCCTTTTTAGGCACCTTTTTTGATAGTGCATATTTTTTGAGCTCTACACAGTGATAATATTGGTTCTTTTTTATTTTGATCTAGATCTGTATTTTAAATATTGTAGCCTCTTTTGGCATCTATAAAGCATTGAGATCAAGAACAGTTTTTGACTTTTGCAAGTGGCAATTATATATGCATTAAATATAAAGTGCCATAATCATTTTGTGTTGAGGGATTTCTTGATTGAATACTTTTGGGGGTGCTCTTATGTTTGTTTATTTTCTTTTGTTGGTTGAGTCTCTTGATTGTTCTATTGTGTAATGTCCCAAACTAGATATTTTGACAACTTGACAATAACCCACACATTCTAGCACTTTCTGATCAACGAGATCCTAGAATGGGTAGGGTGAGAGCATACAATGACTAGAATTAAATCAATATCAACTCAGCTACACTTGTTGGCGATAGGCCACACAACTTACAATGCATGCAAATACAAAATCTGAATGATTGGTATGTTGGTTTTGGTGGCAAGCCTTTTAGAACAATTACAAAATCTATATCAAACCTAGTGGAGAATCGTTCAAATTTTATGATGAAACAATACAATATCTTATTATTACTAGACAACATAAGCAATACTAGAAATAATAATAAAATCACAAATACAAAAGTTGAATATGAACCAAGTACTATTGTAATATTAGCAACCCTCATACAAAACTCAATACTCAGCAGAAACCCCAAAATATATTAATAACAGACAACAACAAATAAACTTTTTGCAATTGATGAATACTACATGGTACGGTTGGAAGCAAGGTTGTACAACCCATAGCAGTTGGTAGTTGGTACGATAGCTACAAAGCAAGCCGTGACTATCAATTAAGGTATGACAACATGAAAGAATATGAAGCGACAGACTTAGCAAAGTCAAGCAATTCCTTTATGATGCATGACTAGTTCTATTAAAGTGTACGACCATTCTTTTAATTGTACGTCAACCCCAAATTTGTCTTTATCTGTTGAGCTGGATGTTTTAGAGAACAACAACCTTGATATTTCTTCTGTGTTGCGATTAGAAATAGGAATTGATACGATAGTTCCTTAGGCTGTATGGTCAGTGTTGACCTATTTTAGTCCTCCAAACTTAAAATGATCTACCTAAAAATCCTGCACTTCTTCCATCAAATATATCCAATCTGAGATACTCTAAATGGAAGAAAATTTCCCAAAAAATCCTGAAAATTCCTAAGTCAAGTTTGCAGGAGTAGAGATGTTGAAAATTCTGATAGTTCTAGTTGGAATCATGGCCAAATGATAAGTGCATCTTGAAGAGGAGCCAAATGAGTACATGCAGTTTGAATTTGGTAAAGATTTGATGAATTTTGGCTAAGTTATACTCATCGCTCCAACCGGATATCCGGACATCCAGATCCAGTTGCCTCATTTCTATCAGGTTGTATTTCATGTCCATATCCGGTTGCATCACGATTTATCTTGAAAAGGAGCCAAATGGGTATTCATAGCTCAAATTTGATGAAGAACCAATGAAAATTGACTAAGTTATTATTCTACAGGACTCTGGCTCCAACCAGACATTTCCATCCGGATATTTCATTTCCACATCAAATTCCACATCCGCATCTGGTTGCACTTTGTATTTCTACCGGATGTTGAATTTCCTTTGTATTTCTAATCGGATGTGGAACACGAGATGAACTAAATGTCCAAGGTTCCAGATTTGGTTGCATGTAAAATTGACTTTTCAGGTTCCGGTTGACTTTTCAAGTTTCAGTTGCACTTATCATATGTTGAAGTGGAATATGTCAAGTTGGGGGGTGACATAATCCAAGCGCTATCAGATGTTGAAGTTCCTTTGTATTTCTAACCGGATGTGGAACACAGGATGAGCCGAATATCCATTGTGCAAGATTGGGTTTGGGTCAGTGTTCCACATCCACATCCACCTAACTTTTCAATATTCTATTGACTTTTGACTTTTCAACCGGATATATTCCAAGTAGTCTTTCTAGCTGTATATTTCTCAAGCACGTCATTCCAACCAGACATCTTCCAAATAGTCAAAAGGAGAAAGGGCCTCAACAAATGAACATTCAACCCAATGTTTCTCAACATCCGGTTGAAGAGGAGGATGCACTTGGAGCACAAAGTATGCATATAGAAGACCACATCCGGATAGTCAACATCTAGAAGAACATCAAGAAGCGGATGTGGATTAGGATAAAGGTAGAATACAGAACAACATCCAGATGACCCAATTGTATCTGGAACCTAACATCCCATATCCAGTTGAACAGAACCCGACTGAATATATCCTGTTAACTTGCAGAACCAATCGGATAGCTTGCAGGAAACGCTAGAAACGTGGGAAAATGCACTGTCGACTCTCTAGATCGCCATTACTGTAGGACAGAGATGGACTTAAAGGTAGCTCAAACAGTGCCCAACTTTAATGCGCCAGTACCATGGGTGGATGAAGAAGTGAACGACGTAGTGTGTGCAAGTTCCCCAACTGGCGGATTTCCTGGAGACGCATTTGACTAAGGGCCCTCCTACATTAAAAACCTTGTATCAAAAGCATGGGCGACCTTCCAAATTGTAGTTTGCAGACATGCTAAGGGCATGGGCATCACAAAATCGTGCAGATCTTCTAATAGGGCCATGGGCCAAATTTATTACAACATGGGCAATCTGGGCAGTCTGCAAAGCATGTTGACCACTTTTCCCATTGTCTAGGGTTGCACAGTGAAAATGTAAAAGGTATAAAAGCATTTGAAAGGGTTGGTTGGTTAGTCGCTAGGTCCTTATCCAGGCTGAAGTGCTTGATGTTTGATCATGACCTCATGATATTTCTTAGAACTGTATGAATCTGATAGACTGTGTCCTCTCCTAGACCTCTTGTCTTCATTTCCAGTTCAACTATGAAGGGAAGGTTGTCATTCTATGCCTTTTTTTATCTGTATCGAGCTATTCTTCCTTTGTAATGGCTATTTGGCCTTCATGATCAATAAAAATTATTGATATTGCCTCTCTTTATTTTTGCACTATGTTTATTTGAAAGCTGCACACTCATATTGTGGATTAAATGGTCCCTCTTTAGTTGTAGTTTTCTGTTTGAACCTCTACTGATATTGCACGAGTCTGTGTGAATTTCTCCTATTTTGAGATCATTGTTGTGTTATGTCAGTCCCAACCAAACGAACTAAATCCGATGCATCACCCCCTTTAATTGTTATTTCTCTCTCTCCCCTTTTCCCTGGTAACTATTAGCATTAGGTTTAGTTATTTTCTCTGGACCTCAAGTCTAGAAAGAGGAACCAACCTTCTCTGGAGGTTTGATCTCATCTACAAGGTCCCACACCTTGAGATCAATCCCATTGTGTCATTGGAATGCCTGAACCTAGTTCAGGCAAGGTGCAATTCCAAGTGATAACAATCAACTCACAACTCCAACAAATCATAGACAACAAATGATATGACATTTATAATATCAACTAGAATTTTCCACACACCCAAAACTGGAACTTTTAGCATAAACCCAAAATCTAGAAATCTTCAACATATCATAAACAATTGAAATTGGAAATACTTTTGCAACTTTTTGCACATTTCAAGATCTTCAAACTATAACCAGAACTGGAATAAACTGCAATCCTTCAGCACAGAAGTAATCCCTGAATGGAATTACTCCAGCGAATAAAAGGGTTTCCATCCTCCAATCCACAATGAAATCTAGAGGGGGTTTTTGTCCTCCAAATCTCAATATTAAGAGGGTTTTCATCCTCAGGCAAGAAGATAAACAAAGAGTTCGATCTCAGAGAAAGGGGGTTTTGATTTCATAAAAATAGATGCTTTCTTTTGTGCGCAACCTCTCTTTTTATAATCTCCTTTTCTAATTTATAATTCATTTTTCTGCCTCCTTATATAAGTGTCTAGAAACACCATTAGCTCTCTTTCCTAACGACAATTTTTAATATAACATTGACCCTCTTTTAGTAATAACTTATAAGTCATCCTTTTTATAATGCTATAATGTGAAGTGACTGGGACAACTTAAGTTATTATTTTTAAATTATTTCTCTTACCTTATCCCTTAGCCTAAAGAATAGGCTAGGGGTCTTCCAATTATCTTTGCCTGAAAAGGGGACGACATATTGTATGACTAATTCGAGAAGGTAATCATAATTAGGTAATGTTATGGTCAGGTTGGTTGTTTTTTCCATCCTTGTCTTGTTCAGTTTGATGAGCATAACTATAAGGTTTGGAGAGATGGGTTCCTAAAACATCTTGAGTTGAAGGAGCTATTACCTCATCTCTATGCGACCATTTTGAAACCTAGTGATTATGAGAAGGAATGGTGGGCACTCGAAAGGAGGTCATTGGGATTATTGACATGACATGTGATCTAGAGTGGATTAAACTTGACTATCCTGATATGGATTGCCCTTGTGTTGTTTGGATTGGCATTTGGGAAGCATATGGAGATCCTAACGATCCTCCAATCCCAGTTGATGTCATCACTACCCATCTCACACCCATGGACATTCTTGATTCTACTCCTATAGCAACTTAAGTGGATTCTTCAACTTCTATGACTGCTATTGCAGATTTAGAGGGTTCACCATCTTTATCTTCAAGTCATCATCCTAAGGCTAATGATTCTTTTATTCCAATATTGACAGATTCCACTGTTGTTCATACTTAGGCATCTACTGTTGACACTATATCATGGGATGAGCAGTGTAGTCTAATGACATGCATTGAGGTTCCACCTTCTTTAGCTTCTATTGAGTTCAACAATGCTTTAGTCGGTACTTCTAGTGACTTAGTGCAACAAAATCGTCATTGTTTTCTAGATGCAGTACATTGGGATGAGTACTTGGCATATCTTTAGTATTTGTTTTGTGAGTCACATCTTGTAGATCTGGAGGACACCATTGACATCTATCTCCTCTTTGATGACAGCTTTCATGGAGTTCCATGTCCTTTGGATGCCATGAGGACACATTTAGATCCTCCTATTCTTTCTCCACATATACATGCTTCTATTGTAGTACATTCTACATAAAAAAATTAAATATTTATTGTTTGAACTTCAAGTTCAATATCAAAATTATACTATCAAGTTCAACAATCAATTTTCAATGTCATCAATCATATGGATTTTCTAAATCCTCCACATTATCATCATTAACATCATGGACATTAGCTGATGCGGGAACATTTAAGAACCACAAGCAATGCCACTGCCACTCACTGTAAAAGTGTGCTTGCTTCTTGACTCCTTAAGTGTAACATGTTGGGAAGTGGAAGCATCCAAGTCAACATGCTTTGGCTCCACATCCCACAACTTTGATTCCCCTTCCTTGTAGCCATGTTGTTTGTGCGAAAGGAGACACAAGTTGGAATGCACATACACTAAGTTCTCTGCCTTTTTTGAGTGCAATAGGTTGCACTTTATTGAGTGGATGAAAGAGTATGTGCTCCAGTTCCTCTCAGATGCAGATGAACTAGCAACTTATGAAGACAAAGTAGAGAGAGTTATAAACTTATAAATTATAAAATTAATTTTTATAAATTTAAAAATTATAAATGACACTTCAAAGTCTAAAAGAGTAAAGATAAAAAAATAGAAATTTATTAAATTTACTTGTGATAAAACTTTGATTGAGAGTGGTTGTAGGTGTCGGTATTGTTGGCCATGGAAGTACCACCAATTGTGAGCATCTTTCTTGAACTTATCACGAAGAGCTTCAATACTTTGACCATTGGACTGTATAAAATCAATGAACTCATTCGTGACTTCATATTGTAAATTTGGATCAGGGAAGAGTCTATGAAATGCTACCTTGTACACTTCAGACACTTCATAATCTCTCCATGGGGGAATCCTATTTGGCACAAAAAGAATCTTAGCACTATAATATTTTGGAGTCAATGCAAAGGCAAGAAGATGTAGCAGGGTGGTCACTATGTTCCATCTATCCTCAATAATTTTGTGCACTTGTTTGAAGAAAGTTTTTTGAGGATCTTACTCTTTCTCATTTATGATGCTCTTTATCTTCTCTATCATTGAATCAATGCCATCATATATCTCCCCAATGCAAGGCTTGTCCATGTCGTTATAACGAATCATGCTCAAAATGGGGTCAATGAAACTAAAGAGATACTCCACACGATCCCACCAAGAACTCATCTAGGATCATCCTCTTAACATTTGTTGCCCTCTTAGTGTTGCTTTGCCTCCATATGGACCAAGTATGGCTAATAACCATGTTAGAAAGTACCTCTCGAACCTTTACAAGTCATTTCAAGACGATTGTGTTTGAGGCAAAATGGGTCTCAACAACTTATTCAATTTCATGTCCCCATTTTCAGAGTGATCACATACTGGAGTGGCTAGCCTATTTCCATTCCCGTAGGCTAAGCCGAAGGGCTCAGGGAATGACCTAATTGGCGAATTTTCACACTTAGCCAATTTTGTAGGGCAAAATGAGCATGGAAGATGACTTGGCATATTTTTGTGGTATTTTTGATGAGGTCATCACTAATAAAATAATTTGCTCTAATATGGAGCGACCCAATTGGAGGATGGAAAATGAAGGAAATATGGAAAATGCCTTGGAAGAAAATAAGAATAATTTATAAGGTTTTTCCTAGAGGAGGTTGACTTCATTTGAGGTCAAAAAAATATTATAGCATGTGTCTAAGTGGTACGCCCTTGGAGGAGGGAAAGATGGAAAATAATAAAAAAATAAATAAAGTGTTTTCATTGTGGTTTGGGTGCCCAAGAGGAGGTCGGCCCTAGGAGAGGGAAATAAAGTAAAATAAAAAGAAAATACAAGGCTAGGTCGGCCTTGAGGAAGGAGAGATAAAGTCATGTATAAATATAAGGTGTTTGAGCTCTTTTCATCATCATTCGATCATATTCCTTTCATTTGAGATTTATCTCCATAGTTCCACGGAGTTTCAGGGACGGGGACAGGGGCGGGGGGACAGGGGGGGACGCGTTTTCGGGACAGGGGGCCTAAATTTGGGGACGGAGGGGGGACGGCAGCGGGGTGGCGACGAGGGAGTGGTGCACTGAAATACATATAATACTTGAAAAATTAGTTATAAAAAGATGTATAACTATAGATGCATAGACAAGGCACGTGAACTGTTTGACAGAATGCCTCAGAGAAATATGTCTCCCATACAAGTTTCTTACAAAATTTTGTCCTATTTGTGTTGTAGAGGCACTTCTGTGGTTAAGCTGATGCATAGAAATTGAGTCTTGACATATCAAATTTTCTGAAATGTTTTACTTGAGAAGCTTTATGCAAACAAGTGTTAAACTCACTTGAAAGTTGAAATGCATTCTAATTTCTATCAAACATTCCGATTGAGGCATTCTGTCGAATAGTTCACACTTCACAACGTGCCTTGTAAGTTGTCTATGCTTCCACATTTTGCATACATGTCGATGCCTCCACATTTTGCATACATATTGCATACATGTCTCATTGTCTAGTCTCATCGACAAAGACTCAAGAGTCCCAGGATATCCGATATGCACAAGCCACAAAACTTGAAATGAAATGTTAAAAATGCATATGATAAAGTTAGGTTTTTATTTTTGATGGTTTAAAAAAAATGATTAAAAAATTAAATTCGGGGGACGTCAAGAAGTCTCCCCGACGGGAGACATTTCAGAGGCGGTGGGGATGCGGTGGGGGGAGCATTTCGGTGGCATCTCCTCGTCCCCAGGACGTTCCCCCTGGGGGACGACTGACTTTTTGGGGGGGACACGTCCCCGTGGAACTAGGTTTATCTCTCTTAGCTGCAACTTTTAGTTCAATCACTTCCTAGGACGAAAACCCTAAGGAAGATAAGTGGAATGGACGAAAACCCAATCACACTTTGGAGGTGGATTCATACGGAGTTCACAATTGCATTTCATTGGAGATTTGTGGAGGAGAAGGGCAGATTTGCATATTCAGATTTGAGATCAGCTTTGGAGGAGATTGCATTGTGGCATTTGCATTCATTTGGCACTAGGGTTTTAACCCTATACTTGTGCGCCACACTTTTGAGGGTTTGAGCATTCAAGCCATATCATTTTGGAGCAGATTTGAAGATCATTTTGGAGTAGATCTGAGCGCCACCTTTTGGAGGAGTCTTGGATGAAGTTTGGCTAGGGTTTATGCCCTAGGTTGAGCGCCACTTCCCTAGGAGGGTGACTTCATTGTTTTGATGTCATTTTTGCTATTCCATGGTATGTATAACCTAATTTAGGTTGAACATTATAGGAGCAAAAATCTGGGCTATATTTGTCATGTTTGAGCTCCTGGGTTTGATGTAATTACAAACCAGCATATTCAGATTTGGAGCAGCATACCTATTTAATCAGAAATCAAATTTGTTTTGCACATGTTTGGCCTTTGGATGATTGATTTTCATGGTTGATATCTTTTTTGATGATTATAAATGTTTGGCATGCATTTTAGGATGTTTGAAGCATATTTATTGGCTGCCTATGAATGTTTATACTTCTGAAAATAAAATCAGAAAATCAGAGCAGAATTCTAGGGTTTCGGCAGAAAACTTAAAGTGCAGAAAACTAGGGCAGAATTCAGAATTTAAAAATCAGAATTTTAGTGAAGATCCCATTGGGGATATTACAGTGGTATCAGAGCTTTGATCTTGCCACCCTGAAGGGTTCTATATTGGTGTTTTGTATTGGTGATCATCTATTGTTGATAGATGACTTCCGAAGATAGAGAATTCATCAAATATCGGAGAAGGCAACGAGTTGTTGATACAGGTTTTGAAGAAGAGGAAGTCAGCATGGGTGTTAGAAGCAACAAGGAACCTAGCATGAGGGATATCCTCAATGACATCGCAATGAGTCAGAGATCTCATGCTACTCATGTATCAATACATGGGGCATGATATGGGTGCTAATACAGATTTGGGAAGTGATGGCAATGCTCATATACCCACCATCTTGGATCAGCCAAGAGCCCCGGAAAATATACCACAAGAGGCGGACAAGACCTTTGATGATTACAAGGATAAAGATGAACCTAGAGAAGAAAAATCAAAAGTTACCATTTAAGAAAGGATAGAAAAGGAAGAGGAATTACTTGTTTGTGATTTGCAACCTACATGCCTAGAAGTTTGGACTCCTAGCCGTGCATGTGGAAGCCCTAAAGAGGATGAAGCCATGTTCACAAGTTCACTTCAGCCATATGAGGATATGGACAAAGAAGAATCACCTATTGCATCTACAAGTGGAGAACACAAGTCTTCATGGTGACCACAAGGTTGAGGGGTATGTTGTCCTGGGGTTTGCCAAACCAGCAATGATTGATCAGCTATGTGGAGGTATGAATTCTACTAATGTTCCATTACTTGAGCCTAGCATTGCTTCACCATCTCTACATTATAAAGACAAGGATTCAATTTGTACATTGGGTTACTTTGGAGAAGATGTTGTTCATGCATATGAAGGCAATTCAGAAATTTTGTTATGTAGTGAACAAAGAGACTTTGATAAGAGTGATTTAGCATTGCAAGAGTTGAAGGATCACTTTATGGTTAAGGAAGTCATAGTTGTGCATACACTTTCTAGACCAGCCATTGAGGAAGAGCATGATGAAAATGATTCTACTTACTATTATGATGGTGATCCCTTGATTGAGCAGGATGTTGACCTAGCTTCCAAACATGGATATTGTGGGAAAGATGTCACGAAGATAGCTGATTGTAGCTGACATTCGAGTTCTCCATTACTATAGGGTAGCTTGACAATAGGAATGACCCTTTTGGTAGTCAATTCTTGCTGCTTGTAGTGGATCACTTCCATAAGCTCTTTTTGTTAGAACTTATAAACTGCTCGATTGCTTTTGTGTGATTAAGCAGGTTTGATGGCTCTTTTGTAGTAGTTCTAAGTAGTCTGCATGTTTGCTAAAAGAATTCTGAATAGCCATTTGGTTCTACCTTAAGAATTGAACCTCGGTGATCAACAGGTTAAGGCACCTCTGGTGTGCAGCTTGTTCTTCATTTTTGGCTTCAAGAACCTTAATAAAGGCCTTTCAAACTATCATTGATGTTGGCAAGGGCTTTATGAATGGCAGTATCTTTGGAACTCTGCTTGTTTGCGGGGTAGGCATTAGGGTGAGCATAGCCATCACTGTTGCAGCAAAGAGAAATGAGTTTGTAGCATTAATAGCCATTGGGGAAAAGAAATTGATTTCAGTAGAGTTGGAAGAAGGGGTAAAATCCCCGAATTTGGGAGGCAAAACATCACATTAAGGGAAAAAGGTTTTCCTGGTAAACCTGACTCTAGAGGGGAAGCCATACTTGCCTTTAGTTGAGGGACAGGGGGCAGGGGTGGGGGGGGGGGGGGGGGGAGGAACAGGGAGCGTAGCAAGGGGAGCAGAATTGAAGGAGTAGTTGCTTTTCTAAGTGAGGAGATTGTCATCAAATGGCTGCACAACAGCTATCTCATTTCCATCAGGCTTGGTGGTGAAGTGAGGAACATTGTGCTCGTCCTCTTCAAGAATAATAGAATGATTCTCATCTCTATTCATCTCTTCAAAGGCATTGACAACAGATTTTGGACTCTCCATGGCTCTGATTTTCATTGGAAATTGTCTTCCTTGAATATATCTTCACAGAAGTAAAAGAGACATCGAAACACATGCATGTACATTACCTTATATGGACTTCTATAGGTTTGGAAAATAGGTGGTTGGTCCTCCATTGATGGGGAGCGCACAGCAGGAAATGCAGGATGGCTTCAGTCGGCAAGACTAACAAATGAGTCGCCGATCCATCACCATCGGCCGGACAAACACCGCCGGAAAGACTTTCCTAAGTCTCTCCGTGTCCCTATTCACACCGATAGCTCAACTGGTTTTAACTTCGGCGAGACATCCCCTATCGGCCAAGTCTCTCGTCCTCCTACCGATACCCCGATAGTGGTTAAGTTCCCATCGTCTTAATTGTGACGGTTAACTCGCCGGTTAGTTGTGACTTTATCAGCGAGACCCTTCCCATCGGCGAATCTCTTAACTTATCTCCCGATGCGCCGATCACTCCGATGTCACCTTTGACCTTCTCTCGTCGGCATGACAATTACTATTGGCCACCTTAGGGTTTGCTACGCCGATACACCGATGCATAGTTTACCTTCTTCCGAACCCTAGCACATGGAGATGCTAGGTCAACCTACTGTGCAACTCGCACTGTCTGGATCCTCTGCACCACCGAACAATGAAACAAAACAGAAAACAAAAATGGATATTTGTACATCGAAGCCATTCCACTGATTTCGACTGAAATCTTACCAGTGGAATGCTTCACGACGACATACGGCAACAATGAAAAGCACAGAAAGAATGGAAATCTACAACTATACAATTTACAGTTACAGGAAACAGAAAACCAATTGATGGAACAGAAACGTTCTATTTCTCCTTAGCACAATACACTATTACATTCAATCACACTTCTTTGATCTGATTACCACAATAATAATATCTCCATTTGGTTCATTTATCTGGGTTTATAAACTTGCCCTGAGGAAAACCAACTGATTCCAAGCAGCTGGGAGACTGATTCCAAACGGCTGGGAGACCAACCGTCTTAACTGCCCTACTTCCCAAATTTGGCATTATGCGATTACAATTTGACAAAAGTGTCCTAAGTCACTTGGGACTTACAAAATGAACCTAGATACAAATTGAAATGACATGCATTGGTCAATGGACCTTATTACAAAAGAAAATAGGATTTTCTAGGTGCTCCTGCACCATACTCCCCGGGTGAAAGTTGTCTCAAGTCCTCTTAGAGACTAACTGTTGCAAATCACCACCCTGCTTTTTGATGTCTTCTTCCAGCATCCATGTGGCGTCTGAGTCTGGAAGTCCTTGCCATTTGACTAAGTGCTCAAAATAAGTTTGATTTCTTGTCTTCTTGGTTGTCCTGCTATCCAAGATGCATTCCATCTTCGGTAGTTCCTTAGGTGGTAAATACTGCACCCACTCTGCATTGTCAGACAGAATTTGTTGTATCTTCTCTTGTATCAAGACTCTTATATAATGTTAGATCAGCAACATTGAATATAGGTGAAATAGCAATATCATCAGGGAGTTCAATTTTGTAAGCATTAGGACCATATGTCTCCAAAATCTGACAAGGTCCAATTTTCCACATCATCAACTTGCTGTGTTTTCCTGTGTGCAGTATGTTCTCGTTCAGATGAACCATGACCATATCTCCTATTTGGTACTGCACATCCCTTCTTCTTTGATCCACTCTAGCTTTGATCTTCTAATTGTTCTGGTGTAGAGTATCACTGACTTGTTGATGGATCTCTTTCATAGCCTCTGCAAATGTATCAGCATGTCCACTCCTTTTGGCCAACCCTTGAACATCTTGCAATTCAAAAATTCCTCTAGGATGACGACCATATACAATTTCAAAAGGACTTAAACCTGTACTTCTGTTTGTAGAATCATTATAGGCATACTCTGCTTGTGGGAGTACCACATCCCAACTACTGCCATGTTCTCTTGTCAAACATCTGAGCAGATTGCCTAATGACCTATTCACAACCTCAGTTTGGCCATCAGTCTGAGGATGATAGGCTGAACTAAAAGACAAATTTGTACCCAATCTTTTCCACAAGGTTCTCTAGAAATGTCCCACAAATTTGCTATCTCTCTCAGATACAATACTCAAAGGTAACCCATGAATCCTGACAATTTCTTTAAAGAACAAACCTGCAATGTAACTAGCATCATTGGTGGTTTTACAAGGAATAAAGTGAGCCATCTTGCTAAACCTGTCTACCACAACAAACACACTGTCATAACCTGTCCTTGTCTTGGGCAATCCCATCACAAAATCCATACTCAAACTTTCCCAAGGTTTGTTTGGTATGGGCAAAGGTTGGTACAGTCCTGCATTGGTTGAGACCCCCTTTGCTTTCTAGCAAATCATACAACTCTCAACAAACCTTCTGATATCAGATTGCATCCTTGGCCAAAAGTAAAATCTTTTTACAAGATCTAAGGTCTTATTGAGCCTAAAATGTCCTCCTAAACCACCACTATGTTTCTCCTTCACTATATTATCCCTCATTGAACACTTAGGAATACATAGTTGACTTCCTTTAAACAAAAGTCCATCCTGCAATGTATAATATGAAAATTCACTGTGGAAAGTATTGGCAAACTCACTGCATACCTTGTAAATCTCCTTGAAATCGTGGTCCTTTTCATACAATCCTTTGAGTGCCTCAACACCCATGCTTTGTAGCTGCACTTCTTGCACTGTCAACACCCTTCTACTTAAAGCATCAGCAACCTTATTGGTTATTCCTTTCTTATGCTTGATGATGAAGGTGTATGCATGAAGACTTTCCACCCATTTCATGTGTCTATGGTTGAGCTTTTCCTGTCCATTCAAAAAACTGAGAGCATGATTGTCAGTGTATACAATAAATTCCTTAGGAAGCAAGTAGTGCCTCGATTTTTTTAGAGCTTGTACCATAACATACAACTCTAAATCATAAGAGGAGTACTTCCTCTTGGCTTCATTTAACTTTTCACTGAAGAAGGCTACTGGTCTGCCTTCTTGGCTCAACACTGCTCTTATGGCCAGCCCACTTGCATCACATTCAATGGCAAAGACTTTATTGAAATCAGGAAGTACTAAGATAGGATACTTGGCAACTTTCTGTTTCAGACTTTCAAAACTCCGATCTGCCTCTTTTGTCCACACAAATTTTATCTTTCCTGCACCCTTGATGGTCTCTAACATAGGTGCACAAATATCACTGTAATTCTTAATAAATTTTCTGTAAAATGTGGCCAAACCATGGAAACTTCTGACCTCTCCTGCTGTCATAGGTGTAGGCCAATTCAAAATAGCCTCTACCTTGGAAGAATCCATTTTCAAATCACCCTTAGAGATGACAAAACCTAGGTACACCAATTCTTGTTTCAGAAGTCACACTTTTCCAAGTTTATCAGTAACTTCTGATCTTGCAGCCTTTTCAAGACTATCTCCAAATGTTCCAAGTGCTCTTCCTTGCTCTTACTGAACACCAAGATATCATCAAGGTAGACTACCACAAATTTCCCTATGAATTCCTGCAACACCTCATTCATCAGCCTCATAAAGGTGCTAGGGGCGTTTGAAAGACCAAACAACATCACAAGCCACTCATAGGACCCTTCATTGGTTTTGAAAGCTGTCTTCCACTCATCCCCTTCTCTTATCCTTATCTGATGGTACCCACTCTTCAAGTCTATCTTAAAGAAATAGGAGCACCTCCCAAATAGTCCATTAGGTCTTCAATTCTAGGAATAGGAAACATATACCTGATGGTTATCCTATTTATTGCCCTAGAATCAGTACACAGTCTCCATTTCCCATCCTTCTTTGGGGCTAAAACAATAGGTACTGCACATGGGCTAAGGCTCTTCCTTATCAGCCCTTTGTTTAGGAGTTCTTGAGTCTGGTTTGCTATCTCTTCATTCTGCTGAGGGGTCATTTTATATGTTGCCTTATTAGGAAGTACCGCTCTTGGTATGAGGTCTATCTGATGGCTAATGTCTCTGACGGGTGGTAGGGAATCAGGTATATCTTTTGCAATCACTCCTTTGTAACTCTCAAGCAAATCTCTGACCTCCTTAGGTCCTACTTCTCTAACACTTTCCTTCTTTTCCCCCGTAGGCTTCACAATCAAAGCAAAACCTACTCCATCACCTTCCTTTACTATATCCATGAATTCCTTTTCTCCTACCAGAACTAGACCCTACATGCTGTGGATCATCTTCTACCAATGATTGTATCCTATAAGTGATACCATCCTTTTGAAATGAGTAAGCATTCTTTTCTCCATCATGATGAGCCTTTCTGTCAAACTGCCCTGGTCTGCCTAACAAAAGATGGCAAGCATCCATTTGAAGGATGTCACACAATTTTCTCTCTATACCCCCCAATACTAAATTCTACCCATGCCTATTCATTGATGAGTATGTGCTGCCCCTTATTCAACCAACTGACTTTATATGGACTGCTATGGGGTATCTTTTCTAGATTCAACTTATTCACTGCTTCCAAAGATATAATATTATCAGTAGAACCAGAGTCAATAATAACTTTACAAACCTTACCTTGGATCTTGCAATTGATTCTAAACAAAGCCCTTCTTTGCAATGGTTCAGTCTGCACTAGTTCCTTGAGCAGTGTCCTCTTGATCATCAGATTTTCTCCCAATTCTGATGCTAGATTCACTTCAGGAGATGTCACACTTCTTGCATCTTCTTGAATCAAAGTGGTTCTCTTCTCACCACCATGAGAAGTTTAGGCCTTCTCTGGACACTTGTATGCCAGATGCCCTATCTGATTGTAGTTATAACATCTCATATTGGAGAATTTGGATCCTCTACCTGATCCATTTGTCCCACCTCTTCCATTAGGCCTTCTTCCTCGGTAGCCTCCTCTGCTACTGGAGTCTCCAACTTGCTCTTCTTGGCTAGACTCACCACTAGGCCTCTGGTTAGGACTTCTTCCTCCAAAACTGCCTCTGCCTCTAAAATTCCTTCCACCTCTACCTCTATTATTTTGCTCACTCTTTCTCTTTATCTTCTCTTCAGCCCTTAAGGCCATTTGGAAACACTTGTTCACTGTTTTTGGTGCTAAGATGTTGATCTCATCTTGGATGTTCATCCTTAGGCCATTCAAATACCTAGCCGCTTTCTCTGACTCTTCTTGTCTCTTTGATCTGAGACTGAGTTTATGAAACTCGTGTGTATGCATTCACATCAAGGTCTCTCTGTCTAAGGTTCTGCAATTTCTTATACATCTGCACGTTATAGTCCAAAGGAAAGAATTGTGCCTTGATTTTGGTCTTCATCCTTTCCCAGGAGGTTATCATATTCTTCCCCTCCTTGACTCTCTCTCCTTGCTCATAATTCCACCATGCAAGAGAAGATCCTTTCAATCTTGCCTTTGCTAACTTAACCCTCTTATCATCAGGGACTTCTTTGTATTCGAAGTGATTGTTCAATGCCTTAATCCAGTCAATCACCTCTTCAGCTTCCATACTTCCACTATACATAGGTAACCCATCTATGGTGTCCTTATTGACTGACTTCAATGCATTTACAAATGCCCTCTGGTCTGCTGGAATCTCCTCTGTCTTCTTATTGGTTTCATTAATTTTTGTATCTCCTTCATTGCTGTCACTTTCATCTTCCCTATCTTTGCTTTTGGACTGCTTGAACTCTCCCAACTTGGATTCAAGCATCTCCTCAATCAGCTTCTTGATGGCATCCTGTGACATACTTTTGGGAGGCATCCTCTCCGCCTCTGTCTCGCTTTCTCTGTCTGACATACACTATTCACAGACCCTACCCAAATGCCAACACTCCTGCAAATCCTCAATTCGATTTGCCGCCCAAATCTTTTCGGGCTCTGATACCAATATGATGGGGAGCGCACAGCGGGAAATGTAGGACGGCTTCAGTCGGCAAGACTAACAAATGAGCTGCCGATCCATCACCATCGGCCGGACAAACACCGTCGGAAAGACTTTCCTAAGTCTCTCCGTGTCCCTATTCACACCGATAGCTCAACCGGTTTTAACTTTGGCGAGACGTCCCCTATCGGCCAAGTCTCCCATCCTCCTACCGATACCCCGATAGCGGTTAAGTTCCCTTCGTCTTAACCATCATCGGTGCATCGGCAAAAGGATGAAAGACTCGGCCGATAGAAGTCTCGCTGACGGTAAGGAGTTGAATGACTCGATGTGAGTCCCATGGTATCTCGCCGAAGAGAAAGTAAAGACAGTTATCGGTGTAAGTTTGATCAATGGTAAGACTTGGGAAAGTCTTTCTGACGACGGTTGTCTGGCCGATCAAAATGTATCGGCGGCTTGTTTGTCAAGTCTTACTAACTGTAAGGAACTAGGGCCCGTCCTGTGTTTCTTGCTGTGTGCTCCCCATCATCCATGTACTCATTGTTTGTGTTTCAAAGGCCAGAAGATTGAGATGACAAGATTTATTGGAGTCCCAACATTGAGTACATACCATCTGAAACAATCTATTACCTAGGATCTGATAGAGGAGATCATTAATGTCCAAGACCTTCTTGCGACAAAGTTCCTTCTTGATTGTTCTAATGGGAGTAATAAGCAGAGGCTTGATCCCTTTGTGCTGATGTGGAAAGCTACTGTGTACAGAAAAAATGAGGACATCATCCTTTTGTGAGTTTATATGGACCCATTAAATGCTGATCCTCACCTATTCCTCCACCTTGTTGGTATTACCAGACATAATCTTGTGATAGCATGTAATAGACATGAAGTGTTTAATTTGCAATCTAACCTGTATATCTATCTGCTGCAGATCTATGATCATCTTACAGTCATAAATGAGGGAAAAGACTGCTGTAGTAGGTACTTATCTTGCCAGAACTGTGCCATTTGAAAGAGAACCTGAAATGCCATCGTAGTAGGCGAACATGTGTAAGGAAGAAACACCCACTGACAGACCCTTTCCACATCAGCAAAAAGACAAGGAATGCCAAAGGATAAACTACCTACTTTCAAAGTTAAAATCGTATGTCTTCCGCCCTTTTTAACAAGGCTCATTCCTAATGCCAAAAAAACTAGTACAATGCCCATGGGTCTCACCAATATTCAGTGCTATGATTTGGCTTATTTATGTTATACCACATTAGACCTAACAGTTGGATGTGTTATCCACCAAAGTTCCCCTATATTCTAGATCACCTATCCTTGCTTATTTGAGGGAAGGATTACTATATATGGTCAATTGTTTAATTCATTATTGTACTCATATTGATTTTCTTATGTGATATTGGATGCATGCTTCAATTACTACAGACGAGTACATAAAGACTACATACAGAAGAAATGGTATTCTATTCTTTGGATCTAATTAGTTACCTAGAACCTAAATGGATAGGATGCCTCATGAAGAATATCATATGTTAGATTCAGAAGTAAGATTGTATAACATTTTTCTTATTTCTTTGCAGACTCATCTATTTTCAATGGGGATGTAGGATCCAGTGTGGAATCTATATCTGTATCTCTAGCAGCTGCAGCTGTAGCATGCACTGCTGGTGATGCCATTGCCAGACTTCTGCCCTTATCTTTCGCAGGTTGTGTATAACAGAATTGGGCATATTGTGCATTCTCAATGTGAATATTCATCTAAATCTGATTACTGTTGAAATCTTCTTGTTATTTATGTAAATTGCTCCATTATATCCAAAGAAAAACATATTTTTCATTGTTTAAATAAGAAAACAAAGGAAATGGAGATTTATAGAACAAGTATAAGGAACAATCTTTTGGCAACTGCAAAATTTGGAACACAGCTATCAGTAACTGGACTCCGTGTTTTATTTTTTTCCATATTTGAAAGCAAAGCGTGTTGGATTGAACACATTCAAAAATACATTAATGCTTCTTATCTGTGTCTTTTTCATTTTTCAATCAAGAAAAGGCTTATTCTCGAACTTGTTATGATTTTGCAGGGTCTAGTCTTGCCATAATGGCAATTATTACATCTTTATTTTCAAGCACAGTAGCACAACTTTCTGGAGTTTCAGAACATACAAGTATTCATTGTTTTGCTGGTGCACAAAAAATGGGAGCAGCACTTATGCTTCTCTTTTTCTCAGTGGTTAGATCTTTGGCTCAGCTTTCTTGTAATGAATAAAATAGCAAACCAACCTATATCCATCTTCCTTGTTGATCACTGTAATTTTGGAAAACCAAAAATCAGCCACAAAATGGCTATTTTTGTAGAAAATGTTGCTGTTATAAGAGAAAAATGGAAATTGAAGTTGTTTTTCTTTTACTATTCAGAGAGTTTTTAAGCATTTCATCTAGTCGTTTCTTCTCAATTAATTCTCAATTTTTTGTTTTATATTTTCTCTATCAATTTCTAGCACACATACCAAAGTTTTTCATTCATGATTTTGATAACTTTTTTCAGGATGCTGGTTGAAAAAACTCAGTAAAGGACCTTCATAATTTTATATTCTTTAGAACACTTGGTCACTTGATAGAATTGTTCACAACCTAGTGGGCAAACCAGTTTATAGACAATATGTTGTAAGATAGACCCTGCATATTTATAATTGGATAGAAAATTTCAAAGGCTAGTTTGCTGTTAGGGATGTTGCAGTCAGCATGAGATAGGGTTATTAAGATTATCGTTGAACTTCATTTCCATAAAGTATATTGAAGGACAGCTCTTTTCTCAGAAGTAGTAATAAGAGGCTTGAGAAAATTAATGAAGTAGCTTATAGGTTGTAGTTGATTCCTCTAATCAAAATGCATCTTGGTTTACACATATGATCCTTTGTAAAGGCACTCTCTTAATTGGTTACTCTCTTGCTGATCATAATTCTATTTGGAAAATATTTGATTGAAGGATTTTGTAAGCCTGTAATGGAAGGCATGGAATGTAATGGAAGGGAAGATGGCCTCATTAAGGGTACAACTTGAGTTGGCCTAATGGTGAAGCCCTGTGTATTCTAAAGTGGAGGTCATAGGTTCAAATCCGAGGGTAGGGGCACGGGCATAGGGATGGTGGGGCTGTATACCTCATTGGAACAATATATAAAGTAAATGGAAAATAATCCCCTTGCGGAAATGCTTGCATAAGGTGGGTCTCATATACTAAATTGGTGCCTTTCTTGGTAGGGACCTAAGAAACAACCTTTACCTTTTTACCTTTAGTTTTTGTGATGTACAAGGATTTTAAAGCTTCAAACACACAAAAAAAATTGGCCAAAATTTGATACACATGGTACATGTGCATGAAACATAAGTTTGTAGATGTAAGAACCCCTTACCCCAAATTCAAACCAAACTTTCAAATTTCTGATTTTTAGTGTATTGACATTTCGTCAAACACTTTGCATTCTGTCTAACAACTGAAATTTCTGAACTTGTGTGCTTAGAGTTAGAACAACTTGTTTTAAGGTTTTTGATGATATACCATTCATAAATATCTCACAGCTCAAAGATTGATAAGAGGCATTTTAACAAACAGTTTGCAGCCTTATAATATAGGTAACAATTTGAATATAGAAATAACCAGCAATGGTTTAATATCAGAAATTTAAAAGATAGCAGAAATTACAAAACAAAGCTCATACATACCAAAATAAGATGCTAAACAAATTACAAAGAGCTTCAGCTTTGGCGGCCAGTTTGGGCAAACCCTACGATTCCTCCAAGACTCATATTTCACTTCTGTTCAAGGCTGTGATTTCACCAACATTATAATCTGCAAGGATGCCTCCAATAAACCCCCACGCACCTCACCAACATTGATGCCTTCACTTGTGGAAAGAGGCGACTCTCTTAGAAAGAAAAATAAACCTTTGAAAAGGCTGCGGCTAGGTTTTTAGGAGCTAACTCCTTCAATAGCATCATCAATGTATAGAATATAAATCCTCCAATCAGCTCCACAGAAACTATGAATAAATATTCAACAATAACCTCCAAATTTGTATTTGTAAACAAATGTCACAAATTTGACAATGAAATCCTCTAGGGAGCAAACACACCAAAACCTGTAAAAAGATCTATCATCACACTCCAATTTTCGACTCAAATCTTCAGCACAAGTGTGAAATTTGAATGACTACACCTGCAGATTGACTAGGGAAGATCTTTCACTTCCGAAATCAATATTTCCAAGGGGTTTTTCATCCTAGGGCTTTGCGGAACAAAGCTCCAGCTCTCAAAGAAACTCCAAAAAAATAAAATGGAAAGAAGTAAAATGAGTCTCCAACCTCCTTTTATAATTTCCCTTGGAACTTTCCCAAAGATATAATTTTAAATTACCTTTTTAATATATCTTCCGCACAAATATAAGCGACTTTATAATATTTTACCTTTTGGCTCCACTTAAGTCATTTTATAAGAACCTCATTAATTAAATACAAGTTGTCCGTAAAATTACAATTTGAGACAACTTAATTTAATTAAATAAATTATTCCCTCTCCGAAACTCCGAAGTAGCCTATGGGAATAAAATAGGCTAAATGGCCATCTCTGATGCCTAGGCTGAAGAAGGGGACATTACAGTAGATGAGACCTTTGGCGAGATCTTGGATTTAGAATGTAGAGTCCATAATGAGTTCTCAATGGATAAAATAAGTTACCATTTGGAAATCTCATAAGACAAACTCTTAGAGCCTAATAAGATAAAAAGAGCAAACCTTTTACAAGCTTAATGTAGACCGTTGGTTTAATAATTTTTGTTGTAGCCGATTCGTTATGTTTTGTTAGCATTATGTAGTGATGTAACTTCTCACATTTGGTTGTTGACAGTTGTATAATCAATAATTGTAAGTATTGTCATTTAAAAGCAAGTCTATGCCAAAGAAGGTATGTTGTTTTGGGCCCTCCCTATACTGAACAATTGTAAAGCCACTAACTATATGAAAAGATCTGCTTATTTGGTATTCATTGTTATTTCTTATATTGGTTACATTGTTGCAACCTTGGTAGTGTAGAATCAGTAGTAAACATTCTAGTGTTGTTGCCTTTGTAAACTTGGGTCATTAAATAGTGGGTTAAAGGAGACATCAATCGATACCTATTGATGAAGACATTAGAAAGATGGCAAAATAAATGGGTCAGCCAATTGACAAAGTAGTGGATACGAACTTGGAACATGAGAATGATCTTGCAAAAGACTTTTAGGTATTTGTGGGACCTCTCTATAATAGAACATATTTGTGAAGTAGCTTAAATAAACCAAGTACTGCAAGATACAATTGGGAACAATTTGGTGGTAACTATAGACGTTGACACCCTATTTGATCACCTACCATGACTCCTTGCCTGACATTATATCATATTGCAAGATCTTCATGCTGAACATGACTGCGAAGCACAACAACAAATCGTAGTGGTATGAAGAAAGGGGTCACCATGAGGAAGAAGAAAGATCAAAGGATCAACACCAAACCCTAAGAAATAAAATTCCATTAATTCCAACTAAAGACATGAAAAAGAGACAAACTAATGAGGGAGTGGACCAAACTATTTGATGGTCTGTTTGATTACTTGAACAACAAGAAAGAAGACCAAGGTTGTGAGAAACAACATTCTATAGGAAGTCAAGGCCACAAGTACAAGATGTAAGTGGATGTTGAAGTGGAAGGAAAAGCTAAATCCAAATTCAAAGTCAAAGCCTAAGTAGGAGTTCGAGCTAGAGTCGGGCCGAAACCAAGGAAGGGTGCAACTGGTATGGAAACATCGTATGCCACCTACAAGTGTTGAGGGGGTGGAGATTGTGGGCCAATTGCTCCTTCTAGAGGAAGTGCTGATATTGTAGATTGGGTGAGGTTTGCAAGCTTGATAGAGTCTAGAGATTCCATAAAAGACCCAACAGATCCCTTCCCTTTGGATGAAAGTCTTGACTTTGAAGTAGAGTTGAGCACCGATTTCTTCACAAAAGAGGAACAAGCTACTTATGAAACAAATATATGCAGAATAGAGGAACTGCTAATTGAAGATCCATAGCTAGTGATGCCAAGGTAGGTTGAAGTTTGAACTAATAGTAGGAGGCAATAATATAAAGAGGGAACCTAAATTTGACGAAGATAGAGTACACATCATTGCCAAAGGAAGGGTTGAGTATAGGGATGTCTCCGAGAGTGATGATGAATGTCCAACATAGACCTTCCATAGGAGGATTGTATTTGGAGGGCCACCTCAAAGAAATTCTGTGGGTAATCCATCTACTCTATCTCTTGAGAAACAAAAGTTGCCAAAGTTTATTGGCAATGGCTTTGAAGATCATGTCCATCATTGTAGGATGTGCATTACCATATGAACTGCCAATGGGCAAATAGACCAACAACATTGGTTGAGATGCTTTCTAGCCACACTTCAAGGAGTGGTGATTGATTGACATACTAATATCCCATATCTTGAAAAAGCCACATGGGGCAAACTTAGGAAGGTATTTGAGAAAGAATTTAGATTCTTGAGGGACGACAATGAGATTGTTATAGGAATCTATAATACCCAACATGGTAAACACAAGAATGCACAAACCTACAATAGAAGGCTCAAAGAACTATTAAGTAGACTTGAGAAGAAACCAACTAATGGTCTAAAAAAATGTTGGTTCATTGAAGGGTTGATAACTTGATACCCTCTGTTGTACTCATACGAAATTTTTCGTATATATGCCCAAACATACCTCCCCAACACCGTATAGCCTTGTCATTACTGTGCTTACCTTGTAGGTACAAATTTATATCGAAAGATATTGATCCAATGCCCGAATGAAGGAGATTCTGACAAGCTAATCAGGCACGGAGCATTGAAAAAACGTCAAAAAGAGGAGGTCAAAGTGGTGAATTGGAGGCCAAAATGACATAAAGGAACCAAGGGAAGCAATGCAAATACATCTGGCAAGTCAAAATTCAATTTTGAAAATTTTGGAAAATTTCAAAAAAATTTCTAAGGCATTTTTGGGCGTTCTTGCCTTGAATGAGCACCATTTTTGAGTATCAACCATGGAGGAAGAGCTTGAAAGATAGTTTTAGATCATATGAGCTTGGTTTCCAAACTTCAAGACATTCCGACGTCCGACGGAGAAGTTACGGCAAAGATAAGATCCAGAAGTGGTGATGAACGATGATGATCCAAGCTACCTCTGTCAGAGTTTTCAAGGTTCCTCAAGGTCAAATTCATGATGAACAAGCATGAA
This sequence comes from Cunninghamia lanceolata, assembly GCA_027924645.1. Taxonomy (NCBI): domain Eukaryota; kingdom Viridiplantae; phylum Streptophyta; class Pinopsida; order Cupressales; family Cupressaceae; genus Cunninghamia; species Cunninghamia lanceolata. Next base: position 10,447,877 of record BSBN01000635.1, on the reverse strand, counting down.
AGTGATGAATCAAATGCAAAGCTCATACACCAAATCCATGGAGCGCTAACGATGTTTTTCAATGGCCAAGTAATGAAGTATTTGAACAAGGCAAAGTCACCAAGGAAAGGCGCTCAAATCAAGGAAAAGCCACGCCTTTTTGTGATCTAGAAAAGGCGCTCAAAACACCCATATCTCATGCCTTTTGAGGCATTTCAAAATGGCGCTCAAAATGCCCAAAACACATGCCATTTCTCATCTTCCAAATAGGCACCTAATTTGTCCCAACCCCACGCCATTTTAAGACCTCCCAAAAAGCGCTCAAAATGCCAAAAAGCTGCGTGATTTTCCATATCATGAATGGCGCTCAAAATACCTATTTCTCACGCCTTTTTGAGGCATTCCCAAAAGTGCCTAAAAACCCTAAATTCCACTCCAATTTGCTCATAAGGAAAAGGCGCCTAAATTGCATCATTTGCACTCTTTTTGGAGGTGTCAAGTTTGCTTGGAAATTGGCATTGTGGAGAGAGAAGGTTGGCATCAGGAGAGAGAGGGTTTATTCCTATAAATACTCTTCACCTTCCTCATTTCATTCATTGTTTGTGCAAAGTTGGAGAGGCAGAGCAAGGTCCAAGTAGAAGAATGAAACTCTAGGAGGAGGGCGTTCACCATAAGGAAGGCATTTGGCATAGTTTTTATCATTTTCTTGGCAAGAGGATGGTATTGGGGCTGCACTTTACACATGGCGGCCATTAATGGACGGATGAAAGCTTGCATAAGGCGAATTTGAAGGCTTTGAGGATTGGAACTTCACACACTGGGCAAAGAATCATCTACCCTTGCATCATCCTACATTTTTCTTTCACCCTGAGAGGAAAATTTGTCCACCGAAGGGCCTCTTTCTTGCACTGGCAGCCATTGTTGAGGGTTTTTCAAGCTTTTTCAGATCTACGAAGCATAAAGAAGGCATTTCGATCACTTCTATTCTTCTTTTCCTTCATTCTCTTCTTTCACAGGGTCCATCTTCATGTTCCCAAGGCAACGTCCAAACCCAGGAAGCCATTTTTGGCAAATTTTCAAGGATTTTCACCACTAGTCATGGTTTTTTGAAGGCAAAATCACCACCTACAGCCAAGATAAAATTGATTTTTGACACTTATTTGTCCAAAATTTCTCATTTCTGACACATACCCACCTCAGCAAAAGGCATTTTCCATGATCCTGGACCAGTTTGATCTCAGATCTGTTGAATCTTTGAGGGTGTGGCTCCAAAATTTCTTTTTCCAAAGGCAAAATTTTAACTTTTTCACAAAAATTAAATTTTGGACAGCGAAAAGAAAATTTGTTTTTCTTGGGCGGCAAACATACAAAGGACCAGATTGTCCATTTTCAGTGCATAAAAGTCATCAGAGCAAGCTTCTTTAAGTCATCATGCAATATTCATCAGTCACCATCGAGGCCAAATCTTTGCTCAAACACGAATATTCCAAAGTCAAAGAAACAGACTTGTGCCAAGTCTCGCCTGAGGGTTTTGATTTAGAACCACTATAAACTCAGGGAATGCAACTGCAAGAAATTTGAAGAACTCTGGGCTTATTCAAGCCGGGTCCTTTCCTATCGCTGCCCATAGTCTTGAATTTGTACTCTCGTGCATTCAATGCTATGATCCTGAATCAAGAGAAGTTAGATCAAGGGACGGAAGATTGATTGCCAGTTTGAAACCTGATGAGTTTGAAACCTGATGACATAGAGATGGCCCTTGGCATTCCTCTTTTTTAAGAATCACTCACCCTGGACCTTGAAGAAAGTGACAGAGTTTGGACCACCGCCACTGATAAATGTCAAAAGTTAGCTTGCAAATGGCTAAAAGAAAGAAGGAATACGCTTCCAAGGAATGTTGGCCGAGGCCAATTCAAAGATGAATATGCTATCATGATCACAATGCTCAACCGGGTCACAGGCCAAGCTGAGGGAAGGAGTTTCAGGACATGGATGTTCTATGTGATCAGTACCATTGCCAATGGAAGTGCCACTTATGAGTGGGCCACTCTCACAAGTGATTGCATTCACCGACAGATCGTTGACTTCACATGAACTCACGAGTTCAGAATGGTGTCCTATTTACTATTCATGGTGGCCAAGCAACATCACTTTGCTGGGTTGAACTTTGTGGGCTCTTTGCAAAACACCAGGATTGTCAGGCTGTATCCTCAGCTTGAGTTTTCAGAGTCTCAGAAGCACTTCCAGCAAGTCAACGATACATTCCTAATGTTCACGGTATGTGACTTGGAGAACTAGATGCATGTCAGGTTATCAGGAGAAGCTAGAGCAGTAATCTCGGAATGGGCGGATTGGTATATTCAATTCCCTACCTTCTCCTATATCAGAGCCTACGGGTTTACATCATGTCCGTACATGCTTCCAAGGTATCCATCCGATGAAGTTATCTTCATGGAGTTCCTACGTCAGATAGAAGTACACAGTTTCCTACGCAGTAGACATAAGACAACAGTGAACTTTCCTATTCAAATGGGTGTTTTCAAGTGCAAAAGTGTAGCTGATGCAAAAGTAATTGGTGAAGAAATGTCCAAATTCGGCCTAAAGACCTTCAAGGAGAAACGCACATATGACCCTAATCAAGTGATGAAATCCAGACTTAGCGGCAAATTTGCCCATGTACCTACTATGGAGGATTTCTGGGTTAACTGTCAGGATGAGTATGAGGTTCGGTGAAGGAGTTACAGTCGCTTCACCTTGGAGCAGATTCCAGTTTTCCTTGATGAGAGTGGCAAAGACTTGCACAAGGATGGTTTAATTCTCTCCCCAAAATTTGTCAAAGAGGGAATTGATTCACAACCATTGCCACCAATGGATTGGTCACTTCAAGAGATCACCTCCATTACAGAAAGAACCAAAGGAGTGGTGAAAAGAAGCTAGATGTTCATTAACAGTCAAAGGGGCAAGAGGACAAACACACCCAAAGACAGGGCATCTACAGCAGAGCTGCCATCTTCACCTACTCATTTGACTCCACGCTTGAAATCCAAGGTGGAAAGTGAAAAGGCCCAGGGAAGAACCCTTGAGGGTGACCCCAAAGAGGAAGGCACAAACCCCAACACAGCAGCAACCAGAGGCAACCCCTTTGCCACCAGCTGAGCGTAGTTCGCCTACCACTTCTATTTCATCTTCTTCGTCCTCATCAGAAGAAGGGAATTTGCCGGCACCGCAGAGGATACCTGAACCTCACCGATCTCCTATACCTATTGATTCAACACCACTTAACTCATCTGGAGTTAACGATGCAGGAGAACCTGAGGTCGTGCAAGGAGTTGAAGTGAACACCGTGATGGAGGTGGACCTAGAGTTCGAACCCAACATAGTGTTGGATTTTGACCCAGAGATGGATAATCATTTTGCACCTCCTAAGGCCGAAGTCACGGCAAATCTGGATCCCGAAAAAGAAAGTCGTCCAAAGCCAACATTTCAAGAATCTACTTCAGCTTGGCTTTATACAACAGTCAGTGAGAAAAAGAAAAGGCCATCCTATCACTTGGATTTCAATGCCTTAACCAAAACTTTCAAGGAGCCATCTATAAAGAAGCCCAAGAAGCAGTCAAGAATTCTGAAGACTAGTGAGGGAGAATTAGTTTTGGAGACTGTTGTTCCTCCTCAAGATAAAGCAATCGAAGAAGTTGAGCCTGAGGATTATCATATTGTCAAGACTTGTTTTGGTCATAACACACGACAAACAACAGTGAATATTTTGGAGGCTGCTACAGATACTATGAGAAACAGGGTATTGAAAGATGGGGAGGACAAGGCTGCCCTCAAATCAGAAGTCCAGCAGCTACGTCAGTACATCTCGCAGCTTCTACATTCACCTTCTCCTCCTTCACTCTTTTTGCCACAAGTGATGGAATCTACTGATGAACAAAAATAGTTGAGTCAGCTGGTGGTGTATGGTAACCACACTAAAGATTGGGTAGAGCATTTTATAGTAAAGAATGTTAACTTTCTAGCAAAGTTATCAGAAGTGGTGTCCAATTCTAAGGATGTCCTCCTTGGAAACCAGAATATGATCGAGTGTATGAAGAACATGGAGCTAGTAAATGATAGATTGATGCTCAGGTTGCGTGCACTTGGTTTGAGGCCCATAACGGCAGATCAAAAGGCTGCAATTTTCTCTTGGACTCACCAGTATTCCTTCTTGGTTTATACCTTGAAGAATATAGCCTCGGAGTTGGCTATATGGAAAGAAAAACTCCTAGGCATTGAAAGATATGCCATTGATTTTGTCCAAAACATTCCATGCAGGTATTTCAGTGAGGAAGGAGTAAGTTGCCTCATTCATGTTTTACGAGATTTCATTTAGCTGATCCATGGAATGTTTTGTGGGGACCCTCATGTTGACAAAATGTACCTCTTGGTTGATATTGCATCAAAGTGCGCCAAGGCTGAGAAAGACTTTGAAGTGTTTGATAAAATCACAGAGGATGTTGCCATAGACTTGCAAATGAGGATGGTTCACCTTGAGTCCATGATCATGCCAGATGAAGCCAAGGTTGAGGAATTTGAGAGAAATCTCAATTCTCAGACTTAGCTTATTTTTCACATTTTGCAGGAGGGAATTATTTTTGGCAACAGGAGAGATTTCCAAAGCAGCTTCTATTTTGAGAACTGTCTTTGTTAACTAAAGTTAAATTTATTTTTTAGATTTTGCTTTTGGAAATCATGCAAAATATCTTTGAGTTGGAACTCAATGTGTAATAACATGCAAGTTCAGTTAACTGAAATTTGCATGACAAGATACTTTTAGTTTTAATTGCTAATAAGCTTGCATGCTTTCCATGCAGCAATTAGATCTAGAGTGAGGAGTGTTAGTTAACTCTTCCTTTTATTTCCTTGCACCTTTGCTTTTTAGGTATAAATAAGTGTATTCTACACACTTAAACTCTAATGGTAAATGTTGAGACTAGTTTTTGCTCGCATTTTATTGTTCAAGCACTGTTATTGATTCTTGCTTTTTGATTAATGAGAATACAAATCATGGTTTTAGAGATCTATATTGTTGTCAAGAGTTATGTAAATTGTTCATGACTTTGTGCATGAGCAATTATTGTGAGTTGTATTTGTTCCTTTGTTTTGAAAACCTCCAAGTTGTTCTTCTGATTTCTTTATTCTCTGAATTTACTTGAAGAAATCAGAATTGTTTTAAAAGATAAAGTTAGTTATTTTCTTCTGGAAAGTTTTAGAAAATCTTATAGCCTTGCAGAAGAGCTTCATTGCCTTGTGCTCATGCCTTGAGAAACAAAAAGATAGGTTATTTTGTAAACATCTTTTTAATTTTCTTGTTGAGGGAGCTTCCCCTCCTAATTTGAAGAAGTCCTATTGTACACGCTGTCTGTTTTTCTTTCTCACCGAAAGGTGCGAAATTAAATGCTAACACCCTCATTATGAAGGAAGATGAAGGTAGTTCCTACCTCATCTTATGACGATGTGTATAATTATGCAATGGATATAGAAAGTGAAAACAAAACATCTTCCCACTTGAGAAATGGTGAAGATGATGATTTTGATTCAAGTGAGAACAAAGCAGGATTGGTTCAACCGTTCAAGCTCTTCGAAGGGATATGCTTAGAATGATGAAAGAGCTAAAGGATAGCAAATAAGGAAGAGACCTTTGGTGTATAGATTGCAAAACAATAGGTCATGCCAAAGTCAATTGCCCAAAGAGGATGTTTTGTGAAATCTATCATGTTGTGGACCTCATAGTCATGGATTGCCCATACAATTTAAGGAATAAGAGCATAGTTTAAAAACTCATGACCCGACAAAATTTGGTAGGCCTAAGTTTGACTTGGACTCGGTGACTTAGCAAAAACTCACCAAAACTTGGAAAATTTCTGAACATTAAAAAAACACATATTTACAAAATAATCTTAAAAAGCGTGCACAAAACTGAATTTAGAGAATTGATCAGTAGTTTTCCATTCATTCATGGATCAAAAAAGAAGTTCAATACACATCATTGTGTCATATGATCGAAAATTACAAATCCATATTTAATATTTTACAAATTTCTTCTACGATTGAAACTTCTAAGTGGTCGTGTGGGTGACCTCAAAGTGGATGGTGTTGATTATGCTTGAGGAAGAATATCTTCCCTAGGCATATCATGGGCATTCTCATCTAATGAAGCCCCAATTGATGCCTCGACCTTGCCTTCCGCCCCCTCTTGTGCTGCTACAACTTTTGCCCATTCTATTGCTTCTCTCTCAATTTTAGCTAACTCATCCTCAGAAAAGAGGGGCTCCTTAGGCTCATCCACATCATCAATGATCCAATTTGAATATAGAACTGTCATTAGGGTCAAAGGCCTCATGTTTATCCTTTAGCTCCACCTTTTTGGTACACAAATGAAGATTGTGCTGCACAAAAACAAGGTCATTTAGGAGCTTTTGAGTCAACCTACTATGCTTCTTGGTGTGAATGGCCTCAAATGTGCTCCAATTGCGTTCACAACCAAAAACACTACAAGGCTCGGACAAAATGTAGATGGTGAGCTTTTGAAGATTAGGTGCTTTTGCACCATAATATTTTCACCACAAATCTACAAGGACAAAATTTATATTTGTAAGTAACTTTGTAAAATGAAAGATAAACTAAAATTTAAAATTAAACTTATTAAAGACAATATTTTTTTTACCTAGCTGCAAATTTGTTGTTCTTCAAATGCATAGAGGTGAAGAAAACAGCCTCCCTTCCATGGCCTTGTAAACTTCAACTTGTCCGAAACCATGTCTCTAAGGGCTTCATTAGGGACCATCCTTTATGCATGTGTTGAGGCCATCCATGACCTCGTCATCAGCCTTGAAGCCTTCAAAGAAGAAAAATTTAGAGTTCAAGTAGTACACAGCCACATGAATGTGTTGGTAGAGTTGTTTGTTCCACCTCATATCAATAATGTGCTAAATGGGTTCATATTTTTTTTGGTTGACACATAAAAGTGTTGTATTGTCTCCTTAGCCTTGTCAGTGGCCTTATAGAGAAAGACCATGGGGTTTATCTTCCAATCTACCAATTGTAGAACCCTTACCAAAGGTTCTAACACCTAAAAGAAAACAATATATCAAATAAAAATCTGATTTTGAATGACAAAAAGAAGAGTAAAATAAAATAAAATAAAAACTTATCATGGAATATCAAGTTGATAATTTTTTAAGTTTCCTTGAGGATTCTGTCCATGTTTTTGGAAAAATCTCATAAAAGATGGTCTTGACTCCCCTCTTCCCTTTGGCCTTCTTCGAATAAGCAAATTCCATCCACTGAGTGCTCACAAACATCCACTTAAGAGATGCTAGTGAGGTTGCAATACTCTACAAGGTGACGAAATTGGTGGCAAATCGTGTGATATTGGACTGCACAAGCTCCTTACCATTTTTGTGCGCTCATCATATTAAGCACCCAAGGGTGATTGTAGATGTATTTTGTTATGTTTTTTGCATCATACACCATGACTTTGAATCACAAAAGTTTGTCGATATCCTCAACGAGTAGATCAATGCAATGAGTGGCACAAGGGCTCCAAAAAAGAAGGGTGCCTCCTCTCTAGTTGCATACCAGCTAACACATATGATGTTGCATTGTTTGTCACAACTTGCACAACATTTTGCACACCCACCTCCACGACCTCCTCATCCAACATGTTGTAGTGTGTCAGTATTTTTTACTACATTAGAGGCATCAATTGACTTCAAGAACACCAATTGATCACTTGAAGCAACTAGGAGGTTAATTAGGGTGTAGTTACTGCCATTCGTCCATCCATTAGACAAAATAGTGCAGCCCTTTCTTTGCCAAACCCTCTTGTGTTCCTCCACCAAGGGCTCTGTCTATCTAATAACATCATCCAACAATCGTCCCACTCAAATGATAAGAGATCAATTAAACCCTTTCGTTGCTATTGTCAATGTAGTGACAACTAACTCCCGATAAGGGCTGGTCGCAACATTGTTGAAGTACAAAAAATTTGCCCACTCAAATCATAAAAGGTTGATTAAACCCTTTCCTTGCTATTGTCAATGTTGTTGAAGTATAATTGACTATCATTCTGCTTCTTTTGGTTCCATGCGATACCTTCGAGGGAAGGTTGGGCACTAGGAGTGTTATGTAGAACAAAGAAACCATGAATATTTGAATGTGATGGATATGGATGACTAAAACTACCTAAGGTAGAAGTGCTCCATATCCATGGGCTAATGCAAGAGCTCACTACTTTAGTCATAGGTGAAGAATCCATTACAACTGCCACTGCTACAATAGTCCTTTTCTTTTCTAATTTCCTCCTCATATGAAGTAAGGAGAGCATTAGCCTCTCATATAACATTGGGGCTTCACTTTATCACAAAGCGAAATATCTCTTCCAAGTATCCTTGCAAGATGAAACTTGAGGCAAGTAATGTCTCCTATCATCTTTTGTCCACAAATAACCAGTCCTACTTGCCCCTTTGGGGTTTCATACTTCCAAGCAGGATGCCTAGCCTTGCCACCAACTTTGCTTCCTGTAATGTCCCCTTTTTAAGCAAGGTTTGGTAAGGAAATGTTTATTAGTTGAGCTAGGACCTTGGAGGCTTGGAAAATGGAATGTTGTATTCTAGTGGCTCAACTCATTCTATTTTCATGGGATAAATTGTATTTTTGGCTAAGTGGTATTTTTGTATTATTTGATCTAGCCAAAAATAAATAAAATAATTAAGCCAAGGGATTGAGTGGCCAAGTTGGAAAAATAAAAATAACTTAAAGATAGAAATTGGGAAAGTTGTTGAGCAAGAATAAAATATAATAATTTATTAATATATTTTCCCAAGGAAATCGCCGCCCAAATTGGAGAGGAAAAATAAAATTTAAAAAAAAAAAAAAACAATTAAATATTATTTTCTCTCTCCTAGTCGCCGCCCAAGGAGAAAATATTAAATAAAAATCAAGGCAAAATATTTAATAAATATCAAATAAAATATTTGATATTGGCAGTGGACTTGAAAATTCATTAAAGTATGTCCTATTGGGTTGCCCAAGTTGATTACTATAAAAGGACATAAATTGACATCATTTTCATATGCTTGATGAATTGGGTATTTGTATTTGAGAGTGATTCTCTTGGCTGTAAGTTATCTTCAGCGGTATTCAAGGACGAAAGCCCTTGGATAGGAGTGATTTGTACGAAAACCCAATCACTATGTGAGGTGGATTCATAAGAAATTCATCATTGAGTTTATTTGCAGGTTTTTGAAGGAATAAGGGCTTCATTTTAGCTAGGGTTTGGACTGATTTTCATATCAGCAGCTAGGGTTTGAAGCTTTGAGCACATTGAAGGCATTCATATTCAGATTTGAAGGTATTTTGGCATTATAAAAGCATATTTGGCAAGCTGGGCAAAATCACTTTACATTTGGGCATAGGTGCTTGGCAATTGGAGGTTGAATTTGAGCTTTGTATAAGCCTAGGGTTTGCTGATTGTGTTTCAGACTTCTGAGTTTTATTAAACAGCTATAGATCAGAAGGTTTCATGGCATGAATTTGTACTTCAAAGGCAAATATTGCATCTAGGGTGTTAGCGCTACCTTCGTACTTGTAGACGATTTCATAATTTGGTTCATTACAGTCATCTTTTGGTAGTATTTGTTTGTCATATTGCAATTACATTGCAAACATATTGGAAAAAACAAAATTTAAAAACCCTAAGTGGATTGAAAGAAAAACAAATCAGAGCGAGCTTAAATTTCAAATCAGAATTAGACAGGTTCTTACAGTGGTATCAGAGCTTAGCATCCTGCCAGCCTGTTTGGGTGTGTGATTCAGAAAATTTCAGAGTTATGGCAACACACATAAATGATGATATAGTGGTTGTTTATGATGAGTATGATGCACTTCCTAACAACATCAAAGAATGTATAGACTTCAATCAATATATGGAGCATCAAACGGACAGAAAGAAGCAAAGACAAGAACAAAGAACAAAGAAGTATCATGGGAGTCATGGAAGGCGTGCACCATTCAGCGTTGAAGACATCTTGAACAACATTGCCCGAATAAGGTGAAATATTAGGCAGTCCCAACAGAGGACATCCCATAGCTTGCAGCGGTATGAAGGTTCCCTACCAAGGCAATCTAGGCATTACATGGATTCATACACATTTACAAGTGAAGTATCCAGGATCCTCTATGATGAGTTTGATAAATGCAATGTTTGGGAGAATGGTGCATCAGTTGTCATTGATCATACTCTTGGACTTTAGCAACCCAATTTCCTCTCTTAGTACCCATTTCCTACTGAGTAAGAACACTTTTGACTACTGGATCAGGTACAAAGACTATGGTGCATGAGTTCAGGATATAGAACCTAAAGTTCTTTACAACTCTAACAACAACATATGCGTGTTTTTCAATTTGTGATTAACACATCTCATGGTCTTTGAAACTACTGCTCATAAATGCAATTGGGGACTCAACTTCTTCATTCAGCTTCTACGTGAGAATGGCAAACATAGTATGCTCTAAAGCATAGCAGTAGAGAATGAAGCTTTTGTTGAAGTCTGGATGAACTAAGATGAGAGCTTTGCTGATTGCATCTTTGATTTTAATGAAGGTATTCTTTCCTTCTTCTGTCCACTTGAAAACTGAAGTTTTCTTCATCATAACTGAGATATCTTTGGTGAGCTCTAAGAAGTCCAGGACAAACCTTCGGAGAAAGTTGACTTTGCCGAAGAAAGAATGGACTCTGGTTTTGCTTGTTGGCAAAGATAGGTTACGAATGGCAACAACCCGATTAGGGTCAATCCTTGTACCTTCTTTGGATACAATATGGCCAAGCAACTTTGCTTCAGTCACCGCAAAGACTGATTTCTTTGGGTTCAGGGAGATGCCGTGAAACCTGCACCTCTCAAACACAAGTTAAGTGTTGAAAATGTTCGGCACGTCTTTTGGAAAAGACGGTGAGATCATCTAGGTATACCACTATGACCTTGTCCTTCAAGTCGTCAAAAGCTAAATCCATAGCTCGTTGAAAAGTGGCGCTGGCGTTGATGAGGCCGAATGGCATCCACTTGTAAGAGAAAGTACCCCATGGGGTAGTAAATGCTGTCTTGTACTGATCTTCAGCCGCAACTGCAATCTGATTGTATCCTGAATATCCGTCTGAGTGACATCTCTGAGCCGGTGATTGTTTGATGTGTGTGATCCATAATTGGCAAAGGATAATTATCCTTTAGAGATGGCTGATTCAGGTTCCTGAAATCCACACAAATTCTGATTTCTCCATTCTTTTTGCGCACAAGAACGATGTTCAACACCCAAGTGGAATGATGGATCGGAAAAATGATCTTGGCCATCAGCATCTTCTGGATCTCTGTGTAGATAGTATCTTGTATCCGCGGATTGTAATGGCGCTGCTTTTGTCTGAACAGATTGACTTCCGTTTTGAGGGAAATTGTGTGAGACAATTCCTTTGGTGTGAAGACTTTCAAATCTTCATAAGACTAGGTGAAGATATCTTTATATTGCTGAAAAAGTGAGATGAATCTTCCACTTTTTGTAGGAGAACAACACTTGCCTAGATTGACAAGCCGGGGTTCGTTAATAGTGCCAATATTCACTTGATGATATTCAGCTGAAGTTCTTTCATGTGAATTGCCTTGATCTTGAATGTACCAGTCATGTCTATCAAATATATTCTCTAAGGACACTAGGCCCTTAGGAATTTTATTGCCTTTGAGCTTAATGATATCAGCTTCATGATCTTTATCTCCAGCACCTTTTGCGCTTTCGATTAGAGATTCTCGATGAGGCGAGAGACTTCCTTCAAAGAAGAGACCTTTGAAATGATCATCCATTCCGAGGAAGTTGACAATATGCTCGTCGTCGTTGAAAACTTGCCAATTCTCAGAGTGTCAGGTACCGCAGGCCTATAGATCAATTTGATGGTGAAGGCACTCTGCCAGAAATCTGAGTGAGGCATGAAAAGGGAAGCAGATACTGCAAGAGCATCAGCTTTGCTATTCTCCATTCCTGGTATGTATTCAATGGCAAAGGCTTCAAACCATTCAGTAGCATCCCAGACACGGTTTCTGTAATGTCGAAGGCGATCTTTCTTGACTTGGAATTGCTCCTTGATTTGCTTGACGATTGTTGTACCCATACGAAATTTTTCGTATATGTGCCCAAACACACCTCCCAAGCACCATGTAGCCTTGTCATTACTGCGCTAACCCTGCAGGTACAAGACATATCAAAAGATGGCGATCCAAGGCTCGAATGGAGGGAGATTCTGACAAGCTAATCAGGCACGGAGCATTGAAAGAACGTCAAAAAGAGGAGGTCAAAGTGGTGAATTGGAATCCAAAATGACATAAAGGAACCAAGGGAAGCAATGCAAATACATTTGGCAAGTCAAAATTCAATTTTGAAAATTTTGAAATTTTGGAGAATTTCGAAAAATTTTCTAAGGCATTTTTGGGTGTTCTTGCCTTGAATGAGCACCATTTTTTAGTATCATCCATGGAGGAAGAGCTTCAATGATAGTTTCAGATCATATGAGCTTGGTTTCCAAACTTCAAGACATTCCGTCATCAGATGAAGAAGTTACGGCAAAAATAAGCTCCAGAGGCAGAGGCTGAGGCTTGCAACGGCAGTAATCCAAGTAGCCTCCATCAAAACGGTCAAGGTCAAGAATCACAAATTTGAGCCCTGAAATTGGCTAAGTCTGGTATCCTAAAACCTGTTGTTCTGAAATCCTGAAATCTGTCTAAGTCTGAAATCTGGCGGATCCTCAAAAATCTAGAATCTGCATGTTAAATCCCATGGATCCGGGACCTATCTCAAACATCCTGGAAGTATATTTCAAAATATTTATACTTAAATATATTTTGAAATATACTTCCACCAAGACACTCAAAATCAACCCTCAAAGGTGCCCATTCTACCCAAAACCCACGCCATTCCTTACCTTCCAAAAGGCGTGCATTATAGCCAATTCCCACGCCATTTTGAGACCTCTCAAAAGGCGCTCAAATCCACAAAAAGCCACTTTTTTTTCCTTGTCTATAAAAGGCGCTCAAAACACCTAAAAGCCACGCTTTTTTCTCATCCTACAAAAGGCACCTAAATTAGCTAAAACCCACGCCTTTTTGTCATTGATAAAAGGCACTCAAATCCTCCAATTCTCACGCCTTTTTGAGGCATTCCAAAATAGCGCTCTCATGCACTAAAACCCACGCCTATTTGGCTCATGCAAAAGGCGCCTAAAATACATCATTTGCATGCCTTTTTGAAGGAGTCTTAGTTGTATGGAAATTGGTGTTGAGGAGAGAGAAGATTCGCTCCAGGAGAGAGAAAGGTTAAACCTATAAATATACCTCTTCACCTTTCTCATTTCATTCATTGTTTGTGCAAAGTTGGAGAGGCAGAGCAAAGTCAAAGTTGGAGAATGAAACCCTAGGAGGAGGGCGTTCACCATAAAGAAGGCATTTGGCATAGTTTTCATCATTTGCTTGGCAAGAAGATGATACATGGAGCTGAACCTCTCACATGGCGGCCATTAATGGACAGATGAAAGCTTGCATAGGGCGAATTTGAAGGCTTTGAGAATTGGATCTTCACACACAGGGCAAGGATCATCCATTCCTGCATCATTCTACTTCTTTCTATCACACTCAAAAGAAAATTTGTCCACCAGAAGGTCTCTTTCTTGCACTGGCGGCCATTGTAGAGGGTTTTTGAAGCTTTTCCGAATCTACGAAGCAATAAAGGGGGCAATTCGATCAATTCTTTCCTTCTTTTTCTTCATTCTCTTCTTTCATAGGGTCCATTTGCATATTCTCAAGGCAACGTCCAAACCCAGGAGGCCATTTGTGGCAAATTTTCAAGGATTTTCACTGCTGGTCATGGTTTTTCAAAGGCAAAATCAGCACCTACAGCCAAGATAAAATTGATTTTTGAGGCTTATTTGTCCAAAATTTCTCATTTCTGACACATACCCACCTCGGCAAAAGGCATTTTCCATCATCCTAGACCGGTTTAATCTCAGATCTGTTGAATCTTTGAGGGTGTGGCTCCAAAATTTCTTTTTTCGAAGGCAAAATTTTAATTTTTCACCAAAAAACAAAAAAAATTAAATTTTGGGCAGCGAAAAGAAAATTTGTTTTCCTTAGGCAGCAAACACACAGAAGACCAGATTGTCCATTTTCAGTGCATAAAGGTCATTAGAGAAGGCTTCTTTAAGTCATCATGCAGTATTCGTCAGTCACCATCGAGGCCAAATCTCTGCTCAAACACGAATATTCCAAAGTCAAAGAAACAGACTTGTGCCAAGTCTCACTTGAGGGTTTTGATTTAGAACCACTGATAAACTCAGGGAATGCAGCTGCAAGAAATTTGAAGAACTCTGGGCTTATTCAAGCCGGATCATTTCCCATCTCTGCCCATAGTCTCGAATTTGTACTCTCGTGCATTCAACACTATGTTCCTGAATCAAGAGAAGTTAGATCAAGGGACGGAAGATTGATTGCCAGTTTGAAGCCTGATGACATAGAGATGGCCCCCTGGGCATTCCTCTTTTTGAAGAATCACTCACCCTGGACCTCGAAGAGAGTGATAGAGTTTGGGCCACCGCCACTGATAAATGTCAAAAGTTAGCTTGCAAATGGCTAAAAGAAAGAAGGAATACACTCCCAAGAAACGTGGGCCGAGGTCAATTCAAAGATGAATATGCCATCATGATCACCATGCTCAACCGGATTACAGGCCAAGCTGAGGGAAGGAGTTTTAGGACATGGATGTTCTATGTGATCAGTACCATTGCCAATGGAAGCGCCACTTATGAGTGGGCCACTCTCATAAGTGATTGCATTCACCGACAAATCATCGACTTCACACAAACTCATGAGTTCAGAATGGTGTCCTATTTGCTATTCATGGTGGCCAAACAACACCACTTTGCCGGGTTGAACTTTGTGGGCTCTTTGCAAAACACCAGGATTGTCAGGCTGTATCCTCAGCTTGAGATTTCAGAGTCTCAGAAGCACTTCCGGCGAGTCAACGATGCATTCCTGATGTTCACGGTACGTGACTTGGAAAACCAGATGCATGTCAGGATATCAGGAGAAGCCAGGGCGATAATCTCGGAATGGGCGGATTGGTATATTCAATTCCCTACCTTCTCCTATATCAGAGCCTACGGGTTTACATCATATCCATACATGCTCCCAAGATATCCATCCGATGAAGTTGTCTTCATGGAGTTTCTACGTCAGATAGAAGTACACAGTTTTCTACGCAGTAGACATAAGACGGCAGTGATCTTTCCTATTCAAATGGGTGTTTTCAAGTGCAAAAGTGCAGCCGATGCAAAGGTAATTGGTGAAGAAATGTCCAAATTAGGCCTAAAGACCTTCAAGGAGAAATGCACATATGACCCTAATCAAGTGATGAAATCCAGACTTAGCGGCAAATTTGCTCATGTACCTACTATGGAAGACTTCTGGGTTAATTGTCAGGATGAGTATGAGGTTCGGCGAAGGAGTTATAGTCGCTTCACCTTGGAGCAGATTCCAGTTTTCCTTGACAAGAGTGGCAAAGACTTGCACGAGGATGGTTTAATTCTCTCCCCAAAATTTGTCAAAGAGAGAATTGATTCACAACCATTGCCGCCAATGGATTGGTCACTTCAAGAGATCACCTCCATTACAGAAAGAACCAAAGGAGTGGTGAAAAGAAGCTGGATGTTCATTGGCAGTCAAAGGAGCAAGAGGACAAACACACCCAAAGACAAGGTATCTACAGTAGAGCCGCCATCTTCTCCTACTCATTTGACTCCACGCTTGAAATCCAAGGCGGTGAGTGAGAAAGCCCAAGCAACCAACATTATCAGGGAAGAACCCTTGAGGGTTACCCCGAAGAGAAAGGCTCAAACCCCAGCATAGCAACAACCAGAGGCAACCCCTTTGTCACCAGCTGAGCCTAGTTCGCCTACCACTTCTATTTCTACTTCTTCCTCTTCTTCCTCTTCAGAAGAAGGGAATTTGCTGGCACCACAGAGGATACCTGAGCCTCACCAATCTCCTATACCTATTGATTCAACACCACTTAACTCATCTGGAGTTAACGATGCAGGAGAACCTGAGGTCGTACAAAGAATTGAAGTGAACACTGTGATGGAGGTAGACCTAGAATTCGAACCCAACATAGTGTTGGATTTTGACCCAAAGATGGATATTCATTTTGCACCTCCTGAGGCCGAAGTCACGCCAAATCTGGGTGCTGAAAAAGAAAGTCGTCCAAAGCCAACATTTCAAGAATCTACTTCAGCTTGGCTTCATACAGCAGTTAGTGAGAAAAAGAAAAGGCCATCCTATCAGCTGGATTTCAGTGCTTTGGCCAAGACTTTCAAGAAGCCATCTATAAAGAAGCCCAAGAAATAGTCGAGGATTCTAAAGACAAGTGAAGGAGAGTTGGTTTTAGAGACAGCTATTCCTCCTCAGGACAAAGCAATTGAAGAAGTTGAACCTGAGGATTATCATATTGTCAAGACTTGTTTCGGTCATAACACACGACAGACAGCAGTGAATATTTTGGAGGCGGCTACAGATACTATGAGAAACAGGGTAATGAAAGATGGAGAGGACAAGGCTGCCCTCAAATCAGAAGTCCAGCAGCTATGTCAGTACATCTCACAGCTTCTGCATTCTCCTTTGCCTCCTTCACTCTTTTTGCCACAAGTGATGGAGTCTACTGATGAGCAAAAACAGTTAAGTCAGCTGGTAGTGTATGGCAAGCACACTAGGGATTGGGTGGATCATTTTATAATAAAGAATGTTAACTTTCTAGCAAAGTTATCAGAAGTGGTGTCCAATTCTAAGGATGTCCTCCTTGGAATCCAGAATATGATCGAGTGTATGAAGGACATGGAACCAGTATATGATAGATTGATGGTCAGGCTGCGTGCACTTGGTTTGAGGCCTATAACGGCAGATCAAAATGCTGCAATTTTCTCCTGGACTCACCAGTATTCCTTCTTGGTTTATACCTCGAAGAATATAGCCTCGGAGTTGGCTATATGGAAAGAAAAGCTCCTAGGCATTGAAAGATATGCCATTGATTTTGTCCAAAACATTCCATGAAGGTATTTCAGTGAGGAAGGCGTAAATTGCCTCATTCATGTTTTACAGGAGGAGTTCATTCAGCTGATCCGTGGAAAGTTTTGTGGAGACCCTCATGTTGACAAAATGTACCTCCTGGTTGATATTGCATCAAAGTGCGCCAAGGCTGAGAAAGACTTTGAAGTGTTCGAGAAAATCACAGAGGATGCTGCCATAGACTTGCAAATGAGGATGGTCCACCTTGAGTCCATGATCATACCAGATGAAGTCAAGGTTGAGGAATTTGAGAAAAATCTTAATTCTCAGACTTAGCTTATTTTTGACATTTTTGTAGGAGGGAATTATTTTTGGCAGCAGGAGAGATTTCCAAAGCAGCTTCTATTTTGAGAACTGTCTTTGTTAACTGAAGTTAAATTTATTTTTAGATTTTGCTTTTGGAAATCATGCAAAATATCTTTGAGTTGGAACTCATTGTGTAATAACATGCAAGTTTAGTTAACTGAAATTTGCATGACAAGATACTTTTAGTTTCAATTGCTAATAAGCTTGCATGCTTCCCATGCAGCATTAGATCTAGAGTGAAGAGTGTTAGTTAAATCTTCCTTTCATTTCCTTGCATCTTTTCTTTTTAGGTATAAATAAGTGTATTCTACACACTTAATTTGAAGGGTAAATGCTGAGACTAATTTTTACTTGCATTTTATTGTTCAAGCACTGTTATTGATTCTTGCTTTTGATTAATGAGAACACAAATCATGGTTTCAGAGATCTATATTGTTGTCAAGAGTTATGCAAATTGTTCATGACTTTGTGCATGAGCAATTATTGTGAGTTTTATTTGTTCTTTTGTTTTGAAAACCTCCAAGTTGTTCTTCTGATTTCTTTATGCTCTGAATTTACTTGAAGAAATCAGAATTGTTTTAAAAGATAAAGTTAGTTATTTTCTTCTGGAAAGCTTTAGAAAATCTTATAGCCTTGCAGAAGAGCTTCATTGCCTTGTGCTCGTGCCTTGAGAAACAAAAAGATAGGTTATTTTGTAAACGTATTTTTTATTTTCTTGTTGAGGGAGCTTCCCCTCCTAATTCGAAGAACAGTCCTACTGTACACGCTATCCGTTTTTCTTTCTCACCGAAAGGTGCGAAATTAAACTCTAACAACGATCAACTCAGCATCTCCTTCAATTTTCAGCAACTTGATTCCCATGTTGTGCGCATTCGTGAGACCTAATAAAAGCGCGTCATAATCTGCAATGTTGGTGCAATAAAACTGCAGACGGTATGCAAAAGGGTATAGCTGACCCTTGGGAGATATTAGCACTACTCCGGCTCCTGATCCAACTGTTGAACAACTGCCGTCAAACTGCATGGTCCATAGATCGGTAGTGTCTTCTCTATTTGCCTCCGAACAAATAATGGCTTTGTCTTTAGTCTCATTTTCAGCCATCATCATGTAGGTGCCAGGCCCTGTCTCTTGGTTTAGAATTTGTGCCTTTGGATCTTGAGACTTTACTACTGTGAAAAGGTTCAATCTTGATCTTGCCACCTTTGACAGGAATGGTCGCTGAGGACCAATCCAATTGAATTTCTCTGCCTAAGTCCTTACAGAAACTTCGACTCAGCAACATTCTGTAGCTGGCAGGACTGTCTGCTACGAGGATGGTCATCATGATTCTTTTCTCGGGGCAGGCTGCCAAGGCTACTTGTGCATCTTTCAACTGTCCAACCAGCGGAAGTGACTTTGATTCAAGTAACATTTGCATTGGGTCTTTGTGCATGATTGTCCTAGTGTATTCATTACTTGCAAAGGCATGCCATTGTCGGAAGCGCCACAATCTATGATGCAATTGCTCAATTTGAAGCCGGCTATGTATAGAGATATATAAAATGGCTTCAACTTCTCTCCTGCTAGCGCAGAAGATTTGAGGAGGGTAGGCTTGATCGGAGTCTCCTTCCTTACGTATTTGACAATTCTTTCCAGTTGATCAGGGTGATCTTGTAGGTATTCCAGTTGAGAAATCTGGACCTTCGTCTTCATCATGGAATCAACAATATCAAAGTTGGCCATGGGCGAATCTTGAGTGTTAGCTTTGATATTTTCTTGAGATAGCTTGGTCGCTTCTCTAGATTTCTCTTTGGCTTTCAATTTTTCTTTTTCCTCCTTTTGAGCTTTGGGGTGCTGCGCTTGAGTGGAGACTGACATGGAGTGATTTTCGGTAGTGAAGCAAAAATCGGATAAAAAACGTGATTTTTTGAAAAAATCACGAATCGGGGTTCGACCTGATTTTTACCCTTGTTTAAATCGTGGATTCGATTTTTGTTGCGCGATTTCATCTTTTTGGGGCTTTTTTAGGGTTTGGCCAACATTTTATATAACATTTTTCTCGCCCTTGTTCAATTTCCCCTTCTAGGCAACTCCTCCTAGCCGTAGCCACACCATCCAAATGACAGCAACAACCAGTGCCACCATATACAGAGGCCATACAGAAAACTCAATGCAAGAATACACCAATAGGAACAACCGACGAGTTTAGAAAATTTTCCGACGTAATTTTTTTCACGACATGAGACAATTTTATATTATTATATAAATATGTTGGCGTTTCAATTCGCACCTCTGGAATGCGAGTTGGAAACGGACAGCTATGCACAGATAAACTGCTCTCCTATTGTGAGGGGGAGTTCCCTTTTTGCTGATGTTTGCTGAAAAGATAAATAAATTAAATTTGCCTATCTTCTTTTTTATTCTCAGCTGTGAGCACAAGGTTATAAAACTCTATTTCGCTATAGAAGAGGTTTTCTCATTTTAATAAACTTCTAACTACAGCTAGGCTTAAGCTAAATGACGCTTTTGATTGTCTGAGTAAACACAGAGCACAAAAATCAAAAGTGGACGAGGAAAGATTTGTTTAAACACAAAAACTTAAATAAACTTCTCCCAGATTCACATCACAAGACCCATTGTACTTTAATGATGAAAGATGAAATAAAATTTATGTAAGCCACACATTTGACGACAAAACTTGATGATTAGTGAGATAGAAAATCAGAGCAAAAGGCAGGCATGAGACTTCTATTCCAATATCATAAAGTTGATACAATTCTAGGACAACAATATTGTAGCAAAAGACATGCATACAATAAGCGATCAAACACTAGAAATAGATTACATAGAGTGAACAAACACTTGGAATAACAAGATCTGCAGGCTAGAATAGGCACAACAAATTTGCTATCACAAAAGTAGCTCTATTACAATGGGCAAGGCTGCCCTTATTTATACTAAAATCAAAGGAGTAGGGAACCCTAAAATCTCCTTGATTTACCCTAACTTACTTGCCAACTTGCAAGCTTTATTTCTATTCTAAGACAAAGATTACAACTAACAAACGCTTTAAAGCAATCTGCTTTAAAGCAAAGAAAACTCCAACTAATACAAAGTGATTTCTTTCTAAATAAAAAATGGATGAGCTTTGGATGAAAGCAAATGCTTTAAAACAAAAAGCATTTGAGTTAAAGTTGCTTTCTTTTGAATCACATTCTCATCAACATTCCTACTTTTTGGTGATGTCATCCATTAATATTCTGGGAAATAATATCTTCTAAAAAGTGAGTGACCACATCTTTGCCAGGAACACTGATACTCTCTAAAATGATATTCTGATTCTCTCACATTTTTTCACCATTTGTAACCATCTGAAGGAATTCATGAACTTCACCCACAACTTTGTCAAACTTCACTGTCATTGCGAAAAAACGATCGATCTTGTCGGCACTGATATCACCATTAAAATTGCTACGGACGAGAGTCCGGAACTTTGCTTGCACTTCCCTGAGATCATACAGGGTACCATCCTCTTTTTCATACGAACACAGGATCTAAGAGACAAAAGATTTGACGAACTTGAGAACATTTACCACTTTTTCCTTTCATTCTGCTAACTTTGTGATTACACTGTCATAAGTTTTTACTATGAAAAGATATTGCACTTTCCAAGTAGAAACAATCTTCTTATCTTCAACTGAATCAACAAAATTATGTGCTATCTTCAAGTTGGAGATAATGATCTCAAACACCGGTCTATTTTTAGCCATAGTCTGTTGTAACCCCTGGATGCCTTGACATAAATCATGAGCGTTGTACTTTAATTGATGAAACTGTGAAAGTACAACTCTCCCTTTAGTCACAAATTCTTCCACCCAGTCCTTCATGTGCCTCCCATAGATGACCAACTGACTGAACTGCTGTTGATCGGACGGTGGTCCCAAATTCGGAGGAAGCATTAAATTAGCTTGTGATGTGCCATGAAAAAGGTTGGAAATGTACTGCCGCAACTGCCTAACTTTAGCCTTGAGGGCTGCTTTATCTTCTCCATCCTTCAGATTATCTGCTGCAACCTCGAAGAGATTTACATCTATATGCCGAATACTCCTACTAAGGTTTGCCTTGACAACCTTGAAGTCATCAACCTTAATATCATCAACATCCTTATCTTCTGGAGGTGTTGCAGTTTCAAGGATCATTTCTCCATCAGCATTCTTCTCAATGTGAACTTGCCTCTTCATTTTCTTGTCTGGTGTGTCTTGGTAGATGCTATTAAGCTCTGTCAAGTTCAACTGATATGAAGGCCTTCTCTTTCTTCCCAGGATGTTTTCAAGTCAGGATGAGCCATCCTCTCTTGGAAACTCGGTTCTAACCTCATCAACTCCTGATGGACCAATATGTATCTCAGAGTTACGAACTGGCGAATCTAGCTCTGAATCAATGTGAATGGGAGAAAAACTAGGTGAAGAAGGTGGAGAAACATGAACAGAAGGCAATGTTTCTACATGCGGTGCTGGTTCAATGAGAACTTCTGATGCGACTACTAGTTGTTCCTGCTGAACATGAACTGGAGACTCAACCTTTTTCCTTTTCAACTTGGCCATCTTTGTTCCTTCTGGAAGGATGCTCATAGCTTTAACCCATTGTTTTGGTTTGGAAGTGGAAGGTTCTGATGGTTGAAGAATTGGCGGCTCTGCAACCGGAATGGGTTCTTTCTGCTTACTTTTCAAGAATATCAAACTATTTTTGATAACTCGGCTCGTTCTTTCCTCGATCGAGGTGCTCTCTTTAGTTGACCAATTAACTAATGGCAATGGTTGTTGCTCAAGCTGATCTCTAAAATATGTGGGAAGTAAAACTCCACCATCATCTGACAAGCCCTCTACATCTTCTGACAAAATATCAGCCAACTGCCGAAGAGTAAACCTGCTGTAACTGTGTTCTTGCACTTCAAATTTATTAGCACAATTAGCCCAGAAATCTTCAACTGCATGCGTATGCGCACAATTCTGACCAAGGTGTGACGCAAAAACACCACGAGGATCATATAAAGACCTCTTGTCGAAAAATTTAAGACCATACCTGGACATTTCACTACCAATCACTTTGGCATCGCTCCAGATCTACATCTGTAAATTCCCATCCCATTTGGAAAATTGAAAGCCTGCTTGCATCTGCTACGTAGAAATGTATGA
Source organism: Cunninghamia lanceolata (assembly GCA_027924645.1). Classification (NCBI taxonomy): domain Eukaryota; kingdom Viridiplantae; phylum Streptophyta; class Pinopsida; order Cupressales; family Cupressaceae; genus Cunninghamia; species Cunninghamia lanceolata. Next base: position 10,425,232 of record BSBN01000635.1, on the reverse strand, counting down.
GCTTCATAGGCTTGCCGCAGAAATTCCATGAACACTACCTCATTCGTCGGATATCTTGGCAACATGGCTGGCTTTCCTGAGAAGCCATATACTCTGATGTAGGAAAAAGTGGGAAACTGGATAAACCAATCAGCCCATTCTGCCATTGCCATTCTGGCATCCACTAAAAATCGTATATGCAACTCATTATCCAGATCTCGCATTGCATGCATCAGGAATGTATCATTTATCCGCCTATAATGTCGCTCAGCCTGAGAAAATTCTAACTGCGGGAAATGATGATAAACATGCTGAATGTCCAGAGTTCCAACAATATTCAAACCTCTAAATTGACCCTGAAAAGCCATCAAATATACAAGGTATGACATCATGTGAAAATCGTGGGCCCCTTTGAAAATCAGTTATTTGCCGGTGGAGACTATCAATGATGAGTGCCGACCAATCACAGAATTCTGTTCCGTCAACAATCTGGGACATGATGTAAAACATCAAAGGCTGGAATTTGTTAGCATCTGCTTGACCCGTGATCCGGCTTAGCAGAGTAATCATTATTGCATATTCCTCCTTGAACTCTCCACGTCCAACGTTCTTTGGCATCACATTTTGCTTTTCCTTCAACCACCTCTAAGCAATCTTTTTCCAGTATTTTTCTTTATCATTGTTCCACTCTCTTGCATTCTTCAATCGAAACAACCAAGTTTTCCCTCCAGATTGGTATTGAAAAACACTTCTCAATGTCGTTCGGCCTCAGACTGCAGAGCATACCTCCATCTCTTGATTGGATTTCTCTTGTGACTGAATTATAATGCGTCATACAAGCAATTACGAATTCGATACTTTGCACTGTGATGGGGAAGGATGCTGTTGCAAGCAACCCGGAGTGATTCAGATTCCTAATAGTGTTGTTTCCTGCATCTTCCAAAGGATGTAAATTGAACACTGGAAGTACTTTATGCAAGTCTGTCTCAAAAGTTCTAAGGTAATCGTGAACCAACGCCGTTTAAGGCTTGATCTCAACTGGAGTGTACTGCATACTGAGAGATTTGAAAAATGACTATGAACATGCCTATGTTAGAAAAATCTTGGACAAAAGGCTGAAAATTACTTGTTGATTTCTTCTAAAAAGCAGATTCCGAACAAAAAACGTTGGCACGTGGGTTTTGTAGACAATTCCGTTTTGAAGCAACCCAGATTGTCGGATTTTGAAAAAGCGGAGGATTTGTCGAAAAAGTAGCAAAAAAGCAGATCCCCGAAAAAAACAAATTTCTTAATTTTCAAGAGGATGAAATTCTGGATGGACCCATCTCAATGAAAATTGAAAAAGCTTCGGTCCTGTTTTTGAAAAGCGATCCCCTAGAAAAAAGGACCCTGAAAAAGCATGCCTCCCTGCTTCCTCATCCCGAAACTATGAAGAACGCTAAAAAAACACTTCATTTGAGCCTTCGAATCTTCATTGAAAGAAAATAAAAATCTTCCTCTAGATGCAACCTACAAAAGATAATGAAATAAAAGAAGCCAAAGCTTGTCTTTATAGAACTTTAGGGCAAAAAAAAGCAGCTTTCTTTGTGAAAGAATAAAGCTTCAATCTTATCCATGAAGAAAGCATCTTTTAAAGTGCAAATCCAAGTAAATATCTTCAAATAGGAAGAATCCCTATTTTATAACTGCCTATGGCTTCATGTGTGAGATGACGAAAAATATCTTTTTTGATGATGTCATCAAATACGCGAGGTTGCAAAAGTGTTAGCCAATTTTTCCTTCGTTTTCGACACTTTTGCACTCGTTTTGACTCCAGTATGGCCTGTCCCTGACTTCAACAATATGGCAAACTGTCACCGTTGATTGAAAAAGCTGACGAATCATGGCATCTTGAAGATTTTTTTTAACCCTGATTCCATCCCTAGCCTCAAACTGATAATCTGACGACATCTGACTGCAAAACTAACCTCTGAAACCTGTTGTCAGACGAAGATCAGAAAATGACTACAAGGAAACACTATTGAACATGAAAATTTTCTAAGGCATGAAATCTTGGGCGCCCCTGGCCTGTAGGGGTACCTGGTTTTTAGTGCCTTGGCCATTTTTTTGAAAATTTCAACTTTTTCAATTTCTTGATTTGTGTGCATTTCGGTAACTGTGGACCCCTGTTTGGCTATCGATTTCTGCCTATCAGAACAAAACTGAGTCTGATGATCTGGCAAACAAGCAAGCTTGATGAAAGTTGAACTAATTGCACCCTCTATTTGCCTCGGAAAACGTGCCAAACTAATTTGTAGTGAATCTGACCAGGCTGACGGAGGAGGTTTTGTCATTTTCTAGAAAAACTGAAAAATATTCCAAGGCATGGAAAAGTGGGCGCCCCAGGCCTCCTGGGGTGCCTAGAATTTTGTGCCTTAGAAATTTTTTGATATTTTCTTTTCATTTCTCGATTTCCGTGCCAATAGGTCATGTTTGATCATCGTTTTCTGTTGTTTGGAGGATTGCCGAGGCAGGACGGGAGGTGAACTGAGTAGCCTGAACACATCTGTGATGAAATCTCAGCTTTTACCGGTGTTTGACTGAGTTTGACCACCTAGAAATAGGCTGTCGGAGACTTTTTGACGTTTCTCAAAAAGCGCATAAAAAATTCTAAGGCATGGAAAAGTGGGTCCCCCTAGCCTCCAGGGGCGCCTGGAATTCTGTGCCTTAGCCAAATTTAGGATTTCCAACCTTTGTTTGCAATTTGCTCCATTTTGCGTGCCGATAGCTGCTTCCTGTCGCTGATTTCGAGGTTTCGCCAGTCAACCGCCGCTAGATGAGGGATGGACTAGATAGCCTGGGTAGTTCTGACATGGATTCCAACTTTTTAGGGTCTGTTGACCAGAATGACTACTTTTACTCACCCCAGAATTGACTGACAAAGGTATTTTTAGCATTTTCTTGAAAAACACGAAAAAATCTAAGGCATGAAATACTGGGCGCCCCTAGCCTCCAGGGGCGCTTGGAATTCTGTGCCTTAGTCAAACTTGAAGATTTCCAACTTTTCTTCTCTTTCCGGATCCATCCTGCTCCATTTTCCGTTTTCCGCCAAATCGACGACTGTTTGTCAGTTCTGCGTCATTGGAACAACATTAAAAACTTGAAACTGATTTTTGGCAGATGAACATCCTCCATTGATGACTTCTGAGATCGTGCTTCGCCTTCTGAAAGAGAGGAATTGACCTAGTAGAGAAAACTTGATCTTTTGCAGATTCCGTCTAGACCACCTTGATCGTGAAGCGAAATCGGCCAATCAGAATCAAGCACGACCCCTAAATCGAAGATTCTATTTTTAGAAACTTTCTATTTGTAGAAAATTTTGCCAGCATTCGTATCTCAAGAAACCCAAAAAACCTAATTTGACGTCTATTTTTAGAAACTTTCTAAAAATAGAAATTTCTACTTTTAGAAATTTTGACTTTTTGACGAAAATTTTTCTAGACTTTTTCAAAATGCCTTAATGAAGCAAAAAATTTTGATTGGGTACAACAAAATATTATATTATATTTATTTATTATTATATAATATTAAAATATAATGTTTGACGAGTTTAGAAAATTTTTGGACATGAATTTTTTTTACGGCGTGAGACAATTTTATATTATATTATTTATTATTATATAATATTAACATATAATGTTTCTATTATATAATATAATATTTATATAATTAATATATAATATTATATTATATTATTAATATTTATTAGTATATAATATTATAATATAATATTTGTATTATTAATATATAATATATTATTATATTATTAATATTATTATTTTATCATAATATTTATAAAATATAATATAATATTTATATTATTAATATATTTATTTATTTATTATTATATAATATTAAAAATATAATATTTCTATTAGAATATTATAATATAATATTTATTTATTTCTATTTTTTGCATTTTTCTATGTTTTTTGAAAATCCAATTTTTTTCTAATTTTTTCCCGATTTTTTTAAAAAATCTTATACTTGTGGTTTGCCGAATTTTTCCCCAAACGATTTTTGCTTCTATGATTTTCGACATTGACTGCAAGAGATTATTGGGAAATATTATCATGGTCTTCTTCGAAAATGGGTTCATATTGTAAAAAACCCGTAGCAGAGTTGCCATCAAGGTCATCCATCTCGGGATGAACAACGCTTGAACTTGAGGGTCCGATGTCAGCAAAGCCCATTATCTAGTCCATTCTTTGACTTTCAAGGCATGTAGCTCCATTGTGCTCATTAGTTTCATGGAAAGAGCAACAATACGCTCTCGGTGGAGGAGCTTCAACTGCTGGAGGTGCTGGTAGCCTTGGCCTATAATTATTATTATAGGGCTGAAAATTATTCCTTCTGTGCGGTGGTAAATATTGTTGTGGGGGCTATCTCTGTTGTGGCATTTGCCTCTTCATGATCATAACATCATTGACCACCTTTTGGAGTAGTGGATCTGCAGAATTATGGATCAAAGGCCTGATGGAATCCTTTTTCATCTCCCCTAAAGTGATCATATGATCCTTCATTTCTATGGCGTGCTCTTGCACATCTGTCATGAGCTGATTTGATTTGAAAAGAAATTTCTGACGGCAAGGCATTTATGAAGCTACTCAGAAGAATTTCAAGCGAAGGGTTCATTGTGACTGAAAGCCTTGTTACAAGACGATTAAATCTTGCAACAAATTCCCTCATTTGCTGGTGGGATTCCATCTTCGAGTTGGAGAGTTGTGCAAATAGCAGATGACTATCTTCAGCAGGCTCGAATCTGGCTAAAATTTCTCGCTCATAGTCTACCAATTCGGTATACTGCGGGCTTCTAGATGATTGAACCAATTTGTTGCATTGCTGGTCAAGGTCTCAATAAAGAGACGTACTACAACATCTTCATGGGTTACACTCAGGACAACGCAAGCCATGGTGAATGCAGAGATATGTTCGTTGGGATGTTGGCTTCCATCTCCATGAAACCTTGGGAAGTGCTTTTTTGATCCTTTGGGGAGTTCGTGATTTCCGGTGAGAACAAGAGGACCAATTGTGTTTCCCCATGGCAAGGGAGGTGCACGCCTACCATTGCCATTGTTATTGTTGTCGGTGTTGCCATTCACACCATTATTATCAGCCATGGCTTCTTTTGATGGATCTGGTATGTTAGGATTTGTAGAAGATGAGCCTTAACCGTTTGTGGAATCAAACGTTTGGAAAAATGGGCCAGCAAGATCGACTCTCCTTCTTTGCCTTTGATAGACTTTGTAAGCCATATTTGCTTAATCCCACGTCGGAGGAGGTAACACTGGTCTTCCCGCTGTGAGATCTGCCTTCCTTTCTTCTTCGTCAAGTATAGTGGCCGCGGCTCTCCAATGCACTGGATCTTTTCCTTCAATGAAAACAAATCTTCTTAGGCTGTCGATATCTTCTTGCTCTTGTTGGACTAGGTTCACGTGTGGCTGCAAAACAGGTGTAGTAGGGTGCCAAATGGTCATATATGCAAAATAGAGTGTTAGCTCGAAGTAATTTTCTCATGCCCCACGATGGGCGCCAAAAACTGTTAGCATTTAAATTCGCACCTTTTGGTGCAACTCTAAACGGAACGTGTACAATAGAACTGTTCTTCAAATTAGGAGGGGAAGCTCCCTCAGACAAGAAATTTAAAAAGACAATACAATTAACCTATCCTTTTGTTTTCTCAAGGCACAAGCACAAGGCAATTCAAGCTCTTCTACAATCCTAAAAGAAGTTTTTTGAGCACTGCAAAAGAATAACTAATCTAAAAGCATACTTTTGATTTCTTTGAGTAAATCCAGAGATCAAAGAAATCAAAGGGAACATTGGCGAGCTGATTTGAAAGGAAACACAAAGAACAAAGGAAGATCAAAGATGAATGTTTAAGCATAAAATCATAAACACTCGCTTTCAACCTTAACAACACAAAGCTTGCAGAAATTCAAAGCATACATCTATTCTCAAAGTAATAAATTATGCAACACAATTGAACAATAAAATGAGAGCAATAAAAGCTTCAACATTTACCATTAGGAAATAAAGTGTGTAGAATACACTTCTTTATACTCTAAAAGAAAAGGTGCAATAAAATAGAAGAGAAGAGTTAACTAATACTCTCCAACCTAACACTAATGTTGCACGCAAGCATGTGAGCTTATTAGCATTTAAAAATATAAAAGAAGTCTTATGCAATTTAGTTAACTGAACTTGCATGTTATTACAATTTGAGTTCCACAAAAAAATATTTTGCATGATTTCCAAAACAAATCTAAAAAAAAATTATCTTTGAAAAGCAAAGTTAGTTCTTAAAATAGAAACTTCTTTGGAAATCCCTCCAGCTGCCCAAAATAGATTTTCCTGCAGATACTGAAAAATGGCTAAGTCTGGGAATTGAGATTTTTCTCCAATTCATCAACTTTAGCCTCACTTGGAATAATAATGGAGTCAAGGTGAATAGTCCTCATCTGCAGGATGAAACGTGCCTCTTCAATTGTCTTCAATAGATTTGTATACTCCTTTTCAGCCTTATCAATAGATTTCGGCCAAAAGGTACATCTTTGCTACATGAGGATCTCCACAAAACCTCTCACGGATTAGCCATATAAACTCATTCTGCAAGTCATGTACAAGGCAATTTATGCCTTCGTCAGAGAAGTACCTACAAGGGATGCACTGGATGAAATCAATCACATACTTCTCAACATTGAGAAGTTTCTCCTTCCACGTAGCCAACTCCGAGGCTGTCCTTTGAGATATGAATCAAAAAGGAATACTGATGTGTCCACGAAAAGACTATGGATCTATGCTATGTTGTCATGGGCCTCAAGCCAAGGGCTTGCAACCTCACCAAAATCCTATCACAGATAGGTGCCATCTCTGTCATGCAATCCAATGTACTATCAATCCCAAGGAGAATATCCTTAGAATTTGCCATTGCTGAAGTCAACTTCGCAAGAAAATCAACACCCTTCACTATGAAGTCCTCTATCCAGTCCTTCGTATGCTTGTCGTATACCACTAACTGGCTCAATTGTCTCTGATCATCAGAAGACTCCATTACCTGCGGCAAGAGAAGTGAAGGCTGTGAAGGGGTATGCAAGAGTTGAAAAATGTATTTCCGCAACTATTTATTTTCTGCTTTGAGGGCAACCTTGTCCTCTCCATCTTTCAGCACTCTATCTCTCATAGTATCAGTGGCAATCTCCAATATGTTCACTGCGGCATGTCAAGTTCTTTTGCCCAAATTAGCCTTGATGGTATGAAAATCATCAAGCTCCACATCCACCACCGTCTTATCCTAAGGAGGAATGGCGGTCTCTAGAATCATGTCACCTTCAAGAGTCCTTGAAATCCTTGACTGTTTCTTTAGCTTCTTTGTAGAGGGCTCTTTGTATGATCTAGCAAGAGCACTGAAATCTAAGTGATATGAAGGCCTTCTCTTCTTCTCACCAATCACCGTGCGAAGCCAAGTAGGAGTAGCCTTTTCAGGCTCTGACTCTGGATGGGCTTCTACCTCGACTTCTGGATCAGGTGTGGGCTCAACCTTAGGTACAACATCGATCTCCTCGACTCCTGATGAGTCAAAAGGTGTGGAAGTATTATGTATAGGGGACCTATGTGGCTCTGGAACCATTGGTGATAACGGTGAATCCTCATCAGAAGAAGAAGTAGAATAGGAAGTGGTAGGCGAACTCGGCTCTACTAATGATAAATTAAGTGCATCCGGTTGTTGCTGAACTGGTGCCTTAGACCGAATTCTAACCTTCTAGATCATCCTCGGGGGCTCTTTCTCAGGAATGTCAACCTCTGTAGTCTTCTTGCCAATTACCTTTGACTTCAGTCGTGTCACTAAGTGAGAAGAAGAAGGTGGCGGCTCTACTGTAGGGGTTTTGTCCTTGTGGACTTTAGCTCTTTTCTCCCTTTGAGTGCTGAGGAACATCCAATTGTGCTTCACAACTGCTTGAGTCCTCTCGGTGATAGAGACTGATTCCTTGATGGACCAATTGATGGGGAGTGCACAGCAGAAACCGCAGACGGGTCCCTAATTACCTCGCAATCAGCAAGATTTCACATATGAGCTGCTAATACATCACCATCGGCCAAACAACCTCGATTGGAACGACTTACTAAAGTCTCTCCGTCGGTCCAACTTACACCGATGACTCCACTTCGCTCTACCTTCAATGAGACCCACCTCGTCAATGAGCACTTACAGGCCCTGGCCGATGCGTCGATGAAACGACGTCCTCGGCGAGAGTTTCACTATCGGTTGGGCTTTCTCCAGAGTTGCCAACAAACCGATTACTCCGATGTCACTTCCGACCTCTGCTCGTCAGTGTGACAATTGCTATCAGCCACCTTAGGGTTTGCCACGCCGATACGCCGTCGCATAGTCTACCTTCTCCGAACCCTAGCACATGGAGATGCTAGGTCAACCTACTGTGCGAAACGCACTATCTGGATCCTCTGCACCGCCGAACAATGTAACAAAACAGAAAACAAAAACAAATATTTATACAACGAAGCCATTCCACTGATTTCGACAGAAATCTCACCAGTGGAATGCTTCATGACGACATACAGCAACAAAATGGAAAGCACAGAGAGAACGGAAATCTATAGCTATACAAATTGCAATTACAGGAAACAGAAATCGAATTGACGGAACAGAATGATTCTATTTCTCCTTAGCACAATCACAATTACATTCGATCACACTCTTTCTTTGATCTGATTACAATGATCATTTGGTTCACTCCTCTGGGTATTTATCAACTCACCCTGAGGAGTACCAAACCGACTCCAAGCGGCTGGGAGACAACCGTCTAAAACAGCCTCCAACTACCCTACTGCCCTATTTTGGCATTATGTGGTTACAATTTGACAAAAGTGTCCTAAGTCACTTGGGACTTACAAAATGAACCTAGATACAAACTGAAATGAAAATGCATTGGTCAAAAAGACCTTATTACAAAAGAAAACATGATTTTCTAGATGCTCCTGCACCATACTCCCCGGGTGAAAGTTGTCTCAAGTCCTCTTAGAGACTAACTGTTGCAAATCACCACCCTGCTTTTTGATGTCTTCTTCCAGCATCCATGTGGCCTCTAAGTCTGGAAGTCCTTGCCATTTGACTAAGTGCCCAAAATAGGTCTGATTTCTTGTCTTCTTGGCTGTCCTGCTATCCAAGATGCACTCCATCTTCGGTGGTGCCTTAGGTGGTAAATAGTACAACCACTCTGCATTGTCTTGGACAGAATCTGCTATACCTTCTCCTGTATCAGGGCTCCTATATAATGTCAGATCAGCAACATTGAATATAGGGGAAATAGCAATATCATCAGGGAGTTCAATTTTGTAAGCATTAGAACCATATTTCTCCGGAATCCAACAAGGTCCAATTTTTCTCATCATCAACTTGCTGTGTTTTCCTGTGGGTAGTCTGTTCTTGTTGAGATGAACCATGACCATATCCCCTATTTGGTATTGCACATCCCTTCTTTGATCCACTCTAGCCTTGATCTTCTAACTGTTCTGGTGTAGAGTATCTCTGACTTGTTGATGGATCTCTTTCATAGCCTCTGCAAATGTATCAGCATGTCCAACCCTTGAACATCTCTTAATTCAAAAATTCCTCTAGGATGACTACCATAGACAACTTCAAAAGGACTTAGACCTGTACTTCTGTTTGTAGAATCATTATAGGCATACTCTGCTTGTGGGAGTACCACATCCCAACTACTGCCATGTTCTCTTGTCAAACATCTCTGCAGATTGCCTAATGACCTATTGACAACCTCAGTTTGGCCATCAGTCTGAGGATGATAGGTTGAACTAAAAGACAAATTTGTACCCAATCTTTTCCACAAGGTTCTCCAAAAATGTCCCACAAATTTGCTGTCTCTGTCAGATACAATACTCAAAGGCAATCCATGAATCCTGACAATTTCTTTAAAGAACAAACCTGCAATGTAATTAGCATCATTGGTGGTTTTACAAGGAATAAAGTGCGCCATTTTGCTAAATCTATCTACCACAACAAACACACTGTCATAACCTGTCCTTGTCTTGGGCAATCCCATCACAAAATCCATACTCAAACTTTTCCAAGGTCTATTTGGTATGGGCAAAGGTTGGTACAGTCCTGCATTGGTTGAGACCCCTTTTGCTTTCTGGCAAATCATACAACTCTCAACAAATGTTCTGATATCAGATTGCATCCTTGGCCAAAAGTAAAACCTTCTTACAAGATCTAAGGTCCTATTAAGCCCAAAATGTCCTCCATGTCCTCCTAAACCACCACTATGTTTCTCCTTCACTATATTATCCCTCATTGAACACTTAGGGATACATAGTTGACTTCCTTTAAACAAAAGTCCATCCTGCAATGTATAATATGAAAATTCACTGTAGAAAGCATTGGCAAACTCACTGCAGACCTTGTAAATCTCCTTAAAATCTTGATCTTTTTCGTACAATCCTTTGAGTGACTCAACACCCATACTTTGTAGCTGCACTTCTTGCACTGTCAACACCCTTCTACTTAGAGCATCAGCAACCTTATTGGTTATTCTCTTCTAATGCTTGATGATGAAGGTGTATGCTTGAAGACTTTCCACCCATTTCATGTGTCTATGGCTGAGCTTTTCCTGTCCATTCAAAAAATTGAGAGCATGATTGTTAGTGTATACAATAAATTCTTTAGGAAGCAAATAGTGCCTCCATTTTTTCAGAGCTTCTACCATGGTATACAACTCTAAGTCATAAGAGAAGTACTTTCTCTTGGCTTCATTTAACTTTTCATTGAAGAAGGCTACTAGTCTGCCTTCTTGGCTTAACACTACTCCTATGGCCAGTCCACTTGCATCACATTCAATTGTGAAACCTTATTGAAATCAGGTAACACTAAAACAGGGAATTTAGCAACTTTCTGTTTCAGACTCTCAAAGTTCCTATCTGCTTCTCTTGTCCACACAAACTTCATCTTACCTCCACCCTTGATGGTCTTCAACATAGGTGCACAGATGTCACTGTAGTTCTTAATGAATTTCCTATAAAATGTGGCCAAACCATGGAAACTTCTTACCTCTCCTGCTGTCCTGGGTGTAAGCCAATTCAAAATAGCTTCTACCTTGGAAGGATCCATTTTCAAATCACCCTTAGAGATGACAAAACCTAGGTACAGCAATTCTTGTTTCATGAAGTCACACTTTTCCAAGTTTATCAGTAACTTTTGATCTTGCAGCCTCTTCAAGACTATCTCCAAATGTTCCAAATGCTCTTCCTTGCTCTTACTGAACACCAAGATATCATCAAGGTAGACTACCAAAAACTTCCCTTTGAATTCCTGCAACACCTCATTCGTCAATCTCATAAAGGTGCTAGGGGCGTGTGAAAGACCAAACGGCATCATAAGCCACTCATACAACCCTTCATTGGTTTTGAAAGCTGCCTTCCACTCATCCCCCTCTCTAATCCTTATCTGGTGATACCCACTCTTTAAGTCTATCTTAGAGAAATAGGTAGCACCTCCCAAATAGTCCATTAGGTCATCAATTCTAGGAATAGGAAACCTATACTTGATGGTTATCCTATTTATTGCCCTAGAATCAGTACACAGTCTCCATTTCCCATCCTTCTTTGGGGCTAAAACAGTAGGTATTGCACATGGGCTAAGGCTCTTCCTTATCAGCCCTTTGTTTAGGAGTTCTTGAATCTAATTTGCTATCTCTTCATTCTACTGTGGGGTCATTTTATATGCTGCCTTAGTAGGAAGTACTGCTCCTGGTATGAGATCTATCTGATGGCTAATGTCTCTGATTGGTGTAGGAAATCAGGGATATCCTTTGCAATCACTCCTTTGTAACTCTCAAGCAAATCTCTAACCTCCTTAGGTCCTACTTCTCTCGCACTTTTCTTCTTTTCCCTCTTAGGCTTCACGATCAAAGCAAAACCTACTCCATCACCTTCCTTTAGTGTATCCATGAATTCTTTTTCTCCTACTAGCATTACACTAGACCCTACATGCTGTGGATCCTCTTCTACCAATGACTGTATCCTATAAGTCACACCATCCTTTTGGAATGAGTAACCATTCTTTTCTCCATCATGATGAGCCTTTCTGTCAAACTGCTATGGTCTGCCCAACAGAAGATGGCAAGCATCCATTGGAAGGATGTCACACAAAATCTTGTCTCTATACCCCCCAATACTAAATTCAACCCATGCTTGTTCATTGATGAGTACGTGCTACCCCTTATTCAACCAACTGACTTTATATGGATTGCTATGGGGTATCTTTTCTAACTTCAACTGATTCACTACTTCCAAAGATATAATGTTATCAGTAGAACCAAAGTCAATAATAACTTTACAAACCTTACCTTGGATCTTGCAGTTGATTCTAAACAAAGCCCTTCTTTGTGATGGTTCAGTCTGCACTGGTTCCTTGAGCAGCGTCCTCTTGAGCATCAGACTTTCTCATATTTCGGATGCTAAATTCACTTCAGGAGATGTCACACTCCTTGCATCTTCTTGAATCAAAGTGGTTCTCTTCTCACTACCATGAAAAGTTGAGGCCTTCTCTGGACACTTGTATGCCGGGTGCCCTATCTGATTGCAGTTATAACATCTCATATTGGAGAATTTGGATCCCCTACCTGATCCACTTGTCCCACCTCTTCCATTAGGCCTTCTTCCTCGGTAGCCTCCTCTGCTACTGGAGTCCCCAACATGCTCTTCTTGGCTAGACTTACCACTAGGCCTCTGGTTAGGACTTCTTCCTCCAAAACTGCCTCTGCCTCTGAAATTCCTTCCACCTCTACCTCTATTATTCTGCTCACTCTTTCTCTTTATCTTCTCTTCAGCCCTTAAGGCCATTTGGAAACACTTGTTCACTGTTTCTGGTGCTAAGATGCTGATCTCATCTTGGATGTTCATCCTTAGGCCATTCAAATACCTGGCCAGCTTCTCTGACTCTTCTTCCTGTCTCTTTGATCTAAGACTGTGTTTATGAAACTCTTGTGTGTATGCATTCACATCAAGGTCTCTCTATCTGAGGTTCTACAATTTCTTATACATCTGCACGTTATAGTCCAGAGGTAAGAATTGTGCCTTGATTTTGGTCTTCATCCTTTCCCAGGAGGTTATCATATTCTTCCCCCCCTTGACTCTCTCTCCTTGCTCATAATTCCACCATGCAATAGCAGATCCCTTCAATCTTGCCTTTGCCAACTTAACCCTCTTATTATCAGGGACTTCTTTGTATTCGAAATGATTGTTCAACGCCTCAATCCAGTCAATCACCTCTTCAACTTCCATACTTCCACTATACATAGGTAACCCATCTATGGTGTCCCTATTGACTGACTTCAATGCATTTACAAATGCCCTCTAGTCTGCTGGTATCTCCTTTGTCTTTTTATTGGTTTCAACAATTTCTGTATCGCCTTCATCACTGTCACTTTCATCTTCCCTATCTTTGCTTTTGGACTGCTTGAACTCTCCCAACTTGGAGTCAAGCATCTCCTCGATCAGCTTCTTAATGGCGTCCAGCGACATACTTTTGGGAGGCATCCTCTCCGCCTCTGTCTCGCTTTCTCTGTCTGACATAAACATTCACAAACAGCACCCAAACGCCAACACTCCTGCAAATCCTCAATTCGACTTGCCGCCCAAATCTTTTTCCGGCTCTGATACCAATATGATGGGGAGTGCACAGCGGAAACCGCAGACGGGTCCCTAACTACCTCACAATTGGCAAGACTTCACATATGAGCCGCCGATACATCACCATCGGCCAGACAACCCCGATCGGAACGACTTACTAAAGTTTCTCCGTCGGTCCACCTTACACCGATGACTCCACTTCGCTCTACCTTCGGTGAGACCCACCTCATCGGTGAGCACTTACAGGCCCTGGCTGATGCGCCAATGAAACAATGTCCTTGGCGAGACTTTCACTATCAGTCGGGCTTTCTCCAGAGTTGCCGACAAACCGATTACTCCGATGTCACTTCCAACCTTCGCTCGTCAACGTGACGATTGCTATCAGCCACCTTAGGGTTTGCTACGCCGTCGCACAGTCTACCTTCTCCAAACCCTCGCACATGGAGATACTAGGTCAACCTACTGTGTGAAACGCGTTGTCTGGATCCTCTGCACTGCCGAACAATGGAACAAAACAGAAAACAAAAACAAATATTTATACAACGAAGCCATTCCACTGATTTCGACAGAAATCTCACCAGTGGAATGTTTCACGAATACATACAGCAACAAAATGGAAAGCACAAAGAGAACGGAAATCTACAACTATACAAATTGCAATTACAGGAAACGGAAATCGAATTGACAGAACAGAATGATTCTATTTCTCCTTAGCACAATCACAATTACATTCGATCACACTCTTTCTTCGATCTGATTACAATGATCATTTGGTTCATTCCTCTAGGTATTTATCAACTCGCCCTAAGGAGTACCAAACTGACTCCAAGCGGCTGGGAGACAACCGTCTAAAACAACCTCCAACTGCTCTACTGCCCTATTTTGGCATTATGCGGTTACAATTTGACAAAAGTGTCCTAAGTCACTTGGGACTTACAAAATGAACCTAGATACAAACTGAAATGAAAATGCATTGGTCAAAAAGACCTTGTTACGAAAGAAAACATGATTTTCTAGGTGCTCCTGCACCACCAATCTATCTGTGGCAAAGGCCATTGATCAATTTTCTCCTTAATGAATTTAGGAGAAAGAGCATTATCATCCTCTTCCAAGCCTCTAACATCCTCCTCTAGAAAAGCCAGGATTTGCTCGAATGTGAAGCGATTGAAACTCCGCCAACGGACCTCAAACTCATCTTCGCAGTTAACCGAATAATCCTCAATGGTAGGCATATGAGCAAATTTGTTGCCAACTCTAGACTTCATCACCTCCTTGGGGTCAGGTGCGCTTCTCCTTGAAGGTCTTTAAGCCAAACTTAGCCATCTCCTTTCCAATTATCTTAGCATCGGCGGCATTCTTGCATTTAAATATGCTGAGTTGTATAGGAAAACCCACTGCATGCTTATGCCTGCTGCGTAGAAAAGTGTGAACTTCTGAACTCTGACATAGGAGCTCCATGAATACTACTTCATAGGAAGGGTACCTTGGGAGCATGTATGGATCTGAAGTAAACCCATACACTCGGATGTATGAAAATGTAGGGAACTGTATGAACCAATCCACCCAATCTAAGATCACTACCCTTGCCTCCTCTGAAATGCGCACATGCATTTGATTTTCCAAGTCACGTACGGTATACATCAAGAATGCATCATTGACTCGACGGAAATGCTTTAGGGAATTTGTAAGATACCCAACTAGTACTAGCTAAATTTTTTCTTACTTAGACAAATTTACTTGCACTTAACTCTTCAACTAGTTAATCTACTTAACATCACACATGAAACGATAACAAAGACAACTTGCATGAATCAACCTTGAAGTTGGGTACTTGTATTATAGCTTGATTCAACTCAATGCAAATGTCTTATTACAATGATGATGCCCTCAATGGCATGAATATACAATCTTATTCAAAGGATTACAAGGAAAGGCCTTGAAGCCTAGATGTATACAATGGTTTCAACTTCTTCACAACTAGGTCTATCTCACTAGTTGATGTAGATCACTTCAATTGAACCTATGATGTCAACTGGATGTCAACACCTCACAATGCAACAAGGGAGCATCACCTTGTCAATTAAGGGAGCATCACCCCAACACTTGAAACTCGTAGGCCTCAAGATCACAAGCATAAAGCTTTGCAGAGAGAAATTTCGCCAAAAGATCAGATAATCAAATGAATGAGAGCTCCTCGTTTTAGTTAATCTGTAAGGATTATAGAACCTAGACAATATTTAGAAACCTGTTGAAGACGGAAAGACTGAATTAGAATTTATAATCTATAGATATATAACATAGTTCACCATATCCGGGATGATGTAACCTATTGGGATGATCATACTTAGCTAGAGGGTATCTAGGGTTGTATGATCAATAGTGTTACATAGGATACACCACCAGTACATTGATGGCAAATATCATAGGACATCCTAGGTCTATACTCTTCGTGAAGGGTAGGGCCACTTCTAGGCAGGAAGGTGTGCAGGAGACCGTCGGTTTGTGGTTGGAGGTAAAGCTCTTCGAAGATGCTTTCTCTCTCTTCAACTAGAGGCTAGCCGAGGCTTGTGATATGGAGGTCGACAATCGGGATGCAGTGATCTTTGGTAAGTTTTTATTTTGAAAATTTCCTTTTGAATAATATATCATATTGTTAAACCATTGAAAATTAATAGACCCATTGTGTATCATAGTGCAATCATGTTTCTTAATTAAGTTATTGATTAAACTTAAATTTTGAGAAAAAATTTTATCACCCTTTTACCTCTTCGAATTTACTTCATGGTAATTATTTGAATTTAGTGTTTTTGAAAACTGGTTTTTAGAGTTATTTTAAATTTTTGGATATTACAGGATTCTCTCAGACAGTGGCTCCACTTACATATTTAACTAAGAAAGGAGCCTTTGTGTGGACAGATTCAGCACATAAGTGTTTTGAATACTTCAAACATTTGATGTCTACCTACCCAGTGTTGGCGATCCCCGATTTCTCCAAACCATTCGAGTTGGAGTTGGATGCCTCAAGAGAGGGGATAGGGGCGGTATTGATGCAGGAGAAACACCCCATTGCATTTAAGAGCAGGAAGCTCCGGGGTGTGGAGAAAAGCTACTCAGTGTATGACCGAGAGATGTTGGCCATAATGCATGCATTGGCCAAATTCAGACCCTATTTGGTTGGTGGTAAATTCATAATTAAAATTGATCATAATAGCATAAAATATTTTATGAACCAGAAGGATTTGAATGATCGACAGTAGAAGTGGGTCAGTAGGCTCCAGGAATATGACTTTGACATCGAGTATGTCAAGGGTAAGAAGAATATAGTTGCAAATGCATTATCTAGGAGACCCCACTTGTGCCTACTAGGGGAGATATCTACTGATTGGAGAGAGACAATTTCAGCAAAATATGCAAAGGACTCTTGGGCAGCAGGAGTCATTGAGGGCACCATACATGATGACAAGTATTCAGTGGTGAATGATTTGATTATTTGTAAGGATAGAATATTTCTAGTGTCTAACTCTCAGTTCAAAAGTAAAATTCTAAGGACTTTCCATGACACACCTATGGCTAGTCATCCCGGGTTTTTCAAGACTTACAAACAAGTACGGGAACATTTTACATGGAAAGGACTTAAGAATTAAGTCCTTAAGTATGTTTGAGAATGCCCCATTTGTCAGCAAAACAAAAATGAACATACTTATCCAGCAGGCTTGCTTCAGCCTTTGTCGATTCCCAATCAGAAATGGGAATATATCTCCATGGATTTTATTACAGATCTACCAAAAGTACAGGGGAAGGACTACATCTTTGTAGTGGTCGACAGATTGACCAAATTTGTGCATTTCTTCGCCATATTAGTGATCCATACAGCAGTGCAGGTAGCTGATCTTTTCTTCAGGGAGATTTTCAGATTACATGGGATACCCAAGGGCATTGTGAGCGAGAGGGACAGCAAGTTCCTAAGTTTGTTTTGGCAGGAGTTGTTCAAATTGTGTGGCATTGAACTAACTCCCAGTACCAGTTACCACCCACAGACCAACAAACAGACAGAGATAGTGAATAAATGGGTGGAAGGGTATCTTAGGAATTATGTGTCAGGGCAGCAGAAAGCATGGATTAAGTGGTTGCACCTGGGGGAGTACTGCTACAATACAACATATCACATGTCTATTAGGATGACTCCATTCAAGGCCTTATATGGGTATGATGCCCCCTGTTTCACAGACTTGCTATTTGGTGACAACAGAGTACCAAAAGCTAAAGACTTGTTGCAAGAGAGCCAGGATATCATGAAAGAGCTCAAGGAGAATATGCAACAAGCACAGAATTAGCAGAAACTCTATGCAGACCAACACCGAGTAGAGAGGAGTTTCAAGGTTGGAGATATGGTTTACTTGAGACTCCAATCATACAGGCAGTCCACTCTCAAAAGGAGTGGAGCAGAAAAACTTAAACCCAGGTTTTATGGTCCGTTCAGAGTAGCCAAGAGAGTGAGGGAAGTAGCTTATGAGCAAGAGCTTCCAGCAGATAGTCGAGTGCACAATGTGTTTCATGTTTCCAGGCTTAAGAAAACACTTGGACATAATGTTGTTCCTTCAGTAGAGCTTCCACCATTGGATGAGGAGGGGAAGCTAATCTTAGTTCTAGAAGCCATTGACACACGAGAAAGGAATCTCAAGAGGCGGATCATCAAGAAGTACATGGTGAAGTGGAAGAACTTGCCAGTTGAGGATGCAACATGGGAGAGTGAGCAGATTCTGCAGCATCCTGAGCTGAGATTGCTTGAGGACAAGCAATTTTGGGGAGGGTGGACTGTAACGTCTCCTTCTTAGCCTAGACAGTCAGATGAGGAGATTAGCCTATTCCCGGGTTCCTGTAGGCTAATGGCTTTGGTTAGGGAGCCTATTTGGGTCATTTTTCTAGGACTTACTATTTATAATAAGTCAGGCAGGAGGTTCCCGGATGGTGTTGGTCGACTTTCTATTTTTAGCCTTGCCAGTTGTAGCACCTAGCACTTGGTATTTGGTTTTCGAGATGGCTAGGGAGTTATATGTTGAAGTATAAGTTAAATTAAATATTTAACTTATAATAGATTATTTGGCTATAGCTACTTTAATTTATTAAAGTGACTATTATATGGTGTTATAAGTTGTTTTAAAAGGTGTTATAGTGCTAGGAGTTGGGCGTCCACTTTTGAGGGGTTAAGTCATGAAAAATAAAATAATAAATTAATCCTCTTCTTGGGCGTTGGAAGCCAAGGCATAAAAGAAAGATTTGTGAGCTCATTTGGCATCTATGAACTTTGCAAAAACTATTGTCGTGAGCTTGAAGCTTGGCTTTGAGGGTTGATCTAGGGTTCTGCTGAGACGAAAAGTTCCATAGAATCACTCGCTTCGTGTTTGGAAGACAACATCAAGTGGGTTGTGGGAAGTCTCATTTAGGGACTTCACAATGAGCTTTATTTGATGCATTTTGGTGGAGATTTTGAGGAGTTATGGCACACCTTTTTATGCAGATTTTGTCAACATCGGAAAGCATATTTTATAGTTGCAGATTTGTCTAGTTTGAAGGTGATTTGATGACTACACTTTAATGCCCTTGTTGGTCGTACACCTCAGAGGGATCCGTACCATTTCTAAGTGCAGATTTTGGGGAGTTTCAAGCAAGTTTCTCTGGCATTCATTGTTGGTGAAGGAATTCCAGGCTATTGCAGACATATTGGATAGATTGTAGAGGTTTAGTGAGCAGAGTTAATGCTTTTTGTACTTCAGCTAGGTCGTACAACACTACAGTAGGGACGTGGTGCATAAAGAGGACAAACGCCTCCATCTTGGGGCTTCTTCTCCATGCTTAGGGATCGCCCAGGAATACATTTGGTATTGCAGCATTGATATTGATGAAGAACACTCATTTGTATGTGATTAGAAGTGATTTTCCATAGCTTGTAATGCTGGTTCAAGTACGGCAGAAATACGAAGTTGAAGATTTGCAAATGGGTATGTCCCTATAATTCATTTTGAGCAATATTATAAACTGGGTCTTTGTTATTTTGTGCATATCTATTTTAGTTTTTCTGGGTTTCATTAATTGCAGCGTATTTCTATGTTATTATGCAAAAACACATAAACCCTAAACACAAATCAACAGTGAGAAACGAAAAAACATTGGCATAAAACCCTACCAAGACAATGGATATTACAATAGGAGATTTGTTAAGGGGTTTTCATAGTTGGCTTCACCTCTCACAGATCTCACAAAGAAGGGAGCATTCAGATGGTCAAATGTGGCTTAGGCTACTTTTGATAAGCTCAAGAAGGTGATGAGTTCTTGCCCAGTGTTGGCATTGCCAGATTTCACGCAACCCTTTGTGTTGGAGTGTGATGCATTAGGAGAGGGCATTGGTGCGGTGTTGATGCAGAATAGACATCCCATTGCTTTTGAGAGCGGGAAGTTGAGGGATTTAGAGAGACTCTATTCCACCTATGATAAGTAGATGCTCACCATTATGCATGCATTGGCGAAGTTCAGACAGTACTTGGTGGATAACCGATTTGTGGTTAGGACCGACCACAATAGTTTGAGGCACTTTTTGTCACAGACGGATTTGAATGAGAGGCAGCAGAAATGGGTGAGCAAGATTCAGGCATGACTTTGATATTGAGTATGTTAAGGGGAAGAATAATGTAGTTGTTGATTCTCTATCCAGAAGGCCTACTCTTTGTTCTATGTCAGAGATTTCAACAGATTGGAAGGCTCATCTTTTGGTGGAGTATTCCAAGAATACTTTTGCTTGTGAGATCATGGATGGTAAGATTCAGGATGACAAGTATAAGGTGATTGATGATGTAATCTACTACAAGGATAGGATCTACTTGGTTCCTGAGTCGAAGATAAAGGAGAAGATTCTTAGGGCTACTCATGATGCTCCACTTGCAGGGCATCCAGGTTGAAACTTCAAAACCTACAGACAGGTGAGACTGAGATTCTCATGGAAAGTTCTCAAGGATGATGTCTTGCAGCATGTCAGAGAGTGTATGACTTGTCAGCAGAACAAGTCGAAGCATACCTTCCTAGTAGGATTGCTTCAGTAATTGCCTATTCCGGAGCAAAGGTGGGAGAGTATTTTGATGGATTTCATCACAGGTCTATCGAGGGTCCAGGGTAGGGATTACATAAATGTTGTGGTTGATAGGTTGACTAAGTATGCACATTTCTTTGCAATTCCATCAGATTATTCAACACTTTAGATCACAGAGCTATTCTTCAAAGAAGTGTTTAGGTTGCATGAACTCCCTAAGACCATTGTTAGTGATCGGGACAGCAGGTTTCTCAATATATTTTGGCAGGAGTTGTTCCAATTGATAGGAACGAAGTTGGAATCAAGCACGAGCTATCACCCTCAGACAGATGAACAGACAGAGAGTGTGAACAAATAGGTTGGGGATATCTTCGCAACTATGTTGTAGGGAAACAACGAGCTTGGATCAAGTGGTTGCACTTGGGTGAGTATTGCTACAATACCACCTATCACATGTCAATTGGCATGTTACCTTTCAGGGCTTTGTATGGTTATGATGCTCCATCATTTTTAGACTGGGCCTTGGAAGATTGTAGACCTCCCAGAGCTAAGGGGTTGATGCAGGATAGTCAAGATATCCTTAAGAGACTTAAGGATAATATTCAGCAGTATCAGAATCAGCAGAAGATGTATGCAGATAGACACAGAATTGAGAGGACTTTTGAAGTTGGTGATTTGGTCTTCTTGCGCCTTCAGCCATATAGACAGTCGACATTGAAGAAGAGTGGTGCAGAGAAACTGAAGCCAAGGTTCTATGGTCCCTACAAGATTCTGAGGAGAGTTGGAGAGGTAGCATATGAGCTTGAGTTGTCGGCAGAAAGTAGGATTAACAATGTTTTTCATGTGTCTTGCTTCAAGAAGGCTCTTGGACAGAAATTTGTTTCTTCTTTTGATCTTCCACCTCTCGATGAAGAGGGCACTTTGGTTTTGGTTCTTGACAACATTTTGGAGATGAGGAAGCGACGTTTGAGGAACAGAGTGATCTGTGAGTACCTAGTGAAATGGAAAGATTTGCCATTGGAGGATGCAACATGGGAAGGAGAGCAGATTTTGCAACATCCAGATTTGCTATTGCTTGAGGGCAAGCAATCCTAGGAAGGGAGGACTGTAATGTCTCCCCATTTCCAGCATGATCACCTAACAAGAGTTTGGGTTAGCCTATCCCCATCCCCGTAGGCTAATTCATCAAACAAGGGAATGATTTGGTTGAGCCTTGGTGGAAAATGGCTTGGAGAAGATAACGTTGTTCAAAAGCTTGGAGAATGGAAAGTTGATTTATAAGGCTCAACTAATTTTCCTAGCATTGGCGAAGTTGGAAAATGAATTAAT
Source organism: Cunninghamia lanceolata (assembly GCA_027924645.1). Lineage (NCBI taxonomy): Eukaryota > Viridiplantae > Streptophyta > Pinopsida > Cupressales > Cupressaceae > Cunninghamia > Cunninghamia lanceolata. Next base: position 10,403,139 of record BSBN01000635.1, on the reverse strand, counting down.
GTATTTTTACATTAATTATCAAAAAGACAAATAATAAAATAATTGCTTGACCCATTTGGAGAATAAAATAATATTATTTTACTTGATGTCTAGTGCCCACATTGGAGAAAAATAATTAAATAATAATATTTTATTATTATTTAATTGGAGCGCTCAAAATTGTGGAAAAAATAAATAAAATATTATTTTCTTTTGGAGCGCTCAACTTGGAGAAAAGGAAAAATAAAATAATAAATTATTTGAATTTGGGCGGCCACATTGGGAGAAAAGAAAATAAATAAAATATTGGCCTTTGGCCAACTTGGAGGGAAAAGATAATTCAAATCTTTAATTTGAATTTGTCGGCCTACATCGGAGGAAAATGAAGATTCAAGTATAAAAGAAGGCTAATGGAGCTTCATTTGATCATCGCGAACTTTTGGCAACTTTGGCATTTTGCTTAGCAATTGTATTGCAAGACTTTCCAAGGACGAAAACCCAATTACATCTTGGAGGTGGATTCTTACGGAGTTCACATTTGCGCATCATTGGAGGAATTGAAGATCATTGAGCATTCAAGATATATTTTCCATTGCAGATTTGAATTTCATTGTTGATCTTTGAGGAGTGCCACATATTGATGTGATTGAAGATCCTTAGTATTGCATGTTGAGCGCCGATTTGAGGGAAGACATCATAGAGAACCTTGAGCGCTAATTGTGGAGGAGATCGTGGCTGTTTTGATGCATGTTCCTTGAAGACTTGTTGCAGAATTCTCAGAACAGCAGACATAAACCCTAAGCGCAGCCCTTGATACTCATCCTTGGAGCCGTTTGCATTGTTTGGTGTAGCTGATCTGCACAAGTGCCGAATTGAGGGCATTAATAGCAGCAATCTGCATTCATTGTTGTCTGTTCACCATCATAGAAGGCAGCGACCTGCACTAGAGGAGAGCGATCAGCCTTGACATCATCCATTTGCATCATTTGAAGACAATCCTTGATATCTTTCATCATTTCTTGAGGGTAGATCTGTCTTGAAGAGGTTCGCTCCCTTATTTTGCCAATTTGACATCATAATTGGTATGTTGGAATTCATTATTCATTTCTGATTTGTAACAGCATTGATTTGGGAGTTTGATGGCCATGTTGGGCCTATGATTTTGATGTAATTTCATTCTATATCATTACAATTGGAGATAGCAGATTTGCATTCATATCTTGCAAGCTTGTATGTGTATTTCATGGTGTGATTCATCAATAATAAGGACAGCAGATATATATTTTCATTTGCCATCATTTCTACATGTGTTAGACTATGTTTCATGCTTGGTAAAGTAAATTGATAAGGTGCAGAAAATAAATTCAGAATTCAGTCCTAGGGTTTCAAGTTGAAAATTGCAAATTCAGAAATTTTGGTCAAAACCCTACTTTGGGACATTACAAGGGGGCCTTTATTTGGTCTAATGCAGCGCAATGATGCTTTGACCAGTTTAAGCAAATTATGAGCACATGCCTAGTTCTAGCTATTCCCGACTTTTCCGAGCCCTTTGAGCTTGAGTGTGATGCATCTGGAGAGGGAATAGGTGTTGTCTTGATGTAGAACAAGCATCCTATTGCATTTGAGAGCAGGAAGTTGAGGGGTGTTGAGAGAAGCTACTCTATCTACAATAAGGAGATGATGGCTATTATGCATGCCTTAGCCAAGTTCAGGCCATATCTTGTGGGAGGTAAGTTCATTGTCAAAACCGACCACAATAGCCTTAAGTATTTCTTGAATCAAAAAGATTTAAATAATAGACAACAAAAATGGGTAAGTACGCTTCAAGCTTACGACTTTGACATTGTATATGTCAAAGGGAAGAGAAACATTGTGGCTGATGCTTTATCCATGAGACCACATTTCTGCTCTTTAGTGGAAATTACAACAGCTTGGAAAGAGTTGATTTTAGCAGAGTATGCTAAGGACTCTTGGGCTACTAGCATCATTGAGGGTACTATACAGGATGATAGCTATGTTGTAGTAAATGAGCTCATCATTTACAAAGGAAGAATCTATTTGGTACCTAATTCAAAGCTTAAGATGAAGGTTATGAGGACCTTTCACGATGCACCTATGGCTGGTCACCTGGGTTATTTCAAGACATACAGGTAGATTCGGGAAAGGTTTACATGGAAAGGGCTTAAGAATGAAGTCCTTAAGTATGTTAGGGAGTGTCCCACATGTCAGCAAAACAAGAATGAGCATGGTTATCATGTTGGTTTGTTGCAGCCCTTACCCATTCCCAATCAAAAATGAGAAAGTATCTCAATGGATTTCATCACAGGGTTACCTAAGGTGCAAGGTAAGGATTGTATCTATGTTATTGTGGATAGATTGACCAAATTTGCTCATTTCTTTGCTATTTTAGCAGTATTTACAGCAGCACAGATAACAGATTTGTTCTTTAGAGAGATATTCAGGTTGCATGGGATGCCCAAGAACATTGTCAATGATAGGGACAACAAGTTCTTGAGCGTATTTTGGCAAGAACTATTCAAATTGAATGGGACTGAGCTCACTCTTAGTACCAGTTATCACCCACAGATAGATGGGCACGCTGAAATTGTGAACAAGTGGCTTGAAGGGTATCTCCGTAATTAAATTTCAGGGCAGCAGAAGGCATGGATAAAATGGTTGCATTTAGGTGAGTATTGTTACAATTTCACTTATCACATGTCAATTAATATGTCACCATTTATGGCTCTGTATGGATATGAAGTTCCTAGGTTCATTGACTTGTTGTTTGGAAATAGTAGGGTGCCAAAAGCTAAGGATTTATTATAGCAGAGTCAAGATATCATGAAATCTTTAATAGATAATCTGCAGCAAGCTCGAAATCGGCAGAAAATGTATGCAGATCAGCACCGTATTGGGCATTCATTTGAGGTGGGTGACATTGTTTATCTGAGGCTGTAGTCCTATAGGCAGTCCACTCTCAGGAAGAGTGAGTCGAAGAAGTTGAAGCCACGGTTTTATGGACTATTCAGGATCTCCAAGAGGATTGGAGAAGTGGCTTATGAGCTAGAGCTACCTAAGAGTAGCAAGGTGCATAATGTCTTCCACGTATCACACCTTAAGAAGGCGCTGGGGCATAATGTAGTTCCCTCTTCCGAGTTGCCACCATTGGATGAGGAAAGGAAACTTATTCTTATTCCAGAGGCTATTATTGACTCTAGAGAGCGTACTCTAAAGAGGACTATTAGAGAGTACTTAGTGAAGTGGAAGAACTTGCCGGTTGAGGATGCTACTTGGGAGAGTGAGCAGATTTTGTAGCATCCGGATTTGTAATTGCTTGGGGACAAGCAATTCTGGGGAGGGGGGACTGGAATGTCCCCTTCTCAAGCCTAGTCAGCTTGGTGACTGTTAGCCTATTCCCCAAGTTCCCATAGGCTAATGAGGTTGGTAAGGGAACTCCACAGTTCTTGGAGGCTCGTCAGCAACTTATGTGGATTATCATTTTGCGGCGTTGAGCTCAGTTTGTAGAGAGGTTCACGGTGATGCTTTCAGAAGTGTTTTCAGACATCTGGTCTGCGCTCCACATTTCTTGGAGCACATGTCTATTTTTAGAAAGTCATCGTTTCGGCACCAACATCGTCCCTTGGCATCAATTACATCTTGGTACACTCAGTTTCAGTATCCGACATCTCTATGGTGCTTTCCGCAAGGCAGAAGGTTTATTTTAAATAAATGCTTAAGTTATAAAGTTTTAATTAAAAAGCAACTTTAAGTGTTTTATTTAAAATAAAATGTTTTATGACTCTTATCAAAAGTGGGCGCCCAAGTTGAAGAGATAAAATATTTCATAAAGTAAATCTTTATTTTCCCAAAAAGGGCATTAGGGTTGGGAAGCAAATAGAAGGTTCTTTTTGGAGCTCATTTGTTTATGCTATTGATTTGAAGTAATGTTATTCTGCTGGTCTAAACATTGTTCATCCAAGAACTTCACGAGGACGAAAACCCTCATGAGGAATATCATCGACGGTGGTGAAAGATCTTCCCTGGGTGATTGCTGGTAGTTTCACACAGAGGCTGCGCTTGTGCTTCATTGCAAACTAGAGATTTACTATTGGTGCTGAAAGATTCATTTTTGCAGGGTTTGGTATTTGATTCCAAGAAATTGATATTAATATTTTGTGAGATTTGTAGAGAAAATACAAAATATTTCTGGAGGTTTTTTTAGGGTTTATACTCTTAACTTTTCAACGCTGCATTATGTTGAAGATGATGCCAAATCTTATCTAAACTAGTCGCAGCTATTTCCCCTTGTGGTCGCAGCCCATTTAGATACTAGTTGTTGCCGTTAGAATGATATGATGCGAGTTTTAAACGCTGCCCATATAATTTGGGAGAAACGTCGGCCAAAGAAAACTTGTGTGGTGTTTGGAAAGTCTAAGGGAAGCTTGCGTGGGATTATAGGAGTCTCACAATCATTTTTAGAGAGTATAAAATGTGCATAACAATAAGAAGAAGGTGGCGTGGGATATATAGAAGGTGCTGCTGAATTTTTAAAACTCCACCATTTACATTTTGAAGAAATATAAGGCACGTAGTAATAGTGAAGAGAAGTTTTGGTATTGAGGATGGCCGCTTAGCTTGTGGAGAATTAAAGAATCTTAATTTTCTTCAATATTTGGGAAGTGCTGAAAATAGAGGTGGATTTTGGGTTGATTTATGGAGCATACATCTGGTTTTCTGTATCTTGCTGGTCGCCCAACTTCGGGCTGCTGAAATCTGACCTTTCAGGCATCTTATTTGGTATGTAATCAGTCCAGTTTGATTGCTACTTGTGATTCCGTAATTTCTGAGTTATTTTCAGCTGTTGGGTAGTGTTTTTTCCATGCTATAATGTTGTTTATGTATTGTTATTAGATCTGTGGCTCATTGCAACATATGGGTATGTTAAAATATTGAATATTTGATGATTTACCCATCTGAGTACTTGAGAAAACAATTCTATACTATTGTACTCATCTATTTGACATTGAAGTCTAAACAATATAACAGCAATTTGGCCACATGGGTATGATGCATTTGTGAGATTTCTGAAAGTTTGTATTAGCTGTTTATTTTATTTTCAAAAAAATCAAGGGTGTGCTATTACAGGGCAGGGCAGACCGGTTATATAATGTCAGAAGTGTAATAAGTGGGAACATTTTGTGAGAGATTGCCCTACTAATCAAGGTACTCTCTTGGACTTCTTTGTCAATGTTACAAACTTAGGCTATGGCAATGGTAATTGTCCAAAACAAGCCAATGTCAATATGATCGATGTATCTGGTGAAGACAAGTAATGGCAATTACTAGATCCCCTCAAAAAAGAGGTGACTACTCAGACCCACCCACAAAGAAGCAACAGTTAACCAAAGCAATAATGGAAGGTGGGAGAGAAATGCTTACGGAGAGGCGCCAATCACATGTGGATGCAGCAATGAGTAAACTTAGTTCCAATAAGGCTAGTTCTTGGCAAGTATTGCAAACCACAGTAGCTATATAGGTGATAGATTTATTCCATAGTATTCTGGAGCTGAAGGGGGCTATAACTACTAATGTACAAATCTTTTGCCATGACATGGAATGTACACACACACCTATTGTCAAATGACAATGTTGGGTGAGGGAGAGCATATAAAGCAAAGGAAGGAACCTAAGTCAAGCCTCCTTTGTCAAGAAATCAAGTAATTAACCCTATACTCTTAACAATGAACCTAGCCTGACAAACTACAATTGTGCACATGGAGATGCTAGGGGGTAAACTTACCAATACCATTGTTGACAATGGATCTAGTGTGAATGTGCTTTCAAAAGAGATTTGGAGGAGTCTTGGTAAACCCACTATTTGGTCACCAACCTTCCAATTGTAGGAGTAGATTGATATGGTATAAAGGTGCTAGGAGTTATCATGGCACAAAAGGTAATTATTGGCATCGAACCATTTATCTTGAATTTTGTAAACATCGTTTTAAAGAAGGTGGCCTATGATGCATTATTGGATCGAGGTTGGCTAATAGAAATCAAAATTGACCACAATTTGAAAAAGAATTTGTTTTCCATTGAATATAAAGGACAAAAGTATATAATAGATTTAAAGAACAAAGCAATCAGTGAAAAGGTAGCCTAATTTGAAGGGTCATTAGATGCGGACTTTGACAAAGAACACTTGGTAGGCAGAAATTGAGGTACCATAGAACCAAATGATGAAAGGGTTTTGGAGTTACTATCTTGCTTCGAGGATGAAACAAACTCTCTTAGAGGTCTCTTCCATTGGAAAAAGGAAGATTATGAAGTCTTTCAGCCTAGTTGTAATTACTTGTCATATTTTGCCCAAACCCAAAATATGCCAAAAATTCCTCCTTCCATCAGAGAAATCCAATTTGAGAAAGCCTAAATAGAGGGAGTTCTTCACCTTCAAAAAACCTAAAAAATTCTAAGTGTTTTGCCCTTTCTTTTGCCTTAGTTGGCAAAATTTTAGTTTGGTGAACCTTTGGTTCGCCAGTTTGCCGACTAAGGAGCGAGCAGGTAGGAAAATGGCTAAGGCAAAAGGAAAGCCAGGCAAAGGAGTGCTTTGTCAGCAAATCTTAAGGTTTGCGAACCTCTTGGTTCGCCAATTGACAACTTTGCCGACAAAGGGAAGAAAAAGGCAAGCCAAAGGTGGTTCTTGGAAATGAAGATTCGCCGACAGGGTGAAAGGTAAAGCTAAGGCAAGGAAAGAAAAGGCTCTATCGGCAAATTGGAGAAAAATCGAACTTGCCAAACAGTTCTTGTTTTCTAAGGTTCGCCAATAAGGCAAATCGCCGACAAAAGCAAAAGAAGAATAAGGGTAGGCCAAGTTTGCCAAATGAGAAATCCGTCGATAAGGCAAAAAAGTGATGAACGGCGACGAATTAGGAAATCGGAAAAAAAGACAAACTTGCCAACAGGTTCGTAAAAGTGAAAATTCGCCGATAAGGTGAAAAAGAAGAAAGAAAAGGAAATCCTCAGCCAAGGAAGTAGTTCGTGAAAAGAGGTTTTCGTCGACTGAGGAAAAAGGAAAAAGGGAGAGGAAAGTTCAGTTCGTGAAAGAGAGAATTTGCTAATAAGGCAAAATAAAAAAGCCAAAAAAGGGAAAATCAATGAAATGTAATGCTTTAGAATATTTAAACAAATTCAAATATTTTAAAATGTTGTAAAAGCTTGAAGGACACAATTTTATGTTGTTGCAGAAGGGATTTAATGCTTGAAGTACAAATATTGCAGAAACAGTTAAATTCTTCAATGTGATTGTACAAGAAGGGATAAAATGGACTTTGCTGGTGCATGAAAGGATTTCAGACCTTCCTAAATGCGCCTGACACCCCTGCGTGTAGGCAATCTTCCTCTACAAAATTTCAGACCTGACAAGGCATGGTTGCCGTCCCCTTTCTATAGATCTTCTGAAATGGGCCAAAATTGAATGCAACATGGGCATGTGTAGGGTCAATTGATTGATTTTCAGCGCCCAATGCTACAGATAGATTCAAATGCTAAATATACATGAAGCAAAGATGTAAAAAAGGGTTGGTTAGCTGCTATTCTGGGTCATCACGTGGATGGAGTTTATTGCAGAGCACAGGCCTTGTAATGCAATTGCAGGAATCAGTAGAATTTGATGTATTGTGCCTGAATCTAGGCCTTTAATGTCTTCTAGTATGGTTCACTAATGAGTGCAATTGATTATTTTGTGTCTTTTTCTTTTGCAACAAACTGTTCTGCTTTTGTAATGGCTTTCTAGCCTTCATGATTAATAGAGACTGTTATTTTGCCTCTCTCTTAAGTTTTATATTGTGTTCATTCGTGAATTAAACGCTAGTATTGTGGGCAAAATGGTGCCTTTCTTAGCTCTAGTTCTCTACCTGAACTCTATATGGCTTAAATGAGTCTGTGTGAGCTTTCTTCAGTCTTGAGGTCATTGTTGTGTTAATTCAGACACAGCTAAACACATTTACAAATCTGGTGCATCACCCCCCTTTCAATTCCAGTATTTTCTTCCCCTTTTCCTTGTGAGCAGCATTAGATTTAGTTTAATTTTCTAAGCCTTAAGCTTAGAAAGAGGAACCAGCCTTCTCTGGGGTTTGGTCTCAACTGCAAGGTCCCACACCTTGAGACCAATCCCATGTTACTCTGAAATTGTTGGAACTGTCAAGGCTTCAACAAAAGGGTACAATTTCAGGTGATAACATAATTGTATGGAGATCATAGATATTGAAGGGGAAGAGAAAGAATGAGATGACTATGGAGAATCTGCTCATCGAGTGCATCTTCTAGAATTTATAGAATATAAAGAGATTAAGTTGAGTTAGATGAGAAACTTGCACATCAATTTGGTAGTATTGAGGAAATGAAATGCAAAGAATCCCCTATGGTGAAGGTAAATTTGGGACCAGAAGGAGATATCAAAATGATTATGGTTGGAGATGACTGGGATCTAGTATTGAGAGCAGTTGCATTCAAAAAATTTATGGACTACAAAAATGTATTTGCTTGGATGTATAAAAACTTAAAAGGGGTACCATCCATGATGTTGGTGCTCAAAGTTGTAGGTTCCCAAATTCCTAAAGCTAGGTCATTTCTGAGTGCTAGGGGTGTCAAACTCAAGGCAAAAGACCTTCAACTTATGATTAGGCAAGGACAACAATGGACCAATTTGATAAGGATAGGTAATTCCTTCTTCATTTTTAGGCTCTGCAAGGCCAAGGGAGGTGTTCCTTGAGGTCTCAACAACAAGACAATTAAAGAGAAACAAACAATAAGACTCCAAACCCTTAAGCAGCCATACCCAAAATGCTATGAACCCCAGGATTTGTCACTAAGTTCGTGCTAGCATTGACTACATACAGACCTACAAGACCTCCAATAAGCAAATAATAATCTGCTCTTACCATGCATCAAAAGATATAGTTGTATTATCCCTCAACAAATGAATCCACTTAACATTGCATACACATGGGTAAGAGGGAGAACATACCAACATGATCCTCTAACAATGTTTTAGTTTTAAGACTGCACAAGATATGACACAATTTACAATATTGAATCATATAGACATGATGAAACCTAAACTACTCCTATAGCTAACAAGAGAGATGATAGCAAGAAAAGGTGTTTTCCCCATTACCAATTAGACCGGTTCCTACTCCATTGGGCAACAAAGTCGCCACACCTCCTAAATGAGCACAAGTTAGTCCTTGAATAAAATCAATGGTTAAAGGATGAGAACCAGCAGTTGCAAACTAACCTCAGCTTCATCATGTAGTGGATAATAGAAATGCAGAAGAATCTTTCCCAAGTTGGAAACCCTGATTGAAGGATTACTTCGAGCAGAGGAAAGGTGCAAGCAGTTTGTGATGAAATTTGGAAGGACTTAGCCATACTGCAGTGCGAATCTGATGAGATAAAATAGAAGAACCCACATGTTGCAGATTCATAGATAGAGACACAAAAAAACGTTGTGTGTTATTCCAATTCCTCATGATCTAAACATTCTTCATATTTGTTTGACAATTAATCTATTAAAGAAAATGGGATGCACTATTCAACATCTTCACAGAGGGCCAAGGAATTGAAAAACCTCTTGAAGAAGAAATGAGGCCTAAGAATATCAATATCGAGTATACCCTATGTCACAAGGTTCGTGAATTTAATTGATTGATGAAGTTTGAAATTTGGCGAACTTTAAGTAAACCTAAAAAAATCATCGTAGTTTCTCCTTAAAATTCATATGGAAAAGGCCTTAGGCTTTTTTATTAAATATATTTTAAAAGGCGAGTCTTTTTCCTGTTGACAGTTCGTGGGTGTTTACAGTTTGTACTGCCTATGTTGAATTCGTTGGTTGATGTGGTGGTCATTTTCTGTTGTAGAGTCTAGTGGTAGACTATTCTCTTGAGCAAACGTCTGCAAATATCATCTCTTCGTGTGATTAGTGGAAGGCTAGTGTAGAATGACTCATACGAGCTTAGAAGTCTGCATTGAAGTGACGGCAGGTTTTATTTGTGTTGAGGTTTTGTTTGTCTTTATTTATTTGCTTTGATATGTTAACTTTTTGTCTTTGTTTTAGTTTTAGAATTTTAGGTTTTGTTTGTTTATTTTTTGTTTCTTTATAAAAATTTAATACATTTAATTTTAAAATATGAAGATTTATTATTATTCTTAATATTAAAATCAATGCATTAAAATTTAATATTTTAAAATATTTAATTTAGATTTTTAATTATTAATATAATTAATATATAAAATTTAACATATTGATAATATTTAAATTAATTATTAAATTTCTATTAGTCGAATTTAATCATGATTTTTTTGCCGAATTTTTATCTTTGTCAAACTTGATCCAAGTTTTATCTTTGCCAAAGCCGAACACAAACATAGAGATGAACTTTATGATATAGGCTATACCAGCGAGTCTTCTCAAGCCACCACAAGTTCCACTTTCACTAAACCAGACATGTACATGTAGATGTGGAACAACCTGCCCAACATCATTTCAAGCATCCTACTCACATGCATGGAAGGTATTTGTTTCTTCCTATTATTTGTAGTGTATTGTGGTAGAAGGGGTCATGACACTAGTCAGTGTTGGAACCATTCTTATGAATATACAGGGAGTGCAACCACAACAATTCTACATGTTGACTTGTAGAAGAGGCCTTCAAAACCAATAAAAAATAATTTTGAATGGATCTTCACACTCAAACTGAAGAGTCATTTCTGTACTAAGAATGGGATCCATTGCTTCTCAAAGGGGTTGACTGATATTGGTAGCAGATGAGGGCAATCTTTCGACACGATACCAAAAAATTAGTATGTCACCTTGGCAAAGGCATAATTTTGCAACCATAGCTTGAAATGATTCTATTCAAAATGCATTGGAAAGATTAGAAGGTATATTATATGATGAAAGGGTGTGAACCTCCTTTTCACAAATTTTGAACCCCAAAATCTTCTCCATAAATCTCAAAACTGCAAAACAAAATTCTATTCCAAATTTTGTTATAACTACCAACTTTGTTTATCCCTATCCACCAAACTGATTTTTCCTCATAATGCATAATGAATGATTCTTGGGTTAGGTGAATCACTTCATTTTCTAGATTTAATTTCTTATACTGTTCATTTCCTGCTAAAAATAGTTGCAGAGATTCGCATTAAAATGGAAAAATCAGATAAACAGAGAGAAAAAGAGAGCACTCATGTAGCAAAACATCTCTTCGCAAGGATTGCTACCATTTTGCAGTATGCAGCACAGAGTAGTAGCTTTACATCTCTTCTCATGGAGATTGCTAGCTTCCATTTTCTAATAGAATGGGAGAAATAATTTACATCTCTTTGTAGAGATAGCTGTAATGCCTTCCATCTCTCAATGAATAAGTAAATTCTATTAGTCAAAATTTGTTCTCTTCAAGTATATTATTGTTTCCATTTATGCACGGTTCATTTAGCTACAAGTCTGCAATTATCTATTATGCTGCAATTATTGTAATTAATTTCGTTTGCCTATAATACAGAAAGTTCTTATAGTTTAGTGTGTTGTCTACCTGATTCCTGATTTGACCCAAATCACCAAGGACCTATGGTTTATTTGTCTGTTTTTTTAAGGAATTTCAATCCCAACTCCACGTTTTGTTTTTGTCTTTGCATTATATCCATTTTTGTGTGTTTCTTCTCGGGCAACCTTTATGTGTTTCTCTTTTTGTTTTGTACTCATTTTGCTACATAGAGTCATTAGGGGTGTTACATGACTAATATAGATTTTACTTTTGCTGCAATCCTCTTCTATAACATCCATGAAGAGGTTGGAGATCTTCATTCTTGCCAAACACTTTTGTATAGATCTTCAACATCATCAGTTTCTTGAAGGATGCCCTTTTTATTTTTACTTTTCCCTTTTGATAGCCTATAGCTTGGAATAGCTAGCACAAATTGCGAGTAATAAGGTTTGGCATACAAGTTTACAGATCCCTATATAAAAGGGCTTTTTTGTTTTGCAGATTGGTGCATCTACTAGCCTTAAGGAAGCAATTTCTGGAGGAGGTCCATTGTTTGTCGTCATTTCTATCCTTATCTGTGTTAGTAACTAACTTGTTAATTGCTTTCAAAATGATTTTTCTTGTGTTTATTACTCGAAATGCAACTTAGCTATTATGACTGCTTTCTTCTTTTACTTTCATATTGCCCAAACAGGATATTAATATTTTTGTTCCATAAAATTTTACAGATTCATTTGACCGTCATCCTTTTCATTGGTCGTTGGCTTAAATTTCCACTACGAACTGTAAGTTGCTCTTGTTTACCTATCTTGAATAGTTAATCTTGTAGCTTTCTATGCTTTTTTATTTTTTTAATTCTAGAAACTTTTAAGCATAAATAACAAAGCTAGTTACATACTCTATAGTTAGAGCTTAGAATCATTTTTAAAAATGGTATTACATAGGATGTTATCTCTAATAATAGTAATCGGTCATGTTAAACTCAAATTTGAAATTGGTATCTTAGAACGTACAATATTATATTTAATGATAACAATCTATGTTTTATAGTTTACTTTGACAAAAAATTAAATCTGTATATGTAAGGTATGGATCATAGTCACAACTACAAGAATCGTCAGGTATTCAGCAAACTCATTGAGTCCTTGGCTGATCTAGGCCATCCAAGGCTTGCAGACTCAACTGTGAGTCTCTGCTAGACTCGCCAAGTCTGGCAGATTCACTGGACTTGCCAGGGCTCACAAATCCAGCATGTCAAACTTAGCTACATAAAAACCTAAGTTACTGGTTTGGATTTGGGTTCAGATACAGGGGTTTGAGTATATGACGGTATGATATTTTCTGGGGGTTGGATTTGTTTTGGGTATGTCCATACAAAAAAACATATAAAAATCATAAATATATACATATTTTAGCTTAAAAATAAGAATTAAGTACAAAATACCACATAACGTGCATATAATAAACAAAACATTGAACAATTACAACCCAAAAAATACTACTTCGATGTCAATTTGTCAAACTCGAAGCCATGATAGATATTCATTGTTCAATATTAAAACAATAAAATCAGCAATCATTTGAAAGATAGAAAAAGAGTGTAAGGGAATTTAATAGAGAAAGAGGGATATACACTTCTAACTTTCTAAGTATTTAATTAAACCTATAAATCAGAAATAAACTACATATCTTCTACAAACTAGTCTATTTTGATCTATACTAATTAATCAGAAGAGCTGGGAAATGGAGAATCAATCATAAAACTGGAAATGTTAAGAAATGGAAAGGAAAACATAAAAATAGAATGCATGCACCTGACAAATGTTAGATTTAGGATTGGATTTAGGCTATAGAAGACTGTAACTGCCTGTGGTAGAAATATGAAAACTGGAAATGTTCATCAAATGGAGGCACTCTCCCAGGCCTTGCTGCATACCATTTGGGATTTAGAGCGTAGGCTACCGTATGAAGCGGGGTGTTCGTAGTGTTCCACCGCTGCATCATAATGGGCCTAATATGTTCCTTATAAAATCTCAAATCAAGGTCCCTGCTATGAATAGCTTACTTCATCTGCCCAAATATGACAAATGTCTCATAAATATTTCCAAGGCTAGGAGAGTTTGTATTAGCATATCTTATGACCCACACAACATGTGAGATGATGGAGCAAACATATCTGTGAAGAACGAAAATAATTTACAAGTTAGAAACTTAGACAATTAGAAACAATAAAATCAGAAATTTTATAATAAAATCAACAACTTATTAATTTAATATTAATAATAAAATGAAAATCAGAAATTTAATACTAAAATCAGCAATTTATTAGTTAATAATAAAATCAACAATTCATTAAAAAACAACAATTTCTTACCTCAATGTGGACCACCAAACATCGTCAAGGGTTTTTTGTTTGACACATTTTCCTTCAGCTCTGCTTGCCTCTACCCATCTACTCCACTCTGAATTAACCACCATTAATTGTAGAGGCCCCTGTACCTCAATCATCCTCTCCAACAAAATAAAGTAGCTAGCATATCTAGTATCCATGGGCATGAGGAATTCCTTCCTTGAAAAAGTCCTAAACAAAGCAAGTGATGTGTGATGGTTGCAAATGAAAATTTGAACAACTTTAGCTTCTAACACCACTACCTTCACCTAATGTATCTTCCCAATGTCTTTCAATTTGTTGTTCAATGCATGAACAAAACATAGGGTCCAATTGTTAGCATTTTATTTTGCACCTTTCAATCCAAACGTAAAATAGACAAATGTACGGTAAGACTGCTCTTCGAATTAAAATGGGAAGCTCCCTGTAAAGTAAAACTAATCTAAAACTATACAAAATTCATAGTGCTTCTAGAGGTATTTCTCACTAATGCTAGATAAAACATAAATATGCATTCTTTTTTGGTTTTGCGACGTGCGAAAGGCAGAGACGTACTTTCAACAATGAAGCAAGGATTTTATGTTTTCTGACTGGAATAAAAACTTACTACTAGATGCTTGCACTATTCAGCTAAATTCAGAGGCTGAGCAAGGAAAGTACACACGGATTGGATTGAATAGATTAACAACACATAATTACGGATGCCATGACTAAATCAAGCACAAGATGATACAAAGTTGCGACTTATACCTTCAACTTCATTTGTGACACAAATTTCGCAAATTCATTGAATCGACTTAACCTTAGCACCGAGAATGATACAATTCAATATATATTTTTATAAGCAAGACAGGCGTAATGAAATACTATTGAATGAATGACAGTGTAATGTCCCCATTTTGAGCTAAGTTATGTTTTCTAGTTTGAGCTTATTTCTATACATGGAGAACCGGAAAGTTGGTTTATGTCTATACATGGAGAACCGGAATGTTGGCTCAACTAGTATGTTATTGAGTTGTTTGGAAAATGCAATATTGAAATTGTATTTTCAATCATTTGATTTGATAGATTATGAGAAAATGAAATCTTTAATTACATTTTCTTTTAATCGATTTTTATGGAGTTTATTGATGAATAAGGTGATGCATTCGCCAAGAAGGGAAAATAGGTCCCATGTTCATTGTTTTCCCATGTTTATTGTTTCTAGTGCAACCACCTAAGCATGATCGATTAGCGTTTGAAATGGAGCTACATTGTATGGAGGTAATTATATTGGATCATGACGGCTATCTAGGAGGGCGATTATCATTTATGAATTCAATTGCATTGTTAGAGTGCTAACACCTTGTGCAATGAGGCGATTCCATTGGATCATGAGCCAATGAGAAGGATCGATGCAAGCAAGAGGTATGATAATATTGTTTGAAGATTTTAAATGAGGTATTGCTAGTCGCCGGTCATGAAGAGGAAGATTTTAAATATTTGTTAGCAATTGCTTATGGATTGACTAAGCACTTTGTGGGATTTTAAATGCTAACGCCCAAGTTGTTGAGGATCGCCCATTTTAAATGCAAAATAAAGATTTTAAATGATTGTGTGCAAAGCATTTCCAGCCGCTGCCTATGCTAGAGGGAATCCCTTGCTAGAGGATCGATCCATATGAGAAGTAGATATATTTCATTTAAAACAATTAAAGATTGATTTTAAATGATTGAGTTCATAGATGCAATTCATTTAAAATTATTCAAGACTCTTGTTCTTCATTGGTGGAACTCAAGCTACACTCCAAAATGTCAAAGAAGAGGAACACCTTCCCTTGGAGATGATAAATAGAGCTCTTGAACTTCAATTTGCAACAATTGATGATGCTGGTATGTTTTCTTACTTATGTTTATTACTGAGAATTCTGATTTTCAATGGTTATAGCAAGGAGATGACCCCCTTGTGTTTGTATGGTGATGACCCCATACTTTATGTGAGGTGATATTACTCAGATATTCACCATTAGAACTTAAATTTGCAGGTTGTTGAAGAGTTTTGGAGTGATAAGACATCATTAAGAACCCTTGGTTTCATTGCTTTCAAGCCAAGGTAGCATTCGTAGATTTTGGAGACATTATTGGAAGCTTATATTATATTCATGTGATCTGATTTTCCATTACAGTCAGCTGATACAAGTGAATTAGAGGGTTTTATGAGCTACATTGCAACAAGGAATGATATACGAAAGCATTGGAGTCTTTGGATGATCCATCGCTAGTCTAAGGAAGAGCCTAATTGGAGTTTGCAAGCGATCTAGGCATGCTACAGCCGCTGATAATTTATGACAGTCATACAAAAGTCTGATACAGTGAACAATTGAAGACATTCAGGGCTCTAGAAGACCTTCTACATCCATAGGCTAAGCCTAGGGTTTCATCACTTGGCATAAGAGAGAGAATTTGTGAAGTTTGCATAAGATAATCTTCAGCTGGGCAAGTATTTCAATGGCAGCAGTATGACAGTGGTCTGATACAGAGTTATTTGCATGTCAAATGGACCTTATGTTTTAACTCAATTGACTCAAGTTGTATGAATGTTCATACCTCAAGCTTTGTTATCAAGTTTGTATGCATTTGATTGACATTTCATCTTCATTTGATGGTCTGATATAAAACAGTGAGAGTCTGATTTATGGAACAGTGAGCTCTTGTCGTGTTTCATTTCATCTTTCAATCAGTGACATGCTAAGTGTTTGATGTTTTTATTGGTTACTAACAAACTGTTGCAAGAAATCTTATCTATATCATAAGTAGGGCATCTTACAAACAGGATCACAATCACATTGAACATTCGACAAATAACAATTTCAGCATAATGTAGGCATGAGAATTGCCATTGTTTTCTTTATTCATTGATTGATCATACAACACTGATATCTGAATACTAAATAATGAATATTGAAAAGCTAACTACTAATGAAAAATACCTCTATGTGCAAAAAACACTTATTTATATTATTTGCAAAGACTTGCATGAAAATAAATAAAATAATAACTAAAGTCCTATCGTAGTTGACTACCATTTGCATGACATGCAAACTTTATTACAATTATTTGCTCTATTAAGACTAAAACTGAAATCATGCAACTGTAGTCCAACTAATTATCAAAAACTTGCGAACTCTGTTTGAACTGAAGATCAAATCTGTTGTGAACTGTGACTTCATGCTCACATCCTCTGCATTACAGGTGAACAGGAGTTAACTCTTGGTGACACTAAAAATAGCGAATTCCAAAAGTAGCAAATTCTAAATATGCTTTTCCCAAAAACAATAGTCTATTTTTATCATAAGCTAAAAATAGGATTCTGAAAAGGCGGCTCTGGATGACGATTCTAGCTTCCGACGCTTCTGATGACTCTAGAAATCTGGCAAGCATTTTGACGAAGCACTGAAAATTTATTTTAACATGGAAACTTGGTGACTCAAATCTGCAAACTCTTGACCATCTCCTCATGAATTTCATAAACACAAAAGATCCTTAGATGCTTCAAAACTCTGAAAATCTGACACTCTGAATATGGTAAATAGATTAATGCTAGTATGGAATGATGTTATATTGTTTAACTTAGCATTATTTTGAACTTCCATTCCTTTGTCTTTGACCGCGATACTTCTATTGTGACACAAATGAAGAAGTTTTAAATCCTTTGCTTCCTTTACTTTGTAATGTCCCCATTTTCCGGGTGATCACCTAATGGAGTTGGTTAGCCTATCCCATTCCCATAGGCTAAGCCGGAGGGCTCAGGGAATAACCTAATTGACTAGATATCATATTTAGTCAATTTTATTAGGACAAATTGATGATGAAAGATGGCTTTGTATAATTTTGTGAATTTATTGAAGTCAAAATACATAAAATAATTTGCCCTAGAGATGAGCGACCAATGAGAGAGAAAAAAGAATGAAAGGAAGGAAGAAAAAAGATGAAAATGCCTTTGAAATTTTGAGGAAAAATAAGATTAAATTAAGATAATTTCCCTTTGAGGTGGATGACTTAATTGAAGGTCAAACACACGGAATATGGATTGCCTAAGTGGTTTGCTCCTCTTGGAGTATGGAAGGAAAAATAAGAAAAATAAAATACCTTGTCTAGGTCGGCCAAGGTGGAGGAAAGAAAAATAAAATAAAATATTTTTATTTTGTGTTTGGGCGCCTAGCATGAGGTCAGCCCTATGAGAGGAGAAAAAAGGAAATAAAATAAGCTTTTAAGAGGAGGTCGACCAGCTTGCGGAGGGAAAAGAATTGTGTATAAATACAAGGTCATTTGGAGACCATTTCATCATCATTCACATCATATTTTCTCTTGAGTTTATACTCTTTGGCTGCAACTTAAGTTGGGCTTTCATTCCAAGGACAAAAACCCTTGCGAATGTGGTGAGTTGGACAAAACCCTAGCTTATCATTGTGAAGGATTCATCACGGAGTTCTACTTGTGCTTCATTAGCGACATTTGGAGGACTTGAGCATCCTTGCAAATTCAGATTTGTATATCAGTTTTGGAGCAGCTCTTTGGTGGCATCTTGTGAGCATATTGTATTAGGGTTTCACCCTAATTAGAGCGCCACTTTTGGAGTAGACTTGTGCGCCCATCTTGGAGGGCGATTTTGGCATGATTTGGAGCAGCAAACCCTAGGCGCACGTCATGGAGGATTCGCCCAGCTAGGGTTGATCATTTGACATCTATTTTGCATGTATTTGGTATGTACAATCATATTTTCTAGGTCTGATTTATAGTGCAGAAATCTGGGCATTGTTTGGCATGTTTGTGCCCTAGAATTTATTGTAAAATCATGTCAGAATATTCAGATTTTAACAGCAGAGGTTTCATACAGAAAATCAGATTTGGTTGTTGCATTTGGATGCACTATGTTGTGTTTTGCATGGTGGATTTCATGTTTGTTATGAATATTCATTGGTAGCATCATTTGCCATGTTTAATTGTCATGTTTGAGCATATATATGTTTGCTGTGATTAAATGTTTGAAATCAGAAAATAAAATCATAATTCAGAATTAGGGTTTCAGCAGAAAATAAAAATCAGAATTTTAGGGCAGATTCCATTGGGGATATTGCATAGTTCAATGTTGTGGCTTTGGTGTTGAAACTCGTTTTTCTATTTTGGTCCCGTTGAATGGCAGCTTGGTGACCTTGGTAGAGCATTTGAATTAGCTTAGAATAGGCACTTATCCTCCAGACAAGCGTTTGATTTCTTTGTATGGTCTTTTGACTGTCCACCAATCTTCCTTTGGTTTCATTGCTGAAGAGGTGCTTTTGAAGTTTGAATAAGCACTCCTTCCTTTTATTGGTGTGTTAGAATGCTGACTAGACCATTATTGCTGAGGCGCGCTTCAGGCATGTGAAAGATCTATTGCTTTTGATTGGGCATCCCCGCTCTTTGGTTTATTTAGGTGCTTTATTTCTTTGTAAAACCGATGCCTTGAGTCTTTTGATTTTAACGCCTTCCATCTTTGATGAGGCACTCAATCTGATTTCATATGTGCCTCTAATTCTTTCCCCTTTTTGACTGCTTCACCTGTTGGCCAAGCGCATTTGAATTTGGTTCTGAGCACTTTTCTTCATGATGATGGCATGGATGTAATTCATAGCCGCACTTCTGCTGGGAATGGCATATGGAATGGTGCGCTTGGTGACCTCATGCTACGTATTGTTGTTGATGTTTAACTAGAGCACCCTCTTCTTTGTCTAGTCGTGGATACTCATGGAAGGCATTTGAATGTCTTCTATAAATGCCTAACATGGATGTCGGTCGCGAACCTTCATTTGGGGCATTTGGAGTGCATTTTGGACTGGCACGAGTGATGGAAGACTGGAACAATTTACCCTTCTGCAGATGCATTTTCCTCCTTCCAAATTGGCATTTGAAAAGTGCGAGGGTTGCTTGTTGTGACTAAAGGCGTGTATGTTTTCAGCAGGTCACGATTCCTCTTCACAAAAGTGTGCAATTTTCATCTAGAGGTGCCTTCATATGTTTTCCTCATCTTTTTAATGTTTTCTGCCTTAAAAAAGGTGTGCAAATTTTTAGGAAAGGCGCTTTTCTTTTGTTTTCCTCCTTGTAAAGCTGTTGGAAATTGTCTTGAAGAGCTTAATCCCTTTGTATGCTTTGTATAAGCGTGTTTCTTCTCTACAAAAGGCACTTTTGCTTCTTTTTTTTAAATTCTTTTTATTTTTATAAGTTGAAGTATGGCGTGCACCTTATAAGAGGTACGCGCTCATACAAAGAGCTTTTTTATTTTGATTTTAATTTTTAATTTTTTTAATATTTTTATGATTTTTAATTTTGATTAAAAACAATTTTAATTTTAACAATAATTAATAATAAAAATCAACAGAAAACATGACAATATGACATGAGAACATGACTATGGGGTTTTGACGCAACTAACACTTGAATTTTGTGCTTCGAATTTCAATAAGACAAATATTAAATGTGATGACAATTCGATCTTTTAGGACATGATGGATGTTTGACAACTTGAATTTTTAACAACAACGAATACCTCGAACATGACTTTCAACATATACAAATAACAACTTGATGATGAAGACCAAAGATAGCTTTATGACTAAGACAAGATGCTCGAGTGGAAATTGACATTTACTACCTTTTTGATGAATGACATCGACATACACAAATGACAATTTGACAACAAGATGATGAAAAGACTTGTAACAATTCAAGTTTCGGATTAGGTACAAGTACAACAACCATCAAGCCAACTAACTTGCATACACTGGCCAAATCAGTCACTTGTACAACATTAGAGGGCCCAACCTCTTCTATGGCATCCTTCAAAATCTGAAATTGGAAGCTTGCATCCTTCCTCTTCCCCGAACAATCAACAACTCTAAGAAAATAAGAGCCAGTTGGACATGTGACAATGACATTGATGAGTGGCCAATGTTTAATATCAGTCCACCCATCCATAATGATAGAGCAGCTGTCCCTTATCCAAACTTGTCTCAACTCCTCTATCACTATACTCACCTTGGAATACTACTTATCAAGGAGAGAGGTGCATAGCTTATGATCTCTAGGGGGGACATATGAAGGACCAATAGCAAGTGCATCTTTGGAAATTTGTTTAAAATATGGAGAGCGTGCCACATGAAATGTTATTGCATTTGTATAGAAAAATTGGCAATAGAACTATCAACCACATCTAGTGATTGCATATTAAACATGCTTGCAGCACTAGTGGACTTTTTCTTTCCTCTTTGACTCTTGTTGTGCGAAATCAAATTTTTTGCTTCATTAAGGCATTTTGTGAGAGTCTAGAAAATTTGTCGTCAAAAAGTCAAACTTTCTAAAAATAGAAAATTTCTATTTTTAGAAAGTTTCTAAAAATAGACGTCCATTTTAGGTTTTCTGGGTTTCTTGAGATACGGATGCTAGCAAATTTTCTAAAAATAGAAAGTTTCTAAAAATAGAATCTCTAATTCAGGAGTCCTACCTAATTCTAATTGGCTGATATTGCGTCATGATCAAGGTAGTCTAGACGGAATCTGCAAAAGGTCGAGTTTTCTCTACTGGGTCAATTCTTCTTTTTCAAAAGGCGAAGCACGAACTCTGAGGCCATTAATGGAAGTTCATCTGCCAGGGATCAGATTCAAGATTTCAGTGTTGTTCAGAGGACGAAGAACTATTGAGCAACCGACAACTGACGAAGAATGGAAAATGAAGCATGATGAATCCGGAAAACAAAGAAAAGTTGAAAGAAGCCAAAATTTGGCTAAGTCTGGGTTTCCCAGGCGCCCCTGGAGGCTAGGGGCACCCGACCTGCCCAGAGATAGAATTTTTTTGGTGTTTTTCAGAAAACGTTAAAAGGGCCTCGTCAGCCCGCTTCCGGGTAGTTAAAATCAGTAAAATTCAGTTGACAAGCCCGGAAAAGCTGGGATTCATCTCAAATATGCTCAGGTTATCTAGTCCACCCTTCATCTAGTGACAGTTGTCTGGCAGATCACAGAAATTGATGACAAAAAACAATTGCTAGCATGCAAAACAAGGAAACTATGGAAGAAGTTGAAATTTATCAAAAATTTCTAAGGCATGAAAACCCAGGCGCCCCTGGAGGCTAGGGGCGCCCAACATTCCCAGAGTTAGATTATTTTTCAGTATTTTCTGGAAAATTGCAAATCTTCTTCCGTCAGCCCGGTCATATTCACAAAAGATCAGTCTGGTCCATTTTCCGAGGCAGGCAAAAGGTACAATCAACTCATTTTTCATCAGGCTTGCCTGATTACCAGACCATCAGTCTTAGTTCTGCCCTAGCAGGCGAGATTCAGCATCTAAATAAGAGCCCACAGTCACCGGAACGCGCACTAAAAACGAAAAATGAGCAAAGTTTGAAAATCTTAGAAAATGACTAAGGCATGAGATCCTAGGCGCCCCTGTCTAGTTTGGGCATCTGGGTTCTCCAGAGATAGAAAATTTTGTGTCCCATTGATGTCTCCTTCCAACCATTTCCCGATCTTCGTCCGGCGACGGTTTCCAAGAATCAAAATTGCAGTCAAACGTCGTCAGTTCGAGGCTTGGGATCAAATCAGAATTGATAAAACTTCAAGATGCCATGATCAGTCATTTTTTTCGGTCAACAGTGATAGTTTGCTATCTTATTGAAGTCGGAGGTAGGCCACGCCGAAGTCAGAACGAATGCAAAAAAGTTTGAAAATGAAGGAAAATTGGCTAACACTTTTGCAACTTTGCGTGTTTGATGACATCATCAAAGTAGCAGCATTTTCATCATCCTCACACGTGAGCCTTAGGCAGCTATAAAATAAGAATTCATCCTATGCAAGCATATCAACTTGGTTTTTTGCTCAAAGAGTTGCTATCTTCACGGATAAGCTTCAAGATTTGTGCTTTCACAAAGAAAGTTGCTTTTTGCCCTATAAAAAAACCAAATCTTTGGCCTCCTTTATTCATTATTTTTGCAGGTTGATCCAGAGGAAGAAAAACATTGTTTTCTTCTCATGAATATTTGAGAACCCAAACAAAGTGCTTTTTCAGTGTTCTTCGTGGTTTCGGGATTGGGAAGCATAGAGGCATGCTTTTTCAAGATCCATTTTTCTAGGACATCATTTTCTAGAAACAAAGCCGGGGCTTTTCAGTTTTCATCGAAATGGGTTCATTTGGAATCACGTCCTCTTAAAGATTGGAAAATTTAGTTTTCCCAAAATTTGTTGTTTTGCCACTTTTTCGAGAAACCCTTTGCTTTTTCGAAATCTAACGATCTAGGTTGCTTCAGAATGAGATTGTCTACAAAACCCACGTGCTAGCTTTTTCTCTCAAAATTTGTTTTTAAAAAAATCAGAGTATCAGTATTCCTGGCAAGAAAACGGTTACTAGCTTTTTGGAGGATATTGTTTCCCAAAATATCAGTGGGTGATGTCACCAATAGAGCAGCAATATAGATAAGGATGGAACTCAAAAAGCGGCAATTAACTCAATGCTTTTTCCGAGTTAAAGCTATCGCTTTCATTCAAAGCTTATCCATCCTTTAAATAGGAAAATCACTTTGTAATAGTTGGAGCTTTTCTCTGCTTTAAATCAAATCGTTTTAAAGCAGGTGTTAGTTAGAATCTTTTGTCTAGAATAGAAATAAAGCTTGCGAGTTGCCAAGTTAGTTAGCTAGGATCAAGGAGATTTTAGGGTTCCCTACTTCTTGGTTTGTGTATAAATAAGGGTAGCCTTGCCCATTGTTTAGTAACTGTAATTGTGATAGCAAATTTGTTGAGCCTATTCTTGCTTGCAAATTGTTATTCAAGTGCTTGTTCACCTTGTGTCATTTGTAATCTAGTGTTTGATCGCATATTGTATGCCTATCTGTGCTGCAATACTACTATCCTGGAGTTGTAATAGCTTTTTGATATTGAGAAAGGAAATCCCACGCCTTCTGTTGCTCTAATTCTCTGTCTCATGTTCATTTAGTTAACATTATATGTTTTGCTTGCATATTCTTACTTTCAGTTTACATCTTGAAAGTACAATGAGTCTTTGGATGCGATCTGGAATAAGTTTATTTGGGCTTTTGTGTTAACAAATCGTTCCTTGTTTACTTTTGATTCCTAAGCTCTGAATTTACTTAGGTTGTCAAAAGCGTCATTTAGTTTAGGCCTACCTGTAGTTAGAAGTTAATTGAAAAACCTCTGCTGCAGCGATAGAGTTTTATAACCTTGTTCTCGCAACTAAGAATCAAAAAGATAGGCAAATTTAGTTTATTTATCTTTAAAGCAATCATCTGCAAAGAGGGAACTGTTACCTAAATTTCACTACTAGCTCAATCAGGTAGAGTTTTTCAGTTTTGACAGAGGAAAAGGTATATTTTACTTCTACTGTGTTAAACCCAAGCACATTTGACACAAATTGAGATAAAATTGTATTGTTGCATTCAGATGTATTTCAGAACTTAAGAGATTGTACGAATCTTTTAAAAAATCAGCAATATATATTGAAAGAATAAGTGTATAAGTTCTCACACAAGCCGTGAGACTAACTGTTTCATTGCAAAATGAAAAGACAAACTATACATTTATAAAGAACTGAAAGACGAATATGCATATAAGGTAGGGTGACTCGTCATTGCCTGAATGACGAGCCTTCATGCTGTTGTCGCATTTTATGTCGTCCTAGATCATCGGCGTGTCCTGCATCCAGCTGCTATCTCCCTGCTATCCCGTCATCTGCATAAAATTTTGGAAAAAACGATGTTAGAGCAATGACGAAGCATCATACATCATATGATATCATCTATAAACATACAATTTGTGTTTTCAGATGCAGTAAACCAGTTAGCGTCACAAAAGCTTTTGAAAAGACAAATCCAGAATATCAGTTGCAAGCCTGCATTTATTTTCTAACAAGTTTGCTTCATGTGCAGATACAGATGTAATGATGTTTCTGTTTGATTCATCAGTCAC
Source organism: Cunninghamia lanceolata (assembly GCA_027924645.1). Classification (NCBI taxonomy): domain Eukaryota; kingdom Viridiplantae; phylum Streptophyta; class Pinopsida; order Cupressales; family Cupressaceae; genus Cunninghamia; species Cunninghamia lanceolata. The sequence continues at coordinate 10,378,247 of BSBN01000635.1, read as the reverse complement.
ATTATGAGTGGAGGAAATGTGGCTCCCATAAGGGTTGAGGCTAGCTCATAGACCTTGCAGAACACTTCAGAAGCAATATACAAATGCAAAAGCACAACTCTAGGAGCGCATTCAGAAGGCAGATCACAGCTGTCAAAAGCTAGCCTACTGAGTAGGACAGCAAACAATCAGAAGAATCCAAGCAAAACAGGACAACAAGGTACAACATGCCAACAAAGATCATAAGGAACAGCTAAAATGTCATGGTAGGATAGCCAACAATCACCAACTGAATCCAAGCATAAGTGTGTGGGCTCCCAAGTTGGAAATAGCATGACTATCCTACAGAGGAGAAACAATTTACATTGCAAAGGAAGTGTCATGCAGTCCTACAGAGATCTCAGACCCGAACATCATACAGGAATGTACTTACACAGCATCATGGTTTCTACATGCACATAGCGTAAATGGATATCCTCAAATATGCAAAGTATGTAGATTGAAAAGATCATCACAATACAAGGAGCAATCATACTAAAAGGAAACAGTATATGATGGAAACGCTATGAAAAATATATTTTATTATGTCCTTGCAAAGAAGGCAGATCAGCCAACAGCAAATATAGCAATGAATCTTAAGCACAGTCACAAATCACCAGGAGGAGCAGCCATTGTCTAAGAGCAACTGTAACAAGTCTCAAAGAACAACATTCATGAACAAATGAGGGGAAACAGTAGACTGTTGAAGCACAGTTTTCTCTAAAGAACCGAAGGTCAGTCCTATGATTCGATAACATTCATGAGAACAGGAAAACAATAAGAAAATAAAGTGTCAATGATACAGATGCTTTAAAGGAGATAACAGTTATATCACATTGTTCATTTTCTCAATATTTAAGAAGTCGTTATTGTCTTCATCAAGAGTACTATTACTATCATCAGAGACTGTTATGGTGTGATAGTGTCCAAATCATGACGAATCATGAAAGAGGCAGTGATCTTGAGGGCAAAAGTGATGGTAGCATGACGAAGTCCAAGCAACAATGGGAAGCTACAATCAGATAAATAGAACAACAGAATCCTCTGAAAGAGAAAGTGTAGGTTTAAACAGCCCATAATGGCGAAGAGACCAGGTATGAAGACAGTCAGTCTGAGAGAGGCACAACCATCTGTTAGGGACAGCAAAAGAAGTAAAGTGAGATTTATCTCGAACTTTGTCAATGGTTTAATTTGTAGGTGATCACTCTTTTGAGTTTCTCAAAAAACATATGAACAAGAGCATACAAGATGACTGCCGCAACCACAGTCGGAGAACAACGAAAAACAATGTCAAGATCATGCTACAACTGACAGAAAATGCAGATTTTAAAGAACAGAATGCACAGAGCTCGCCATGCATATCGGATAATAGAATTTTTCAAGCCTCCAGAACGAACAGCAGAAAGGGAAATCGAAAGTTTTATACTCATTCCAGAATCAAGTGTTAGAAAATGAAGTTCTTTCAAGTTTTTCCCGTCAAAGTAGCACAACAGAAAGTATAGATTGTCAGAAAATGCAATATATTTTCAAGTTCATATACTTAGTTTTCTTCCAATTTTCTACCACAGTGATGAAAAGAAGAAAACAGAAATTGTCCAAGTTCAAATGCTACAGAATTCTTTACAAAATCACTGAAAAATGGAGTTTCAAGGTCATATACAGCCATCAGACTCATTAAAGACAGAGTTTCCAGAAAATAGGAAGATTTACATTTTGTTTGCCACAGTAATGAAGAAGAAATGCAAAATTTTGTTCAAATTTACATGCTATAGAACACTCTGAAAGAGAACTACAACAATCAAGTCTCAAGATCATGCTACAAGCACCCAGAGAAACTGTAGATTTCGAACAGCAAGACAGTATGTCATGTTTTTTCTAAGTTTGGTGTTAAGATGGAGCTCGTTTTCAGCCCAGAAATGCAGATGTAAAAGAAAAATACAGAGTTTCAGCTCAAAGTGTTGTCATTATTTTGAGGGTCAACCATCATGAACTAGTAGAATATGGAGGAAAAATACAGGGTCTTAACTCATTTTAAACATATACTCAGAAAATGTTCAAAAAGGAGTTCAAATCGCAAAGAAAATGCAGTTTTCTCTTTCAAAGTTCAACCTCACGCTACAGCAAAAAGGAAAAATCGAAGGTTTTTCTTGTTTTACTCAAAGCAAAATGCTCATAAAACCCTCAGAATTGCGTGTATAACAGCAAGATTGCAGAAAGAAACTCAGAAAATGAAAAGAAACTTGACAGCAAGTTACCTCTGAAGTTTTTGCCCTTGACTGTGAAAAAAGAGAAAAAAAATCACGTTTTCTTTTCTTCCAACCGCAGCCTCGTAGTCAAAACAACAACAAATGCAGAAGAATGACGGCCTCACATAGCAGAGGGTCGACCATACAGCAAAGAACAACAGGGAAATGTATCAATAAACAGTCAAAACATAGCCAGAGAAACAGAAAATGGCCCCCGAAATCTGCTAAATGGAGTTCAAACTTCAAAGAAGACCTCCTACCTTGCATTTCGCCTCCAAAATCGACTGATATCAGCTCAAAACGACCCAGATTCATGGCATGTTTCGCCTTCAAACCCTCATGGCGGCAACCGAGCAAGGCAGTGAGTGAAGAATAGAATGCAAATGAAGTTTTTTTAGGTTTTTCTCCCTTTTGGGTCGAATGGACCTATTCATGTTTTTTTGACTTTCATTTTGAAACGTCATTATTATCTATTTGTGCCCGTGGGGAGAAACTTCATTTTGCTCGAACCTAGCAAGGATCATGGGGCCGTGGCATTTTTATGCCCTTTGTTTATTTTTCAAACCAAGCCAAATGTATTGTGGAGAAGTATAAGGCCAAGGATATGTTTTGCCAAGGCATTTTGGTTAGATAGAATAAAAATGCATGTTTGCTAGGAGATATAAGGTGGATGAAGTGATGTATGTAAAACTTGGGTGTGTTGGGAGTTACAAGGTGGTTTGAAAGTGAAGTGGTGGCATGGTGCTAGGAGATATAAGGTGGTGAAGGGTTGTTTTGAAACATATGCACCGAACCTTACATTATAGTGATAAAAATGTGTGCGAAGATGGAAATGACTAGAAGTTGTGAAGAGCATTGTGTTGATACGGCTTTGTGACGTGTAGATGATGCAGATGTGAGTCATGTTATTGTGCCTAGGAGTCATAAACGTTTTCTTGTCATTTTTTGCATAATCAAAATCAAGGAATTAAATGTCATGAATGCCATTTTCTGCATAGGTCTGTATGATTTTGAATTGTAAAACATTTACTAAGGTGGTATAATTATAAGCCTTTTAGTTAAATGTTAATTAAAATGCAGAAAATATGTCATTATGTCATTTATTGAGATAATATCTGTTATTTATGATGCTGTAGAAGATTATGACACAAATCTGACATATGTCAGAAGCCTCAGAGAGCATTTAAAAGCATTCTATGACATTTTCAGGTGCCTTTATGATAGCTGATGGCATCCCTTGACTTTTTCTGCATTGTGAGCACACTTTGGAGGACTTTAGAGAGATATTTTGTGGGCATTTATGAGATGCACGGGAATGGAGGTGGTGGATGTCTATCTGTTTACAGATGTTTAGGAAGTATATAGTCTTCTTCCTTATTCATTTTTCAAGGGTTCTGATTATTCACTACTCTGTATATTGTAATTTTTAGAGTTCTTTTGCAGAAGTGAACAGTCTTGTAACCCATTTTTAGAGATATACAGTGTTGTAACACCCTTTTGACAGTAATAAGTAGTTTATACCTTCCTGTTTCTTCTAATATTGTGTGTCCTCAGTGATAGTACAGATCTTGGTGATGTTTCTTTGTCCTTGAAACTGTCTTTCATGTTGGTGCCTTTATGCAGGGGTTACATAATTTTTGTAGGTTGTGAGATGTGCAAGAGATAACAATCAGTTTGTGGGTAGTGAGAAAACCTCTTTCTCCTTAACAAGACTGCTATTATTTAGCCTCCTTACAAAACAATGATGCAAGGGTTATGATTTTTTTTGGGTTGTGTAAGGGTTCTTATTATTACTGATTCTGAAGTGTGTCATTTCTGTGTATTTCTTGATGATCTTTTGGTGCATCACCTTAGACAGTAGGTTTCATTTTCATGTAATCTTTCTTACGCTTTTCTCTGCAAAGACTTTAGTATAAGTAGTTTAGGTGGAGTATCAATAGGAAGCCGACCTTCTCCGGAGGTTCTTTCCATCACAGGTGACCCACAGACCTGGAAAGATCCCATGTTTCTCCAGATTGCCAAGTTCTACAACTTAGCAAGGGTGCAAATCTGAGAGACAACAGGAACTTCCCCTCCTAATTCGAAAAGAAGGTTATCTGCACATAGCTGTCCGTTTCCAACTCTCATTCCAGAGGTGCGAATTGAAACGCCAACAGTTTTTTGGCGCCCACCATGGGGCACGAGGCATAAAACTTCAAGCAAGCTTAAGCTTATGTCATGGGAATGACCATCTTGCATCCTACTACTCCTGTTCAACAACCAAATCTTACACCACCTACTATTTAACCAAATCTTGTACGTGTGGAAGGAGAGCAAATGGATATCATTAGTAGCCTAAGGAGTTTCATATTTGCGGAAAAGAAAAGTCTTGCTCAGTGGAGAAACGCGGCTACTATTCTTGACAAAGAACACAAAGCGGATCTTGCATCCGGAAGATCAGTATTACCATCTCCCGCATGAGAATAGATAATCCTGGCTTACAGGGTTTATACAAGAAGGGGAAAAGACGGTACTACAGATCTGTTCTTCCAAGATCTTAATCCTACAGAAGTTGGAGAAGAATCCAACACAGTTCCTGGAGTCCAACAGTTTTTGGCGACTCCGCTGGGGATGACATAAGACCTCTGTCTTGTCCATTACAAATTCAAGAAGGTCTAGAGTTCACCCAATTTTTCAGTTTCAAAGAAGGCTTCCTATGGCGGATCAAGGAGGCAATCACGTCAATAATCACTCACCTCGGCCATGGGGAAATCAGATTGGTCCGTTGGCACTAGCAGAAAATCATGAGCTTCCTGAAGGATCAAGAAAAGGTTTTCCAAAGTTTCATGGCGATGGCAAACAGCATCCTGATGAGCACATTCCTGCCTTCACCACCGCCTGTGGGATTCTTGGCGTTGCACATGAAGATGTTGCAGTACGTTTGTTTGTGGAATCATTGCAAGGCTCGGCAACTGAATGGTTTAATCACCTCGCTGCCAACTCTATCACAAGTTGGGAGTTGATGAGGGAGAAATTTCTCGTCTGTTTGAAGCCTACAGAAAACAATCATGTCTTGTTTGCATAACTCTCAAACATCAAGAAAGATAGAAGTGAGCCGATGCGAGAGTTCGTGGCCAAATTCAACCATCTGATTGGAAAAGTTGCGAACACCTTGAAGCCTTCATCAGAAATTCTACTAAGTTGCTTCACCAATGCACAATCTTCAGAAGTTTCTTTCTATCTCAAGCAAAGACACTATAGAACTGCAAAAAGCCTAGGAGTATGCTATTGATATAGAGGATCACATGATCACCTCGGGAAAGATACAAAGATATTCAATCAAGCAATTGGTGCCCTTGAACGTTGTACCACTTTGTAATGTCCCCTTTCTAGAGGAAACACTTAAACCTAAATCTGCATTCAAAATGGTTCTCAAAGAGACATTAGTAACATTAGAGATAAATAAATTTCAATGATAATATCTAATGAGATCAAAGATAATATAAATATTTCATCCTCGACAAAGGATTATTCATTTCCTTCTTGTCATTCAGTAATGATGATTATTTTATAATATATTCCATAGGTACATTAAGGCGGATATTAAACATAATTCAAGATCCATATCTTCCCTTCTACCCTTCCATCAAGGAATTAGGCTTTACATGACTAGGGTGCGTGAGACCATCCCGACCCGGCCATTGGGGAAGCTATGTCCTAGCCATTGGGTCTCCCCGTGGGATGGACTTTTACTCCTCTTTTCCCTACAATACCCACCATTCCTTCTTGGATGAAGTAATAGAGGCTACGGAAATATGATCTTATTCAATATCCCCTTGTACTACATATAGAATTCTATTATACCATTTATCATCATGGTGCATGAATAGAGATATGTATATTATTCAATTAAAATACCAATATATGCTATCCTTGTTCTTACCTATGCATTGATAGCAAATAAAATGCATATATATATATATATATAATAGTAATCTATTCCTTACACATATGGACAGTTATACTAATAACAAGAAATTAAATGCATCATATATTTTACTACCTTTATCCCCTTTTGCAGATCTGATTTATTACTAAATTTTGATTTATTTCATACCTGCTGTTGCTGAATGTAAATGCAGAAATATATGACTGTTGCTGATGATAAATACAGAAATGTTTGATTGGTTGCTAGTGCTGAATGTCCAGTTACTGTTTTGATTGATTGATCCCTGATATGCCTTCCCAGATGCCCACGTTCTCCTTTATATCTTGATCGTTGTAGTTGGATAGATGATGCTTATTTGATACTGATAGATGCTTTTGATTGTGTTATTGATTGCTGATTGATGATATGATTCCATGATATCATTTAATTGCTTCTAATATATATGTGTACTGCTCATACTAATCTCTGTTTGATATCATTTGATGGTGAGATTCTTCATGAGATGTTCGATGGTTCTTTCTTCCCGAAATGCAATCTGCCGATCACCATTTATATCTTTGAAGGATCACTTGTCAGCGGTCATCTCTTTTCAAGAGACGTTACTCCTTATCTAATCGCACTTCTTCATATGTTAATCGTTTGCCTTTATTTAGGATCAGTCATTAGTTATCTCCTTTGTATGGTCTTTGCTGCCTATGGCTTTGTATTATACGGTGCCTAATACATTATCTGTCGGTCATGAAATGTGCATTTCTTTAGAGGTCAGTCACCATAAGGAATAGACCACTTTCTTCATATTCGCTGCCTTTTGTCATTGTGTTTGTTGCATTAGTTTAGACGCTCTTTGTATGGTCTTATTCTCTTTTGTGAATGTTGGTCAACATGCCATACAGAAGTCTAATAACATGATCACCGCTGCCTTATATAATATATTATATATTTAAATATATTTATTTATATTGTCATATTATATACAAATATATCTATTAATATATATTATATATTATATTTGTATTTATAATATATTTATTATTATATTTATATTATTATATTATTATAATAATATTTAAATTATTAATATTTACATTTATATCTATATTGGTTATTTATGGGCAGGGGCCCTGGCTTGATTGGTGAGCTTCCTGTGGTAGGCACGAGGTCACAAGGTCCAGTCTCCCCCCTACCCACCTGATAATGTACCCGGTTCATAGCTCCGGTCAAAAGCGTTTACCCATGTTGAATAAAAAAAAAATATTGGTTATTTATAAATATAATATATCGGTTAATATATTATATTTAAAATATTTATGCATAATCGATTCAATTAGAAATCATTAGTACGGGGACATGACACACTTCGGCAAATTTCATCTCCTTCAAATATATAGGATTCTTTCATTAACTATGTCAATGATCAACCTACTTCACATGTGCGTCAAGTAGCGGATGTGTCTTCTCCGGTACAAATTTATTGCTTATTCCATGTAACGAATAGACATGATGGAGAAAGTTGCTCAGAGATGAGAAGATTCATGCAAATATTAAAAGCATCAAATGAAAATCAAGGATTTTCGGAAAATCCTGAACGTCTCTTTGACGAATCCGATGGCGGCTCTATGAAGGAATTTTACCCGTGTAAATCAAATATTAGAAGGGATCATTTTCCTAACTCTGTTTCAAGCGACATCATGTGTTTGCATATGGAACATGAATGTTCATCGGAAGCTGAAAATTTGCATAATTTCTTCGAATATGAAGGACCGTTGATGGAAGAACCTGAAGAAATGCACAACTTACATACTTTCTCTGGGGAAGAAGTGCAACAATCATCTCAAGAGCAAAATTATGAAGAAGAGATCAAATATGCTGCAGAGAGCAATGGTGAATCCAATTTATTCTTCTCATCTTTAGAAGGTTGGTTTGAAGAACTTGTGTCAGATACATTCAAAGGAGAAGAGACCAAAGAAGCATTGCAATTGGAGCAAGAACAAGATCTTCATTTTGAAGATGATTCATCATTGGAGGAATTTCTCAAAACCGGAGATCATATGGGAGATTCATCATTGGATCTCGACAGTTTTCTACATCATTTGGAGAGTGATTCTTCAATAGAGGATATTGTAAATTTTCTTTTACAGTTTAGCCTGTCTTCATCTTTGTCTCAAGAAGTTTTTATACACACTAGTGAAGAAGATGATGCTAAACTTTCAAAGGTTATCCATGAACATACGCAAGAAAGAGACATCACAGATATAATAAAGTCCACACAAAATGCAACATATGAAGAGGCTTGTGGAGAAGAAAAGCTCATGGAATATTCAGTCTTGGTCACTGAAGAGAATCATATGGAAAAATTAGAAATTCTCAACAAGTGTTTTGTGAGATATGCCATATGTGAGATCAATCAAACACAAGAAGAAGAAACACAAAGCTTAGAAGAATTTGTCTTTGATCCTGCTTACCTATTAGAAGAAGAAAGGTACATGGTTGCTGAAAATGAGATGCTACCAGATATCCACATTTATGATCTCAAGGATACATTTATTGAAGAAGATTGCTCAGTGGAGGTTGATGAGACTCAAAATAATGGATGGCGAAGTGAACTACGAGGTGAAGATGTTATCCATCAAGTGTACTTTAATAATGATCAGATGCTTGAAGATTCAGATCTTGATGATTTATCACATTCAAATTCTGAAGATTGGATGGACGAAGACATCACTGATGAGAATGATGAAAAAGTACCTGAATCACTAGATAAATTGATGATAACAGTTGTGGATCAAGGACAGTAATCCAAGAACCAGTGATGGAGATTCTGTATGAGCAGCTTCGACCTTTTTCAGAGGATGATACAAAGACTGAGTTCAAGGTTGCGTATGTTGAAGACATAAATGAAGAACGTCAAGTTCTATATGTGGTGGTTACCATTCCCACAAGCATACTTTGGCCACAAGACCTTGCTTCATATCTTCAAAAAGAGGTTTTGTACTTTCAGCTGTTGCAGAGGTTATTCACTTTGGAAGAAGATGATCCACCTGAGCTCTAGCGTATCAATCAGTTCATCATGAACTTCTCGTGGCCTGAACATGACTACCCACCTAAATCGTGGCTCTTTAAGAAGGTGTTGCAAAGGAAGAAAGGCTATGTGTTGCCAAGACAAATCTCACAACTCAGGAGAAAAGGCTCTTATTTTTCTAGACCAGTTGATGGTTTTGTGTAACAGTTTTTGTTCTTCTTGTCCTCGCTCAAAAAGAGCGTTTGTGTGTCTTTTGTTTATGTTGTGTTCCTTAATCTTTTTGTTGTAATGTGTTTCCCCTTTTTGTAATGTGTTTCTTAGGCAGTCGTGTTTTTGTGTTTCTGGAAAGTTCCAACTCTTAGGTGATTTTAGGAAGTCTGGTCTTAGGTGATTTTAGGAAGTTTGGTCGTAGGTGATTTAGGGGAAAAAGTCTTGTTCTAGGTGATTAGGAAAATGTCCTGACTCTATTGCCCAAACTGATAAGACACTGGTCAAAGCTTGAAAGTCCAGAGATTCTCGGTTCTCCTATGCCGTAAGTATCCAACATGGTCCCCAGACAGAGCCAATTGTTGTGCCAAATCAAATTTTTTGCTTCATTAAGGCATTTTGAGAGAGTCTAGAAAATTTGTCATCAAAAAGTCAAAAAGTCAATTTCTAAAAATAGACGTCCATTTTAGGTTTTCTGGGTTTCTTGAGATATGGATGCTAGCAAAATTTTCTAAAAATAGAATCTTTGATTCAGGAGTCCTACCTGATTCTGATTGGCTGATATTGCTTCACAATCAAGGAGGTTCAGACAAAATCTGCAAAAGGTCGAGCTTTCTCTATTGGGTCAATTCTGTTTTTTCAAAAGGCGAAGCACGAACTCTAAGGCCATTAATGGAGGAAGTTCATCTGCCAGGGGTCAGATTCAAAATTTTAGTGTTGTTCAGAGGACGAAGAATTGTTGAGCAACTGACGACCGATGAAGAATGGAAAATGAAGCATGATGAATCTAGAAAACAATGAAAAGTTGAAAGAAGCCAAAATTTGGCTAAGTCTAGGTTTCCCAGGTGCCCTTGAAGGCTAGGGGCGCCTAGTCTACCCAGAGATAGAATTTTTTTGGCATTTTTCAGAAAACGTTAAAAAGGCCTCATCAGCCCACTTCTGGGTGGTTAAAATCAGTCAAATTCAGTTGACGGGCCCGGAAAAGCTGGGATTCATCTCAGATATGCTCAAGTTATCCAGTCCACCCTTCATCCAGCGATAGTTGTCCGGCAGATCACGAGAATTGATAATAGAAAGTAGCCGCTGGCATGCGAAACGAGGAAACTGTGGAAGAAGTTGAACTTTATCAAAAAAATTCTAAGGCATGAAAACCCAGGCACCCCTGGAGGCTAGGGGTGCCCAACATTCCCAGAGTTAGATTATTTTTCAGTATTTTCCAAAAAATTGCAAATCTTCTTCCGTCAGCCCGATCAGATTCACAAAATATCAGTCTGGTCCATTTTCTGAGCCAGGTAGAAGGTACAATCAATTCAGTTTTCATCAGGCTTGCCTGATTGCCAAACCATCAGTCTTAGTTTTGCCCCGGCAGGCGAGATTCAGCATCCAAACAGGAGCCCATAGTCACCGGAACGCGCACAAAAAATGAAAAATGAGCAAAGTTTGAAAATCTCAAAAAATGACTAAGGCATGAGATCCTAGACGCCCCTGTCTAGTTTGGGCGTCTGGGTTCTCCAGAGATAGAAAATTTCGTGTCCCAATGATGTCTCCTTCTAGCCATTTCCCGATCTTTGTCTGGCGACGATTTCCAGGAATCAAAATTGCAGTCAAACGTCGTTGGATCATCAGTTAGAGGCTGGGGATCAAATCAGAATTGATAAAACTTCAAGATGCCATGATCAGTTAGCTTTTTCAGTCAACGGTGACAATTTGTCGTCTTGTTGAAGTCAGAGGGAGGCCATGCCAGAGTCAGAACGAGTGCAAAAAAAGTTTCAAAACGAAGGAAAATTGGCTAACACTTTTGCAACTTTGCGTGTTTGATGACATCATCAAAGTAGCAGCTTTTTCATCATCCTCACATGTGAGCCTTGGGCAGCTATAAAATAGGAGTTCATCCTATGCAAGCATATCAACTTGGTTTTTTGCTCCAAGATTTGCTATCTTCTCGGATAAGCTTCAAGATTTGTACTTTCACAAAGAAAGTTGCTTTTTGCCCTATAAAACAAACAAATCTTTGGCCTCCTTTATTCATTACTTTTTCCAGGTTGCATCCAGAGGAAGAAAAACATTGTTTTCTTCTCATGAAGATTTGAGAACCCAAATGGAGTGTTTTTTCAGTGTTCTTCGTGGTTTTGGGATTGGGAAGCATAGAGGCATGCTTTTTCAAGATCCATTTTTCTAGGACATCATTTTCCAGAAATAGAGCCGGGGCTTTTTCAATTTTCATCGAAATGGGTTCATCTGGAATCACATCCTCTTGAAGATTGGAAAATTTTAGTTTTCCCAAAATTTGTTTTTTTGCCACTTTTTTGGGAAACCCTCTGCTTTTTTGGAATCTGACGATCTAGGTTGCTTCAGAACAAGATTGTCTACAAAACCCACGTGCCATCTTTTTCTCTCAAAATATGTTTTTTAAAAAATCAAAGTATCAGTATTCCTGGCAAGAAAGCAATTACTAGCTTTTTGGAGGATATTGTTTCCCAAAATATCAGTGGGTGATGTCACCAATGGAGCAGCAATACAGATAAGGATGGAACTCAAAAAGCGGCAATGAACTCAATGCTTTTTCCGATTTAAAGCTATCGCTTTTATTCAAAGCTTATCCATCCTTTAAATAGGAAAATCACTTTGTAATAGTTGGAGCTTTTCTCTGCTTTAAATCAAATCATTTTAAAGCAGGTGTTAGAATCTTTTGTCTAGAATAGAAATAAAGCTTGCGAGTTGGCAAGTTAGTTAGCTAGGATCAAGGAGATTATAAATAAGGGCAGCCTTGCCCATTGTTTAGTAACTGTAATTGTGATAGCAAATTTGTTGAGCCTATTCTTGCCTACAAATTGTTATTCAAGTGCTTGTTCACCTTGTGTCATTTGTAATCCAGTGTTTGATCGCATATTGTATGCATGTCTTTGTTGCAATACTGTTGTCCTGGAGTTGTAATAGCTTTTTGATATTGAGAAAGGGAATCCCATGCCTTCTATTGCTTTGATTCTCTATCTCATGTTCATTTAGTTAACGTCATATGTGTTGCTTGCATATTCTTACTTTCAGTTTACATCTTGAAAGTACAATGAGTCTTCGGATGCGATCTAGAATAAGTTTATTTGGGCTTTTGTGTTAACAAATCATTCCTTGTTTACTTTTGATTCCTAAGCTTTGAATTTACTTAGTTTGTCAAAACATCATTTAGTTTAGGCCTAGCTGTAGTTAGAAGTTGATTGAAAAACCTCTATTGCAGCAATAGAGTTTTATAACCTTGTGCTCGCAGCTGAGAATCAAAAAGAGGCAAATTTAGTTTATTTATCTTTAAAGCAATCATCAGCAAAGAGGAAACTTCCCCTCCTAATTCGAAGAGCAGGTTATCTGCACATAGCTGTCCATTTCCAACTCGCATTCCAGAGGTGCGAATTGAAACGCCAACAACTCTCAAGCTCAACATCTATAGATTTGGTAGGCAATGGCCCACTGGGTTGTATAGACTTTATTGACATTCATTTTTTCTTTCTTCACCCTCCATGTGCAACCTAGCCACCTCAGCCTTCTTAGTGATTTTTATTTTTAAATATGCTTTTACTCCTTATCCAAGTATGCCCAAAAGATGAGAGTAAACTCTTGTGTAGCTACCCCTATACTCCTTTTGGCACAAATTACACAGCTATACTCTACTCCCCCCCTGAATTTTTTTCTTAGTGTCTATGGCTATTGCAAATTGTAAAAGAGGTCTTTTGGGATTAAATGGGCCCTTTGCTATAAGTTTTCAATAGTTCAAAAGGGAATTCAAATGGATTGTTTGAACTAGGAGTCCCTGTGACACTCCCACTCCTAGAAGAACCTCCAAAATTATTTTTAATTCTACTACCATGGGCTCTTTGTTCAATTTCAATTTATTGACCCTCACTACCCTCACTATTGCTCATTGTTTTTTTTGGTTGAAAATGTAAATGACAGCTGCAAGTGCAAACATAAAACATAAACAAATAAAAAAACCCTCCTAAGTATTTGAAATTTTGACAAAAAATTAAAAAAAATGCAAAAGAATTTGTTAAAATGAACAAGAGATAGTGAGTTTACCTCAAATGATGTAGATTTGATCCTCTTTCGCCCTCTTCTCATTGTTGTTCCCTTCTCTCAGTTGGTTTCTCACAGCTGTGCTTTTCGTTCCTTGTCCTCTTCACAATTTGTAAAATGATAAAAATGAGCTCCTTTTTTTGTATTTGGATGTTAAAATGTCTAGTTTAGGTTTAGGTTTTATCTAAAGGGGTGTGGGGGCCCTTGTGGGCCCCCACATCCCTTTATTTTTTAATAATTTTGTGTTTTTTTAAAAAAAGAATTCACTTTTTCAAGCATTGGGCTATAGGGGACTGCTAGTCGTCCCCTACCATTTCCTTCATCTTGCCAGGCATATCAGAAAGGTTTCCGGAAGTAAGAAAAAATTGGGGATGGATGGGGTCTGGAGGGAACTTTCCTATGCGTCCCCGCATCCCCCAAATGTCCCCTATATGGGACGGCTATGATTTAGCACGAGACATGTCCCTGGATAACATTGGTTTAAAGTTGTCGGTCTGTAAGAATCTTGTCTTATCTAACTGAATTTTTTCACCTGCTGGTCTGAAATTTTCTGATTTGTTTTCCTTCCAATTGCCTTAGGGTTTTCAAAATTTGTTTTTGCCAATATGTTTGTAATGTTGTGTAGATGAAAAGGTTGCAATGTAACAATAAAATAACATTATGATAACTGAAAATGCAATAACCAGCTTGCTAACACAACCAAATATCAACACAAAACATGAATGAACATATCAGGATGGAGAATTTGACTTCTTTATTCAATAGTAGTTAGAAGGTCTGATATAAAAATCAGACAAGTATATGACTGAAAATTGAATCCAATGATGACCCAAAGCATGTACAAATGATCTCCAATGAAGTCACAACAAATGCCAACTAGCTGATGATGAATGCCAATGATAGTCTAAGCCAAACGAAGTCTGATTTATAAACTGATGTGAACCTGTAACCTGCTGATATGAAACCCTAATTTCATTCAAAATATGCCAAAATAGTGTTCCAAATGCAAGCAACCAAGCCTAGGATGAAGGCGACTGTAACATACACCCTCGGATATATGTTTGTTCTGTGCCAATTTTTTGTTTTTCTAACGGTTTAGGGTTTAGGGTTTCATTGCATGTTTTGCATGTTTGATTTTTGCATTGCATGTATGAAATATAAGGCATATAACAAAACCCAGAAAAACTAGAATAGATATCAATAAAATATCAAAGACCCAGATGATATTTGGCCAAAATATAAATTATAATGACATACCCATTTGTGAGTCTTCAACTTCATATTTCAGCCGGACTGAGACCAGCATTACATGCCATGGAAATCCATTGAAAATTCATAGACAATGCAATAACACTCAAATGTGAATGCTGCAGATGATACTATGGTCCTAGTCGCCCAAGTTGGAGTAGACAAAGGCCACAAATCGGAGTGCAAACTATAAATCAAAGACCCATGTCCCTATTTAGCCTGTACGGCCCTGCTGTAGGCTCTATGCAGCTGCAAACACCCTCAAAAACTTCACAAACTCCTCAAGACAAGTTTGGGAATTATTGTTGATATATGGCGACCCTGCTGAGAAGGAAATACTCCACAGAAACCATACAAAAACTCCTAAATCTCTATTGTAGATGGTACGGCTGTACTAGCAAAGGTACGGCCCAGCAATGAGGGTAATATCAGTCACAAAAACTCCTTAAAGCACTATGAAATCTGCTCCTCCAAAGCTGTCCTTACAACTGCATATCAAACTCCATGAATATATGTTCTTTCGAGCTCAAAACTTTATTAAAATGTCTCATTCGAATGCCCAGCTAAAGCTCCTGAATGAAGCCTCCAAGAATCTCTTCCTGATGTGGTCTTTCACACACAAAGAAGAGGACTATGCAGAGGTTTTCGTCTCAACACAGCCCCTAGAGCCAAGCTCCAAAGCCAATGCACGGGAATACCCAAAACATGAGAGTCAAAATCAATATCCAAGCATATGCAAAATGAAACTCACTTTTCCTTTTTGTTTCTCCATTCTTTCCAACGCCCAAGAATGTATTATTTTTATTATTTTATTTAATGTCTTTATGTCCCTTATGTTTCCCATGGGCACCCATCTCCTAGGAAGTCACTTTTAAGTTGTGACTGAACATAATGCTATAAAGTCACTTCAAAACATATAAGTCACTTTACCCATTTAAATAATATAAGTTAAATCTTTAATTTAACTTATACTCTATCTATTAATGCTTTGGGTAAATTGAAACCATGTATCTTGAGCCATGACCATCTGCCTCGGCCCTGCCATAAATAGCAAGGTGCTCTATCCCGACTTACTAAAAATAGTAAGTCTCCAAATTGACCCCCTAAACACCACCATTAGCATACGGGAGTCTGATAATAGGCTAATCTCCATCCACTGATCAACTGGGCTAAATGGGGAACATTACAGCGACTAGGGTTTGGAAGCTTCTATGATGTTCAAACCCTCCAAAAGATGCCAAACAACACTCATATCTGAAGATGAAACCCTACTAATCACTGTTGTCATAAAAATCAGAATGTAGATGAAGGCTGGAAATGATCAAAAAACCCTCTATATGCCAAGCAATCCTCTTCTAAACCCTCTATATGCACTTGTTGATGGAAATAGCTTCAAATAGAAGTCAAATCTGCAAATAACAATCCATGGAAACACTCCAATTCAAGCTCTATGATGAACTCTGTGAATTCATCCCATCATGGTGGATTGGGAGCATCATCAAACCACAAAATGCCAAGGGAACACCACCTTGAGCAAACTAAAATTCACTTTCAGCCAAGAGAAAACTCTCAAATACAAAATTTGCCAAATGATCAATAGTTACAAAATGAAGCCAAAACCCTCTATTTATCCTCTCCTCTCCAAGGGCATCCCATTTTGCCAAATTACAAACAATTTAGTTCCACCAAGAAAGCAATCCTTCAATTTGATAATTTTAAATGATTTACACCTCATAGATGCCTTCATTTAAAAACAATAAAAATAATAATATTTTATTATTTTTCATCTTCTCCTCTAGATGCCAAAAATAATATTTTTTATTAATTTTTCCTTTTTCCCTTGAGCGCCGATTTCCACTTGGCAAAAATAATAATATTTTATTAATTTTTAACCCTCTCATCTTGGGTGGCGATTTGGCATACTAAAATAATAAAATATAATATTTTTTTTTTTTTTTTTCTTTTTCTCCCTTGGCGTCAAGTATCTTGGGAAAAATAATAAAATAATAGAATAATAGAATACAATTAAAGATTGCATTTTATTTTCCTTTTTTCCATCTTTTCACCTTTTTCAATCTTCAAGTTGTCCAACGTTTATTTTTCATATCCTTCACTTTTTTGCCTTGGCTTGAAAATGATAACATTTTGGCTATATGAAAAATATTATAAAATAATACTAGCCAAAATCTAAATAGAATCAAGTGTTGAGCCAACATTATAGTTTTCCATCCTTCAAGGTCCAAGCTCAACCCAAACACAAGTCTAACTCAAAAAGGGGACATTACATCCTCCTACGGGTTCGGGTATGCGAGTATGGCCCAAGAAAAAAATGGCCCGGGTACGGTACGGCAACATATATATATGATTATTATATACTTAAAACTCTAAGACTAAAACTTAAAAACAGTAATACCCATAATTGGCAATAAACAAAATAATAAAATATCTAAATGATGTGTTGTTGTAATCAGGGTTCTTATAGTCTAGCTCAAAAAGGGGACATTACATCCTCCTACGGGTTCGGGTATGCAGGTACAGCAAAAAAAAATGACCCGAGTACGGTACGGCAACATATATATATATATATATATATATAAAACTCTAAGACTAAAACTTAAAAACAGTAATACCCATAATTGCCAATAAGCAAAATCATAAAATATTTAAATGATGTGTTGTTGTAATTAGGGTTCTTATGTGATAAGAGACGCAGGTTGGAATGCACAAAGACCAAATCCTCAGCCTTTTTTGCACCCAATCGGTTTCGTTTAACTGAGTTGATGAAGGAGTATGTACTCCAATTCCGCTCAGCTGAAGATGAACTTGCAACCTGTTAAATGTGCATACCATACAACTCACAAGTTACAAACTTACAACATTTAAAATTATAAAATTATAAAACATAAATTATAAATTAATAAAATTAATATATAGTATAGGGAAAGAAAAATGAAGAAATTAATTTTTAAAAAAATAAAGATGCATACTTGATATAGAATTTTTATTGCAAGAGGTTGAAGGTGAAACTAGTCTTGGTCATAAAGGTACCACCATTCATGAGCATCTTTCTTGTACTTGTCTTGAAGAGCGAAAGCATCTTGGTTCTTTGAAGAAATGAATTGTCCAAACTCACCTGAGACAATTCTCTCTAAATTTCCATCTAGAAAGTCTTTTGAATGCAGTTTTGTACCCAACAACCACCTTTTATCTCTATATGGTGCCACCCTCCTTAGTAGGGAAAGTATCTCTTTATTGTAATACTTTGGAGACAAAGCAAATGCTAAGAGATGCAAGGGTGTGGCCATCTTGTTCCAACACTCAAAAATGATCCTTTGCACTCTTTTAAAAAATGCTTCTGCGGGGTCTTGCTCCTTGGCTTCTATTATGGTCCTTATTTTTTCAACCATGGAATCCATGCCATCATAAATCTCACCCAAGCATGGTCGATCTGTATCTACATACCTAATCATACTCATGATGGGCTCGGTGAAATCCAAGACATATTGCACACGAGCCCACCACTTATCATCAAGGATCAATGCTTTGATTTTTTGGGCTTTCTTTATCTACGATTGCCTCCATACACTCCAAAGAGTGTTGATGACCATGGCACTCAATGCTACTTTCACCTTCACAAGTCTCAAGATGATTGTGTGTGATGCAAAACGAGTTTTAGCAACCTAACATCATGTAAAAAAAATAAATTAAAATTTAAATAATAAAAAGTAACAACTTAGCAAAAATTTAAAAATATTAAATATGATAAAAGTAAAAAATAAAAATAAAATTACCTTCAACAACTCCAATTTGGAGCTCTTGAAGATGGCTTGTGACATATGATGATTAGTCACAAACATTTGAATCTCCTTAGCTTCCCTGTAGATTTCTTTGACCCACTTAATCTATGTGCCAATCTTTTGCAATATCAAATTAAGTGAGTGGACAACACATGGTGTCCAAAAAATATGTCCATACTTGCCCTCCACTATAATACCAACTGCCCTACAATTTTTAGCATTGTCCATTATGACGTGGACAACATTTTTAGGGCCCACCATTTCAATGGATTCTATGAGGATGTTGGAAATGAAAGTTGCATCTTTCACTTTTCCTTCACAATCTACTGCCTTCAAAAACACTGCAATGACGTTGATTAGTGGTCTATTTTTGCAATCTTTCCATCCATCAGAAATGGACACACCTGTTTCGAGCCATGTATCCTTGATTGCTCTCAATGATGCCTCTACTGAAGCTTTCTCCTTTGCCAATAAGGTGGTTTGCACCTTTTCATATCCAGGACTAACATAATCAACAAGGTGCATTGGCAATGGTCATCACCATATCTCGCCAATATGGCGATCTAACAAGGTTAAAAGAAAGCCCATTGCCATAAATGCAATGAGAAATGCTCTAATATGCAATCTCCCTTGCTTCATTGTTGAAAGCCCTTTCCAATGGGCCTCTTTTACATGAAACATTCTCTACTAGGGAAGATGATGACAATGGCATGAAAGGATGTGGGCCAACCGGTTGTGAATTGTGATAAGCCACTAGGAGGTTTCATTAGCCTTTTCTTGGCAAGAGGATGTGCTTTTTTCCTTTGATCTATTACTAACCATGTCAGCATCTTCTTGTTCTTTAATGTAGCCCATTATATGTTGCTTTGGCATGTAATGTCCCCGTTTCCGGCTTGATCATCAAATAAAGAATGGATTAGCCTATTCCTCATTCCCGGAGGCTAATTCTAAAATAATGAGGGAATGAATTGGTTTTTGACTAACTTAATTTATTGTTTTTGCAGGAGCAAGTCAGAAACCCAAATTTGGCTAAGTCTGGAAGTCAAAAAATGCAGGAAATGGACTCTTGGAGTCTAGGCGCAAATCATATATCAAAATTCACAAAAGAGCGCCTAACCTAACATCATCAAGCTGTGGAGCACTCCTATCATATCCACCAGGGCGCCTTGGAGGAAAGGAATGTTTTGATCTTCAAAGTAAAATGTGGCATAATCCTAAATGGGCGCCTAGAACAACAGGGCGCAAAATCATGAATCCAGGACCTTAAACTGGCGCCCTAGCATGTAGGAAGAAGCAAAAGTGTTGAAAGTACTAAGGAACCTTTGTGGAGTCATATGAATCACATAATGTTTGATATGTTTTACACTTTGAAGACTAGGCGCTATTTCATGATCCATCAATCATTCAAGTGCACCTAGTTGACATCTACTCAAGCATGCGCCTAATCAAGGAAGTAGCCTTCAATCTTCTCACTCAGTCAAGGCGCTAAAGAAGAATGATATCTTAACTCACTCCAATGACTCCAAAGGTGAGCGCTTGCAAGGGAAATGATCATTTCAAGTTGGGCGCCAATCCATTCCTTCACAGATCAAGATGGGCGCCTAGGCGCTAGAGCATCCCTCTGCAATACTGAAATGGCGCCTTGTCAAGAAAATGATTTGGATGGTTGAGATGATCATTAAAGGCTTCAAGATTCTTGAAACGACCTTCTAGTCAGTTGGAATCATTGTCCAAAGCCAAAAAAGTAGGATGGAAGTGGAGGCGCCAATCTCCTTCTCTCCTACCTCCAGTTGGCGCCTAGATGGTAGAAGACTTCCTTTTGAGCGCCTGAACTTGTGAAGACTTGTATGAAGTAAGAATTCACTTCAAGGAGCATAGGCGCCATTTCATGTCTCTTGAACTTTGATAATGCGCCTTGGATTGATAATCACTTTGAGGTCTTAAAAGAGCGCCTAAGGGATGATGTGATAAGTTGTTCAAAGTCATCTTTCTTACAGCTTGAGTAGGCACCAAAACAAGACTCCAGTGGGTGAATGATGTCCTCACTTCTCAGTAAGCTAAGGCGCTTGGTAAAATAAGTGTTTGGTGTCATTCCAAAGACTTCAAGTATGAGCGCTTTTTAGGGAGAGTGGCAATTCAAGACTAGGCGCCAATTCTCACTTCTAGAGTCATCTTGTTGTGCCTAAGGGTCTTGTCCCCTAAAGTGCGCCTAAGGAGCTTCCAATCTACACCCTTGTCCATCCTTAAATGCGCCTAAGGACTGAAAACAAGGTTTTTAACTACTCTGGATATGGGCGCTCTCTCCAAAAGGGTCAATACAACACTCGGGAGCTTCATCTATTGCATAAGTTTGTGGGAAGATGTCAAAACCTTCTCTAGGCATCCAGAACTTCCAAATCTAGCACCCAGTCAAGAGAACACCAGTTCTGCGCCTAAGCAAGCTAAGTGTTAATCCTCTTCTTCCCAATGGCGCCTAGGATCCAAAAGATCTTCGCTAAAGTTTCAAGATTGCATGGAGTCATCAAATTCTTCAAGGCGCATATTCATGCCTCTGCTACCTCAGTTGGGCGCCTAGGTCACATTGGGAGCCATTCCATGATCATACTACTCCAAATGGGCGCCTAGTTAGAAGATAAGGTAGTTGTAACTACCTAAGCTCTCATTGGTCAACAGAATGTCTTCGGGATCCGTGTCAAGGTCTCTAGATAAGCTTGCCAACTCAGAATGAGTTGTTAGATGGAATATTCCCTTGGATATGCTTCTTGGGAAATGTGCCTTGGTTCCTCTTTGAGCATTGAAAAACGTGCCTTCATTGCCTTTGGAAGGCCTATAAAAGGAGGAGCTCTCTCATTCATTTGGCATCTATTCATTTTGACAAAATTCTCTCTGCAAAGCTATTGAGCTTGTAATCTTGAGGCTTGCGAGTTTCAAGTGTTGGGGTGATGCTCCCTCAACTGACAAGGTGATGCTCCCTTGTTGTATTGTGAGGTGTTGACATTCAGTTGACATCATTGAGTTGATCAAGTGAAGAAATCATTGTTCACATCAAGGCTTCAAGGCCTTCTTTTGTAATTCCATTTGAATAAAGTGTAACTTCATGCTATTGAAAGCATTATCCATGTAATAAGACATTGCAAGTTGATTGAATCAAGTAATAAGACAAGTACCCAGCTTAAGGTTGATTCATTCAAGTAGTTATCTTTGATGTATCTCTTTAAGTTGTTGAGTAGTTGATGAGTTGATAGCAAGTAAAATTGTTTAAGTAAGGAAAAATTTTAGTAGAACTAGTTGGGTATCTTACATGGCAACCCTTTTTTATTGGGTCCAGGACAAGCTTTTATTCCCAAGTTGGGAATAGCGTAGAAGTGAGCTTTCACTCTACTGTATGAGCTCTTGTACTCAATTTTACATTGGCTACAACACCAACAATAACCCCCACCACCAGGAAGTTGTTCAATCACTGTCGTATGTCACCAAAGAAATGACGCTCCATCAATTTTAAATGAATTCTTTGCATTTTGAGCAACTGAACTGAAACTACCAGCCATTTTATATGAAACTACAACAAAAAACATTACAAATTTACAACCCTATAACTTAAGAAATTAAAAAATCGGCATTATAACCCTTATTATGCATAAAAAGTTCAAAAAAATATTCAAAATTTTGGAAAAAGAAATCTTGAAATTTTTTGAAAAATCTTGAAAAAAATTATTCAAAACTTGAAAAAAATGGAAGATTCACTCACCTTTGATGGTTAAATCTTCTTTGTGTAGCTATTCCTCCCCTATTGATGTAGATTTAACTCTCCTATAACTCTCACCTTTGAAGAAAAATAAGAAACCTTCAAAACCCAACAATGGCAACTTGGAGGAAGAAAATGTTGTTTTGTTCTTTTGTGTTTGTCAAATGAGTGAAAAGAGTGTTTATGCCCTCACTGTAGGGTGAAATTGTGCTTTTAAGTGTTTTTTTGTTTTAAAAAATGGACTTTTTTGGGCTTTGGGTGCCTAGCAGCAGTGGGTCCCTCTGGGTTCATCTGAGTTCTGCCCAAGTTTGCCCAGGGTACCGCCTGGGAACCTAACCCTAGGTTCCCTGTGGGTCCTTCTAGGCAAACCTAGACAAGAACCGACCCAGGACTTGGACCTGTACCGAACCCATACCGATATGGGGGCAATTCTTGGGGAACCCGATAAGTTAGGTTTAAAGTTTATAAAATAAATTACTAAAGTGAAACATAAAATTATATCATTTCACATACCTTTAACAACTCCAATCTCAAGAATGATTTGAATATGGCCCGTGACATGTGGTGGTTGATGATAAGCATTTTAATTTCTTTGGCTTCTATATACATTTGTTTAATCCAATCAATATTTTGGCCCAACTTTTTGTTGTACTGATATGAAATTTTTCATATTGTGTCAAATTGCAAGCTAAATCCTTGTTTTTTTGGTCAAATCAAGAGTATTGTTTCAAAGCTTCGTCACAGTTATCCATGTTTTTATCATCTTGTATTCATGTCTTTCTAGTATCAATGGAAAGATCTTTCAAACGCATTTGCCAAGGTAAAGAATGAAATTCAATCAATGAAGAAGTGACAAAAAACCATCAAGGCACAAAAACCTTGCATCTCACATGTATTGGTGTGCACCATTATGAAGTGCAATAGGTTTTGAGTTGGCAAAAATCTGCAGTGGCATGTACAAGCATGCACCATAGAGAAAGAAAACAAGTTAAAACTTGCAATCCTAGTTATAAGGCACATGCCACTATTAAGTTCAACATAAGGTTTCAAAGCAAGAACATGCAAGTGTTTATATTTTATAATTATGTGTGCAGAATAGTGTAATAACAATTTTTTGAAAAGTTGAAATTGGCACATGCCGCATAAGGGAAGGACAAATTTTAGTTCAAGTAAAAAGTGCAGCAGGTAATAAGACCCACAACTTTGAAAAGTGAATGCAAGATGTTTAAACAAAAGTCATAGTTTTTATATATTGGCATGTGCCCCTGAGCATGGAAGCAAGATTTTCAAAAGGGATCAACAAGTTTTCTAGGTGAAAATTGCAATATTGTATACCAACACACTCCCCAAAACACAAGCAATTTTTTGCCGAATAAAGCATGTATGCCTTAAGACTAGTGCACTCTTATTAAAGGGGTCGACTGAATTTTAGTTTAAAACTTGTGCAGCTATATATAGGTGTTTTCCCCTTTGTTGTAATATCCCCGATTAATTTTTTTGAAGTTTTACAACATTTGAATGATACAAATGCAAACCCTCGTACTCTCTGATCACTCAAATCCCGATATGGGCAAGGTGAGAGTATATGGTGTTTTGAAACACTATCTAGATGTATGCAATGTTGGAAAAGTAAATACGTGACATAGGTGACCAAAGCATACACGCGGCATAGCCGACTAGATCAACACCTCTTCGACAGACAAGTATGCTTGAATGCACAAAGCCACTGACAGATTACAAGTAGGTCTGATCAAGCCAAAAACCTTCCTTGATCTTTACACTTATGAAATGCAATGCTATCTGACGGTACTACCACCCAGATTTACAATAAACATGAAATATGAAATTAGTGATGAATTATCTCTAAAAACACTAATAGCAACACACTGGAAAATTATTCTAATCAGCAAATTATCACTGCTGTAGCAAACATTAGTTTAGAAATGAACAACAATATAAAATATTGTCAAGTCAATGGTACGGCCTAACTAGAAATCTAGTAAGATTCAAACCATTTGTTGTTCTAAAGGTTGCAATTTGACATAGGACGCTGATGTAGACTAAACCGGCTCCCAAATTGCTGAATATCATTGAAAACTAAACTGAACAGCCTAAAAATACAATTGTACGACCCTCATAAATTATTACTCACTACAGCAATACAAATCAGAACTATACGGCAGCCTGGTACAATGGTACGGCTAGGTCAAAGACTATAAAATACTGTCCCAAATAGTAACAATTCATTCCACACATTCTGACCTCTTTTTGACATTGTATGACTTGAACAAAGGATTAGGAAAGCCAACAAACTCCAAAATAAATAGCAATCAGATTTGCATAAGCAAATAAATTCATGAAATCTCAACAACCCAACTGAAACACACCAAAAATTCACATAGACACACTGAAATATAACTCCACAATAATCTAAAACTGGAAATTGCAAATATTCATCTCACCAGTGATTCCTGAATGAAACCACTCAATTGGCTAGGAGAGTTTTCGTCATTGAAACCAAATCATGAAACACAGATAATCCTTGAATGGAATTACTCAATCAGCTGAGAGGGTTTTCGTCCTCAAAACTGATCTTGCCAAAAGGGTTTGCATCCTTAGGTAGAAGGAGATGAACAAAGTTCAATCTTTGAAACAAGGGTTTTCTCAAATTTAACAATAGCCTCTTTTTGTTTTCAAATCCTTCTTTTATAGGCACTTTTAGGGCGACTTTTAGGGCAACCAAATATTATCTCCTTTATTTTCACCTTTCCCTTCAATAATAAAAATAAAGTGACTTTCAAATCTTTTAATTTGATAATACTTTTAATTTCCATATTCAATGCCACTTTTATGACCCAGTTTTAAAACAACTTTTTAAGTCATCACTTTGTACCCCATGTTTAGTGTTATCACTTTTGTCCCTCTTTTAAAAATTCTTTATAACATTGGCCAACCTTCTTTTAAATAAATAACTAAACATAAGTTGCCTTTAAGAAAATAATATAAAGTTACCTTATGACAACTTAAGTTAATTATTTGATTATTTTCTGCACATCTTCTCAAAGTCTACGGAAAATATCAAATGGGCCAATTATACTTTCCTAATAACTCCGCCAACACCTTAAGTGCACAGGTCTTCCGTCCATAGAAAGTTGGTGCTCTCCAAGGATGACGGAATTCTCCAAGAATCTTGGAGCTTTCCAAGAATGTTGGAATGGACCAAAAAAGGGACATTACATTTGTGAATAGACATGATTTTTGAAGACAAAAGCCAGCTATTTATAGAGTTGCACCCATACAAAGGAAATTCAAATTTTAATACAGATCAAAGGCAAAAAGCAGCTTATGTATATATATAA
Organism: Cunninghamia lanceolata; assembly: GCA_027924645.1. Classification (NCBI taxonomy): domain Eukaryota; kingdom Viridiplantae; phylum Streptophyta; class Pinopsida; order Cupressales; family Cupressaceae; genus Cunninghamia; species Cunninghamia lanceolata. The sequence goes on along the minus strand of BSBN01000635.1, from coordinate 10,352,618 downwards.
GTCACCGATTCTGCCCCTGGGCCCAGGTTCCGGTTTGGTCCTCCCCGAGTCCAAATCCTGGTCTGGTCCTCCCCGGGGGTTCGGTCCTGGGCCTGTGGGTCCGTTCGGGACGAACCTAGGGCAACCCAGGGCGAACCCGGACATAACCCGTGTCCTAGTGCAGAATAAAGCGCTTTTTTGATGTTTTTTTAATATTTTCTAGGCATTTTTTAATTGTTTTTAGTGATTTGACTCTCACTCTAACCCTAAAAGCATCATTTGGAGTCATTTTAAAGACAAGAAACATTCTATTTACCTCATTCTAAATGCAAAATAGAAAACTCTTCCATTTTGAGTTGAACTCTCATTTTTGCTTGCCATCAAAGAAATAGAGTTGAAGATTGATGTAATGTCCCCTTCTAGCAAGCCAAAATTTCCGCAACCTTGCAAACAATTTCAACTTGTAAAAGAGTACATTAGTATTCAATTCCTCTTTTCTATGTCAATAAAACATAAACTATATGCTCTCTTATTATCATAGATCTATTATGTAAGTCTCATGTTACCATGGAAGAGATATGCTTGGGCCTATTGTTAATCAAATCCTCCATCTTATGAGAGTGAATCCATTAGGGTGCAATACCAATGGTATAGGTCGTTCTTCCTTCGAGGGGTGCTCTAGACCCAGGCCACTCTAGGACCTTCCTTTGACTTGGGGTTCTCTAGACCACTCAAGTCAAAAGACTACCTCTTGCTCCCTAAGGTACCATCTTGAGACAAGGGCTCGAAGGGGTGCTCTAGACCAATGAACCCGTACCTATCCTTGGTTGATTGCCCGCCCCTAATCTTCCCTACTCCTCATAGTGGTGAGTTGATTAACATTATTGCCTTCCTCTATTTTAGGAATTCATGCCTTTTATGTACTTATACTCTTTGTATTCTTTCCTTAGTTCATTATAATGAAAATGCACATAAATATTTCATACTCATTACATAACCTAACTAAACTGATTGCAATGTAAACAATTCATAATTTATAATGATTTCACGCTATTACAGTCAACTATTGTTACTGTTACACAATGCAATTCATATGTTCATTGTTCACCATTTATCATGACATTTCACATGCTATCTTCATGATCTTATCAACATACACTTCTTCTCTATAACTTATATACTATTCCTTAACACCATATGGGGTTGATAGGGTGTAGCATGTTGTTGTTCATCATAGGCTATGTTTGTCTCCCATCCTTATTCAAGAACTACTTGGTGTATTCTTGAGGCTAAGGCATCCGTGAGGATTCTTGGTACTCTAGGTAGCCAAGACCAATACATCGACTATGAATGATAAACTAGACATGTCACCCTTCATTGATCCCATATGTGGTTAATGAATGGGATATAGAATACACAGTTAGTGAATATTACATATGACTGTCCATGAATTATATTGCTCAAAACTGGCTGTAAATAAATGCAATGTTATACTGAACATTAATACAAGCAAGGGAAACAATGTACTGCCATACCTGTGGTATTATGTCAGTTTGATTACTGGAGCCTGCAAGAATGGCAGTTTGCTGTTGGAAAGTCTTCTTATAATGCTTGCTGTAATATCTTTGATAACAGATCTGAATTATGCAGAGTATCTACTTTATGCCAATTGTTTTGGTTATGGACTTATCTGCTGATTGAAGTTAAGTATTTACACAGAAATATATATCTTGCTTTGCTTCTGTTTGACCTTTGAACTGCAGATATTTTTCCTGCCTTTTGGAGAATATGATTTGATGTTTATATAGCTTTCATTTACTGCCCTTTTGGAGAAGACATGACTCTTCTAAAATGCCTCCTTATGCATTGTATCCTTTAGCAAGTATAATAACTTTCATTTGTTAATTTCTTTGTCTTGATTCTTATTTTGTCTTTTTCCTTATTTTGTCTTTTTCTTATTTTGTATTTCTATATTATATTTATTAAATTTAATAATATATTATATTATAATTATTACAATTACAATAATATTTAAATTGATAATATTTATATTATATTCATATTTATTATTTATAAATACAATAAATATATTGTATTTTAATTATATAAAAATATTTATAAAATAATATTATTTAATATTATTATATATTAATTATATTATATATGTTTATTAAATATTGTTATATACTTAATGACCATCAAAGGCGACTTCTTTAACTTGATCATGATGCTTAGATTTTTAATTTAAACAATGCCTTAATATTGGGACACGACAGCCCTCCCTACTCAAAATTGCTTGTCCTCAAGCAATCACGAGTTCTTCCTTGCATCCTTTCAACATTTACCTTTGATGTGTTGCGACAAAGTCAAGGTCTTGATTTAGAAGCACGCTTGAGTGAAGAGAAAGATGATTGTGATTCCAAAAGAGAATATTCAAAAAGTATAGGTAAGTATCTTTGGATAACATAGATGAAGATATGATTTTAGACAATGAAAAATATTCCAATGCTTGAGATTCCCATGGTTGATGAGGACATTTTGATTGCAAAATTTGATCTTGTACTTGTCACCTTGTAGTTTTACCTCTTGATATGTCATTGAACTCAAGATTGATGAGTCGTGTTCTTGAGGAGTAATTGATTATGTGATCGAAGTAATACAAGTGTTACAGAAGAATATGTAGCTTCAAGATGAAATGATATCAACGAAAGACATGAATGATGACATTATCTTGAAATTCCAGAGAGATAAATTTGTAGAGAAGGTGAGTTTAATCGTAGAAGTGATTAATAGATGATGATATGCTGGCTTGGAGATTAAATAATGATGGAGAGAAGATCCATGTTAAAGGATATGCACACAATGATATATGAAACACAAATCATAAATACACATAGTACATGAAGCATACACAAAGCTTATACACTTAATACATGATGCACAAAGTATATGAAGCATGAAGCATGAACATAGTATGTAGCACACAGCATGAAGCATACATGTAACACGCCATTATACGCACGAATATGAAGTATACACATGAATACAAGTAAGTCATGAAGTGTGCATTTGAACATATACAAGTCATGGAGTTTACACATAAATCTTGTAGTATACATTTGAACACAAGGTCATGGAGTATACACTTGAATACACGTAATTATAAAGTATACAATTGAATACACAAAGTCACAGAGAATACAAGTATATAATCACAAATCATACAAATACAAGTCATAGAGTACACAATCAATTACACTCAAATACAATCATAGAGTATTCAATTGCAAAGGCATAGAGCATACACTTGAATACAATTCATAGAGCATGCACTCATTCAATTTTGAATACAAGTCATACAATTGCAAAGTCATAGAAATAACACATACACTCAATATTCAAATATGATTAGAAAATTAATAGAGCATGCACTTGAATACAATTGCAAAGTCATACATTTGAATACAAATGCAAGTCATGGAGCATACAACGTCATGGAGCATACATTCAAATGCAGATACAAGTTCATACACTTGAATAAAATTATAAATTCGTAGAGCATATGCTCAAATACAAATCATAGAGTATGCAAAGTCAAAGTATACAAAATATGAAGTCATAGAGTATACATTTGCATACAACTACACTCAATGAAGTTTACACATAAAACATACACATGAATGTCAGTAGCATGCATATGAACATATATGGAGCTTGAAATATACATGTCGAGAATATATATCAGATATGAGAAACACACATTCACCAACATGAGCAAGCATACCAATAGGAAGCATACAAGTACGAAGCAATACACGAAAATACACAAAATTACACACTTAAGAAGCGTAAATGCACACAAGAATACGGATAAACACACACAGACAGGAAGCATGAAGTAAAATACGTGAACACACATAAGACTTTACATAAATACACACACATGAACATAGACAGGAAGCATGACATGAATACACACAAGAATATACACAAAGAGCATACAGTAAGGCAATGAAGTTAAAACAGCAATACAAGTAATACACAGGGTATGAGTCATCTAGATCTTATAATGTTTTCTTTAGGATATCCTTGATTTCTCAACCTACAAACAAGAATAATCTTTAGAAAGAGATGTTAGTACCCTTAAGGATCAATTCCCTAATGAAATCATTACATAAGAATCATCATCAATAGTAATTAATACAAATATAATGTTACCTTTGCTTGCATATTTAACTCCTGCAATCACCGATGTTAACAAAATATATAATCAAATAATAATAATTGCTTATTATTCATAGGATGGCAGGATGATTGCTTTGTCAAGCAAGTAACTAGCTCAAGTAAGTAGGCAAGTAGTTCAAGTAGACAAGCAAGTAGGCAAGTAGCTCAAGCAAGTAGGCAAGTAGCTCAAGTAGACAAGCAAGTAGCTCAAGCAAGTAGGCAAGTAGCTCAAGTAGACAAACAAGTAGCTCAAGCAAGTAGGCAAGTAGCTCAAGAAGACAAGCAAGTAGCTCAAGCAAGTAGGCAAGTAGCTCAAGCAGACAAGCAAGTAGCTCAAGTAGACAAGCAAGTAGCTCAATCAAGTAGCTCAAGCAAGTAGGCAAGTAGCTCAAGTAGACAAGCAAGTAGCTCAAGCAAGTAGGCAAGTAGCTCAAGTAGATAAGCAAGTAGCTCAAGCAAGTAGGCAAGTAGCTCAAGTAGACAAACAAGTAGATCGAGCAAGTAGGCAAGTAGCTCAAGCAGACAAGCAAGTAGCTCAAGCAAGTAGGCAAGTAGCTCAAGCAGACAAGCAAGTAGGCAAGTAGCTCAAGCAGACAAGCAAGTAGCTCAACCAAGTAGGCAAGTAGCTCAAGCAGACAAGCAAGTAGCTCAAGCAAGTAAGCAAGTAGCTCAAGCAGACAAGCAAGTAGCTCAAGCAAGTAAGCAAGTAGCTCAAGTAGACAAGCAAGTAGGTAAGTAGCTCAAGTAGATAAGCAAGTAGCTCAAGCAAGTAGGCAAGTAGCTCAAGCAGTTAAGCAAGTAGCTCAAGCAACAAAACATACATGTAAGTCATAAAGTATACTTTTAAATACATACATGTAAGTCATAAAGTATACTCTTAAATACATAAGTCACACGAATACACATATACACATAAGCCACAAGGTAAACCTTTGAATACACATAAATCACAAAGTATACATAGGATGGCAGGATGACGGCTCTGATACCACTGTAATGTCCCCTTCTAGCAAGCCAAAATTTCCGCAACCTTGCAAACAATTTCAACTTGTAAAAGAGTACATTAGTATTCAATTCCTCTTTTCTATGTCAATAAAACATAAACTATATGCTCTCTTATTATCATAGATCTATTATGTAAGTCTCATGTTACCATGGAAGAGATATGCTTGGGCCTATTGTTAATCAAATCCTCCATCTTATGAGAGTGAATCCATTAGGGTGCAATACCAATGGTATAGGTCGTTCTTCCTTCGAGGGGTGCTCTAGACCCAGGCCACTCTAGGACCTTCCTTTGACTTGGGGTTCTCTAGACCACTCAAGTCAAAAGACTACCTCTTGCTCCCTAAGGTACCATCTTGAGACAAGGGCTCGAAGGGGTGCTCTAGACCAATGAACCCGTACCTATCCTTGGTTGATTGCCCGCCCCTAATCTTCCCTACTCCTCATAGTGGTGAGTTGATTAACATTATTGCCTTCCTCTATTTTAGGAATTCATGCCTTTTATGTACTTATACTCTTTGTATTCTTTCCTTAGTTCATTATAATGAAAATGCACATAAATATTTCATACTCATTACATAACCTAACTAAACTGATTGCAATGTAAACAATTCATAATTTATAATGATTTCACGCTATTACAGTCAACTATTGTTACTGTTACACAATGCAATTCATATGTTCATTGTTCACCATTTATCATGACATTTCACATGCTATCTTCATGATCTTATCAACATACACTTCTTCTCTATAACTTATATACTATTCCTTAACACCATATGGGGTTGATAGGGTGTAGCATGTTGTTGTTCATCATAGGCTATGTTTGTCTCCCATCCTTATTCAAGAACTACTTGGTGTATTCTTGAGGCTAAGGCATCCGTGAGGATTCTTGGTACTCTAGGTAGCCAAGACCAATACATCGACTATGAATGATAAACTAGACATGTCACCCTTCATTGATCCCATATGTGGTTAATGAATGGGATATAGAATACACAGTTAGTGAATATTACATATGACTGTCCATGAATTATATTGCTCAAAACTGGCTGTAAATAAATGCAATGTTATACTGAACATTAATACAAGCAAGGGAAACAATGTACTGCCATACCTGTGGTATTATGTCAGTTTGATTACTGGAGCCTGCAAGAATGGCAGTTTGCTGTTGGAAAGTCTTCTTATAATGCTTGCTGTAATATCTTTGATAACAGATCTGAATTATGCAGAGTATCTACTTTATGCCAATTGTTTTGGTTATGGACTTATCTGCTGATTGAAGTTAAGTATTTACACAGAAATATATATCTTGCTTTGCTTCTGTTTGACCTTTGAACTGCAGATATTTTTCCTGCCTTTTGGAGAATATGATTTGATGTTTATATAGCTTTCATTTACTGCCCTTTTGGAGAAGACATGACTCTTCTAAAATGCCTCCTTATGCATTGTATCCTTTAGCAAGTATAATAACTTTCATTTGTTAATTTCTTTGTCTTGATTCTTATTTTGTCTTTTTCCTTATTTTGTCTTTTTCTTATTTTGTATTTCTATATTATATTTATTAAATTTAATAATATATTATATTATAATTATTACAATTACAATAATATTTAAATTGATAATATTTATATTATATTCATATTTATTATTTATAAATACAATAAATATATTGTATTTTAATTATATAAAAATATTTATAAAATAATATTATTTAATATTATTATATATTAATTATATTATATATGTTTATTAAATATTGTTATATACTTAATGACCATCAAAGGCGACTTCTTTAACTTGATCATGATGCTTAGATTTTTAATTTAAACAATGCCTTAATATTGGGACACGACAATTGATCAGTGAAGGATCCAAAGTGATTGATTTTCTATTCTTATGGGTGTGCAATAGCTGGTTTGCTACAAAGGAGATTGTAGAGGCAGATTTTTGCAAAAGGTTGGTTTTTTTTTTTTTTTTTTTTCTACATTTTTGTTTTGTTTTGAATTTTTTTTGGTCTTTTTCTAAATTCTTCTATCTACTATGAATCAATGGCACATGTTATAAAGCTTTTAAACTCAACTAGGTTCTATATTTTATTTTTTTTGTTTTCATTTTTTTACATTCTTCGAATGTGTTTTTTATTATCTATTGATTTTGTTGGCATAGGGATTACAATGGCAACCGGTTCAACCTCGTCAGAGAAATCCAAGTTTAAAACAAATCCAACTTCACCCCTTTGAAAATATGTTACTATGTTAGAACCAATTTCAGGCGGTGGGGGTTATATATGGAAGTGCAATGGGTGTGGGGTTCAATATAGAAGCTCTTACATTCGGGTTAAAACCCATTTGTGTAACATTCCTGGGTTGGGCATCAAAGCTTGCCCAGGAAAAAATGGTGTACCCATCCCACAAGCTCAAGTCCTTGCATATATTCAAGAGCAAGAAAAAGCAAAGGAAGCATCAGGTTGTAAATTCAATCACCCTTTGCTAAAGTAAGGATCTCGAGGAATGAAGCCCCCTCAATCACCATCTATTCTTGAACCTGTAGAGAGCCATCCATTTTTGGCCACAGATGAAGAACCTGTAGCACGTAAGAGATCAAAGGGACCATTGGAAGTGGCATTTCACAATGAGTCTCATGAGATTGTTGATCAACATATTGCAAGATGTGTCTATGTGAATGGATTAGCTTTCAATGTTGTTCACTCACCTTATTGGAAACAAATGGTGAAAGCAATTAATGAAGCTCCAAAAGGGTACAAGGGCCCAGGTTTTAAGGTGCGTAGCACCTTATTGGAAAAGGAAGTGAAATTTGTAGAGGATTCATTGAAGCCCATAAGGGATTCTTGGGCTGAGACAGATTTATCCATCGTTTTTTACGAATGGAAAGATTCAAAAAATCAGCCATTGATCAATGTTATTGTAGTGTGCCCTAAAGGGGCTATGTTTTTGAAAGCAGTCGATTGTGAAGGGGAGGTGAAGGATGGTCCATTTATTGCTAATATTCTTTGTCAAGCCATTGAGGAAGTGGGGCCTTGAAATGTTGTTCAAGTCGTAAGAAACAATGCAAAAAACTGTAGAGCATCTGGTTTATTGGTTGAGGAGCGTTACTCACACATCTTTTGGACACCTTGTGCGGTTCACTCCCTCAACCTTATGCTACAAAAAATTGGCAAAAAAATTGATTGGATCAAACAGATGTATAGTGAGGCAAAAGACATCCAAATGTTCATCACCAACCACCATATGTCACAAAGCATTTTCAGAACATTCTCAAGATTGGGGCTGCTAAAGGTAAGTGAAGCAATTTTTATTTTTTCTTAAGTTTATGTTTTGAGTTTTGTAAATTTATTTTTTAAGAAGCCTTATTTTTTATTTTTTTTATTTTGATTTTTATAGGTTGCTGAGACCCGTTTTGCCTCCAACACAATTGTCTTAAGATGGCTTGTGAAGGTTAAAGAGGCACTCTCTAACATGGTCACCAGCCAAAATTGGTCCATATGGAGGCAATCTAGCACTGCAAGGGCAACAAAAATTAAGCGGTTGATCCTAGATGACCATTGGTGGGATCGTGTTGAGTATCTCAGTTTTACCGAGCCCATATCTAGTATGATTTGTTATACCAACATGGATAGGCCTTGTTTGGGAGAGGTATATGATGGCATCGACTCAATGATTGAAAAGATGAAAACCATCATAAATGAACATGAGCGAGATCCTAGAGAAACTTTCTTCAAACAAGTACACAAAATTATTGAAGAGAGATGGGACAAAATGACCACCCCATTGCATCTTCTTGCCTTTGCACTGAGTCCCAAATATTATAGTACTGAGCTCTTTTCTATGGTGACAAGGGTTGCCCCATATAGAGATGTTGAAGTCAGCCAGGGGTACAATGTAGCATTTCGCAGACTCTTCGTTGATCCTAACGTACGAGATGCAGTTAGAATCGAGTTCATGGATTTTGTGAGCTCCAATGACATGAGTATTGATGCTCTTCGTGACAAATATAAGGTTGATGCTCATAGGTGGTGGTACTTCCATGGCCAATCATTCATACACCTACAACCTCTTGTAATCAAAATTTTAGCGCAAGTAAGTTCTATTATCTTTTAGATTTTTAAGTTTCATTTCTAAATTCTAATTTATAACTCTAACTCTCTAATGTTGTCTTAATAGGTTGCTAGTTCATCAGCATCTGAGAGGAATTGGAGCACATACTCCTTCATCCACTCAGTAAAGCGTAACCGGCTGCACTCAAAAAAGGCAGAGGACTTAGTGTATGTGCATTCCAACTTGCGCCTCCTTACACACAAAGACAGGGACTACAAGGAAGGGGACACAAGGAAGTGGGATATCGAGCCAGAGCATACTGACCTGGATACTACCATTTCCCACCTTGCCGCACTTGAAGTTGATGCTGATGTCGAGCTTGGTAGTGGGCATGAGAGTGCTAGTGGCAATGCCAGTGCCACTACTAGTGCTAGTGCGAGTGCTAGTGCCTGTGCTAGTGCTAGTACCACTTTTTGTGGTTCTAATATACCAATACCCGCATCACCTAATATGGATTGTGGTGATAATATTTTTGAAGACCCATTTGACGATGATGCCTAATTAGTGATGGCTGATTGTTGACATTTGGCATTATAATTTTGATTTTTGAATTGTAATAACTATATATCATGACATTCGATGTTCGTGTTTGACTAATTGACATTGTAGTGTTTTTAATTTCTAATACTAGTGTGGTTTTGTTTATTATATGATCATATTCATGATGCTATGGTATTCTGAACTTAATTACTGCTGCAAATATGAATAAATTTCTGATTTTTATATGTTTTTGTATGGACGAACCCAAAACGAACGCACACCCAAAAAAAAATTTGATCGAACCCGCGAACCGAACCCCCGTACCAGAACCAGTACCAATACCAGGATTGGTAACTTATATATATATATACCTCTGTCTTCCATTCTTAATTCATTCTTCACGTTGTCTTCTTCCTTCCATTTGGCAGCAGCGGATTTGGCTCGGAGTTCTCATCATTCCAGCAGTGATCTACTTTCAAAAGGGTTTAATCTTCCAAAAAAATCAGAAATACATAGGCAGGGCCTAGGGTTTTTTTTTTGGTTTTCAGTTATTGCCTTCATTCAAACCCTTATTTGCTCTTCCCTATTGAAGTTGCATAAATGTAATCATCTTTTCAACTGAATTTACAAGCAGATACCAGCAGTATAACATTGGACATATTGATCTTGTAAGAGGTAATTCTTCCTTGCTTTGTGACTGGTTTCCTAGGGTTTTGACTGCTGTCAATCATCATATCAATTTTGCAACAGCAGTGTGAAAGTTTGTTTAAACCAATTACATCAATCAAAACAAAATCAGCAGCTTGCTATCAAACGCTAGGTCTCCAAGATGCAATATCATTTCCAATCCGTTGAGGTTGTGGTGGTTTTGGTCAATGAATTTCTTAAGATTCGAGAAACCAGCTTGTGCCATGTAAATGTAGAGAAATTGAATTTAAATGAGAAAATCAACGATAGAAACAAGATGGCAAAGAAGTTGATGGATAGTGGTCTCATTGAAGTGGGTTCTTTTTCAATTTTTATGCAAAGTCATGAGTTCATTCTCACATGTGTGAAGCATAATGATCCTGGAAAACAAGAAATAAGATTGGTAAGCGGCCAAGTTTTTTGCAAGCTTGATCTAGAGGCACTAAAGTTTACATTCACCTTGCCACTCTATGAAGAAACATGGGATGCCAATCTTGAGGCATGTGAAAAAGTATGGGATAGTGTGTTGGAGTGTCAAAAGCATATCAGCATGAAGTGGCTCAAGGAATATAAATCACGAGTGCCGAAGATATTGAAGAGAGGTGAATTCAAAGATGAATTCTCCATCATGGGAACCTTGCTTAATTAGATTACAAGGCAAGAGGAGGTGAGAACTTTCAGGCTATGAATATTCTACCTTATGAGCACCATATGTGAGGAAGGTATATTTTGATTGGGCTATCTTGATTAGTGATTGTTTGCATAAATAGTTACTAGAATTTGAGCAAACTCCTAAGTTCCGCATGACTTCATATATATTTTATCTCATGGCACAAAGAGGTACATTCTCTGCATGAATTTGTGCGATTGATAAAGGAAAGATTTGAGAAAGTCCAACATGTGAGCAATAGGTATGAGTTGGCCAAAATCTCTATACACATCCAGAAAGGTGAGGAAAAAATAGTAGAATTAGAGACATCAATTTAAAAGGTTGAATAGGCACTTTAGATGCAGATTGTTCTGATGGATTCAATGGTTGTACTTGATGAATCAAGAGTGGATGAGTTTCTTTAAAATATATAGGATGCTATTTATGTACTAGGGCCATTGGGTGGAGTTACCAAGGTAGCTATTTTTATCTACCTCTAGTTTTGGCCATGTGTGCTTTTTGGAGATTCTTCTATTTTTGAGTCCTATTTTTATATCTTTTATTTTAGGAGATGTGAGGATTTTGGATCATTATCTAGAGATTTATTTTAGAGATAGTTATCCTATTAGAAAGCTATTTCTGATTTTATATTGTATTTTATCGGACAAAGTGCTATTATGGGCTTGCTTTGTGTGCAAGCAAATTATTCTTAGGTTAGAAGTTCCAATTAGTTTTAATTTATTTTTCATATAATGTTTTGTAAACTTTATAAATAAGTGCCATTTGCACTTAGATTTTGAATAGTAATTTTTTTACCTGCTTGTTGAAATTGTTGTTGATAGAGTTCCTCGTTTTCCATCTTCAGTTGTCTTGTGAGTTAAGTAAAATCTAGTAATTAATGCAAGCGTTGTGTTGCAAATTTTATTAGAGGAAGTGTTGTGGCTTTGTATGCAGTCCTCCATATTTAATCCATAGTTATTTGTATTATTGTTTGTTTCTATCCAATCATGTTTTACTTGAAATTTTCAATCTTTGTATTTAGCTGAAAAGTCCAAGCGTTCAGTAGTGTTGATGCGGTTGTTAGTCACAACAACAAGAAATAAAAGTGTTGATGCGGTTATTAGTCTTCGTTGGTCAGGTCTTGACCGTCTGACGTTACTCAGAGTTTGATGTGCAATGTTGTTTTCCAGTTCAGGGCCTTACGTATGATTATTCAAAGTTCTGCAATATATCTTCAATTATACAATTATATGTACCTGCTCTACACATATTCTCCACAATTTCATTAAATCCTACACTAACTAGCCAAGATTTAAGCAAATATGTGTCAATTTGACCCCAATTCTTAGCAATTTACTTCACTTTATCCCTTATTTAGACTAATTATGAAGATATTTCTAGATTTGATTAGTTCTTCTAAAACTATCTCAAATTTGAATTGATCTTTGCTTTTGCACCTTAAACTTACTCAAATATTGTGCCAATAAGCATATATTTCACTACGATTTGCCATTATTTTGTAAGATACCTAACTAGTTCTACTAAAATTTTTCCTTAAACAATTTTACTTGTTATCAACTCATCAACTACTCAACTAACTTAAGGTATACATCAAAGATAACTACTTGAATGAATCAAACTTAGAGATGGGTACTTGTCTTATTACTTGATTCAATCAACTTGCAAATGTCTTATTACATGGATAATCCTTTCAATAGCATGAAGTTACAAACTTATTCAAATGGAAATACAAAAGAAGGCCTTGAAGCCTTGATGTTTACAATGTCTTCCTCACTTGATCAACTCAATTGAACTCAATGATGTCAACTGAATGTCAACACCTCACAATACAACAAGGGAGCATCACCTTGCTTGTTGAGGGAGCATCACCCCAACACTTGAAACTCGTAGGCCTCAAGATTACAAGCTCAATAGCTTTGCAGAGAGAATTTTGTCAAAATGAATAGATGTCAAATGAATGAGAGAGCTCCTCCTTTTATAGGCCTTCCAAAGGCAATGAAGGCACGTTTTTCAATGCACAAAGAGGAACCAAGGCACGTTTCCCAAGAAGCATATCCAAGGGAATATTCCAACTGATGACTCATTCTGAGTTGGCAAACTCATCCAAAGACCTTGACACGGATTCCGAAGACACCCTGTCGACCAATGAGAGCTCAGGTAGTTACAACTACCTTATCTTCTGACTAGGCGCCAACTGAATGGAGTGGAGACCAGAATAGGCGCCATCCTAAGTTGGGCGCTTCCTTGAGGTGGCAGAGACATGGATAAGTGCCCAGTGGGGTTTGATGACTCTATATGCCCTTAAATCATTTTGGACACCATCTGGAGGTTGGAAAGATGGGGATTGACACCCAAACTTACTTAGGCGCAATATTAGTGTTCTTCTGACTAGGGGCGCCAGCTGTGGAGGATCTCACCAAGAAGTGCGCCTAAGTCATAAATTCTTATCCTTGGATGATATTGTCTTAGGAAGTGAACTCCTCTGGATCCATACTTGAACATTTGAAGATTTGGAATGCCCAACTCATCACCTCACAGGGTAGGCGCATATTTGAAGGATTTACAGAGGTTTTGGCGCCTAGGTTTTAACTTGTCATCTTTTCAAGGAAGTTTGAAAGCAATTTGACTTAAAATGAACATAACATTGCCCCCTGATGGAGCGCCTTGCATCTAAACTGGTCTTGGGGACTTGCATCCATCTTAGGCGCACCTTTAAGGGAATTTTGACTGGTATCTGCGCCTAGCACCTTTATGAAGATGTTCAACACTATTCAAACTCTCAAACACTTGCAATCAAACCTTTTGATGCTCCTTTTAATCTAGCGCCCTCATTCAGAGTATCAACATCCTGTCCGGGTCTTCAACTTGATCTAGGCGCACTTGTTGGTAGGAAAAGATCTAGTTTGGCGCCTTAAGATGAGAATGATCTTTCCTTGCTAAAACATCTTCATCTCAAATCATGTTTGAGTCAAATCACCTTCTTCTCTCAAGCGCCTATCAGCTGAAGTAGATTAAAAGCTCTTTTCTTGCTTAGGCACACTTTTGGGAGACAAGTCCCTTGGGCGCAACAAGGTAACTGAGGAAAGGAGAATTGGCGCTTTCCCTTGAATGGCTCATCCTGCATGCAAGTGTTCACTTTCAGAGGCATTGAGGTAAACTTAGAACATCATTCCTTGTCAATAATGATACTACCAACTGAGTGGATGATCCTTCAACCTTTTTGATGCTCAAGAGAGCCCTCCAAATGACTTCTTGACTAGGGCGCATTTCTAGGGTGCCAGAGACTTGATCTAATGCCTAGGCACTCTCAGAGGATTATTTGAACAGGAAATGGCGCCTTGACCCTTAGGCGCATTTTTGGATGTGGAGGAATGTTTCAATTGACTTAGTCAAAATTCATCTTGGGAACTCATCAATCCTTTCTTACCAAGGCGCCCTAATGGATGAACTTCATAACCTAATGCTTCTAAGCTAGGCGCCACTTGAAGTTGGAGGAAAGAAAAAGTGCGCCTAATCTCATTTAGACAACTTCTAATCTTTGACCGGCTTTGATGATTATGTGGTTGTCATATTGCACTTCCAAACCCTGATAGCAAACCTCAAGTCCTTAGGCGCTCATCTAGGAAGTCTGATGTGAAATTGGTGCCCAGACTTCAAGAGTCAACTTCCTGTTTATTTGGCTTCCAGACTTAGCCAAATTTCAAGTTTCTGACTTTGTTCCTGCAAAACAATAGAACAGAGTTAGTCAAAAACCAATTCATTCCCTTATCATTCTGAATTAGCCTCCGGGAATGAGCAATAGGCTAATCCATTCTTCACTTGATGATCAAGCCGGAAATGAGGACATGACAGTCTCCCCTTCCCGGGATTGCTTGTCCTCAAGCAATTGAAGGTTTGGATGCTCTAGGATCTTCTCTCCTTCCCAAGTAGCATCCTCCATTGGCAACCCTTTCCACTTCACCAAATATTCTCTTATGCTGCGGTTGCGAAGTTTCTTCTCCCTTATATCCACCACATTTTCAGGTTCAAGTGCAAGCATTCCTTCTTCATCAAGTGGTGGTAGTTCATCAATTCAAGTGTAATGAGACATGACACATGAAACACATTGTGGATGCAGCTTCCTGCTGGCAAGTCAAGTTCATATGCCACTTCCCCTACTCTTCTCAACACCTTGTAGGGTCCGTAAAACCTTGGTTTCAATTTCTCTGCACCTGACTTTTTCAAAGTACTCTGTCTATATGGCTGAAGGCGCAGAAACACCATGTCACCTACTTCAAAGTTCCGTTCAACCCAGTGTTTGTTGGCATACAACTTCTGTTGATTTTGAGCTCTTTGCAAATTGTCCTTAAGGACTCTCAAAATATCTTGAGTATCCTTCATCAATTCACTTGCTCGCAGAGCTCTACTGTCATCTAGTGCCAGATCAACAAATGAAACGGCTTCATATCCATACAGAGCTCGGAAGGGGGTCATGCCAATTGACATGTGGAAAGTGGTGTTGTAGCAGTATTCACCCAAATGTAGCCACTTAATCCAAGCATGCTGATGATCAGACACAGTTTCTCAAGTATCCCTCAAGCCATTTATTTACAATTTCAGTCTGTCCATCGGTTTGAGGATGATAGCTAGTGCTTGGTGTCAAGTCAGTTCCGGCGAGTCGAAATAGCTCTCTCCAAAACACACTAATGAACCGGCTATCTCGATCACTGACTATGGTCTTAGGAAGGCCATGTAGTCTAAAGACTTTACGGAAGAATAACTCAGCTACTTGCAATGCTGATGACTCAACTGGAATTGCAAAGAAGTGAGCAAACTTGGTTAATCTGTCCACAACTACATAGATACAGTCTCTCCCATTCACCTTCGGAAGACCTGTGATGAAGTCTATAGAGATACTTTCCCACTTATGTTCTGGAATTGGCAGTGGTTGGAGTAATCCTGCTGGAAATGTATGTTCTGTCTTATTTTGCTGACAAGTCAGACACTCCCTGACATACTAAAGAACTTCTTCCTTTAGACCTTTCCAAGTGAATCTTTCTTTCATCTGTCTGTATGTTTTGAAGTAGCCAGGGTGTCCTGCAAGTGGAGTATCATGGTAAATCTGCAAAACCTGTCGCTTCAGCTCCGATTCAGGAGTCAGATAGATTCTGTCTTTGTAATAGATGATTTCATCAATCACCTTATACCTATCATCCTGAATGATTCCATCCATGATCTCACAAGCAAATTTTGATTTGGAATACTCAACTAGAAGCTGAGACTTCCAATCAACTGAAACTTTGCTCAGGGCACAAACAGCAGGTTTTCTAGATAAGGCATCGGCAACCACATTCTTCTTGCCTTTTACATATTCAATGTCGAAATCATATGCTTGTATCTTCACAACCCACTTCTGCTGTCTTTCATTCAAATCCTTCTGCCCTAAGAAGTATTTCAAACTGTTGTGATCAGTCCTGACCACAAACTTAGATCCAACTAGATACTGGCGGAACTTAGCCAAGGCATGCATAATTGCCAGCATCTCTTTATCATAAGTCAAGTACAATCTTTCTGTATCCTTCAATTTCCTGCTCTCGAATGCGATGGGATGTTGATCTTGCATCAAAACAGCTCCAATACCTTCTCCTAAAGCGTCACATTCTAGAACAAAGGACTTAGTAAAATCTGGCAAATCCAGTACTGGTGTTGTACTCATCACTTCCTTCAACCTATCAAATGCAGCTTGAGCTTCTATCGACCAGATGAAAGCTCCTTTCTTTGTTAGATTTGTTAATGGTGCGGCTAGTTGCGAGAAACCTTTAACAAACCTTCTGTAATAGCTGCAAAGACCTAGAAAACCTCTTAATTCTGAAACGTTCCTGGGAACTGGCCAATTGCGAATAGCTTCAATCTTCTCTTCTTGAACTTTCACACCATTTGCTCCTATCACATGACCTAGGTACAGAATTTCCTTCAAGCCAAAATCACACTTAGACATCTTTGCATACAAAGATTGATTCTCCATGACATTCATTACTTCATCTAAGTGTTGGAGATGTTCTTCCCATGTCTTGCTGTAGATCAAGATGTCGTCGAAGAAAACCAACAGGTACTTCAACTGCTTGTTGAACACATGATTCATGCAGGACTGGAAAGTGGCTGGTGCATTTGTCAGCCCAAACGGCATCACCATAAATTCATAATGTCCATAATGGCATCTGAATGCTGTCTTTGGAATGTCCTCTTCTCTGACACGAATTTGATGGTAACCAAATCGAAGATCTATCTTTGAGAAATAGACTGCTCCATGCAGCTCATCAAGGAGTTCATCAATCCTAGGTATTGGATACCTATTCTTGATGGTCTTCTTATTCAATGCGCAATAGTCAACACACATCCGCATTGTTCCATCCTTCTTCTTCACTAACACCACAGATGATGCAAATGGACTTGATGATGGCCTTATGTGCCCCATATCAATCAATTCTTTGATCGTCTTCTCAATTTCAATCTTGAAATGCCTTGGATGCCAATAGGGTGCAATATTAACAGGTTTCGCCCCATCCTCCAATTCAATTACATGTTCAAAACCTCTATCAAGAGGTATCCCTAGAGGTATATCCCTGAACACTTTACCATGCTTATCCAACATTGCCTAAATTTCTGCAGGATAAATTTCTTCAATAGCGAGAATTTGGTTGTCCTTGATACAAACCTGTGCTGCCCACTCAATATCATTATGTCTGAAAAGGGCTTCCATGTGTTTTGCAGAGACAACTCTGGGATTTCCATCCGATACTAACTTCAATTTGATCTTTCTTCCCTCATGCATGAACTCCAATTCCATCTTCTGGAAATCCTGAACTATTCTTCCAAGTGAATGTAACCATTGTACACCAAGTACTACATCAATGTGCCCAAGTCCAACTACATAAAAATCATCCTGTAAAGAATAATCTCCCATCTGAATTTGTAGTTGGGACACTCTTCTGGTACAATTCATCAGAAATCCATCAGCAACAGCTATTTGAAATCCTTCGAAGTCTTCAACTGTTAGACCTCGCCTTGCTACCAAACCTTCATCTATGAAGTTGTGAGTAGCACCACTGTCAATGAGACAAGTGACTCTCTGACCCTTCACAACTCCTCTAATACGAAAGGCATGATATTTAGGTACTCCTGAGATAGTTGCTAATGTAATTTTGTCAGTTGTTTCTGAAATGTTCAAAGCTGGTTGCTCCTGAACTTCCTCTTCATCCTGAGATGATTCTTCTTCACTCAGTGACTCTTCTTCACTTCCGTCATCAGATACAACTTCAATCAAATGTGCTTTACCTTTACCAAGGCATCTGTGTCCTGGTTCCCAAGGTTGCTTGCAAGAAAAGCAGAGTTTCTTCCTTCTTAGCTCATCTCTTTCAGCTGCAGATGGACCTTGAGTCATCTTTTGAGGAAAAGAGGGTCTTCTTTGAGTAGAGCTAACACCTTTATAAAACTTCTTCTTAGGCTGATATACAGGAGTAGTATCAAGATCTAGAGCAAAATCAATTGCTTCTTCCAAGTTTGCTGGCCGTTGTACCTTTACCAATGGCTTGATCTGATTGTTCAATCCCTCAATGAACAACATAGTGATTCTTCGGTCAGTCATATCAAGTACCATCATTGCTATCTTCTGAAACTCGTTTACATACTGCACAACCCTTCCTTCTTGCTTGAGTTGAGCTAATTCGCAATAGTACACTTCAGTGTCTTTTCTGTCAAACCTCTGAATCAACTTGGTTACAAACTCATCATAGGAGTTTATCCTATCATGATGTTGAGAGTGTTGTGACCAAACCACACATCACCCTATTAGAAATAGGGGCCCCTTTTTTTTAGTTTTTCAAGTTGAATTAGGTCCTTCGAGTCTTGTAAATGGTCTTAAAGAGTAAAATGGTGATGTTCCCTTTCCCGGATGGATGTGAAGTTGTTGTATAGTATTGAAAATGTTCAGTAGCTGTGCTTCATTGGATCCATTATCGACATTTGGTCAGAGACCCTCAAGGTTGAATGTTATTCGTATTATATCTTGAAGACCTCATCGAAGACAATATTGGCAATTGTTGAAGAAGTATATGAAGTTTCACATTGATATGACGGTTTCTTTGTATGTGGAGTTTTAAATGATACAAAACGCAGCGGCTATAAAAGGAGAGATTAGGAAAGAAGATCCCGAAAACATAAGTTAGTGCGTTGCCATCTCAGAGAAATTCAAACATCCTATCTAACGCGCCACCTTCGATCTGGATCACAATCTTTAATCAATGTGTGCCAAACATTTAGAAATGTAAAGGTTTGGCAAGAAGATTCTAAAACACTTAACCATCGCGCCGATGGAAAACCAAGAGGCTATTGAATGCATCAACCACTCTGTCCAAAGGAGGATCTCGGAAGAGTCAACCACCGCGCCGATTGGAAGGAGATTCCAAAAGTCCGAACCATTGCGACCACTTCAAAAAACAAGAAGAATACAAGCACTTCAACTAATGCGCCAATGGAATATCAAAGAAACTTCAAATGTTTCATTTACCGTGCAAGTTCTTCAAGGAATTTGCACAACCTCAACCGATGCGCTAAGACTAGAAGAACTTATAAGTGGGAACCACCGCGCCAAAAAAAAGCCAATCAAGAAAATTTTAAACATTTCAAACTGCCGCCCCAAATCCTTGACTACTCCGCCTCAAGCAAGAGGATCTTGAAAGCATAAACCAATGCGCCACATCAACAGGGGGATTTAAAATGTGTTTAAAAAGACTTGGAATCTTGTGTTCACTACCGCCCGGTGTGACAAGGAAATAGATGAAGGTTTCAAGTATATAAACCAGTCCCTCAAAAGGCAGAATTCAATGAAGGAGATATTCAAAGTTTTGATCATCGCTCTAAAGAGGAGATAAGGAAATACTAAAACACTAAACTAATGTGTCACTTTCATGAGGACCTCTCAATCCTTAACCAACGCGCCGAATAAGAAGATTTCGAGGTGCTTGAAGTTTTAAACTATCTCGCCACATCCTTGAGGAAATCAAAGGCATGAACCGGCGTGCCTAAAGAAGATTTCAATTCCTTCAACTGCTGCGCTATCTTCTAGGAGACACTAAACGTTTGAACCCACGCGACTCAGGCAATGCGCCACCCTATGAGGTAAAGTTAAGATCATGTTTTGAAAGAACAACAAGAGGACCCTGACATCTTTAACCATCGCGTCATCTCCTTAAAGAAATTCGAAATACTTAACCGGCGCGCCAATGAGGAAAGGTAGGATTCAAGTGAGGAGTGTGAATTTTGTAAATCCAGAGGAAACGCAATTGTTGAACTAATGTGCCACTTGAAAAAAGCTAGTGAGGAAGATTTCGAGGGTTTTAGCGCTAATGGGAGAAGCTAGAGTATTCTGAAAGTTTTAACTAGTGGGCAAAACAAGAAGATCTCAAATGTCCCAACCGTGATTTCTTGCGCCACCTTAGGAGAGGATCCTGAAATCATTATGCGCCCACAGCAAAATGCTTGTGTTTCAAAAGACCTTCCTCAACTAATGCGTCAAGATGATTCTCAGAAGAAATCGAATACTTCAACCAATCTGCTAATTCAAGAGGATTACAAATGTATGAACCTATCCGCCCAAGTGAAGAAGAAGGATTACAAGCGAAGTGCTTATGTTTGAAAAGGAATTTAACACATTAACCAATGCGCTCAAAGGGAAGTTCACAAACATTTAATTATTTCTGCCTTGTAGAATGTAGAGGTTGCATTGAAAGTATCATCATATTAAATAAAATTAAACAAAATTAAATGATTTTACTTCATTTAATGAAGTTGGCCTAGGTAGTTAGGCAAGTTTTTAGAACAAATTTTGTATTTATACCTGCTGTTGCTATCATTCTTATTATTGTTAAAAAGCAGAATTATTTTTAAAGAGCAGATTTGTCTTTAAGGAGCAGAAATCAGGTGTTTTTCAAGGTGCAGATTTGATTTTATTTGGAATTTGATCAAATTTCTGAAGATATTTATTCAATTCAGCTTATCAAGTAAGTCGGATCTGAATATTTCTCATCTAATTTCTTCTTATTTTCATTAGAATTTATTCAAGTTTAGGTAAGAATTAAGAAGATGAATGGAGTTTGATAGATTTTTTGAGTTTAGATGAGAATATTTTGCCAGAACTTCATATTATAAAGATAAAATCAGAATTTCTAATGCATCAAGGAAGCTGAAGTAGAGTCTAGATTGTGTATTTTTTTTGCTTATTCGTGTCGAGTTTGCAGGATCATGGCAATGACTTCCAAGGAGAGACAAGCGAGGATTAGGATGGATGCTAAGGGTAAAATTCCCAAATCTAAGCTTGTTTCAAGGTGGACAAATGTAGGAGACACGAACATGGGCAACAGCAACTTAGAGGATATCAAGTTAGTTCTTGAGGAACCCAATGGAGGTAGTCTTGCTCAAGCCATCATGAGGAGTGGAGCTATTGAAGCCGCTTGTTTTCCGCCAGCCTTACCTTGTTCAGAGATGATCATTGAATGTGTCAAGAAGTATGATATAGATACAAGACAAATTATAGCCAAAGATGGAACAATATTAGCCTATTTGCAAAAAGAGGCAGTTGGAGAGACCTTCAACATTCCAACTAGGGACAGGATGATCAGCATTTCTATACAGCAAGGTCAGCAAGAATACAATGTTGATTCAAAGACAAAATTACAGGAAATAAGAAGAGAATGGATGGCCAATTCATCTATGAAGTTCAATATGAATAATCCTCCGCAATTTCACAAGTCAGATTTTCATCCTGAAATTGGATACTTGATTATGTTTCTCAATAGAATGACAGGAATGCCACAATCTGCTACCTTTCAGCCTTGGATGTACTCTTTCATCAAGTCAGTTCTCAAAGGGAAGATGATTAGTTGGGCTGGGCTCATCAGTCAGAGTATACATGAGCAGTTTATCAATTTTGCTAAGACCAAGTCTTTTTATATGAGTTCCTATGTGGTGTACCTTCTCGCAAGAAATGAAGTCTATTCAGGTTTGACCAGAAGAGGAGAAGTCGGAATTGGGCCTAATAAGTACTTGTCGCATCAGTGTTATCCTCAATTACACTTCAAGAATATCAATCATTATACAAGGTTCAATGATGCATTCGCTATGTTCATACTGAAGAAACTAAGAGGAGAATTTCATAAAAGGTTGTCAAATGCAGCAAGAGAGTTCATTTCTGCATATGGACATGGGTATACTCAACATGAAAGATACACTTATATAAGGATCCAAGGTTTTACATCTTATCCATACAGGTTACCAAGATATCCAACCAACAGGATGGTGATGTTAGAGGTTACAAGGCAACTCCTAGAACTCATCAGACTCCAAAAGTTGAAAAGGAAAGCCGGGATTCAGTTTCCACTTCTTCTTGGACAAAATCTGGAGTGTCCATCATTAGCAGCAGCTGAGTATTTTGAGATAGAACTTCAGGCGTATCATTTGCAAACTCATGGCACCAAGAGGCTTAACTTTGATCCTTTCCAAGTTTGCTGCAAATATAACAGAGAATTTAAGCATGTCAAGCAGTTGGAAGACCATTGGGTCAGTGCACAAGATGAAGATGATCTTCGAACACTCCAGAGTTCAAGACTCACATAGGATTTAGTTAGAGCTTCCAAAGTATTCCGGATTCCAGATCAGTTTACAGAAGATGATACTATGTTGATAGAGGAATTTGATAAGATAAAGGATTTGCCTTATACAGTTGATTGGTCAAAAAGGGATGTATCTGAAGAAGAATTGATGGAGCCAGTTCTGGTCATGACTCGAGCTTGTATAACTCAACTACTACAAGAGATGAATGATCAAGGGCAAATTCTTACTTACAACAGGATGGATGAAGGGGAACCAGGGCAGCATAGTACACATAGTGGATCACAGCACAGTGGAAATGATCAAGGTAATAATCCAGCTAGAAAAAGGAAAAGACCTAGTTAGGATCAAGGAGAATCAAGCCAAAGACCTCAAAAGAAGAATAATCCATCTACTTTATCTCTACAGGAAGGTGCTTCAGATGTTCAGAATCCAATACAAGAGATAGAAGTTATAGAAGAAGTTGCCTTGATTCCATCCGAGGAGATTCATTCTAGTCCAACTGTTATAATAGAAGAAGATGATGTCAATCAAGATGAGGAAGGTCAAGTGGAATCTGATGAAGAGGTAGCTCGTGTACAACACAGTCAAGTTCAAAGGCAGCAAGATCTTTCTACTTTTCCACCTTGGTTGAGGCAAAGGATTGAGGAAAGTACAATTGTAGAAACTTATCAGCCTGCTCCAGTTGAGGAATTGCTTGTAAATGCACAAAGGAATAATCAAAAGAAGAAAGCAACAGTCTTTCCGAAAATCACTCAAGATCCTTCGGGAAACAGAGAGGTACATGTAGCTGTCCCTAGAGTTGAAAAGGATCTAGAGGATATGGCACCTGAAGACTACAATGTGACTACTATTGGCATGGGTCCAATCACAGGGGAACAGATAGAGGAAGAACTTCAAGAGTCAGTGAATAGTGTAAGAATCATGTTAAAGCAAGAGAGAGAATCTAAACTAAAGGTTGAACAAGATTTCAATACATTGAAGCACTACATTCAGCAAGTAATGCAGCCTATCCAGCAGAAGGAAGCTACTCCAATACCTCCGTCTATTCTTCCACAAGAAACAGTGTCTTAAGTTGAAAATATGAGAACTTCATCTGAAATAATGAAAGGATGGATAGAAAAGACAAAAGAAAAGGCATATGCTCACCTTGAAAAAATTGTGCAAGTTTATGACAAAGTCATCAGTCTCAAGGATAAAGTTCAAGCTTTATTAAAAATATGTGCTGAGTTCAAACCCATCAAGGAGCAATACATGCCACAACTCAAGACTTTAATGGAAACTCCATTGGAAGATCTAGTTCATCATAAAGTGGTTGATCAGGATACTCCACATGATTTCACCACTTGGTATTTTTCCTTTCACAACAAGGGGCAGTTGATTGGTAAAATTGAAATAGATATGTCCAGAATAAGAAGTGTTCTTCTGAGAACAGAGAATCATATATACACTGCATTGACAACAATATGTAATCCTTATGGGGATGTTACTATTGAAAACATGAAGCAACAAGTTAAGGCATTCTACTTTCAGTATGATGGACTTGATGAGGGTCAGCTGGATAGCATATTCACACTTGCATTTCATCTTGGAGCAAATAAGTCCTGGATAAATGACTGGGAGAAGACACTTGGCGTCTATGAGTCAGATGTGGCAGTGGCAGAAGGATCCATTAATGTGGCGACAAGTGTACCAATGGAAGATGTTGCTCAAGTTGTGTCTAAGTTCATTGCATCTCATAGTACTACCATGTAAAGGGGATGTGATGTGGCACCCTTATCTTCTTGGAAAGCGTGCCTTTATTCCTTTCTTCATAGCTTCTTTCATTTAATAAAAATAACCTCCTTCATTTAATAAAGTTAGCTTCTTTCATTTAATAAAGTAAGAGTTTGTTACAACTACTTGTGATGTGGCTTGATCTAGTCCATTGGCTTGGCCGACCGATCTTGACCCTTCATTCATTTGAGGTCTATAAAAGGGCTCTTGTTGCTCTCATTTGTACGATTGAAAACTCTGGAATTGTTGCAAGAGCTCTCTGAAATAATAAAAGACTCATTGTTTCGGTGATTCTATATGTGTTTCTGAGTGTTGCATGGTTTGGATTTTCAAGCAAATATTAAGTTAGATTAAGTTTTTTTTAAGTTTATGTTAGTTGATGGAAGGTTTCTTTATTGTTTCGTGGTGAAATCTTTAAGTTCATACCATTTGTAGTTTGTGGCATGCAAATTGCAGTGCATGGTTAGTCTGAACAACATTTGAACTTCAATTTGATCTTTATGTTTGTTGACTCCTTCATGAGCATAAGTGATTTAAACATCTTGTACACCCTAGAAGATTGCATCAATCTTGTGTAGTTGTTTGTCTTGGCGAAGCAAGATCTAGTTCGATTTCACCTCAGCAATAATAATCCTTACATCTAGGATTAGATTAGTATCACTAAACCTTACATCTTTTGTTCTTTTTTATCCATTCGGTTAGAATTAGAATTAAGAACATTATTGCCAAATCATACGTCGTAAGTTGTAGTACTTAGATTATCCAGTGCTTGCCTTCCTAATCATTGAATCAATAGCTTGTCTGAACAATTGTGTAAGTCCCTTTGTGTTTAACAGTAAAATCGTATTTAGTCACTGACCTATCTCTTACAAAATCATAAGAAAGGGACCTTGGAGTCATCTTGTTTGATCACATAGTTCAGCATTCGAGAGACTTTGCTCAAAAGGGAGTCAGATACTTTGTATTTCACTCTAATTGTTGACTTGTCCAAAAACAAACATCAACAGAGAGACTAGGCCATGATGTCACCATTCATAAGCCAATCCTTCAAGATGCATTGTAGCAAATTGAATTGCCTTCTTCTCTGTCAAAGGCTTAAGTGAAAGGTATGTATCCAGCTTGTTGACCCAAGCCCTAGCACTGAGCTTACCACTTCCATCAAAGGTAGGAATGGGAACTCAATTCAATGCTTCCTTATACTCCTTTGTATCATCCTCCCTTCTAGGATGAAAGCCTCTAGTTCTACCTCGCCTGTCTCTATCTTCCCTCTTCTGTCGGCAATATTCGTTGAAGGTCATCATATCCCGAACACGTTCTGGAAGTCTGGCATAAAGATCTGCAAAGAGAGCTATCTCATCTTCGAAGTTATTCTGCTCTCCTTCATCAAACTCTTCATCAGCTTCATTGTCCTGTTCAGGTGGTGGTGGAAGGAAAGTTGGTCTTAAAGGCCTATCAACTGTAGGAGTTCGTGTGCGAATCCTTTTGCCTGTTGCACTAGCAGCATCATCATTAACTTGTCGTTCGTGTCTCTCATGTCTAGCTGCATCTCTACGACCTTGTCCCACTGCTTCACCTTGATTCATGTTTTGAAGGGTTTGTAGGACTTGTTGCAATACTAGAGTTGTTTGTTGATGTCCAGCAGCAATGTTTAAGAACATGTCTCTGGCTGCACGTTCATTCTCACCCGGTGGGCTTCTACTTCTTTCCTCAGCCATGTTCTCTGGAGCTTCTATTTGTAGTTGTTGTTTAGCTCTTCTTGTATAATACCTGTGTGGACCTACTTCAGGTGGCTGCATAACCCAGAGGCTAGCAGGATCTTGGCTCTGATACCACTGTAAGATACCCAACTAGTTCTACTAAAATTTTTCCTTACTGAAACAATTTTACTTGTTATCAACTCATCAACTACTCAACAACTTAAGGTATACATCAAAGATAACTACTTGAATGAATCAAACTTAGAGATGGGTACTTGTCTTATTACTTGATTCAATCAACTTGCAAATGTCTTATTACATGGATAATGCTTTCAATAGCATGAAGTTACAAACTTATTCAAATGGAAATACAAAAGAAGGCCTTGAAGCCTTGATGTTTACAATGTCTTCCTCACTTGATCAACTCAATTGAACTCAATGATGTCAATTGAATGTCAACACCTTACAATACAACAAGGGAGCATCACCTTGCTTGTTGAGGGAGCATCACCCCAACACTTGAAACTCGCAGGCCTCAAGATTACAAGCTCAATAGCTTTGCAGAGAGAATTTTGTCAAAATGAATAGATGTCAAATGAATGAGAGAGCTCCTCCTTTTATAGGCCTTCCAAAGGCAATGAAGGCACGTTTTTCAATGCACAAAGAGGAACCAAGGCACGTTTCCCAAGAAGCATATCCAAGGGAATATTTGATGACTCATTCTGAATTGGCAAACTCATCCAAAGACCTTGACACGGATTCCGAAGACACCCTGTCGACCAATGAGAGCTCAGGGAGTTACAACTACCTTATCTTCTGACTAGGCGCCAACTGAATGGAGTGGAGACCAAAATAGGCGCCATCCTAAGCTGGGCGCTTCCTTGAGGTGGCAGAGACATGGATAAGCGCCCGGTTGGTTTGATGACTCTATATGCCCTTAAATCATTTTGGACGCCATCTGGAGGTTGGAAAGATGGGGATTGACACCCAAACTTACTTAGGCGCAATATTAGTGTTCTTCTGACTAGGGGCGCCAGCTGTGGAGGATCTCACCAAGAAGTGCGCCTAAGTCATAAATTCTTATCCTTGGATGATATTGTCTTAGGAAGTGAACTCCTCTGGATCCATACTTGAACATTTGAAGATTTGGAATGCCCAACTCATCACCTCACAGGGTAGGCACATATTTGAAGGATTTACAGAGGTTTTGGCACCTAGGTTCTAACTTGTCATCTTTTCAAGGAAGTTTGAAAGCAATTTGACTTCAAATGAACATAACATTGCCCCCTGATGGAGCGCCTTGCATCTAAACTGGTCTTGGGGACTTGCATCCATCTTAGGCGCACCTTTAAGGGAATTTTGACTGGTATCTGCGCCTAGCACCTTTATGAAGATGTTCAACACTATTCAAACTCTCAAACACTTGCAATCAAACCTTTTGATGCTCCTTTTAATCTAGCACCCTCATTCAGAGTATCAACATCCTGTCCGGGTCTTCAACTTGATCTAGGTGCACTTGTTGGTAGGAAAAGATCTAGTTTGGTGCCTTAAGATGAGAATGATCTTTCCTTGCTAAAATATCTTCATCTCAAATCATGTTTGAGTCAAATCACCTTCTTCTCTCAAGCGCCTATCAGCTGAAGTAGATTAAAAGCTCTTTTCTTACTTAGGCGCACTTTTTGGGAGACAAGTCCCTCGGGCGCAACAAGGTAACTGAGGAAGGGAGAATTGGCGCTTTCCCTTGAATGGCTTATCCTGCATGCAAGTGTTCACTTTCAGAGGCATTGAGGTAAACTTAGAACATCATTCCTTGTCAATAATGATACTGCCAACTAAGTGGATGATCCTTCAACCTTTTTGACGCTCAAGAGAGCCTTCCAAATGACTTCTTGACTAGGGCGCATTTCTAGGGTGCCAGAGACTTGATCTAATGCCTAGGCACTCTCAGAGGATTATTTGAACAGGAAATGGCGCCTTGACCTTTAGGCGCATTTTTGGATGTGGAGGAATGTTTCAATTGACTTAGTCAAAATTCATCTTGGGAGCTCATCAATCCTTTCTTACCAAGGCGCCCTAATGGATGAACTTCATGACCTAATGCTTCTAAGCTAGGCGCCACTTGAAGTTGGAGGAAAGAAAAAGTGCACCTAATCTCATTTAGACAACTTTTGATCTTTGACCAGCTTTGATGATGATGTGGTTGTCATATTGCACTTCCAAACCCTGATAGCAAACCTCAAGTCCTTAGGTGCTCATCTAGGAAGTCTGATGTGAAATTGGCGCCCAAACTTCAAGAGTCAACTTCCTGTTTATTTGGCTTCCAGACTTAGCCAAATTTCAAGTTTCTGACTTTGTTCCTTCAAAACAATAAAACAGAGTTAGTCAAAAACCAATTCATTCCCTTATCATTCCGAATTAGCCTCCGGGAATGAGCAATAGGCTAATCCATTCTTCACTTGATGATCAAGCCGGAAACGGGGATATGACATATTTGCATGGATATTCAATATGATGCGCAATTCACTAAAATATGCTCTGGATATGCAATTATTTATACTAATTCAGCATATTCTCTCTCTATCTGCTTGTTATTTATCATTATTTTGCAGTTATTCATGATTATTATGAAATCAAATGTCAAAAGAAAGGGTTTAGAGAATGTAAATCCTAAAATTTCTTAACTTTGATCAATGGTCCACATACATACTCTGATACTTTCATGAAAAGGAGAGAAACCAAACCACGGTTTTCCAGGAATATCCACAACTACGCGCAGTTAGTACAAATCTTTAGAGGAAATGATGACCATGTGCAATTAAAGTGAATGCACTTCAGTTTGAACGCAGCAATTCACCATTACACATCAAAAATCAATCAAAGACTACATAAGATTTATCATTAAGAAGTAATCTATTGCTCCATTTTCATTCAGTATGCTTTAGAATATGTACATCTACATGTGATCCTGAGAAAGAATCTTGGGAAGCCACAAAAGTTGCAAAAATATACAAACTTAACGTTCACAAGCTCAACAATTCAATCTCCTCTAAAAATGAAAGATCATGGCCCTTCTGCCTCCATAGCATCATGTCCCTGTGATATATCCTCAGGTGCTGCTGTAGTATGCCTCAAAAAGTCTTCTATCGGATGTGTTGTCACATCCCTTATAACCTCATCATCAGTCAATTCAATTATCTGACTGAGGGATAAGGGTCGATCAGCTATCTTTTCTTGTTCAGTGGCCCTTGCTTCATTGGCCAATTCCTTCTTGACCTTCATTATTTGTGGGATGGGCACACTGTGTTGCAAATCCCTTACCCCCATCCCAAGATCCGGATGTGTTTCCACTTGCTCAAATACCTGCTCCTGTAATGTGACAGTTGACGCAAGTTGTTCCCCTGGATGTTTTCCCTTGAGCAAACATTTGTTCCATTTTGGTGAATTCGGCCTAGTCCTCAGTTTGAACATCCAAGGGCCTGGATGTTGAGCCCCTCATTAGTGGTGCTTGAGCTCTCCTTTGCTTAGGGATGTTCACACCCTTCAGCACATCGTCATACTCCTCCACAACTGTATCTAGATGTTCTTCTTGTGCTTCTGCTGTGCTTAAGGGGATAGCTTGTACTGGCACTTCCCTAGAAGGAAGAGGCATTGTGGCGACAGTAATGCCTTCGGATCATGTGAATGCTCCTTCTCCAGAGGGCCCGGGCTTTGCCCATTTTGCCTCCATAACCTAGCGTTTATGAATCAAGAAGTCATTGAACTCAAGGTCATCCTTTTCCTTCCGTTTTCTCCTCTTATTCAGGGTTATGGCTACCCCTTTTGCCTTTATTTCTGCCACTCTGGTGTCCACCCAAGCCTTAGTGAGGCTCATCACCTTGGCAATTACCATCTACAGAGATGTATCCTCTAGTTTGGACCAGTCTGGGAGCGGGAGCCTCTCCTTGTAAATTTGTTTTTGTTCATACTCCTCGCTCAGCAACTTCCCATCATTAGATTTCAGTTGGGGAGGCACATAAAAACACCCCAATGTCATGATTTGATTTAGAGTAAGGCATTGGTAATTTCTTTTTCTCACCTCCTCCTCATCCACACAATCAACCCAATAATCCTCTATGTGGACTACATGCTGCAACTTCATGTTGACATAACGCTCCATCCTATGGTAGGGGTCATAATACCTTACCAAGGGGAACGGCTGTAGATGTAGCATATGCAACTCTGCCATAGACTTCTTGGCTCCATCTATTGAGCCACTGGCATACCAATCAATACATATTGGGAACCTGACATTTCCCCTTTTATTCTTCTTTATATAGGCTTCATAAGACGGTATGATCTGCCTTGTGACCTCCAGCAGTACTACCTTGTCGGTAGGGTACCTGGGCAGCATAAACGGATGACCTTAAAACCCCTCCATGAGGATGTAGGAGAATGTGGCGAATTGGATGAACCAAGATCCATTCATTTGTACCATTTCTTGGGCTTCTTTGGAGAGTCTTTTCGCTCTGTCATCTTCCATCAATCTGACCAAGTGCATTATGCAACAGTCATTTACTCTCCTGTAATGCTGGATGGACATCTTCCTCTCCAATTGTGGGTAGTGTTCCCACACTGTTTGCTCCTCTGGGAGGCATCCAATTCTCCCTACGGTTTGCAGCCCTATAAATGTGGATATGTATGCACATGCATACACTACATATGATGACATATAAAACAACCTGCGCCTTTGGCTCCACTGGATAATCCCATCATGCAGGGTGTCACTAATGAGCCTTGCCCATTGGACTATCCGGGACCTGTGTCCTTAACCATGCGGATGAGCCCATACATCCATGGTTCAAAAGTGCCAGAGTCACTCTTTCCCTCCATTCTGCTCAACAAAACCATCATATACTGCATTTCGGGGGGGGAGTCGTATTTGAACAAGTGTTGGGGCATCTTAGCCACCGCCTTCACCTTACTATCTGCAAGCCTCCAGGTGGAGAACATGATCTTCCTGCAATCAGAGGTCTTATTCTCATATTCTTTTGTCAATTGCTCCACATTTATTTTGTACATGTTGCTGTGTGTGGGCAATTTGAAGGTGTCGATGATGCCCTGCACTGAGAAATCAGCATATATTCTCCCCTGTTTCTCCACCCTCCTGGTGGCTTGATTATAGTTTTCCGCACATGCTATTACAAGCTCTAGTGCCTTCGCTGCATATGGGAAGCTTTTCGCATTGAACATCCCCGAGTTGTAAACACTCTGCAAGATGGGGTTATCGTCACCAATTCCCAGAACTTTGTTCCTCCACTTGTTCAAAT
The DNA here is from genome assembly GCA_027924645.1 of Cunninghamia lanceolata. Taxonomy (NCBI): domain Eukaryota; kingdom Viridiplantae; phylum Streptophyta; class Pinopsida; order Cupressales; family Cupressaceae; genus Cunninghamia; species Cunninghamia lanceolata. The sequence goes on along the minus strand of BSBN01000635.1, from coordinate 10,321,033 downwards.
ATGTATTTCCTGAGTGGGTATCTTCAACTAGTCCATACTTCCTGCCTATTGCTCCCGGAACTGGGAACATATCCACCTTGAATTCGGCATCTCTCCTGTCCTTTTTGATCTGCACGGCGTCCTGTAAATCATGGATAGCCATAGCTTACCAAAGGGTTTAAGATTTAATCACACGATTTATATTAAATAAGCTTAAAATGAGCTATTCCCACAAGGCAATTTATACTTATCAAAGAGATTTACCCTACTTTGTCACATTTACCTCGTGTAACTGTCATTGTAATAGTAAAAATAACAAGGCAGAGTCACTCATTCAAATATGTATTTCCTGAGTGGGTATCTTCAACTAGTCCATACTTCCTACCTATTGCTCTCGGAACTGGGAACATATCCGCCTTGAGTTCGGCATCTCTCCTGCCCTTTCTGGTCTGCATGGCATCCTATAAATCATGAATAGCCATAGCTTACCAAAGGGTTTAAGATTTAATCACACAATTTATACTACATAAGCTTAAAATGAGCTATGCCCACAAGGCAATTTATACTTATCAAAGAGATTTACCCTACTTTGTCACATTTACCTCATGTAACTGTCATTGTAATAGTAAAAATAACAAGGCACAGTGATTTTGTCTTACATACCTATTAGTGAGAACCTTAACCTGGATGATAACTGAAATGTGACATCGTTCGATAATTGTCTGCCTTCTCTGCTTTCTGTTCACCACTCAACATCCACAGTTCTGCTTGCTTAACAAATCTCCATTAGCCAGTTGCAAATGTTTTCTTAATCATCTTGGATCTCTTGTTAAGCTCTGTAATTTCTTCCCTAAATGCTTTAAGTGATTAATCTAACTCTGTTATTTTGCCTTACATTCTCAATTTTTCGCTTTTAGGGCATATTAATGGCTAAGCAGCGATTAGGTAAGCTTTTACAGTATGTAGGTGGGAGGATTTGTACACGTACTTGAGCACGCTTTTCAAATTCAAAATCTACCAACCTATATATGCCTTATTAAATATACGAAAGTCTAGATGTGAACGTTTAGTATTATTGTTCAGTCAATATATCCAGATGACGTCATTAGGCGGCCTAGGTCAAACAACATTGACCAACAAAACGAGTATTGGGATTCAATTTAGCTTTGAAAGCCTAGATATACGAAGCATTCATGTAAAAATATCCAGCAGTATAAACTTTGTTGAAAAGTCACCGTCGGAGACGCGTGGCGATATATCATTGGTTGCAGTGTGGATATGGATATTAGAGAGTGCAAAATATCCATACCACAAATATCCGGATGACATCATCAGGCAGTAAAATGTTTATTGGGGCGAAAACGGCTAATGTCATTCGGATAGGGATATTTTGGCCTATGGATATTCAGAAATCCAAAAATATCCATACAAAAATATCCGGATATGATACATCCCGTTGAAAGTCAACATCAGGGCATGAAACCTGGGCTTCACATTGGTACAAGGATATGGACATTCTGACATGGATATTTGAAACCCAAATATCCATGCAAAAATGTCTGGACCCACAAAACATACTCGTCGAAAAGTCAACATTAGGCTACTGACTTAGATATGGATATTACACCAGGATATGGATATTTCGCAATGCAAAATGTCCTGTACAAAATATCCTCACATTCCTTAGTCTCACGACCCAAATATCCATGCAAAAATGTCTGGACCCACAAAACATACTCGTCGAAAAGTCAACATTAGGCTACTGACTTAGATATGGATATTACACCAGGATATGGATATTTCGCAATGCAAAATGTCCTGTACAAAATATCCTCACATTCCTTAGTCTCACGAGTTTTCATGATAAGCTTAGCAACTGACAAGGATATGGAAAAAGATGCCCTCATGACTTAGCGCCATTCTTAGGTATACATGGACATTCATATACCACTGGGTATGAATATTAATGTCGGGATATGGATATTTTGGCAATGTAAAATATCCCCTCCGAATGTCCATACAAAAATGTCTGGATATCTATAACACAACTTTGACCCTACATAACTTTGTCAATTTTTTGAATTTCAACGTGATTCAAAAGGCAAAGTTTCTTGAAATTTTATCCCCTATCCAATGGTAAGCTTTGTTGAACAATTCGTTAGACTTGACCTTTTACCTGGGTCAAGGCCTCTCATTTTACCATACCGCTCAAAGCAACAAAACACAAGCAAAACAAACGAGCACATAAGCAAAAGCGAAAAAAAAGTTGGGTCCCTACTTTGCTAAGGCAAAATGGGGCGTGTTGTAAAACCTTACAACAGGTAGTTGTTTTAGGTCTTCTTTGCAATAGATGGCATGCTAAATCTCCTTGTGCCCTAGCTTGAGAACAAATAGATAGGTTTTTATTTTATGTTTGTTTGTATCGCATATTTTAATCCCTGCTAGTTCTAGGTTTTTATAAATTTCAAAGGAAACCTATGCTCCTCGAGGATGCACCCCCTTCCCAAAATGACCCTATCCACCATAGGGGACGTTTCAGGGACATGGGGATGGGTAGGAAATGTCCCCCTCCCATCCCCTTTTTTTTTGAAAAAATAGGAAACGTTCCCGAGACAACAAATTTTGACGGGATACGTTAGGGGATAGCTAGCCATCCCTAGGACGACCAAGGACATCCCCGACTGTCCCAAGGATGGCTAGCCATCCCTTGATGTACCTAGGCATGTTTTTAGTCATTTGAAAAAAAATAAAAGGGATTGGGGGGGAGGGGGACGACAAGGTTTGTGTGGTTTCAAAGGTTTTAATTTAGGCTTGGTGGCAGAGGCTCTGCCCCTTAACCCTACCTTGTATCACGACAAGGAGTGAGTGAGGGGCGCTGCCTCCGAACCCCATGAAGGGTGTTGCCCCTCAACCCTACTGGAGGTACTACCCCCAAACCCCCACAAGGCACATTGCCCCTCAACCCCACTAGGGGTGCTGCCCCCAAACCCCTATGAGGGGCATTGCCCCTCAGCTCCATTGGGGGCACTACCCCCAAACCCCCACGAGGGGCACTACCCCGATCCTGCTTACAACTTCATATAGTCAATGAAGAGGAATAGACTTACCTCTTGAAATTGGAGAAGTTGGTGATTGTGCATGGTGCCTTGGAGCGGCATATTTTCTATGTTTTTGCCATTTTGTAATTGAAACTTACAGCCTTTGGCCATTTTGTTGTAATTTTTTTATAATATATATGCACATTGTCAATGAAAGCAATTAAATTTTGTTAATTTGTTTGCCAATTCTCATGTAAAAGGTTGAAAACTCAATTCGAGTCTAATGATATTGTTATGTATTTATTTTTAAGGTTCTATAATGTCTATGATGAATGCTTTATGAATGTTATCATATAAATATTTGAAATTTTCTTATATTTTAAAAAATCTTTCTTAGTTTCTTTCAATAGCTGTCCCCTGCTGTCCCTTAAAAAATGGCAGAAAAAAAAGAACTGCATCCCAGGAATGCGTCCCCCATCCCCTACCATCCTCATCCTAAAACTTGGGGGAGCATAGTCAAAAAGCATATGGTAAGTCGTCTATAGATAAAATTTGTTTTTCATTCTTATAGGAACCCCTCTGGAATATAACAAAAATACTCTATGGAAGACCAAACCTATTATCTGAATTGAGTTGACTCTGGTCTGAAGTTTCATTGCTACTTGCACTAACAAGAACATAAGGGAAAAGATAAAAGTAATTATTGCCCAGAAAACCAAAGGAAATATCAATCAGTTGTACACAGTATACTGTATGTCATTTATAAATAGGTATCAGTGATTCATCTCTAGGTAGTTTTTGCTTTAAATAACTTCAAATCTATGTTTCTTCCTAGTGCAGATCCTTGTTGCATCTAATGCAAATATAGGTGGGCCAGCTACAGCTGCAGCTATGGCCAACTGTCGAAACTGGAAAGAATTGGTATATGATTTTTGAATTTTGTAGGATAGACAAGTCTGGATAGTTAGATAGAAAATTAGAGCTGTAAATCATCTGATTTCCTTTGTTCAGGTGCAACCAGCAATATTGGTGGGTACATTAGGCTACACTATAGGTACCGCTGTTGGATGCCTAATTGGTTTGCAATTTCTACGGCCAATGCAATGATTCAGAGGTTTCAAGACATCTCTATACCTAAAAACAATTTATTGGTCATGATGTTGGATCCAAACTGGTTGGAGAATGAAGGAATTATCATACTTCTCCTAGGCAAAGCATGCCAGGTGTTTGAAAAGGTTGAGGACAAAAAGTTATCTATATTTTTTATATATATAAAATTCAACCATAGATGCCTGCACTTCTGTAATATTTTGGTTGCACTTCCAAGCCAGGATGGAAGGCATCTACAGGCTCATTCTCCCAAGGGATAGTAATGGGATGAAAAACATGATATAAATTAGTTTTTCTTTCTAGTTGTGATTTGTAAATTTGTGAATTAGTTATAAATTAATTAATATAAAAAAATTTATTTGTTCAAAATTTCACTAGACTAATTAACAAATTTTTAGCTGTTTTAAAATAATTATGATTTTTTATAGATGGTTAAAAAAGAAAACAAGATTATTATTTTTTGGCTTATGAAGTTAGTTCAATCTATGTTTGAGTGGTGTTGAAAGGATGTGAATTTTAGTGATTAGCATATGTAGAAATGTGTGTATGAAATTAGATTTAGTGTATATTAATTATTTAGAAATATCAATGTAAATAAAATTAATATTTTTTTGATTCTTAAGAGGAACTATTTCTAGTCCCAAATGGATGGTCACAAAGGGGACCTCCTCCCCATCAACATATTCAACTTAGAAGTCACATAGAAGCCACATAGATGTTAATTGGGGGATTCAAACTTAGATCTCCATCTTGAGAACCGTATGGCCTTGCCATTTAAGCACAACCCTTTCACAATAAAATTAATATTTTATTATCGAAATATTTTTATATTTTTATTTGTGTTAGTTTTTGCCTATTGATATTTAGTATAAAAATTAAAATACAAGATATCAATAATCTAAGAAGTTAATAACAAGTTTATGATTTTTAATAGTTAATAAATATAATTATAAAAGAAAAAATATTTGATGTGTAAAATTTTAAGACTAAGAACTTGGATAATTTTATTTATAAATGTAAACTTAGCTACTAATAAAGTAGAGGTCCCAAAGATAAATAATATAAAGTATGTTTAATGTTTTTAAGAGGGGAAAATTTAATTACAGTTTGTTTACAAGTTTTATAGGCTATACAAATAACAATATATTGATTATAAAAATGTCAATAGAGGGGTAGTAACTACCACTAATTAAGGGTAAATAGATAAAATAGCTTTTAACAATTCTATTATATATTAGACAAGAATATTTGTATTCCTCTTAATTAGCCAAAAATGCTGGGAAAACTTGGGCTCTCCATTTTAGGGGAAATATTCTTCATTTATAAATAATCACTTTGTATAATTTTATGACATGAAAAAAGAAAAGTGAGCAATCATGTCACTAATCACACCTAAAAGCGAAACAAAGTTTATAATGTTTTAAGTTTGGAAGATTGAAGATTGATAGCACAATATATAGTTATAGTTATAGCTTATTTAAGCACCCTTAAGCTAAAGTTATTAGGAAAATGCTAAATTGTCATCAAAATACAAAAATATGTGAAATTAGGAAGGCATCGATATCATGCACATAACATTGATAAGCTTGATTGAGCTAGGGTTCCAATATGAAGCAATAAAATTATCTTTAAGATCTTGAGGCATGTTGATCTTAAGAGAGATGGTAAGAACAAGGTGAAGCAATTGTTTATCATTATGAGGCTAAGGTGTTGAGACATTGGGTGGTTGTTGTGATTGTGATACTTCAAAGACTTTTAGGCACTATCACACTCAATAAAGGGAGTGGACTCTATCCCTTGACCAATAAGAGACAACTCTCGAGTTTGACCAATGTGAGACGGCACTTGGGCTCAACCAATAAGGACTCCCTTGACAATACAAATCTTGAATATGCTTGTATAAGATAAGGATTACGATCCCTTAGAGGAGGAATTACTAGGAGGGCTATTTAATGGCATATCTTTGACAATAAAAGGGCATTGCTCCAATAAGTAGTCCTTGGGGGCTTAGTCTTGAAGCTAGAACAAGAAGTCGGAAAGAATAATTATTTTGTTATTGACTAAATATCACGTGGAAAGATAAAATATCAATTTTCATGAAATGTTATTTTCTTACTTTCTTTGCATGACATGTTGTGAAATTCTCAAACAAAACAACATTCTAAGGGATGAGATTTGGATGAAAGAATATGAGGAGAAATATAGTCCAATCCTAAATGGATTTAACTTTTCAACACAAATGGATTTAACTTTTCCACACAAAAAGAAAATTGGAGTTAAATCATTTTGATTTATCTCATTTCTAAGTTAAATGAACATTTTATAAAATATCTTTCAAATAATATTGGAAAATTTTACAAGTAGTGTGCCTTTAAATATCACAACTCAAACAATTTTGAATTTATTGATTTTTAGATGACTAAACTCAAATTTCATTTTTTGGCTACTGATAGTTCAATGGTCCTAAATACCCAAAAAGTAAGTTGCATTTTTATGATCCTACCCATGCTTCCATAATTATGTCTAGTTGCAAGCAAGTCACAAGAGATAAAGGCATCCAAGATGCTCCAACCTTAGTATGAAGCATACCATAATATATGAGGTACAAGACAAAATGAGCTTTCATGGGTTTAATTTAGCACTCCAAACCTTTGCATCAAGTATGAGGATTTGAATATGAAAATTATATATAATTGAGCTTCTAATGAATGACTTGGGAGGTGATACCATTTCTTGGATGAAAAATATCAAATGATCATGTAATATGAGCAACTGTGGTTACGTCGATTATCTAGAGTGTCAAGACCTAGTTTCCTTCAAAATTTGAGATATTGAGATTTACATATATCTTGTTGGTGTTTAAGCTCCAAATGGTCTATGTATTGATGCATTTGATGAGTCAAAAGGAAATTGAGCATGTTGTAAAAATTGTTCAAAGTGATTAATCATCTCATCTTTTTGTCATACAAAGTATTTCTCCAAATAATTTTCCCACTGCTACAAAGCACCCTGTTTCAGAGTCAAAAATTGCCCACTTTGCAATTTCTACTTTATATATTGCACTCATTATAGTGATCATGTTCATAGCATGTTATAGGACTCACTCATCTTGTTTCTTAGGATTATTTCCCACACTGGTTGCCAAGTTGTTACCTCTCTATTTTGGATCAATTTTTTGTACTTCCCTAGCCATAATTCGACTTGTGACTCCACTACAATTATGGTGATGTCTTTGCATTTGTGGTAGTGTCTCTATCATTTAAGTCCATCATACAAGTGCCAAAATTTGATCTCTATGTATTTTAATAGACAAAATCCAACTATCATGGCTTTTTTGAGTTGATCCAATGGTCCATTCAAATTCTTAATAAAAATATTCTCTTAGCCATTTGAAAACAAGTTATCTTCTTTCGTATCTTCTTCAACCTCTTCCTCATAGTACTATGCAATATTTTCTTTTCTTATTGCTTCTTGTGGGTTCTTTAATCTCATTTAGCTTCTCTTTATAGTTTTGTAACCTTTATCTCACTTCCCTTCTACCTCTTGACAATCTGGTGTTTCCATTTTCTCACATCTCCCACACACAACATTGCACACATAATAGAAGCTTCTTAATTTCTTTTACAATATTTCTTAAAAGTATTTGTTTACTTTTCTAGTACATGGTATGGTAGGATAGACACACATTGACTATTAGTAGGGTTGAAACATACCAAATAGGGGTGTGACTAAGGCACACTCTCAAGTAGGCCTAATAATTTTTTGTGACCTAGATACTAGTTCAAATAGATTTACTCAGCACACAAGCATTGAATTCTAGATTTGAAAACACTATGATAATCTGTAGACAATCATGCAACATCTCCTAAAATTTGAAGTCCATATGACACAAGGACACAACTGCCACTAGGTAGGCTCTACTACATTTGCATGGGCATCCTTTGTACCTATTTTTGACAAAACTTGCTCCTTGTTATTCTTGATTATGTGATTATTGTTTGGCATCCAAATCATCAACTATAAAAAGCCAAGGACACTTTTCCTAACCCATTTATCTCTCTCTAGCATTTCCCTTTATTAATATAGTTTCCTTTCTAAAGAATTTTTTTTTTATAAATTTTTTTTCAAGCAAAGCATAATATTTATTGTCTAGAAAATGAATGTAGATTATCCTAGGTGAAAATAAACTTAGATAAGATCGAACACTTTATTGTTGTATGCTTATCTAGAAAGTAGAAGGTTCCCAAGTTTTGAGACCAAGCTTGTAGTTAGACTTTGTATGAGTAGGCATGCAAAACACAAAGAACAAGTCAAATGAGAAACTTTAGAATCACTATAATGTTATACAAAGTATGCACTTTTCTATTATAACAAAGCGATGTGTATTTTGATACCAACTAATCTAGGCCCGTGTGTCTTGGTATAAGTTGAATGTCTCTACACCAATTTATGGGATCTTAACCCTAGTTAGAGCTAATGTTGCACAAATAGAAGTATACATGATGTACTAGTTAATTTGAATAATTTAATTTTCTAAAGAAGGAATATAAGATGGTGTACATTTACATTCATACACATGTAGACAAGTATTTCCTACTTAACTCTCTTTATTTGTCTCATAAATAATATATGACACTCATTGTCTATCTACACTTTTTCACCACTCTCTATCTCTCCTTTGTTGTCCTCTATTTATGTTATCATATTCTTGCTACAATATACAATTGATTACATCACAATATGAGAGAACATGAGTATTTTTCATCCTTATTATTTATTTTAGGTATAAGATTATGTCACAAAGTATCATACTAAATCATACAATTTTATAGCTCTCATTCCCCTAATTTGCTTGCTTGTCAACTCAAATGATGTCACTAAATGTTTAGTGGTTCCACTATATCAAACAAGTCTCAAAGCTTTTATAATGGAGAACCTACCAACAATGTGTGCCTAAGGGCCAATACACCAAAAAATAGTTAGGTGTGTTATGGAAGAAAGTGAATGAGATTATGATAGTGTGCATATCAAATTAGAGTGTTAGATAAAGAGAACACACTAGCAATGTGATGCATTGCTAGAAGTATAAAGTAGAACATTGTATCATGCAAATATCCTATATAATAATTGAAGGGATATGACATCTATTGCGCATTAATGGATTCATCTCATCATTCCTGAATTCATCTACCCTAAAGAATAGCCATGTTACAATAATATACAATTGTTGAAAATGAATGTATGTTATGGTAGGTATAAGAAAGGCAATTGTTCAACTTTTGTTAGTTCATTTCCTTTGTTTTGTTTATGTTTTGGAAATTATATAGAATAACTATATAGAACATGACTGGAATGTAACTCTAGAGCTATACACCATTGTTGTGTGAGAGAGAACTATAATATGATTATGCATTCTTCGAATTGTCTTGAAGCTTAAAATGAAGATACATACCATGAGATTGTTAAACTATCAGATCCACTTGGATCAATTGCCCTTCTTAGAGAAGCAATGATTCGACTACAAATTGCAAAATATGATATAGAGATTTTCTTGCAATTTGAGCTCTAGTGAATGGTTTACCTTGGGAAGGAACTTGAACTACTTTAACAATTTGGTTAAGAGGAATCCTTAAGTTCTTACACATTTGACTTAGTGTTAATGGATTGATTAATTTCTACTAGGACAATACAATTAAAATTTATCTATGTTGGTTGAAGTTTTTTGCAATAATTGGTGTGTCTAGAAAAGGTGGAAATTAATGGTACAATAATTCTATATTGAAGAGTGGACCTATAGAAATTCTAGTGGTTCCATGTGTACCAACCAATTGTAGGTTCTAAGATTGCGGTAGTGTTCACATATGAAGTAGTAAAATCATCTTCACTTGTCTTGAAGCATGATGTTCTTAAGAGAGATGGTAAGATCAAAATTTCCTTATCATTATGAGGCTAAGGTATTTGAGGGACTGGGTGGTTGTTGTAATGGAGATACTTCACTAGACTTGGAGAACTTTAGGCACTATCCCACTTCATCAATGGGAGTGGACTCCCTAGCTTGACTAATTAGAGAGTTCTTGGGATAAAACAATAGGAGAGAACTCCCCCAATGACAACTCTTAGATATGCTTGAATCAGATTAGGATTAGGACCCCTTAGAGGAAGAAATCTTAGAAGGGTTATTTGATGTCACATCCTTCACAATAAGAGGGCATTGCTCCAATAAGCAATCATTTTTTTTCAAGTGGCATGGCTCCATATCTACCTTGTTGGTTTAGACTTGAAGCTAGAACAACTTAGAAAGAATAACTATTTCATTATTGACTAAAAATATGAAGTAGAGATAAAATTGAATTTTTAATTATATGTTATTTTTGTATTATCTTTAGAACACACATTGTGAATTCCCATACAAAGCAACTGATGCAGGGGCACCCGAGCACACGCGTGAACCTATGTCAACCAAAAAGAATGTTTGATTTAATTTTGGTTTTGGCTTTCTTTATTTGTTGATTCACTTGTATTTTGAGGGGAGGCAGTGTTGTCACGGCTGCTAGTGACTTTGCATCGCATCCATTTTTGTGTTTTGGTTTGATGGTGTGTCATGATGGAGTGTCGGTGACCATTGATTTGTTTCCGTATGTTGTCGAAGTATTTCAAAAGCATTGTGATGGTGTCGGCGAAACATTGATGGCATTATCATGGTTTGATGTTGTTGGGAGAGTTTGATTTCATTTCCAGAAGGCATCGAATACATATATGCTCCTTTGTATTATTTCAGGTTTGATGAAATTTGAATGGGCACATTGACTCCATAAGAGTCAACCCACTTGGGCGATGCTTTTTAAATCATTTTAAATCTCTTTGAAAAAGGCGATGTTTCATTTTTCTTCTTCTAATTTCCCAGAATTGAGATGCCACCACAATACATCTGACGATATACAGCAAATCGATGATTTGGCATCTGGATCAATTCAATCAATTAAAAAAAATTAGATGTATAAATTTAAATAAAGTACAAGACCACGATTGGGAGTTTTACCTATTAGCATATGGGTGATCCCACAATAGTGGGTTACACTTTTTGGCCAAAGTTGACATTGAAATGAACATTTTGAAAAAAACTTCACTTTTGGACACCTATAGTTGCTAAACCATGAGGAATTTGAAGATGATGCAAACTAGTGATTTGTGACATTTTGTCTTTAGATTCTAAATATATATTTTTTTAATTTTTTGGAATCAAATTGCATTTATTTTTCCGTCTCCTTCAATAACTAGTTTTTAACAATAAACACCATTTTTAAAGAGTGATGTGTACTATAATGCACATAACTTTTTTTATATAAAGGATAAAATTCTATTTTTTTCGAATTTAGATTTGTAACTACGATAGCTAGAGGATGCATTTGGTTTCATAATGTTTTATTGAATACTTTTCTTTTAATTAACTTTTGAAGTCAAACCAATTACAATTTAGACATAGGTGTATTGTGTAAAACATAACTTTTTTTGTATATATCGGAATTCAATTTTTTTCTTTTTTGTTGGATCAAGGTCATGAATACCAAGAGGATAGATATTTTTCATAATTTTTTTAGTAATATACTATTTTTCCACATGTGCAGAACAGAGAGCTTAATTTTCAGTGAAAAACCTATGTTTAATTAAACTAAAAAAAATGTATAATAAAACCAAAATAAATTAAAATTATACTTGATAGAAAGCTCGTTTCGAGGACTATAATCCTGCAGCTGGAGAGGGGCAAGGGCAAAATAAGGGGGTTCGAATGAATGGGTGTTCGACGGAACCCCTAGGGACCCATTGGAGTGAATGGGCGTTCGAATGAACCTCCATTCATTCGAATCCTATAAAAATATTATTAAAAAAAATCAATCCAAGGGGGTTCAAATGAACCCAGATGGTTAAAATTATTTTTAACCACCAACATTTATTCGAACCCCTGGCTGACCAAGTTGTCATTATTATTTTAAATAATGTCATGTGTAGTGCCCCTCTGTTTTCACTTTGGTTGTGTCAGGTATGTTTGGCATTTGATTATTTGATTTGGATTGTTCATTTGATGCTATTGGTTAATCATGGCATTAATATAATATTAGTAGTCATAAAAACATTTTTGATAATTAAATAAATAGAAATGCCTTTATGCAAATTTAGTTTATTGAATATATATATATATATATATAGTTAATAAATAAATATAATATTATTATTATTATTAAATGTTGTGTTGAGTGGCAAATAAAATAGGTAGCATTATGTGTTATCATAAAATCTATGTTTAGCAAATAGTAAAATAAATTAAGTTAGTGGGAGTTTTTAGTTTTGGAGGATTCTTGGACGAAAAGGTCATGGAGGGTGTGGAAGTCAGGGGGATCATGGGAGGGTATTGTAAAAATGTCTCTCGAACAATATTCAGAAGGATCATTTTTCGAAAGAGGGAGAGCCCTGGAATTCTGATTGCAATAGGTAGAGGATTGAATAGAGTTTAGGAAAAAGGAAGTTGAAAGGAATGGATAGTTCTGACCGCGGAGGGTTAAAATTCTATGAGCAATTTTATCACAAGTATGGTTTAATCACTTCCTGAAATTTTGCATGATATTCCATGTATGTTGAATTTATATTCAGACTAGACTGTGTTGTTTTACCTCTATGAATTGCTTTAAATTGTAATGGGATGTCCTCAGTATTACTTGGAAATTTATTGATTTATCATTTGTATATAAGTCATTAATATGTGGATTTCAAAGATTTCTAGAGGAACCTTTAGGTGATAACATATGTTAATCCTTGTGTTTTTTTGTAAATCATTACAATCTACAGTGTGGAAGTCATTTCATGAGGATATTTTAGAGTTGATAGTTGTTCATTTATTAGGTAATAAGAGCATCTCTCTCAGGCATTCCATTAATTAGTTCATGAGGCTTGTTTATGTTTCACATCGTGTGTTCACACCTGCATGTCAACCAGAGTGGATTCCATTTATAACTAGTAGTAGATCAGCCTCCATTGCATCTTGATGGATGTTCGTATCCTCATTCAGAGCTTCGACTTGCGCTCAGACAGAGGGGATAATCGTGCCTATCAATTGCATTGGAATAAAAAATTTCTTTAGCGTGCTCAACAAATTTGTGATGGATGTTTTGTTGTCATTGCATTCCATGAGATGATAAATCCCTGTGGAATTTCTCCAAGTCCTAAGCTTTGCCTTTGCATTCTTTTCCAACATGCATGGCTACCATCTTTCACTCAGGTGCAAAATGTCTGCCGAATGTTTGTGGTTGAAAAGGTCTCAAATTCATTTTGTGCATATCCTGTAACTAATGATTACCCGTGTCTCTTTGAGGCATTTGTCATATAGTCTGCGTGCCTTGTTATGCTATCATATTTTGCATGCATGTCTATCAAAGGTTTTTTTCGAACCATAAATATAGCCAAGCCATAATCCCCGAAGAGGGATGACTATACCTTGTTCTAAACTCCCGTTTTGGCTCATGCATGTCACTGGAAACTAACAGTTTTTGCATCCTTGTAGGGTTTAGCCACAGAAAACCATATACGACACAAATGTTTACCCTTATGTCTAAAATGACTATTGTTTTGGGGTACCTTGGATACGCAAAAATCTTCCTTTTATAGCACTTAAGGAAATTTGTTAGTTCTACCAAATTGTGGCGCTAAGAAAAGAATGTTATGTTGTCAAATACTGACATTAAGATCTTCTTTATTAACTGCCATAAAATGGCACCCGTATTAAACGTCGTAAAACAGGTTTTACCAGCCATATAATGGCATGAACATTAGACCATATAATATATGGCTTTGTTGCCATTTAGAGGTGGAATTTTTAGATAAGTTTCTTTATGTTTTATTTGCCATAGAATGGCACCAAGATTAGATATTTATATATATATGTTTTAATGGTCATAAATGGACGTTATAATAGCTAATTTAGTTATATGCTTCAATTGCCATAAGCAGTGGTCGATCTTATTTAAAAATTATGAAGCTTTCTTGTGTGGTATCAAGTACATAATTAGAAGTATAAAAAGGTTGTATCTACCTTGTAATGGCGGTTTATTCCTAAAGGACTTTTAAATGTTTGCATCTATTTTTTTTATATTGCATAGGACTGTTGTTTAGAAGACATAAATGTTTGTATTGCATTGTTCTAAGCCGGTTGTATATGCTTTTGTATTGGCGTCTGTAGTTGTATAACGATACATATTAGTGGCATGATTTCTTTTCTTAAGGTGATTACTCAGAATTATAATACCCTTAATGATTTCCTTTAATCGAATTTTCTTATACCTTATTCTTTTTGGTGAGTCTCATGTAATTCAGAGAAAATAAGATTAGTGCCTTATCTGCGCCACCCATTTTGGAACCTTGTTATAAATTACTCTTAAATTTATCTTTGGTCTAAGTTTATTTTGAATAAACTTGTTTCTATTCCAATTAATCCAATGCCTTCTTATATTCACATGCCTTTGGAATTTATATATATATTTTCTTATAACCTTTGTATTAGTAAAGAAAACCTTCCTTTTAATACGTATAACTACCTCACTTTCTTTTATAAGCATGGAAACATTTTAGAAGATTATAAGAATAAGTTACTTCTTTTTAAGTTTCTTTATCTTGAAAATCTTTATAAGGCTAATATGTTGGATAAATTATTTAAAATGAGGAATTTTAATTTAATAAGTTTATAGTGGGTAACTTAATATTATATTTTTTCTATGGACAAGAGGGTGATGTAATTAAGTATTTTTTTAAAAAAAATTGAATTGAATTTGTAATAAAACTCATGAAAATGTGTAAAATAGTCTAATTATGTTTATTTCATTAGAAAAGATTTGAATAGAACATATTGTCTACCAATCAGAGATTGTGTTAAGCTCGTACTTAGTACCTTAAGAAAATGGATAGATTGATTGGTCAAGATAAGAGTCTATGTAATATCTTATTATACCTTTTAAGAGTCAATTTATTATTAATAAATGATTTCTATGTTATCACTGAATTTATGTGTTGGCTTCTTACGGAAAGTAGAACTCATTATTAAACTATATGCTTGTGTTGTTTCAATAAATTGGGTGAGGATATATATATTGGAATTAGAAGGGGTGTGAATCCTTTCCTTAATTGTGTAAGATGGACTGAGTGATGAAAGATATTTATGACTAATTAAAGACTTGTCTTCCGAATTGGTGAATTATCATTGTAGATGGATTCATAGATGATGTGTGAGTGTACTCATGATGAGCGAATACTTCTTGGGAAGAAATATGTTTTATTTCACATGTTTATAGCCTTCTTGCGATCTCACATACATCTATGGGAGTTGAGTAAAAATATTTTCTATTTTCTGCATTTTGTATGATGAGTCGAGATAGAGAATGGTACCCTGTAGGGATTACTCATAAATATGAATATTGCATGTACTCTCTAGAACTTGAATGATACTCAAGAAAATATTATGTGATGAACTAGATTTCGTATGAGTTATTACATGTAAGTCAACCTTATGGTTGCAAAACTAGTTCCCCGAACTACGAAGTCTCTGCGCTGCGCATACATAGGCGAGGCCATTCATGAGCCCCCGAGACATTAGGTCGGCCCCTTAGGGCCTTAGGCTAGTCATTTCATACAATTGATATTTGTATTTATAACAGACTAATATTTCAAGGAGATGTGCAGATGAGATCTATAGCCATACAGGATTCTGGAGCTAAGGAGGTACTTTTCCACTTGGCGAACTAATGACTATCCAGCAGTATTGGTAAAGGTGTAAAATGTGTATAAACTTATTGTAACATTGTATCTTACATTTCATTTTGATGAACGTTGGTTTACTAAGATAAATTATGCAAATTGATAGCCTATCATCCTGTTGAGTTCATTATTGTGCGGATGTGTGTCTTCATTTGGTGCATTTGGATTTAGAACAACCATGGCTGTTAGTTAGATCATATAGTAATCTGTAATGTAGTCATGTAATTAAATATAATTTAAATGAGTTTTGTACATGGATGAATATATGTTATCCCTAGAGATGTTGGTTAACTTGTTGTAACAAACTATGTTATAATTTGTACCGTTAATTCTATTTTTATTTTTTTTAAACTGCCTTTTATGTTGCTTTAGTTAACTTATCTCTAGGGTTGCATGGTGGGGCATTACAATATGCATATAAATGTGAACTTATTTTTTTATTTTTTCATATGACATTGCAAGATTAATTCGCATTATTATTCATCAAGGGAGATTTTGGAGAAGAAAACTTCTGGTAGAGGATTTGAGAGAAGAAAACTTGAAGAAAATGGGAGACCAAAAAAAAGACAAAATAAGACTCAACGAAAGTATTCAAAAGAAAGAGAACAACAGTTGCGCGAAATAAATTTGACAAGATACCATAGAAAGAAACAAGATATGCATATTTTATTTCCTATTTAATTTATGAGTGTTTAGCATGTAGTAGGATGTTATTTCTAGTTTTGAACATAAATACTAGGTGAATTTGTTGACATCATTTTCAAACAACTTTAATTTATATTTATTTCAATTGAATGTGTTTTAGGGTCCTTCATAGGTTTGCACATTAAGTAAATCATACTTGTATTATTTAATCATAAGTTCCTCTCTCTCTCTCTCTCTCTCTCTCTCTCTCTCTCTCTCTCTCTCTCTCTCTCTCTTGAGTAAGTATTTTTAAATATTTTTATTTCCCTCTCTCTCTCTATCCTTCTCTAGATAAGTCCTCTCTCTATCCTTTTTTCTAAGGTCCTCTCTCTCTCTCTTGACAAGTACAAGTAGATTTTTAAAGCTCTCTCTCTCTCTTGATTTATGTCTTTTTAAAGCTCCTTTCTCTCTTTATCCTTCTCTAGATAGGTCTTATATCTCTCCCTTGACTTAAGTTTTTTAAAGCTCTTTCTTTAGATCTCTTTTGACTTAAGTATTTTGTGTGTAGAATAGGCTCAACAAGCAGAGCGTTCTCAAGCAGGAGTCAAGCCAAATTTAGATATTGGAGCAAATGAGGCTAAAAAGCACATAGTTGAAGATAGGGAGGAGGCCCAAGTTCAAACAATGCATGTTGGGGAGGGGTTAGGATCACTTCCTTCTATTGGTATGGATGAGCATATGAATCTAGCTAAAGAGGTGAAGACAAAAATTTCAAGTTATAGAAATTTAGATCATTTACTTGAAATGGATGTGGAGAAATTGAAATGTTATGCCAAAGAACCTATAAATACTAATTAGAGGTCAATGAATAAATCTATAAAAGAAATAATCAATGCTCATTTCAATCATCTTGGTACACTTGAAAAAACCAAATTGTTATCACTTTTACTTCTTCGTAATGAGTTGAAAGAGCCATTACAATTGTTGGGTGTAGATTCAACATTGAATAAGAGGAAAGCTTCATACGGACTAGGAAAAGATATTGTTGAAAATGTTAAAAAAGGTTTAGATTCCGTTGGGAAAGGATCTTGATCAATGGATAGGGCCATTTCAAGAAGAGTGATGTTGACATCTATTTTAAATAGAAATATATCAAGAAAAGGAAAAATCTCTTCACTTTCAACTGAAATTGGTTTTAGTAGAAAGACACTAACAAAATATGTGAAAAGAAGAAAGGTTTTGGATGATAGTTCAGAAGGCAATTGGGCAATTATGTGTAGAGCTCACCATTCTGATAGGATTGAAGATGTTGTTAGGAACTTCTAATGCGGGCGGTGAAAACAACTACATAGTCATGAACATCTTCAGGAACTACGATCCTGCAATAGTTAACTGCCAAATTTTGCGAGTGAGCGATAACAAAAGTCATGCGATACCGCTGACTATATGTTCCACACTGGTAGGTGGGCAGAAATAGTGAAAGCGCTTCCCGCCATACCACGACCCTTGGTCTTCAACCTTGCGGGGCAGCGGTAATGCTTAGATTCTTCATAGGCCTCGAACATAGATGAACACTGAAATCCTTCAGAAGAATTTTAGACATAGGCCAAGGATTATGGTAAAACAAAAAGAACTTCAATGCATCCTACAAACAACAAAAATTAGAAAACCAAAATTGTTTATGTACACTTTGATGCGGATAACTTTGGGAGCCCGAGATGCTCCTACATCAAACACCCTAGGAAGGAGAAATGTTCTATGAGTGGAAACTTAGGAACATTTAGGCCAATCTGGAATCAAAATTCTAAACTGAGCCAACTCATGTGCCTTCAACCAAGATGCTTCATCCACTGATTTTCCCTTCTATCGAACCAGGTACTCCATGTACTCTTTACCACATGTTTTCTTTACAACCCTAGAATCAATGATCTCATCTACTTCTTCAATTTGCTTCTCAGGTAGCTAATCTACCCAATCTGTATTATTCATTATATTTGTAGGAAGATGTGGTTGAGTACTTGTCCCCCCTTCAAAATATTTGTACAGATCACTGACATTGAAGATAGGAGATATATCCACAAGCTTTGGAAGTTCAACTGCATAAGCATTGGCTGAAAATTTTTGTAGGATCTGGCAAGGGCCTATTTTCTTCCATTTCAACTTGTTATAGGTTCCTTGTGGAAACCTTTCCTTTCTCAAATGAACCCAGACCAGTTCTCCAATCTAAAATTCCTGCTCTCTTCTGTGATGATCAACAGATTCTTTGTACTTTGTTGTACTCTTCTCCAACTTTTCTTCACCTCCTTGTGCAAATCCCTTATATACTCTGCAAAATCCTCTACCACTACACTTGTTCGCACCAGATCTGCACTATCCCTAAGTTCATCCACACTTCTAGGGTTGTAACCATACACTACATTGAATGGACTTTTTCTAACACTCTTGTTAACTGAATTAGTATAGCCAAACTCTGCCTGTGGCAACATCAAGTCCCACTATTTTGGTTTGTCTCCAGTCAAACACCGAAAGAGATTACCCAAACTCTTGTTCACAAATTCAGTCTAACCATCTATTTGTGGATGGTAGGCTGAACTAAAATCCAAATGTATGCCTAATTTCTTCCACAATGTACGCCAAAAATGGCCAACAAACTTCGTATCCCAATTAGATATGATACTCTTAGGAAAGCCATGCAACCAGACTACTTCTTTGAAAAACAAATTTGCTATATGGGAAGCATCACTAGTTTTCTGACATGGAATAAAATGAGCCCTTTTTGAAAATCTATCAACAACCATAAAAATAGAATCATTATCTCTTTGAGTTCGAGGCAGTCCTAGAACAAAATCCATGCTAATGTGTTCCCACGGTCTCTCTGGAATCGGTAATGGCTGATATAGTCTGGTATTTTACTTCATACGCTTTGCATGCTAACAAATTATGCATCTGTGTACCATCTTCTTGACATTAACACTCATTCCTAGCCAATAATAACTCTCATTCTGTAGAGCTATCATTTTATCTACTCTAAAATGTCCACCCAATCCGCCACTATGCTTTTCTCTAATCAAATTCTCCTTCATGGAGCCTCTAGGTATACATAATCTCTTTTCTTTGAACAACAAGTTCTCTTGAATGAAATAATCCAACCATGGACTTCGATCCAATTCCACTAGATTCTTGCATGCTAACCATGCCTCTCTCAAATTTGGGTGTTGTTCATACAACTCACTCAAAGCATCAAAACCAACAACATTCACTTTCATCTGATTCAACAACAAAGCTCTCCTACTTAGTGCATCAACAACTCGATTGGATTTACCACTCCTATGTTTCAATACAAAAGAATAACTTTGTAAAAACTTAATCCATTTCATATGCCTCTGGTTCAACTTACCTTGGCTATTTATGAACTGTAGGGCATGATTGTCTGTATACAGCACAAATTCTTCTAGCAGCAAATAATGCCTCCACTTCTTGAGTGCTTGCACAATTGCATAGAACTTCTGGTCATACACAAAATATTTCCTCTTGGCTTCATTCAACTTCTCATTGAAGTACGCTATTCATCTTCCCTCTTGGCTGAGAACTCCTATTGTTGTTCCACTTGTGTCACAATCCACCTAGAAAACTTTTCCAAAGTTTGGTAGCGCCAACACTGGCTGTTCTGTTACCTTATTCTTCAACAACTAAAAATTGTTCTCTGCTACAACCGTCCACTTAAACTCTCTTCTTGTTCCCTTCATCAGTTTTTGTAATGGGAGCACATATCCCACTGAAATTCCTTATGAACTTCCTATAGAAGCTCGTCAACCCATGAAAACTATGAGCTTCAAAAGTACTCCTTGGTGATGGCCATTCAACAATAGCCTTTACCTTTTCAGGATCCATTTTCAACCCTTCTTCCAAAACTACAAATCCCAAGTACACTAACTCCTTCTTCATGAAAGTACACTTTTTCAGATTCACCATTAGTTTTTCTTCTTTTAATCTTTGCAAGATAGCCCTAATATGTTCTAAATGTTCTTCCTTTGTCTTACTGAAGATTAAAATATCATCAAGATAAACTATGACAAACTTACCAAGATAGGGCTTCAGCACTTGATTCATCAATCCCATGAATGTACTGGATGCATTTGTCAATCCAAATGGCATGACCATCCACTCATACAATCAATCATTCGTCTTGACCGTTGTCTTCCACTCATCCCCCTTCACGAATTCTAATTTGACGGTATCCACTCTTTAAATCAATCTTCGTGAAGTACCTTGCTCCACTCAAACGGTCCATTAAATCATCCATTCTAGGAAATGGGAATCTATATTTAATGGTGATCTTATTGATTACACAGGAGTCTGTACACATCCTTCATTCACCTCCCTTCTTAGGTGCTAATACTACAAGTACAACACATGGACTGAGACTTTCCCTAATCAACCCCTTGTCCAACAACTCCTGGACTTGTCTATTTATTTCCTCATTCTCTTGAGGTGTCATCCAATATGGTGCCTTGTTTGGTAAACTTGCACCTAGGATCAAATCCATACAATGACTGATTTCTCTCACTGGCAAAAGTCCATCTAGCAACTCCTTCATTATTATGTCAACATACTCATCAACCAATTCTTGAATTTCTATCGGCAGCCTTTCTTCTTTTTCTGCTATCAGGTTCTGAGATGGTTGGGCAACAAATGCATAACAAACACCATCCTTCTCAGATCCTTCAGGAACTTCTTTCCTGAGACAAGACACACCCTGGAAGTGCCTTCTGTATCTTCATCTTTATCCTTCATAGGATTCAAAAAAAATTCCTGACCATCTTTCTTAATGGTATATGTATTACTCTTACCATCATGAATAACTTGTCTGTCAAATTGCCACGGTCTTCCCAACAAGATATGATAGGCATCCATTGGCAATACATCATAGAGTATTTCATCCTTGTAATTACCAATATAGAAATTAACTAAGCATTGTTCTCTTACCATCAATTGGTACTGCTTCTACAACCACGAGACCTTGTACAGGCTGAGATGCTTCATTCTTTTCAGCTTCAACTTATTCACCATTTCTTCAGACATAATATTGTCTATGCTTCCATTATCTACAATCACTTTACAACACTTGCCGCCTGACTTGCATTTGGTTCTAAACAAATTTCTTCTCTTTATTGGTTATGTTTCTACCTTCTCAGGACTTAACAAAAAATTTCTTATCATCAAGGACTCTCAGTCCTCTGGGTCTTCTCCATGCTTCGAAGATTCTATCACTTCATCTTCTACTTGGGCCACATGAACTTGTGGACATTCAAAAGAACTATGCCCAATCTCTCCACATTGGTAATATGTACTGGTGAAGCCTCTGCCTCTACCTCTTCCAAAGTTACCTCTTCCTCGAAAAGATTCTCCTCTTCCTTGAAAGTTTCCTCTACCTCCCATTTCCTGAGCTTGAGAGGTACCATCTTCATCTTGTTTGGCAGGATATCATCTTCCACCACTGCTCTGCCCTCTACCACGAGCATTTCTACCTCTACCCCTGTTATTTTTTGTTGCTTCCTGTTCATCTTCTCTTCGGCCATCAATGCACATTGATAGGCTTCTTCCACACTCTGCAATCTGAGCAACCTAATCTCATCTTGTATGGACACCTGCAAGCCATTTAGATACCTTGGAACTTGCTCAACCTCATTCTCTATGTGGTCTACTCGAATGCTCAATCGGTAAAACTCTTCTATGTACTTCTTGACACCGGATTCTCTTTGCTTCAAGTTATGCAATTTTCTAAACAAATTTATCTAATAGTCTGCAAGCATGAATTTTATCTTCAATTTGTTTACCATTCGGTCCCATGACTTTATCTTCTCCTTGCCTCTTCTTTGTCTATCAGTCTGCAAATGATCTCACCACAGGGATGCACACCCTTTCAACTTTGTACAGGCATATTTCACCTTCTTGTATTCTTTTGTACCTTTAAAGTCAAAGTACTTCTTCATCTCAATGATCCAATCCAACAATTCATCTAAATTCAGGTTACCACTATAGTCTGGAGGGTTAAAACGAGGTTTAGTGTTTATTCTGGTTAAGGCTCGAATGAACCTCTTTTCTCCTTGATCAAGCTCAGGTTGGTTTTCTTCTCCTTCAACTTCAACCTGCTCTTCTTTATCGTCACTCACGTCTTCAACATAATGACCTCTTTGTTGTGCAGTCTCAACAGCCTCTAGTCTGGCCATAATTCCCCTCAACATCTCCATCTAGATAGGATCTGCATCTCTTCGCACCCATCTTCCTCTGCCACGTCCTCTTTGTGACATTTTACACAAGCCCTCTGCAATTGTAGGTCTTCTTCCTTTTCTCACTTACCCACAACAAATTCCCTTTAGGACTTCATAATATCTTTGACACTTTCTCCAGGAGCAGACCTACTCTGATACCACTTGATGTAGTTCAAGATTGAATAGCCTTGTCAAGTTGTCAATCAAGCAGCAAAACAATCTTATCAATTCAACAATTGCCCAAAAGAAAACAACCCTCCTTTACTTATTCTCAAAATGATTATAGATTACATCAGAAGTTCTATTACAGAGAAGTACAAATTTTGCCAACTTCCCAATCCCCAAATCTATTACAATCTACCCTTTCTCATTCTCTATCTAAAGAACTCTCAAAATCCCCTAAAATACTTGGCCATATTCAGTTGGAAGACAAAGCAGTTCGCCATCACGCCACTTCAAAATAATAGTTGAATAATTGTTAAATACGGCAGGGTGGCCATCAAATTCCCTCTCCAATTGTGTCATGTTGAATCAGCACTGTTCATTGTCCCATTGCAAATAGCTACCGCTATACTGCGGGCTATGCCTTTAACCCTACCGAGACTGCGGTAGTCTCTTCCTCGCAATACCGTGGGATTTAGTGCTTCCCTTAGCAGGTTAGCAGTGCTATCGCTATACCGCAAGCTACTGGTCCTTCATTAGTGGGAGGGCAGTGAAAACAACTGCATAGTCACAAACATCTTTAGGAACCAGGATCCCGCAACAGTTAACTGCCACATTCTGCGGGTGAGCGATAACAAAAGTCCCGTGATACTGCTAACTATATGTTCCACTCCGACAAGTGGGTGGTAATAATGAAAGTGCTTCCCACCATATCACAACCGTTGGTCTTCGACCTTGCAGGGCAGTGGTAACGCTTTGATTCTTCATAGGCCGCAAACATAGATGAACATTGAAATCCTTCAGAAGACTTTTAGACATAGGCCAAGGATTATGGTAAAATAAAAAGAACTTCAATGCATCCTGCAAACAACAAATATTAGAAAACCAAAATTGTTTATGTACACTTTGATGAGGATAACTTTGGGAGCCCAAGATGCTCCTGCATCAAGGGTGAACATGATGGCGCAAGAGCTTGCATCAAACATGCTCTAAGAAAGCATAAAATGAGTTATTCGAGAGATCATATAGACAATGCACATGATGTTGTTGAATGGTGTAAGAAACACTTTGCATCAAATGAGGTCGGTACATCTTCAGGAACGAATTGATACATCCCACACAGTGTTTTGGGAGATATCAGGTATGTATATATAAATTACATAAATAAAAATTTCAAACTTTAAATAATATATATATATACACATATACACATGCATGTTTGAAATGTATTTAAGTTTAAATTTTAATTTAGTTTCCAATTATTTTAAATGAATTTCTATTAAATTTATATATGTAAAAATTTTATATAATTTTTATGTATCTAGGTGTGGATGGAAGATCGAAGCATGGATGCAAGAGGATAGACAAAACAAGATCTTTGCATTGTGTCATGAGGATAGATGATCGCCCTGGACGGAAATTATACACGAGGGATTACGCTTGTTTCTGTGATGAGTGCATTTTGGAAAACTTTGAGGCATGCAACAACCAACAACATGGATATGTTAGTGAATGGAATGTGGTATCATTAGTTGTTTCTAACACATACGACGAAGATGAGGATGAAATCTTTGAAGACATTCCTTTGATTTCAATTGATTATGACTATATTTCAGGATTGATTAGAAAAGGTATACATGTATGTGTACTTGATAAATTTAATGTAACTTTACAATCTAGTAATTTAAAGTTTAGTACTCTAAGATGAGTTAAATTTAATGATTATAATCTAATTATTTTACAAATTTTGAACCATGTAAATTTGGTCCAGGAGATGTTTTTGCAGTCATAGCAGAGCCTGGAAACATAGAAGGTGTTAGTTATTATTTAATGCATTGCACAGAAGAGAGGAAGAAGCTAACACGACCTGAAACAAGTGATGAAATGTTGTTTCCCATAGGTGGGTCACATTTAAATTTATAAATACATGTACATGTACATTAAACCTTACATTATATTATTATATAGGTGGGTAGAGTGAAAATGTTACATGCACATGTCTTACCTCAGGTTCATATTGTTTATCATGCAGGTTTAGTTGTAGTGCAAGGGATATATCTCAAACAAGTCAAAATTGTTCAACATGGGATTCATTTTATTTACTATCAACCCAAGAACAGGGTATATCAGTATAGTCACCTAGTAATTGCTACCACCCTACATCTTCATGCAGTTCCACATGTACGTGGATGAAAAAAATGGAGACTAGATAGTGATGATCATCAGAAAATATTACATGTTATTGAAGAGCGGGCTGAACCAGTTGTTTGAGTGAGAACTTATATAGTAGTGTTTGAACTCCATTGTTTTAGTTACTTACAAAATTAGTGATCTTGAAGTTACACATTGGTGTAAGTTAATTTCTAGATGTTCTTAGGATCCAAACTTAGAAGTACTATTTAATTCAAAGTACTTTTAAATTTAGTGTGACACTTTTATAAAGGATGAAGTACTATTTACTGTGGTCCACTTTTAAGGATGATACATGTACTAATTAATTAGTGTGTACAGAGTCCACTTTAAACCTAGAAATACTTAATAGGAGATATGAATTCACATTGCACTTGTAGATATCCATATAATTTTTAACCATATCCCATGTTTTGATGATCATAATTATGTTACATATAATTTCCTTGTGACTTTAGGATTATCTAGATAGAAAATATTGCTATCAGCCTATGGAATTCACCGACCATTTTGAATATATTCTTTTCCACTAGCTTTAGACCATTGAAATGATCTTTTTTTGTTGGTTCAATCTTACCTTTATCTCTACTTGGCATTGAAAGGAAATTTCATGGAAGGCTACATATCCCTTTTCTTCTCACATATTCTATCATGCCTCAAGCATATGTTCCTTATACAATTACATGTATATATCTTATTTTGATATTGCACCTACCGATGGTGCTTTGTGTTGTCATTGATATATTTTTAATGATGGTGTTTTGTATTGGCATCTGATGTTTGACTACATGTATTATTGGATGCATACATTGTGACTATGTGTGTCTAATTTATATTTCAATGTTTTGATTTATTATTTTCACTATATATGATATATGTGATTTGATTATGTTATCTAGTTCAACATCATATATTTTATGATTAATTCAAGACAATTTGGTTTGGGCAAATATGTTGTGTGTATCTTCCTCGTCTCACTTGATTCAAGTTATGATATGTATTTTGTTGATACCTATGAAATTATCAAGATCCAAATCGATGTCAATTCTAGATCCATGTATTATAAATAAATAAGTAATGTGTGTGTTCTCATTAAATGTGTTTATTATATCTCCTAGTTTGCATTTGTATAATTTATTTAGTTTATACATTTTCTTAATGAGGAGTTTGTGTGATTTACCTATATGCTTAGATGTGAAAGTTAAATATTTAATTGTTATCTTGGAATGGTCAAATGCATTTGACATTGTGATATTTTATCTCAATTTATGAATTGAAAGATTATTTGGGTTCATTCCTTAGCCAAATTGATTAAATCGTGTGTTGATTTATTGGGAAAAGAATTACTTTAATTGTAGCTATTTGTAAATGTGATTATAACAATAGTGATTATTGAGGACTACATTGCAATTTATGGATGGCAACACTAGTACACTAGTGTCTAAACTGAACTTCTTCCAAATTTACTCTCCAAACTCTTTGTAACTCTAGGTTCTTATTTTTGTAACTAGTTTTCATATTATGTTTCTTTGCTTTCATTTTTTCCTAATTTCCTATATCAACTCATTATTTTTTTCTTAAGGGAAAAATGTCGTTTAATTAGACTTGAATGTACATTTAGATAAGGTTATGAATAATTTTGATTATCTATTGAAATTAACAATAATACTTTTTTATTCTTATTATTATCTCTAGTGTGTGTTAGGTTGAAATATTAACATAACATTGGAATCAACTTTAACCATCACAAAAGGATAAAGAAGAAGTTCAGATTGCAAAAAGAAATGAGGGAAGAAATAGCAAGACATCCACATGCATCAACAAAAGTACCAACATCACTACAAGGTGAAGGAACATTATATGGTCAAACACATCGTGTAAAAATATATACACACAACTTGTCAAGTTTGATTCCAAAATTGTAGATGCGTGTACATTAAAAATAGGTGAGAAGGGTGTATCTAATCATGTCAAGTTCAGCTATATAATGAAAATTATCATGGTGCAAGTGAGGAAATGTGTTTTGGAGATGTAGTGTTGTTTCAATTATATGATTTGATAGTCTTGGTTAAAAACAATTGTCATCTCACTATCTATATATGGCTAAGTGGCACAATAGAATAGATAAATAAAAGGATCTTCTAAAGAAAATAAAGGAAGTGAATACTCTATGTTAGGATGTTTCAAAGGATCTCATATGCCAAATTGTGAATAAGAACAATATATCTGAGGAATAGGCTACCAACTTGGATGTACTAAGAGTAGCTCATGATTTACTAACACAACTCATTGCTATCATGGAGGATAGGTTAAAAGAATTGTAGAAAAATATTTGCTTTCATGTATATATAAATCATTTAACATGTTTAACATGTATACAAATCATTTACTCATGAGTTCTCTAAATAGATATAACATAAACACAAACATTTATATATGTATGTATGTAGATGTTCACATATAAACATTTACATAAGCAAACATGTATGTAATCAAGTCCTAGTGTAAATGCACATGTCAATATATCAAACATAAATCATCAAATGTATGTAATCAAGTCCATGAAATGTCAATATATCAAACATATATCAAATGTATGTAATCAAGTCCTAGAAATGTCAATATATCAAACATATATCTAGAAATGTTTGGATGCAACATCAAATGGACCTCTAGGTGGCTGCCTAATCGTCATGTTGACTCCTAGTCAAGCGACCCTCTGAATGAGAATCCTGCTCTGATGGATGTGCTGAGTCCTGGAGATAAAATTGTATACATACATACAATGTGTTAAATACATTTTATATATATAGAACTATTTAAAAATGAATGTATTATTACGCCGAGAGGCGTAACCTATAGTGGCAACACGAGATGAAATGGCGTGAGTGTGTTGAGAAAAATAAATTTAAAAAATAATTAAATAGCCGACATATTAAAATAAATAATCATAAAAATTTAAAAAAATAATAGCCCACGAATGCAACATTAATAATTAAAACATATATAAAACATAAATGTTTGAAAGTCTCCAATACCCAAAACAATTAGATAAATCTAGAGAGCTGAAAATAAAATCATGAATTACAAAAGGAAGAAGCACAAAATAAAAATCAACAAGCAGCAAAAAAAATTAAAATCTAAGAATCAATGAAAATCACAAGTATGAATCTCATGATTTGTTGGAATAATGGCGTTAATCATATATGCATAAATCATTTCATATTGTTGAAATATTAAAAAATTCAAATTCGTTTAAATCCCTCGTAAAATCCTCGTTTACTTTTAATATTCTTTTAATCCCCTTTCTTGATTATATGAATTTAGTTTTCTTTTAAAATATTTTATTCAAGAAGGAAGAAGCACAAAATAAAAATCAAGAAGCATCAGAAAATTAAAATCAAAATAACTATTGATAAAAATTTAAATAATCTCTCAAAATTATTTTGGCTTGTTGTTAATTTGTATGCTTTAACATAGTGTTAATGGTGTATGCATAAATTATTTCATATTGCTGAAATATTAAAAAAATTAAATTAAATATTTTTTCATAATATTTTTACATTTTACAATTTACAAACATCATAATATATATTCTCAAAAAAATATATGCATTCTTTATCTTAGAGTCTTTGGTGATGAAGTAAAAACTAAATATATGAAACTAATTAATTACATTATTCATGAGCCTTTATAATAACTACTGTAACCACTTTTGGAAACTAAATATAAGCAATATATATAGTAAAAGTAATATAAAGCCTATATAAGTAATTAGGGTTAGAATTAGAGTAACATTGGGAATTTCATCTTTGGAAGATATTTAATACTATATAAAAAAAAGCTTAGAATCATACAATTCTCCAACATTATAATTATGTCAATTGTTGGCATTCTATTTCCCATAGTTGAATGAAAGATTATCAAGGTGAACAAATATGAAGAATAAACACCATTAAAAAGTGTTTAACAAGCTACATACCAAATGGTTTCAACAAGCACTAACATTTTCAAGGTTGCATTGAAAATATAACTATTAAGAAATTGGGTTTTGGTATGCAACTCAATTGTATTGTACAACACAATATAAAATAGATTACAAATTGGAATGAAATGCACCCAAATTATGAAAATATTTAGAATACAAGCTTATTAGAATAGTTACTAAAATTTTTAATATATGAATTTTTTTGGCTTTTAAATAAGAAAAGTTTGAACCAAAAGAGTAATTTTGGGGTTAAAAAAGTAAGATCCTAAAATAAGGCTAAGAGATCCAAACAAAACATGAGTGATTTGTGAAACTCAAATCAAACAACCACGATATGAATGATTTGTGTAATTTTGAAAGGTAAGAGTATTTGCAAATAAATAGATAAGAATATTATGTTGACAAATACTATTCTTATGTGTACAAGTATTAGGGTGGCAATGTACATGCATTGGATTGCTTCATACTATATGTTTTTCTTGTGATGTCAAATGATGTCTTTAAATAGTTACGCCATACCAAATGGTTTTATCTAGTAATATAAATTTGGGAATTAATATTGTACCAATGAAATCATTTGAAATGACCCAATCATAACCCTATTAGAATTAGGGTTAGGGTTAGAATTAGTGGTATATTAAATATGAAAATGGAAACCTAATGGGATTGGAAAAGGTGGCTAGAGTGGGTAAAGGAGAGATCTCAACATAGCACAAAACTCTAAAAGAAAAGATAAAATAATGGAATAATGGTAAGTAAGAATAAAATCCCTCAAAAGATCTAAAAAATGATAATGCCATCAAAAATCACATATCTAAGACCCTAAATGTGATATATCATACAAAATGTGTACCAAGTCAGCTCATGGTGGGAACGAAATGGGCAAGAGTCAACAATATTATAAGTTTTAAAATATGAAATTTAGAGGTCAATTCCATGTGATGCAATATGACTTTTAAGTATTGGTGTGGGACAATGGAACACTAATATTGAGGTGACGAATGAGTTTTATGACATGGGTTACAGTTAGAATTAGAGTTAGAGTTAAGGATAGAATTTAGCTTAACGATAAAATGAGGGTTAGGTGTAGAATTAGGGTTAGGTTAGAATTAGGGTTAGGGATAGAATTGTGGTTATCGTTAGGGTTAGAATTATGGCTAGAATTAGGGATAGGGTTAGAATTAGAGTTAGGGTTAGCAGTACTATCAGAATTAAGGATAGGTTTAGGGTTATAGTTATAATTTGGGTTTGAATTAGTAATATAAGTAGTATTAGGGTGAGAATTAGGGTTAGGGATAAAATCAAGATTAGAATTATAATTGGATTTAGGGTTACAATTACAATTATGGTTAGGATTACCGCTAGAATTACTGTTAGAATATGGGTTAGGGTTTAGGTTAGAATTAGGATTAAAACTATGATTAGAATCAAGGTTATGGTAGGGCTTAGAACTGAGGTTAGAATTAGGATGAACATTAGGGTTAGGGTTATAGTTACAATAAAACAACAAAGGTCATTTACATTTATATATATAGAACTATGATTAGAATTAAGGTTGGGATTAGGGATGGAATTAGGAATATAATTAGGGTTAAGTAGATCTAGGGGTAAAATTAGGGTTAGAATTATTGTCAGGATTAACATTAGGGTTAGGGTTATTGTTACAATTTGGGTTCAAATTAGAAGTTAGGCCTACAATTAGGGTTAGGGTTAGGGTTCATGTTCAAGTTAGAATTAGCATTATAAATATGGTTACTATTAGGGTTAGGGATAGAATTAGGCTTCGGGTTAAAATTATTGTCAAGATTAACATTAGGGTTAGGGTTATATTATATATAATTCTAGCATACCTATTATATTATATAGAGACATATATAAGAGTATAATTAGGGTTAGGGTTACAATTAGGGTTAGGGTTAGAATTAGAGTTAGGGTTAGCATTACTATAAGGATGAAGGTCAAGGTTAGGGTTATAGTTATAATTAGGGTTTGAATTAGTATTGGGGTAAGAATTGGGGTTAGGGAAAAAATCAAAATTAAAATTATAGTTGGATTTAGTGTTAGGGTTAAAATTATGGTTAGATTCACGATTAGAATTAGGCTTAGGGTTTATGTTAGAATTAGGGTTAAAACTACGATTAGGATTAGGGTCAACGTTGGGGTTACAGTTAGGATTAGTATTGGCTTGAATGTTAGGGTTAGGGTTATAGTTACAATAAAACACCAAAAGTCATTTACATTTATATTTATATATAGAACTATGGTTAGAATTAAGGTTGGGATAAGGATTGGAATTAGGAATAGAATTATGTTTAAGAAGATCTAAAGGTAGAACTAGGGTTAGGGTTAGAATTACTATCAGTATTAACATTAGGGTTAGTGTTATATTATATATATTTAATATATAATATATTATAATAATATATCTAACCTATATTATAATATTATATTATAAAATTATAATAATTCTTAAGATATATAATATAGTTAGAATTAATCTTGCCACTTCGGATGCTACTAGCATATCTATATTTTAAAAAAATATCTAAAATACGTCGAGAGATATCCTTCTCGAGGTGCCTATTTTTTAATCAATTTACCACACATAGGTGGAATAGGCACCTCGAGAAGGATATCTCTCGGTGTATTAAATCGATATATTTTTTAAATATAGATATGCTAGTAAATATCTATAGATATATACATGTACATAAAAATTTAAAACTCACATGTCCACTGACAACAATATCATCAACTGAATCATGCCAACATATATGATCTGACCTTGGGCTAGGAGTAACATGAGGTATCTCCATCTACAATATATATATATCATTTAGTTAAAACTAAAATCTAAATAATTTTAAAAAAATTGAATTGAACATGCAAATGCACACATACATATAGATCATACACATGTACCTGCATATCATGTGGCACGGGATCCGAGCCCTCTGCAATGGCTGCCTCCACTAAATCATCCAAATGAGTTATCAGAGTCATGTCATGATCTAATGTATATGTCTGAGCCCTGTCATGTCGCAGTAATGATGAGTGAAGGGGACTAACTAGCTAAGATGGCATTGATAATGAATCTGAATGCATCAACATCTCCACAAAACCTACAGACGACATCCTCTCCAGGTCATCTGAAGGATCACTAGTCTGTGCAACAACCGAATGATCCGTAGGTGGATCCTGATGTGCACTGGTGTTGGGCCTGGCAGGGTGATGAGAATGATGAGATCTTGAATGTGAATGAATAGATGTAGCCAGATGATCTGTAACCTGGTCTATGGAGATCTCAAGATCTGAAGTGATGAAGGCATATACCTCCAAGAGGTCCTCAGCGAAATAATGTAAAGTACTATGTGCCATCTCCCCTATAATAACGTCCAATTGTGTGGGTGTAGGGATACCTGCCATAGCATAAGGATCACAATCAGTGCTGCTGCAAATGAAGCTCTAGATCATGGACATTGTGACATCAAATACTGACCTACACAATCAGTAGTTATCGTAGTGGTAGCAACTACAATATCACCGACACTGTCAATGACAACATGATTTGTTAAGGGGGCCAGGGCTGGGGAGATAGCAGGAGACCTCTCAACAACCAATGCCCTATACGTTGGGGCCTCCCGATCTGCTCGATGATAAGCATCCCTATCGACAAGCCTACCACGCCCCTGACCAAAATATCCTAGAAGGTCACAGTAGTTGACTTTGAGGCCCAAATGAACCTCAGCATACAATTGTTGTGCAAAATATAAGGGAATTTGGTCGTTATTTGGATAACCAAAGATAGCAAGAAACCAAGGGTAGAAGAAATTGGCCATAGCACCATCCACACATCTGGTAACTTGGTATCCCTTCACCTTAGGCTTATCCTAATAGAATGGAAAACATTAGGATTTAATGGTTTCTTTGGTCACCACACTCTGAACATGAGAAAGGGGAACATCACCAGAAACTTCTTCCCACATGTGGGAAAGAATAGTAGCTATAACATCAAGGGAATATGCACTTGTGTCTTGAATTTTATCTCTATTTTTTTCCAGGCTTTCCAATATGGACTTACATGTGTCCTTATATATTACCGTGTTAGTACCATCATTTATGGAAACTCTCAATCTCTCGATCTCAAGATTAGTTCATGTAAATAGTTCATGAGGTGGAACTGGTGCATTTGCCATGTGATGAACCTGAAGGAGCAATGAGATTCTTTCTTTAATATCTATAGAGAATCTAAAAATACTAGACATGTACACATTCAATTTAAATAATTTAAAATACATAACTATTTACAAGTGATCTAGAATTTATTTCTCTATATCCATCTAGTTCTTGTACATGCATGTGTGTGCAATAAATAATGTTTAACTTATACAAACAACTAAACAAGTGAAACTAGTAAATTAATTTGAAGTATCAATATTTATCTAATGTAATTTACTTCATGCACAAATTTCACCAAAATGTAGAAACTTGTAAGATACATTTAAATATAAATATATATATAATAATCTAGGATCACTAAATTGTTTAGTATCTTAGGAATTGTCTTTGAATATGAAATCGAGGTGCTAAATTTAAATATTTTGGCACATAAGTGAAAGGTTCAAATTTAGTGAAACGGTCACCATGGCATAAGTGAAAAGCATGTTTGAATTTGGAGGATGTGATTACAAGTACAATTTTCTATCTATAGAACAACATTGCACTAGACAAAATCACACTTGCAATCCAATCCAAGGTGAGGGAATGTGTACATGAATAAAAATGGGTTTAGACCATTAGGTATAAAAAGACTAAAGGTTGATAGATAAATTCTATATTTTTTCTAGCTTATATCTTGAAATAAATACCAAGATAATATATCTTAGGATAAAACCTAAAGTGAGTGTAAAATGAGTAGAAAAAAGGATATAAAAATACACTTTTCTCCTATATAATAAGATTCAAACACTATTTTAATGAATCTACTCAAGCCTTCTCGCTCATTCATAACAAAGTTACAATTTATAATAATCATTTAGACATCTTAATTGTTTTAAATATAAAATGTTTTAAGTTTTTTTTATTTTTGCAAAGAAATAAACTACACCAAGTTACATGAAACCCTAAGATAAATCAATTAAATAAGTACATTGATACACAAATACCTAGGAATTTAAGAGTTGTGAATGATAAGCATGTTGAAATTGATGCTCAAAAATTTAAATAATACATGCAAGTACTTAGCTCTTAGTTCAATGTAGAATATGACTATGCCTATGTCCCAAGGTGATTTGTCAATATTTTAAAATTTTAAGGCTTGCTAAATAAAGGCATCAAAATCAGTTAAACTTCTATTTTTCTATTACCTAGTCATTTGGAAATGATTGTACCTCATTGAAGTTTAATCTCTTGAAGCCCTCTAGGGGAGGGGAGTATGATTCCCTTTTCCACCCCATCAAACCTTAATATATTGTAAAAGCCCTTTTGGGAGGGGATCATCACAACTCATCTTGGGGGGTGATAAGATCATGAGCATTTTGAGCGAGCTTCTAAAATGATTTGCACTTATCGAGCTTGAATGGTTTTTTAAAATCTTAAATGTTATATGTATAGTTGTAAAGGAATACAATCTCATTAAATCTAGGTTGATTGAAATAATGCAATCAATGATCACATAATTAATCTAGATTTAGTTAAGAAAGTTTTTGTGTTGATAAATTGAAACGTTATTTTTAGAAAATAAATGTTATGGATAAGGTACTTTTATGTGGGAATCTTTAAGGAGAATTTCTATTGATGTCACACATAATCTAATTTCTAAGACCTACAAAAATAAATGTTCTTAGTTTGCTGGATATCTCATGTTCTAAATCATCCTAGAAATCTATATGGATCAGATCTAAACTCCTTGGGATAAAACCTAAGTGTCATAAGAATGAATTTCTATATGGAAATGAAAATTGTAACTTGTAGATCAACTTGGCATGTAATGTAGACTCCTAAAAATGTTTAACCCTAATCTTTGATATTTGAATTCTTGTAAGGATGATGGTATTTAAAATATCTTTAGGGAAGCTAGACTAGATTTCTAAGGTCAAGTTATATTAGATCAACCCCATTTCAAATTGTCTTTACATATTTGATAAAATGATTTTAGACAATATGGAGAGACTTGTGATTTTAATGTAGACTAAGATTCCTTTTAAGCTCCAAATTGTCAAAATGTTTCTAGAGTAAATGTTCCTTTTGTTATAGATGTTCTCTTGATTTCTCCTTATGATCCCCTTGAATTAATTGCACAAATGAATATCTTAAAATACAAAAACATAATAATTAGTCTCATAAAGCATGTACCAAGTGGACTCACATTTGACTAGTGAAAAGGGGTGGGAAACTTAAAAATTTAAAATTTAGGGTCAATCTTGCTCGACAATAATAAATGATGTGTAAATGATGAATGTATGGGTATGTGTACAAAAAGGGATGAGGTAAAGTTGAGGTACATATATCTAATCTTTACTAATTTTTGGACACTCACTTTCAACTCACTCAAGTTTCTAAGTTTGATATTTGCATTAAACTTAGTTTGTGTGCTTGGGAGTTTACACATGACAAGGATAACTCCTCCTCTCATGTCAAACCCTAATAAATCTGTTGAATCAATCATTTTGAACAAGATTAAAAATAGCAAGAATTCATGCAATATGCCCTAAAATGATGACACATTGTTGATATAACAAGATCCGATTCTTTTTAGGTTATGTGATGTGTGTTAGAAAGTGTTCAAATGTTCCATGTGTTTGCTAGATTTTATAAATGAATTAGGTTTAGTCCTTTTATATAGCTTCCCAAGTATTAAATGAAATGTTTTGTGCATCAATATGAACATAAATATTCACACCCATAAAAGGATTCACATATGGAACTAAACACTATTTTGATACATGTTCCCTTATGATAAGTGTGCCACTTGAAAACATCCAAACACAAAATAAAGGGATCCAACTAAGTAGCATCCATAAAGCATTCAAAATAAGCATAAACACAACTACTTTACTAGATATGAAAAACAAGCAAATGGTATTTCTTATCGACAATTAGATACTACTTACATAGCTAACATTTAAAACTTATTATGTATGTAAACAAGTAGATAATTTAAACTCAACAACTAAGATGGTACAAGGATGGTATGGGACATCTTGCAATCTTTAATGGCATACAAGACAACTTTCAAGATTGATTCAACTCATTTAGGGGCCCATAAATTTAGTCATGTTGTCCATGGGGGTAAAATAAATGGGACTTATTTCATATTGTAGGAATGGAAAGCATGTTTTTATTTCATATTTAAATAGCCCTAACAAATAGTGTAAGTTTAAAAACAAAAATGATACCTAATTTCGAGTTTGGATGCAAAAGTTATGGCCTCTAGAATGTCTAGGGTAAAATAACTAGCAAAGTGGTGAATAATGCATCCTCCCCAATGAACTAGTACCCACCTTCAAGTGAAGTTATGACTAATAAAGGGGAAAGTAGGGCATATAAGGGTACTTTGACTATCACAAAGGGCAAGCAATGACTAGAGAGCTAGAATTTAAACTAACAGATATTTTATTTCTCTTTTTGGCATTTGTCCTTCTATCTTCAGACGTAGGGAATCATGGCACAGTCTCGTATACAATTGTATGTGTTTTCATAACTATGCATATGTGTAAATTTCATAACTATATTCAAATTTTTAGCTCTACATGCGGTATAGAAATATGTTGGCACTTGAAAGTTATATTATTGGGATATTTCAATGATGTTTGTTCATTACTACTCATTTTATATATTTTGTGTTTCGAAGTATGCAAGGATGATAAAAGATTTGTAGAGCAGTTGGCAAAGCAGTCAATGCAAGTAAAGTTTGAGAGGAGTTTACTTTAGAAATGGTCCACTAGACTATAGATTGAATTATGTTTTGTCGTTTCTCATTATTTCCATTCATACAATCTCTAATGCAAAATTGATCATTGTCAAGTATATAAGATGACATAATATGATACATCCAATTATGTAACTAACCTAGTTAGTTTAATTCCACTTATTCAACTAGTTTGTTAATGAATTAATCATTATAGCATTAATCAAATTCCACTTGTACAATAAAACATGACTAAAAAAATTATTCATTCACATGTTAAGAATCCTACATTACTGGAC
Organism: Cunninghamia lanceolata; assembly: GCA_027924645.1. Taxonomy (NCBI): domain Eukaryota; kingdom Viridiplantae; phylum Streptophyta; class Pinopsida; order Cupressales; family Cupressaceae; genus Cunninghamia; species Cunninghamia lanceolata. Next base: position 10,283,666 of record BSBN01000635.1, on the reverse strand, counting down.
TTATAGACACCCATAGAGATTGTAAGTAAACTGCAAGTCTCTACTAATTCTACATCCAAAATGTAGGAGCATAGACAAGGGACGTGAACCAGGTTTGATAGAATGCCTCAAAGAAATTTATTCTCATGGAATGGGCCTCGATTGCAAGGTATTCACAAAATGGATTTGTTGAAAAGGCTTTAGAAACTTTCAAGCAAATGCAATTGGAAGGTGTAAAGCTAGACACTGCAACCTTCGCTACCATCCTCCCTGCCTATGCCAAAATGGGAGCTTTGGAATAGGGTGTGGACATCCATCAACTTGGATAAAGGATAGAGGAATTTTGTCAGATATTGTAGTTGCAACTTCCCTAGTAGACATGTATGCAAAATGTGGAAGCATAGACAAGGCACATGAACTATTGACAGAATGCCTCAAAGAAATGTGTTCTTGTGGACTGCATTGATTGTAGGATATGCACAAAATGGATTTGTTGAAAAGGCTTTAGAAACTTTCAAGAATATGCAATTGGCAGGCGATAAGCCAGACTCTACAACCTTTGTCAACATCCTCCCTGGCTATGCGTAAATGGGAGCTTTGGAACAGTGTATGGACATCCATCAAAGCATAATGGAAGCGGGATTATTGTCAAATATTACAGTTGGAAATGTTCTGGTAGACATGTATTCAAAATGTGGAAGCATAGACAAGGCATGTGAACTATTTTACAGGATGCCTCAAAGAAATATGGTCTCATGGAATGTTATAACTGCAGGTTATGCACAAAATGTGTTTGTTGAAAAGGCTTTAGAAACTTTCAAGCAAATGCAATTGGCAAGCGATAAGCCAAACTCTACAACCTTTGTAAGCATCCTCCCTGGCTGTGCGTAAATGGGAGCTTTGGAACAGGGTATGGACATCCATCAAAGCATGTGTGAAAGCAAATTTTGTGCCCTAGTTTAAACGAGAAACTGAGAAAATGAAAGAAATATACAAATCTTTATACATATACATCTTTATTCAACGAGAAACTGAGAAAATGAAAGAAATATCATACCTGGAGGGTGGCTAGAAGGTGGCTGGAGGGTTCGAATGGTTGTTGGGGTTCAAGTCGTACTCCTGGGGTCCTCCTGGGGTTCGGCAGTAAAACTATCAAAATTGATAGTTAAAAACATTTAAAAAAAACTTTAACAGGTGGGTTCGAACGAACCCATTATTTTTTATTATAAAAAATCGGTCGGTCGTGGGTTTGAGGGAACCCTCCAATGACATGGGGTTCGTTCGAACGGGGGGGTTCAAACAAACCTATTTTTGGGTTCTAGTGAACACCCCCCATTCGAATGAACCTATCCAAAAAAATTTTGGTGCACAAGCAATTTTCCTTCCTCAATGTAATTGTAACCCAGTTATGTGGGATCACCCATATGCTTTGAAGAAGACCAAATTGTTGCGTAGATTGTATGGGCTTTTCAATGAAGTCTTCTTTCTAGATAATAATATCTTTTGATATCTTCTAAAGTGTCGATCTGGCTGAATAAGGCGACTCTTCCTTCCCTGCCTAGTTTGATCATATAAAAGATAAAAATAAAACAACAGCGTTGGTTTTTTTTTCCAATTTTTTGTTGATGATGTTTAAGATTTAAAAGAATTTCCAAGTGTTCTTTTCCAAAGGGCGTCGCTCCATATCCTGCCTCAATCATTCTATGGAATTTGAGTGACCATTATAAAACTGGAATTTAAAAAAAAAAACCTGAGGAGGGGGTTCGGTCGGTAGAGAAGAAAGAGTGGAAAAAGGTGAAGTAGAAAACTGAGGCGCCCAGTTTTGAGCAAGGTAGCCAAGTAGAAAGATAAAGACAACAAACGAAAACAAAAAGTACAACAAAAAATCAAAGGAAGAATTCAATTTTGTGTGGGGTTCGATCTAGAAAGAGAGACACAAAGAGTGAATAAAAAGGAATAATAGCAAAGAGGGCGAATTGGAAATTGTGGAGTTGTCAAACAAAAATAGTGGTCAATTGGAATGTCGTTGAATCAATTTTAAAAGGAGACCGATGGAATTGGATAGCTAGAACAGGGCCAGGAGCAAAACTTTGAGGAAGTATCTAACAGAGCATTTATAACAATTCTTTTGTGTGATTGAAATTGGTTTATATAAATATTTTTACATGTATGTTGATAAAGTTAAATGAATTGAAATTGAGACACCAAGTCATTTTGTTTCCTGTGATTTGTAATTGTGAACAAATTTGGGTACTTGTAGCTATGTGTGTGAATTAATAAACCATGAATTTGATTGGTAGAAGATGTTGTGTGTGGGTATGTTGCTAGTTTCAGTTATTTGATAAGATTCCTGAACCTAGGCTGCATCATTTGGTATCAGAGCCAGTTGTGGGTGTGTTTTGGGAAGAAACCCTGGCAAAAAATTTTGTGGGTGAGTGTGAGGGCGAGGAGACCCACGACTGTAGGGAGCCCATAAACATGGCGCAAAGAGGACGTGGACAAAGAGGAGCACGGAATGGACCCTGAAATAGCAGTCATGGAGATGTTAAGAGGTATCACAACGAGATTGGATGCAATGGAATTAGCTCAGCTAAGAGGGATACCTGTGGTAGATGTTAGTGAAGATGAAGGTGAGATTGAGGCTCCAGAAATTGAATTTGAGAATGAGGATGACGGAGTAGAAGGCAGATTTTTGAAAGTAATGGAGAGAATTAGCAGCAAGCCAAGAGTGGATACCCCTAGTTACCATGAAAGTTTAAATCCGGAGGACTTAATTAATTGGATATCAGAAATGGAGAAGTACTTCGACCATGAGTCGATAGAGGACCCAAAAAGAGTTAAATTTGCTTGCACAAAGTTGAAGGGACATGTGTCATTGTGGTGGGATCATATGTAGATTGATAGACAACGAAGAGGCAAAGACAAAATTAGAACTTGGGATCAAATGGTAGTAAAGATGAAAGCTCAATTTTTACCGAAGGATTACCAAGTAAGTCTATTTTGTAAATTGCAAAATTTGAAGCAAAAAGAATTGAGTGTGCGGGCATATACTGAGGATTTCTACAAGATGAATATCTAGATTAGACGTGTGGAAGATGATGCGGAAAAGGTCTCAAGGTATGTAAATGGATTGAGCTATAACATTCAAGATGAATTGGCTATGTTGCAAGTTTATACGGTGGAAGAGGCATATCAGTTTGCATTGAAGGCTAAAGAAAAGATGTCAAGAAAACACCAAGGTAATATAAGAGGAAGAGGAAGGTCTGTCATGTGAAGTGAACCAGCAAGTAATGTGAAAGGAAAACAAGTTTTTGAGGAAGAAAATGACACCATTCGCAAAGAGGAATCAAGTCAAAACAACAGGGGAAGAGGCTATTCCGATAGAGGTAGAGGAAGGGGATTTGGAGGCACATGTTTCCAATGTGAAGAGGTTGGACATAGGGATTTTGAATGCCCTCAAATACAACCAAATGTTAGTAGGAAGAGTGCAACAAAGAATTATGCAACACATGTTGATGAAGAGAGCGTGAATTCTCCAACGCAAGTGGAAAAGCCTGAACAAGGAGAGCCATTCATGATGAATTGAGTCTTATTGAAACCAGAAAATGAACAACTGGAGCCAATACAAAGGTGGAGTTTATTCTGAACGGTGTAAAAATCAAGTGGCAAGTGTTGTAAGGTAGTGTGGACAGCAGAAACACTGATAATTTGGTGTCACATGAGATGGTAGAGAAGTTGCAGCTGAAAAAGACAAAGCATCCAAATCCTTATCGAGTCACTTGGTTGCATAAGGATCATCAAATTCTGGTAAGTAAACAATGTTTGGTTCAATTTCAAATTGGTAGTTATGTTGATGAGGTGGTGTGTGATGTGATGCCCATGGACGCTTGTCATGTCCTTTTGGGTAGACCATGGCAATATGATAGACATGCTATGTATGATGGTTGGGCAAACATGTATACCATCACAAAAGATGGAAGGAAGTATCATTTGAGTCCATTGAAGGACAAAGGGAAACAAGTGGAAAATAGTTCATTAGTTTGTTTTTGTGCAAGTGAACAAGTTGTGACAATGGCAAGTAAGGTTGGGAGAAACCCAACAGTGGTTTATGAGAAGAGGAATTTGAGTGAGATCAAGGGAAGTGATGAAGAATTGGTGCAGCAGTTGCACAAGGAAGAGAAGAAAAGTAAGGGACAGCCAAGTAGCTGTAAAAGAAGTGAAAAGAGTCCAAGAGGAAAACAAAATTTAATATTGGAACAAGATGCAAGTTTGTATGAAAGGCCTGAAGTAGATTTTCATCATTGGGAAGAGTCAAGTAGAGGTGACCACCGAGGTGAGTGCCAGTTGCAGCATAAATAATGAAGGAATATGAAAGATGGTAGAGGCAAGGTTTTGCTCAGCAAACATAAGAAGAAGTTGATTGATGAAAAGGAAATCTGGATTAAGAATGAAAATGGAATCACCATTCGAAGCTTCCGAAAATGTTCATGAGTTGCAGCCTCATGGAACATTTCTCCTACCTGGCGTGTCTGATGCAGGAGCACCCAGACGCACGTGTGATCCTGTGTCAACCAAAAAAAATGTTTGATTCAATTTTGGTTTTGGCTTTCTTTATTTGTTGATTCACTTGTATTTTGAGGTGAGGCAGTGTTGTCGTGGTTGATGGTGACTTCGCATCACATCCATTTTTGTGTTTTGGTTTGATGGTGTGGCGTGGTGGAGTGTCGGTGACCATTGATTCGTTGTCGTATGTTGTCAAAGAATTTCAAAAGCATTGTGATGGTGTCGACGAAACATTGATGGCATCATCATGGTTTGATGTTGTTGGGAGAGTTTGATTTCATTTCCAGAAGGCATCGAATACATATATGCTCCTTTGTATTTTTTCAAGTTTGATGAAATTTGAAGGGGCACATTGACTCCATAAAAGTCAACCCACTTGGGTGATGCTTTTAAAATCATTTTAAATCTCTTTGAAAAGGGCGATGTTTCATTTTTCTTCTTCTAATTTCCCATAATTGAGATGCTGCCACAATACATCTGATGATATATAGCAGATCGATGATTTGGCATCTAGATCAATTCAATGAATTAAAAAAAATCATATGTATAAATTTAAATGAAGTACAAGACCACGATTGGGTGTTTTACCTATTGGCATATGATTTGAAGAAGACCAAATTGTTGCATAGATTGTATGGGTTGTTCAATGAATGAGTGAATGAATGAAAGGTTTTAATAATGTCCACGAGGCCATAGCAGCCTATGGGACCTAGAAACGCACACACCCCCAGCCAAAAAAAATTAGGACAGCGAACCACTAAACAATTTGCAGTCCCTTCTCAAGGTCAGATCTTCTGCCGTGAATTTTGATCAAAAAAATTGTAGTTCTGCCCAGTCTTGCCTCTTCAAACAAGGTGCTTAAACTGTTGTCTTTCAAAGTGTCTTCGTAGCTGCCACGTATGTCTTTGTAAGTTGAGCACTCTTTGATGAAATGTCATTCCGTCTCCACCACACCCTTGTTGCAAAAGAGGCAAACTCTTTTTTCCCACTCCACTTTGGGAATCTTCCACCTGCCTGTTTCACACCTAAGATGGTGCGAGCTAGTCCTTAGCTATGCAATCAACATTTTTGCTTTCCATTTAATATCCGCTCCTATCTAGGCTTTTTCCTCATGGTCCCACGTGGGGTTGAATTCTTTGATATAATAAGTTTTTTTTCGTCCCACTTGATTAGTCCACATGATTTTCCTAAATTTTTCTCTAACATGTTTTTTTTTAATTTCATCTTTGACATGTGAGCTTTCCTGCATACTAATATCCCACTTCTTTAACCACATGTCATTTTGTTTCATCCATGTATTCTTTCTCTTATTTAACTCTTCTTCCATAATTAGATTGAGCCAACGGTGGTTTTCCATATTTTGAGACTTCTTTATATAACTTACCAACCGAACCATCGTCGACGCCTCCAAAGGAAACGTACCCATTTCCACCAATAAGATTTCATAAGGGACTGTCGTCTTGATTTTGAGACTGCTTATGATGAGGTTCTTTTGGATTCTCTCAACCTGCCTCCATTTCTACTCAGACATGTTGCCCCAAATTTCACAGCCATATAGAATCACCGGGACAACAAGCAAACCAAAAAGCGTTCTCTTGGTTTCCCAATCCTATAATTCCGCATTCTTACATCTATTCTGAAGAGAGTAGAGCGCCTTCCAACCCCCTTGGATTATTTTTGCTCTGCACGTTTCCCAATTGAGTATGTTGTGAAAATCAAGCCCGAGGTACTTGTACTCATACACTATTTCCAACAGGCTGCCTTCAAAAAGAAAGCTAAATTGCTTCTTTTTTCTCTTCAACAAAAATATCATCACTTTGGTTTTGCTAGTGTTCACTTGCATCCCAACCTCCTAACAAAAGGATTCCAATGCTTGCAATTGTTCTCTCAAACCATGGGCAATTTTATCAATTAGTATGAGATCGTCAGCATATAGGAGTAACTTTATCACATACTTAGCCAACTGAACACCCTCCACACTAGTCTTGTTTATCCATTCTTCTAACTTATCAATGTATAACCCGAACAAGGTTGGGGAAAGTGGGCAGCCATGTTTGACGCCAATATTGTTGTCAAAGCACTCATACATCCCATCTTTGGTTTGAATTTTAGCCTTAACATGCTCATAAAGCCTATGGATAGCAACTCTATACACATCAGGGACCCCAAGTTCCTCCATCCTTTTCAAAAAGCTTGATGTGAGGCACCATGTCAAAGGCCTTTCTAAAGTCAACAAAGCAACAAAAGACCTCGTTACCCTGGGTGTTCTATATTTTTTCGATCATGAACCGAAGGGTGACACCATGGTCAATAGTGGAGTGTTTCGGCCTAAAACCAGCCTGTCCCTTAGCCCTTTTCCCCTCTTTTTCAGCCCAACTATTAATTCTATGCTCCACCATGCTGCCAAAAAGTTTACCCAAGAGAGGGTTAACCATAATTAAATGGTAATTTGAAAGATTATTAATATCTCGACTTTTGTAAAGAACAAAAACCACACTAGTCGTCCACTCTTTGGGGAAGTTTTCTTTCTAGATAATAATATCTTTTGATATCTTCTAAAGTGTCCATCTGGCTGAATAAAGCGACTCTTCCTTGCCTGCCAGGTTTGATCATATAAAAGATAAAAATAAAACAACAGCGTGGGTTTTTTTTTCCAATTTTCTGCTGATGATGTTTAAGATTTAAAAGAATTTCCAAGTGTTCTTTTCCAGAGGGCGTCGCTCCATATCCTGCCTCAGTCATTCTATGGAATTTGAGTGAGCATTATAAAACTGGAATTAGAAAAAAACCAGAGGAGGCGGTTCGGCCGGCAGAGAAGAAAGAGTGGAAAAAGGTGAAGTAGAAAACAGAGAGCCAGTTTTTAGCAGGGCAGCCAGGTAGATAAAGAGAACAAACAGCAACAAAAAGTACAGCAGAAAATCAAAGGAAGAATTCAATTTTGTGTGGGGTTCGATCTAGCAAGAGAGAGACATAAAGAGTGAATAAAAGGGAATAATAGCAAAGAGGGTGAATTGGAAATTGTGGAGCCTTCAAACAGAAATAGTGGTCGATTGGAATGCCGTTGAATCAATTTTAAAAGGAGACCGATGGAATTGTACAGATAGAACAAGGCCAGGAGCAAAACTTTGAGGAAGTATCTAACAGAGCATTTATAATAATTCTTTTGTGTGATTGGAATTGGTTTATATAAATATTTTAACATGTATGCTGATGAAGTTAAATGAATTGAAATTGAGACACCAAGTCATTCTGTTTCCTGTGATTTGTAATTGTGAACAAATTTGGGTACCTGTAGCTGTGTGTGTGAATTAATAAACCATGAATTTGATTGGTAGAAGATGTTGTGTGTGGGTATGCTGCTAGTTTCGGTTATCTGATAAGATTCCCGAACCTAGGCTGCATCAGCAACATTCTAAGAGATGGATTTTCGCTGAAAGGGTTTGAGGACAGATATAATCCAATCGCAAATGTATTTTATCTTTTGGAGAAAGAGACCAATCATTATAAGTGACATTTTGTGTTTTTCTCATTTCTAAGCTAAAAGATTAGATTTAAAAAATATCTTGAAAGTACTCTCAAACTATTTTTTGGACAAGTTTTCAAGCACAGTCTTTAAATATCTTAGCTCAAGCATGTCAAACTTATTAATTTATAGACAACTAAACTCATTTTTCCCTTTATAGAAACTTGATAGTTTAGTGGCCCTCAATTCCAAAAAAATAAGACCCATTTTTATGCTTTCACACTCAGATCAGTAAACCTTCCTAGAGAAGCAATAGTTCCACTAAAACAAGTTACGAAAGATGTAGAAATTTTCTTGCAAGCTTCAGTGAATGATTTACCTTCGGAGGAAACTTGACCCACTCTTGACAATATGGTCATGAGGAATCCTTTAATTTCTTATGCATTTGACTTGCGTGTCAATGATTTGATCAATTTTTTTAGGATGTTGCATTCAAGATTGATCTATGTAGGTTAAAGTTCTTCTATAACATTTGGTGTGCCTAATAAATGTGGAAATTAATGAATAATAATTCTGCATTGAAGACTAGATGTGGACTAAAATAAGTTGGAATATTAACCTCAAAGACATTATCTCCAACTTTATTAGTAATAGTGTCTTGTCTCCAAATTTATTAGTAATAGTGTACAGTCCATTTCAAAGAGAATGAATCATACAATAAGATCGTAAATTTTTTTCCTTCTGCAAATGAAGTCACGCTAATTCCTTTACTTCTTGTACTTATTATTGGACTTCCACATAATGGTTTGCCCCTATTATGGGTTCATTCAATGAAATTGGTAGCTTTAGTAGATTTTTTTGGAGCTAAAGGTGTAGCAGTTGTAGATAGCTTTATGAGATAACTACATCAGCAATTGTCAATAGTTAGAAAATGTTCGTGAGTTAAATTGTCTAATAATTGCACCCATAACAAGACTATGACAATGGGAAGCTCTAGCTAGTTTGAATTCATAGAAACCTTCGAATTTAGGCCAGCTCCCCTATTCTAACGCTTAAACTTAAATGATTGGGGTGAAAAGGGAAAGAAATCATATGGAAAGAAAAAGAATATATGTTGTGTCATAGTAGTTGATCATTTTCAAAATTCCTAAACACTTAACACAAAATGGAGAACATTAGCAACAAAGTTCAAAATAATTAATCTTTAGGTAAAAGGTAAGAAATTTAACACTAATCACAAAATAAACATTCACACACAATATTATGTTAATAGCTAAGTTAATCTAAAAACATTTTATTTAACTCTTTATTAATTTCTCAATTGTATTAATATTTAAAGGCTAATAGCTTGCACAAAAGTAAAGTGTTGAGACTATTGCTTATTATTGAAGAAATTGCAAAAAGATCCCACCCATGGAACCTAATGATCTATTTATACATTTTACAAGTGCATCTAGTTCTTTGGAGCACAAAACACATTCCCAAAGCTTAGGAGTCATGCATTTTATTTTGAATGTTGATATCAACATGATAAGTCAAGGAGAACCAAGAGTATGGCCAAGTACACATCTTATCATTTATTTTAATTATAGACATAATTTATTTTCACTGCAATTAAATCCACTTAATATCCCAACCTCTCAACTTGCCACGTATCCACATAAAAGGATTGAATAACCATAATTGTTGAAACCAATAATTGCCTCGACATACTTAGACGTGGGAAAATGACTAAAGACACCAAGGCATCAAATTCAAATCTAGCACATTTATTGTGATGCATGCATACTTAGTATGTTGCATGTACAATAATGACGTGTTTGTTCTTGCAATTACCTTCTCACACTTTGGAGTTCCCCATATTACCCTTTTCTACAAATAATCTTTTCATCATTCTCTTGTACAAAAACAACTCAAAAACTCTCATCAAGCCAATTCCTCACTGTGCATTGCTCTCAAGATCACGCTGCCACACACAACAAAAATGGGACAGAAACGCAAAGCAAAGCTAGACTCTATTCAATCATTGCTACAAAAGCAAGTTCACCACATAACCCGCTAGCTGAATACCCCCTCCATTGGTTTTGTTTAACCATTCTTCAAGTTTATCAATATATAAACCAAAACATGTTTGACTCCGATGTTGCTACCAAAGCATTCAAACATACCCTCTCTAGTTTTGATTTTAGCCCTAACTTGCTCATATAGCTATGCACTGCCACTCTATACTCATCTAGAATCCCAATTTCATCCATCATGTTCCAAAGCTTGTGCCTGGGTACTGTGTCAAACTTTCTTATAATGAAGCAACAAAAAGCCTCCCCTCCTTGAGTGTCCCAAACTTTTTCAATAAAGTGTCTAAGAATGATGCAACGATCAATGGTAGAGTGGCTTGGTCTAAAGACCACCTGCCCTTTTGCTCTTTTTCCCTCTTTTGACTTGCAACTGGTAGGGAAAAAAAAGAATGCAACCTAAACTCAGCCAAACCTAGCTACACCCACAATTGCCCATCTGGTCTTGGGAACATTGTCATGATTGACTGCTTGCTACGCACTCAAATTCAGGTGTCAATTTGGGGATGAACTTCAAACCCCTACTCTAGACCTACATCAATCAATTATAAGTTTGGATTTATTTGCTTTTGTTTATTTTAGCATTTAAATTTTATTAGATTAGTCTAGTGATTAGATTTTATTAGTTGATTAGCCTAGTTCAAAGTTAGATCGGTTTAGATTAAAATTAAATTAGCAGCAGATTAATTTTCATTACAAATAATCAAACAAAAAATTGTCAACAAAACAAACAAAGTCTTCTATTCATTTTGTCATCATACCAATTGGCAAGATATGTCAAAACAAATCTTCTCAAAATAGATACACAACATAACATTGCTAGGGCCAGGCAAATGGCCCTTTTGAACCTTCTGCCAGCTTGAAATGGTTTCATTCAGAACTCTTTCGCTCCTAAGCCCGGATCTAGGCCTAAAAATAGTAAGGTGTATAGATAGATAGATCTCCCCATTTGCTTGCACCTATCCTCTCGTTCCAAGAAACATTTACATTATGCATATATAGCTTGCACCTATCCCCCATACATATACATGTATCTCTCGTGCCAAGAAACATATATATTTTGCACCTATCCCCCATACATTTACATGTATGTATGTATGTATGTATAGAGGATAGGTGCAAGCAATATAAATAAAACATTATATATGTATATGTATGGGGTATAGGTGCAAGCAATATATATAATGTAAATGTTTCTTGGAACTTGAATTTTTTTCATTTACATACTTAATAGTCTTTTTGTCGTTCAGATCTAATAAAAAAGATTTACATCGATCCCTTTCTTCTTTAAATTAAGAAAGACTTGCAAATTTACAGATCAAGAATCGGTCATTGAAGTACCCTGGTAAAAGTGGCATAGACCGTCATCTTTCATCCACAAAAATTCTTAAAAAAATCGTTCTTGTTAGTCTCGAAGCAACTTTTCAAATACAACATAATTTCAACTAATTCCAAGTCAAGTTCCCCGTTTTCCAAATACGCTGTAGTTAGTTGGCATACAGCAGCGATGTTGCCTAATTTCTTTTTGTCCAAAAAACCAGACGCATTTCCACCCTTGGAAAGCCAAGGAAGTAGTGGGAGTTTTTGCGGCTTGTATTTGGCTGTCCAAGTGCAAATATTTTTTGCCATTTCTCAATATGCCAATTTCTTTTTTTTCTTTTTCATATCATTTCTTGTTCTGTTTGTTGTTTTCTATCTTCTATTTCATGTTTTTCCATATATATATGTGAAGGTAAATTGTCAAATAAAAGGCAAAGAAAGACAACAAAGAAAAGAGCAAAAACATGCAATAGAAAATAGAAAACAACAAACAGAACAAGAGGGATATATATATATATTTCTTTGCCTTTCTCTGTTGTGGTGAAAGACAACAGAGAAATGAGCAAAAACATGACATAGAAGATAGAAAACAACAGACAGAACAAGAAATGAAACGAAAAAGAAAAAAACAGAAATATATAATGTAAATGTTTCTTTGCTTGCACCTATCCCTCTCGTTCCAAGAAATATATATATATATCATATGTTCTCTAGCTAGTCCAACTTCAAACTATGTTTTGAAGTCCATCGTTCTAAAACTCACTGGGAACTTGCGTACCAGACAGAAACTCATCCTCGCACAGTACTGAATGAGTTTTCCCAACTTTTTTTTTTACCAAGCTAACCAACTAGCATAAAAAATAAAAATAAAAATAGAAATAAAAAAATCAGTTTTTTGTCAAATTCATTTTTTCCCAGAACTTCTTCCCTTGTGAATTTAATATTGAGTCTGAGTCAAAATTTTGGGCTACCAAGTTGTTGCTTAGTCTGTGTTTTTAAACTATGTTTTAAACATTATATTCTTGCTACAATCTGCATGCAAATGAAAAACAATGAACGCATCAAATACTTTGATGCAATTAATCTTGTTTGAGAACAATAGCAAGTCTCTCCATAACTGAGAAAATGAGAATCGCATAAAAGATCTATAAATCGCATTATGCATTTATGATTATCCTTGGCATACAAATATTGGGAAGATAAACGAGGAGTGAATCGTGCTCTGGTTTAGAAATTTCAAGGATTTACCATGTCAGTCACGAAAAGTTATGATGTAGATGCTACATTAATAGTTCAGATCTGTTTTTAAACAAAAGAAAAAAGAAAAGAGCCAATGACTTGGCCACGTGGAAGTCAACATGCTTAAATAACATAATTGTGTGTGTATGTCTCCTATATGTGAAAAAGAGTATCGAATGACCCTAGCAATAAAAGAAGAAAAAGTGAGCTCAATAACACACCTCCAACGAGAACTTTTTAACATACAGAAAGTAATGGAAACAATTAAGATCGATCAAACTTATCTTACTCAAGTAATTTTCTTATCAAGCTTACAAATTCACGTCCTCACTCAGAGCCGGTGCAGGCAAACAACTTTGATAACTCATTGTCCCAACTGCCAGTTAAATAGTAATAAACATGAACATAGAAGCACAAATAGTTCAATACCATGCCAACTCTTCTATGCCTTCCAAGGGCCCATGGTTGTGTACTTGGTTAAAGGTGCAAATTTGGCAATTTTTCTCTCTAAAATGTGATTTTTCTCTAACCCTACAGAACTTACAAATAAAAATAAAAGTATGTGTACTTCATTGGCTGCGATTGCCCCAAGAACTGTAAATTTCCACCTTTGCAGGATACAAGTTCTGTCGGACGAAAGTGTAGACTCATTATAGTCATAGGTGTTACCAGAGAATTGCCTGTTTCAATGTGTTTCCTCGAGCCACGTGTAATATGGAACTAACAATACATTACAACAATAAAATTTGATTCCCTAAAAAGGATTTATTAGGCCATCATACTTAAAAAGAGTCTTAAAATGTAAACTTATGCTTCAATATTTATGTATCTATAAATATGACGACAAGGGTAGTTCAAGATGTTTGCAAGTGGTCTCACATCTCTAGGAACTATTATGAAGAAAATGTTTTCTGGAAGACCCCTTAATATAAAATAAAGCTTGAAATAATCTCCCTTATGTCATAATTCATTACCATTTCTACTTTCCAAAAAAGTCAAACAGCATGTAGCCTACTGTCAAAAGCCTTTCTAACTTTGGACAGTGAAATATTATATATTACAGTGTAGTCTGTCCTTGGCGTGAGATGGATGCCTTAGATGAATCTGTAAAGCACTGTGTTTGGAAATCATTACAATTCAAATGGGCCCTACATCTCTCTGAAGATATTAGGATCGCATAAGATGGATTAGGACAGATCACAAAGGAAACTTTCACTGTTGACATAATCCCTGCTAGTCTGCAATCTCCCTAAATAGCTTGAGAGCCTTTTGCCTCAATGATGAAGTCCTGCTTGCAAAAAGACTTGTCAATGTCCTTTGAACTCTTTGTCCATATTTTTCCTTCATTTCTGACACCTTCAGGATCATATCAAACAGATCAACGCACTTCTCAGAACATATACTAGAATCCAAGTCTATCAAAGGAAAAAGATGTTCTATGGTTTCAAACTGATGCAAGACTTGTACCCCATTTATAAGCATGTCTCCCTCCAACAGCGTTTCCAAAACCTCCATCCCAGCCAAAGCGACATCTGCATCCTGGTCCTTGAGAGTTCCCACAATATCTGGAAGTATTCCTGCCTCCACAATGCAGAAAGTATCCTTCCGACTGCATCTTCCACTGTGAATCTTGCATTTGATAGAAGATTTCCTGCTATTTCTGAAGCTCCTCCTTTGAGGTTCTATGCTTAAACTTGGAGTGTTTCTGGAAATGTTTGCCAAGGCTATACATGCCTTAATTTTTGCTCCTTTTGTGCCAGATTGCAATACTTGTTTAAGATAATCAAATAAACCTAAATCTATCAAGAGTCGTTTTGACTCAACATGCTCTGTATCAGTAAATCTTATCAGAGCTCCAAGAGCATATTCCTGGCCTTCCAAATCTTTCTCAGCAATCATCTTTACTAATGCTGGAAGTGCATCTTCGCCGATCATAAGCTTGTCCACATTATAGTTAGATGGAATGCTTGAGAAAATTCCTGCCGCTGCTGCCCGTAAGCGTATCTTGACCGAATCCTCTTTAATTAAAAACAGGAGTGCTTTTAAGAAATCCCTATCATCTCTGACAAAAGAGACAGCATCCATGTCATTCTTGCACAAGAAAAACAGCAATAGTACAGAAACATCCCGCAGCGGAGGCTCTGCAACTTTGGCCAAATGCAAAAAGGTTGCAAGGCATTGATCACTGGAGCTTATTATTTTTCTGACGCCGTGGGAATCAGAAGGTGCTGCCAAATTCAAGAGGACCTTAGCTGAATTAGTTCTCAATGTTAAACAACAAAAAGACCTTATAATTTCAATAACTGATTCCACTATCTCTGTGATTTGAATTGGTGTTCCATTTGCATTCACCAGAAAACTTTCCCCATGGTTTGCTGTCAAATCTGCTAAAATAGCCACAGCACTGCTCTTCAATACTTGCTCAGATCTCTTTACACAATCAATCACCCAAGGAACTGCAGCAGATTCTACAAAGTGTTTTTTGGCTTTGTCATGGCATGAAAGGTTTTCCAAAGCTTTAAGAGATGCAAGCTTTGATTCAATTTGCCTAGATTTCAGGATGTCAACTAATGCCTCTATTACATGCGCATCAATTAATGACTCTCTTCGGCTGTCATCAAGGTCGAATTTTGCAAGTGTGTTTGCCATTGCCATTTTGGATTCAGCTGACCCTGTTTCAAGAAATATTTTAACATAATGTCCAGAGCTCTATACTTGAAAGATTATTCAATTCTTAAAATTTTTGTATTCAATCCGTATCAATGAAACTACTGAAAATTAATAATTTTGTTTTAAATGGAAAATATAAGCCCAAAAGTAACATAACACCACTACTCTTTAAGGATTTCCAGAACATGCTCATTAAATCTCAAACAAATAAATGATAAAGAAATAGGTCTAGAAGATAAATTTGCCAAAAAAACACCACAAGAAACTGGTGCAGGATATCTTGCATTAGCAGAGCATTTACTAGCTAGGCAACTTGAATAGCAAAGAAGCAATGAAAAACCAAAAAAATACATCTGCAAGTAACCCTACTATATTGTCACCAGAATATCTTGATTGCTTTGAAGGCTGACAGAGATGGCAATATACAGAAGTATATCTATACAGACTAGACAAAATACATCAGTTGTTCAGTATGACATACTCAAACAGTATCGGTATCATAATTTTCTCTCAAAGGCCAATAGTGTAAAGTGAAATGAGGCTGAGCGGCCTTTTGACCATGCAGTAAGTACTACAAGACCTAACAAGCTCAGGCCAAATCAAAGTGGGGCCAAGATTTACCTGGTAGTATTCCATAAGGCTAGCGGTGTGTTTTCATTAGAACATAGTGGACCCACTGGGTCCATTATGTGATGATCATATGTTTTTGATAAACCGAAAATGTATTATATGAATAAAAAGAAATTACACAAGGGGCTGAAAATGAATTCTACCAATTCTTGCTCCTCTGACACCTCTGATCATTAATAAATTTTGAGCATACAAAATTTAATTGCATATAGTCCTTAGAAGAGAGTGAAAAAAAATTACTAGCAAGTCCTCAAGATAAAGCTATTTCCTTGCAATTACATACTTAGCAGAACTTACAAAAACTCAAATAGTTCAAGGAATACATTTAGGATAGTCACCAGCATATATCCTTCAATATAACTACACATTAGATCGAGCAAAGCACATTCCTGTATACAAAAAAAAAAAAGATTGAGAACACTTCATGATGCTTTGTAATGGAAAATGCCTTTTTGTCTCCCTTGGCCTGAACATTAGGTAGTTTGTTGGAAATTGCTGTGTCACTTTCATCAAGCCAGCACTTGCAGAGTAAGAAACAGGAATTGTTTTCAATGTCTGTGCATCACTAAAGGAACTTGCTGCTTTTCCAACAAGTTTTAGTATTTTATTTTTTGGAAATTGTACATACCAATAACTCATGAAACCTCACAGGTTTCTTCAGAAAATAATTTGTTTATCACATTTGAAAAACAATTTCATCACAAAACATTAGCCTTGGACACTACTTAATGTACCGTATGAATTTTGAAAGATGTTAGAACTTCTATGTTCAGTTCAATTGGATGTCTCCCCAACAGCCTCTCTGCACTAAGATAATTTTCTATCCCAAGTATTTCCTGAAGATTGTTCATGGTAACATCATCCATCTTAACTATATATTTGATGGCATTGGCCTCACTGCCTCAGGAGTCCTCTTGTTTGGTTGAATATACTCACCTGTTACAGATCAATACTGATCACCACATTCCCATATGTGATAGAATCTGCTGCCTTTGCTTTCTGTAAGAGATGGAGATGGAGGAGCACTTCAACTTCATTTACTGTGAGATCTAAGGAGATAATATCCCTTTTACAAAAATTCAAAAGATCTGCTCACTTCCTTCCTCGCCTATCCTGATCAGAAGTAAGTAGTCACCTAAAGTTTTATAGGGGTTATATATCAAGTCTCTTTTGGATGCCACAGTTGCCAGCAACAACGATGACAAATCAGTAGGACCACATGCTGCATGAGCTTCATTTTCTCATGCTAGACCTTCATTCACGTTTCTTTGGCCTAGAGAGTCTACTAGCCCTCCTCATTCACATTCTAGGAGATTCAGTCAGCCTTGTATTGTTAGCTTCCTCTACAAATTAGAGGATTATCGATAATGATTCCAAAAGAGGTCCTTTGCACTCTTCAAGATTGCCTGGCCAAGCTCTCTTAGTCCAGGCCATTCTATTATGGAAATTAACAAATCTTATGTTCGCTCTTTCATGATGATTGATGAAAATTTCAATCCTTTATTGACTTATAGATATGGATCAACTTTGGCCTACACCAATTGTCTCAATTAGCCTTCTGTGGTAGCAGGTCCATTCTTGGTTATTTCATATTTGTAATGTTTATAAAACATGATGTTATCTTCTCTAACATGTTTAGGATTTATATGTTCTAAGTTCAACCATCCTGACGAGATAGAAGTAACTTAGAACCTTTTATTGTCGTGCCTTCAGCTTTTAGCTTGTAGGCACGTTTTCTTTTGGATGTTTTTTCCTTTTTTACTCCATTGTTACTGGTTGAGGTCTCATTTAGTTGTTAGGTCATTTATGGACATTAATATAATTTATTTGTTTTTCCAATCAAAACTCTGTATCACTGATCAATTTTCATCCACTTAATCTTTGTGATTGTAACTTTCAATCTTTGCAAGTTTATTCACTTTGTTTTGTAGGGAAATGCATATGTGATTACCTTGCATTGAAGTTCTCGATGTTTTGAATTGTGATTACATTTTCAACAAAAAATGTCATAATCAATAAACATGATTGTCTTGAAATTCTGTCTAATTGTATTTTTCAGTCTTTCATCCATTTTAGTTTAATTAGGCATCTACTTTTGAAGGAGAAAAATGACTCCACGTTTATATGATACATTATAAATACGACTTTAGTTATGGAAAGATGGCGCAAAAAATTTAGGTGCATTGAAATGATAGGCTCTTTATATAAAATTTTGTAGAATATGGCTATCAGAGATATAAATAGCTCAACAAGTTTTGGTCATTATAAGAGTGGACTCTAACTCCACTTGCAATGGACCCACTAGGTCTATTTCAGGAAATCCATAACGGATACATAAAAGATTGTGTATTTATATTATATTAATGAAATGATGGAGCCACATTGTCTCGTATAAAAATTAATAGAGATGAAAAAATGTGCAAATAAGTCATCCCTATAAATTATCTCAAGTTCTATTCATTACATATTCAGCATACAATCCTCAAAACAGTCAAAAACTTATCAATTTTCCTCACCATATCCAGGTACTTTATGAGTCAGTCTTCATGGGCAAGACAAGCATCCTCTTAGTTGTGACAAATTAAACTGCTCTAATATTTCCATGTAAGGAGAAGCTCAATCTGGCTTCAAGTGTCTATTTGGTCCCATGATCTTCTGGGAAACCCTACATATGTTAAACAGGAAGATCGATTCGGGTCAGGGTTAACGGGCACTGCACTAATACAGCTCACAAGTGTTGGCAAAAATCAGCACTCAAAGAACTCAAATCATTAGATTGGCATTGACAATGCTAAGATTATTGCTAAAGAAGACCACTATAAAAAACATTAGATATGAGGAGCTCTCAAGATTAACATCAAAACAAATATGATAAAAATAATAGCAATAAAAGGGAAAGCTTGGAAAACATATATACGCCTGAGACTTATAGCCATATTAATTAGAATAAGAACCTTGATTTTTTGGCCCATCCTATGACTAATGTTCAATTATACTCTATTAATTGAACATTGATAGTATTCACTCCTTTGGCCACTCTTGTAATGTATTTTTAAATATCCTCAACACAAAACCTAAAGTTCAACTCAAAACATAGAAAGAAAGAAAGAACTTATATTAATGTCCACATATGACCAATAGTAGGTCAATGGGAGTTGAAAGTACATCAGTATACAATAGAAAGTTCTAGGAAGAGTAAATCCTAGGAAGTCTCAAAAAGAGGAAGGGACAAAAACAGCAATACAGTACAGCTGCGGACCACTAACACATGGTCAAGAAACCAATACAAATAGCCAAGTAGTGGGAACAAGATCCCCAAAGAGCATAAGTTGAGGAGTACTGGAGAGATAGGAAACAAGTCTTGTCAAATATCTATGACCGAGCTTGAAATGGAGGAGTTATCAGTGTCACTATTGATCATTGTGAGAGGACCAATACAAGATCTGATAGTGCTCACCAGGGAGTGTCTAAAGTCAACAAGGCTGAACTAGAGGATTCTACGGGGAAGCAAGGCATTTCCTCTAGAATCACTCATAACATCAAAGGCCAATGTAACTACCATAGTAATGAAGAAGCTTGTAATACGCATTTGTCTCTATGGTTGGGGGATCACCAGAGAGAAGTAGATCTATGTTTTAGAGGAGTCGAGTCGAGTCGAGTTGTGCTGTCAGAAAGAAGCAAAACCACGTTGCCAAGGGGGAACATGCTGGGGCATTTGAGTAGAAGTGATAAATTGTGAGAAACGTCGTCTCATAGCTTTATCTATATCTATGTGTGAAATAGTATTAACCAAACTCCATTGAGAGCCATCAATCTCCTATATGAGCTGGAAGAAGGAGGTGATCAACCAAGGGGATCTAGGATCCCTAGACACCCGCTATAAGGATCTACATCGCAGGATAACAGCCTCTCTTAGATAAAGGGCAAGGCACTGCTGGTCCAAATATCTAAAGAAAGTAGAGAGAGTGTTGCTTGAGTCCCTATAAAGGCAGTGATATCTTCCAAGGATCTCATAGTAAATGGGGCATCTGAAGATGAAGTGCTCTTCAGTCTCCACATCCTAAAGGGACCAAAGACGGCAAATCCAGTCCTGGTGAAGAATATGATGATCTATCTCAACTTGTAACTAGTGGGAACACACACTCAGTTGACCAAGGGGAAACCTCAAGCCATGTGACCAATGATGTTGGAGATAGTGAGGACAACCTAAGATACCATCCTCCACCTATAAGAGATGCTCTGCGTAAAAAGCGAGTTTTGAGCCCAATGGCTTAGAAAGGAAGGTCCAAGTGACCTAGATGTATTGTCTATAGATGTCTTCTCTGGCAGCTCTAGTGATGGTCTCCTTTGAAAGAAGGAGTTGAGTAGGAGCATCCAAGGAATACATGAAAGGAGGTAGTCTACCAATAGAGATGCCAATAAAAAGGAGGAGCAACCTAGTCTCAAAGTACCAACAATGTTTGTGTTTATTAAAGCCCAATGAAGCAATCCACTCAGAGGAACAAAGAGCTAAGCATGGATACCTCTCACGACTAGAATTTGAGTCCCCCGTGGATCTAAGTCTGTGAATGAATAACGTAAGCTGGAAGATAGTCTCGAGACGTGGTGGCTGGGTGGCAAACTCGGCCTGGACAATGCTCTAAGGAACAGTCTGCTTGCAACTAATCATGTGCTGCAGCATGAGAGTCTGGACCCTCTCAATAGGGGCCCAATTGATTGATCCCAAGTTAGGTCCCCAAACCACGGACCCATATAAGCCCATGCAGAGAACAATAAATCTGATAAAAACCAAAAACTCATACAGAACTACATTTTATTTTTTATCAAGACAGACAGTATGTCATAACTAAGGTGCCATCATTTTAGGAAACAATACGACTGTGTTTAAGACAATCTACAAGCCCGGGGTATTAAAGAGACATGTATTAAAATTCCCAGTCATCTATGCAATTATTTCATGCAAACAAAAACACAAATTAGCAATATTTAATTGTAAAGCAGTGCTAGAAAATTATACTTTCAGCTACACTTTCAAAAGGATAAACAAATACTTTGAAGGACTCTCCAAAATCCTAACACTTTCTGCTCATTATTTATATATATGTTCAAAATCAAGAATAGACCTAAAACTAAGTTTCACGAAACTTGGAATCGAGTATGGTTATGAAATGGAAATGCAATTCTCCAAACTAGACTTTTTTGGAAATATATGTTTAAGCTTGCAGAAAACAAATAACCCTCCAAACTTTAAAATCATACTTTTAGACCCCATTTAGCCTAATACATTACCACAATGATTTTACTGGTATGGTAACAAATTTCTGTGAATAAGGACAACATTTACTACTACTGGAAATCCATCAGTTAGGGTTAATACTTTGTACAAACATATTACAGGTGGTCAGACTAGCATTTCAGTCCTAAAACACTAATATTTCCCTCATAAATGCAGAGACATCATTAAGAGGTATAAAAAATTACAAGTACAATGGATGGTCATGACTATTTCCTAGAATCTAATGCACTAAAAAAATGTTTAAATGAATTTGCATGGTTTGCACTTTTCTTCAACAAATTCTCCCTTTTTGGCATTGAAATGCACTGGCAGACCAGAAATGTGTAGAACACAGAAATGAAAAGTTTCCAAAGGTGGAAACAGAAACATTACCAGAAAAGTTTCAAGTGGTTTCGGTCACCAAAATGTTTCCAAACCTGAATAAAAGAGGGGAGAGAGGATGAAGAGTTTCCTACAACTTATGACACAATTAAGACTGTAGTTTACTTGGTTCAGAGTATTTTCTTACCTTCTGTGGCCACCTAGCATCTAACAAAGACATTTTACACATTTCAGTGATATGTATATCAAGGTATCAATGAGATCGAACTGCATAGTATAAGAATTTCAATAATAAATGCATGTAAAGAAAAAACTTGATAATATTGATAATAATAACGAAAATACACAAAAAAGCTAAATGCGCTCAATATGGGAAGGGAACAAAACATGTATTTACAAGTTAAGACTATATTATTTAGTATTTACCAAATTACCACTTTAATAAATTTAAAACATGTATAAAGCTCATGCAGAAGTTTAGATCACCTCCTTTTAAGAGATTGATCACTTGATTTCATTCTGGATTTGGTTGCACCACATTGAACTACTCAAAGGATGAAGTATAACTATAAAGTATAAAGCATAACTTTTTCCATACTAGCTTCAAATTGTATCTTGCTTCTGAAAGTCAATATCTTCAAGAAACATTACACTTTCATCTGCAGTTTAAAAGATCTATGCTAACCAGAGTTGCATGGACATGGATACCGTATCGGGTATGGATATGGTATTGGATACGGATACGGCTATTTTTCAAGACCCATAATATGGATACGGCTAGATACGACATTTATATATATTAGCAATTAATAATATTTAA
Organism: Cunninghamia lanceolata; assembly: GCA_027924645.1. Taxonomy (NCBI): domain Eukaryota; kingdom Viridiplantae; phylum Streptophyta; class Pinopsida; order Cupressales; family Cupressaceae; genus Cunninghamia; species Cunninghamia lanceolata. The sequence continues at coordinate 10,261,293 of BSBN01000635.1, read as the reverse complement.
ATATTTAAATTTAATATAAATAATATATATTTAACAAATATATTATATATTAATAAATTAAACTTAATAAACAATAAACTTAATTAAAAATTTTGCAATCTAATAATAAGCAATATTAAACTTAATAAAATTTTAATAAATTAAACTTATATTAAAAGTTAAATATATTAAACTTAATAAATAAATAAAAGTTTACAATGTAAAGTAAAAAAAAGTCAAAAATTAAAAAAAGTATCACCAATTAATAAAATTTGCCTCTTCCTCCATTTCTTGTTGACACTAAATCTCCAACTTTAGAATGAACGTGATTATTTGAGTAAATACGATTGCATAGAAAGACATATTTCCAATCATGTGCATGCTGGTCCAGAGTAGATACCCGCAACAAGAAATCAGCATGCCAGATCATGGAACAGTTGATTGCGGCAATTTTTAACATTCTAGGGTTAATATTTTTGGGATATGGCACAAATATCATGAGAATGCCATATACACGCGTATCTGGGACAGGAAAAAAATAGGGTTTTTTTTTGGTATAGTAGGACATGGTATCGAAGATGTATGAGTATCCATATCTGATGCGGCGATACGTGTACCAAGGGAGAGGGAGTGGCGTATCTTGTAACTATGATGCTAACTTGCTAAGTGGTAGCAGAAGTTCAAATACATGCATACTTAAAACAACGCTATACGTGTAGGTGAATGCTATTAGAAGATAACATTCAAAAGAATGTACATGGTCACGTGATATTACATGCCGGGCAATTATGGTCAGTTAGTAGCTAAACCTTCTTCTCATTGTAAACAACTGCACTCTATGTTAAAAGCAAAACTTCCTTCTATTTATCATATTGATGCATTCTTATAGTATTGTATCAGATCCGGAGATTGATACCTCTTCTGGGCCGTACATTTTTTGGAAGTAAGAATAAGTACCAATATGCACAAATCAATGAGGAATTAAATAGGGCGTAGCAGATTGCAAAGCTAAATCCCAGCTTTTTCAGGTTGCAAACCAAGGAAAGGAACTGAAAGTATTAGCCATTTTGAACCCTAGGTTAAGAGTTCATTGAAATCGTACAATATTTTTTTTATTGAAACATTCTGGAATCCCTTGCTATTAGATGTTTGTTGAAGCAATTTGAAGTGAGCTTTTGGCCACATGACTTGAACAGAAAGATAACAATTATTTACGAAGTTTGGGCCATGATGATTTTGCAGGGTGTTTTTCAAGAAATTTTATAGTGAAAGTACTTGTGGGATGTGACAAAAGGCAGATTAAACCCTGGCAGAGTGTTACGTCCTATTCCAAATTATTTGAAATTTTGCAGAAGATCTCATCCAAGTTAACAAATATCCAGTTCATGCCCTAGAGATTTGCTTAAGTGATTTGAAACCCTAGTTTGTTATTTTAAAACAGTCCTATTGTTGCAGAGATTCATGTGGCCAATAATCAAGAATCCCATGCATCTGACTATGTGGTTAGATGTTATTAAATTACCAATTATTAAAAATCATATAAATAACTGCTGTTGCATTTCTCCAAGTCATGCCTTGATGAATGTTTTGCAGAAACACCTGTCACAGAGTATCTGAAATGAATGTGTAACTACATGTGACCATGATCAAGAATGCTGTTTTAGAAGAAACAAAAGCCTCAAGTGGCCATGCAGAGAAGGGCCTACTTGCAGTCAGATTAGAATTTTCAACTTTTTTTTTTTTCAAGTCAAAAACAATTGGAACATAAAAACTGAAAATCACGTTCATGCCCAAAATACAGAAGAAACACCATTGATGATGATGTGCTTGCAGAGAGAGTTTTGAAAATGGTTGATGTTTTAGTCTGAAGACTTAGGCTATGAATTAGGGAGACAAAAAGTACAATGTTCTGTCATCATCTGTGTGCAAGCATTAGTCTGCTTACTTGTGCTTAGAAACCCCCAAATAGACATTTGTTCCAAACAACCATGAAACCCCTATGCAGACAGTGAAAACAGAAAACTTTGTTTCAGATCCCTTAGGTAATTTGCAGAAGATATAGTAGAGATTCCACATGTCATCAGGTCTCATATCCATGCATATTTGCCTCTGGTTTAAAGAAGGTATATCCATGCATGAACCATGAAACTCTGCATTTACACCATCATTGGAACCTCATTTGATATTTTTTTGCATTACTTTGCTCAATTTGCACACATAATGAACAATCACCATGGTTGCAGGGAGACGCGTCTCCCCCTACTTGGGACGCGTTTCCGGGACAGGGACACGTCTCCCATCTCCAAGATGCGGGTAGAAACGTCTCACGTCCCAAGAGAGAGCCAGACACATCTCCCGTGCATCTCCAAGTACCCCGCAGGGGTATAAGGGGAGTCAGTGCTGTTTTTTTTTTTAAAACTATTTTCTGCCCGCATTTGACCTCTGCAAAGCGTCTCCGACTGTTTTCAGGCGACTTCGAACCCTAGCAAAGATGCCATTACTAGTATAAGGTAGGTTTGAAGTTTTTATGGGACACATGTTTACAGTTTCGTGTTTTTATGAGACAGTTTTTGAATTTTCTAGGGCTTCAACTATTATTTTTTGATTGTATATTAGTATTAACTAATTATTAAATTAATAATTAATACTAATTATTTATTTTTATAATTAATATTATATATATAATATTTCACATTTTAAATTTTAACATATATATTTTATAAATAATAAATAATAAATATAATTATTAATTTGTTATATATATATATATATATATATATGTTAAAATTTAAAATTAACATTATATATATATGTGTGTGTGTGTGTTAATATTAATATATATATTGTATACATATAAATATATATTAATATATTTATTTATATAATATATGTGTGTGTGTATTTATTAATATTATATATCTTAATATTAACATATATATATATATATATATATATATATATATATATATATATAATTGGCATCTCCAAGTACCCCGTCTCCTTTTTTCAAAAAATGACATACCGGTACCGGTACCAGTCTCCTGGCAACTATGACAATCACAGTTCCTAAATATTAGAGACTGTTCAAAAGCACCAGAGATGTATTGAAGACACAAAGGAAAGAAGTTTATAATGTGATTAATTTGCAGATTTTTATGAGAAGTGTGTAACTTAAACTTGCAATTTAAATAGCATCCATGTCAGAGGGGAGAAAAATCCTTTCTAAGAAAATTTGAAACAGTTACTATTTCGGACAAAAGAAACAATTCCAAATAGAACTGAGTTGTAGAAGCATCAACCTCTTGTAGGAATTGAATGAAATGTAGAAGAATCGTGCTTGATTTTTCAGACCATTCCAAGCCATGACTGACAATTTCAAGGATATGTTGTTCAGCAAATAAATGATGTTTGTCATATTTCAAAATCCATATCAAATTTGCAGTGAGCCATGTTATGTTTATTCCACCAGTAATAGAGTGAAGATTTGCTATTAAACACAGCTGCACTATTACAAGGTTGGGGAGTGTTTTCTGAGTTTATAGATTTTATAATAAGCAAAACAAAGAAGACATGAAATTGATCGGCAGTATAAGATACCAAAATTTGTCATTTAGACTTGAAAGAATGCAAGGAAAAAACCATTATGGAAAACTTAAGCTTACAAAGCATCAGGATTGTTGGCTGAATTAGGTTATTAAATTCAGTGATACAAGACTTGCCAGGAACTTGGCAGACTCGCTGAATCCTAAACCAAGCCAGGCGAAACAAGGCCTGTAGACTTGGCTGCAAGTCTAGGCGAGTCTCTGTAAGACTTGCCAATAATTGTGAGTCCCATGAATCAAACTTGGCCACATAAAAACCCCTCAAAATCGAAGAAAAACCAAAAAAAATTAAATGACTTTCTAAACCCTAAAAAGCCAAAAAGAAACACAATTAATGGAAAGAGACATCACTTGCAACCAATAACAAAGACAAAAAGAGATCATTGAGAGCAAAAAGAAGAAATTCTACCAAAACACAGCCAACAGATTTGGGCAGCAAACAGTGATCAAAGTGTGTATGTGCAGATTTGTAGAAGCCCATGGTGCATTTAAAGGAGCCCACAATGCATTTGGAGCAGCCCACAGTCCATTTGGAGAATCAAATTTGAAGAGGCATGTCTTTCTTTGAAACTTTTCCTTTTTTTTCATTTTTCATTGTCATTCCATTCTACTCTTCTTATTTCCATTTTGAATTCTCTTCATTTTTCCGTCTTTTATTTTTTGCTTCCATAATCCATTTTTTCAATTTTATTCTCTATTTTTAACTACAAAGTACAAATGTTAAATAATTTTCCCTTTATTTTCTTTTGCAGCCTACTCGCAATTTTAAAATCCTTATGATGTCAACCCCTGTTAGAAAGAACCCATTTGAGAAACACGCCACCCCATTGGCTAAGAAAGGATAATTGGTTTGCAATTATTGCAAAATAAAAATTAGTGTGGCATGCATTAATCACCTAAAATTCCACCTTACGCATATACCTAGCTGAGATGGTTCTTTGTGCACACAACTGTCGCCTGAAGTTATGCAAGATGTCCAAAATCAGTTAGAGTCCTTTGAGAAAGGGAAGAGATGGCAGACATGGCTCAAGGAACTCTTCTATGATTCCTCCATTCCTTTCAAGTTCGAGCCTAATGTTGGACTTAGAGTTCAGAGATCGAGATTAGATTTGCATATTGTACCACACACTTCTCCAAATTCTCAACCATCACTTGAGAGCATGGGTTGGAATAGAGATAAACATCATGCAACCAGAAATCTAGTTGGAAATTTTCAGTTCTATTGTTTAATGTTGTTTCACATAGCTAGATAATTAATTCTTATTTTTGTTTTAAAATATAATTTTGATTTGTTTTTGTCCATTAAATTTTAAAATTTAATGGTTTTACAAATTTACAATACTTTCACTTTTTATTTTTTTGTTGTACATCTCTTTTTTTGCAAATTTTAGTGGATGTTATTGTTGTTACTGGGGCAGGTTTCAAATCCCCCTAATTATGAAGATATAAAGGGGCACAATTTTGAGTGAAAAGGTGGCATATGTGAAGTCCATTATTGCTGAGCAGTGCGAAATATGGCAAAACAAGGGTTGCACCATCATGCCTAATCATTAGGCATATAAGAGAAACATGGCATTGTTGAATTTCCCTATTTCTCCCTCAAGCGGTACAATTTTTTAAAAATCCATTAATGCTTCAAGAAAAATAAAAAATCTATATTTTCTTTGCGAGATTTTAGAAGTCGTCATGGCCAAGGTGGGTGAGACTAATTTGTGCAAATCAATATAGATAATGTAACAAATTTTGTAGTAGGTAGATTTCTCATAGAGAATCACCCATCTATTTCTCAGTCACGCTTTTCCAGTCACTATATTGGAAGATCTTGGCAAACCTTCATGAATAACCATTCTGCATCATGGTTGAAATATTTGCAGATACATATACAACCATTTTTGGGTCCTTGACCTAATGAGAAAATACAGAGGAGTTGGCCAGTCCTAGTGTAGCCTTATTTGCAACAAATTTTATCACATTGCAATCTTTACTTCAAGTAATGGCTTCTCTAAAACACGTTTGTTTGTGAATAGTGGTCCCAATCTTCATATTTCAGGACCACTGTTGAGGTTGGCATTACTAACTGGGTTCTTGATAAGCAACACTTTTGGCTTTCAACAAAGAGATTTTAGATGTTAGTTCTTATTTTGTTTATTTTGTCTATTTACCAATTTTATGGTATATATATATATCAACTACTTATTTATTTTATTTTTTTAAAAGTCACAAAATCTTTAGTTACCCTCTTTCGTTTTGTTAATGGGGAGAAAGCCCACAATGGATTGTGTATGATGGCATGGACAATGCCAACAAGAACATTAGGTGGACCATTAGAGCCATCCATGGTAGGGTTCGGTTTAAGGCAAATATTGTCTCATACTAAAAATCATTGATCGGTAATGACACCATCAACTTCATAAGTCTTTACATGTAGCTGATTATTTACTTGATCCAGCATTCTAACTCCACTCAGATTTCAAAGCCAAAGAGGAGGTTTAGAGTGGGCTCTACATAGTCATAGAGTAGATGGAGGTAAATTCTCAGCTTAAAGTGACGATCGTCTCCAAAAATTGAGATTTTCACACTTACACAAAGGAACCTCTTTGTGTGAGATATACAAGGCAACTAGGATGCCATTGCAGCCAAATAAAAGTTGTTTAAACTTTAAGGTTGTACTTTAAAACTTTTACGTTTCTTATTTTAATGTTTAACAATCAGATTGAATTCATTTTCATTTTATTTTTTCATTTCAAATGCATTGTGCAAGAGGTTTGGTGTTAAGGTGTCAAATTTTCAAAGGATTGTCATATGTGTCTCGAGCCAACCATGTAAAGTTTCAAGAAGCAAGCATAATAAGAGTATGTTTGAGCACATATACTTCAAGAAACACAATAGATTAATGGTGCAATAGTTGAATACCTTACCTATGTTCATTACAACCTTCACCTCCATCACATGCAAATTTAGGGCTCTAATTTATCTCCCATTACTTTAGAGTAGGTTGATCCATAATCAAATTTGATCACCAAAGTCAAGGAGTTTGTCTCTGTTGAGGATGACTGTGCATGGGTTCATCAAGTTAATCTTGAGACAGAGACAATAGCCATGGTGAAGGAGGACAAGAGAGCACTAGCAAATCCCTTGGATACTGTTGACACATACACATATATCATGGACACAATAGCATCGAGGACCTATCTAAGATGCAAGCACACAACCCATTGAAGAGATATTGATGTTGGGTCAAGTGATATAGGCTCCTCTCTCCCATAGTTCATGAGTCCACATGATTTTTGTTTTTGACCAACACTCCTCTACAACACTTCCAATGGTGGCTTAGGAGTCGTTGAAGGCTACTTTCAATTGTATCTAGGTGGCTGCTCCTTCCTTATAAGGCATATCTAGAGTGAGAGGAACACAAGAATATTCAAAGATAAAAAGAAGAATTTGGAAGGAGTCGTTTGCAAATTGGAATTAGCCATTTCAGAAGTAGTGAGTATCAAGGTAACCCAACTCTCCCAAAAGAACAAAAGCTTCTCTTCCTAGGGCCAACAAATCTTATCCTCATGGAAACACCTCAAGCTTCCTCTTGTTCATGGGTCTGTGGAGGCCAAGACAAAGGTTAATCACCAATTGAAGGTTAAATGGATTCCTCCAACAACCGATTTCCTCAAGCTCAACTTTGATGGTGCCTCCAGAGGCAACCCAAGGCCATCTGGAGCAGGATTGTAATAAAAAGTTTGCAAGGTTCATTGATTAAAGTGGTCACCATGAAATTGGATTGGGGGACAAACAATGAGGCAAATGCACGAGCACTAGTCCATGGGCTCTTAGTGGCAAGATAATGTGGCATCATACATCTTCTCATCAAAAGTGATTTGATGATCATAATCAATGCAGTTAGGAGAAAATGGCTCTAAGTTGGAAGTTGAATAACATTTTGAGGGAGGTGTGGGGTCTACTGAACTTTTTCATTGTTTACAAATGTTGTCATTAATTTAGGGCTTAGTTACCGATCCTGGTATTGGTTTGGGTTCGGGTTCGCGGGTTCGATCCAAAAAAAATTTGGTTGTGGGTTCATTTTGGGTTCGTCCATACAAAACATATAAAAATCAGAAATATATTCATATTTGCAGCAGTAATTAAGTTCAGAATACCATAGCATCAGAATAAACAAAACCTTTTTGGGATATAGAATTATCATAAACATACCTTTTTATTCTATATAGCATCAAAATACCTTTTTGGGATATTGAATTGTCATAAACAATATTACGCTGGTGATGGATGATAAGAAATGCCATTGACAACTACCTATTCTAATTATATTTGTAATTATATTTATATTTTGGCAAGATGATGATGCAAAGGGTATGGTGATACAATAGGACCCAAAATATTTCACTCAACTTACATTGCAGGCTGCCCTAGAAAACAGGTCTTGAATATTGAAGAGGTTGATGGACTACAGTGCTTATTTGTACTAGTTTATATTGATAAAATCATGTCCAGGCTGCAGACAGTTCATTTTATCTTTGGTAGCAAACTTGCAATCAAGGGACTTGCCAGCTTTGAACCATGAGACAATGCCACAATGAAGGTCAGTTTATTAAATTTTCATTCTTTGAATTCAAGTTTTTGGAGGGAAAGTCTAGTTGTTTGGTATTGGAGGTTGATCCCGCCACCAACCTAGAAGATAATTCACCATAATCAGGTAACCATCCAACACCCCAGTACCGAGGTGACCCTAAGACCAGCCTAACTATCAAGACCTCACAAAAGTTTCACTCCTGTAACCTCAAACAACCCCCAAACCCAAATGATAATTAATAGCCTACATTGTAGGAGTGCTAATTAACAGTGATTGCATGCACAATACAAAACTATAGAGGATGCATGCAAGCTAATCATGGTTGTAAGAAGGTATACAAGGATGGATAAAAGCAAGAAAGGTCTTGAGTGTGCAAATTTTGTCTGGGTTCTGAGCAAATTTTGTCTGGGTTCCCCCGATTTCGTCCTAGAAGAACCCACATGGCATTTGAAGGACCCTGGCCGAATCCCCTGGAGGACCGGACCAAGACCTGGACCCGGTTTGAACCAAACCAGTACCAAGCAGTCAAATGCAAAGAACCAGTAACATAGCTTTAGGGAGGTGAACAAAGTGGCAAACCTCCTTTCAAATGTAGCCATTGACAAAAACAAGCCTCTTTTCAGTTCAGATGATGTCAACTCATGGGAAGGATTGGCCCAAAAATGGAATCCATCTAGCACAGTGGTTAGAAAATACTATGGTCTCCTTGAAGAATGCAGATTAGACCTATTGTCATATAGAACATTTTTTTACATTATTTTGGAAGGTGGCTACTCTCTGGAGGCTCTTAGTTGTTGCACAAAGCTTCTATGTCATTGTGCAAGATCTATTTGTTGCGCATAGTTCTTTACTCTTGCACAAAGTATCCCAGTTTCTAGATGCTGCACAAAATTTTCTCAGGCTGAGTGTTACTTGCTACTTGATAATTTGTCTCTATTCTTTGTTGCCATCTTGGTTTTTGGCATCAAAGGTTTTTGGTATTTTGATTTTATGTTACAGAGGGAGACGGCCCCTACATCCACAATCACATATCATAAAAAAAGAAAAATGCTTTGTCATTCCGAGTAAATCCCACCAATAATAACAACTACTCTCACATGGTTGTTCTGATTCTAAGTATATATTCTTTTTTAGCATTTTTTTTGGAGGGAAAGTAGTCCTATCCAAGTGGCATTGTGGATTGTTGTAGTTCTCGTCCTCTTTGTCTTTTGCTTTAAGAACAATAGCTTCACTAGGGACAATGGATACTTCTTTTCATTATGAAATATGGCATCATCATCCCTATGTAACAAGTACTCGCCTGGAAATACTGTCAGCAAGTAATCGCCACAAAATCTCGATTCCAAGTTTTTGGAAAAAACTCATGGTGATTATTGCAGAAAAAATCATTGGAACTTACATTAAATTGCCAAAAATTGCACCGCCATAATAATTCATCCAACATCACTTAAAAAGGAATGCGATTTTTTTCTCCACCTTTTTTTGGAGGCCGACCACTGAAGGAACCCTTATTTGACACAGATGACTGAACGACTAGGCTTTTCAGGGGTTGTGTCGTTGCGCACAATGGGGTATGTTTTTATTTATTTATTTATTTTAGCTGATTTAATCTTTTTTCATCTTTACCAAAACAGTTGGCAAAATAGTGCAGGTATGCCTGTAGAATTTTCATAACTATAATGAATAATCAACAATCTGTTCTTTTTGTCCCAAGGTAGAGAAAATATTGAAGTGGGCAGTGTAGAATTAAGGTCCATGAAGATTTAATTGCTTTAACTCATGATCCTATAAACAAAGAGTTAGAACAAAAATATATACATTGCTTATTGATACATTCTCTGCCTAATAGTGTCTTTGCACTTTCTCATGTCCCTTTGCCCAAAGCAGCACTATTTTAATATTAAATAAAATATATATATATAATATAAATATAGATAAAATATAAATTAAAATTGAATTCAAACTTGGGCGGCAAAAGTTGGGTCCATGAGACCTATTCATGGAAAGGTATATTTACAAGTTTCAATCATTTGGAGCATCCAATTTCATGTTTTGCAATTATTCTTTCAAATTCAAGAAGTTTGCTTAGAGGAGGAAACCCCTCAACAGTGAAATCCAGAGGTGAGAACAAAAACCCTCAATTTCCGGCATTGGCAAATCCATTTGAGTTTGCATGTTGAGCTGAACCAGAGTTTAGTTGGTGCTTATTTCAGGTCTGGGAAATAATCATTTGCAAGCAAATCAATTGAAATCATTGGGATTCGGAGTTAATTGGTGGATTTCAGAGTTGTACACCCTGTTTGATTGCCATTGGCATTGGTTGCTGCTGTAGGTGCATAAATTGCTGGTCACTAACATAAATTAAGGGTTTACTGACTAAGTTTGGGCGCCACCCTTGGAGGGAGATTTTTAGCACCTTTGGGCAGATTCCAAGGTTTATATATGCTGCTGCTAATACTGAATAGCAAGGTGCATTAGGCTGTGACCAATCCGCCCCTTTGTGGCTCACAGCCTATTATTGGATAGGTCTGTCAAGTGTTCAAGGGGTTCTGTAGCAGATAAGGGAGGACTCCTCGTCTGATCACAGATCTAAAAGGGACAGCATCACTCACTAACCTCTGCAGGACTGCCTCCTATGTCACAAGGACATTAGACACTGCTGCACCATACATTGAGGGTAATTCTACATACAAGGAGCAGCGAAGAAGATCCCTTCTATTGTAGTTGCCACCATACAGTCCTATGTTCCATCGATTTATTCCTAACACTGAGTCTTTGTAAGCCCCATTCAGACTGAGATCTGAAAGTACATATTTCTGCTAATCATTATTATTTACTATTTAGTTGAATACTGAAGGGCATACACTGTCGCTCAAGAGATCATATATGCAGTCCCTATATTTTATGTAAGTGCTGTATGCACAGTCAGCTATCCATGTTATAATATTATCCTTATGTAGAAGTTATTAAGTCTGAATAATATAGGAGGAGGAGTTCCAGTTGTTGCTGTAGCCAAACACATTTCATGTTTCAGCTTGTGCATGTTCTGGAATGGTTTGATTTTGCTGTTTGCTGATAGATTTTGAAGAATTCATAACTCATACAGCTGTTTGATCAGTCCTTTCACTCTTGAGAGGTGACTAAATTCTGAAAATTGGTTTCATATCCACTACTCATGTGAAATCAGGCCTGAAACAGCCAGGTATTTAACATATACTAAGTGGACCTGCGACATTTAATGCGGTAAATGATTTAATTCCAGTTTTGAGAGGTTGTTGTTTCAATTTCCAGCCACTTGTATCTTCAGTTTAATTGTTGTTGCATTTGTAAAAAAATAATTAAAAAAATATATTGAGGGACATCTCACACTAGGGCTTCTATTTACAAAATTAGGATGTCTTCATACAATACTCAAGAAAGTGTTTGTGCATCATGACTTAGCATATGAGCATGAAAACATTGCAACATAAAAGGCAAAGGCAAAGGTGTCTTTTTAGGTCAATGCCAAGAAAGATACCAATTTGGCTTATGAGACCCCCATTGTAGAAGCTTACAAGGGGATTTTGAATGCAGGCAAAAGTAAAATCTCTCTATCAAAACAGTTGGCAAACCTATGTCATTATTTATCAAACAAACTCGCATCGTGCACAACACAACCCAGTTATGATTTGTATTTTTTGTTGATATTTAAACTTGAAGTTTATATGTATTGAAACTTTGAACTCATTTTTTGGTCTATGAAGTGTATTGAACTCTAATTTTGATCTATATATTAAAGAAATCAATAATATAGTCCATAAATTCAGTAATATACTAATATGCATGTTTTTAAAGCATATTTTAAAAAATTAATGTAATTTTTAATGTTCGATAAATTTGCCAAGTTTTTGCCGAGTCCCAAGTTTTTAAAAATTTTGGGTCATCTGAGTATATGCAGAGTCCGAGATTTTAAACTATGATAACAGATATGGAAATGACGGACAAATAGGTGCAGGGCATGAACAATTACTGTTGAAATATGTCAGATCCTCTTCTGACTCCAGACAAATTCTGTTTAGCTACCACATTGTGTTGTTAAGTTGATATCTGTATTGTCCTTCCAAAAGTTTTATGGGATTGAAATTGTTTATAATAATTTGTTTTAAATCTTTCCATTGGCTATTTATCCATGTAATGTCCCTTTTTGGATTATTCCTGATTTCTATGCCTGCAACAAGACTAGTTACTCAAATTGAACATTATAAAGATTACTAAATCATGATAATATTCAATTCAATTCATCATATCACAATTAGCATTCAAATCAATATATTCAACAATGTAGATTAATACATCATAGCATAAATAATATTCAGTTCAATACATCGTAACATAATCCTTCAAGCTAATCACATTGTGAATTCTTTAGGAACTCTTGCAAGTAGCCATATTGAAAGGGGTTAGTCCACCTAACAATATTGTCGAGAGCATGAAAGGGGTCAATCCACCTAACAGCTCCTAGTCCACCTTGGAGGTTGGTCGTCCTCCTTGATCAAGCCCCACGAGTATGAAAGGGATCAGTCCACCTAACAGCTCCTAATGCACCTCTTGGCCTAACTTGATAAGAGCACAAGAAGGGTCAGTCCACCGGTCATCTCTCGTGGAAGGGCCATCCTTCCTACTTGCAAGGTATCTTTCTAAATTCAAACTGATTGCTTTCTTAGATTATTTACTATTAATACTTCTTGATGGATTGACAAGTTCAGTCAAATTAACTGCAATATATACTTTGCTGTTATATATATTATACTTTTGTTGTAATCAACTATTGCATATATATAGATCACTGCTGATATATTCCTTGTAGATTTATCTCTGCCAAAGATATATATTTCTTTCTGATCACTTTATGTCTTCAATGCTCGTTGGATATTTGTTTTATACCCTTCATAGCAAGGAATCGCACCCCTTTAACACAACCAATGCCTTTTTACAATCACCGCTGCCCTTTGGTTAACATTAGTTAATGTTTCCTTTTTTTTGTCTTCTAGTGCCTTTTGTTTTTTAGTGCCTTTTTTTCTCCTAGCACTTGGCCTTTGTCTTATTATGGCCAGCGGTGGGTTTACTTTATTTAATCTTTTTTTTTTTAACAAGTCAGGGGCATGACAGTCCGCCCTTCCCAAGATTGCTTGTCCTCAAGCAATTTCAGACTAGGACGCTCTTAATCAAGATCCCAAATCAACCGCTTGGAAGAATTGTTGTTAGTATACTTGCCTCAATCCAACCACCCACATAGTCCTTTAATATCATAAGGTTGATAACATCCTCTAAAGTATGAAGACAATTTATTGTCCAATATTCTTTTGGTTCATGTACTTGTATTTCCCAATATCTCTCAAGAACAAAACCAAGAGTTGGTAATTTGCAATGTCTATAATTTAAGACAAGTTTTCTCTCATCCTCAAAGAGAAGCAACCAAAGACATCTTGCATAGTTTGAAACCAAGAAAAGGAAGCATCGATCCCAAAGAACAATTTCTCTTTTGGCATCAACTAAGTCTTCAAAGAACCCATTGAGTTGGTTAAACCTTCGTACATGGATACTTTCCATATATTAGGATGGAAAGTAGAAGCACGACACACATCTATGACCTTGAATGCATGGTTCTTTTCTGGAATGATTTTACATCTTCTTTGGTTTACTTTCAAGATTCTCATTACTAGTCCCAAAGAGTTTCTAGAAATACTCGTTATTATTTTAATTTTTGTTTTTATTTTTTTACTTTTGGCTTCAATCCTGGGATTTGTCTTTGTATAGAATGATCTCTTCCACTACCTTGTACTTGTCATCTTGTAGTATACCTTCCAATATATCATTAGCCCAAGGTTGAGAAGGATAGAAGAAGTCATGTTCAAATCCAATGAGGATAAAGAAGAAGACAGAATGAATGTTATTGTGAACATGCCCTAAGAAAGCAAAGGAGTAAATGATTGTGATTCCATGGAAAGAGAATTTGTGACCAAAGAATACTTGAAAGGACTAATGAAAGACAAATGTATAGGTAAGCATTTGTTTGATGTTTTGAATAACAACGATGTGATTGAGATAATGCAAGTATCATAGATGAAGCTGTAGTTAAGCAACTGAATGTAGAAAGAAAGGAAGAAAATATTTTCAATACTAAAAAAGAAATTGAGAGCATTGAGAATCCAAGATTGGAGATTGCAAAATACTCCAAGATGAAGCAATATTGATGGAAAATCTAAATGATGAAGAGGGCTTGAAGAAAGACTGTTAAGATGAACCCAGTGATGTTGTTGAGAAGGTAAATTCGAATCTTAAGTAAGACTTTGATTATTGAACGAATTGTAGGAGTGTAGAGTAATCAGTGAAGATGATAAGATAGCGTGGAGACAATATATTACAGATAAGATCATTAGAAGAGAAAAATGATCTATGTTATTGAAGAGAGAGTATGTGAGACATGAAGGATGAAATAAGTTAGCAAGTGTATTTAGAATTGAAGGAAATGTAGTTGAAGGATGCAATCAAGAATTCGAATTTGATTTCGGTAATTGAATCTACGCCGTATGTGTTGTTATAGATCTGCCCCTGAAAGTGTTGCCAATGTACTATTTGCAACATCTTCTTTTTCATACTTCCCTTTCTCTTTCCAAAGCTCATTGAGCTCTTTGGCTTAACTGCATTAACTATCTTTGATCCCCAAGCTGGCAAGATCAAAGCTCCGATACCACTCGTAATGTCCCTTTTTGGATTATTCCTGATTTCTATGCCTACAACAAGATTAGTTACTCAAATTGAATGTTAGAGACTTTAAAGATTACTAAATCATGATAATATTCAATACAATTCATCATATCACAATTAGTATTCAAATCAATATATTCAACAATGTTGATTAATACATCATAGCATAAACAATATTCAGTTCAATACATCATAACATAATCCTTCAAGCTAATCACATAGTGAATTCTTTAGGAACTCTTGCAAGTAGCCATATTGAAAGGGGTCAGTCCACCTAACAATATTCCCAAGAGCATGAAAGGGGTCAGTGCACTTAACAGCTCCTAGTCCACCTTTGAGGCCGGTCGTCCTCCTTGTTCAAGCCCCACGAGTATGAAAGGGGTCAGTCCACCTAACAACTCTGATCGGCCCAAGAGCATGATATTGTCGAGAACATGAAAGGGGTCAGTCCGCCTAACAACTCCTAATGCACCTCTTGGCCTAACTTGATAAGAGCATGAGAAGGGTCAGTCCACTGCTCATCTCTCATGAACTTGGAAGGGCCACCCTTCCTACTTGCAAGGTATCTTTCTAAATTCAAACTGATTGCTTTGGGATTCGTTAGATGATTTACTATTAATACCTCTTGATGGATTGACAAGTTCAGTCAAATTAACTGCAATATATACTTTGCTGTTATGTGTATTACACTTCTGCTGTCATCAACTATTGCATATATATAGATCACTGCCGATATATTCCTTGCAGATTTATCTCTGCCAAAGATATATATTTCTTTCTGATCACTTTATGTCTTCAATGGTCTTTGAATCTTTGTTTTATACCCTTCATAGCAAGGAATCGCACCCCTTTAACACAACCAATGCCTTTTTACAATCACCGCTGCCCATTGATTAACGTTAGTTAATGTTTCCTTTTTTTGGTCTTCTAGTGCCTTTTGTCTTTTAGCGCCTTTTGGTTTTTAGTGCCTTTTTTTCTCCTAGCACTTGGCCTTTGTCTTATTATGGCCAGCGGTGGGTTTACTTTATTTAATCTCTTTTTTAACAAGTCAGGGGCATGACAATCCATGAATGACATCTGCTACTGTAATTGAGATTGTTCGAACACATGATTGTTCTACTTTTTGCATATAACAATGTAAGTTGCCCAAATTTGAAAATTTAGAGATTCCAAAGAACCATCATAAAATGTAAAATGAGAAAGAAGTGCAATGCCCTATGAGGTGTTGGATGCACTGATATATATTGTACAAGAATTATGACATTTGTTATAAGGTCAAGCACTTTCATGAGTTCTAACCATCATAATCTCAATATGAATAAACCCTAGTCATAGTATGAATTCCATTCATCCAATTGTTAGATATTTCATGTTTCCTCTTGTTGCAAAAGTTTTCATCTTTCTTCAACATTTACTTCATTTGTTTTCATTTAGGCAGAGGCAGTATTTATGATGGATTGTAAATTTAGACAAGGTTTGCCCACCCCCACTCCTGCTTGTGACTCAATTTAAAATGACATGTCATTTGGCTATTTTAAAATGCTTGTGTAACAGAAAGCGGAGACGGTTTTCTGATTTGATTACTCTCTTTAAAGCCAAAGCAACCTCCTATGCAAAGCAACATGGTGAGCATAACTTGCCACATCCCTCCTTCCCATACCAATCTGACTAAGTCTTCCGCTTATGCACCTTTAAATTTTTCAAAGGTAAAAATCTATGGTTGATTGCCCACTCCATTACAAATCGTCCATGTGGATCAGAACAGGTAGCTGCATGATTAAAAAAAAAGTTATATTTTCAGTTGGTGGAGAAATCATGCAAATACCTTTTGAATTAGTTTTTTCTTTTTTCTGCATGATTTCACTCTCTTTGTTTGAACCACCAGAGTGCACAGTATTTCAGTTGAAGGATCAGCAAAAAGTTCAAAGTAGAAACCAAATTTTCACTGCAGGCAGAGGCCAATAAAGCAAAGCCTGAACAACATAGTGTGAATTTGAAGCTACACTGAAGAGCTGTTTCGTATTCTCCAAGCTCTGGTTTGTTTTGAGAAGAGACCAAAAGAGAGGCACAGATGGCAGTCAGAAGAATAAAGAATAAAGGCGCAGAGGATTGTGTGCTCATTCAGAGGGTGACAGACAAAAGCCTAAAGATTGACCAAAAGGTTTTGAGGAGTAAAATGGCCTTCAAATAGAAGTTTCAATCATTTCTATGTGGTGGTAGCTATAGTGATATAGGCATACTGAAAGTGGCATGAGAATAACAAAGTCTCTAAACTTGTAAGAAGCAGCTGCCAGAGTTGTTGAAAGAGAATCTTGTGAGAAACCTACATGCAAGTCAAAGATCCTTAAAGGGCTCAAAGGGCACTGAGACACAAAGCTAATGGCAGCACAATCTTCTCAAATGGCAGTAGCAGAATGCATTTCAACACAGGGGTGAAGGGCTTTCAAAGGGATCCAAACCACATTCTCAGATCCAACCTATTCCAAGTCAAAAGGATGCTTGTCGCTTCTCCGTACAGTTGAAACTTTTAACCTCCAACCTGAAATTTTGTATTATGGAGAACTGGACCACCTAAATCCTAAAACCCATGAGATATGAGGTGACTGTCACTTCTTTGTCCACTTGCGCCATTGTAAAGAAACACCTTCTTATCAGACATAAAACTTTCGGTGAGAATGCATGACAAAGGAAAATCGCCATTTCTCCCACAAATAACCATTCTAAATCGCCATTTCTCCGGCAAGTATCCATTCTGAATCGCCATTTCTCCAGGAAACATCCATTCTGAATCGCTATTTCTCCAGCAAATACTAAAATAAATTGAATAATGAATACCGAATAATTCTAAATGCTAAATAAAATAGATTAGTGAACACTATATTGTTAAATACCACATTGATTAACACTCGATCCAATATTTAAGAGAGTGCATTTGTTATTTGTCAAATGTTTTTAACAATAAAAAACTATGGATAAAGAAAATTGTGTGCACATGATCTCCCCCTTCCTCTCCCTCTCTCTATATATGGTCCCAATTTAGCCAACATACCTCTTAGGTATATGAGACCACCTTGTGGGAAAAAGTGGACCATTTCACTTTACTTTACATATTGGCCATATTTTGTAGCCATTAGATTTTTCTCAGGAATAAAGCAGGCCTTACTAATCCACCTACTCTTCTCATATATATATAAAAAGGAGAGATGGGAAGAAACAATGTCATTTCACTTACTCCGTTCCATTGAGAGAAGGCCCCTTATTTCCAAACAATGTTTTTTCTATATCCAGCTCCTCTAGTTTAGACTAATTATGCACCTAAAATTTGTGATAAATAATTATTTTTAGGAAATAGGATTTAATTAAATAAATCCTAAATATTTTGGTAGTTTAGTTAACTATCAAAAACTTGAATATATTGTTGTAACTTAATCTTATCCTGATTGATCATGAGTAAACTAGATTTGATCGATTGATCAATCATGTCATATGGACTACGAGCAACTCCAGTGTGTAATAAGCTTAACTTGGAGCCTCTCTTGACAAATCAACTAGTCTCTGCTATCGCAGCCAAAGTAGCAAAAACCTTTTTCGGGATTGACCAGGCAAACCAAAAGATTGAGTTTTTCAATTAATCAGGAAAAATATGGGAAAATAAAAAAGCTGAAATTTTCATAAAAATAGAGAAAAAAATGTGCAGGTGGGTTTTTCATTAATAATTCACAAGCTTTTCCAAAAACTTGTGATTAAATCACGAGTTTTTTCAAAAAACTCCTGATTAAATTGCAAAACCAATTGAATCCCAAGTTTTTCCTGATTTTACCTGCCTCGGGAATTGTGCCCAAGTTTTTAAAAAATTGGTGACCTAATTCAGATCAGATTGCCGATATGTCCGAATGCTGATTACTCACAATATATCACAAGTTATTGCAGATTTTTGCTTCACTGATTGTAGCTACCTAATGCTCTATCCCACTTAAGCACATCTATATTGCATAATTGAATATTCAGGAAAGTCGGTATTTGAGTCATGTAACATTGTCACTTCTATTGATAAAAATGTTTCCATATTTTTGCATAACTGAAGCTTCGTTTGAGTTTGTTACAGTGTCCTCTTTCTGATTTTGCAGCTAGCTGGAAGGTTTTAAAACCTTACAAGGTCGAATCATTCAGAGACTGAGCTCTGACGAGGTAGAAAATGAGCTTGAAGACATTCTTAAGAGGGAGAGGTTTGGCAGCAAATTCTGCTTGTTAACTAAACTGACGAGTCATTATATTTTCAAAATAAACATCCAATCAAGCATGATAGTTTGTAACCTCTCGATGTGCAACCACTCAAGAAAAACTCAACCGGGACCGAAATTTCTAACCCATAAATAACAGTGATTTTAATGACCATGTTGATGAGACTCGTCTTTTAAGGGATATCCTAGAAATATACCCAAAAGCACTAGTGTTCCAAAATAGAAAAGAAGGCATATCCCTTGCAAAGTTGCAATAGAAGCAGGTTCTAAATTGAGAGGCAGACCTGTAAATTAATCCCTCAAGTAGGTATAGGTTGTAATTATCTCCAATGGATCACCTTTGTTAAAACAATTTTGGAGGCATAACATCATGATTTAGGTTTAATAAGGTTTATTACAAGTTGAAGAAACTTTGAAAAGCAAGAAAGGGCATTTAACTGTATTTACAAACTCTCAGCAAAATAATCAAGATGAAGACACTAATAAACACAGGCACAAAACTGTCTTTAAAACCCCTCAGGAAAATCAGTGAGGCAGAAGCATTTGAGACGCTTGCATCCACCAAAACATCTTGGGAGTATATCAAGAGGAGCTCATGTCACCTACCTACTACATGAAACTCATGTTTCTTTCATCAAATGAGACGGTGATAGTCCCTGCATGCAGCCAGGATATAGGAGGGCCATTGACTAGAACAAACAAAGCATCCTATGCATAGATTTACATCCCCCATTGTACCAATAATTCATAGGGTAAATACCGTGGGGGAAAAGTCAATCTGTAAACAGCTATATGAAGAAAGAAGTTGAGTGCAGCTTCTAGAAGGGCACGAGATAATGTAATACTTAGTCATGAAAAGTGGGAATAATGCTCAGAAATCTTTTGGGAAAGGTGGGCATTAAATTTTAAAAGCATCTATGTACAAAGCATCAAAATGAATCGTAATACAGTTAATATTGGAGGTTCCCAAGGAAAGAGGATAAACAAGGTAGTGAAGCAATAGGGAGAGTGGAAGTCAAAACAACATGATCAAGGGGACGCTGATGAGAAATATGAAAACTCCAAATGTAGAATATTGGAGACCTGCTAGCAAGGCCATAGTCAACAGCAATTGTGCATCTACCGTGAATTAAGCATGCAAATCTATTGGAGTTAGGGGTATACGAGAGCTTATTATGAGTATCAAGACTGTGGGGCTCGCCCAATTAGAGAAGGTGCCTCCCGTATGATGTGACTGAATTATTTTCATTAGCAAAGGCTCTCTACAGACCAAAAACCTTTGAATCTAGCCAACAAAGAAAAAGATCTTCCTCTACACTTCAAATCTATTAAATATGTTTCTTAAAGAGTTTTGTAAGACTGGACAGAAAGTTAGTAATGATTACACATTCAAATCCTCCGACTTGTTTATGACTTGGAACAAACTCAAAAAAGCAATCAATTAAGCACATAACATAGCTATTTTCTTCATTTTCCCAATAGAATAATCATCCTCCACCCTTGTCACACAAATCTTGAAGCCAAGAAAAGGTTTGTCAGATTTGCTTAAACCTCCATAGAATAAAGAGGACTAAATTATACACAGAAAACAGTTAGAAATGTATCATATCTCTCCTCTAAGGTGATTTATTATAATTACAATTAAAAGAATTGATCAAGGGTGCACATAACTTCACTTCCACATAAATATGAGGCTAAGTCAGGTTCCCATATCCTCCGCACACCAACTGGCTCCTTCAATCACCACCTTAACCATGCTTGATATTTTACAATCTTTAAATTAGTAACTTGAGGCCGCAAATCTTGGCTCAGAACCAGTTTACATATTCTCTGATCTATTTCAAACAACTTAAGGGTTGAACTCAAATTTGCATGAAAATGGCTATGGATATGGATACCGTTTGATACGAATGTAGACATTTTGAAGACCCCTGATATAGCTGGATACATCATTGATTAAAAAAAATATATAAAACAATAAAAAATGACAATCCCTCTTTAAAGGGGTAATTGACAAGCATATCAAGTCAGATTCTACATAGGGAGGAGGATATTTTTCTGTGTGAGAATTTCGGAGGAAGGGCTATTAGATGCAGATGCAGGCCTTGCCTGCCAGCAGAAGGATGAGGTGGAAAGCTCTTCGTAGGGATTTTCAGTCCTTTTCTCAAGAGAAAGCAGAGTTGGCTTTGTACTGTCAGGATTTGGAGTAGTACTTGGATGATATGCATGTCATCTTGCAAGACACTTACCTGGAAATGTCTAGCCTCTTCACTCTACCTGCAATTTCTAAAGGTGGTGCAATTTGGGTCAAAAGGAGATTTTTCTTCAGCTCACAGCCCAGCTGGCAATCAGAGATAATCCAGCAGCAGATCCGGGTCCCTTGAATTGTCAACCTAGCCTTGTGTCTGTCTGCTGCTTGTTTTGTTGCAGGTTCTTTTAGTTGGGGCTGATTCTTCTGATTCCCTTGGAGTTTTTCTTTGTTTGTATTGGGAGTAGTGCCTAATTAGTTGTGTTTGGTCCTACTTTGTCAAGATTTTTGTTTAGTTAGCCATCAGCCACACTTACCCAGCTTTGTTATCTCTCAGGTTTACAGATCTTTGTACTGTTGCATTTATGCTGTAATGGGTGAGCGCCCCAATAGAACCCTCGATTTACCAATAAAAGAAAAAAGACTATAACAATATAACATTCAATAGTCTTAGAAATCTGATATAACATTATTAATTGTTGTCTCGATATAGTTTTAAACTTTTATAAATATGTAATGTTATTACTTAGCAATGTAAGGCTTAATATCACATTTGTTATCTTAATAGTTCAGTATGATTTTTAGTACTGTCACTTGTGTTAAAAAAAATATAATATTGTTTTCTTATTATCTTTGACATTTTATATAATGTTTATTATATGTCAATATATGATGTTGGTTATTATGATATAACTATCTTCAAAACTAAATGTAGAGTTACATAATGTCTATTATTGTGTTCAAATTTAAGTTTTGTACTCCTTGCTTTAGGGGTTATGACTCTAAAGCCTGATTACAAGGGAAAAGAGCTGAAAATGAAATCACCCAATATAACTGAAAACAAAACCTAGATTTTGCATTAGGAACCTGTATCGTAATGAGCTGGATTGGCCATGCTTAATGATCTGACTATGCTGTCACAATCAGTGAAAATAGTGGCACCAACAAGCAAATGTACTGCAAGTTTGCAGGCACACACTAGAAAAGGTCACGTATCTCTTCAAAAACACCAATAATCCCTTCGGCAGCCAACAGACATCAGATGTCTTCTTGTTTTCAACTTTAAGGCTTTATATTTCTTTCTTTTTGTCTCATGAGTATTGTGAAATATTGTTTTCTTATTATCTTAAAATTTTAATATAATATTTCATATGAAAAGTCTACTATTGTAATGTTTATTATATGTCTATGCATGAAATTGATTATAACTAGTACAGATATCTTTAATACATCTATCTAAAAGACGCCAAGAGATATCAGTTCGGAGGAGCCTACATAAAATTTATGACATAAGTTTGATAGGCATCTCCAGACTAATATCTCTCAGTGCTTTTAAATAGATGTACTTAAGATATCTATAGTAGTGTACTAAATACATACATGGGCACATAAATTTTTATTTTTATTTAAGAATTATTTTATTTTATCTACACTGTTTACTTTATTTTTATTTGAAGGGATATTTTTTGGTAATACATTTGTTTTACTTTTGTATGTAATTTTTAATTTTACTTTTGGAAAAGCCGCCATTCATTATTTCAGTAATTCTTTTGCTTTGTTTTTAATTTGAAAAGGGTAGTAAATCTTATATGCTTATATGTTACTTTTTAATAATTTATGTTGTCACGTGAAATTGCACCCTGCTTGAAGCCTATTCAAGCATTCCAATGACACAATGCGACTGATCTCAAGGTGTGGGACCTTGCAGATGAGATCAGACCTCCAAAGAAGGTTGGTTCCTCTTTTTGGATTTAAGGTCCAGAGAATTCAACTAAACCTACGCTAATGATCCCCAGGGAAAAGGGAGAGAAGGAATACAGAAAGGGAAAGGTGATACACCAAGATTTAGGGTGTTCGAATGCAACTGACATAACAGAGTAATGATCTCAAACGCTTAAGGGAAATCGCACAGACTCGTGGGGGTTTAAACAGAGGTTAAGGCAGAAGGATGAAAGTATGAAAGGGATCATTTTATCCACAATACATAGCTTACATCTATCAAATAAACACAGTGCAAGAACAATGAGAGAGGCAAAATTCAGTTTATATTGATCATAGAGGCTAAATAGCCATTACAAAAAAGAAGAATTCATTACGGGCATGAAATAGACACGGGATAATAGACTCTCCTTTATTGTTGAACTGGCATAGAGATATGAGAGGCTCAGCAAAAGAGCACAGCCCATCAAATCCGCCTAGCTCTGGAGAAAACCACAAGGTTCGAACCTGCAAGGAACTTTCTGCCCTTGGAAGACCTAGCGCAACCAACCAATAGAAATACATCTTTTTACATGCATATATATCTTTTACAAATTACTATAGCAGCCATGGAAGAGGGAAAGAGTGGTCAACAAGAAAGAACTGTCACCCATGCTGCAATAAATTCGTCCTATGGGCCTGTCAGAAGATATTTCCCTAAAGGAATGCATGGATACATTTGTTTTGTCTTTGACATAAATGCGGAAAATATCTTCCCTGAAGTAGTTGAGAAACAAATATCTGCGTTGAAACCTTGCATCTTCTTCGATCTACCACAATAAATGTCCAACAACCAACTCCAGCTAGAGATGAAAGCTTGACCCTCGATTCTAGCCTATTTTCCCCTTCACTTATGAAGATCGCGAAAGTCGTCAGAGATCGGGCCTCAAGCCTTCGGCATTTCGCCTTCCAAGAGAGAAGGAGAAAAGAGAAAACCCCGTCCCCCGAGCTCCACTTTACAAAGGGAAAATCACAATATTGGCAGACTTTGGGCCTCAGGCCTTCCGTCTTCCGCCTTCCCAGAGGAGGAAGAAGAAAAGTTTGAGCCCCAAAAGTCTAAGGACTTAGCCAAATTTTGAAAGTTTCGGCGGAGTTCGGGCCTCGGGCCTTCCGTCTTCCACAAGAAGGAAGAAGAAGTAAGGTCCGATCACCTAAGTCTGAAACACTAGCATATTTGAGATGGTTCGACGAAAGTCAGGGTTCGAACCTTCTGTCTTCTGCCTTCCAAAAGGAAAGGAATGGGGAAGAAGAAAAGTCCAAAGTCCGAAACTCCGAAACACTTAGCCGAATTTCCAAAGGAAAGAATCAGAGCTTGGGCTTTGGGCTTTCCGCCTTTCGTCTTGCAAAGAAAGGAAGAAGATCCGACCCCTAACATCCGACAAACTTTGAACACTTTTGCAAAGAACAAAGTGGAATTCGGAGCCGATTAGGATGGCATGACGAAGGGAAGAACTCCAAACTCTGAAACTCCGAAAACATTAAAAAACACAAGGAAAATTCAAGATTTTTTGGACTTAGTCGATTTGGGATGTTTTCCATGCATTTCTAAAGGGGAAAACACTTAGAGATTTCGTGGATTTGGGCTATCTGGCTGGGAAGCAAAATAGGACAACAGTTTCATTTGTAGGTATTAATATATCTTTTGAAATTTTGATGTCTCTATATTTAAAAAATAAGTGTCTGCTTTAAATAGTTTTTCTTTCATGGTCACGACATCAGATGCTTATCCCCTGTGCTCCCATTGTAGGTTATGCCTCTTGGCATAACGATACAATCATCTTAAAAACTAAATGTGGCATCATGTAATATTATTATTGTGTTAAATAATTATTTATTATTCCCTATTTTAGAGGCTGACTCTACACCTTGATTACATAGGAAAAGATTGGCCCTATTGACACTGAAAAGAAGATCGCCCAATACTGCTGAAAACAAAACCTAGTTTTTGACTAAGAACTGTATTTTAATGATCTGATTTGACATCACTCTTAGTGAAAAATAGCAGCCACAACAAGAGAGCATACCCAGACCTTGCACAGATGCACTAGAAAAGGTCATGAATCTCTACAAAATCCATGAGAATACCTTCCACAGGCAACAGACACCAGAAGTCTTCTTGGTTTTCAACATAAAGCTTTTTCTTTCATTGATTTTGTTTTCTGGTTATTCTCTTTGACGTTTTTACTGCAGAGTTGCATGGACACGGATACAGTATCCAATACGGATACAGCTATTTTTCAAGACCCCTAATATGGATACGGCTAGATACGACATATGTGTGTGTGTGTAGATAGATAGATGGATTAGCAATAAATAATATTAAATAATTTAAATTTAATATAACTAATATATTTAACAAATATATTATATATTAACAAATTAAACTTAAAAAAAAGTTAAATGTATTTAACTTAATAAATAAATAAAAGTTTGCAATGTCAAGTAAAAAAAAAAAGCCAAAAATTAAAAAAAGTTATCACCAATTAATAAAATTTGCCTCTTCCTCCATTGCTTGTTGACACTATATCTCCAACTTTAGAATGAATGCGATTATTTGAGTAAATTTAATCGTGTAGAAAGACATATTTTCTATTGTGTGCGTGTTGGTCCAGAGTAGTTCCCCGCAACAAGAAATCAACATGCTAGGTCATGGAACAGTTGCTTGCGGCAATTTTTAACATTCTAGGGTTAATATTTTTGGGATACGACACAAATATCATGAGAATGCTGCATCTGTGCACATCTGGCATGGGAAAAAAAAGGGTCTTTTTTGGGTATGGCTGGATACGGTATCCAAGAAGTATCCGAGCCGTATCCTATGAGTATCCATATCTGATACGGCAATACGCATATCAAGGGAGAGGGGGTGGAGTATCCAATAACTATGGTTTTTAGGTTTTCACTTTTTTCCTCTATGTTTTTTTATTTTTTCAATACAATAAAATAAAAATAGGTCCTTTTCTATTTCTCTGTTTTAAATGCCGAATATGACTTCAGACAACTGGGTAGTCATATCTAGGCATATTTGAAATGGTCCAGGTACAGGCTCATATACAGATATGCTCATATAATATATCCAAGCCATATTTCAGCCATATCATGTCTGTACCCATGCCAGGTACGCAGATGGGCAGAAGGGAACCACAAATCTGGATACTCTGGTTAAATTACACATTTTCTCACAAATTATTGTCTTTTATCGCTAATTTGCCTATGTTAATAGTTTTGGACTTTTGGCTAGGTCATAAGACACACTTCCGTGTCAAAAATTTCAAAAACATATAAGAGACATCAAATTTCCGCATTCCATAATTGGTGTTAGTGAATGCTTCTTGATATAACTGTGTAGTCTCTTTTAACATAAACATTTTGGATCACACTCCATGATCCATCATCAAAACAATGTCTAAGTGAAATATGTCACTTGCAGAATTTTTTTTAAAAGACAATTAGAAATCAAAGCATTCTAGAACGTGTACCAACTTTCACTCATCTTTTTCTTCGAAAGCAAATCTCCTCTAATTGCTTTAAATGAAAGATATAAAACCATCCACAAAAGGAGAAAGCTTGGAGGAGATCCCTATGCTTGATGGCAATATAGATCCATAGAATGAAACAGTGAATCAAAAGAGGAAAAGTTTTCATCCAGTGGCTTCAATGACAACAGCAGAAAGATATCGTTATTTCTATCTATAACCCAAGGATTATACAAGTCACAAGACAGAAACCAAAAACATGCTTCTGTAGCTGATCACTGCACCATATCGGCAATTAATATGTGAGATGGAGGAAGGATGACAGTAAAAATCTTAAATTGAGAAAGTATCACCAAGCAAGATCATTCTTTCAATTCTTTCACACATTTCAAAATATGCTTTTTGCAGAACATTGCAATGATGAGGAAAGGGAAACAATATATATATAGTTCAAATATGCAGCTATTAAATGATGTAAAAATAAAGTTAACGAGATAAGAACTGCCTAGGTAAAATAAAAGATCACTTCAGCCACGATAAATGTTGATAAGAACTGCCTAGATAAAAACTTTCCCCTGTAAAAAGTACATGTAAACTGTATATGGACTTCCTAAATTAAAGGAAAACAAAAGAATGATCATGCTCACCCCTGCAAAGGCGATCAACCAATGGCTTGCACCAGTTTCCCATCACCATAGCTTGTATGTTTTCCAGATTGTCTGCCAGCTTATCTAGCATTTGCTCAATCTCTGATCCCTTGTCTGCATGATCACCTCTTAATAAAACTGTTACAAGCAACAAGACTGCACCACGCTCCTTACCAAACTGGGTGAGAACAGCACTTTTGTTCTTGATAAATTCTAACAGCAATGATATGGCTGCCCTTGAAACAGTGTGTCCACCTGCTGATAAATTTTTGACTATATATTTTAGCCCTCTAGATTGAAGTAGCTTATCCTGATCAAAAAAGATAAAGTTATTCATCAGAGAAAATAGAGAGCTTAGCAACACAAATTTTCAATTGTGCACGACAGTTACTCAGTATGATAGTGCCAAAAAATTATTTGTATTTGTTAGAAAGTAGTTCTAAATTGGAAGAGATAAATGCAGAATCAATGGCAGGACACTCTAATGTCGGATTCAGATTAGCAGCCCAACCTTGGCATGATCTCTGTCTTTAATCACTAATTCTAGTGTGGAGAAGCAAAGCACTCTTAATTCCTTGTTCCGAGCCTTTATCACATCCAATATAATTGGAATTAGACCTTCAAAAACAATCCAATCTTTACAATCAGGATTTTCTTTGCAGAAAGCCAACAGATCATTAAGGGCTCTTTCCTGCTCAACTTCCACTCCTGTTACCAACTTCTTCCCTGCTTGAATTATTCGGGCGGCACAGTTTTGCTGTCTCCATACCTTTATGGCATGAGCCAATGAATAATTTGTCCTCAGATCATGATCCTGCAGAGGCTGGCCAGAAGCAGGATCAGTAAAATCATGTGCATCGAAACGAGTTTGGATAGCCTTTCGTTCATAGCTATGGCCACTAGTTTTTAGTATAACTGGATCATCCATAACTTCTCTTGTTAGAGAGCATATGAACTGTGATGAAGGTTCATTTACAGAGAAACTTTCTACAGAATCAATAATTTTACTTCTCAGCTCGAAGTACGTTCTTTCGGAGGCTTCCAATTCGATGGCAGAATCTTCGAGGGAAAGAAGAGACAGCAATTGCTCCATGTACTGTACCTCTTGGCGTTCCTTCCTCTCTTTCGCTTCTTCTATATCTTTTCTGAACTTGGAAAGTTCACTGTCCATCATTCTGTCAGGCAGCACACCATGAGTATATGCAATTTTTTCCAGAAGTTCAACAGCCAGAACCCGTTCTGCTCTTTCTGCATCAATTGCAGCCTGCAACACATCTAATATCTGCAGAGACTCAGAAGAAACACGAACTTCTGCTCGGGTCATCTCACTCTCCAAAAGCATTAGATCATTCCTTGTAGACTCCTTGACCCCCACATTGCAGAGATTGCAGAGATCACCTAGCAACCTGAGTGATTTCCCTATGTCCCTCATTGCCTTCTGAAGCGTGTCACAAATTGACCGACAATGTAATATATTTGAGAAAAATGAACTGTCTCTGTACTTGATTACAAGCCTTTCTGCTTTATCTAATTCATCTTTCAGACTACTCAAAGCACCAACAAGAGCCGGGCTTTCACTGACCATGTGGGCATCCAATTTTGACAACAGCTTTCTTATATTATTTAGGTAATCTCCCAGTTGCTTGAAACTCTTCTCAGAACGTATATCTTGTGCAGCAAGAGCAATCTTGGCAAGCTGATCACACAATGCAGATACCACTAAACCAACAGGAACCAGCTCAAGGCCTGTGCCCATCATAGACAAAATCAGGTAAACCTAGCGTATCCCAGTTGTTTGTGTTTGTGCCACCAAGATATAGATCACAAAAAGCAAACTTGTTGAAGAAATCATAGACTTCCTACCAAAAGCTGCCTGCATGCCATCAAAATATCCTTTCGATGATGAGATTCGCTTGCAGATAGGGAAAACTATAAGTAACATTTACCCATTGACTCCAAAGGTAAGCATATAAATTGAGAGTTCCAATTCTCAGACTGGCTCATGCTGTGAGATGCAAGCTTCAGATGCCAAAACGAAAGAATCGAATATCTACAAATCATGTGGACTGATCCTGATTAGAACACAAATTAAACTAGCATGACGCCCAGTGATCTCTCAATCATGGGCCCATGTGATATCTATGTGTCATCATCTGAAAATAAGTAACTTGCAGAAAAGTCCAACTCAGCTTTAAAAGCTATAAAAGCAAGAGCCAAGTAACTGAATATATATCACCAATTGCAAGACCAGTTGGAATCAATGTATGGCAACTGAAATGACCTTGAATTTCCAGCAATTGAGCAACAGCGAGATTTGATCAGTTGCAGAATCATTGGCAGCAAACCTGGTACAATTAACCTCAAATGTCATTCATTGATTGTGAAACTGTAGGAATATAAGACAATTGAGTGAGTGTGTGAAGATGTTTGTGTGCATGCTGACTTCGTATGAAAGCATAAACCAATTCAAACGTGCATCTAAACAGCCTAAAATTAGCACAATCACTCAGACAGCTATGAACGGTAGCAGCAGTGCAAATGAACCAAAAGACAACAAACATCCTGCCTGAAAAGGCACCTGCATACTCTCAGCAGGGGACTCTGTTCAGACTCCTATATCAAAGAAATTTCTGTTTTAGTGAGACAAACCATCACTTCTCACAGTTGTATAGTGCAAGTTAATTTGTATTCCCTAACAACTTCAGACTGAATAAAGGAAAAGAGGGTTTACAGTTACACAGAAACACTCCGATATTTTCCACAAAAAAATTGCCAACACATGGAAAAGGAGAAAAAAAATCTTAAGCAACTCTTTAAAAGACTCTTTCTAATCACTTTCAATTTCAATTACCCTCAGTTTTAATAAAAGCCTAATTCTTATCAGCATCAATGACTTCTAATTTCAGTAACCCTCAGTTCCAATAAATAAGAAGAAATTATTAATGTAATTAGAAGACAAGAATCACATCAAAAATTTCAACCATTAAGAATGCAATCCCAGATTACCCTGCACCCCCATTCAAGGCCATCAGTTGACCTCGCCCAATGATTTACCAAGAAAAGGATTAAAAAAACACAACTAAATAGTCTTAACAATTAGGTCCAAGCTTACCCCACATGAAATTAATGGCAGGCACATAACCTCACCCAATATTAACTTCAAGAAAAACGATAGCTGCTACAGAAATCAACTCTACATCTCCAAAGACCTTATGTCTCCAACCGCTTCCAATTCCACAAAACCCTAAACCTAAGCCCTAATCTGACAACAAGACCAGAAATATCCGACGGCACCAAGAAAGTCAAACCCCATAACGATTTCCAATCATTAAAATGCTATAGTCCAAACGATCGCACAGCTTAATTCCAGAAAACATCTTATAAAAACCATGCACTGTTAAAATCCACAATCCCTAACCATGACAACTTTCAAAACACCATGCGCAAAACCACAGAATTACAGTCCTTACCTACAATTCCGATGAAATTCTGGCACTCTACCCCAAATTCAGCATCAAATGAATCCTCAACCACAGCTGGAGAAACGGCCCAATTGGATAGGACAAACCCTCTTGTCCAGTTCGCAAAGGTATGACTTTGGGCCTTTACCCTTGGCAGGACTGGAGTAATTCCTCCTCAAATCCCCTGTTGAGATCTTCAGCAGCTCTAAGCTTCAAACTTAGGCCGCTACTACAATTGAGCTTGCCTTGTACCCATACTATACACTTGTATTGAGAAAAATACAAACCCTCGCTATAAGATGCCAAAATCTGAGAATTCTTCCCCTAAATGATATAAAAGAAAATAACGCCAACCTTTGAACCGTAGTTTATCGGCCATTCTCATAAACTCGCTGAAGAATTCAGGCAACAGCAACACAGAATCCCCATACCCAAGCAACTTGACTGCAAAATCCCTATATCCGATTTGCCGATAAATTCCGGCCGTCTTTTAACACACAATTTAAGCAGAACGACTTTTCCTTAATTGGGTCTGATCCAACGGCTTAGGAAGCGAGAAATGCGCGCCCAGAAAGCAAAATTTAGCAGTGAACTTCCATGAAATTTATGCTGCGTCGAAAAGTCTTGCAGAAATAGATGCTGTAGAAGTATTTCCTTGTTCTATAACTATGATTATTATAATAAATCGTAATTCTTGCTCTCTCACCGCGTATTAGCTGACTCTCTCTCTACCAGACTAAAAAATTTCCCGGGTCAACCATTACACCTCATGGCCATTTGAATTCAACCTCAATCCATTGGTAAAATGGCAGCAAAATTCTTTTAACATTTTTGTCGTTTCCAGACTTTTGTTTTTTATTCCAAACAGTAAACATCTGTTACTTAATTTATCACTGGATTAAAAAAACTAATAAAACCAGAACATCTGAAAACTACCACAGCTTATACTACTAAAGATTTGTCTATTTCTTAAATATGAATTGTATACCCAAATCAATCGCGTGAAAGATAAGATTATCTCCATACCCAAATTCAATCATGTGGCTAGAATTCGCCTTGTTTTTTGAACTTTAGGCCGTTTTTTACAATTTAAAAATTTCTTAGCTTGTATATGTTTTTTTTTTGGGGGTATTGAATTAAAAAGAGAAGGCACTTGTGAAGATTACGAAAAAATAGTATACGTTAGTAATAGTAACCATATAAGAGGGACAATCTCTTAGAATAGTTAGCGAGGATTGTATTAGGGTTGAAAACAAAAATTGTACAAATAGAAACTCGGTAAACAACAAAATGAACAACTTTAATAAGAGGGCAAACACTCAGAGAGTTAATAGTATCACCAACAAGGACAACTACAATAGCAGTGTCAACACTAACAATAATTAAGACCAAATATCCAAGAGTATAAGTGAACTGAAGTTGTTGTTAAAATCATTTCGTAATTTTTTGCTAGTTGATTTAGAGATGACTAATTTGACAATTGACTTGTTCCAACTAGTAGGTAATCTTCTTGTTATTCTTTGACATTACCTATAATTGAGAAAAAAATGTCAAAGTAAAGCCTCCATATTGCAATTTCTCAATGAATAGAAGAATTAGAAAGCACAATTGAACATTTGATTCTCCGTAAATGTAAAAGGATAACATGTCTAACTAAATCATCAACCACATTAGTCTTCAACCCTCTTCCAAATAAAGCCTCTTTCCAACTTAGATGGTGGTTAAATAATACAAGTAGGTTTCTGAAAACATCCAACCATTCTGATGCAGGAGCATTCCAAGGTATAAGAGAAATCTTGCATCACCCAAAAAAATATTTTCTTTTACTTGTTTGTTTTGTTTGTAGGTTTTCATTTGCATTCCAGTCATTAGTCAATCACTGCATTTCACTACACTTGATGATCTCACCTCACAGTTTGGAACACATGTTATACACTGATCCATGAATACCATATTCAATTTCCTAAAGATTATGAACACCACAAAGGCATAATTTGGTTTTTGAACTATTACTAGGCTTAACAAGCTTACACTCAGTTCCATTGTTCATAGCTTGGGGCCGCTTCCCAAAGTTTGTGGCAACAAAGAAACATGTATTGAAGTACAATGAACCCTAGAGTGCTTATGGTGTGAACTACATCAAGATTCATTGATCTATCATCATCGCATTGGATTTGGGAGGTTCATCTACATGTTTCGCTGACTACCCATTTCATTTGGCATTAAGCTTCACACCATCGTGTGATCAACTAAGATCACTCTTAAGGCTGGTAGCTGATATATAAACATCTTTGAAGATCATTACAAGGCAACAAAGAAAGAGAAGATAGCTTAGCATGGTGTTGTAATGTAAAATCTTTCAAATGTTGTGATTTATCTATTTGTAATCAAATGGTTGAGGCTTGTAAACACTTGAAAATGACTTGCCCCGCAAGACACTTTCCCACATCCTCACATCACTAATTTACCCTTTACCAATTACCTAAACCATTTATCCCTAACCATTCATCTTATTCATCCCTTGTAATGAATTAATTCAATTAATTTGTTATTGTACCTTAGAACATCACCCTTCAATTGATTAAATAAATATCCTAATATTTATTTGATTAATTTCCCTCATCCCCTAATCTAGATTAATTAAATAAGACATACTTATTTAATTAATCCCCCTAGCCTATGATCTAAACCTAGACTAATTGAATAAATTGCAATTATTTAATTAGCTACCCTGACCTACCCAACCCCTAGACCTAAATTAATTAAATAAATCCTTTATTTAATTAATTTTAACATCTAATTAGCCTCCTCGCTAATTTCCAACATCCACATTAATTAAGTTAATCACTTGATGAACTTGGTCAAACCTTGCTTAGCCCTTATCCCCACACACTTTGAATAAAAAATTATCTTTTATTCAAAGAGGTCACATGACCCCTCCACCTCACCTTTCTATTTCCATGTAAGAGCTCTTTTTTATGCAAAGAGCTCACACGTGTTTTCCAAAAAGACACGTGTCACATGGCATCCCACTTCTCAATAAATCCTAATTTTTTATTCAACACTCTTCCATGGAAATGAATTTTTAATTCATTGACATGTCTTAATCCAACTCTTCCCAAGATAAATTTTTAATTCATTTATAATCCTCCTCATCCTTCCCAAGGTGAATTTAAAATTCACTTTTAATCCCAACCCTCCATCTTTGTTGATAAGACCTGTTGGAACTAAATTTTGACCCATAAAATTTAGTTTGAAATAATCTATTTCCCGCCATATATCTATCCCCAAAATGTCATCTTAATTTTTTCCCTCAAAATAATACATCCACTCTACTTTCAGTCCTAACCCTAGCAAGTCCACGACATGTCACGTCTAACCAAAAGAATGAAGTCACTTATGTATTATTAAAATTTAACCCTAAGATCCTGCTAATAAAATCATATAAAGAGATATCGGTGGGAGACTGCTATATCGGGAGGACTCAATTTAGAGTATCTTCGATAGCTCGAAGTGGTAGAAGTTTCAAACATACAACTTGTTTTTGTATCGGGCTGACATCATAAAATCAAAGAAATAAAAGTATTTCGAAGAGACTGAAGGTTATAGAGGTAACACAATTATATGTCTCTTTGATATCCCAATAGTACCAAAACATATTGAAGGGACCAATGCATATCGACGTGACACCTAAATGTGTCCCGTCGATACAACGATATTGATCTAGAACAAGCATTTCGAAGGGAGTCCAGGGTATTGGAGTGACATAGTTTCTAGTCCTACCGATACACCGATAACATTTGTAAGGGGGCATTTCAAACAGACTTAGGGATATCAAAGAGAGTTAATTTTGAATCCCCCAATAAAGATAAAACCTCATAATAAATAAAAGGGAATCATGCAAAATCAAAATAATAATGCATAAAGGAGATATCGAGAGGACATAATGATATCAGTATGATGCTATTAGGGGTTATTCTGACATCCCAAAAGAGATAAACTAAGATCGAGGAAAGAAAATGCAATCATCCTAATGAATTATTGACATGATTGTTTGACACAGATTAGACAACTTATATTCAAATGAATTAGTTACTCCTACATTGATATTGAATTTGCCATGAAATGCCATCAATGAACCAGAGCCGAGTATAGAAAGAACCAATCTCTAAAAGGTTTTAGAAATCATTGAAATAATTAGAGAAAGTTAAGGAGGTGAGAGACTGAAAACAACAAGTTAAGAACTAGAGAAAGCCCATTTAAGTAAGTACCCCAAGCCCAAGTTTGAATTTACAGAATACACCTAAATTGTTGGTTCATAAACACATAAACACCATGGAAATTGAGAATGAGAACCCTAAGAAGAGACAAAAAATAGAGGAGAGACATTTAAATTAGGACTTGATAGAATAGTGCCCAGGGTCCGGACAAACGTCCAAAAGAAATGCTCAATTAAACCCTCATGCTAAAAAACTAGAAGATACTAATAGACATGTAGGAGATTCATGGACCCCTATAAGAGGGTACGACTTGTTTATATGTCATTATAGGAAAATGCATTGGCACAAATCGGTCTCGAATCCATGGAGGTTAAACTGGGGAAAATTGGTAGTGCCTAATATATTTTTTGAATGTGGAATTACTTAAAACATTAGTAGATAGTTATAATCCACAAACCCGTATGATTGAGCTAAAAAATGGATCTGGGTTTATTCCTATTACCAGGGATTATATTTCAATGGTCTTTCAATTGGACACAGGTTTTTATATGAAATTTAGGATAATTAAGGATCTCTTGAATGAGTACCGCAATCTAAGTAATACTTATAAAAGGTGGAGGTTGTGATTTCACAGGCCTCGTGATGAAAATAATCAGCTCAGAGTATTTTCTGGGGTGGAGAATCCCCCTTATTATGTTGATCTATTTGAGCCATATTTCAAATACACATATTATTTTGTTTGACAATTATTAGGTGTGGATGCCCCAACATTTATGGAGATAGCACCAATGGTTTTGACTATGGATGTGCAAAGCCCAGATGCTAGGACATCAAATTATGTTGAGCACCTCGCAAATGATCTTCACAATGATTTAAAGGTTGTAAAGTATAGCAAGAGAGGTTTTAAATTTATGCATTATTCTTTGTTTATGCATCTTGTTCTATATGAAGGGTGAAACATGAGTTTATGGAATCAATCTCTTAAGGTCAGGGATTTAGATAGAAATGGAAATATCAAGCCTATACAGATGTGGACAGCCATTTGAGATAGTAGATGTGATAGATCACACTACTTGTATTTTGAAGAATATTTTGTAAAGTTGTTATATGCTTTGTTTGGTTGTTTATGCAACTACAATCTGTCACCTGATATACAGAGATTTCTTAGACCTAAAGATATGGATAAGAACAAGAAAATCAATCACAACTAGGGTGATTGGTATGCATACAAGGATTGCATCAAGATCAAAGTTTTTGGATATGAAGGAGAACCATTCTTGCTCCCAAAAACTTGCCCTGATCTAGGATTGCATATTTGGAGATTGTTAGGCAATTGGCTTGCTCTAATTCCATGCATTTGAAGAATCATAATAAATTGTCTTTTATGCCGGGTACCCTGTGTTTGGAGATTTTATTGTATTTTCTAAAAAGGGTATCAAGCAATTGAAAAGAGACTAGATTATTTTAGAATGTCTAAAGGAAGTGTTAGGGAAAAGTTTGACCCTGAGCATTTAATAAATCATGTCAAACAAGTTCGAAGTTATAAAAGTATCAACATACACTCTTTGTAGATGATGATTTGATTAGAAATGTTGATGAAACTTCTGTAATTGAAAGGAGACAGTTGTATCATAAAGTGATGTTAGCTGAGGCTTGGAGGGTAGCCCAAAACCCCAATTTTAAAGGAGCTTTTCTAGAAATCAATGATCCTATAGAAAGATTGAACATGTTAGTTTCACAGACACTAGAGTTGATTTTAGATGTCCCTCCTGAGGTTTTTGAAAGAAAAGGCAGGAAGATCCGAGAAACACAAGCAGAATATGAGGCTCCCCTGAGTCATCTTTCCCCTCAGCCCACACCAGATGTCAATTTTTCTGTTGATACGAACATTGCGGAAGATGAAGAACTGGAAGGTGGAGATGAAAATGTACAAGGCTTTGAACCTGTAATTGGTAGGTATG
Organism: Cunninghamia lanceolata; assembly: GCA_027924645.1. Lineage (NCBI taxonomy): Eukaryota > Viridiplantae > Streptophyta > Pinopsida > Cupressales > Cupressaceae > Cunninghamia > Cunninghamia lanceolata. Next base: position 10,224,368 of record BSBN01000635.1, on the reverse strand, counting down.
AGCCTCCTGTGGACAGAGAAGCAGTCAATATGGAATCCCCTGATGAACTATCAGAGGATATAAGACATTTGGCAAGCAAAAAATTTGTTTCAGATAACGATTTTATAAAAACCCCTAAATTTAAAGCCTTTCTGTAAGAATTCAAAGGCAAACAAGCCAGAGAGAAAATGAAAGATATTACCCCTGAGGTACAAGCTGAGGTATTGCATGAACTTCAAAATGAAATTGACAAAGCAATGGATAATATGATCCCCAAAAAAGGAAGAGAGTTGCTTGAAGAAGCGGGGGTGATGCTAGTCTAAGGTTGGGATATGACATCAGCTATTGTTTTTTATTCTTTTAGAAGAAACCAAGATAAAAAAAAATTGCAACTAAGTATTGAAGTAGTAGATAAGATCAAGATAGGGTCTGGCTATGACCTTGACAAAGCAACACTACTGATATGGGCACTTTATCCCCCAAGCAAAAGACCTTAGATCATTAATAATCCAAATGAGGTATTTGGTAACCTTGTGATACAAAGAGTTGAAAATACAGATCCTCCTGAAACTGCTGATTTGAATGTTAATGTGGCTAAATTTACAAAGGCTCGGATTGAGCAATTGGTAAAGAAAAATAATGCATATATGGAAAAAAATGCAAAACTGAGGCAAGAAATTGCCACCTATAAGGATAAGTTGCCAACATTATCCATCGTTTACCCACCTTATTTAGAGGTTGATAAAAAGGTGGTAGAGGCAAGAGCAGATGCCAATTATTGGAGGATTAAAGCAAAGAAATTTTAGAAAAAGAGTGACCAATTAGATGTTGAAATAAAAACTATTAAATACAATTTAGCTTCAAAATTGATCAAAAGGAGATTTGAGAAGATAGAGGGGAATAGTGATAAAATATGGGAGTTGCATAAAAGGACACATAATGTTTACTAGGAACATAAAAAACTACATCTTAGGATGCTTGAAAAGAAGGAGGAGCTACGAGCTAAAGCAGATGTTGAAGAAAGAGTGTTCAAAGAATATGATGATCTCATTAGTGAGCATGAAAGATTCAATGCTTTGTTGACAGAAGACTTAAGTGACTTTGATCAGCATATGGACATGGCATTACCTAGTTTCTTTGACATTGAAGGGAATTTACAAGAAAAGGATGTTTGGAAGGAGGAATTGATCCAATAATTTCCCACAACTCTTGAAAAGATAAATAATGAGGACAGAGTAATAGAAAATACACATACCTATTTAGATAAGATCTTTACTCTGGAGTCAACCATGAGTGACATTATATCTATAGATGCTTATGCAACTCAGGATACATTGACCACATCTCCAAAATAAACTTATTCATTACCAGAGCAGCATAAAGAGGGCAGGTGAAAATAGAATGAAATTTTGATAATTTTGGCGATGTATAAATTGATTTATTGCTTTAGCAATAAGAACGGGCAAAGCACATTCGATAGATACTGCAACATGGAGAGGAGTACCTTGCTAGGCCTATGGTCATAGGTGCTCTACAAATATTAATGGGTACAGGCATTTTTGAGACCTAACAATACCTTAGCCCTTGATCTTATCCTCACATCTCAACCCTTGATTTCAACTTTGAATCCTAGCCATTGGATTCAAATCTCTTCAAATTTGCCTATAAATATAAGGCCAACCCAAGCCATTTTCATCACAATCTCTTAGCAACATTACCATGCCAAAATATCTCCCAAACTAATCTCACATATCCTCACAATGTCAAAATCTCTCTAATCCTCTCATCTTCATCTCTTAAGCATTCATCCATAGCCTTAATCTCTCATCCCAAATCATTATCCAATCTCTACCCACAGCCAAATCTTTATCTACATTGTGTTGAAAGTATTGGAGCAATCCACATTCACATTTCATCATCTTGGGTAAGGTGCAAGCTCCTCCACCTTATCAAGGAGTGGAGAAGGTTTGAAGATTCTTGGAAGGTATAAAATCTCTTCTTTTGATTTCTTTCATCTTATTTTATTCTTCATATCATTTCTCATCTTCATTTGGCATGCCTAGTGGGACCCCTATCCCTGTATCTAACATTTTCTTGCAAGTTTTTGGAAGATTTTGTCGTTGCATGTCAAATTAGCGCATTTTGTCCTCACAATCGCACCTTTTGTCCTCAGTTTAGCACTTTTGGAGACTATTTTAGTGCCATCAGTGACTGTCTTAGCACTATCAGTGTCTGGATTAGCGCCATTTGTCCCCAAATTAGTGCTATTTGTCCCCAGATTTGCACCCAACCCTCAGTTTCTAGATTAGCATTATTGGGCACCAGATTAGCACTATTTGTTCCCAAATTAGCGCCACTTTGAAACTTTTTGTAGTGCATCTTGTTTGTCTATTAGCACTTTTTGTCTCTATTTTAGTGCTATTGAGATCTATTTTAGCGTCATTTGCTCTCTATTTAGCGCTATTTGTCTGTCTGTCAATGCTTTTGTCTTTGTTTTAGCACCATTTCTCTGACAAAAGTTGCAGGTATGTGCAGGGGTTAAGAACGTTTGTCCAAGATCATTTTAGCAAACTACTAACTAATTTGGTGCAGGATCGCTTGTCAAAGTTTATCATTTTATCACTACATTTAGTTGCACTTAAATTAGCTTAGTTGGGAATTAACCATTGTTTGTTGTGTTTGGTTTACTTGTAGACATATGCTCTCCCCTTGCACCTTAGGGTGATCTTGGGGATCAAAAGTCTACTTGCAAACACTTTCCTTGATTTTAAGTATTATCTTAAAGGGGTTATCCTTTTGTGTATGCTCTCCCCTTACGCCTAGTGCAATCTTGGGTGATCAAAAGTAAGAGGTAATTTCTTCTTAGGAGCTCTGCTTGGGGATTTCATCACCCCAAGGGATAACCTCAACCACATGTACTAGCAAGGTATACCAAAGGGGGGAGAAGGAAACTTGTACCCCAATCTAGTTGCATTGTCATTGGGACAGCCTTGGGGCTCCGGGTGATTCTGGACACAAGGTGAAGTGGTGCTTGCTTAACTACTTGGTGCCACATCCCTTCAATGGACTAGTGTTCATAGTTTAGGCCTCACGTACTTTGTGTATATCAAGGACTCCTTAGCAAGCTTGTTCAATCCTAGATTAAGACCTCTCAGCCATATGAGATTATGATGTACTGGATACCTATAGGGACTGGGAAGTTACTCATCGCACAAGCCACATTGGTTTTATCGTCGTGTGCAAATGCCCTCTAGAAATGAACGTGCATGCCATGTATGCTCTCCCCTTGTGATGTAAGAGTGATGTTGGGTGCTAAAAAATGGTTAGCTCCTCATCATGGGACTTGCACGTCATGCCTAAATAAAGGTAGCAAGGTGAGCTCATAATCTTGTATACTCCCACTTGAATAATCTAGGAATGTTCATGTGAATGGTGCGTCTTTGTCAAATCCTGTGAAATCAAAAATCAATCTTACGCATTGAAGTCAACCATTATGTCTTCTTGCTTGCATTATCTCTTGCCAAGATCTTGAGCCAAACAAATCAAATTTTCCAATCCAAAACCGAACATCATCCAAGCATCAATCCAAATTATCCAAGCCAAATCCAAAATCAAATCCAATCCAATCCTAATCTAATCCATTTATCCCTCATCCAAACATCAATCAATATCAAATCAAACCTTCATCCAAATCTCCATCCAAATCAAAATCTTAACATCTTCCAAACCTTCATCCAATCTTCCATCCAAAATCCCCCAAATCAAAATCATAACATTATCCAAATCTTAGTCAAAACTCCATCCAACCAAACATCATCCAAGCATCAATCCAAATTATCCAAGCCAAATCCAAAATCAAATCCAATTCAAACCTAATCTAATCCATTTATCCATCATCCAAACATCAATCAATATCAAATCAAACCTTCATCCAAATCAATATCTTAACATCTTCCAAACCTTCATCCAAATCAAAATCTTAACATCTTCCAAATCTCCATCCAAATCAAAATATTAACATCTTCCAAACCTTCATCCAATCTTCCATCCAAAACCCCCCAAAATAAAATCATAAAATTATTCAAATCTTAGTCAAAACTCCATCCAACCAAACATCATCCAAGTCAATCCAAATTATCCAAGACAAATTCAAAATTAAATCCAATCCAATCCTAATCTAATCCACTTATCCCTCATCCAAACATCAATAAATATCAAATCAAACCTTCATCCAAATCAAATTCTTAACATCTTCTAAACCTTCATCCAATCTTCCATCCAAAACCCCCCAAATCAAAATCATAACATTATCCAAATCTTAGTCAAAAGTCCATCCAACCAAACATCATCCAAGTATCAATCCAAATTATCCAATCCAAATTCAAAATCAAATCTAATCCAATCCTAATCTAATCCATTTGTCCCTCATCCAACATCAATCAACAAATCCCAACTATCAACAAATCATCCTTTGACTATCAAAATTGATTAAGGACTTAGTTCCTTCCCCCCTCATCAATCTTTCATCCAAGATCCCAATCACAATTATCCACACCATTATCAAAATCCCAATCCATCCAATCAAAGATCAAGACCCTAGTTGATCATTATCAACCTTTATCCAAACTTGTTTGAGATCACTAGTCTATCTTAAGTAAGTCATCCAATCCACTCAACACTCTTACTTAAGCTCGTTAGTCTACCTTAAGTATAGAGAAGCACCCATCCTTCGAATCAAATCAAATCATTCTAAGGTCTTGAAATTTGATCCCCAACCTACATCACAATCATCCATCACTCTACATCATCTCAACAACATGGATCCTTATGTAGCAATGCAACATTTACAAAGACTTAAATATGCCTATGAGGATTTTTATTCTATCACTAAGGAAAAATGCAAAAATATCATTAGAGATATCCCCTTAGCACACCTCATCATTGGAGATTCCCGAGCTCCTATTTCATCTACATCAACATCCTATACTTCACCTCTATCAACCTCATATCAACCCTCATCCTATATTTCATCCCCATCAACATCATATCAACCTTCATCCTATATGTCATACCCATCAATCTCATATCAATCTTCATCTCCTTATGTATCCACACCATCATATCTACCCAACCAATCAATACCTCCAAGCTAGCCATCCCACAACCATTGTTATGCTACCTTTGATCAAGGAAACATCAACCTAACACACAAACACCTTATGGCTGAAATTGAAAGCTTACATGCACAACCATGGCCCTATGTGAATCCCCCATCTTCCAATCCATCAATCTCTCTAATCACTCCATCACAACATCCCTTCATTCCTATTAACCTTAATCCATTATCCTACGTACCTCATAATACATCAACCCCTATCACCCATCCACCATCTAATCCACCATCAAACCTTCCAAATCCTAATCCATCCACCAAAGAATTCTTGAAGGATTTTCTCCAAAGAACATTAGTAAAAAAGCAAAAAAAGCAAATCTATGGAATCCCCTACCTCTCCAACACCATAATTCAATCTCATCACCCATCTCCCTAATCCTAATCCCAATCCTACAACATCCACTATACCATCCTATCAAAACTATTGAACAATCTCCTATCATAAGTCGAGAACCATCATGTGGCCATGTTCAAGAACCCGTGAGTCAAGAACCTATTACATCCATCCAAGCACCTATCACATCTATCCAAGTCACTTCCACTTCTATCCAAACACATGCGCTATGTCAAGAGTCAAATCCAAAGCATGTTGTAGCATCAACCCCCCCATCCTAATCAAGATCTAAACATCTCATCTAATCCCATCCCTAACCCCCTCCTATCTAATCCTATCCCTAATACCCTCCCATCTAGTGATCACCCTATCCACATCAACCTTATCACTCTTACCACAACAACCCTTGTTGACCCTCCTACACCATCTAACAATCCCATCCCAAATCCATCCTCTTATCCACTTGGAAAAAGCCCCTTCATCAGTGGTGGCTCCCTCGTAGGAGGTGAACAACTTCCATCAACCACCTATCTTTATCCATCAAATAATGGACTTGTGTCTTGTTTCCAAAGCACCAAACATCCCATTGCGTGTCACATACTCCAAAACATGAAATATTAAGGCAAAGGTTTAGGCCTTCATGAACAAGGCATCTTGGATCCCATCCATACCACATTCCATCCATCCTCGCATGGCCTTGGCTATACATCCTAATGAAAACAACCCACCCATGTTGGTACCATCTGCATACCTCATAAACCATCTTCTAACTTCAAATCCAGTGCACCTCATCGCACCTCCAAATCATATGTTACCATCCCTCGTCCATCTTCATATCATGAGCAAAAGCATGTGACCATACATCGCCCCCATCAAACTTACCTCCAATACTCCCAACTCCTAATATACCCATACTTAAATCCCATTATGCCCCCATCCTTCCAACTCCTATCCATAAATCTTTACCCTATAAATCCTGATCCCCTTATCCTCCCATCCTTCCAAATCCTATCCATAAATCTTCACCCCATAAATCTTGATCCCCTTACCCCCTATCCTTCCAACTCCCATCTATAAATCCCCATCCCATAATCCCTAATCCCCTAAAATCCTTCATCATGACCAACAAAAGCACACATCAACCCAAATTGAAGCTATCACAAACCCCATGGGATTCAAAAGTAATAGTTTGGATGCCTCCACTCATAAAACAAAAAATCCACAAAAGCCTCAAGATCATCATGTCACAAGACATTGATGCATAATGCCAAATCAAGCACCAAAAAGGCTACAAATGCCCACACCCTCAAAACAAAAAAGAAAAATGGTGTGGGTCCCTAAACAAAAAGCACCAAACTCTAATGAATCATCCATTTCAAAATCCCAAACATCTTGCTCATCATCAAATCCTATAAATCCTCAGTCTATTTGGGTCCCTAAAACCCCAAATCAACCATCCAAAAACCCCTTATCCCGATCTCCATTACTACCCACTCCACATTCCAAATATAAGCTTCCATATACTTCATGATGTGTGCAATCGTTGGTCTTGATTCCTTTCAACCCCACAACCTTCCCAGATACCTTCATCTCCCCATCTTATCCTCACTATCCTACATATCTTCCCCATCACACCCCTATGGTCCATGATTTTGCATAAACCTTACATAATCCACAACAAAATCCACATCATACTCCATCCATGCATAATCCACATCAAAATCCACATATATCCTCCATCTACGTATAATCCACCTCAAAATCCACATATCTCCCCCATTCATCCATGATCCATGTCATCATCCACTAGCCACCGTCCATTCCATCTTCTCCTATCGACAACTATCCAACACGGGACAACATCCTCCTTGCTAAGAAAACAAATGCTAGAGTCCTACTTCCATCCAGAAAAGCAAATAAAAAAAATCAAGAAAATAGTAAAGAAAAATCTTTTGTCCAATGGTGAAAATCACTCCTTGTGATACCTTGGGCAAGTACCATGATGAAAACCCCTTGTGGGAGTCATGCGTAATCCCTTTTCCATCTATTTATATCCCATACTTAGGGGCAACCTCATGCCTTTCACTCACATCCATAATATACTTTCGCATCCTTATCTATCATATCCCTATCTGCCATCTTTAAATATATCCTATCATCCATCCTATCTATTATATCTTCCTCCTTAGATCTTGATAAAAGACTAGGGCAAAATAGCAAAAACATGCTTTGGACACCTCTCAACATACGCCCCTTTTCAAACATAAGCCCACCATACAAAATCCTTAGCATCATACCTAAAGCGGGATAGACAATTCATATGCAACATAATCTTTGGAGAAAATCATAAACCCCCCATCCTTTTTTAATGCATCCCTCTCCCATCCCTTATCCCCATCTTCCATCCATCTATCATGAATCACCTATCCATTATCTTTCATCGTTAATCCACCCATCCAATCCTATCACCTTATTCACCCTCACCTCTTGACTTGGTGCTCCCTTGTCACTTGGTATCTAGTGCAAAGGCTATCTAGATGTAATCCAATGCCATCCCATAATAAAACCATACCCTATCTAAAACATTCAAAATCCAAAAAACCCCAAAACCCCATCGTCATCTCAAAACATCCCATATCATCATCAAAACATCCTAAACCATCCCACATCATCATCACAAATCAGAACTACATATCATCATCACCTACATCTTAATGTGCCTTGATCCTGTGGATACAAGGCATGTAGGTAGTTTGGAAAATGAAGGAAGTATCCAGTACACAGGTACATAAGATGCACCCATCCAACCCCAATTGGATGGTCCCTATTCCCTGATCTTGTTGACTATACTTGCACAATACACTCGCTATGCATACTATCAAAGCATCATCCCTTATAAAAAAATCATCAACTATCAAATCAACATCAACCACAACTTATAGCCTATATCTTGAGCCCATCCTTTGAATTATCCTAATCATCCATAGATTCCTACCTTAACGGATATATAATTCCTAAAATAGGTAGAATCCATCATCAAATCATCATCCATATTAGCAAGAGATACAATGGTTGTTTGTTTGGTCAGTTGATCTTTTGGTTATTGATTTTTATCTTTTGTTCTATTCAAATATCACATCAAAACTACCTTGATCTCACTATATCATGGTATGTGGTGAAAACATCTAGAATGGGGCATAGTCATTTCTTTGGTATGTTGTGCTTGTGGGTTGGTCTCATTACTCCAAGCCAGCATTCATATCTTGTGAATTGTTATCACTTGGAATTGCACCCGTATGCAAGGCTGATGAAGCACTGCAATTCCATGTAACATGGGACTAATTTCAGGTTGTGGGTGCCCTATGACAAAATTAGACCACCAGATTATGGGCTGGTTCCCTTCAAATGTTCTATTGAGATGTATGATTTTTACTATTTTGGAAAAGGGAAGAAAGAAACTAAGTAAATGCTAAAGGTAAAATGGTGATGCACCTGATTTGGATAAAAATAATGCAATTTGATCCACAATGTTTACCCAGAAATCTGACTTTTACACAATCCAGACTTGGCATAAAAAAACAAAAGTGATTCTAAGGAAGGTTTAAAAATAGGGTTTCTATGAAGGAAAAGATTTTTCACAACATAAAAATACTATTTCTGGTTAACACAACCTAAGACCTATGATGAATATATGCTTTAATGCTATAAACAAGGAAGTGAGACAATAATTTTAAAGGTTTAATGATAAAACATAGTAAAATTTCATCAAAATCACTTCACTAATAGCACTAAAAGGAAAGGTAATTTAACTGATCTCAAAGAAAATAAAGGAAAGTTTTGCAAAGAAGACAAAAGTATAACCTGTAACCTGCCGATCTCTCAATAAAACTGTAAAATATAAGCTACAAGATTTCTCCAATCTATCTGAATCAGAATGAGAATCAAGAACTAGAAAAAACAAACTTTTGCTTTACAATATATAGGCTTTCTCTCTTCAAGAGGCATGCAAAAAATATGAACTTGGAGATAACTGCCTCTAAAAATAATTACTCTCGAGCAACCTCCAAAATCCTTAAAATTAGGGTTTAAAACAACGACAAATTGAACAAAAATATCTCCAATTTGGGCCTCTCCATGTGCTTGACCAAAAATTGACCAAGGACCCTAAAAATACTACTAAAAATCATGCAAAACCTCCTAGATGGCCTAGTTAACTCAACTAATCAATTCGCATGATTTTGCATGAGTAGAATTGATTGTGAGTAAATAATAAAGTAATAGAATAATTACTTCATTATAGCTACAATTTGTTCTAATTTTGATTTTACAATTTGTGGAAAATAATAAAGTAATTGGGAAAATATTACTTTATTATTTATTTATAATTAATAACTTTATAAAATCATGCATGATTAGAAGAAAAAATATCACTCCTTATTACTCCAATTACACTTGCTTAATTTGCATGATATGAGCACAAATAGGACTTAGAAGAAAAAGAGAACTCCTTATACCTCCATGTGAGAAACAATCCCTATTTTGCATGATGCAAATACATAATAAGGCAAAAACTTTTACCCTTATCACTCCATGATCAAAGAGAAAACATTATCTTCTCTCTGCAAGATAAAAAACTCCTAAGTCACTCCATGAATCAAAATACTCCATGCACAAAATAGTATGCATAAAAATCCTTATGACTGCCTTTTGATGCCCTAGTGTATATTATATTTTTAAGCCACCTTATATCTCCATATGCAACTTAAAATCAAGAAAGAAAAACAACAACTCCATGACTCCCTTACTGCACCATTGTATGCCACCATGCTCTATCCTCATGCATGCCATGTCTAAAATTATACTCCTCTTGGCTTTGTTTGCCACCATGCATGATCAAGAAGGATACTTACCTTTGGATGTTTTGCAAAAAGACAAGGAACTTGATTAGCATATGTATCTTTGACTATGCATTAGCCGACCACCAAGGAATTCTAAATAGTTTATAAGGCATTGAAGCCTTTCTTTCTCATCATACGACCCTTCTTGACTTAATAGAAATCAAGTCTTAAGCATTGTTGGTCAACCACTCCATGTTATGATGGTTAGGATTTTTCAAGACCAAAGTCTTGACCACGGGCACTTCTTGGATGAGGTAATTATTTGTTTTTGTGAAGTCAAAAGTCACACTTGAGAGAAAAGATCCTTTCAACAAAACAAAGAGACAACCCTAAAAGTTTCTCATTCTTCATTTGGCATATTCTTCACTTGCTCTACAAATTTACTCCGTTGGCTTTAGGGTTCGAATGTCTCCATCATATCTCTAGTTTTTTCACTCCTCTCAATGGCTTTTCTTGGTTGAATCCTTAGAACTCCACATCATGAGGAAGAAGGTAACACTTGCTTGAGTTTCGTATGAGGCATTTTATTTGATCTGTAGCTTTATTTCTTTCATGGCTGCGGCCTTCTTCTTCATTCATGGTTATCTCCATATGTTGTGCATTCTTTAATACTCTCCTTGTTTCTGCATCTTTTCTCTTGCAACTGTAACCTGTTCTTGAAAGCTTAAGGCTATTGTGAGGCAGTGGAAAATCTCTCTTTCTATTAGCAAAATGAGCTAAACATTTGTCATTATTCCTCCTCTATAGTTTCTTTTGTCTCTTTTTACACTTTGAAGAATGACAAGGGTTGTATGTGCAAAAAACCTGAGGGTTTGAGATCTTTTGACATGAGGGTTTGTTATCTTCTTGCACTTTCAAGGCCTCCACCTTGTCATGGCCATGCTTTGTCTATATGTAGGCACCAATCTGTGGTAGACTGTTGAGGGTTTGTAAGTTTTGAAACTAGGGTTTCAACCCTCCTTGCACAAAAGCTCCTTCACACTGCCACAACCATTCTTTCACTATTATCTCTTTCTTTTTTTTATTGTAATTGAAGAGAAGAAATAAGGGTTGAAAACCTCTGTCAAGGGTTTGTTCTTTCTGTACTTTCAAGGCTTCTATTTATCATGGCCATCCTTTTGTAGTTTTCACTGCTCTTTCTTGCATCCTTCATGGCACTTAAGTCTCCTTAAAAAATTAACCTGGGCCTGGCATTGAAAGAATAGAAAAGTTTGAAGATATGGTGATTTGGTATAAATAGAAGGCATGTCACCCTCATGATATTACATAACTTGGTGAAGTGAACTATTTTCATGCTTCCTTGGTAGCTATTCCATGTGGCTTTTGTCATACTTCCTCCTCATAAAACAACTGTTATAATTATATGGCTTGCTATTGCAGCCAATTAGATTGCTGTCAGAGTCTTATCAGCAACCTACTTCATTCATAACAAAAGTGGACCTCATTCACAACAAAAAGTGGTAAATATTTGTTATATTTTCTGCCTGTGCCTTGCTGAGTGTAATAGAAATACCTTATGACTGCCTTTTGTTTTGACAGTATGATTTGAACAAAGAGTACAAAGACTGCACCATATTGATTTGTCTTTCTTTGAATGACTATCCCACCTATTTTTTGACTTGGCATACCTATCACCTCACTATGCTTGATGTTGAAATCTTTATTAGTTGGTAAATGCTATTGTATTGTTGCTCCATCTTTGGTGAGACTGTACCTTTTCCTTAATTCTATTCTTCTGCATCTTTATGTTATTAAATGTTGTCTCATATTATATCTGCACTTGGTATCCCTCATTGGATGGTACTCGACTCATATAAGATTGTCTTGGACTGCTCCATGTGTTCAAAAGTAATATCATACTTCATTTATGACAAGTGATGGAAGGGTACCTTTTACTGATCACTGTACCTCTTATACTTGCACATTAACATCTCTTGGATGAAGACATTGCTTAGTTTAAAGCATGTGCATGATGAAGTGTCACGTGGCTTTACCGCTCATTATCATCATTTGTGACTGTACCTTGTGTTTCTTGCATATCATACATGTTGTTTGGTCATTGATGATCTATTGGATATAGCATAACATGTAATAGTATTACTTTGAGCATGTTGGGCTCAACCCTTATGGGAGCCACATTTTCTTCACATGCTTTAAATGCCTTCAAAACAACAAGAATACCTATCCTATACCTGCACAATGAACAAACAAGTTAGCATAAAAATGTACTTGATAGTATTGATTGGTCTTCTTCATGATTTCTTCCTAATTTGTGCCATATATCTGATCTGATCTCTTATCTGAATGCTTGATATGATAAGTAGATGTCTCCGTTTGATAAAAGCATGTGATAACTGTAAACATCAGGAGCAATAACAGGGCTATCCCCAAAATTTTGCAAGTTCAACTAATGATGGAACTTGTAGTGAAGAATGAAAGCTGAAGACTTGAAGGCCGACATCAACAAACAATCTTCATCATTAGGAAATGATGGATGTTTAGATTTATCAAATGTTCATTTCTTTTCCTTTTATCAAACAGATACATAGCTTGCATGTCTGCAATTACTCAGTCTAGTTACTCCCACGGCTTGTGTGGGACACATTTGCACACTTCTTTTAAACATGATTAGTTAATTTCTCTTATGCATATGACGTATATGTATTTCCTTTTTCAATCAATGCATGAGATAAAGTAACAAATACTTGAATGCATGTTCAAAACATGACATGAAATAACATTTCAATACAAAATATCTTTCTTTCTTTTACTCAAAACTTATTAACTAAATAATTAATCTAACTTATAACTCCTGAAAGATCAAACTGTGTAGAACAACTATATCTCCTTGAATGTTTGATTTCTTGACAACTTATTCTCTTGTCATGATAACTGATGGGTTATCTCAACAACTGGATATCATTCTCTGCTTTGTCAAGGCATCAACTGTTCAATGAATGCATAACTTTGAAGTTTTGTATTGTTCCTTTTGAACAATTACACTTAGGTCCAACTAATTTTAAGTGTGAACAAAAAATTAGTAACATTTCTGGCAACCTCTCAGGGGTGTTTGCCTGCTAAACAATTTAGAACCAATAGCCTTTGCAACTTCATTGGGCATAGAGTCCTTTCTGCCCTGAACCTTGGAAAAATTATGTTACTCAAAACTGATTGAGACACAACAGCAGCAACAAAACTAAAGACTGAAACTAAACTGACTTGCTTAAAACAAAGCCAGAAACATGTGCAAAAGCACTTCTTGGAAACAAAATAACAACTGAACTAAAATTCTACCTACCCTACTCTAACCAGCCAAAGGTGCTAGTCAAACAAATCCATTAACTGTCTGGTTAAAATAACTTCCCTTTCTCAACATGGGACATTGATTCACATGCTTATGAGCAGTTGAAATTAGATGAAGTACAAGAAAGTACTCAATAATTTGTTGCAATGCTTGGTAAAAAATATAGAAAATTGACTCACCGGCTAAATGTGATCATGCAAACCTCTGTCATGTGGTAAAAAGATGATCTGATTTTGCTGCTCTGAGGCTGAATTTTGCTTTGTGGGTACATTAGCAATTTGTATCTTCCTTTTAAGCTCTCTTTCAGCCAAATCCCTGATTGGACAGCCTCTAGCAATGATAAAATTTTGGCTAATGATTCTGATGTCCTAATTTAGATCTACTTTCCTATTTTCCCTTGTAATGTCAATCTAATTTGAAAAAGTTCGCTGAGATGAAGTAATGTTTACCTCCTTGATCTGAATAGGTTGATCAAATATTGTTGACTCATATAACATCAAATCATTAGCTATGTTAGAACAAAAATCCTCTATAATCTCAGAAAGCACACTCTCATCCAATTGATATTGTTGTATTGAAACTATCTGAGCTTCTTCACTCTGTTGTTCAAAACTTTCATCTTGTATGATGTGCTACCATATCAACTCCTCCTCCATGGTTAATAAATCACCCTCTTCTGTTAGAATAGCTAATAACTCCTCAAAATTATCAAGCTCTTGAAAGCTACTGGGAACAGGTGATAGAATATCTGATTCCAGCTTCAAACTCTTAGTGTTCTCATGACTATCTTCATTTTGCTCTTGGTAAATCAACAGATTGACACAATTACTTGCATCTTCTGGTTGTCCAGTTGCTTATGTCTGTGTTATGAGCTCTTCATTGGGCTTAATAAAAGAAGGCAACTGATTAAATAAAAAGACTGAGTTCTCTGCTTTGTCTAATTTATTCTCACTTGGAACTTGGGCAGCTTGTCTCTGCAAGTGAAGGTTCTGTCCTTCCACTATCTGTATCCCACCTTCATCTATCTTGTAAACAACATTAGAAAAGTTTTCAAACGAATCAAAATGTAAATGATTTGGTGTCAAACTTGAACTATCACCCTTTTCGTATGTATTAAGCTTATTTTCAGCTGGAGATATAGTAAAAATAGCAAACACATCTTGCACCATTGCTGATTTTTCTTGATTAAAACTTGAAATTTTGATTGGTTCAAGTTTAATCACTACTTCTTCCCTTTCTTGATTTTGGATTGGTATGGAAGAGGTAGCTTTGATAAAACTTGGTATTCTACAATCAGGGTACTTGGTACAGGAAGGCTGCCATACTTGTTCAAAAGCCTAATGATTTGTTTCAGGTACTTGATACGACAGAAACTGAGGACTAATAGACTGATCTTGAATGTAAATAGGTTCTTGACTACAATCAAAATTCCTAAAACTTGAAACTTGATATCTACTAACCTCATTTTGAGAAGGGTGATCTGGAATGAATGCAACTATCCATATGTTCTACTTTTGTATCTATGCAAGCAAATACTTCATCTGTGTCTCTTTTGCTACAATCTGTCTTGCAAGATCTTCTTGGAATTGTATCCTTTGTGCCTCTAATTCTTGCTCATGGAGATAGGCCTGATAATCCATCTCTTCTTGTTGTTGCTGATACTCTTGTTGCCTCTTAAACTCCTCAATATGTTTTGTGATTTCTAGCAAAGTGTTTTTCGTGTCATTCATGTTGTTCTTTATATCTTCAACTCTTTGGGATTTATTTTGGACATGTAATTGCTGATATGTAGGATGAGCAGGGGTGGGTGGGAGGCAAACATGTTGAGTATGCTGATTTTTTTGCAAATCAAAGGAATTAGGAGTGAAACCAACAATATGGTTGATTTGATACGGCTGATAAGATGAAGGTTTAGCAGTATTTTCATGATATGCTAGATGATATGACATGTTTCCATGAAAGAAAGACATGTCTATTCATCCAAAAGGTCTGATCTATCAAACCAAAAATATAGAGTCGCTAGGTATTCGTAAATAAACCTCTAAAAAGGTTGAATTAACTATTGATCATACCAAAAAACAATAACAATGATAAGTTCTTTTGAACTAAAAATCAGTTCAAAGTCCCACCGGGCATGCCAAAAACTGTTATCACTTGGAATTGCACCCGTATGCAAGGCTGATGAAGCACTGCAATTCCATATAACATGGGACTAATTTCAGGTTGTGGGTGCCCTATGATGAAATTAGACCTCCAGATTATGGGCTGATTCCCTTCAAATATTCTATTGAGATGTATGATTTTTACTATTTTGGAAAAGGGAAGAAAGAAACTGAGTAAATACTAAAGGTAAAATGGTGATGCACTTTATTTGGATAAAAATAATGCAATTTGATCCACAATGTTTACCCAGAAATTTGACTTTTACACAATCCAAACTTGGCATAAAAATCATAAAAGTGATTCTAAGGAAGGTTTGAAAACAGGGTTTCTATGAAGGAAAAGATTTTTTCACAACACAAAAATACTATTTCTAGTTAACACAACCTAAGACCTATGATGAATATATGCTTTAATGTTGTAAACAAGGAAGTGAGACAATAATTTTAAAGGTTTAATGATAAAACACAGTAAAATTTTATCAAAATCACTTCATTAGTAGCACTAAAAGGAAAGGTAATTTAACCGATCTCAAAGAAAACAAAGGAAAGTTCTACAAAGAAGATAAAAGTATAACCTGTAACTTGTCAATCTCTCAATAAAACTATAAAATATGAGCTACAAGAATTCTCCAATCTGTCTGAATCAAAATGAGAATCAAGAACTAGCAAAAACAAACTTTTGCTTTACAATATATAGGTTTGCTCTCTCCAAGAGGCATGCAAAAAATATGAACTTGCAGATAATTGCCTCTAAAAATAATTACTCCTGAGCAACCTCCAAAATCCTCAAAATTAGGGTCTAAAACTGCCACAAATTGAACAAAAATATCTCCAATTTGGGCCTCTCCATGTGCTTGACCAAAAGTTGACCAAGGACCCTAAAAATCATGCAAAACTTCCTAGGTGGCCTAGTTAACTGTACTAATCAATTCGCATGATTTTGCATGAGCAAAATTGATTGTGAGTAAATAATAAAGTAATAGAATAATTACTTCATTATTGGTTACAATTTGTTCTAATTTTGATTTTACAATTTGTGGAAAATAATAAAGTAATTTGAAAAATATTACTTTATTATTTATTTACAATTAATAACTTTGTAAAATCATGCATGATTAGAAGAAAAAATATCACTCCTTATCACTCCAATTACACTTGCCTAATTTGCATGATATGAGCTAAAATAGGACTTAGAAGAAGAAGAGAATTCCTTATACCTCCATGTGAGAAAAAATCCCTATTTTGCATGATGCAAATACATATTAAGGCAAAAACTTTTACCCTTATCACTCCATGATCAAAGAGAAAACATTATCCTCTCTCTACAAGATAAAAAACTCTTAAGTCACTCCATGAATCAAAATGCTCCATGCACAAAACAATATGCATAAAAATCCTTATGACTCCCTTTTGATGCCCTAGTGCATATTATATTTTTAAGCCACCTTATATCTCCATATGCAACTTAAAATCAAGAAATAAAAACAACTCCACGACTCCCTCACTGCACCATTTTCTGCCACCATGCTTTGTCCTCATGCATGCCATGTCTAAAATTATACTCCTCTTGGCTTTGTTTGCCACCATGCATGATCAAGAAGGATCCTTACCTTTAGATGTTTTGCAAAAAGACAAGGAACTTGATTAGCATATGTATCTTTGACTATGCATTACCCGACCACCAAGGAATTCTAAATAGTTTATAAGGCATTGAAGCCTTTCTTTCTCATCATATGACCCTTCTTGACTTAATAGAAATCAAGTCTTAAGCATTGTCAGTCGGCCACTCCATGTTATGATGGTTAGGATCTTTCAAGACCAACGTCTTGACCATGGGCACTTCTTGGATAAGGTAATTTTTTTTTTGTGAAGTCAAAAATCACACTTGAGACAAAAGATCCTTCGAACAAAACAAAGAGACAAACCTAAAAGTTGCTCATTCTTCATTTGGCATACTCTTCACTTGCTCTGCAACTTTACTCTGTTGGCTTTAGGGTTTGAATGCCTCCATCATATCTTTGGTTTTTTCACTCCTCTCAATGGCTTTTCTTGGTTGAATCTTTGGAACTCTACATCACGAGGAAGAAGGTAACACTTGCTTGAGTTTCATATGAGGCATTTTATTTGATCTGTAGCTTTATTTCTTTCATGGTTGCGGCCTCCTTCTTCATTCATGGTTATCTCCATTTGTTGTGCATTCTTTAATACCCTCCTTCTTGTTTCTACATCTTTTCTCTTGCAACTATAACCTGTTCTTGAAAGCTTAAGGCTATTGTGAGGCCGTGGAAAATCTCTCTTCCTATCAGCAAAATGAGGTAAACACTTGTCATTATTCCTCCTCTGTAATTTATTTTATCTCTTTTTACATTTTGAAGAATGACAAGGGCTGTATGTGCAAAAAACCCGAGGGTTTGAGTTCTTTTGAGATGAGGGTTTGTTATCTTCTTGCACTTTCAAGGCCTCCACCTTGTCACGGCCATGCTTCATCTGTATGTAGGCACCAATCTATGGTAGACTATTGAGGGTTTGTAAGTTTTGAAACTAGGGTTTCAACACTCCTTGCACAAAAACTCCTTCACACTACCACGACCATTCTTTCACTATTATCTCTTTATTTTTTTGACTATAATTGAAGAGAAGAAACAAGGGTTGAAAACCTCTGTCAAGGGTTTGTTCTTTATATACTTTCAAGGCTTCTATTTATCATGGCCATCCTTTTGTAGTTTTCACTGCTCTTTCTTGCATCCTTTATGGCACTTAAGTCTCCTTAAAAAAATAACTTGGGCATGGCATTGAAAGAATAGAAAAGTTTGAAGATATGGTGATTTGGTATAAATAGAAGGCATGTCACCCTCATGATATTACATAACTTGGTGAAGTGAACTATTTTCATGCTTCCTTGGTAGCTGTTCCATGTGGCTTTTGTCATACTTCCTCTTCATAAAACAACTGTTATAATTATATGGCTTACTATTGCAGCCAATTAGATTGCTGTCAGAGTCTTATCAACAACCTACTTCATTCATAACAAAAGTGGACCTCATTCACAACAAAAAGTGGTAAATATTTGTTATATTTTTTGCCTGTGCCTTGCTGAGTGTAATAGACATACCTTATGATTGCCTTTTGTTCTGACAGTATGATTTGAACAAAGAGTATAAAGACTGCACCATATTGATTTGTCTTTCTTTGAATGATTGTCCCACATATTTTTTGACTTGGCATACCTATCACCTCACTATGCTCGATGTTGAAATCTTTATTAGCTAGTAAATGCTATTGTACTGCTGCTCCATCTTTGGTGAGACTATACCTTTTCCTTAATGCTGTTCTTCTGCATCTTTCTATTATTAAATGTTGTCCCATATTATATCTGCACTTGGTATCCCTCATTGCATGGTACTTGACTCACATAAGATTGTCTTGGACTACTCCATGTGTTCAAAAGTAATATCATACTTTGTTTGTGACAAGTGATGGAAGGGTACCTTTTACTGATCATTGTACCTCTTGTACTTGCACATTGACATCTCTTGGATTACTCAGTTTAAAGCATGTGCATGATGAAGTGTCCTGTGGCATGGCTGCTCATTATCATCATTTGTGACTGTTCCTTGTGTTTCTTGCATATCATACAAGTTATTTGGTCATTGATGAGCTATTGGATATAGCATAACATGTAATGGTATCACTTTGAGCATGATGGGCTTGACCCTTGTGGGAGCCACATTTTCTCCACATGCTTTAAATGCCTTCAAAACAATAAGAATACTTGTCCTATACCTGCACAGTGAACAAACAAGTTAGCATAAAAATGTCCCTAATAGTATTGATTGGTCTTCTTCATGATTTCTTCCTAATTTGTGCCATGTATCTGATCTAATCTCTTATCTGAATGCTTGATATCATAAGTAGATGTCTTTGTTTGATAAAAGCATGTGATAATTGTAAACATTTGGAGCACTAACAAGGTTGTCCCCAAAATTTTGCAGGTTCAACTGATGATGGAGCTTGGAGTGAAGAATGAAAGCTGAAGACTTGAAGACTGGCATCAACAAACAATCTTCATCATCAGGCAATGATGGATGTTTAGATTTATCAGATGTTCATTTCTTTTCCTTTTATCAAACAGATACATAGCTTGCATGTCTACAATTGCTCAGTCTAGTTACTCCCACGGCTTGTGTGGGACATATTTGAACACTTCTTTTAAACATGATCAGTTAATCTCTCTTATGCATATGATGTATATGTATTTCCTTTTTCAATCAATGCATGAGATAAAGTAACAAACACTTGAATGTATGTTCAAAACATGACATGAAATAATAGTTCAATACAAAATTTCTTTCTTTCTTTTACTCAAAACTGATTAACTGAATAATCAATCTAACTTATAACTCCTAAAAGATCAAACCATGTAGAACAAATGTATCTCCTTGAATGTTTGATTTCTTGACAACTTATTCTCTTGTCATGATAACTTGTCAGTCATGATTGGATTTGATGGGTTATCTCGACAACTGGATATCATTCTCTGCTTTGTCAATGCATCAACTATTCAATGAATGCATAACTTTGAAGTTTTCTATTATTCCTTTTGAACAATTACACTTAGTTCCAACTAATTTTAAGTGTGAACAAAAAATTATTAACATGAATCGTAGGGTCACTTCTAGCATATTGATCTCCTTGTGCATCTAAGGTTCATCATACCTTTTGTGTATTAAGAGCTTATGCTATGAGTCCCCTTCCCTCATCTACAAAAGGTTGTATTATCTTGGAAATGCATGGCATCACCCTCTTGTCTGCATGTCTAGTCCAAGCAAATGGTGGATGTACATCATCACTCTGGTCTTCTATACCTTGGTGAAAATATCCTCTTTGCTATAACAAATATAGGATTGCTCTAAATCATCTCAGCACAATAATCATCCATTTCCAATCCATCCATCATCTAAAATCAACATCTAATCATTAATACATCATCAACTTATCCCCTTATCCTCCATCCCCTTAACCAACTTGTTCATCCATTTCGAGAGCACACCTAAGTTCTCGCAACCCACCTGCCCTCTCAAGGGGGCATCACCCGTACCGTCATCCCTAAACCCAATTCTAAATTCTTCTAAACCAAAGTCCTTTTCTATCCAATCCAACACTATTTCTTAAACTTCTTTGAAATAATGTTAATCGCAACATCATTTCAAAGAGGGGCAAAATGTAGACACCCAAAAAGGACTTGCCCCTACAAGCCACTTTCCCACATCCTCACATCACTAATTTACCCTTTACCAATTAATTAAATAAAATTAATTTACTTAATTAATTTATCCTAAACCATTTATCCCTAACCAGTCATCTTATTCATCCCTTGTAATGAATTAATTCAATTAATTTGTTACTATACCTTAGAACATCCTCCTCCAATTGATTAAATAAATATCCTAATATTTATTTGATTAATTTCCCTCATCCCCTAATCTAGATTAATTAAATAAAACATACTTATTTAATTAATCCCCCTAGCCTATGATCTAAACCTAGCCTAATTGAATAAATAGCAATTATTTAATTAGCTACCCTAACCTACCCAACCGCTAGACCCAAATTAATTTAAAAAATCCTTATTTAATTAGTTTTAACCTCTAATTAGCCTCCTCACTAATTTCCAACAAACACATTAATTAAGTTAATTACTTGATTAACTTGGTCAAAACTTGCTTAGCCCTTATCCCCACACACTTTGAATAAAAAACTATCTTTTATTCAAAGGGGTCACATGACCCCTCCACCTCACCTTTCTATTTCCATGTAAGATCTTTTTTTATGTAAAGAGCTCACACATGTCTTTTCCAAAAAGACACGTGTCACATGTCATCCCACTTCTCAATAAATCCTAATTTTTTATTTAACACTCTCCCGTGGAAATAAATTTTTAATTCATTGACATGTCTTAATCCAACTCTTCCCAAGATGAATTTTTAATTCATTTATAATCCTCCTCATACTTCCCATGGTGAATTTAAAATTCACTTTTAATCCCAACCTCCATCTTTGTTGATAAGATCTTAGCCCTTGATCTCATGCTCTCATCTCAACCCTTGATTTCAACTTTGAATCCAAGCCATTGGATTCAAATCCCTTCAAATTTGCCTATAAATACAAGGCCAACCCAAGCCATTTTCATCACAGTCTCTTAGCAACATTACCAGGCCAAAATATCTCCCATATCCTCATAATGCCAAAATCTCTCTTAGCCTTTCATCTTCATCTCTTAAGCATTCATCCATAGCCTTAATCTCTCATCCCAAATCATTATCCAATCTCTACCCATAGCCAAATCCTTATCTACATTGTGTTGAAAGTATTGGAGCAGTCCACATTCACATTTCATCATCTTGGGTAAAGCTAGGAGTTATTGGGTGCAAGTTCCTCCACCTTATCAAGGAGTGAAGAAGGTTTGAAGATTCTTGGAAGGTATAAAATCTCTTCTTTTTGAGTTATTTTCATCTTATTTCAGTCTTCATATCATTTCTCATCTTCAAGGCCTATCATGTTGGAAGTCCATTACACTAAATTTACTATTATTGCAGCTATGAATGAATAAGAACATATGATTATTCTGCTATTTTATTAAGTTTTTTGTGTGTTTATTCGCTTGGTTGCGTAGTTGGATAATCCTTCATTGCATCCTTTGGCCATGACTGCATTAGACAGTATCAAATCTTGGTCGATGTGATTTTTTTGAATGAGTTTGATAAAAGTGGGGGAAAAATATCAGCATGTGGAGTGTTAACCTAGTGTTGGATTCACGAGTCATGATATGAGCTAAGTAAATTAAGGCATACTAAGAAGATGAAGCATGTCGCAGATTCCCGTGTGAATTCGCTAAGCACTTAGAACTTGTAATGCAACTCTTATCCAAGCAAAAGTTTTGTGTTCTTTTGTACCTTACAAGAATTAAATAAGGATATCTTCCAGCAAGAAAGTGTTGGGTAGAAGATCCATAGTAACTTATTGATTGTAAATAGACTACTGAGCTAAGGCAGTCCACAAGAAGCCTGTAAACAGAGCACCAACTATGAGGTAATTTACAGGGGTGATTGTGGACAAATCGTCAACTTAAGGCAAATTTGAAGAAGGCATCTCTTTGCTCTAGGACCCCCTATTTTGTTGGTGTCCTAAGTATCTTTGAAACTCCTTAAGCTCCAGGGACAACCCTTCCATCTCTAGAAGTGTCAAGCTTTGAAAAAGGTGGGGTTGTAAACTACGAAACCTTCAACTCTAGGGAGAAAATAAGGCCAACAATAAAGTTCCAAAAGGTCACACCTATTACCTCCACAAATGTAGTAGTGACTCAATGCAATAGATAACTATTCTCCAGTATACTAATGATCAGGAATAACTCACACTGCCAAATGAGGAGAATTCATAATAGGACTAATTATCATAAAAGTTATCTTCCATTTTTTATGTCAACAACTCTTTGTAATTAATTAAGCAGTAGCTAATGTGTTTATTTTTAGTTGGAAGTTTTAGTTGAACTATGACAACATGCATGCATATTTTGGCACAATGTTGTTCTTTGGGAGTTTTGGTAGGGAAATTAAAGAAGGATCAATGTTAAGTAATTTTTCTTTTGGTTATCTTTAAAACAAACTTTGATATGACATTTTATGTAATCTTTTATAAGTTTTAATTAGATGAGTAAGAAATAGTTCTACATACATTTTCTTTGAATTTTGAAGCTATGAATGTGAGTGTTTGAAGAGTGTTCCACTCTCCAGAGGAGTTGACCACTTAGTTGGAGAAGGACGAAAGTTTCTATAGATAAGTGTTTTGTTGTTTATTGCATGCATGTGTTACGTTGTTCCCTATTTGTTCTTTGCACCTTGTTCACCTGTAGGTCCTTTCATCTTGTTAATCATAGTGTGTGAAAGTAATCTTTACTTTGATTTTTTATAAAAATCCCATAAAATCATAAAAAGAACAGCTCGAGAGTGTTCCTTGCTTTGATTTGTTACAAATTTTGAAAAAATCACTAGAAGAAATCATAAAGCTTTCCTTTTAATAGTTGTAATTCTTATTTCAGCATAAGCATTGAGTTATTAAGATAGTTTATTTTCAAGCAACCTTCATTTCAAGCATAATCATTTCTTTTTTGTAGTTAGCTCTTTGGAATCAATTATAATTTAGTTTAGTCAGTCCTTTAAATTTAGTTGATTAGTTACCTGTGTATGTGTGCAATTTTACTTTTTAAAAATAGAAAAAGCTCTTAGGTAAAGATTTCCTAACTATTTTATTGCAGATAGCCTTTAGACACCACCTAGGCTGACATAAGATATTTGTCTATTAAAGTGTGAGATTCACCAACATCTCATCAAGGCCCTTCAAGGGGACATTTGTTTCAGATGTGGAGAAGAAGGATGCCAAGCATTTCAATGTCATCGAAGCCAATGAAGCCCTGACAACAAGCCAAAAAGGAAAGCAAGAGTTTCACATGTAGATGAGGAGACTAAGACGTTAGGTAGCTTTGAGGATGAACCAGAGAGAGGAGAGTCACTTGCTACAAGAAGAGATATGTTAAAGCATGATTATGAAGAATAACCAATACAAAGGAAAAATTTAATATTCATAGCAATGTACAAATCAAGAGGTAAGTGTTGTAAAGTTGTTATAGATAGTGGTAGTACGAATAATTTGGTGTATGAAGAGATGGTTGAAAAGCTAAAGTTGGAGGTTAGAACACCCTAAACCATATATAATTGCCTGGTTACAAAAAGAACATAGTGTTAGTAAAGGAATGATGTTGGGTCAAATTCAAGGTAGGAACATACGATGATGAAGTTTTGTGTGATATAATGCCATTGGATGAGTGTCATTTGCTATTGGCAATTTGACAAAGTGTTACGCATGATGGAAGGGAAAACACTTATCGTCTAACAATGAATGGTAAAAGGCATTGGTTAATAATGCTAAAAGAAAGAGGAGGATAGATCTATAATAGTGTCAAAATTGATTTGGTGGATGGAAGGAAATTCTTAGATGTCTTGACACATGAAAATGTGTGTTTTTCATTGATTCTTGAAGTATGTGACACCACAGGCACAACAAGGACCGCCGTATATGTAGAAGATATATTGCAAAAAGAAGTTTTAGAATTGTTGAAGGAATACAAGGACATCATGTTAGATAATATGTTAGATGGATTACCACTAGTAAGGAGTATTAGTCACCATATGGATCTAATTCTAAGGTTAAGTTTGCCAGATAAGGTGGTGCATAGGATGAGACTAACAAAAAATGAAGAGTTAAACTGGCAAGTGTAGGAGTTGTTAATAAAAGGGTTGATCAAAAAGAGTTTAAGCCTGTGTGCGGTACCCATGGTAATAGCACCCAAGAAGGATGGAGAGTGGAGGATGTGTACAGATTCTAGAGTAATAAATAAAGTCACTATAAAACATAGGTTCCCATTGCCAAGAATGGATGGCATAATGGAGCAAAGTATTTCACCAAGATTGATTTGAAGAGTGGTTACCACTAGATTAGAATTAGAGAAGGGAATGAATGGAAATTGCATTCAATACAAATAAAGGGTTTTATGAATGGTTGTTCATGCCCTTCGGGTTAACCAATGCACCAAGCACATTTATGAGGTTGATAAATGAGGTCCAAAAATAATTTTTGGATAACTTTGTGATTGTCTACTTGGATGATATTTTAATTTTTAGTAAGACCAAGGAAGAGCACCTTGAACATATCAAATTGGTATTATAGAGGATTAGAGAGAAGAAGTTGTTGATCAATATAAAGAAGTGTAGTTTAAGAAATAAGGAATTGGTATACTTGGGATTTGTAATCTCAACTTAAGGATTGAAGATGGATCCAAAGAAAGTTAGAGCAATTGTGGTGTGGCCTATGCTAACAAATGTTGGAGGGGTAAGATAGATTTTCATGGTTTAGCAAGCTTCTATAGGAAGTTCATAAATTTTAGTAGTATTTGTGCACCACTAACTAAGACAATGAGGGGAGATAAGAAGGAGTTCAAGTGGACATCAAGAGTTAATAGGAGTTTTGAGTTGTTGAAAAAAGTGACAGAACAACCAGTAGTAGCATTATTAGATTTTAACAAGGTATTTCAAGTGGATTGTGATGGAAGTACGAATGCTATAGGTGTGATGTTGAGCCAAGAAGGTAGACCAGTAGTTTGTTTTAGTAAGAAATTGAATAAAGCAAGAAGAAGATATTCAGTCTATGATCAAGAGTTTTATGCTAGAATTCAAGCATTGAAGAACTGAAGGCATTATTTGTTTTCGAAGAAGTTTGTGGTGTACATTAATCATCAAGCATTGCAATATTTGAATAGTCAAGGAAAGTTTAACCAGAGACACATGAGATGGGTTGAGTTCATGAAAAGTTATACCGTTGTGTTGAAGCGTAGGAGTGGAAAATCAAACAAGGTTACAAACATGTTGAGTAGGAGACAAAGTTCACTAATAGAGATGAGTGTTAGGATTAAGGTGCCATCAACCTTGTATTACTCCTAATATTGTTTGTAAATAGCCCATAAGGGATGAAAGGTTTCACCAACAATGATCTTGTTTCAGTCGTATGTTTATATCTGGCCCCCAACGCTAATTCATCCATGATGGGGGGTCGCAGGGGAGTTTCTAGATTTTATCATTGTAAATTTGGATTGTTCATCATTAGGTCACAAATTTGATGGTTGATATTATGTTAGTTTTCTTAACCTAGAAGAAAACCCCCTTTTATAAGGATATTTGTACTACATTTTTATCAGAGTTGAGAATAATAGGTACTGCTAGATTGAAGACAGAAGAAGAAGAGGAAGTGCATGTATTGTAATCTCATATTTGAAGATAATACAACTTGGAGCCTCTTTTTTTGGTGGAGTTTTTTACCTGGAAGAGTTTTCTCCACGTTACATACTGTGTTATGTGTTTAGTTCTTAATGCATGTTATTTTGGTGTAGTGGGTTTTATCTCTGTTGCAATCTCCATTGATTCTACATTGTTTAGAGGACATAAATAAGGTTTGAATTAGATTTATGTTGCGTGGTTTACACCTTCATTTTTAACATTTGGTATCAGAGCCTGGCCAATTTTGATTCTTGGGTGGTAGTGTGAAGGTTTTTTAGCTACAATTTTGATTCTTGTGTAGATATCATGGCTTCATCCACTTTTGCTTCTACCTTTTAGTTGGACATTGAAAGTTCAATGGCACGGGGTACAAATCATGGAAGATAAAAATAGAGGATTTTCTAGAAGAAAGAAACTAGTGTTTGGCTGTTATGAAAGAGAAGAAACCCGATGATGTTGCTCCTGATGAGTGGGAAAGACTAGATAAAAAGGCACAAGGTACAATCCGATTGTGTCTTGCAGATTTTGTTCTACTGAATGTTGTGAGTGAGAAGTCTGCACATAGCTTGTGGAAGCATCTGGGTGAGATCTACTAAGATTTATTTAAAGCATAAGTTATTTTCCATGAAAATGAAAGAGGGTGAATCGATTGCAGAGCATTTGAATTAGTTCAAGTTGTTATTTAGTCAACTAGCATCTGTAGATGTTGAGGTGAATGATGAAGATAAATGTATATTACTTCTTTGTTCTTTGCCTAAGTCATGGGAGAATGTTATTTTGGCTATCACTGCTAACCTCGCAGATCTGAAGTTAGATGCTCTTGTTTCAGTTCTACTATCACATGAATTGAGGAAGAAAAGTTTGGATAGTTCAGGGGATGCTCTCAGTGTTAGGGGAAGGTCTATGGAAAGAGGACCAAAAGGAGATCATAAGGGGTCTAAAGAAAAGTCTAAGGGTCATTCTAAGACTGCTGGAAAGAAGAATAGAGTCAAGTGTTGGAACTATAGAAAGAGAGGACATGTGAAAAAGGAATGTAGAAACCCAAAGAAACAATGGGATCCACTATTGACAAGTCTTCGAATGCAGGTGATGAGGTTTTACTTTATGCATGTAATGTTATTTCTCATGATCATTGGTTGGTTGAATCAGGATGCTCGTACCACATGACCCCACATAAAGAATGGTTTTCCACATATGAAGAGTATGATGGAGGAAATGTGTACCTCGGGAACAACTCTACATATCCTATTATTGGATGAGGGAAGGGAATGTTGTGTTTCAATGATGGGAGAATAAAACCCTCCCCAGTGTTTTGCATGTTCCTATATTGGCTAGAAATTTGATTTTTGTTTCAAAGTTGAATGATCTGGGAATGCATGTGACATTTGATAAGCATGGATGCAGATTGGTGAGAGAAAAATTAGTGGTAGCAAAGAGGAAAAGATTGGGAATTCTATTTAAGCTAGAAGCCACTATTGTTTGCAATTCCTCTTATGCATCTGAGGATAATATTGAAAATACATGTATTTTGTGGCACTGTAGATTGGGCCACATAAGTCAGTCTGGTTTAAAGACTATTTTAAATAAAAAATTGTTAGATGGTTTATCCTATTCTAATGAGAGTTTCAAATTTTGTGAACATTGTGTGTTTAGAAAATAGAATAGATCTCCATTTCCTTCAGGCAGTACGATAAATCTAATGATAAATTGGAGCTTATTTATTCAGATGTTTTTGGTCCAATGGATGTTGAATCAATTGGAAAATCTAGATATTTTATTTCCTTCATTGATGATGTCTCGAGGTTTACCTGGAATTATTTTATGCGTCACAAATCTAATTTTTTCACTAAGTTTAATGAATTTAAATCCTTAGTTGAAAAGCAATCAGATTATAAGATAAAGGTTTTGATATCTAACAATGGAGGGGAATAATGTTCTAAGGAATTTGATGAATTATGTAAGCATGCAAGTATTGTTAGACATAGAACTACTCTGTATACTCCACAATAGAATGGAGTGGCAGAAAGGATGAATCAGACAATAATGGAAAGAAACAAAAGTATGTTGAGTGAATCACAATTAAATAAATGCTTTTGGGCAGAAGCTATGTGTACTACAAACTACTTGATTAATAGATCTTTGTGTAAGGCTCCTGTTTCAACTCGTTATGAAATGTGGACAGGTAAGAAATCTTCTATTTCACATTTAAGGGTATTTGGTTGTAAGGCTTATGTTATGTTCCTAAAGAAAAACATACTAAGTTGGATTCAAAAGCTAAAAAGTTTACTTTCATTGGATATGGTGATAATGTAAAAGGTTATAAGATTTGGAATCCACTAACTCAAAAGATTATCTATTCTATAGATGTTTTTTTCAGGGAACTTAGTGTTATTTTAGATCCTGAATAGCTAAAAGAAAAAGATGAAAAGGTGAAGAGAGTGCACTTTGAATTAGAGCATGAAGATGCACCTCAGGAAGAACAAAATGATGGATTGGGAGGTGAAGAAGGAGAAGAAGACTCGAGTGAAAATTCTAATGAGGAAGAATCTGTTATGGCAGGAGAAGTTGGTACAAATGAGCATGTAGAAGAACCTGAAGAGTCTCTTACTCCACCTTTGAGAAGATACACAAGACAACCTAACCTAGTTGATAGGTATATCCCACTAGATTTTTGTTTTGTATTTGTTTTATTGAGTACTGACAATGAGTCTAGATCCTACACGGAAGCTATTCATGTAGATGATAGTGAGTCTTGGCAGTTAGTCATACAGGAGGAGATGATGTCTTTAGACTCTTGCAACACCTAGGATCTTGTTCGTTTTCCCAAAGGAAGAAAGGCCATAGGTTGCAAGTGGGTCTTCAAAAATAAGTTTGGAGTAGACGGTTCATTGGAGAAGTACAAGGCTATACTGGTAGCCAAGGGCTACTCCCAGAGAGGGAGTTAATTTTGGTGAAATTTTCTCTCCTGATGCTAAATTAACTTCTATTAGATTTCTCTTATCCATTGTTGTAGCTGTTGATTGGGAAATAAAACAAATGGATGTTAAGACTGTGTTCTTGCATGGAGATCTTGAGGAAGAAATTTACATGCAACAACCTGCAGGTTTTGAGGTAAAAGAGAAAGAACATTGGTTTTGTAGATTGAAGAAGCCTCTTTATGGTCTAAAATAGACCCCTAGAAAGTGGTACTAGAAATTTGATTCATTTGTGTTGAAATTGGGTTTTGTTAGAAGCGAGGAGGATCATTGTACGTTTACATTCATTGTATTGATGATTTTATTCTGATCATTGCATTGTATGTTGATGACATGTTATTTTTCAACAATACTAAGGGTATGATCAGTGAGTTGAAAGCCCAACTTTCAGGTGCATTCAAAATGAAGGATCTTGAAGCTACCAGGTATATTTTGGAGATGGAGATCAAAAGGGATAGAGGTAATAGAAAACTTTGGTTATCTCAAAGTAAGTATGTGAATACCATTTTGCAAAGATTTAGTATGCAAGACTGTAACCCAGTTAGAGTTCCTTTGCCCATTGATACTAAGCTTTCATTAGATATGTGTCCAAAAAATGAGGATAATTTAGAGGATATGTCTAATGTGACATATGCTAGTATTTTAGGGAGTTTGATGTATGCAATGGTTGTACTAGACCAGATACTGCCCAAGTAGTGGGAGTTTTGAGTATATTTATGTCTAACCATGGTAGACAACATTGGAATTATGCGATGAGGGTGTTTAGATATCTAGCAGGCACTCCTGATTATTGTTTGGTTTATTCTGGTACTGACAGTGTTGACTAAACTTTAGACATACAGGGATTTGTTGATGCAGATTCGGTAGGTGACTTGGATAGTCGAAGATCCACTAATGGCTATATGTTTACTTTGTTTGGCAGAGTAGTGAGTTGGATGAGCAAAAGGTAGCCCACGGTTGCTTTGTCCACCACCGAAGTAGAGTATATGGCTCTTACCCATGTCTCTAAGGAGGTAGTTTAGTTGAGGAGATTGTGTACAATTATTGGTTTTTATTACAAGATCATTCAAATTGGTTGTGATAGCCAAAGTGCTATTTGTTTGGCCAAGAATCCTATGTATCATGCTCGGACTAAGTATGTTGATGTACAGTATCACTTTGTTCGAGAAATGGTTGCAAGTGGACAGATTGAGTTGAAGAAGGTAGACACTCAGGAGAATGTTGCAGATGATTTGACCAAGCCTATGAGCACAAAGAAATTTGTTTGGTGCAAAGAGGCCATGGGCTTGCTTCTAGTGCCTGATTATTTTATGGTTTTCCTATGGGTATTTACAATGTATGATGTCAAGTGGGATCTAATGTTAGAATTAATGTGCCATCAACATTTTAAATCCTATGTAATTAATTACTCCTAATATTGTTTGTAAATTAACCATAAGGGATGAAAGGTTTCACCAACAACGATCTTATTCCAACTATATGTTTATGTCCGATCCTCGATGCTAATTCGTCCATGATGGGGGGTCGCAGGGAGGTTTCTAGATTTTATCATTGTAAATCTAGATTGTTCATCATTAGGTCACAGATATGACGATCAATATTATGTCAGTTTTCTTGTCCTAGAAGGCAACCCCCTTTTATAAGGATATTTGTACTACATTTTTATGAGAGTTGAGAGTAATAGAGGCTGCTAGATTGAAGACTAAAGAAGAAGAGGAAGTGCATGTATTGTAATCTCATATTTAAAGATAATACAACTTGGAGCCTCTTTTCTTGGTGGAGTTTTTTAATCCAAAAGGGTTTTCTCCACGTTACATACTATGTTATGTGTTCAGTTCTTAATGCATGTTATTTCTATGTAGTGGGTTTTATTTTTGTTGCAATCTCCATTGATTCTACATTGTTTAGAGGACATAAATAAGGTTTGAATTAGATTTCCATTGTGTGGTCTACACCTTCATTTCTAACAATGAGAGCATAAGTGGTTGGATTTAATGAACTAAAGCATTTGTATGAGGTTGATCTTAATTTTATGAAGGCATAGAAAGAATGTAATGAACTAGTAAGCATTGAGAGAAGTAATTGGTTAGATTACTTAATTCAAAATGAGATGTTTTTTAAGGGTAATCAATTGTGCATTCCAAGAAGTCTCATGAGAGAAAATTTGAATAAAGAAAAGCATAGAGCATAGTGGTGTATTAGCAAGACATTTTGGTGTAGATAATATAGAAGCATTACCACAAATATATAAGGATGTTAGGCTATTTGTTCAAGGTTGCAAGATTTGTCAAATTGCAAAGGGAAGTAGTCAAAATATTAGTTTGTATCAACCACTACCAATTCTAGAGAAATGTTGGGAGGACATAAGTATGGATTTTGTAGTGAGACTACTTAGGACTCAAAGAGGACATGATTCAATATTTGTAGTTATGGATATATTTTCCAAGATGGCACATTTCATTCCTTATAAGAAAAATAATGATGTGGTACATATAGCTAGTTTATTTTTTAGAGAAGTTGTGAGATTGCATGGGTAACCAAGGAGTATAGTCTCAAACAAGGATACAAAATTTGTTGGATACTTTTGAAGGGCATTGTGAAAGATGACGAAGACAAATTTGAAATTTAGTTTAGCATATCACCCATAAACTAATGGGCAATGGAGGTTGTGAATAAGAGTTTGAGAAATTTATTGAGATGTCTAGTTCGAGATAAGACAGGGAATTGGGATATGATTCTACTATAGGTAGAGTTTACATATAATAATTTAGTAAACCAAAGTACAAGGAAGACACCATTCATAGTTGCAAATGGTAGTAGTCCAATAAATGTTTTGAAGTTGAGAGATCAACAATAAAGAGCAAAGGAGTACAGAAGCAGAAGAATTTACAAAACATATGAAGGGAGTGCATGTAGAATTAAGTTCTAAGTAATTTGGAGAAGATGAATGATATATATAGAAGAAAGCTAATGAGCAAAGAAGACACGAGGATTTTGCGGTTGGAGAAGTCATGGTATATCTCAAAAAGAAAAGATTTCTAGTTGGAACATACAACAATTTGAAAATGAAAAAATTTGGCCCTTGCAAAATTTTGAAAAGGTTTGATTCAATAAATGCATATGAAGTGGAGTTAATGGAAGGTTTAGGAATATCACCAATGTTCAACATTGTATAACTACACCAATACTATGATGGTGTGTCAAGAGGAAACAACATAGAAATATAATTATAGAGTCAAATACTGCAGCAACAAAAAGAAGAGATAGAGGAGATTTTAGACGACAAGATTGGGAGAAGCATGAGGAACATATAATATAATGAATATTTAGTGAAGTGGAAAGGAAATCTTGAAGAAGACTCATCTTAGATTTTAAAGGCTAAGGTAGACCGTCTTGGTTTTCCTCTAGCCACTAAAAAGTGAATTGATCACTTTTCAATCAACCCCAGGTGTCTGATAAAGGAGCATCCCAATGTGTAAGAACAATCTTACATCATCCAAAAAATATTCTTTTACTTGTTTGCAAGTTTTCATTTGCATTCCAATCTTCAACTAGTCACAATAGATCCTATCACATTTCACTACACTTGATGATCTCACATTGTTGTGCCCTTAATCTTACATTTGTATAGGGTTATGAGTAGTCAACTTATGGCTACCTTAACTCTTAATTAACTTATATAATCATTAATATGGAATTATATAGGTATCTAGGTCAGCCTAGGTGATATATTTTGGTATCTAAGTCAGCCCAAGTGGGTGATATTCAAGGCTTGAGTATGGTATATATAGAAGGTAGAGGTTAGTCATTATCATCATATTGTGAATTGTGTTCTTCATTAGAGACTTTTGGAGGTTGCCCTGTTGAAGTGGTATATTATTATCAAGTATTTGTAGCTTACTTACTATTATATTCTTCTATTATGAAAATTGTTTCATTACAAGTGGTATCAAAGCATAATCTTGGCACTGTGAAGGCAAAAAAATAAGGCAATTTTTTTAAATTTTGGAGGTCATTTTGGGAAGCACATATCTATCTCATTTTAGAGAATCTTTTCAAGATTTTTGGAGGGTTTCAAGGACATATTGAAGCTAATACAATCCAAATTTGAGGTGAATTGGAGAAAAATTAAGGGAGTTATTATAGAATTAGGGTTTCCACCATTTTCACTCCCAGGGTTGAAATGCAATGAATTTTTTCCTAATTTCTATTAGGTTGAACAAAGTTGTATCGATACACCTACAGTATCAATTTGAAGGAAATTGGATCAGATTTGAGGAAGTTATTGCAAAATTAAGGTTTCCACCAATTTCACTCTCAAGGCTGCAAATTAATGAAGTTCTTGGAGATTTTTTCTAGGAAGTGAGATCTAAGCCCTAGTAAGTGACAACAATTTTTTTAAATTAATTAGATTTGTTTTGCGTGATTTATTGTAAAATTATTTTTCACCATCATGGCGGGGTTGAGCACAAGAGGCAAAAAGAATCATGTCACACCTAGAAAATCTCTAGACAAGGAGGATACAAAAAGTGGGGAGACTTATACTAATGACATGCATAAGGAAATCACCAAAGTGAAGGAAGGTATTTCATCAGTGAAGACAATGATCATTGAAATGTCTAGGAAAATGGATTCCCTTCTAAAGGGTGTGAACTCTAAGGGAGAAGATTCACATAATCAGAATTGGGAGGGAAAAGATGATTCTAAGGGACATGATCCTTGGGGGTTTGAATCAAATCTCAAGTTGGATTAACACTCCGATCATTCTATGGCTAGGCACTTCATACCAAAGATGGATATGTGAAAGTTTGATGATCAAGATCCTACCAACTAGCTCTACCAAATGGAGCAATTCTTTGATATTCATCATGTTCCTTGTCAACAAAAGGTGGCCATGGATTCCTTATACTTGAAACCTAGCCAATTAATTTGGTATCATTGGCTATGTGAAGAAAAAAAGGGATGTGTTGTCACTTGGTTCATTTTCTAAGATGAACTCACTATATATTATAGCGACAATCTTATGGATAGCTACTTTATCCATATCACCAAATTAAGGAAACATATGCACAATCAAGGATTATATTCATCAATTCCACACTTTATCTTTAAGAGTTGAAACTGTAGTGATAGAAAAAAAATTGTTAGAGTTATTGCTCAGAGGCTTAAAGGATCACATCAAATATGAGGTACACATGTTCTGTCCAAATTTATCTCCCAAGCAATTACCATGGAAGGTAGGTAGAGGAAAAAAATATGGTTAATAAAAGACAAGGTTTTGTAAACATAAGAGATAAAAGCACTCCTACACAATCAATTCCTTAGCCTACTAGATTGATGCCACAACAAATTGAAGAGAAAACAATAAAAGGGTTATGTTTTAACTGTGATAGCAAATACAGTCAAGGACATAAATGCATTGAAAAGAAATTATTCTATCTTGAAGGGCCGAGTGAGGAAGAAGAGGAGGAGGAACAAATATTAGAGGGTGACAATGAGTTAGATGAGGAATCAAGAGATACTCATCCAATCATTTCTTTTCATGCACTTGCTAGAGTTAGCACCCCACAAAATTTAAAGGTGGTGGGGCTCTTGAAGAAAAAGAGAGTAATAGTGTTGATAGACTCAAGAAACACTCATAATTTAATCAACAAGAAGTTAGCTACTTGTTTGAATTATTTATATTTCTTGCTCTAGAATTTTAGGTTCAAGTTGTAGATGGGGGTATTGCCAATTATTCAAGAATATTTCATGGGATTAAATTAACCATGAGGGAATATTGACTTGATTGTCCAATATTTGCTATTCTCATCGGGGCAACATATATTGTGTTGGGAGTAGAGTGGCTCACCACATTAGGGACAATTGAGATGGACTTCCAACATCTATTCATGAGATTTCATTTAGATGGAAGGATAGTTGAACTAAGAGGGTTGTGTACAAAGTCCCCACAAATAGTAATCTCTCATTAAATGTAAAAGATTATTGAAAAAGAGCCAATGGATTTGTGGCACAATTGTTTTCATTAGTAGTCTATCAGATAAATGTTCCTATCCAACCAAATCTACAAGTAATTATAGATCATCACTTAATGGTTTTTGGAGATATGCCTAAAGGATCTCCTCCAAAAAGGGATTAGGATCATGCCATTCAACTAGTACCAGGGAGCCAACCACCCAACATCAAGCCTTACAAGTACCCATATATGCAAAAAAGTGAGATTGAAAAGATAGTTCAGGAGATGCTAGAGGCAGGTATTGTAAGTCATAGCTAGAGTGCATACTCCTCTCCTGTGGTGATGGTGTGTAAGAAGGATGACACTTGGCACATGTGTCCAAACTATAGAGAGCTCAATAAGTACACCATCAAATATACGTTTCCTATTCCAATCATTGATGATTTACTAGGTGAATTAAATGGACCTATGTTTTTTACAAAACTTTGGTCTTAGATCAGGTTATCATCAAATTTAAATTAAGGAAGAGGATATTCCTAAGACAACATTTAGGACTCATGAAGGTCATTATGAGTTTCCAGTGACACCATTTGCTCTTACTAATGCTCCATCTACATTTTAAAGTTTGATGAATGACATATTTAAGCTATTTTTGAGGAGGTTTATATTAGTGTTCTTTGATGATATATTGATCTATAACAAGACTTGGGAAGAGCATTTGCATCATGTAGATCAAGCATCATAAGTTCTCAAATGACACCAACTTTATGCTAAACCCTCCAAGTGTGCTTTTGGTCTCAAAGAGGTGGACTACTTGGGTCACATAGTGTTACATGAAGGAGTAAAGGTTGATCCTAAAAAAATCAAGGCTATGATAGAGTGGCCTATCCCTAAAACCATTAAGAACTTAAGGGGTTTCCTTGGACTCACTGGATATTATAGAAGA
Source organism: Cunninghamia lanceolata (assembly GCA_027924645.1). Taxonomy (NCBI): domain Eukaryota; kingdom Viridiplantae; phylum Streptophyta; class Pinopsida; order Cupressales; family Cupressaceae; genus Cunninghamia; species Cunninghamia lanceolata. The sequence goes on along the minus strand of BSBN01000635.1, from coordinate 10,187,758 downwards.
TTTGTGAAGAACTATGGCCACATAGCAACACTGCTTACAATTATGTTGAAGAAAGATGCTTTTTAATGGAATGAGTTAGCTAATACAACATTTGAAAGATTGAAGGAGGCTATGTGTACCACTCCATACTTCACCATGGATTTTATTATGGAGTGTGATGCTTCAGGAAATGGTATAAGATTAGTTATCATGCAATAAGTAAGGCCCATTCCATTTAAAAGTCATCAATTGAAGGGTAAGAATTAACTCAAACCCATTTATGAGAAGGAAATGCTATCTATTCTTCATGTGATGAAACAATGGAGGCCATATCTGATAGGTAGACACTTCAAAGTCAAGATAGATCATGACAACCTAAAATAGTTTTTAGAACAATAGTTATCATCAGAAGAGCAACAAAAACAAGTCACTAAGATGTTGGGGTATGATTTTGAGATCATCTATAGGAAAGGAAAGGAGAATATAGTGCTAATGCACTATCTAGGAAGGATGAGAAGGATGATGCATTATTGTGTGTCATTTCAATAGTACAAGTAGATTGAGTGGAAGAAGCCAAAGTAGAATGGCAAAATGATGTTGCTATAAGAAATCTCATTCAACAATTGCAAAATAATCCTAACAATTTAGATAAGTTTTGTTGGAAGGGAGATTGTTTGTGGTATAAAGGAGATTGCACAGGTTTGCAAAAATTTTAGCCTCAAACACAAGATTCTCGAAGAGCTCAATGGTTCTCTAATTGGGGTCATTTATGATTTTTGAAGACATCATCAAATCAAGTAGGATTTCTTCTGGGAAGGGCTTAAAGGTGATATTCAGAAATTTGTGGCCGAATTTTTGATATGTCAAAGAAGTAAAAGGTAGACAGTTAAGACACCTAGTCTCTTGCAGCCCTTAGTTATCCCCAACCAGTGGTGGGAAGAGGTCTCCATGGATTTCATCATAGGCCTTCCAAGATCTAAAGGTAAGAGTGTCATCATGGTATTTGATGATTGCCTCACCACATATACCCATTTTATTGCATTATCTGATCCTTTTATAGCAAGTACAATGGAAAAAGCATTTATGGAGAATATACAAAAGTTACATGGTACACCAAGGGTTATTGTTAGTGATTGTGATCCTATCTGTACTAGTAACTTTTGGATAGATTTATTCTCTTATTTGGGTACTTGATTAACTAGCAACTCTTCATACCATTCTTAGTTCAATGGACAAACAGAGGCCATCAATAAATGCTTGGAAGGATATCTACATTCTTTCACTTCAAATAAGTAGTCTCAATGAGTGGATTGGCTACCACTAGTAGAATGGTGGTACAACACTTCCTTCCATACTTCTTCAAAACTATCCCCATTATTAGTATTATATGGATATCGTCCTCCATCCATCACACCAACATTGAAGGTGACACCAAGAGTTCAAGTTGTGGAGGATCACTTGAACCATCAACAATAGGTACTTACAGGACTCAAGGAGAATTTGGCTATGACACAAAATAGAATGAAACAATAGGCATACCAACATTGTAGTGAAAGGAGTTTTCATTGGTGATTGGGTTTTCTTGAGATTACAACCCTATAAGAAAATGTCCCTGAAGAAACAAAAAAGAGTAACCAGGTGTCACCAGAGTATTATGCACCATACTAAATTCTATAAAAGATTGGAAGTGTAGCCTACAAGCTTGATTTACAGCCTACAACAAAGATACATCTAGTTTTTCATGTTTCTTGTTTGAAGAAGGTGATTGGTTGACATATTCATATACATATTGCGTTACCGGAACTAGATGAAGAAGGAAGAATCATTTTGGATCTAGAGTTAATTCTCCAAATGTGCACAAATAATTTGAGGACTAGGACAATCACTGAATGTCTCATTCAGTGGATGAATTTACCAGTTGAAGATGCGACATAGGAAGATGAATATTTTATGTAGAAACACCCACAATTGATCAGCATTGAAGATAATGCTTCTCTAAAGATGGGGGCATGTTATGCCCTTAATATTATATTGGTATAGGTATGAGTAGTTGGGTTGTGGATACCTTAACTCTTAATTAAGTTATATAATCATTAATATAAACTTATATGGGGATATAGGTCAACCTAGGTTATATATTTTGGTATCTAAGTCATCTTGGGTGATATTCAAGGTTTGAGTATGGTATATATAGGAGGTAGAGGTTAGTCATTATCATCATATTGTGAATTTTGTTCTTCATTGGAGACTTTTGGAGGTTGCCCCCTTGAAGTGGTCTATTATTATCAAGTATTTACAACATACTATTATATTCTTCTACTGTGCAAGTTTTTTCTATGGCAATAGTCCAATAAATGTTTTAAGTTGAGAGATATCAACAATAAAGAGTAGACAAGTGTAGAAGTAGAAGAATTTGTAGAATATACGAAGGGAGTGCATGTAGGAGTAAGTTATAAGTCATTCAGAGAAGATGAATGATAGATATAAGAAAAAAAGTTGATGAGCAAAGAAGATACAAGGAGTTTGTGGTTGGAGAAGAAGTAACGATATATCTCAAAAAGAAAAGATTTCCAGTTGGAACATACAACAAATTGAAAATGAAGAAATTTGGCCCTTGAAATTTTTTGAAAAGGTTTGATTCAAGAAATACATATGAAGAGGAGTTAATGGAAGGTTTAGGAATATCACCAATATTTAACATTGTAGAACTACATTAGTACTATGAAGGTGTGTTAGGAGGCAGCAACATAGAAGTACAATTATAGAATCAAATACCACAACAATAAAAGGAAGAGATTGAGGCGATTATAGACGACAAGATTGGGAGAAGCACAAGGAATAAACAATATGAGGAATATTTATTGAAGTGGAAAGGAAGTACTAAAGAATACTCATCTTAGATTTCAAAGGCTAAGGTAGACCATCTTGGTTTTCCTCTAGCCACTAAAAAGTGAGGAACTCACTTTTCAATCAACCTTAGGTGTCTGATATAGGAGCATCCCAGGGTATAAGAGAAATCTCGCATCACCTAAAAATATTTTTTTACTTGTTTATTTTGTTTGTAGGTTTTCATTTGTATTCTAGTATTCAACCAATCATCATAAATCATATCGCATTTCAATGCACTTGATGATCTCACATTACAATTTGTAACACATATTATATACTAATCCATAAAGTTCATATTCAATTTCTAGAAGATTTTGATCACCACAAAGGCATAATTTGGTTTCTAAACTATTCTTAGGCTTAACGGGATTACACTTAGTTCCATTGTTCATAGCTTGTAGTAGCTTCCCAAAATTTATGGCAACAAAGGAACACATATCAAGGTACAATGGACTTAGGAGTACATCTGGTGTGAACTAAATCAAGATTCATCAATCTATCAGATCGCCACATTCAATTTGGGATATTCATCTACACATTTGGCCAACTACATGTTTCATTTGGCATTGAGCTTTGTGCCACCTTGCGACCAGCTAAGATCACTCTTAGTGCTATTAGCTAATATATAAACATCCTTAAAGATCATTAAAAGGCAACGAAGAAAGAGAAGATAGCTTGACATGGTGTTGTAATGAAAAATCTTTTAAATGTTGTGATTTATCCATTTGTAATCAAATGACTGGGGCCTAACATGTTGGAAGCCTATTATGATTGATTATAATATTATTGTGACTATGAATGAATAAATAACATATGAGTATTCTATTATTTTATTGAGTTTGTTGTATGTTTATTCACTTGGCTACATGGTTGGATAATCCTTCATTGAGCCCTCTAGTCATGCCTACATTACATCATTTTTTAGCAAACATGTAGTCCCAAAATAGATGTTTCATAGTTTCATCAACATGACAAAAAACATTTACCTGGTTGAACAAGAAGACAACTTAATCTCTCTCCAATAGGTAATTTCTAATGCAATATTTTCCAAGCAAGCATTTAAACATAAGAATTTGCCTTGGACTTCCAAATTTGAGCATTCAACTTGGCCCAATATTTATGACTAAATTTACATTTCCACTTAATATTGAGATAGGGAACAAGAAATGTTTTAGGAAGAAAATTGTTATGTATTTGTTTTAAAGGGAAGGGTGAGAATTTTTGAGAGGATAATTAATGCTAATAGTTGAAGAAATTACAAGGATTGGGGTGCATAATTTGAGAGTTAAGTTGGTTGGAACCAAAGATTGCACAAAATGGAGAAATTGCTTGGATTATTCAACTCAAAATGCTCTTAGATAACTAGCCAAGAAGACCATGACAAAGAAGAAAAGTCCCATTTATTATCGAATTCTATAACACCTTAAAAAAAAAAACAAGCTTGCATGGGAACATTATACCCAATGGTTTTCCTTGAAGTTGGATATGCTTATTCCACCAAATGGAAGAAGAAGCAAAGAAAAACCAATTTTGTAATGAAGACTCCTTCCAATTTAAAAAATGACATAGTTTTTGCCATGCTTTCCAAATAGATTGGATAGGAAACTAGGCTCTAATTTTAAAATAAGGTGCAAGGAGAATTTTGTCTAGCCAATTAACCTTTTTCCATTTCCCTTTGATGCCAGCAATAACAAGTCTATGTCTCAATAAAAATTTCCATGGTTCGTCACTTTTAACATCTCTAGTGATCCATTTAACAACTAGACCAACTCCTTGAGTTTTGGGATCAATAAGGTCAGCTACCTTTGGTTTAAGGTTTTATGCATTGAGACTAGGAAATGGATCTACAATCAACAATACCATTTTATTTGGTCCATAGGAATTGTCAAATAAGTTTATGCAAGTCTTTATACCTTTTGTTTGATGTCATCCAACAAGAGGACAAGTATACATGTGTGGCCAAAAAAAAAATTGTCACCTAAACTTTTCCAACGAATGAAAAAAAATTGTTACTCCAATTAAATAATTTGTTTTTAAGTATGTTCAAATACCAATTCCATATTTTAGAAAGAGATCCCCATACTAAATACAATGCCAAGATACTGGGTATTTTCACCATGCTTTATTTGTTTCTAATATTTGGGAAGCCACTAAAGGATGGAGCCATCTTAGGAAATTAAGAATTATGTTTTATGATGAATTTAAAATATCTAAAGTATTGTTTAGTGCTTTTTCAAAATTTTGTAGGAATAATTAACTATGATCAACAAAGTGTGAATTAATCACTCAACATTCCAAGGGATGGAACTGCTGGATATAAGCTACAACTATTTGTCTTTTTGCAATAAATAGCTTAGAGCATCAATAGTAAGCACATATAAAAATGGTGATAGTAGGCATCCATATCTAATGAAGTACCATAAAGGGAAAGAATCAGAAATAGAGCTATTAAACACTATGTGTGCATTAGCATCATTAAAAAACATTTGAACATGAGCACATATTTGAGGACCAAAACCAAGCCATTGTATCATTTTGATGATCAAAATACAACATATTTTATCATAGGCTTTGCTAAAGTCTAATTTGACCAATAATGCATTTTGGCTCGACTATTGGGCCCACTTATAGGTTTCCCATGCAAGAATCAAATTATCAATTATATATCTTCCTCCAAGAAAGCCTGTATGTTCTAATCTCACAATACCTTGAACCACTGGTTTTATTTTCATATGTAACACCTTGACAATAATTTTGTAGGAAGCATATTATTAAGGTGATAGATCGCCAACCTAAAATAGTGCCCTCATTCCTACCCTTAGACAAAAGTTTAATTAATCCCTTGTTTATATTTGGACCTAGAGATCCTTTTTCAAATGCTTCCAAATAGAGTAGATACCAATCATCTTTAATGTGTGGCCACATTATCTAATAAAAATCTATTCAGAACCCATCAAATCCTAGACTTTTATTATGTGCCATAGAGAAGAGTGCACATTCAATCTTTAGAAGGGAAAGAATTATATCCAAAAAATTGCTATAACTAAGGTTAATTTTATTTGGAATATAATCTCTCACTATCTTTTCAAGAGTTTCTTGTATATATTCCAATTGATTTCCCTCTTTGAAGAGTTTCTCATAGAAATCCTAGAACATTAATGTTATCTCAAAAGGATCCAAATGTAATGAACCTTGATCATCGATCAAAGATCAGATCTTCTCCTTCTTATGCTTTTAGTTTAAGTAATTAAAGAAAATAATTGAACGTTAATTTCCTTCCTTGATCCAATGAATTCTAGCTCTTATTCTAGCATCTTTCCCTCTATAAGTGTTAAGTTTAAGCAACCAAGTTTTATTCAAAGCAATAGAGGTTAAACCAAAGTATTTCTAGGGTTAGCAATAAGTTGTTTCCTAATGTTTTCCAATTTCCCCTAGATAGATTTCCCCTTTATTTACATTGCTAGGTCATTCTTCTATTGAGAGATCAAAGGAATTCAATGTATTGAGAGATAGTATTACACCACCAATCAATCCATGACTCTGTGAGGCCCACCCTTATGCGACTGGAAGTAGTTGCCCTCTTAGACCATGTTGTTCTGCTTCACCCTAGCATAGGGTTCAATCTATGAGATTGTGGCCCTATTTGGGGCCAGTGTAGTGATGTTGTGGTGTGAGGCCTACTTTTATCTCATTTTCTTATGATACTTATCTTTTAGATTTTATGATGGATATGTAGACATTTGGGGATTGCTAATCCCATATTTCAGACTTTCATTAGTATATCTTATGCTTGATTAGATGGATGGTTTATGCTTTGTGGATGATTAGATCTCATGTTAGATTTCAATTGATGATATGATGTTTAGATGCTATGATTTCATTTGACGTTATTGGTATGTGTAATAATGGTGAAATTGATGATATATCTTACATTATGTGATCCTGATTATATCTGTGAATGGTTAATGAATTGAGAAACACACACACACACATATATATATGTTAGCATGTGGTTATTATTGATGTTATAGGTGATTATGTGATCATGTGTGTGTTATATGTAGTTCACTTCGCTTCGGCTATTTGTACCATGTGCTATTAATAGGTTTGTGAAAGTGTGTAGGTAACTTTCCATGCCCATGGAAAATTAGAGGTTAGACAATAACCATATGTTATATCCATGTTAAGCCGACCTAGTCCTAAGTTGGACTAAGGTCATTTGTGTTTGAGAATGTTAATTATGTTGTATTTAATTTATGATATTTTGTAAGGTTTACTCTTTTTAATTTATCTTTTGACGTGTTGTAAAAATTGTAATGTTGGGTTTGCGCAATTTTTAGTGCTAAATGTTTGGACCCCTTTTCAAGTGAAATTATGTGTTCCCTAGTGTTAATAATGGTCAAATATTGACCCTAGGTCATACCCCTAGGGTCTAGGGCCATTCTTAACATGTTTAAACTTGTTTTAAATCATGTATGGTCACCCAAACTTGGCCCTTGAGTTAAGTGACGAGTTTGGGAGATGTGAGAGGTGGTTGGCATGTCACCATCTCCCCTAACCTAACCTCACACATTTGGGTAAGGTTACCTTTGCCTTAAGTGCTTTAGAAGCTTCTCACATGTGTGAGACCCCTTCCTTATGCTCTCACACATGTGTGAGAGCATTTGTGGGGAAGAGTGTAACTTTGTTGAATGAGAAGGTGACAAGTGTCACCTCCTCATTCATGAGAAGCTTCCTTTGTGTGCTCACATCTCCCTATGCTCTCACACATGTGTGAGAGCATTTGTGGGAGAGTGTGTAGCTTTGTGGAATGGGGAGATGACAAGTGTCACCTCCTCATTCTTGTGGGGTTGTGAGGAGGGTTATGTGGATGGAGGAGAGGGTGACAAGTGTCACCTTCTCATCCATTAGGGTTTGAGAGCCTTACCTATTTATCTCTCCTGGAGATGAAATGAGGGTTCTTTCTTTAGGGGATTCTTTTTTGCTTGTGTTAGGAAGGAGAGAAGGACTTGTAGAACTTTGAAGGATTTTGAGGACTTGTGGAAAGCTCTTCATCAACATCCTCCATCCTTGAAGCTTGAGAGGTATTCCTCAAGGCTTCGAGCCTATTGTTTTACTTGCTTTTGCCTATGCAATATGTATGTATATGATTGATGTGTTTATGTTCTTTTAGTTTTGTGTATGTGGGTTTAAAAGGGTTGTTGGGGTGAGCTCTCCATGTGAGAGAGATCACCTTTGTTTTGGGTGAGAGAGGTGTGAACCTCCTTAGTTTCCCTTCTTGGTTTTGGTATGGTTTTTATGGCCATGGGCCTTGTGTTGCACATTTGAGAAATATGGTTTTATGGCAAGAGTGCCTTGGGATGGAAATATGAGAAGTTTATGGCAAGAGGCTAAGGTTTTATGAGTTTTTTTTTGAGTTTTGGGTCTCCTTGAGTTGAGAGTAGTCCACTCTCTCACCCTTCAAACTCATTTTCAAAATGGGTTAGTTTTGTGTTTTACCTCGGGAGTGTGTGTGTGTGTGTGTGTTTGTAATTTATGTGGTATGAACCTTGGTTATTGAAAGGCCTCCTAGCTTGGGGGTGGCCTATTTGTAGGCCTAGGTTGGGAGGAGAGCTTCCCATGGGCTTGGAATCTTATTTTGTGCTTTTGTAGGTTTGGTGGCTCTTGGAGAAGTTTGAAGTTTGGAAGTTGAGAAAGTTTAGATGGTTTTGGGGCATTGTAAGAAATTAAGGCATTGTTGCCTTGGCCTATCTAGCCTTGTAATATCATGTTGTTGTTATGTGAGTTATAGTCTCTTAAGAGTTTGATGGTAATTACATTCTTGTAATAGTATTGTTCATATATAAAAAAAAGAGAAGTATGGAATTAAAGTGGTGTTATGTGTTCTTTGAAATAATGTAAATGGGTGTATTTAAGTTTATTTTGCATTTGGAAATTCTATGTAGAAACCAAAAAGAGAGCTTAATATTGTCTCTCTCTACCTCCCTATTTTACTTATCCTAGAAAATGAAGGAATAAACTTGTTGTGAAGAAAGGAGGAAAATACTACGCTTATTGTGAGTAAAAAGAAAAGGGAAACAAAATATCTTTATTATGGTAGTTTTATCAATTTTTGCAAGTAAATAATTTATGCCAAGTTAATAATTGGTTTTAAAGAAAATGCTTTTGCCTATGTAATAAGCAATGTATTATTTAAATAAAAGCGAAATGTTGCTAGGGTTTCTTGTTGTATGTTTTTTTTAGGCATGTTTTATTAATGGAGGTTGAACGGGGGGCGGGGGTTGGGACCCCCGTCCCAATGCTGCTGAAGGTTGGGGTTAAACTCACCTATTTGTTGTAATAAAAATATAAGCCGTTGGGATCCTTTGTTACCTCTCCGGAATTTAAAGATAGCCGCCTACCTGACACTCATTTTATATACACACCCTGCAAACTTCTGTGTGTAAAAATTTACATACTGTGTTTTTTGCATGTCATTATGTGTTTTAAGGGCAGTATATATATATATATATATATATATATATATATATATATATATATATATATATATATATATATATATATATATATATATATATATATAGTTTTTCAAAACATATTTTTAAACCAGAGAGCATGTTGACTCTCTTTGAAAAAAATATAGAGGTTTTTTTTTGAAAACATAACCATTGGTTAGAAAATGAAAAAAAATAATTAGGCAGAAAGAAAATTTAGAAAGATTAAACAGAGAGCTAGGGTTTGTTTTCTTTTTATTTTTTTTAAACTTAAGGATAGAAAATATAGGAACTAGAAACATGGAAACCTGTGCATGCACATTGATAAACAAATAGAAAACTATAAATCTTGGAAACAAATAAAGAGCTTGGAGACCTGTGCATAGAAGGAAATTAGAAAAAACAAACAAATGGTTAGAGAAACAAAACCTAACCCTATAGGAAATTGAAAAGAAAGAAAACAAAAAAACAAATAGAGGATATTTTCTTTGGGGATCCTTTATTGGACCCTCTAACCTGCCATTTGAAAACCAAAGTTATTGTGAGAACAAATGAGTGAATAGATTGTATTTATAATTTTTTTTAGGGTTTGGTGCCCTAGAGATTAGGAATTTGTTAAGTAAACTTAAATTTTGCTTTAGTTAATTTAAACCCACTTAGAGAGTGAGAGTGGCTTTTTTTTTGGTTTTTAGTGTGATGTGTTTTATGCTTTTTATTTGATTTTATTATTTAATTCTTGAGAGGAAAAGACATTTAAACTTTATGATTTAATTTATTTAAGTGAATGACTTTTTTTCTCCTCCATTGTTTTTTTTGGATTTTAGTGAAATGTGATTTTATGCCTTTATTTAATTCTATTAATTATTTTCAAAAGGGGAAAAAGCATTTAAACTATGTTAAAATTAATAGTGTTTGGTATTTAATTCCTTATTCTTTTCAAACCTTATCTTAGCAAAGTGAATTTTTTTTAAAGTTTAGATTTAATTATTTAAGCCTCCTAGTTAATTATTAAATCTCTAAGGTGTTTTCAAATCTATTAATTAAATGGTTGGATTTTGTTAATTAATCCCTCTAGTGCTTTATTTAATTCTCTAAGGGTAAAATAATTTAGTGAATTTAATTTATGCAATTATTTCCATTTAAATGTTTTTGATTAGATAAACGACAAAAAAGGGTGCCGATCCCATGACAAAACAACCAACAGAGGCTCACCAAAAAACTAAAATAGTTTAGAACAAACCATCAAAGTTTTTACAACATAACAAAAGACTAAAGAAATTAGACACCACAGAAACAACAGATCGACAACGGACTGACAATAGAGTAGACCCAAGCCTCCAAAGGCTATGCGAACATCTTGTCCCAATCATCCACTAGAAACTGGAGCACATCCTCATATTCCTTTAGCTTTTTGTCCTTCTTCTCTTGCCCCTTGGGAACCACCTTTTGAAGAGCCACCAGAGTAGTGGTAGACCTGTGCATAACTCTAGCTGAGAATTTTGCCAGAGTGTTGAACTTCTACTCCAGATGAGTGAGCCTAGCCAAAAGTGTTTCATTTTCCTTGTCCTTTTTGTTCTTATCTCCTTTTTTCTTCTTACGAGTCCCTTTTTCTTTTTCTTCGAGCTAATGGAATTCGAACCCTGCACATTGAATTCAGGGAAATTGTTGAGACCCTCTTCATCAGCTTCCAGCATCTCAATTTTGTTATCTTTGTTAATCAAAACATCACCCCCCAACTATTTAGTTTCTGCCACAACCGTGTTCGTCTTGATGTTGCCCTCTGACCCCGAACCCTGCAGCTCAATAGAACCCTTTTTGTTATCATCCTCGAAGTTTTCTTCTTCCTCCATTTCTACATAAACCTCTTTGTTCTTTTCCTCAGACTGTTCCTCTTCCTGCATCTCATCGACATCCTCCTCGCCCAACAAGGCAACTTTCCCCTTGGGCATGGAGGCCGGCTTGGCAGCAAGCCTCAAGACCTAGTCGTCGGCATTTGAGTTTTGTTGTTAGTGGGAGTGTAGACCTCATCCCCAGCACTGTCTAAATCCCCACTTCCCTCTTCAGTACTAACCTCCTCAACCACTAGAGTAGCCTTAGAGGTCTTAATCTCACTAACAGTGTCATGATCGTCTTCCAGGGTACCTTGCTTCTTCTTACTGGACAGGGAAGGGCTACCTTGAAGGATTTTTCTTTTAGTAGGGGTCATTGCCAGAGAAATAGAGGTTAGATCTTCAGTGGTGGGTTTAGGGCTTATGGTCACAAAGGGTTTCTTCTTGCCACTTTTTAAGGAAGTGGCAAAGGATTCAGGGGTGATTTCAGTTATAATGACCAGGCATTCCTTCACCAGGGTAGGATTATGTGACTGAGGCTTAACAATCCTGATGGGAGTGAGGACTTTAGGGGGGTAGAGGGCGAGATGGAACTTGAACAGTCTCAAGATAAGGTCCTAATGGAGTGGAATCTCAGCCTTACTAGAGTCAAGGGCATGTTGTTCTTTAGCAGCAACAATGAAGGTTTCCAACGACGAGAGGAGATAGAAAGGGACGCTGATATGCTTGCTACGCCTAAAATGATTTAGCAGCACAAAGTGGTAATGAAAAAACCTCTTGAACCTTCCCTGTAAAGTAAAATACTTCATTATCATGTAACATACCTCATCCTAGGGCGAAGGTAAGAGTTGACGGTCGAAACCCCCTTGTAGGCTGTTCAAAACCTCTCCTTTATACCATCAAGATCCGACACCTTGCTCTTCCTGGGGTGCTTCATGCCATCAGTAGACATCCTGATAGCCATCCCAATCACCTCCTCTAAAATATAAAACCCCACATTTCCCACCTTAACCTTTCTACCATCGTAGGACCGCATAAACTGAACTGAGAGGTTTTCATCATGGCCTTACAAATACTCCAAATATGAGGTAACTCCTCCCTCTTGGCAGATGTGCCAAAGAGTCTCATTCTTTTTGAATTCCTCACATGTCTTAGGCTCTGTGCGTGACCTATCCCCACCCATTTTACTAAACACAAACGGGTTGACAAAGCAAGTAGCAGACCAAACAAGCGCAGTGCAGCAGAGAGCAATCGCAATGCAATTCTCAGATAACTCTCTGGCCTCCAAATCCTCATCTTTGGTGTTTAAACTAAAAGCAATGATATTCATAGCCTTAGCCATGCTGAAGGTGGCATACTTGCTAATTCTTAGCATACAGGAACATAATTAAGGAGCCATATAGATCCCTCTCCCACTAGTGAGTCTAGTATTCTTTTTTTCCTCCCCGTCAAAGTTAAGTTTGATCTAGCCGCTAGGGGGAGGTTTCTAGTGAGTGTTAAGTCTGACCATCCTTTTAGAGATGCCAACCTTGTTCATATCCTCCTTCAGGTGCCAGTTCTTAGCAATCTAAATTTCAATCAGAGAAGGGGGATTCTCAGCAACTTACAGAGTACAGGATGAAGTGTTCTCAGCAACTGCTCTACAAAAAGAGAAGAAAACCTCATTAGCAGGATGGGCAATTTCTCTGAAAATGCGATTATTTATTTCTTTCCACACACTCCACGCAAGGTGAGGGGGAATCTGTCTCCAAAGTTCCCTTATCCTAGGGTGGGTAAAGGGGGAGATCCAACTTTGGGCAACCTCCAGGTTTTCCTGTAAAACCCACTCCAAGTTAAGCTTTTGAAGAGTTTCCTCCCAAATTTGTTTAGAGAACTTATAGTGAAGGAGCAGGTGTTGTATGGTCTCTTGTTCTTTACAACACAACACACATCTATTAAGCAATTGGAAACCCCTTTTATTGAGGTTATTAATGGAAAGAACTTTGTTGTGTGCCACAACCCACAAGAAAAAGTTAACTTTTGGTAATAATTTGCTATTCCAGACTTTCTTCCAGAACTGATTGAGCTGACCACTGTTAGTCAGCAAATGGTAAGCTGACTTGACTGTGAACTTTCCTTTTTGGTCTTGCCCCCAAAACATCTCATCTTCCCTTTGAAAAACTAATATTCTGTACCTTTCTAACTCATGTTGTAGAATCTGGCACTCCAGCTTCTCAGGTTGGTTGTTACAACAGTCCGATAAATTCTTCCACCTTCTTTGAGTATGGGGATGGATAGTTATATAGTTGCTCACTTTGTTACCAAAAAAGCTAACCGCTCTTTCCTTAATAGAATCATTTCCTTTCAACAGGGGATCATCCCGCAGCCAATTATCCTCCCAGAACCTGATTTTATCTCCTCTTCCCAGTTTCCATTTGATGCCTTGTGAGAGAGAGTTCCTAGTTTTGGTCATTTTGTTCCAAATGATAGAGCCTTTGGGTAGGGAGTCTCTATCAAGAATATCAGAATTGGGTTCATTCTGCAGGTATTTGGCTTTCATAATTTAAACCTAGTCCTTCTCCTCTTTTAGGAAAGTCCAACCAATTTTGGTTAGTAAGGCTTCATTCATTCCCTGAATTTTTCTAATTCCCAGACCCCCATTCGCCTTGGGCTGATAGACTCTATCTCATCCCACCAGTGAGATCCTCTTCTTTTCCTCAACTCCCGTCCATAGGAAGGTTCTCTGGATCCTTTCTAATTTTTCTGCCATAAATATGGGAATTTTAAGCAAAGAAAGGAAATAGGTGGGGATGCCTTTTAAGGAAGCCTTCAAGAGTTAATGCTTACCCGCATGGATTAGAAGTTTACCTTTCCAACCCTCCATTTTCTTATGGATGCGCTCCAAAACTGTATTCTAGAAAGTCGGGGTCACATCTTTGACCGTTAGATGCAGACCCGGGTAGGTGGCCATGAGAGTCACCTGATTGCATTAAAGAATATTTCTAACCTTCACTTGCAGGTCTATCTTAGTGTTAAAGAAAAACACATTACTCTTTTCATAATTGATGCATTGACCAGACACCTCCGCATACATGTTGAGCAAATTCTTCCATCTAGTGGCCTCCACCACAGAAGCCACCTCGAACAACATGGTATCATCAACGAACTGTTGGACAACTGACTGTCTTAGGGAGGACACCGCTTTGACACTAGAGAGGGATAAACTATCCATGTGGGACAAAATATTTCTTCCCAAGACCTCATCCATCATAATGAATAAGTAAGGGGATAGGGGGTCCCCCTGTCTTAAGCCCCTACCAACCTCAAAAAACTCCCACGACATGCCATTAACTGACACCGAATACTTGATAGTGGTGACACACTCTGTTATTAGTTTGAGCATTCTGTCATTGAAACCCAACTTCCTAAGAACTTTGAACAAGAAGTTCCAAGAGACTTTGTCATAGGCTTTTGATATGTCCAACTTAAGGGCCATACTCGGATTATTGTTTTTATCCATTGAGTGTATAATCTCATGAGTCGAGATAGCCGCATCTAGAATTTGTCTCCTAGGGACAAAGCCTTTCTGGCTATCTAAGATAAGGTTGTCCAGAAGCGGTTGGATTCTGAGGACCAATGTTTTGGTAATGATTTTATAAATGGTGTTGCACAAACTAATGGGGTGGAAGTCAGCCATGACTTCTGTGTTGTTTTTCTTGGGAATCAATGCAATGATCGTGACATTGATCTACCTGAGGAACTTGCCCATCCTAAAGAAGTCTTTAACAACATTCGTAACATCATAGCCCACTATATCCCATAATTCTTGGAAAAAAGCAGGAGGGAACCCATCCAGCCTTGGTGCTTTGAAAGCCCCCATCAAGAACACTACCGCCCTGACTTCCTCTTCCATTATAGGCTTCAACAGGCCTTCATTGTTTTCCTCAGATAGGATAGGCAGAATACAATTAAGAAGAATGTTTTCCTTAACACTATCAGTTCTATTATTTTGCTTAGCTAGGAAGTTTTTGAAATAATTGGAGGCCAGTCTACCAAGTTCCCTATCATATTGTTCCTCTTTCTATGTTTCATGGCCGATTAATGGAAGAAGGCCATGTTCCTATCTCCCTCTTTTAGCCATTGAACCCTAGACTTTTGTTTCCAAAAAAATTCTTCCTTACTGATTATGTCCTTTAGGTTTTTGACTAAATCCTCTTCAACTTTATAAGTGCTCTCACTCCCATTCCCTTTGGCCATCTTTTCTTGAACCTCCAGGAGACAATCCGAGAGGTGTTTCTTTGTGTTCATCACATTTCCAAAATAAAATTTATTTCAACCTTTGACTTTATTTTTGACATGTATCAGTTTTTGGGTGAGCATGTACATAGGAGATCCATGAACTGGGACTTTCCACCAATTAGCAATGCAATTTTTAAAATTCGAGTGGGAGGCCCACATTATTTCATACCTAAAAGGGAAGGGGCCCTTATGGCAATTCTTAGTCCAGTCAAGAAGAAGGGCATTGTGATTGGAAATGGTGCAAGGTAGAGAAGACAAGCTAGCATATTGAAACATATCCCAATTAGAAGAAACCAACATTCTATCCAACTTTACGTAGATCAATTGGTTGCCCCTTCTTCTGTTAGTCCAAGAATACCGTTGATTATTGACTTCTAGGTCCATTAGCCTAGTTTGACTCAGGAAATCTGTCAAGTCCACCATACTGTCGGAATATTCCATATTGCCCCCAGATTTTTCTGAGGGATAAAGAGGGGTGTTGAAGTCTCCCCCAACAATCCATAGAGTTCTTCTGTCCTCATTGATTTTGGAGCTCAGCCCATCCCAAAGTTCCTTCCTGGCATTTTTAGTGTTGGGGGCATAAATGTTGAACATCTTTTAGGTTTTGTTATTCATCTTGCAGTTGATTTCCAGACTATTCTTACTATGTGAGCAGTAGCTTCCCAAAGCATTGTACTTATTCCACATGGTGACAAGCCCCCCACAGGCCCCTATCGAGGGGCTGATGATGAAGTCAGCCATAGGCTAGATATTGTTAGCTATTTTTCTAAAATTTTCCTCAGGCATTTTTGCTTCTTGGAGAAGAATGAAATCAATCTTATTATCATAAATGCAGCTCCTTATCATGAGCTATTTTTGTGGGTTGTTGAGCCCTCTCACAGTCCATGTGATAATCTTCATTTGCATGATTTTCTAGAGAGAGCCTCTAGTGTTCTTTGTCTCCCATAGGTAATCTCCTTGGTTGCTTCCCTGGATTTGGTTTCTCTTTGGGAAGGCCTCCCTGCTCTTCCTTCAGTCCCCACATCGGCGGATTTCTTATTATGTCCTTTCCTTTTTCTCTTGGGAGTGATCCATCCTCCTTGGTTACTGGTGCTAGCCCCCGAGGAAAGAACCCTGACGAGAGAAATCATTGACTTCTCTATACTTCCCTGAACCCTGGTTAGTGGTCCTGCCAATCTCAAGGTCTCCAGAACCCCTGTTGGTCCTGACTATCCCTTCCATCTCCAGATTTTAGTACTCTGGCCTTCTCCAAAAGGGGGGAGCACACAGCTGGAGTTAGGATTTCTCCTTCTTCTGTCGCATCCGAGTCAAGGGGGAGGTCTATTGACTGCTCCTGACCACCACCAACCAGATCCAGCCATAGCTCATCAGGGGATAGTGATGGGGAAGGAACAGGAGTCTCCACAGTCAGAATACTCGGGACCTGGTCTCCAACCAGAACCTGGGTCTTGTTTGGGGACTTGATTAACTCCATCAAATCCTCTTTGAATGTGTATTTAAATTTTGTTTAAATTTTAAAAAGGTGTTTAGTGAAGCTTTAATTTTTAATTTGTTTTAAACTCTCCCATAGTTGATGAGATGGTGTTATGCTATCGAAATCACTAGGGAGATTTATTCCTTTTTAACCCGTTATGCTGTCAAAATTTTCCTAGACTTTGATGGAAATATTAATTTAATTTAATTCAATTATTTACCCCTTTTTTTTGCTTTAGATGTTGATTAAATGTTTTAAGTTGAAATTTGATTAGTGGCATTAATTTAATATTATTTAAGTTATTAGTTGTTTCTAGGGTTAGATTTCAATTCCTATCGAAATCATTCCACCTCGTTTAGTAAACCCTCTTAGCATCGCTCCTCACAACGCATAACCCCTTAGTGGCTATCACCTTGTAGGGATTACAAATTGAGTTCGCATTATCCCATTTGAGATTGACTTCCCCACCTTCAGACGATGTGCCTAACGTAGGTTGCTGATGCAACTATGTTACGTGCGTGTGTCACCGAGCATGCTTGATGCGCGCGAGGGGGTTTGTAGAGTCAGGTGGAAAAGTTTTTGATATTTCATTTCGTGACCACATGACAAATGTGGACATGACACGTGTGTTGTGCCTCATGACCACATGGCAAATGTGGGCATGACAGACTCTCCTTCGTATGGCTTGGGTATAGAATTACAAACTCCCACTAGAGTAGCTACACAATCATAATTTTTTAAGTGTGAGATGTTTAGTTTGAATCTAGGTCTAAGAGGATGTAGGGGAAGAATGAGAAAAGGTAATGGAATAAAAGATGGGAAAAGGATCAAATAGAGAAGTGGAATAAACAACACATAGATTAGAACTAGAAGGTGAAGGGATAACATGAAGATTGTGAGATATATAAAACTTGTCCAACTATTGATTTTCCTATCCAATCTAGATCTACAATTAGACCATGTAAACCAATTATCAATATGGCTTGATTTTTTTCCATATAGGAGGTTAACCACACCCAATGAGTTGCAATAGTAAATCTAACTATGAAATTTATCTTTGTTGAGCATAATATGATTATACAAACTTCGATCACTATGGTGTTCCACCATATTAAAGTCTCCTCCTAAATCTAATTACCATTAGGGAGACTTTTATACATCCACTCCCAAAGGGAAAATCATTATTTCATACCATTAGGAGCATATATGGAGCAAAACCCAATAGTTTGTCCATTGATAAATGTAAGGATCCAAACACAACTATGTGAAGGGTCTTCACCTTTATTAATGAAAAAATTGGAAATCCAAGTAGACATCCATATGACAACTTCTCAACTTCCATATTTGTGAGACGTATGAAGAAACAAAGCATCCTTCCATATATTTTGAAGAGATACATCAAGATGAAAGTCACTTATTTTGACATCTTATGGAAATAAAATGTTTGGTTTCCATTTTTCAATGGTTTCTTTGACTCTATATTTCTGATAAGGGAGTGAAATTCCTCTTACATTCAAAGAAAATGTATTATAGTTCATGTTGATGTAGGAAAGTTTTCCTCATCTAAAGGCAACACCCTAAAACTATTGGATAGTTATAGGCTACTCATTATTATTTCAATCCTTGGAGGTAGTAGAAGGAGATCTTGACTCATGCATTGGGAGAAGGGGATGTGGGAACTTGAATGGGAAAATATAAGGAAGGAGGAGAAGGAGATAGATCACGAGGAGGATATAAAAAGGAACAAGAAGAAGAACTAGATGCTTCCTTCCCTTTCCTAACCATTCTCCAATCATTTATCATGAAAACATCTTTATAAGAAATAGGGGTATGTTTGAGAGAAGTGCTAGTGTGAATAACAAGAGTAAAGGTGGATCGGTGAGGATTTAGTGTGAATGGGAGGTGCAGAATAGACCATGCATGAAGGAGAAGAATGAGGAACAAGTTAGTTAGATAGAGTTAAAGGGGGGAAGAGGAAGTTAGAAAACCCATTTTTTTGGATAGGACAATCACATATTAGGTATCCTTTTTGGCAAAAGAAACATGCAATAGGTTTGTTTAAATATACTATCAGCTGATCCATTTTAAAACTAGTGCTTATCAATTTAATATTCTCTAGTAGGGGTTGGTTCAAATTAATTTCTACACAAACCCTAGGATGAAGTCTTAGGATAGAAAATTCATTTGAATATATTTGCATCAGATTACTCTATCAAGTTGAGCCACAATATCTTTATAAATGGGTGAAAATATAGCTTTAAGAAAGATAGTTCAATCCACATGGGATAATGTGAAAAAGAGGGGCCTTTAGGATGGAATTCAAAATTCCAAGGTTGGATATATCACACTTATCCACAAATAACCCATGTGTTGTTCTATAAGACTACTTGAGCATGTTTAATAGATTTAAACACATGAGATATACATAACCTTTCTCCAATCCTCTTATAGTTTCAATCTCCCAACCCCTATTTTCCTAATTCATTTTAGCCCATTTATAAAATGTTATTTCTGTAGGCACTCCTCTTTAAAAAATAGAATAATAGTAGTATCTTGGCACTCAACTATAACATCTACTATATAATCAAGCAACTAAAACTCCAAGATTTCACCTTGTTATTCATCTTGTCCTCTTGATTCATGGTTGAAAAATCTAGATTTTTCCTTTGTGGGGCTGTTCTTTTCTTTTTTCTCCTTTGATCCTATGTGTTGATCAACAATATTGACATCATCTTCATTCTTTTTAACCTAGCAATCCCCAAAATCCTCAATATCGTCTTCTATTTTTCTAGGCAAATCTAGGTTATTTTCATTCATTTGTTCTTCACCATGAATTCCTTTAGTTGCCCCAACTTATCTGGCCACTACTTTTAGCATCGAAGAACAAGATCTATAGAAATGGCAATATAAAATACCTAGGGTTTGAAAGTTGTCAAAAACACTCCTTGGAGAGTTTTCTTTTGACTTTGCCTCTTTTCTCTTAGCTTGTATAAATTATGAGGGTTAAACTGCATCTCTTTTCTTCTTCTTCTTCTTTGTTTTAGATTAAAATTGTCCTTAGTATAATGAATAGTGTACAAGTGGTTTATTTACATATAAAAGTTGGCAATTAATCTAAACCTAACTTGATTATACCTTTACATGTTCTAAGAGTTTGGACTCAACCTGCAATTTATCTATTCATCATCCTAGGTCAAATCAACAACATGGAAATGACCTTGTGATACCCAAACTCAAATTTAAATCTAGGCCCAAGGTGACTCACTTCCTACTAGTCAGTACTTCTCCACTCGAGCATGAAATGTGTGATTTTCATGTTAGGGTGTTCTACAAAAGGATAGACCCTGATTCACTTTTAGGCATCCAAGATCCACCTCTCCTACTCTCAAGTATTGGATCATCATCTAGAGAGGATAATAGCACATCAATTTGTATCGTCAACTTACATCAACATCTATTTTTAGTAACAAATTAGGCATATTGCATGGCTGCTTGGTATTTCTTTGATTGTTGTTCAAACTGTTGATTCATATCTAGGTGCTTGACATAAGGAGTAGATCCTCACTTAGCAAGATCCCCAAGTTGTTTGTCAACACTACCCATTTTTTAGACACATGTTCTAGACACCAAAGCAAATAAATTCTAGACATCAAAAGACACACGTCATTTTCATAATTAAGGGTTGAATATGTAAATCATTTTGAATTCACAAGTGTAAAAATCATTTTCATTGCATAGAAGTGACCTAGAATAGAAAATAGTTCAAGTAGTCTATTGAAGCATACTAGTCCTAGATCTAACCACACCTCTTATTTGGATCATTGAGCACAATCTTTGGCAAAGTACTCTATTGCTACAATTGAAGCTGAGTCCTTGTTCCCTCTTATGTCTTTTCAAAAAGTGTGTTTAGTGTCAACTATTATTGTATTATCTCATTGTTCTAGGGTTGATTATTTATCATTGCATGGTTTATTGCTTTACCCTAGACTCTTAGTAAAAGAAAACTATTTTATTTCTTATCATCTTTTGTGAATCTCATTTGAGCCCCTCTAGGGTTTGAACCTAGGGTTTAGACCTTATTTTTATCTCTAAATTTTAGATTTGATACTTTTGATTGTTGTAGCTTTTTATTTTAGATTTGATTAGGCTTTAGATCTATCCTCGTTTGTGTTTCATTGCTTGATCTTGATTAGGGTTTGAACTTTCATTAATTGACATCTCTTAGCTCCCTATCCACCCGCCCTTGTTTTGCTTTGTGCATTCTTTCTAGATCATTCACCATAGATTCTCATATACCATTATATTTGGCCTCTATCCATTCATGCCTCATTAATTTTGGTGTGTTCCTATGATTTTTTGTACATTTGATCCATCCATCCTTGATGCTCTCATGTATTTATATCTCATGGATGGTGATGTATTTTCTATGGAGGTGTTGTTCCTTCATGTATGTGATTATTCCTCTTTCATAGAGTTAGTTGTTGCTTTTCCTTCCCTCTTGGGTGCACTTACTTGACTTATTAATGCACTTCATTTTGATTATAACTTTCTTATTAATAATTCTAGTGATGTTCATGAGTGTGATGATGTTTTAAATTTGAGCACTTTTCCTTCATTGCATGGTGATGAGATGCATGATGATAACTTATGTGACGTGATGATTGTACACCTTGTGTAATTTATGATTATGAAATAGCCCTAGTGATATATATAGAAATGATGCTTTATGTGATGAGATTACACCTTCCTTAACTACTCATGGTATTATTAAGCCTTGTGATGCTATTCTTTATACATGTCATGATAGTCTTATTTCTATACCCTTAGATTCATATTCCTTTGATCATGCATCTTATGAGGAGTTTAGGGCTAGTGATCTATGGATGATACCTTCTTTTGTACATGATGATGTTGTGCATTATTATGATCATTCATTATCATATCATTTTGATTCTATTCACGATGACACATTGCCTTATGATACATTACATGGTGATAGTATACATTATGATGAAAGTTCATTAGTTTCTCATGTTGATACTATTGATATTTCATTGCCTCGTACTACATTACATGATGGTATTATTGATATTAGTAAGGAATTATTGCATGATTACTTTGATGGTACTAGTGAGGCATCTCTACAGTTAAGTCATTCCTTCTTGGTAATTATTAATACTTGGATTATGATATCTTATTGATGAGCGAATTTAGATGTACTTCAACTGATGATGCATTGCAATGATTTTCTTCATCTTTTCTTTATAGTTCACTTATGAGGGTGGCACGTGATTTTATTACATATTTTCTTGCCCTTAAATGATTGAGGATAATGTGGACTTGTCTTTGTATTCTCATGCTATGTCTTTGGATGTTTGTCTATCCTCTACTCTTGATGTTCATTTGTAACCTTCTATTGGCATTTCCTCAGGAGCTCCCATGGATTTATCTATTCATCATGCACTACCTCTTATTGGTGATGTTTCCTCGTGTGATGGTGTTATAGTTCATGATGCATCTAGTGCTTTAACCCTAACTTTTATGTATACATCTAGGGTTTATGATTCATGTGATACTAATGTTACAACTAATGATGAGGACACTTATTATTCGCCCCTTGATGATATATTTAATGAGGATCCTCCTAAAGATGATGATGCTTTACTCTCTTTATCACATTATGACGCTAATGATGATCATGCTTCTCAACTAACAAATGCAAGCAGTAATATGCATGTTGAAGATGCTTCTATGTCTCATGGATTTTTGGATCCTATGCTTTATAGTGCACATATTATTATAGATCCATTGATCTATGCATTTAGTGGTCATAGAAACGAGTATCATAAAGGTGCAACTTACATGTTAAAAGTTTTTTTGTTAATATATGCACATATTAAGAATGAGATGTTTATAATGTATGAGTTTAGCGAAACTTTAATTGATAAAGCTTTATGATGGTTTGGTTAATCTCATTCTTTTTATTAATCATTCATGGATCTTATACTTGCTTTACCAAAATATTTCACTTTTAGACCTCATGAGTATATGCAAGATCATAATAATCTTTCAACATCAAGTGGTTGTCATGTGGTTCCATATACTTACCCTATTATCCCACAGAAACAACATGAGCATGAGGTTATGCTATAAAGTAATTCAAATGTTGTATATGATTGCATTGAGGTCCATCCCCTTGAAGATGAAGATAATTCCAACATAATTGGGCAAGATTTTCTCCTCATGTTTTGTGTTACTTTCTTTATTTTTATACATTTGTGTTGTTTTCATGTTCTTAATTAGAATGCGGATTATGAAAAGACACCTTTAGTGGTGCATGTTGACATTAGTGACTAGGAATATATGTTGTGTGGTTCATGTCATTTACTTCCCGTGTGTGTTTTCATTTGTATTGTTCTCTATGGATGTGGGATTATGCAAAGCATGGACTGCATGGCAACAACTCTCATCATGTTGACCAAAAACATAGCTTGCATTATTTTTATATTTTTTACTTTGGTCTTTTTTTACTAAGCCATGTTTTTTGTGCTTCTCTTTTCATCATGTATGCTACAAGTATTATGTCACGTGTGAGTTTGTGTTTTATTATGTCATCTTTTCATTTTCATTTCAACTTGCATTTTATTTCGATCTTGCTTTCTTCTCTCATGTACATTTTCCTCTTTTTTGCATTTGCTTTTTTACATCTGCTTGGTTTATCTAATCTTCTCTCTATTCCCTTTACATTTCCTTTAATTTTTTGGATTCATCTTTCTATTGGTATATTTCTATATATAAAGATATATATATTTGTTTTTAATTATTGTCTTATATATTGATATAGATATATGCTTGTTCTTTTCATTAGAACGTGTCTATATTTTACATTTCTTTTACTTCTATAATTACCTTAATATATACCTTTACACTCTCTTGCATGTATATTTCATCCTCCATTAGTTCTTCCTTTATTGTTCCCTAATATTTGAATCTGACCAACCCCTTTTATTCACCTCACCTTTTATCGCTTTCTTAATTTCTCGCCTTGGTGCTCTCTACCTTAATTTCCTTTTGGACTCTTCACTTTTAATTTTTGCCTTTATTTTACACACTTAATTAGATGTATATATTCATAGGCTTTTATTTATTTCTTATATATATAGTTATATAATCTTACTATATTTGTATATCTCTAGTTAATTGTATGTCCTTTTATATTTTTTAGCTTTAATTTTTATTTTTCTTTTTCTCCACTTAATCCTTGTGCCTTAGTGTCTCAATTCTCGTCCTCGTCCCTCTTTATTTAGTTTTTGCCTCTTCTACTTATTTTTACTCAACTTGTATTACTTCTTGTTCCATATTTGACCTAACCTTTATTTTTCTTTTTTCTTTTTGGTATCTCTTTCTCATCTTTTATGCTTTCTCTTTTTTGGCTTTGTGATGTTTATTTTTTCTTTTTTCTTTTTGGTATCTCTTTCTCATCTTTTATGCTTTCTCTTTTTTGGCTTTGTGATGTTTATTTTTATACTCTTTTTTTCAACTTAGTTGTTCTTTTTTCCCATCCCTTTAGTGTCTCCTCTAGCTATTCTTGTCATTCGTGCCCACCTCCTCTCTATCTTTTAATGAAACCTTCTTTGCAACTCTAACTCATTTGCATTCTCTTCCTTTCCTCCTAATGGTGGATCACAAAGTGTGATCCGAAATGTTGAGATAAAAAAGCACACACAGTTTATTCCAGAAACACTAAGATCTATCAGCATGCACTGTGGAAATATCATGTCTACAACATACTTAGTTTCCAATTTACCATGGACCTTGATCGTAGGTTATTTATCACTATCATTGAATCCCCTTCCACCTCTACCTTCAAAACTCCAAGGTGATAACATAAATTTAGACCAAGGATAAGAGCTTGCAACTCCGCTTCATTGTTGGAGCCTTGCACTAACTTCTTCGATGCCTTCCCATAGTATTACCCTTCCAATCTCTGACCAAACAACCTATGCGCGAGACACCTAGATTTTCTTTTGAAGCACTGTCAAAATTCAACTTTACCCAACCTTCTGCAGGTTGTGTCCACCTTGTCTCCCTTCTTCTTTGGATGTCAACATCACCAACCCCATTAATGGGGCACTCTAGTCGGTATGTTAAATCCTCATTGTAGGATACTTCTTTCCAAGATGACTCCATACAAAGCCAACTCTGACGGTGAGACCATTACTCACATTCTTAACCTATATTTTGAATTTCAACATTTTCATCTTAAATGGTTTATGAGTCATACAGGAACACATATTGTTGGAGAATGGTACCATCATAGAACAACCAAATATGGAGCTAAGAGCATTCATATGGATATAACTATGTTTTAGACTTTACATGTCCAACATATGTGCTAGGTTTAAATTTCATCTCATACATAGGAAGATGGAGGTAGTATCATACAAGAGCCAAAGAAGTTTGTGATTGGGGTGCATTTACTTCTAAAGAATCATATATGATTCATATGGATGGCCAAAATATTAGTAGCAAAATATGTAGTAAATTTCTATAATGAATAGTCTTTTGTAAATAATAATGTGTGAAAAATAAATAATGTTGTGCATAAATATTAGATATGATATTTAAATAAAAAGATTTGGACAAGTATTTACGTGAAAAGATTAACCATAACATGTTCTCCCTCAAGTCAAAAGTTGGTGCAAGTTTGAAGAAAGAAGACAACCTTGGTGCAAGATTTCAAAGGGAATATCATAAGAGTTAATTGTCTACCTTTTTCATAATAATAAAATCTTTGTTAGATAGTAGGCATGCCACTATCAAGTCCATATGTGTCCTTTTAAACATTTAGCTGTGAGAATCCTTATCCCATATTTTTGTCGTATATAAATAGTTGTGCACTCAAGGTACATTTTTAAGAATCTTTTGTACACCACTTGATGTGCATACACTACCACATAGTAAGTGGTAAGATCTACATCATTATTGGTTTTAGTTATCTAGAGCTTTCTAAGTAGTGTCTGGTTGTCAAATAATACTTTCTAGAATTCAGTCTTAGTCATAAAACAATAATTTGTAGAACTTTTTTAGAAGCCACCTTATGCCTATATAAGGAGCTATTCAAAGTAACGTAAGGGAATCTGAATATTGATATTGTAATTTGATTTTGAAATTAATAGAGAAGCCTCAAGTTGTCTATCCTCCATGATAGTTCTCTAGTTTTAGAGTTGAGCTTTAGGAAGAACTACCCTATTGGTAGATTAGTACTCTAGCTTTGCTTTCTCCCTGTGTACAAGGTCCTTTAAACATAAGCTTGTTTGCTAAGTATCCTATGTAATGGTCACACAAGCACCCATTACACAAGAACAATAATCTTCTTGTGTTCAAATCCCCCAACTAATATTATCAAGCAATTGTGTTAGTTCCTATTTTATATTTTTATGAAATGCTACTTGTTGAAACTTTTTGTGCTTGTAGGATTCCAAATGGAGCGCTCTTTTCAAGGTGTATGCATGAAATTGTCATCATTATCCCTATCATTTTTTGAGTGTCTAAATATTTACTTTCACGTTGATTGATTGTTTACTTTGACACGCATATACATAGCAGTTCACATGCTAGTCAAAGTATTAGAAAAATATAAGGGTGAAAATAATATACCTTGCAATTTTCCCCTCTATTTTGGACTTGCTTTGACCAGTTTGTCCCAAATTCAATGACTAGTGTACACGTGGCATGTTTCTATGTGAAATTTGGTAATTAACTAAACCTAAACTAATTATACCTCCAAACATCCCTAAAGTCTAGACTCAACGTATAGTTTATCAATTCATTATCCTAGGTCAAATTCACAACACTACAATGTAAAAATGACCCCATGGTTCTAAAATTCACATCTAAATCTAAGCCTGGGCTAACTCCCCTCCTCGTCATTATCACTCACTTGAACATAAAATGTGTGATTTATATGGTAGGGTGTTGTATATTTAAGGACAAACCCTAATTCTCTACTAGGCATCCAAGATCCACCATCACATAGAGAGTATCATAGCACATCATTTACATCATCGACTTACATCAACATCTACATCATTAGAAATAGACTAGGCATATTGCATGATTTCTTCGCTTGCCTTCACTTATTGCTCACTTTTAATTCAAATCCATGGGCTTGACATAAAGAGAAGATCCTCATTTAGCAAGCTCCTTAAAATGTTTGTCAACGTCACCTATTTTTCAGACATAGGTTCCAAACATCAAAAGGTACACTTGTCATTCCATAATTAAGGATTGAATCCATGGTTCAAGTTCAAATCCTTAGGTGAAAAGATCAATTTTTGACCCCTTTAACCATCTTAATTTTGTAAGGAAAAGTGCTTGCAAACCCCTTAGCAATTAAATGTAACAAAGCTTAACTACTAAACATGTAGGTATTTCCACAACAGCCCTTTGAGAAGAATATTATAGAAATCAAATCTACAAAAAATTTAGCAACATTATGGCATGTACACAACACCTTGAAAGAAAGAATAAGAGAGATGGAATGGAAGCAAACACAAGAACAAGAATAACATCGATGTACCCTAGGAAACCATTTCAAGAAAAACTCAACCTCCAAAGCACTATACAACTCAATATATTACCAAATAAACATGATAAAATGCATTCACAGAGCTTCTCCATGCAATAATTCAATGAGATCAACACTTCTACTCCTCAAGTAGAAATCTGGTAGAATAACCTTACAAAATACATTTCATACATCCTCTATACCATGACTTCAATATGGAGTCCTAGAAAACCACCAAATGACAATACCATGGGCCTAAACAAGGTCCCAAAATATCATGGTATGAATTCTCATGACCCTCATATGTGTGGAGCCATCTTAGAATAGAAAATAACTCTTACAAAAGAATATTTGATTTCCACCATTCAAGTTGGCATATGTAACTCCCAAACACTCCTTTGTGAAGCACTAATTACATCTTACACCCCTAATAATGAAAGATTCTATTACAAGTCTAGTATGTAACCCCCTCATCAATGCCTCATTAGAACAATATTTCCAAGTCTCTTAATAATAATAAAATAATTAAATACATTTCCACCTTTACATGGGCATCCCATTTTGCCAACTCCATGATTATTGGAGATACATAAATTATCTATCCATCTACGGGAAATTAAATTACAATATACCTTAGCATTTGCAAGGTAAATAACACACCTAATCCTAACATTATCCCACTTGATATATTGCAAAATCATAAAGGTATCCACATGTTGTACCAACTGACTCCTTTATGCTCATAGGCTCGACAAATAATCTATAACATTCATCAAGCAACCACCATCTTGAATAAAACAATCTCATTCTCCATGCTCAAGCACAAAGGATAATAAACCAAAGTCAAGAACACATTATAAATGTCATGTTTCAGACTAAACACAAACACCAAAGTCCATCTCCTCTAGAACAAGACTAGGTATCTACCATATAATCAACACAACAACTAGAATAGTGATCATAGCCCATCACTAACACATCCAACTAATTGTACATAAAAATAGGGTAAACACATCATAAGTAGACCTTCTATTATCCATATATTGAACCCAATCAGTAATCACAAGTCCTTGTATATCCATTGTCCAACATAAAAGTCTATTTCCATTAGTCACAAACACATAGCTATGCAAAAATACCTAAGGACCTCTGTATTATAGTCTAATAACACATATACCTCCCTAGGACTCCTATTGCATGGGTAATATCTAGTCTAAAACTAACCAAAGCATTCAAAATTCAACCAAAAACTCTCTCATAAAAGATGTGACTAAAATTTTCTATTATGTAGTGTTAGAGAACATATGTTGATTTACAAACCTACAAAGTAAACCACTGCAAGACTCTAACCCTTGATCAACTCAACTCTCCTAGGTTCTTCACATCCGATAGAAAATAGAGATTAAAGGAACCCTAATCATCCATGTTGTTACTAAAAACAATCAAGTACAATAAGAATAAATGATCATCAACATGTTTGAAAATAAAACAAAGTGATATGATTAGCTCTACACAAATCCCAACTCCAATATGATATGAACCAAACCTTTGAGATAGACAATAGTCCTAGAGAGAAAATTTTCAAATCAAACCATGTCCTTCTACCAACACCAACACCTCCTCTAATTGTGACAAGTAAGCCATCCTTCCAAAACCTCAAACAAAAAAGATATCAAAATCTAATTATTCAATCCCAAGGTCAAACATGATAACATTAACAAATTAAATAGATGTAAGCTCCTCAACTGAAGGAAGATCAAACTAACAACCATTCCCACAACTAGAGAATATGCCTAAAGCCACTAAACATCTCATGTACTCCTAAAACTAGTTCATAGAACTAACGCCATAGCTCAAGAACCACACATAAGGAGACAAAAAGATATAACCATGCATCTACTCCTAAAACAAGTCCCTAGAACTAACATCCACAAGTCAAGACTCATGCACACAAGAAAACAACAAAGAAATAGTGCATCTAAAAACTAGGTGGCAATACCTATTAGATCATTCATCATCAAGTGGACCGAGAGAGGGATATGAGATTGTTCCACCAAAGAAACACAATCTCCTCAATGGTTCCATGTTAAACTCACATCCAAATCTAGGTTTAGGATCCTTAATCTTTTAGCTAAAACCAAGTCAAGGGACTCATCATTCCAACATACAATCTGTAAAAGTGAGAGATCTAGACTCACCCAAATCTAATATAGGTGCACATATGATCATCTCATACCAACTAAAATCCAACTACAAATTCACAATAACTAAAATTTAAAAGGAAAAATGATCACAACACTCATCTAGCATATTACAACAAACCACCACTAAATCTCCCACTCATGATTAGTACAAAATCCAAGAACTTACCATGAGGTCATGTTTTACATCACAACCATAGCTCAACTAAAAGATCCAAGAGCTCTCCATTGTAACAAGTTGTCCACATCCTCATAAAAATGAAGATAATCATCCTCTACTAATAGAACAAGGGACTATTAAAGAAATCTCACTACTTACATGAGGTATAATCCAAGATCTCCTCATGAAACCAACATCCACTACACAAGATCATCCATCACAAAGTGATAAATCCACATCACTAACAAAACTCCCACTAAAGTGATCTAAAGTTGTGCATGACACTGTGGTAAACGTATTCTAATTGAAGATCACCCATGGCCCTCACACAATTAAAGAACTCAACTAAACAGTAGGATCTCCAAAAAGACAAAGTAAAACCATAATATTTAACCAAGAAGATACCACCGAGTATGTAACTGCACAAAGCTTCCATTGAACCATGTGTCTTGGGCCTCCTTGACTAACTTTTGAAATTATATATTACAAATTTTATTGTGACATGTGTTATGGCTGACTATCTTATTCAACATTTTATGAATGTAGGAAGGTGAACCTTGGGATTTGACAAGTTTATTTTTTATATTGAGTTGATCTTTTATTTGGATTAACCATGAATATGTTATAATTATTCTAATGCTAAAATTTTCTTTCTTAATTGCAAGAATGGGATAAGTCCTATACTTAACACCAAGCAGGCTATTGACATTTGATAGTTGATTCTATAGTTGTCTTGTGTTGGACGTCATCCTTGTTCTTAGGACTTAACTGTGTTGTTTATTCATGTTGTGTTCTAGTCATGTTTGTACCTTTTAGCTAATTGTGTAAAATGGGTGTAGCTATGCATAGAGATACGCACACACACAAAGGGATGAGTGTACATATTCTAAGGTCAAAAATTGCACACCCTATAATCTTGACACTACAAATTGTCCTTATTTTAGTGTCCATTCCTATAGTATGCTTTAGGGACCCTTTTAGCCCTCTTTCTTACCCTAGTTCCTAATATAGATGCCAAGTTTTATGTGTTTATGTTCTTGTTATGTATTTTTAATATTTCTTATGTCTAATGTGTCCATTTTGTGATGCTTTCCATTCCTTTATTCGTGGATGGTAGTGTAATAGTACGGATGTTTACATAGGCATGCTAACATCCTACGACCGTACGATTGTTTGAGCTTTGCTTCATGGCCAAAACTTATCTTTTCGACTTCCATTTGTTTTGTAACTATCATTTTGGCCTAGCCTATCGAGTTTCCAATAATCCTTGCTATAAATAACCTCTTACATGATTCATATTTTGAATGAACATTCCTCTTACTTCTTTGGGTCTTAAAAAAATGGTTTTTGGGCTCCAAGTTTTCTCTTTTCTAATTTTCCATAGCCTCTTGTAATACTGCAACATTCCAACACTCTCCAATAACTCATTGGTTTTATTATTATCCCACATTGTCATTGTGAAGCTTTCTCCATTTTAAAGGGTTAATTTGTTGTAGTTTCTCCTTCCCTTTTCTTCTAGTGTTTTGTATTTCATCATTTCCTTGGCATCTTTGAAATCTACACCTCCTAGATTTCTTTTTCCATGCATGCTAACATAATTATTAATACACTTATTTCTATTCTTACATTTCAATTATTTATTGTTATTTTTAGTCTTAGATGCATGTAGGATTTAAGAGCGCACACACAAATCCAATCTCCTCATTCCATTTACCACTTATGGAGGTTGAAATACCAATCTAGGGGCTTGAGTTCAAGGCAAGCTCCTAAGTAGTCACAACCTTCCCTTCTATTTAGAAATAAGTATTTTATGGCTTGATAATTACACAAAGGTCTCATATCTCTAACCCTTTATCCTTGTCATTTGCCATTTTATTTGAATTTGAGTAAACAAATCACTTTATTATTATTTTGTGCTTTAATGTATTTCTCTAGCACTTTCTAATATGTGTTTCCATTTC
This sequence comes from Cunninghamia lanceolata, assembly GCA_027924645.1. Lineage (NCBI taxonomy): Eukaryota > Viridiplantae > Streptophyta > Pinopsida > Cupressales > Cupressaceae > Cunninghamia > Cunninghamia lanceolata. The sequence goes on along the minus strand of BSBN01000635.1, from coordinate 10,155,923 downwards.
TTTGTACACAGATCACTTAGGTCATGTTATTAAACTTTATTTTTATGCTATCCTAAGATGATACTATGGAATCTAGACTACAATGTGCATCCTAGATGATAGTGTGGGCACACTCCAGGTTATGTGTGATTTCATATTTACTATTATGTTATTTGTTTCTATTTTTTGTTTATCTATTTCCAATTATTCCAATGTTTCCCATTTTCTCATTAATGTACTATAAGCTTAAAGAAGATTAAAATTTATATTACATTTTGGTGAACTTGCCACTTCCACATAAACACATTTTATTTTCTTTTCCATTTTCTTTACAAAATCAAACCAAAGAAAAACATTCCTCATATTTTAAGGAGAAAAATGACAGTGACTTGTCTACACCTTTCTTAATCAATCTTCTCCTTCTATCCCTCACCATGGACATGTTTTCCTCAATTGTTATGTCACTTTATATCTTTACTCACCAAGTATATGCTAACGATACTTCCTTCCATGCATGTGATAGTGACTTAACTCTTCCTATGTCACTGTATTCTCTTGAGCTCTCTATGCAAACCATTGCTATTTCTTCCCATCCTTCTTCTAGTTCCACTACCTCTCCCATAGTCCCTAATAGTAACATGTATTTTCCCACTTTTCTTCCTCCTTGGCTACATGTTCAAATTCCACTTATATCTCATAAGATGTTGAGGCATCCTTATCTTCCCTCACCAGCTATGAGGATCCTATTCTTATAGTTGAAAATACTCCTTTACCACATGGCTCTCAAACTTCTATTGATAATCTTTCTTTTAGTTCCTTTGGCGAATCTTCTTCAGGCGACGATGTACCTCATGCTCCTATTGATCCTTTCTCTTGGCAATATGGACTCTTCTCTTGTTCTTCCCATCCTTCTCTTTCTTTGGAGGATGAATTCCATCAGGTAGACAATATCAAGCATGCTAACATCATTCATCACTTCCTTAATGTCACATTAGTCAAACTTCCTCCCACAATAGATATTGCTCATCCTTCTCATGATACTTTATCTACTAGTTTCTCTCCTACATCAAAGCCATCTCTTTTAAACCTAGACCTTTGTCATTATATTTATCCCCCTTCTTTTCCTACTACCTCTTCTATACCACTTTATTTTTTGGAGGCATCACCATCTATTTCTTGAGAGATACCTCCTCTTGTTACTCCTTCTACACCTACATTCATATGCTCTCCTTTATCTTATGATATTTTTGCATACCCTTCTCCTATTGGTATGGGGACACTTTATTTTGACAAATGCAATGGCCATGGTGATTCGTATCACCATGTGAAACACTACTCCACCTTATGCTTAACTCATACCTATGATGAATTTGTCTTGGCCAAATTCTTTCCTAGTACATTAACTAATCATGCCTTAATTGGTCCTATACCTTACTTACTAGTTCCCTACACTCATTTTATGATATTGCTCACACCTTTATCTCTCATATTTAGTATAACATGGAACCCAAAGTCTCTCTTACACACTTGGCTCAATGCAAACACGATGTTCATGAGAATGTTTAAGGATTTGCTTCTTGATTATTTTCCTTGCTTGTTCGATGTGGTTGCCAACCTCCTAATGGCCTTCTCCTGCCTTTTTTTGAGAGAATTTACTACCACACATCCAACATGCCTTTCTTTTTTAGTAGTATTGTTCTCTTTCTGACTTAGTTATTTATACCATTAAAGTTGATCAAATTCTAATAGAGCATCCTCACCTCAAACATGATGAACCCTCTCTTACTCCTCCATCCATGGATTGCCCTTGTGCCTTTTCTTCACCTACCCAACCTTCTTCCTATCCATCCAAACTTGAAACTAGATCCTATACACCTCTTGTTGACCCTCCTGAGTATATCTTACCCATTCTCATAGAATTCAAACTTATAGCCCTCCCACTTATCCAATTCACACATCCTCTTAAGCATGGTCCCTCGTCCATTCTTTCATCTACATATCATAAGATGTTTGGCCACTCTACCAATCATTGTCATCATCTAAAGTATAAAATTCAAGATTTTGATGAGGATGCTATCACTCTTTGTTATGATACACCTCTTTCATCTTCCCTTAATGACACTACTTCATTGTTAGATGTTCCAAATCACATACATGATAGTATCATACCTATGATATGCCTAAGGTTAACCATTGCCCTTTTATTACAAAAACTTCTAAAAACCATTCTATCCCTACTCCTTCCACAACTTACCATATATCACCATCGTCACTATGGAACCCATTTCTATTCTTGAATCCCCTCGTACACCTAGCGTGTCTCTAGCTCTTACTATTGTTGATAGACTTCGCCCTTCTAATAAGATGTTCTAATTCATTGCTAACATTCCTTCTATAACTTGTGTTTTCACTTTTGCTACACTTTACCCTTCGGGGAACTTTCTTTTTCATTCTCCTTGTGAGGTGCTCTTGGTAGAGTCATCATATCAATTCACCTCTATCATTGGTTGATCCTACTCACACATTTTTTCACTCAATTGTGCTAGTACCTATTATGTGGCATGCATAGCTTTCTTTCTTTTCTTGTTACAATTTCATGGAGATACAATTAAGGAGCAAGCATCCTCCCTTCTCTTTGATCACAACACAACCATCTTCATATTTGTTGTCCTCATCCATATTTTGGGGGCAAACATAATTTCTTTTGCCTATTTTGGAGGTGACACATCAACAACACTGGGGGCACACATCCTACATATGTTCTTCCTAAGGACCCTTTCCTTTTTATATCCCCTTTCATCTACCTTGAAATTAATTGCATACACTTCTTATATGTAATTATTTTAAGGGGGGAAAACATCTACCATTTTTATATTCTGGCATGCTTTCCTAACATCTACAATTTTTTTCCCTAAGTACAAAGTACGATTGGACATGGACATACTTATTAGGATTGCCTAGCAATAGACTGTGCTAGCACATGCAATCTCTAGTATTGTATTTATGCTCGAAACACCTAGAAACAAAGCATGCTAGTACAAGTGATTCATCTTATCAACTAGTTCTCATGATTCCTAATGAAAAAGCAAGCTAGAACTTGAATCACGTATTTTCTTTTGTATTGACTTTCTTCCTTTCTCTCCCTACACATTAGTTTATTAATTCTACATTAAATATTCTACTCGTTAGATTCTTATTGGCGTATAAGATTTCCTCTCTAGTTGTTTCATTATGTATGGTGTTTGTGTTTTCCATATACATGTTTGTGATGTTCTAACATAGTTGTTTTGTAGGCTTATGTTTTTTAACATCTTTGTGTTGTAGGTCATGTTTTTTTGACACATTTGTGCTACATAGTTTGTTTATTTAACATGTTTGTTTTGTAGACCTTAGTCGAGGGGCATGGAGTCCTCTCTTAAAGACTATTGTGTATCCTTTTTTGTATCCTCAAAATGTTATTATTTTCTACGTTTTCATTTGTGTACTTTAGCATAGATAATATCATCTAGTGACATTAAGCTACTAGAGTGGGGCAAAATGTAAGGTCAAAAATTGCATACCCTACAATTTTGACACTACAAATTGTCCTTGTTTTAGTGTCAATTCCTATAGCATGTTTTAGGGACCATTTTAGCCCTCTTTCCTAGCCTAGGTCTTAATATAGATGCCAAGTTTTATTTGTTTATGTTCTTGTTATATATTTTTAATGTTTCTTATCTCTAATGTGTCCATTTTGTGATGTTTTCTATTTATTTATTTTTGGACAATAGTGTAGTCAAATGAATGTCTACACGAGCACACTAATGCCCTGTGATCATACAACTATTTGAACTTTGCTTTTTGGTCAAAACCTATTTTTTTAAACTTTCATTTGTTTTTTAACTATCATCTTGGCCCACCCTACTGTGTTTCCAATAGTCCTTGCTATAAATAACCCCTTGCATGATTCATATTTTGAATGGAGATTCCTCTTCCTTCTCTAGGTTTAAAATGTTAGAAATGAAGGTGAACAACTATAGAATTGAAATCTGACTACAACTATAACTATTAATCTAGTGCAGAACCAAAATGGAGATAGTATGAAATCAACACAAAGAAATAACGAAACAAAAGATCAAGCACATCACATAGTGTTTACGTGGAGAAACCCTTTCAGGAAAAAACTCCACACAAGAAGAGATGCACTAGTCTCTATTAACTTCAAATAGAGTTTACAATACAACACTATCAATCTCCTCTCTAGTCTTCAATCCAACAGTGCCTATAATACTCATCCATAGGTGTAATACAATATCCTCTTAAAAGAGTGTTGCCTTCTAGGGAAAAAACCCTAACATAACTTCTACCGTCAGATCTGCGACCTAATGATGAACGGTCCAGATTGACTATGAAATTATAATATTTTACAAGGTAATTTTTTTAAAAAATTCTCTTTAGGGGCGCTGCCCCCAAACCCCTACCAACTGGATCCCCCGACGACAATAGTGGGGGGACAAGCTCCCCACACCCCCCATCAGATATAAGGATCCAAAATGCGGCTGAAACAAGATCACTACTTGGTGAATACTTCATCCCTTATGAATGTTTTATAGACAATATTAGGAGTAATTAAATACATAGAATTTACAAGGTTGATGGCACCTTGATCCTAACAAAAAAAAATAGTTTTTGGGCTACAAGTTCTTGCTCTTCCAATTTTCCACAGCCTCCTACATCACTCTACAACATTCTGACATTTTGCAACAACTCTTTGGTTTTTCTAGCACCCCACATTGTCATTGTGAAACTCTCTCCATTTTTAAGGGGCAGTTTGCTATACTTTCTCCTTCCCTTTTCTTCTAGTGTTTTGTAGTTCATTATTTCCTTGACATATATGGATTCTACTCCTCCCATATTTCCCTTTTCCATACACGTTATAATAGTGATTAATACACTTATTGCTTTTCTTGCAATTCAATTATGTAGTGTTGTTTTTAGTCTTAAATACATGTAGGATTTAAGAGCACATGCACAAATTTAATCTCCTTGTTCCATTGACTGCCTATGGAGGTCAAAAGACCAATCTAGGGGCTTGACCTCAAGGCAAGCTCCTAAGTAGTCACAACCTTCCCTTCTGTTCAAAATTAGGTATTTCATGGCTTGACAATCACATGGAGGTCTCATATCTCTAACCATTTATCCTTGTCATTTGACATTTTATTTTAATTTGAGTAAAAAATAACTTTATTGTTATTCTATACTTCTTTTGTATTTCTCTAACAATTTTGTTTTGTGTTTCCATTTCTTTGTGTGCAAATTGTGCATGTCCTCTTATGAAACTTTATTTTTCTACCATCCTAAGAAGACAGCGTGGAATCTGGACTATGACGTGCCCCCTGGACGACATGACAAGTGTACTATCATCCATACTAAACTGCCTCCAAATTATGTGTGATTTCATTTGTTTCTATTTTTTATTATTTATTTTTAGTTATTACAATATTTCCTATTTTCTCATTAATATAATATTAATTTAAAGAAGATTAAAATTTATATTACACATATATCTATTTTAATTGTTCTTATTTGATGTCTTGAAATATTGCTTATAGTATTTTTTTTTAATCAATAAAAGCAATACTACTGTAAAAAATTGCAGCCATAAACTAACAACAACAAACTACAAATATTGTCTATAGTTATATATATGCATATGTGATAATAATGATTATATATATATATACCTTGGTGATGGCTAGTCCCTAGACAAATTTTAAAAACTTTACACTTAAAAGTGTTGCATACTTATCATATAAAAACCTAAGCATGAGATGGTGGTTAACGAAAATTTGGTGGGCTTGGATCTATCCTAAATTATGATCTAACCCCCCTATAGTTTTCATTTATTCATTCATTCATGGTCAAAGCAATGTTTACTTCTTAATGGTGAGTCGTGCATGCATTAATGACAACTTCACTTGGTAAGAACGAAGTCCTCGGGAAGTATCATTGAGTGGTTTTAGGTGGTTACTACTCTGTTGAGCATTTGGCATTAATGGGCATTCATTGTGGACGTCTCTTGACCCTTGAAGGTCAGTTTGACATTTCTTAACAAATTTCTTTCGTTGTAACAGAAAGGAGTGGTCATGTCATCATTCACAATAATTTTTACGGCGATTTCAATGTTTCTACATGTAGACGTGGGGTTACTTTTTGTATGGGGGCCACCTATTTAAGGTGGGAGAGTTCTCTTGTGGAGAATGATTTATTGTCATTTCTCTATCGAAAGTTATTACTAGCACTTGCACTCATAGGACGTTTAAGGAATATGCTGATAGGAACAACCGATGAGTTTAGAAAATTTTCCGACGTGAAGTTTGTTACGGCGAGAGACAATTTTGAGCACTATAATGCTCACATATAAAGCCTATCGGCTAATTATTATTCAAGTTTTTGTTGGAAATCTATTGTTGGGCTAGAATGGGATATGGAGGAGGAATTGACAAGAGATAAGGTGATCTCTTAGTCATGTAGTTGTGGTAACAGGTGTAACCTCTTTCTTCTGGCCCTATGACTTGTATCGACTAGTAATATTGTTGCTTTATTTGTTTAGATTTGGTTACATGCTTGGTACTCTTTGTAATTGAATATTAAATATAAATGGGTGTTACTAGATTGTTTATAATGGTCTTGAATGATAGCGATCATATTACTATGTGTTTGGTTTACATGGAATATTGTAAATATTGTTATATAACCATGTTGGGTCTTATTATTATGGCTTGTTTTGATCGTGGTGAGTAGACCACAGGGTTGATACAATCAAATTAAGCCATTTCAAACCTTGGCCTATTATGCCACTCTTCTCATTGAGGGTTTGCACCAGTTCATGTTATTCATTGATTGTTATTGAAACTTACAAATTGCACCACGAGGTTGGCTTGACCAAGTGACTATTAATTGTGATTAAATATTACAATGGCACAACCTTTTAGTTGTTATTTAATCTTTGTGTCTAGTTCAACCTTATTATTACTACACTTCAACCATGCCAGTGACCATTTGGTCATCTTATTTTATTGTTGTTGTTGTTGTTGTCGTTAAATAAACAAATGGTTATAGTTGGGGAAATTGTTGGTATTTTAGTTGGTTTACATGTTAACTAGCCTAGCTATAAGATTGGCTTCAACATGTGTAGTTATGAACTTTAATAACCTTCCAAGGCTAGGGGGTGAAAATCATGGCTAATGACTTCTTATTGATATGATATTAGCTACAATATTAAGGAATAACTAAGACAAGGAACCTGAGTATGGAGACTAGGTTTTGTTGGAGATCTTAGTTAGTTGCCTGTCAATTTTAGAATCCTTTCCTAGTTATTCTTGAGATTGTAGTCCATTGATTGTAACTTGCTTATAGGCTGTTATGTGTTATCTTGTCTTTGGCTTTTGGGGACATGGGTGGCTTAGGAAAATATGTTCATGGATGGGCTCAAGTGATGAATACCATCCCAACTAGGTGTTACTTCATTGGAGGCTTCTCTTTGACCTTTGGATTATTGCTCAATTGGAAATATGTTTCTCCCAGTGATGTAATATTTCTTATTGTATAAATCCCCAAAATAAAATTGAATCTATACATTTGTTGTAAATGAATTTTATGATGTTTAACAACTAGATGATTGTTCCTGAAACTGTAATATAGATGTAAACATTGATTATTTAAGTGAAATTCAATTATCAATTATATTTTGAGAAGACGTTTTATTTAAAGCTTGGATTATATTTTAAACTTGGCATTGTAAGATTGAAATTAAATTGTTCCCTTCATTGGGTATTAGAAAATGAAACAACAATATTGTGATTATTAAATCATGAGTAGAACAAATGATTTGAATCCTATTACTTGAAATCTATGCAATCTAAACTAAAGTCATGGATAATTGTAATCCTAATATCCTAATGGTCTAAAGGATTTGATGAGTTAACCAACTCTACTACTATTAAATAAGTACTTTTTACATCTACAAATTAACTAAGGCAACTAAGGTTGCAATTAGATTTATATTTTTATGCTCAATAATCAAACAAGCAATTAAATTGGAATGAACCTAAATTAGTATAAAATGATATCTATCGTATCTTTTGAAAATTCACAAGCAAACATCACAATGTACATTTAAATATTTAATAAAAAGAATTAAACATAAATAGATGTAATTTGAATCGGGGTGATGGTACGTTATATGCACATCTTTCATAATGCTAGTAGGTTCAACTTGTTCATCACACACTTTAAAAAGGATGTGCATATCTAAAAACTAGGAAACTTAATCCTACTTAAGCCACTTAGTAGTTAGGTATGAAAATTTGATTAAAAGGCAAGATGAATAAAGTGATTATTAGAGTAATATGTTCGATTAACTATAATGTGTCTTCACCTTGATTTAGGTCACTTGTTATGATATTAACAAAAACTCTTATTCTAAAAAATATCAACCCTATTTTGGGTGCTTGTGACATTAGTATTAGAGCCCAATTTTAATAAAACTACGGGCCTTTGGGGTTGAACATAAACTAAGTATGATTTCATCTGCTTACAAAGGAATACTAGTGTAGACTCATGCTAGGGGAAACCCTTTGAGGAAAAACATGAGATGATAGAGGAATAATCTACCACCCCTTGGGCCTCCTCTACCTACTTCGCCACCATCACTACCCTTATGAGATGAATTGGTTTAGGGATTGATGAATACTTTGAATGCCTTTCAAGATAGAATGGATGCTCAAGAAGCGAGACTATTTAATCTAAAAGAACAATAATACCTAATGAACCAACCCCCTCAAGAGAAACCTAAAATAGAGGATGAAACCTATGAGGAACTAAGAAGACCACATACCTCATCCCTTTGTAAGGACTTAAAGAAACAATCTTCACCTATCTGTGATGGCAAAGAACCAAGCAATGCAATTGAAGTTTGGTTAGTCAATCTGAATATATCTTTTAGATTACAACCCTTAACTAAAAATAAAAAGGCTAGGCTTGGGGTTTTCCAACTTGATAGAGAAGCAACTCTCTAGTGGAAGCATATTAGTGCTCTTAAGAACTATAACTTAGGAACTCTCACTTAGAGAATGTTCAAAGAGCAATTTAGAGAGAAGTATATCTATGTGGTGTTTAGAGAAAAGAAATATGCAAAGTTTCAATTGTTATAGCAAGGTAACTCTTTTATGGCTCAATATGAGTCCAAATTCATCAACCTTTTAAGCTATGTGGACTAAATGAAGGACGAAGAGTCTAAAATTATAAAATTTAAGCTACGACTAAGGGAGATAATTGTGCATGTTGTAAATATGAGCAAGCCAATTACCTAGCTAATGCAATTGAGTCATCTTATCAAGTTGAGGAGAAGGACAATGCCCATATTTAGGCCAAGGATGATATTAGAAATAAAATTAGGAAATAAAAGGCTGCTAAAATTAGAGGGAAAACATCTTCCACTTTTGGGAAGAATAGTACCTCTAAATTTAAGGGGCAACAATGTATCTAAATAGGAGCTTTCCCTATCAAAGACCTTTGAAAACACCTACTATAAGAGAAAATACCATTCTGATTTAGCTTAAGAGACTAGATGATGACTACTAGAATTATGGTGGTAAGAATCATTTCTCCAAAAACTATTTGGAGCTGAAAAGGAATTAGGGCCCTAATAAATAGATCTATGTTTCATTTGACAACCCTCCTAGATATCTCCAAATGTCACTCATTGATCTACTAGGTAAAAATTAATTAGCTACTAATTTAGATTTGAGTAGACTCAAGTGTCATTGATTGTTTTATTTCTCCAAATATATAGTAAAGAGATGTAAACTAAAAAAAGAGCCTTGCCAAAGGGGGTAGCATTGAACTTGGCACAAGGAGGAAAAAAAATATTAGGGAAGCTATACCCAAGTTGGAACAATGAAAACTGTAGTAAATCCTTTAGTCTTGCCTTTGTGCTCATACAAATTGATCCAAGGCATGGACTAGTTACAAAGACATGTTGCTTGAATTGATTGTTAGGAAAAGTAGGTACCTTGCTTGGATGAAACCAACAAACATGTAGTCTTGCAAGGTTTACATGGGACTAGAGAGTTGAAAACACTTTTTGCCTTACAACTAAAGCAAGATGCTAGGAAGGGGTGTGCATTGTTTATAGTCCACATTAATATGATGGATGAAAAAGAAATGAAAACATACATGAATAATCCATTACTGTAGGAATTTTAGGATCTATTTCCTAAGAAACTCCTTGGGTTTCCCCTAAAAAGGGAGTTTGATTTTTCAAGTGAACTATGCCATGATTGACATCTATATAGAGCACCTTATTAGATGAATACATTTGATCTACAAGAATTAAAGGTGAAACACAATGAGCTAATTGAGAAGGGCTTGATAAGGCCTAGTGTATCACCTTGGGGTGCATCGGATCTCTTCATGAAGAAAACGGATGAGACCCTTAGCCTGTGCATTGACTGTTATATGTTGAATAAGGCTAAAATAAGGAACATATACCCACTACCTTGAATAAATTATATATTCAATAAAATGTAAACAAAGGAAAAACAAAAGGTTGCTTATTTTCTGTGTACATTCTTTTATTTTAGTTTAGATTATCTTAGTTACACGCAGTCACCAAAAATTGTGAAAAAACAAAATACTTGTTTGCATTCATAATTAGTTTAATACTTATTGTTAGATTAATTGTCAATTACTTACATATTCCAAAGTACAAAAATATAGACTAGTTTCATTTCATTTCATTTATAATTGTTTATTCTAGCATTCTAGCATAATTTGTAATAATTGATTTTATTAGTGGTTAACTCATCCAAATATGAAAAATCAAGCAAACACAACTCTTAGGTCCTTTCACATTTGATCCTTTGGCTGCAAATATATATCACAACCAACAAAGTAGTAATCAACCAAACCAAAGAAAATATCTAACTAAAAAGCCAATCATGAGTCCAAGTCAATCTGAAACACTTCAACAAACAACCCCTAGAATATCCTTAATCATATCTCTCTCTTCTCTTTGCCACACCCAAAATTTCATGTTGGAGTAGTCAAGATCAACTTGCAAAATCAAGAACACTTCCACAAAGTTGAATGTGCACAATAAAAGACAAAACTATCATACAAGTAAATCAAATGTGAAGCTTGATGAAATGTACAAAGAGGCCTTGCTTATAAAGGCAAGGTCGATGAGGTAAGATAGTAGTACTCTAAGTTTGACTACCCCTCAAAAGTGAATGGCACATGTTGAACACTTGAGACATGTGTTGAGTCCACATGAGGTGAGACAAAAGGGAATCTTATCCTCTAAGTGAACTTAAGATAAAGGTGTGAATAGGTCTACTAGTCTAAATAGAGCTAGTTAGATAATGAACTTTTTCACACTAACACCACCCCTTGAGTGATACTTAGGGAGAACACAAAATATGGGTCTTGGAAACAAGCCCTAATGAGGTACCCATGTACAATAAAGTCTCTCACAAATGGAGAAAAGGAGAAAACATAGTGGGAAAAAAATCCTCTCCAAAAGAGAGCATGAGAAGGACAAATAAAATTCCTTAAGGATGTCCTTGAAAGATAGGAACATGAAGAACTCTGGAAGCATGTATAAGTTGTAAACTTTGCTGAAGAAGAACTGGTGTAGATGCTGGAATCAAAGAACCCTCCAAGAATGTAGATCAGGATGAGACACGAAACTTTGCACAAGTGCCCTCAATAACACTACTCAACTATATGTACACAACTGGTGACAAAGGAAAACAATCTATGAAGTTGAAAATATAGATGGTACAATGATCAAAGAGGCACAAAATACAGTATGAGTGACCCCATCGACACTACTGAAATGTGCAAGTGGTGCTCTACAAAGATACCAGAGTCTCGCAAACACGGATGAACTAAAAAGGAGAGAGATGATGTGTCCAATACTTCACTAAAAAGAAGCATTAATAGGACCAAGTGATACCCTCCATAATGCTGATACGAAGAGGTATTGATAGATAAACTAAAATATGTGCAAGTAGATGGAGATGTAGCATCAGGTCTAATACGATTGTACAAGTAATTAGAAAAGGGTATGCAAAAACAAGGCACACATGCATGAGGCTATAATTTTGTCATGGAGGTATACTCACCGGACAAGATTGTGATGGAAAATAATAAGGCACTAACACAACCCCCATGTCACTTTATAAATTAGTGCATGTACAAAAGAGAAACTATAGATATGTAAAAAATCCCCCCAAAAGGAACACAAAATTAGTTATGGCATTAAGGAAGATTAGATTTGAGCCACTCTACGGTAATTAAGAGACAAGCCTACGAATAGAGCATCTGCTTACTTTCTATCAAACTAGCACAACTTGAGGAGTTATTTGAGGTAGGGGCTCGTCATCTCAATAAATTCCTAGAGAACACTAGTCAAGAACTTGCCACCATATGAGCCACCACTGCGAATGTACACACAAGAATCATCACCACCACACTTTTACAAAGATTCTTAAGAACACTCATAATATCATCCTTCATGATGACCTAACATCCTCATCCTACACCAAACACTCCTTCTTCGTGAAGAGAGTAACCAATCAACTACCACAACTCCAACAAATATTGTTGCCACATTTAAGACACTTCTCCCTTGTGAAGTAGGTAGTCCTCCAAACACTCCTCGGGCATTCACTTAATTTTGACATGTGAGAAAGATTGATTTTTTCATATGCAAAGCCACACATGTGTAACATATTTGCTCACCACTTTCAATTTACCAACAGTAGTGGTAAGTCAAATTTGGAAAGTACAATTTCAAAGGATACATTGATAATGTGTTGAATGTTTGGCGAAGCCCTAGGTGTGCAATCATCCATAATGATACTTTTTTCATAGTGTTCACATACATGCTCAGATGTTAAACCATGTGCACGATTCTTATACTTAATTTTGACACGTAAGTAAGAGTGATTTGTTTACATGCAAAGCCACACATGTGCAACACATTTGCCCACCACTTTCATTTTACAAACAGTAGTGGTAAGTCAAATTTGGAAAGTACAACTTCTAAGGCTACATTGATAATGTGTTGAATACTTGTTGAAGCCCTAGGTGTGTGATCATCCACAATTATACTTTTTCCTAACGTGTTCACATACATGCTCAAATGTTAAACCACGTGCACGATCCTTTTGTAGATGTTGTAAGCACATCTAGATTAATATGAAAATAAAATTTTCAAACTTTGATACTAATGATTTGATTCCTAGATGGATCAATGGACAAACCTACAAATTAGCTAACTAATAATCTATAAGATTATAACATATGCAAATAAAATCCTATGATAGAATACAAATGCACATTCAATAGGTACGAAAGACCTTGAAAGGGAAATGTATTGTATATGAGAGGATATGTACAATGACATGTATGTAGCAGAGTTGTTGGTTGGTTCTTCTCTATCTATACCTTGTACATTGTAGGTATTTATACAAATGGATCTTTAGATAGAACTAAACAATAAGTTGATAGATGTCACACGTGTAAGGGGCATTTCATCATGTGGACAAGGTGGTGTTAGGTCTTAAATTTGTGTGGTGCCAGTTGTTTGGCATGATCATGTGGCACATGTATGGCCATGTGTCAGATGTGTATGGTAGAATTTCATGTGGATGCAAATGCACTTGTACTTGTATGGTCTTGTAGAATGGTGACATTTGCAACCATGTGCAAGGTTGTAATATGCATGCAATTAGTGTTGCATGATGGTGCATGAGTTCTAGGTGTAGATGCATGGTGACAGTGTTACATAGATGCCATGTGGTTCTTGTTGAGAAGATGAACACATAGATGACACTAAAGGGTATTGAGTTTGTACGCAAGGATATGCTCAAATCATCGAGACTAATTTAAAAGTAAAAGTGATAAAAAGTGATAATGGATGTCGATGTGAGGTGACAATGAATATCATTGAACTGATTGTTGATTTTGATTTCTAGCGAATCCTGATGCAAGTGGACGATTGATTATGTAAGAGTATGTAATTGAAGTGTTCTTTGAGAATGAATGACACTTATTGATTGTTGAAAGATTAATTATTGTTGATGCTAACAGAGGATGACTAATGATTGATTACTTGCAAGAGGAGAAATACTTTTGATGCATTGACAAATTTTTTTGATCATTTGTTGTTGTGCAAATGTTCTAGGATGATGCCTTTAAATACATAACCCTAGATTCATAATTTGAATTTATCACCTAGGTCAATAGGTAATGATTAGATCTTGGGATTGTCTAGCTTTGAAAATGAGATTTCAAATTTTGACAGGTGGGGATGTGATCACACTAGCAATCTTATCTAGGTGATAAAATTGTAGTGTGATCTTATCCAAGATAAGCAAACTGATGGAAACTAGGTTAGAAAAATTCTAAACTTAGAAATGTGGTGTAACTGAGTGTTGGATTAGGTCATGGGTTAGTGAGTGCACCTCATGCAATCAAGACATCGACCAAAAGTGGCATAAAGTAAAATTTCTCCTCTACAGAAATATAGAAATTTAAAGTATATTTTTTTAATTTATAAATTATAAAAGAATATAACAATTTAAATTATATATTTTAGAAAACTATGTTTTTAATTCTTAAAAAAAATGATATAAGATTATTTTAATAAATTTTTATTTTTTAAAAAAACTTATCAATTTAATAACTTTCTTTCAACTACAATCATTTTATTTGTGTGCAAACTTTAAAGTGTATTTTTTTACACTTTTACTTCTTACCTCCTTTTTAATCTTTATCTAGATTTTAAAACCATTTTTTTAGTTTTCAAAGTATTAGCATAGAGCATTGCAATGACCATGTATGAACACACTATAAGCAATGTAAATGTATAGAACTTTATCTAGATTTTAAAATATCATTTTCTAATTAAAAGGTAGCATATAGGTAACCCGTATATCTCTTGGTCTATATATAACATCATTTTCTAGTTAAAAGATAACAAACTCGATGTTTTCAAAATATTAGCTTAGAGCATTCCAATTAATATGGATGGACCTACTATAATGATGTAAATGTATGCAATGATTTTTAAAATATTCATGCTATTTTATTTTTTAATGTTTTTAAAAACTTTGTTCCATAAATTTTTGATATTTATATTTTCTTGTCTTTATTAAAGGCATAATATTCATTCACGTTTTTGTTATTTATGAAAAATATCAATCTAATGAAGGTGGTGTTTTTGTAAAGGTGTTGAAATAAAATGAAGAAACAAGGACAAATGTTTATCTAAAGTTATAAAAAAGATATAAAATTTACACATTGTTCTCTTAGTTTTTTACTAAAGGGTCTAAATTTTTCATAGTATTTAATTAATAATATTTTTTTCTAACAACCTATAATTTTAAGCAAGATGTAAATTGAAAAGTAATTAAATGAAAAAACTATCATGAAAATTCAATATTGTTAGAAATAAAAGCAACACTACTTCAATAGAAATCTGATTCGAATAAATTTCAGCAATCTTTTAAGTGTGCATTAACAATGGAGATTGTAATAAAACATAAACCCACAATACAAAAATATACCAGAAGCATAATGAAGCACATAACACAAGTGTTTAACGTGGAAAAACCCTTTCGAGTAAAAAACTCCACCAAGAAAAGAGGTCAAGTTGTATTATCTTCACAAAAGGAGATTACAAATACATTCACTTCCTCTATCCTCCAACCTTCACTCCGATGGAACCTGGGTACCTATAAACTATTATATTCATCTCATCTACTATGCTATGGTTTTATCGAATTTACACAACGTCAAGACATTAAATGACTTCTTACAAGCCCATAACACTTGTCAAGAGTCAACAATACAACCTTGGGCGTTCATAGCCAAGAATAGGCTCTTACGGGGTCATAAATGCTGTCATACATGCATCCTACACTTGGAAAAATGTTCCCATGCAAGCTTAAATGACTTGGGGCCAAAAAAGGCCACTTACAACATCTTATGACGCATCATATGCTATTATTAGTGTCATAGATTCTTATGACAACTTACAGTTGTCATAGAATCCCTTACACCCTCTTACAACATCTATGACGTGTGTCATAACAATAAAATCAGATTATTCCTCTACATGTGCACCCCACTTTGACCAATTACCATTTACCATAGTAAATGACATCCCATAATTACCACTGGTAACTCCGAGACTTACCGTGTAGTAACTCCGTAATTACCGTGGACAGTAAATAATTTTTACCACTGCGGGTGAAACTTGTACATCCCTTATGGGTAATTACAAATTACAAATAGTAAATGGAATAAATACAATATTGGGATTTACAAGGTTAATGGCACCTTATCCCAACATTCTCCCACTTGACATTATACATTGTAAATCAACCCATAGGAAATCAAATGAAAAATAATCAGGCACTAGAAACAAGGCTCGTGACCTCTTTGCACCACATGAACTTCTCTGTGCTCACAGGATTGGTCAATGAATCTGCAACATTCTCTTGAGTGTCATCTTCTTCAACTCAATCTCTCCATTTGCAACCAACTCTTGAACAAAGTGATACTGAACATCAACATTCTTAGTTCGAGCATGATACATGGGATTCTTAGCCAAACAAATAGCACTCTGGCTATCACAACCAATCTGATTATTCCTGCAATCAAAACCAATACCTATACATAGTCTCCTCAACCAAACTACCTCCTTAGAGACATGAGTTGCAGCCATATACTCTGCTTTTGTGATGGACAAAGCAACTGTGGGCTGCTCTTACTCATCCAACTCACTGCACCTCCAAACAGAGTAAACACATAGCCACTAGTGGACCTTTAACTATCCAAGTCACCTGCCCAATCTGCATCAACAAAACCTTGTATGTCCAAAGATTTATCAGCACTATCAGTACCAGAATAAACCAAACAATGATCAGGAGTACCTGCAAGATATTTAAACACCCTCTTCGCATAGTTCCAATGCTGTCTACCAGGGTTAGACATAAATCTGCTCAAAACTCCCACTACTTGGGCAATATCTGGTCTAGTGCAAACTATTGCATACATCAAACTCCCTACAACACTAGCATATGGTACATTAGACATATCCTCAAGATCATCCTCAGTCTTTGGACACATATCTAATGAAAGCTTAGTACCAATGGGTAAAGGAACTCTAACTGGGTTACAATCCTACAAACTAAACCTCTACAAAATAGTATTCACATACTTACTTTGTGAAAACCAAAGCTTTCTGTTAACTCTGTCCCTCCTAATCTCCATTCCCAAAATATACCTTGGAGCACCAAGATCCTTCATCTCAAATGTACCTGAAAGTTGGGCTTTAAGCTCACTAACCATACCCTTAGTATTGCTGAAAAACAACATGTCATCAACATACAAAGCAATAACGGTATAGAATCATCAACACAATGAATGTAAACACAATGATCCTCCTCGCTTCTAACAAAACTCAATTTTAAAACAAATGAATCAAACTTTTGATACCACATTCTGGGGGACTGTTTTAGACCATAAAGAGACCTCTTTAACCTGCAAACCCAATGTTCTTTTCCTTTTACCTCAAAACCTGTAGGCTGTTGCATATAAATTTCTTATTCAAGATCTCCATGTAAGAACGCAGTCTTAACATCCATTTGCTCAATCTCCCAATCATAAGTTGTAGCAATGGATAAGAGAAATCTAATAGAAGTCAATTTAGCAATAGGAGAGAATATCTCACCAAAATCAACTCCCTCTCTCTGGGAGTAGCCCTTGGCTACTAGTCTAGCCTTGTACTTCTCCAATGACCCGTCTGCTCCAAACTTCTTCTTGAAGACCCACTTACATCCTATGGCCTTTCTTCCTTTGGGCAAATGAACAAGATCCTAGGTATTACAAGAGTCTAAAGCCATCATCTCCTCCTACATGGCTACCTGCCAAGACTCACTATCATCTGCAAAAATAGCTTCCCTGTAGGATCTAGGTTCATCGTTAGTACTCAATAAAGCATATACACAATAGAAATCTGGTGGGCTATACCTGTCAACTGGATTCCACTGTCTTGTGGATCTCCTCACAGGTGGAGTAAGAGACTCTACTTGTTCTTCTACATGATCATTTGCAACAACTTCTTCTGTAACTACAGACTCTTCTTCATCATAACTACTCAAATCCTCTTCTTCTTCTTCACCCCTCAATCCATCATTTTGTTCTTCTTGAGGTGCATCTTGCTTCTCTAACTCAAAGTACACTCTCTTTCCCTTTTCATCTTTTTCTTTTGGCTCCTCAGGTTTAGAAATAGCTCTAAGTTCCTTGAAAATTACATCTCTAGAAAAGATAATCTTGCGGGTTAGTGGATTCCAAAGCTTATAACCTTTTACATTATCACCATATCTAATGAATATACATTTTTCAGCCTTTGGATCCAACTTAGATCACTTTTCCTTAGGCACATGAACAAAATCCTCACAACCAAAAACCCTTAAATGTGAAACAAAAGGTTTCTTACCTGTCCACACTTCATAAGGTGTCAAATCAAGAGCCTTACAAGGAGATATGTTTATCAAGTAGCAAGTAGTACACACATCCTCTGCCCAAAAGTATTTATCCAACTATGCATCACTAAGCATACTTCTGGCCCTTTCCATAATTGTTCAGTTCATCCTTTCTGCAACACCATTCTGCTATGGTGTATATGGAGTTGTCTTTTGTCTCATTATACCTGCATGCTTGCAAAACTCATCAAATCCTTTAGAACAATATTCCCCTCCATTGTTAGATCTTAATATTTTTATCTTTAAACCTGATTGGTTTTCTACTAAGACTTTGAATTCCTTAAACTTAGTGAAAACTTCAGATTTATGCTTCATAAAATAAATCCATGTAAATCTGGATACATCATCAATGAAGGTAACAAAATAATAAAATTTTCCAATAGATTCATTATCCACAGGTCCAAACACATCTGTATGAATAATCTCTAATTTCTCTTTTGCTCTTGCTTCCTAAAGGAAATGATTTTCTGTTTTGTTTACCAAACACACAATGCTCACAGAAATCAAAGTGCTCATCAAAATAAGAGAAACCATCCAACAAATTTTCATTCTTAATAGTTTTCAATACATTATTGCTTGTGTGGCCCAATCTATGGTGCCACAACATACATGTATTTTCAGTAGTGGCCTCAGATATATAGGAGGCATTACAAACTGCAGTGGCTTCAAGCTTAAACAAGTTCCCGAATCTCTTCCCTTTCACTACCACCAAGTTCCCTCTCACCAATCTGCAACCATGCTTTTCAAATGTCACATGCATTCCCAAATCATTCAACTTCGAAACTAAAATTAGATTTCTAGCTAATCCAGGAACATGCAAAACACCAGGGAGGGTTTTAATCCTCCCATCACTGTAACACAACAATACCTTTCCTTTCTTGACAATCGGATATGTAGAGTTGTCACCAAGGTAGATATTACCTCTATCATATTCTTCATATGAGGAGAATCATTCGTTATGCGGGGTCATATGAAATAAGCATCCTAAGTCAATCAACCAGTGATCATTGGAAATAAGATTACATGCAGAAAGTAAAACTTCTTCACCTGCATTCTAGGACTTATTCGAAGCACTCTCCCACTATTTCTTGGGATTTCTGTACTCCTTCTTCACATGTCCCTTTTTACCATAGTTCTAACACTTAACTCTGTTCTTTTTACTAGGTGTCTTAGACCAGCCCTTGGACTTGTCCTTAGGCCCTTTCTGATCTCCCTTAGGTCCTCTTTCCTTAGACCTTCCCCTGACACTGAGAGCATCCCCTAACACTGAGAGCATCCCCTGAACTATTTAAACTCTTCTTCCTCAATTCCTATGACAGTAGCACTGAAATAAGAGCATCCAACTTCAGATCCACGAGGTTAGCAGTGATAGAAAGGATAACATTCTCCCAAGACTCAGGTAAAGAACAAAGAAGTAAGATATATTTATCTTCCTCACTAACCTCAACATCTACTGAATCAAGCTGACTCACTAACAAATTAAAAGAATTTAAATGCTCTACAACTGCTCACCTTCTCGCATTTTCATGAAAAATAATTTTCTTTTTAAATAAAGTTTATTTACCATACTCTTGGCTTGATAGATCTCACACAACCATTTCCACAACTTGTATGCAGTCTCTTCCTTTGTGACATTCAACAGGACAGAGTTTGAAAGACACAACCAGATGGTTCCCCATGCCTTCTTATCCAGTCTATCCCACTCATCTTGAGAGACATCATTAGGTTTCTTCTCTTTTTGAACAGCCAACCATTGGTTTCTTTCTTCTAACAAATCTTCTATTTTCAGCTTCCATAACTCATACCCTGTTCCATTGAACTTCTCAATGTCCATTCGAGAGGTTGATGCAACGGTGGATGCAACCATAATAACAACACAAGATCTACAAAACAAATGAAACCAAATCTCCCACTGCAGCTACAGCTTTCACACTACCATCCAAGAGTCAAAGCTGGCCAGGCTCTGATACGAAATGTTAGAAATGAAAGCAACACTACTTCAATGGAAATCTGATTTGAATAAATTTCAGCAATCTTTTAAGTGTGCATTAACAATGGAGATTGTAACAAAATATAAATCCACAATACAGAAATATACCAGAAGTAGAATGAAGCACATAACACAAGTGTTTAACGTGGAGAAAACCCTCTCGGATAAAAAACTCCACCAAGAAAAGAGGTCAAGTTGTATTATCTTCACAAAAGGAGATTACAAATACATTCACTTCCTCTGTCCTCCAACCTTCACTCTAGCAAAACTTGGGTACCTGTAAACTATTATATTCATCTCATCTACTATGCTATGGTTTTTATAGAATTTACACAACCTCAAAACATTAAATGACTTCTTACAAGCCCATAACACTTGTCAAGAGTCAACAATACAACCTTGGACGTCCATAGCTAAGAATAGGCTCTTACGGGGTCATAAATGCTGTCATACATGTATCTTACACTTGGAAAAATATTCCCATGCAAGTTTGACCAACTTGGGGCAAAAAATAGTCACTTACAACATCTTTTATGACAACTTACAGTTGTCATAGAATCTCTTACACCCTCTTACAACATCTATGATGTGCGTCATAACACTAAAAATAGATTATTCCTCCACATGTGTACCCCACTTTGACCAATTACCATTTACCATAGTAAATGACATCCCGTAATTACTACTGGTAACTCCGGGACTTACTGTGTAGTAACTCCGTAATTACCGTGGACAGTAAATAATTTTTACCACTACCAGTGAAACTTGTACATCCCTTATGGGTAATTACAAATAATAAATGGAATAAATACAATATTGGGATTTACAAGGTTAATGGCACCTTATCCCAACAAATATGACAAGTACATGTGACCATAAAAAATGATGCTTGATTTAAACCCCTAATATGTTCAATTGTTTGTTAGGAATGAGTTACCCAATAGTTGGGCAAAGGTTTAAATCCCTATTGCTTCAATACCTTTGGAAAATAGCCATTATTTTTTAATTATATTATTATGAATTAATCTAGTTGAGGGGAATCTATTTTTAGAAGTATCTATTTACAACTAAAAGTCAAACTGAAGAATATTTGTTGTATTAAATTAACTCATAACGCAAACCCAACTTTATTAGTACCTTATTGTGGTAGTACTATTGCATTCATTCCTTCTACATATGGTTTCAATCAATCAACTACCTTTTTCCATGGTATTGGTAACTCTAATTTCAATCCCTTGAAAATTGGAAGACAATAAGATGCTTTTTGCGGACATGTGGCTTGACAACCATAAATGATTATTATTAGTGTGGGGTTTATTTTCCATCACGGGTTTTATTTCAGCTTCCTTAGTGCACAAGTCCATCCAAAGCATATGAGAATCATGAAACACCCTAATATCAACTTTTTCCAATCATTTTACTTAGTTTCTAATTCACTAAAGGTCACTCCTAATTTCACTCTAACACTTCCTTTGGCTTGATTTGACTTTGTTAAGGATATCAATGCTAAAATGTATTTTTATTGGTCTTCCTAGCTAATAAAGATATTCTATAGTTATAAATGGAGAGTGCTCCCAACAAAATAATTGGATAAATTGATGTATATTTTAATTGTTTACAATATCACACCTTCCTTCATTATTAGTTCATGCCATAGGCAGGATTACTTATGCATCCATGTGATGCAATTTGTTTTGCCCATTTGACCAATAAGAATTGAGTATTAAATTCATTTGGCAAAATCCCTAAAGTTGAAAGTTAATTTTTTTATTTAATGATTTAATAAATGTAATTTATCTGTTGTGCTATTGGTCAATTGGGTGAAGAGTAAAGGGGAAAAATAATTTTTTTTATTTTTTAATTATATTAAAATTTAGTTGACCAATGAGCATTGAGTATTAAACTCATTTGGCAAGATGACAAAAGTTGAAACTTCAAGTTTTTCTTTTTAATCTGCCTTTCAAGTACCAAGTTGGCAAATTGGTATATTTTTTTTTAATCTGCCTTTCAAGTACCAAGTTGGCAAGTTGGCACTCTTACAGGTGGCAATTTTCTCATTGCACATTGGGAAGTACAGCTGACAGGAACTCTACAATCTGTGTTTTGCTTCGCTAGCACCGCATATGTGGCAAGTTAAACATCAGGTTGAAAACCATGGAAATGTTATTCTGCTCCTCCTGTCGTGAGATGGATAGTATATAGTGTCTAAGATTTTGCAATTTAATTTCTTCATAATAGAAGGGAATTCTTAGAGAAGCTGCGTAGGCGGTGAGTTTCGAACTCGTCGTCGAGATGGATGCCATGTCATCATCCCAGATGACAGCAGTAATGCGAAGTAGCTCCAAAGTTTTAGGGCTCTTTATTGCCAGAGCTTCCATTAATCACAGCCACTACAAGCCCTTTGCTACAACAAAGTCAACTACGTGCATTTTGTTTGTATTATTAGAGGCAAAATGCTCCAGAATGGCCTGGTTTTCCATGAAATGAGAAAATCTTGCATAAGGGTAGAGCTGACAGAGTGCATGAAAGGCGGTTTAACTGGTCTGCGTACAAACCTTCTTGAATGACCTATTGCCTTCACTTTCAGACGCCTAAGGGTCCCTAAAATTGTGAAGACAATAGAATGCCAATCTTTCCATATGGCTTCCTATGAGAGACATTCTCAATCTTTCAATAAATCCCACGCTTCTCTCTCCACCACTTCACCCATGCTTTCAGCAAATTCTTCACTATAATTCTCTTCTTCTCCTCTTCGTGTCCAACATGACAAGGAACACCTATCTCAGGCTCTGACGTTTCACATTGAATAGTCGCTTTGTCATAACTCATGAAATCGGGGCTCAAAGGATTTACTAAGCACTCGTCATGTTGAAAATCAGGCTCTATAATAGACAAAAGATTATCACTCTCATTAGGGCAGAACATAGTGTTCTCTACCTATATATTATTAGTGAGTGGAGTTATAATTGCTTTAGGCTCATAAATCAGCATATCACTGCACTTCTCAAGATCGACTCCGACTAGTGAAGGGCATTACATGAATGGGAATAAAAATGCATTAAACAATCTGAGTGGATTTATTTCTTTAAACACGCAGTTGGACCAAGGCTCCCAACAGATATCCATTGGATTTGTAGTAGAGAAGAAATTGTCTAGCTCATTGAAATTACAGGAGGAATAGGCTTCTAATTCCACTGTGATAGCAAACTAATTATTTTGATTTCATCTTCCTTCGCAGATTCAAGCTTTCCGAATGCCAATTTTATACTAGTCTGATTCAAGTAAGATTCCTTTTGAAGGTTTGCGAGAAATTAACGACTTACCAGACCTTACGTAAGAATTAGACTCCATTAGATATTTTTTTACTTTTGCTTCAACTCCCAAGTTATCAGAGCTTGGAGGAGAATTTGCTAATGACGGGACATGCAGAGGAATTCACGATCACATGATAGTGGAGAAAATAAGTGGCACTAGATATATCTATCAAGGAGGAAAAACCCCGCATCCAGTGATCCATAAAAGTCCCGCCTACACAGTCAAAATCACATTCTCTTAAAACATTAATATCATTGGAAAAGAGTGTATGAAAAGTAAACACAAAACTCATTTATCTCTTCAAATACATTACAATTGCTTTTTTTGCTTTCATATCCAATATGAAACACTTTTTTATATTTTCTATTTTTTTAATCTTTAGGTAAATTTGTTTATCTATAATATAATATTTTGTTTTTAATATTATTTTTAAAAATATATATAAATTTTATTTTTATAATTTTAGTTTTTTAATTTTTAGTAAATTTATATATTAAAAGAGAAGACATGTGTTAATAATAACAATTTTAACTTTTAAATTTTATGAAATAATTATTAAATATATTATATATATTAAATATAGTATGAAAAGTATTAATTATTAATTTTTGTTTACATATTTAGTTTATACAATTATGTTAATAAAGTTATATGGTTTACAAATTAAAATTTTTCCAGAAAATTCATTTCTAACACAAACCTTGAAAACTAAATTTAATCCCCACTAATAAACTTATTATCAATTACAATATAATTTAGTAGCAAAAGCATTTAATACCATGTAATTGAATAAAATGAATTTGAATAATGTAATTAGAATAATTAAATTACTCATAAAATTTATTATCAATTTCAATTATTCATTTTATTCAATTATTTTCTTTAATTATTCTATCTACAATGTCATTTTAATTATGTTAATAAAGTTAAAATGGTTTACGAATTAAAATGTTATTCTATCTACAATATAATTGTTATGTTAATAACAATGTTATTCTATCTACAATGTCATTTTAATTATGTTAATGATGGTATGTTCTTTAATTATTCTACCTACAATGTCATTTATTGTAAACCAATTACAATGTCATTCATTTTATTCAACATTACAATGGCGTTCTTTAATTATTCTATCTACAATGTCATTCATTGTAAACCAATTACAATGTCATTCATTTTGTTATGTTCCATGTAAACAAAATTAAAATATCAATTAAGATTCCATGAGCTGTTGGATAAAATTAAAATATTAAATGAAATAAATAGATGAGCAACCTCTCTGCCTGCTTCAATGAACATGCATTAAGGTGCATAGTGGGGCACATTGAGAGACTAATTTTAGGTGTCGGCAGCCTTGAGTAAACATATGGCAAAGTTAAGTAAACAAATGGCAATTTGAAGAATATCTTCTTAAATAAACAATATGTCAATGAAAGTTACAGAGAAAGCTACATTCATCTCTATCTATATTGCTCCTTAAGTTATTGTAGGATTTGAGGTGAGCTGAAAGGGAGTGTGCTTTCCAAGAATCAAAGGTTAGCCCCATTAAAGTTTTGAATTTTGTTGATTTTTTTGCTTCACATATGTAAGTCTGTTGTGTTGTAACTCTTCTCGTCTATTTTCTTTACCCTGGACACCATCTTCTCATGGTTCAGTGACAAAGAAGATATCACACCACTTGGTAACATTGAAGAGAGCTGAAGGCGCAAACAAAAGGAATCATTTTAGTATAATTTCTTTTCAGTAAAATGTTTATAGTATTTTATTATAATTACATTGAGATATGGTAAATATTGCAACTTTATTACAAGCACACTAGAATAATATATCACATTATATTATAATATATCACATTATATTATAATATAATATATTTTAGTATTATATCATATTATAATATTATATTGTATTATAATATAATACTATATTATAATATTATATCATATTATAATATTATAATGTTATTTTAAAGCGTCAAAATAGCAATTACAATGGACTTTACTCTACATTCTATTTTAAATAAAAGCACATAGAATAAAAATAGTTTTAAAAATCAATGCTTTTGTTTTTCTATAAAATAGAATAGAGTAAAAATAATTATATTCTTTAACTATGCTATACATCATTTCTGCATTTTTTTTTGTTATATATATATATATATTGATAATTTAAGCATGTGCTTCCTTATTCTACCAACATATAGAATAAATATATTTTGTTCAATTTTAATACATAGATCTTGTGACATCATATTATTTATTGGGTATACTTGGTATATTATACTATGCTGATTTAAAAAAAATGATAGACCTAAAATAATTAAAATCCAATTATATATAGATTATATGTGTAAACCCCACTAAGAAAATTAAGGTTTCTAGATCTCAGATTTTTTGCAATTTTTTCTACCCTACAATTAAAATCTTGCTAAATATCTCATTTTCCTTCCTCTTACCACCTACATCATACCATCTTCCCGTGAATCCTACAATTGCAATAAAAATGATAACTAAACAATAAAATAGTTAAAATAATTTGTAAAACACCTCTGTTCCAAATTCTCTCATTGTGCAACCCTCCAAGAAGAAGAAATTTGAGAGCTCCACAACTCCCTAGAGTTTTTATATCATTTTGTTAAGTTTTAATATTTACTAAAATTAGAGCTCCACAACTCCCTATTTTCTAAGTAATATCACTTAAAATTAAATTACTGTGGAGTAGTTAAATTAGAAATTTAGGGAAAATCTTGTATGATGTTTAAAATACAAACTTGTTTTATAATTGTGAATTTAAAATTAAATTAATGTGCATTGGTTAATGTCAAATGGTTTATAGCATCACTTAGTTAAATTAAAAATTAATAATGCTAGGTAAAACATATATGGTGTATATAATATATATCAAATTAAATATGATTATTAGTAGAGGTTTTGTATAGTTTAAGTTTTAAGCTATATTTTAAACAAGTATAGGTTATGTTGTTATTAGAATAGTTACATATAATATGTTAAAATGATAATAATAAATTTAATATTAAAATATACAATATTTATTTTGAAATTTATAGTTATGTTTAATAGGATTGTGGGTCTTATCATATGGTTTATTATGATCACAAATCTTATATTTGTTTTAATTACTTTATTTTATTAGTATATTTACTTAATGTAATTTTATTGTTAGTGTAAAAGTAGAGTTTTTATATATATTTTTATATCATTTTGGTAATATTTAATATTTATTAAAATTAGATCTCCAAACTCCCTGTTTTCTAAGTGATCTTATTTTAAATAAAACAAAATTAATGTGGAGTAGTTAAATTAGAATTTTAGGAAAAAAATGTATGATGTTTAAAATACAAGCATGTTTTTTAATTACTAAATCATTGATTTTATTTAAATGTTATTTTTTTCAAACATGTTTTATAATTACTAAATCATGTGATTTTATTTAAATGTTAATTTGCAATTAAATTTTATTAAAAATATAGAAATGTTGTGATTATTTATTTATTTTATACATTTTAATTAAGATAGGACTTTTATTATTTAATTTCTTAAATATAACACATTTAGGAAAAAATATACATCTCCTTTTTATAATTGTAATTATGGAATTTTTATTTGTTCCATCACTACACTCAAATTACTCTATTCATCAATTATTATTAAGTTGCAATTAAATAGAATTCATGTGTAATTAATTTTAGAGTAGAACTATTCTGATTTAAGAATTTAATTTATTTTACCATATAATTATATTAAATTAAGAGTTATTTTAGGATTAATTTATTTTCAAAATATAAGTTATTATTTTTTACAAACAAATGTCAAAATATTTTTCTTCTTAAAAACTAAAACAATTATAGTGTTTAGTGTTCGTGGTACCTCTGGTTCACGTTTACGAGTCAAGCCGTCGCGATTGAACTACTATATCTAGTACCTAAAATAGCTGCAACAACGGCGTCTATGGCATCGTCCTTATAAATAGTTAGGGAGAAATAAGAACACTCTCATTTTCAATTCCTTCTGTTACCCATTTGTCGCTATCGTAAGACATAAATACTGACTGAAAAGAATTTTGAATTCTTTCTTAGCAGGTGTCATTGATAGGATGAATTCTTTTCACGTATTTCCTATCTTCCACGTACCACTCTCCTCTCATGTGCTTTAATATTTCTCTCATGTACCAACGGGTATAAAGAAAGGACAGGCTTCTTCCATGTACTGATTAGTATAATGGAAGAGCGAGCATACAGAGTGGTTTGGTATATTGGTTTGGCGATATATAGCAAAGGCAACCTTTTGGAGTGATAAGGAACCAATCCATGAAAATTTGATAACAAAAGCAAAATGTGTTGAAAATTATTTTATCTCTCCACATTATTATTGAAAATTATAACTTTAGACTTCTAAAAATTGTTTTCAAATATTATGTAGGTATGGCTTCACCTATGTTGAATGATGATTCTGACGAGGAAAGAAGACAATATCAAAGGGAATATCAAAGAATATATAAGAGGGAATATCGAAGATGACAATGCCAACTAATGACATATGCACAAATAGAACAATAAATCATACAACGAAATGAGGCTAACAGAGAAAGATATCGTAGACATAGAGCTGAAATAACAGTTGAAGAATTGGAATTACAAAGTCAGCAACAACCAGAAATGATGAGAATATGTCATGAACAAACAACTCAACAACTCAATGTCCCTGAAAGAGAACAACATAATCTATCAAAAGTTAATATTGATATTAATGTTGCAGATGAAAATTCGAGATCAATAGATTTTATACTTGAAACACTAGAAAATGCATCTAGAAATAACATGAATCTATTTAGTACTCATGATATTTCCACAGTCCATGATAAAATCAATTGTAAGCTTTTGGAAAAACTATGTAGCTTTTTTTTTGCATCAAATCAATTGTAAGTTTTTAGAAAAACTGTGTAGTTTTTTTTTTTGCATCAAATCAATTTTAAGCTTTTGGAAAAACTGTGTAGTTTTTTTTTGCATCAATTGTAAGCTTCTAGAAAAATTGTGCACCAAATCCTAAGGGATTGCTTCATACTGATTTCAATAATTTCCAAATGCATTTTCAAAATGGAATAGATAGTTTTGTTTCACCAAACATGTGCTATATTTCTCAAGAATGTTACCTTGGAACAAAGGTTTTTCAGATACCTCAAGGTCCTATATGCAATAGGTGTCGACAAGAAAGAGACAATAATCAATTTTCAACATCAAATAATATGGATCCTGGCCCACAACCACCAGAGCTTGCAAACTTGACATAGATAGAAGAAATGTTGATAGCATGTGTCAATCCAATCCTACAAGTGACACATGCAATTGGTGGTCAATATAAATACAAGGGACACACAATAAGTTTTCCACATGAAGTAAAAGAAATTTCAAAGGTTTTGCCACATGCAATAAAAGATTTGCCAATCATTATTGTTCGAAGGAGAGATCAACGTGGCATAAATTACAACTTTACAATAAATAGAGAGAGAGTATATAAGGCACTCAAATACAAAATTGAACATGACAAGTTCTACTTTGATATTCAAATTGATGAAAATGCTCTCATTGCTCTTCCATCAAATTTAGATAAAAATATCTTTGACCAACTAAATACAGTGCATATGGAGTTTGATTTAGATGCAAACAGAGTTGTATTTGTAGGCCCATTGATGGAGATGGATGAAGGAAATGTCATTGATCACACAACATTAATGGCTTCCAGACTGCCTAACATTAGCAGAGAGATGGAATTGAACCATGCATGGGTGAATAACCTTGATGCAGATCTAGGCTCATTGATCGATTGGCCAACGATTAGTTCATCTCCTATCAATGAGTATGTGACATTAGGATTATTTGATATAGCATTTCCAACATTATTTCCTGATGATAGATGTGATTGGCTAGAACCTCGCATGAGACGATTACATTTGCATGAATTTATCAAGCATCTCTTTCGATATAGGGATCACTGTTTTGGTTGACACCCATGATTTAGATATTATGTGATGAACGGGATCATGAGACTACGTGCACAAAATTCATCTGCAGTGTTGGTCAAAAGAAATCTTCAAGATATGCCAATTACCATCAATGAGCTACGTGAACATATGGAAAATGTGCCCCACTCCCATCAAGCCGATCATTTGATGAGGTTTGGAACAACCTTAAGGGTACAAGGTCATATTGGGCAAAATGTCATGCAGAGTTAACTGACATGCTTCATCAAATTGGTTCACCCACAATATTCTTCACTTTGAGTGCAACATATATGTACTAGCCTGATTTGCATGCACTAATGCTTGGAAGACCACCAATAGATGCACGAGAAGCACAAAAATGGAGAAGACAGAATGTTATTGATTATCCTCATGTAGTGGCACTCTACATGCACCTACAACATACAATTTTTAGAAAACATATTCTAGAAAAAAAAATGAATGTCAAAGATTATTGGTCTAGATATGAATGGAAACATAGAGGTTCATCGCATGTGCATGGATTCATATGGATAGATGGAGCACCAAATATGGATAATCTTGATTGGAAAAATAAGCAGCAACGAAAAAGTGCAGAGAAATATTTCTATTCTATTATTCATGCATGGAATCCTAGAGAAGATCCACATCAACGAAGCATATAGGTATGTTATCAATGATTGTTAATCAATATGTTATATATTATGTAAGAAAATTATGTTTCGATGTAACTAATAAATTCATATATTTTTTAATCATAGGTAATGCAAAATTTTGTCTAGCATTCAGGTAAGAGAAAAGCTGAAGAAGAACGACTAAAATTATTAGAACACAACAGAGTAGAACAAAGTGGAGCAGAGCATAGTAGAGCATAGCAGAGTAGAGTAGAATAAAGCAGAGTATAGTAGAATAGAGCAAAGTAGAATAGAGTAGAGCAGAGCAGAGTAGAACAAATCAAAGTATAGTAGAACAAAAGCAGAGTAGAGAAGAATAGAGCAAAGAAGAGTAGAGCAAAGAATAACATAGTAGAACATAGCAGAGTTTAGTAGAATAGAGCAGAGTAGAGCATATTAGAGCAAAGTAGAGTAGAGTAGAACAAAGCAAAGCAGAGTAGAATAGAGTAGAGTATAGTAGAATTGAGAAAACTCAATAGAGCAGAGCATAGTAGAGCAAAGAAGAGTAGAGAAAATAAAGAAGAGCAAAGTAGAGAAGAACAAACTCAATAGATCAGAGCAGAGAAAACAAAGTAGAGTAGAGCAAACAGAGTAGACCAAAGCATAGTACAATAGGGCATAGAAATAATATCTTGCATATCTCAAATGCTATTTATACAGATGATTATATACTTGGTGCTCTTTGTTGGTGTTGTTTTCCCCCAAAAGCTTTCTCCACGTATGTTGTTTGTTACTAAACGTTATTGATTTTATTTGTTATTTGTACAAAGATAATTTCACACACTTACCATAACCTTAAGTTACTCATAACCCTTAGTTACTAAACTCAAACAACCATGATATGAATGATTTATGTGGACAAATACTATTCTTATGTGTACAAGTACTAGGGTGACAATGTACATGCATTTGAATACTTCATATTATATGTTTGTCTTATGATGTGTTGATTTATGCATATTCTAAAAAATTAACTTCATTAAACTAATAATAAAAGATGAAATTATGCTTCACTAAACTAAATATTTATAAAGTAAAATAAATTAAATCTTAATTCTAAAATAACAATTTTTTAAAGCATTACATGGAGGAGGAAGGTCTGGCTGCAAGTGGCGACATCGGTGACACACAGTTATGGGCCTAGGTGAGGGTGAAGATTGGGTTGCGAACAATGGCCGTACTCCGAAGGAAGTTGCTGATAGCCCGACCCATCATGCGTGTGATGTAGAGTGTCTAGTGGTGGCTAGAGCAATGGCGGCAAGGCGTGCCAGGGAAGCGGAAGGTGGTGACAATGAATGATCGTGGAGTCCTTTGCGTGCAGTCAATTTTTTGGCTTTGCTAGCTTTCAATATCTAATTTGTTTCCAGTTTATACACTGTATTGGCCATTTTGTCTCTCAGGCCTTAGAAATTTGGATGGGGTAAAATCGAATGTGGGTAGGTAGTAAGGGTAAAAGGTAATATGCAGTAAGCTATGGTTGGAAGATCGGATGTGGTGTACACAAATTTTTATGTACTTTTTTGATATCAATATAGCGGGTGCTGCCCCTAGCAACTATTTACCCAAAAAAAATTAATTTTCTTAAAATTAATTCCACAACACATAATTATTATGATAATTTATACGAATCCAAGCACTACAATATTTTATATTTAATGAATTTCCAAAAATTATAAATTAATTTTTTTTTTCACAACTATAGCTCTAAATAGATTAAAACCTTATTGTAACCGTAATTTTAAGCATTACCGTAATTCTCACCCTAACCCTCAATCTAAACCCTATTTCTTAGCTTAACCAAAACCCTATTTCTAAATCTAACCATAATTCTAACAATAGTCATAAGATCATACTTACGTAGACTAACACAATATCTAACCCTAAATAAAACCCTAATTCTAAACCTTACCTATTTCTTAGCTTAACCAAAACCCTATTTCTAAATTTAACCATAATTCTAACAATAGTCATAAGATCACACTTACGTAGACTAACACAATATCTAACCCTAAATAAAACCCTAATTCTAAACCTTACCTTCATTCAAATCCTAACTCTAAACTAATCATAATTATAACGCTAATTCTGGCCCTAACTCTAATACCGTAATTTTAACTTGAACACTAACCCTAACCCTAATACAATATAATATATATTTTTAATTATTATATTATAATAATAATAATATATTATATAATAATAATATTATATATTATATTATTATATATATTTAATCTATATTATAATATTATATTATATAATTATATTATATAGTTATAATTAGGCTTGCCGTTGCGGATGCTACTAACATACCTATATTTTAAAAAATATATCTAAAGTACGCTGAGAGATATCCTTCTTCTCGAGGCACCTATTTTTTTAATCAATTTACTACACATAGGTGGAAATAGGTGCTTGAGAAGGATATCTGTCGACATACTTTAGATATATTTTTTAAATATAGGTATGCTAGTTCAAAATTACAATGGTAGGAACCTGACGCAATGCGTCTCTTGTTAAAAATATTTCTTTCATACATATAACTATTTTATAATTTTTTGGGAAGGGTTATAGAATGTCCATGGACTTGCCATTTATTTTTCCGCTTCTTCTATCTATCTCATTAAATAAAATATTATTTTTCCGCTTCTTCTATCTATCTCATTAAATAAAATAATACCTTAACAATATAAACAAGTGCCACGTAGTTGCCTTGTAGTGTTGTTATTATAGTATTTGTTTAGTTATAATTTTTTTTTGTTGATTGTTGTATATAGTATTTGTTGAGTTATAATTTTTTTTGTTGATTAGGTATTGGTTGTATAGACAAATTGCATTCCAATAATTGAAAAATTAATTTTTGAAGAGTGTTGAAAAGTCTTGATAAATAAAATTGAAATCTCAAAAAATAAAATAGGACTAAAATATTTCTTTAACTATAAAACTAAACTTTACAAAGCCTATTAAATAACACAAATATTTCCTTAAAATGTAATAATACTAATACTTTTATAATTTAAAATGCATTAAAATATTGTAAGTTTGAAGAATAATTACACAATATAATAACAATAACATATTCATATTTAGATCACTACAGTATTTTATCTTAGTCACTTAAATTTTTGACTAAATAAAATTGAAATCCTAAATTTTTAACTCTTGAATAAATAAAATTGAAATCTCCAAAATAATCTAATTTCATAAAATAAAATGTAAACCCTAACCCTAGTTAGGTGTGGAGAGATTTGAAATGCTTGCCTAAGATATTAAAATGTAATAATATTGAATACTATTACAATTTAAAATGCATTAAATTATTGTAGGTTTGAAGAATAATTACACAATATAATAACAATAGCAATAGCATATTCATATTTAGATCACTACAGTATTTTATCTTAGTCACTTAATTTTTTTTGTTTAAGTAATAACAGTAAGTACTTTTAGAGAATATGATTTTAATTAATCTAATATTGTGGTTTATTTCTAAAGATAAAGAATTGTTTATCATTTTAAATTTGTATCTATTATATTTTGAACTTGTTTTGAAATGTCTTGGGTAAATAAAATTGAAATCTCAAAAATAATTTAATTTGGTAAAAATAAAATAACACTAAAATATTTACTTAGGTATAAAACTATACTTTACAAAGCCTATTAAATAACACAAATATTTTCTTAACTATAAAACTAAACTTTACAAAGCCTGCATATTTGTATTATGTGGAGAGCCTTGCCCTAGTTGAGTGTATAGAGATTTGAAATGTCTGCTTAAACTTTTAAAATGTAATAATATTAATACTGTGATAATTTAAAATGCATTAAAATATTGTATGTTTAAAGAATAAAATAAAAAATGTAATAATATGGCAAAATATTTTTCATGATATTGTAGATTTTTAACTTTTTATTAAATAAAATTGAATTACTAGATTTTTAATTTTGAGTAAATAAAATTGAAATCCTAAAAATAATCTAATTTCATAAAATAAAATGTGTAGATCTTTATATTTTTAATATTATTATTAATATTATAACTTTGTCCCTTTGACAAAAAGTAATTTTTAGGTTTAGCTAATGAAGCAAAAAATTAAATTCATAAAAACTGATGATTCTTGCCTCTCATAATTATCGCCATCCAACTAAAATTCTCTCCGCATTTATAGTTTTTTGTTGCACTCTTCGCAAAGAAGAGGTCATTTTTTTCAACCAATGACAATTAAGATAAATCATTTTTCAATAATTTTTTGTTAAAAATTTATCATGTTGACATAAGAAATGCCCATTCAAGAAAAATAATCATATCTTTTGATTGGTTTACAATCAATAGATCAATAATTAGATAAGTGCGAACTCATTGTAGAAGGTAAGTACTAATAAAACTTCTCAATATAAACATTAAAAATCTCATATTGAAGAACATTAAAAATCATTTGTGATACACCATATTTTGAGCCCCCCCAAAAAAAAACAAATCTAACAAAAACCAATTCAAATCTCTTTCTTACAATTCACAACAAAAAACCAAAAAAAAAATCTAATTCAAGACAGATACACAAAATTGATCTCTAATGAATAGTACAAATGCGTGCTTTTTAACATTTTCGCTAATTGTTTGCCAATCACGTGGGAATGGACAGTAACGTCGGGTCCCATGGACAATGGCTGCATAGACTTTTTTTGGGTTTTTTATTAAGAAGTTTTATCATACAAAATCTGATTTTTTTGGCCACGTTTGCCCTAATATTTTGTAATAAAGTTTGTTTTCTTTATTGTCTTTCTGCCATGTTTTTCTCAATACCATGCATTCTTAGAATTTACAAAATTGTATAAAATTAGATTTGTAGGGAAAAACTTATTTTGAATTTTCTCAATACTAGGTAGAGAAAGTCTACTAGACTTTTCTTATAGAATTATTTAATAAATTTGTTCCTTTGTTTTTTAATTTTAAAAATATTTTAATTAAAAATAAATGTTTTGTTTAAATTTAAGAGTTTATTTTTAATTATAGTTGTTTATTTATTTGCAATCTTACGTAAATAATAATTAACGTATTAAAGTTAATTTAGATTTTTTATTTGGATAATTAAGAAATCCGAAATTAGGTTCTAGAATTCTTTATTCTTTGTGATATCTTCTGTCTCTTTTGTTGAGAAAATGTCATTGCTGCATAGAAGTGTCTTAAGTAGACGAAAGTGTCTCCTATGCATACTTGTTTCTTTTGTAAAACATTTTGCTAAGTTTGCAACCGGTTTATGTGAGAAAAGGGTTGCCTGAAGACAGTCTTTGAGATTTGCCTAAGTAAGATCCTAGAGTTGAGTCAATAGTTCAAGACTTGTATATTTTTAGGTGTTTGAACCCTAGGTGCATGAGAAAAATGTTGGTGTGTGCAACAATAGAGGTAGCTCAACATGGCTCTAATGGTGGATTTGCAAATTTGGTGTAGTCATGTAGGCCTAAGTGGTGTGCGTATTGTTTTGTGCTTATGCTTCTTCACTAATGATTCCTGCTTGTTCATTTCCTTTTTAGTTCTACCCTTGTAAACATTTTCTACCTGACACTAGCTATTGGGGACTTAGACTAGGGCTTATGAAGGAAGATAGAGAAACATATGGGTAGGAAAAGGGTTGTTTGAATTCAGGGACAATGTCACATGTGGTAGTGTCCATGTGAACATTATCATAACACACTAGTGACCAATTTGGGTGGGCAATTTAGAGAGGATTTTAGAATATCATGCAAAAATGGCATGGGTCTATTTTTGGGTGCATGACATGGTTTGAGGGGCAAACTAGGGTTCAAAATGGCTAAAAATAGTCAAGTCATGTTTAAAAGGGCACACACTAAACTAAGTGTCAAACAAGGTGAAAAAGTGTGACTTATGCACTTTTCATCTTTACAAATACATAGGAATTAACATTGTGCAAAAACTCTTCTAGATATTCCCTTAAAAAATGTGTTAATCTTTCTTCATATAATCACTAGGTAGGCACTATTAGATATTTACTTGAATTTTCTCCACAATTTAAATCTTAAAATTTTATTACATCTTTTACAATGTTAACTTTCCATCAAAATTATGTCATCTAATGGATGTCTAAGAAACATTCGAACATCATCCCCTTTTATTTTCACCATGTATTTTTCAATTTTTACTTGTATGCTATTCCTATTAGAGACATTTGAAATGGCTAGAAATAGTCAATAGTCGTGTTTAAAAGGGCACACACTAAATTGAGTGTCAAATGAGGTGGAAAAGTGTGAAGTATGTATTTTTCATTCTACAAATAAATAGAACTAACACTATGCAAAAACTCTTCTATATTCTCTTAAAAATGTGTTAAACTTTCTTAATATAATCACTAGGTAATCACAATTAGATATTTAGATGAATTTTGTCAACAATTTAAATCTTAAAATTTTATTACAATTTTTAGTGATTGTGAGCCCTCCATCAAACTTATGTCATTTAATAGATGTCTAAAAACCATTCAAACATTATTCGCTTTTGTTTTCACCATATACTTTTCAATTTTTACTTGTATTATTCTTACTAGAGACATTCAAAATGACCAAAAATAGTTAGGGGTCGGTTTAAGTGGACATGTGCTAAACTAAGTGTAAAATGAGATAGAAAAGTGTGAAGTATGCACTTTTTGTCTCTAGAAATACATATATTTACCATTGTATGAAAACTCTTCTAAATTATCTTAAAAATGTGTTTACCTCTCTTCATATAATAACTAGGTAAGCACTATTAGATATTTACTTGAATTTTATCCACAATTTAAAATTTCAAAATTTATTACATTTTTAATGATGTTAACTCTCCATCAAACGTATATCATCTAATGGATGTCTAAGAAACATTCTATTGTTGATGCAAGAGCATCCTTTGGGTGCATATGGTAGATGTTTACTTTTGGTTTGATTTAGTTTGGTTTGTATCAATAAGGTCATTTTTGACCATCTTGGATCCTTTGAAGTCATTTGGGATCTTTTTTGATGTTTGGGTCAAATGTTGTCAAAGTTGCAAAAAGTGTCATTATTGTTAACAAAAAGTGCATCAACTTTACAATATTAGTTAGAGGGAGTTACTAGTCGATTGGCAAGTTATCAATGATGTTAATTCAATGTAAAAGACAGGAACAAGGTAGAAGGAGAGTTTTGAATGAGAAACACTTCATTTTTGCACACTTTTACTTGTATTTTCTATGAAAATAGATTGGAAATTGTATTGTACGAATTGGTATAGAATGGTATGGACTTGAAATTGATTGAAAAAGTTGAATAATTTTTTAATCTTTAAAATGCTTTTGGTTTGAGTGAATTTCATTG
The DNA here is from genome assembly GCA_027924645.1 of Cunninghamia lanceolata. NCBI lineage: Eukaryota > Viridiplantae > Streptophyta > Pinopsida > Cupressales > Cupressaceae > Cunninghamia > Cunninghamia lanceolata. The sequence goes on along the minus strand of BSBN01000635.1, from coordinate 10,118,004 downwards.
TGTTTTGAAGAAGTTATGGTTGTTTTAGTTTTGATAGTTTCAAATTTTTACCGAAAAGACAGCAAAAAAGATATTGGTACAGCCTTGTATGGAATATTGTTAGGTCTGTGATGGCATGGAATGATAATGGAATGTATTAAGGTTCAAATGCAATTGGTTTGGCATGATTTCATTGAGTTTTGCTCAAGTTATGGCAAATTTACAACTAGTTGCCTTGTTTCAGAACTAGGGTTTCCAACAAGTGTAATAAATTCATGACTTTTATTATAACCATGTGAAAATTATGAAACTTGGTGAAATACTTCTTTCCATTGTTCAGATACCCATTAAAGGAAATTGTACCAAACAACTGTATGTGAAAGTTTTGCTAACCTGTATATGTTCTTTTGTAAGAAAACAATCATAAAACCCTAGTTCCATGAGGGCTTAATGCAAAGTTTGATCATGAATGTGTGATGGATCAATGATATGTGTTGTAAGAGGTCTAAACAATCCAAATTTTCCATGTTCCTTGTTTTTCCCTTTGTTGAGTGTCATTAGATTTCAGGATCAAAGTGCCAAATTGTACTAGAATGCAACATACATTGCTTGTCATGGGTCATTGTGAGAAATGTGTCAAGTGATTTGTGTGAGTCCTTTATCTGCATCATTTTTGGTATAAGAGCCCAAATATTTGGGCAAGGAAAGTTTTGGAAATTTTGTGTATTGCATTTGACAGGTTGAAGTGAAGAACCTAGATGCTAAAAGACTAGGTAGTGAGGAAAAGGAAACCTAGGTGAGGTATCATAAGAAGAATCCAAGAAAAGAGAAGAGATAGCAAGATGCAACAACAAACTCAGAAGGAGAATATAAAAGTCAATAAAATAAGATCAGATGAAGAGTTTGATAGAAGAATGGTAGAGTTCGGAAAAAGTATAAAAAATATAGTACAACAGTGTCTTGAGGAAGTATACCAAGGATAAGTTGGGCATTGGCCAATACATAAGAAAGTGAAATAGTCCATAAATATGTTTGTTCACAAAAGGAGAAAGCAAAAGATGGTTACTTTGAAAAGAGAAGATGAAACAAAGGAAGAAGAGACATTCATTGACATGGGCATGAAGAAAGATCAAGAGTGTCTTCAAGAAAGTGTAGAAATCATGGAAGAGCAATGTTCTCAAGAAGACACAAATTCAAAGGTCCATTGGAAAGAGATACATCCAAGAAACTAGTAGGTTGGTGATGATCAGATAATTGACAAGAAGATGGGTATAACTAAGATCAAGGAAGAACCAAGACAACAAGCACCAGGAGCTAATGAAGAAGTAAATTGGCCTCGTGGTTTTTATCTATTGCATGTTGATAATAATGTTTATATAGATGTATACCAAGGAGAGACTTATGAGGATGAAGACATGGATAATAATGATGTGGCATATGAAAGTGACATAGACTATTGGAATCTTGTAGTTGAGAAGAAGATCCTCAGTAGGAGATACAAAAAGTAAGCACGAAACAAAAGAGTGAAGACCAAGAATCGTGGAGCAAATCAAACCAAGCATGGGGAGGATCAAGAGGAGGTTAGAGAATAGCTAATCATGCAACATAATTGTAAGAAGTGAAAGAAACGCTGACCATCATTTGAGATGGAACTCAAGTTTCTTTTTTCTGGGGAGTATGATGCAAGAGCATCCTTTGGGTGAATATGGTAGATGTTTACTTTTGGTTTGATTTAGTTTGGTTTGTATCAATAGGGTCATTTTTTATCACCTCAGATCCTTTGGAGTCATTTGGTATCCTTTTTGATGTTTGGGTCAAATGTTGTCAAAGTTGCAAAAAGTGTCATTATTGTTAACAAAAAGTGCATGAACTTTACAATATTGGTTAGAGGGAGTTAGTAGTCGGTTGGGAAGTTATCAATGATGCTAATTCAATGTAAAAGACATGAATACATGCCAACCAAGGTAGAAGGAGAGTTTTGAATGAGAAACACTTCGTTTTGAATGAGAAACACTTCATTTTTGCAACTTGTACTTGCATTTTTCTATGAAAACAGACATAAAATTGTATTGTCTGGACTGGTACTGTAAGCACACTGCCTCCACCAGGACCCCTATGATGATTCAAATCCTTTTCACGTACATGTAAGCATGAAATAATGTCCTTTAAGCAGCAAGCCTCTTAATGACGTGCCCTCTTTTCTTGTCTTGTGTTGTTTCTTCCTTGTCGATTTCCCTCTCTCCCTGTTTGTGACACTTTTTAACACTTGTCAACTTGCATTTTCTAGCTTTTGACCTTGCTCCTAAGCCTTGTGAGTGTCTTGTAGGTGAGTTTTCATCTCTCCCCTCTGTTTTCCCTCTAGCACACCTCCTAGAAGCCTTCTAGAGGTCTCCTTATCCATCTCTTACTTTCAGTTTTTAGTTTCGTTGAACCTATCTAAATCTCCCTCTATTATTTCTAGATCTCCCCTGGGAGATCTTGCTGACACAAGTGGAGATTTGGATTCTTCCACATGACTGACCTATTTCTTGATGTAGAATCCTTCTTTTCCCTCTCTTCTACCATCTCCCAGCTTGCTTTTTTGCATCTGACCCTGTCCAGTCCAAATCTCCCCCAGGTGACCCATGGTTGCCCAAGGGTGATCCTACTGGCAAAAGGGGTGACCCTGCCATTTTTGAAGCCGCGGAAAAACTCAAGTTTCTCTCTCGTCTTTGCTCCATTTTTGCCCATTTTTATCTCTGTTTGCATAGTTTTGATCCCTGATATAGAGTTAACTGTTTCATGCACCCACACATGCATAATTAGCTCTACATGATCTCAAATTAACTCTTCAATCAATCTCATTCATTCTCTCACCTCCATGTCCTCTCTAGTGATAAGCTGTCTTTGCTTCATCACTCTCCAATTAGCTGAGTTCATTGGGTAATCAACCCTGTTAACTCCCAATATATTCTTGTTAACTCATCAATCAAATGATTTAATTAACTCTCCAATCAATTCCTTCCTCTAAACCTATAAATACCCCCTCCCTCAAGCACAAAGGAGGAAAATTCATTGTGCACACAATCCTTGCCAATTTTGCTCTCCAACTTAGCATTCAAATGCTCTTACAGGATGAAGGTGCCTTTTGCTTTATTTGTTTAACCAAGCAACACTACACTACTTCATTCTATGCCATTGTGCTCAATCCAAGCTCTTATTGAGCTCATACAAGCTTCATCAAAGCTTCTTTCTGCTTCTTTGGGTTGTTTTGTTGTTAAGAGGATCACCTGTTGCCACAAAAGGATTCAAGGTTGCCTATTACAAGTATTGCTAAGGGTAGTGGACTGAACAAATCTTTGTTTCTCTTAAGTTCCTTCATTGTTTTCTTTCAATTCATAGTAATTAGAGAATCAAATTTGCTCTTGGGAATAGTAAAACATTACTTTTTTCCTTGATAGTTAGATCTTGCATGTTAGATTAATCGCTTTCATATTTCTAGATCTAGTTTATTAGAAGAAGCATTTTCCCTTTTCTTAGATTAAATTGCATTCAAAACATCGAAAACACAAAAAACATAGGTTAACATTGCATTGGAAAAGTCATATAGGATTGTACACATATTTCCTTTTCATAGATTAGAAGCACTTTTATTTCCAAAATACTCTAAAAATACCAAAAAGGTGTTTTGCATATCATTTAGTTTGCATGCATATAGAAACAATAGAATAGACAAAATTGCAAACCCTCGATTCCATCACGAGGTAATCACAGTTCAAATGATTCCAAACAAACCCTTGATTTCATCACAAGGTACAAACAAAATCAAAACACAAGTTAATCCCTAGGTCAAAACCTTAGATCTAGTTAAGGTTAGCAATCACACGACTACCTCCATCCTGATTCATGAATGTGCCTAGGAGTGAGAGGAGAGTGAGTGAGGGTTATCCGTGATGAGATCCAAGATATCCATCCAAGACCTAAACAAGAAGCAATCATTCAACCACAAGGAGACCCATTTGTCCTCTTGGTGTTAGAAGAGACTAGACAACACTAGATACAACAAGAACTTGTTCAACACTTACAAAGACAAGAGAACATCAATGAGAGCAATCGTTTACCCACACAGAGGCAGAATCTTAGGAATTTGAACAAAAGAAGAGAAACTAGTGACCCTTCAGGTCATAGGGTTATCTCAACTACAACAATGACTGAACGAAATATACAACAAAGCACACAACAACAAAGGCCACAGTACTTGCCAACCCCTCTCCTTGAAGTCTAGCTCTCCAACGAGCCAGACCCCCACCGTGTCTCACCTCCTCTCGACTGGCTAATTCCATGTAAGTGAGAGTGACATGGCAGATTGCCCCTTGGCAAGGAGGGAAAGGGTCCGTGTGGGTGTCAGAATCTAATCTGACAGCCCCAGGCAACTAGAGTCACGATTTTGTGCTTACATATTTTGGTGAACTTGACGTGAATTACATAATTTTTTGGTTTTGTAGTTTGCATTTCCATTTCAAGCATCTCAAAAATAGTCAACAGAAAAACTTCAAAACATTTTCACACCATTCTTCATAGTCACTTTTGTCACTTTAGTTTCTATCGTCTACGCCATCATCCGTTCCATTTATTCTGTGGTGTCTATGGCACCCCCGAATATGACGGAACCCAACTTAAACCTAGGAACATTCCCTCAAGAGAACCAGAAACTCCCTCATTTAATAAGTATGTGCCATCACATCCTGATGCGCAATCACCAACTGTTATGATTATGAGGATTCTAACTATGAGCAAGATCAAAGGGAATCTAGGCACTCTCTATCGTTCAACAACCCAACTTGGGAGAACAATCTGGCCATACCAAATGCACCACATAAGGCAAGAAGGGTGAGGTTAGAAATACATTGACCTGAACAACCTTCCATAAGTACATTGAATACCCACCTTGATGAAGAGATCAAAAGGTTGGAAAAATGTCTACAAGAAACCAAAAATGCTCAAGAGGCATTGAGGATTGCCTTACAAGAAGAACAAAAAGAAAATGTTGCACGTGAGGAAACTCATCACTATGAAAATATTTGAAGAGAACATCCTAGAAATGAAGAAACCCCTAGAGCTACAACTCCTGTAGATTTAATCACAACTCTAGTGCAGAGAATCAGAATCCTGGAAGCAGAGCAAACTGCTCTAGAAAGAAGACTCAAGTCTCATGAATAGGACTAGGGGGCATCTCAAAATCCCCCTACCTCAATTACTATTCACGATATGCTAGTAATGACACTTGTTTGAATGGGAACCCTCCCATCTAGAACAATCTAATGAATCTGACTGCGGGTTATCAAAAGCCACCCACAGGGTTATTACTAACAACCCCGCAATCCCAAAGTGCCTTTCTAGGAACGCATCTTGAATATTTGACAGAGCCTCTAGACCAAAACATAAGAAGTGTGCAATTACCTCGACCACTGCGAGATCTCCCGAAGTTCAAAGGAGAAGGAGATCTGAATTCACACATCACAGCTTCCACTATAGCCATAAGAGAACTCCTCCCTTGGGATGGGGTTTGTTAGGGTTAGCTAGCATAAGATATCAATTAAATACAAATAAAGATTAAATAGAGGAATGAAAAATACACAGAAATAATAAAAGTGAGAGACAATTTTAACGTGGTTCACCTAAACTCAGGCTAGATCCACCAACAGAGAGTCCAATATTATTATCTAGCAAATCAAACCAATTACAACTAGCAATCCCTACAACTTAATACCGCTGCAAAATGCTACAATACAATATCAACAGAAATCCTAACCCGTAGCCTTTTTTTATCAAGACTTATGTCGGTTACAAAATAGGGTTTTTTTATGTCAGCCAATAGAAAAATAACTCTCGACACATTTATAAAATAATAAAAACTGTGTGATGTTTCGGGGGCATTGCCCCTGGACCCTGCAAGGAGCACTGCCTCTTGACCCCGTAGGAATTTGGGGGGAAACCGCGCTGATAAAAGTGGGAAAATTTAATCTTTGAGTCTAATTAGGCTCCATATAACAACAATATCCCACTTGGAGACTAATCAGACTCCACACCATATCATCTTCCACTTGGAGACTGATCAGAACACCGCTGACCCTGTAGCTCCCACTGGAAATAAGCACCTTGGACTCTGTTGTTCTATTTTTGTTGTTTTCAGTCTAGAATACCAACCAAATTTGAAGAGGAGCTCAACTTCTCCTTTGTTATTGCCTTTGTAAACATATCCATTGGATTTTCATATGTATGTATCTTTTCTAGCCGTAACTGTCTTTTATCCAACATTGATCGAATGAAGTGATACCTCAACTGTATGTGTTTGGTCTTCGAATGCAAGATAGAATTCTTTGTAAGATTTATGGAACTCTGGCTTTCTATAAACAAATAACTGTTAACCTGTTGTTTGCCCAATTCTTCTATGAAAGATTGCAGCTATATCATCTCCTTGCTTGCCTCTATTATAGCTACATATTCTACCTCTGTGGTGGATAAAGCAACCACCTTTTGCAACCTGGAAATCCAACTCACCGCTATCCCACCTATAGTAAAGACATAACCTGGAGTACTCCACCTGGTATCAATATCCCCTGCCAAATCTGAGTCTACATAACCTGGTAAATCAGTATTAGAGCCCCCAAAACATAAATGTTTATTGTATGTACCTCTCAAATATCTGAGAATCCATTTTACCGCATTCCAATGCTCCAATCCGGGATGACTCATATACCTTCTTACGAGTCCTACAACATGTGCAATATCCGGTCTCGTGCATACCATGGCGTACATTAAACTTTATAGAGCTGAAGCATATGGTACCTTGGACATTTTTTCTTCCTCCTTTGGTGTTGTAGGACACATCTCCTTAGTCAATTTCAAATGACTAGGCAAAAGCGTGCTGACAACTTTTGCATTCTCCATATGGAATCTCTACAACACCTTTTCAACATAATCAACTTGAGATAGAGTCAATTTTCTATTCTTCTTACCTCTGCAAATTTTCATACCAAGGATTTATTTTGCCGCCTCCAAATCCTTCATAGCAAATGACTGTGTTAACGACTGTTTTATTTCTCTTATGTGATCCATGTTAGACCCCGCTACAAGCATGTCATCAACATATAAACATAAAATAATGTATCTCTCATTATCCAACCTCTTAAAATAAACACAATGGTTAGATATACACCAGATGTAGCCTTGCTTAGCCATAAAACTATCAAATTTTAAGTACCATTGCCGAGGTGCTTGTTTCAGGCCATATAAACTCTTCTTCAATCTGCACACCAGTTTCTCCTTACCTTTGACCTCAAATCCTTGGGACTATTCCATGTATATCTCCTCCTCCAAATCACCATGGAGAAAGGCAGTTTTCACATCTAGCTATTCCAAATGCAAATCTTCAGCAGCCACAATACTTAAAACAGTGCGAATAGAAGTCATCTTGACAACCGGAGAAAATATGTCATCAAAATCAATGCCCTTTTTTGTGCAAATCCTTTTACAACTAACCTAGATTTAAATCTTTTCTTACCTCCATCTTCCTCTTTTAGCCTATAAACCCATTTGTTTGGTAAAACCTTTTTACCTGTAGGTAACTTACATAATTCCCAAGTCTGATTTTTCAGCAAGGAGTCCATTTCTTTTTTATCCACCTAACTTACCTTTTTAATTAAACCTTTGTATCCACCTGCATAGCTTCATCATATCCTTCTGGTTCATCAGCATCTATTAACAAAATAAAATACAAAGAGGGAGAAAACATTCACTAGAGTTTGTGGTATTTTTGGTTGCTGTTGCAGAGAATGAGGAACCACTGGAACATCACTATTTGGAGTATCATCTAGCACCAGATAATCCTTTTCTTTCTTCTCATGCTGCTACAACTGATCTTTGTACAACACCTCATTGAATACATCCCTACTTTTCACAATTTTCTAGTTTTTAAAATCCCAAAGCCTATAACCAAATTCATCAATGCCATATCCAACGAAGGTACACTTTTTAAATTTTGCATCTAGCTTGGTTCTATTTTTAGAATCTACATGTGTAAATGCTTCACATCCGAAGGTTTTGAGAAAAGAATAACTCACCTTCTTACTTGTCCATGCTTCCTCTGGAATACCGCAGCCCAAAGGAACTGAAGGACCTCTATTAATTAAATATACAGCAGTGTTGATAGCCTTTGCCCACATGTTTAAAGGTAGCCCAACATGTAATCTCATGGTCCTTGCACACTCCATTATTGTCCTATTCATGAGTTTAGCCACTCCATTTTCTTGTGGAGTCCTTGGAACCATTTTCTGCCTACGAATTCCATTAAAGGAATAATAATCCTCAAATTCTTTGCTATAATACTCACCACCATTATCGGATATGAGACATTTTAATCTTTTACTTGTTTCATTCTCAACCAAGCTTCTCCATTTCTTAAATGTTTCAAATACATCAGATTTCTACCTAAGGAAATAAGTCTATACCTTCTTAGTTGCATCATCTATGAATGTAACATAATATCAAGAGCCATCGAGAGAAGATACATGAGCTGGTCTCCATACATTTGTATGCACAAGCTCCAACTTTTCATCTTTCTTTTGCTTCCCATCCTTGAGAAAACTGACTCTCTTTTGTTTGCCATACACGCAACTTTCACAAAAATCCATATTAATATATTTCAGACCTGGTAAAACTTTCTTAGAATGAAGTACATTCATACCTTTTTCACTCATATGCCCAAGTCTGTTATGCCACAGTGTTGTCTCAGAACCTGCAGCAACTGTTTCAGTCTCTTCCTGCGAACCTACAACAACTATTCCTGAACCTGTTTGTTTTTTCTCTGCAACAGCTAAAGTAGAAGGAACAGTATGACCTGTGCAAAGATATAAGGTGCCTCCTTTCACACCTTTTGCTACTATTAAGGCACCTTTTAAAACTTTCCAATTTTTATCAGTAAATATAACAATGCAACCTTCTTCAGCTAGCTGCCCTACTAAAATTAAATTCCTACTCAACTTTGGAATGTGCCTTACCTCTTGTAGTAGCTAATGATTCCCATTCTGCAACTTAATCTTGATTCTTCCCTTCCCAACAATTTGACAAGGTTCGTTATCTCCTAAATAAACCAGCCCAAAATCTCCTTGGACATAATCAACTTCTATGGGGCGTAGCATGAAATGAGGCCCCTGAATCTAAAACCCATGAATCATCAGCATTATCTAGGGAAAGAATCAAAGCATCATCTTCAGATTTATTTCTTATGACGTTTTCCTCCTTATTGCCTTCTTGTTTGTCTCCTTTATTCTTTCGAGACCATCAATCTTTCTTCAGATGATCTAGTTTCCCACAGTACCAACAATCCTTCTATCCTCTAGATTGGGATCTCTTTTCCTCGTGACTTCCCATGACCTCCAGAACCTTTTCCTCTCTCCTTTGATCTTCCCTTGCTTTCTGCATTCAAAACACTGCCTGATGTGGATCCACCTGAGCTTTTTCTACGAATTTCCTCACTCAGAATAATACCAACATCATCAAATTTTAAAGTGTTTGAACCAAAGACAGAGTTACTTACAGCCATTACCAAACTATTCTAGATTTTAGGCAAAGAACATAATATCAAGAGAGCTCTAACTTCATCAAATTTTACATTTACAGAAATCAATTGACTAGTAATCGTATTAAATTCATTTAAATGATCTGTCACAGATCCACCTTCAATCATTTTTAGATTAAACAAACTCTTCATGAGAAATACCTTATTTGAGGCTGAGGGTTTTTCATACAATTTAGCCAAAGCTTTCATCAGACCATCTATTGTTTTCGCTTCCATTATATTGAATGCCACCGATGGTGCTAGGCACAACCAAATAGTTCCCAGTGCCTTTCATTCAAGAAGATTCCAATCCTCATCAGTCATTTTTGCCGGTTTCTTGGCTACTCCTTCCAACGTCATCCATAAATCCTTCTGATAGAGATTTAATCCTCCATCTGCATCTTCCATAACTGATAGTTCTACCCATTGAATTTGTCTACCTTCAATTTACCCTCATCCTCCATTGCTCCCACTCAACTGTGAGACTCCCACTCAACCGTGAGACCTTCTTGTAGATGATAATCGAACACAACTCACTCTAATACCACTTGTTAGGGTTAGCCGGCATAAGATATCAAATAAATACAAATAAAGATTAAATAGAGGAATGAAAAATACACAGAAATAATAACAGTGAGAGATAATTTTAATGTGGTTCACCCAAACTCGGGCTACATCCACCAATAGAGAGTCCAATATTATTATCCAGTAAATCAAACTGATTACAACCAACAATCCTTGTAACTCAATACCACTGCAAAATGCTACAATACTATATCAACAAAAACTGTAACTCTTAGACTTTTTTTATCAAGACTTATGTTGGTTACAAAATAGTTTTTTTATGTCAGCCAATAGGGTTTTGGTATCAGAGCGCAGTTGAATGTGCTAGGTTGGATGTTGGAAGCATGCCAACTGAGTTGGGTGCACAGAGTTCAGCATCAGGCATAGAGGGGAATCAACAAGTAAGGCTGGTATAGTGGATTGGGAAGTGGCATGTTGGACCAAACTCAGGGAGAGTGCTTGTTGGAAAGGCACTAGGCAATCCGAGTTGCGCAATGAGTAAGGCTGATGACCTGGAAGTGGTGGATGTGAACTTTGTTGCACAGTGATTTGGGATGGTAGTTGGGCTGAATTGGGGTAGCACCGAGGGTGTCCCAGTCCTATGTGTGTTTGGTGGGGAGGCCGCATACTGGTGCTGAGGGTGTCACCATTTTTAAAGTGGGGAGAATGTAAGGGGCTGGCCGACTTGAGCGGATGAGGCAGACAACTCACGGATGACATGGTCAATGTGGATAACTCATGGATAGAGCAGATAGCATGGATAGGCCGAGTAGGCCAAGTTCCAAACTAGGATGTCGAGTTGTGAGTTGATTGTCATGCTGGGATGTGAGTTGATTGTGATGCGGAGTTGTGAGCTAGTTGCGACGGTAGCACTCCAACCTTTCGTTGTGTCGTGTTCAGTCTTTTGACTACTATAGTGGAGTGTGTTCGAGACTTGGGTGATGCTGAGATGAACATGGGTCCTACTCCTTAGGGATGAAGCAGAGTAGTCCCAACACATGGGCGGCGCTACCAGGGTGTTCCACATGGATTTTAGGGATGAAGAAGAGTAATCCCACCATACCTTGGTGAAGTGTGGTTTTCTGGTGAGGCGACATGGAAATCTCAATAACTCAGAAAAGTGAGGAGCTGGACAATGGGTGAGATGACTCGGTGAGGAGTTGTGCGCCATTGTTACAGTGACTTGTGGAGCTGGGTGAGTCCATGGGGTGTGATGTTCCAGGGCGTTGAGATGAATGTTGGCTGAGATGGGAGAGTTCATGTGCATTTGTTTGTTGTGTTGGATGCACATTTAGAGTTGTCTTAATGCGATGGTATGCTGAGTTGATGAAGATGACATAATTCTGAGTTGGGTGTCATAGAGGAGCTCATTGGTATTCTAGGAGTCTTAGTCAAGTGGTAGAATCATATGGGATGCTTTGAGGGCATTCCTGGGTGAAGGCATAGTTCATGACATTGGAGCGACTTGATCCGCAATGGCAAGCTAAGTAGAATGCTGGTGGTGCTGCATGGGGGGAAATCACACTGATAAAAGTGGGGAAAATTTAACCTTTGAGTCTGATTAGGTTCCATATAACAACATGGTTGTAGCAAAGATCTTCCTGAAACACTTGAAGGTATCGCTCTGCATTGGCATTATCGTCTCTCAGAAGCTTCGATCCATTCGTTCAGACAACTCATCAGAAAATTTTTCATGGCATTTGACATGAACAAACTCGTTAAAACATGGATCAGAGAATTCATCACAATGAAAAAAGAACCAAACAAGTTTGTAGCACATTTCGTCACCCGATGGAGGCAAGTCCTCTATTCTTCAACCAGTGCTTTGAACATGGATCATCAGGAACTATGTGACCTCTTCTTGCATGCCCTTAACAAAGACATGAGAGAAGATGTCTAAAAACTGCCATATAAGTACTACGAAGAGGCATTGGAAAGTGATTTAAGAATTGACCGCCACCATCGATAGTGGTTGGAAGACTTATCATATCAACAGGAAGCTTCAAACATCCAAAGGAGTAGAAAAGACTACAACTAATGTGCCTCAGGAAAAAGATGTTAACATCGTAAAAAACAATCCAATTAATGACAAATGGCAACAAAAAAGGAAACAAGGATCAAACCAACCTTCATATGACCCCAATACTTATTGTTGGTTTCATGGGACAAAGGGTCTTGAAATAAAGACTTGTTATGGTTACAATAAACCCATCTCCAAACTTACGCCGGATCAACAAAAGAACTTTCTTAAACTTGTCCAATCTCAGAGAAAGGAGAAAGAACCTCAAATCAAGAAAGGAAAGGCTAACTAGAATCATACCAATAACATAGAATTGGACCAAGAAGTGTTCATGATCCATGAAGAGGAACAAACAAACCAAATAGAGAACATCTTTTCACAAGTGATAAACTTGTTAAGAGCATCTCCCTCACATCGTAAGACATTCCTAGAAGTATTGGAAGTAGGATGTGTTGGCAAGAGACACTATATGGATTCATTATTGTTGTCATTGATGGCAACAAAGTTCATCCCACACATCTGCAGGACATGGTGTGTCTATACCGGAAGTCAGAGTGAAGAATGTTGTGGTCCGGTAAGCAAGAATAGAGCATGTGGAGAGGTCCGACAGTCAGGGCCGGATCTCTCAGAGGAAGTATCTTGGTGAAGTGCGGATTTGGGGTAGTCAAGAGGACTACCTTGACTGATAGATTCCAAAAATTTAGCCTCCGGTGATAGATGAAGAAAAAGATATGAATACTTGAGTATCAGGTTCCTGATTGGCAGTGTGGACAGAGGAAGAATTGACTAGCAGAACATCAAACATTATTCCGGATGTGTTACTGATGATGGTAAAGGTTATTAAGGCATAAGTTATGATTGGCCGACATGATTGATGACTTCTACAAGTATATCCTTGATCCGCATTACTTGGTAAGCAAGGATTCAGCTGACAGATCAGAGTTTGTGGAAAAGATTGACTATTTCGGATGCCGACTAGAAAGGTGATGAAATCACTTGTGCGGATATATATACAAGATGGATTTAGTTGTGAGGTGTCGTGGTTTTTGGTTATGTGCGAAGAAAAGCAATAGAGCAGAGTAAAAGTAGTAAGGAAGGTTCGGTATGTGAAAGGAGAGCAACACAAAAGAAGAGGAAAGATGAAGTGCAGTAGATCAGTTTACTAAGCCTAATCGGAACTGAACTCTAGCATATGTAGATGCTCCTTATCAGTTCAAGTATTGTATTACACTCTTTATAAATTGTAGACAGTGTGTCTCTTGTAGGCAGTGTGCCTCTTGTGAGCAGTGTGCTCGGGCAGTGAGCCCTAATTGGCAAGTGCCATTTTGTATTTCCATTCTTCTAACAGAGAATACAATCTTGGGTTAATCACCCCGTGGTTTTCTCCCTTAACAGGGTTTCCACGTCAAAAAAATTGTGTCATATGTATTTCCATTTCATGGTTATGTTTGCTTATTTGAATTAATGCTGCATTGTAAGAAAGTTTAGAAAGCAGAAATAATTAGGATAACTGATTTACCCCCCCTCTCAGTTATCAACAGGATGTTCCTCACAAGAGGAATCACCTCCTCTCACATTTGATGTTTCCAAACTACCGCAAAGCGAAGGAAGTAAGAAAAGAGATTCACCCCTATACATACAAATTCAATTTGAAGAAGTCACTATAAAAAGAGTGGTGGTGGATGAAGGATCAGTAGTCAATCTTTTGCCAATGTCCTTTCTATGAAGGATGGGATACAGAAAAATAGGGATCAAGCAACAAACCACCACATTGAGAATTTATGACAGTCATGACATCCAAACAATCAGAAAAATTAGCCTCCCACTCAATCTGATGGGAAAAATTATCTCCACTGATTTCTATGTTATGAACCGAGAGACCAATTACAACATGATCCTTGGGAGACCATGGATTCATGCCATGAAGGCCATCACCTCTACATTATTCCAAGAAATACATTTCCATCATTTGGGAAAGGTGACCATAGTCAAAGCAGACTCTGATACTTTTAGTGTTTATAGAAAGGAATATGAATAGAAAGACAAGAAGTTGAAAATGCAAGAGAAACAGAAAGAAGAAACTTAGGATGTTCAAATGAGTGCGAGTGCTCACAACATATCCTACCAAAGAATGGACGATCTTAGGGAATTTCCTTTTGATCCACATACCACTAAATCCCATGCATCGTTCGGCTTAGCGGCCATCCCGTGCGTCAATGAATGGGATATCAAAATCTCTTGGTCGGAACAATTGAGATCATTGAAGAAGGAGACAAAAAAGAAGAAAAATGAACTTCCACTTACGAATTTAGAGAAACATCTCAGTCGCAAAACCATGAAAGCTTATGGACCCTACATTTTGATGGGGCTAGTTGCAAAACAAGGGCAGGAACGTGGATAATCTTAACATCCCCCGAAGGAAAAGTCCTCCCCTTCGCCTTCAGACTAGACTTCTTTTGCATCAACAACATTGCTGAGAATGAAGCCTTGTCCCTAGGAATCATGCTAGCCATGGGAATGGGAGTCATGAAAATCTCTCCCTTTGGAGATTCTCAATTAATAATCAACTAGGTTGTGGAAAATTACGAAACAAAATTAGAATGGTTACAACCTTATAAAGAAACCATCAGGAAGTTAGTTCAATTCTTTGATTTCTTCTCTATCAAAGCCATACCCAGAGAATAAAATCAAGTAGCTAACTCAATGGCCACTTCAGCCTCATTATTTTCACCACATGCTTAGTTGCAAAATTTAGAATATATCGTCTCAATATGTGGAGATCCATTATTGGAAAGCGAGGAATTACCGAATATCTTGAATTATGCCATGGGTCAAGGAGAAAGACCAACATGAGATTATGTTGAGAACGACGAAGCCATATTGGAATATCTACATGCTTATGATGGACTTCCAAGAGGGCACCACAAAAAATGATACATGCTCCTCCCTCATCTAGAGGACTATTTTAGGAGTGAGAAAGAAATCCTTCAGATTGAAGTGAACTTAGATTTACCACCTGCACCTCAAAAGTTTGAGGAAGCACATCCATCCTTAACCAGAGATACCATCGACATCAATGTTGGAACACCTGAAAAGCTTAGGATGTTAAAACTAGGAGGAGAACTAAACGACGACGAATTAGAGTAGATAGAGTTCCTCATTGAATATTCTGACATATTTGCTTGGGCATATGCTGACATGCCAGGACTGGATCCCAAGGTTGTGGTGCATAACTTAGTGACAAAACCAGATGCAAAACTCGTGAAACAAAAGCCAAGGCCCATAAAGCCACAAGTGGCTGAAATGGTGAAGGAAGAACTAAAAAAGTTGTTAAATGTTGGTTTCATCAAATGAGTGGATTATTCAAATTGGGTGTCAAACATTGTCCCCATTCTGAAGAAAAAAGGAAAAATTCAGATATGTCTTGACTTTAGAGACATCAATCAAGCTTGCCCAAAGGATGACTTCCCTCTACCATCCATCGATCAAATTGTCAATTCAATGGCGGGATACGAGGCCCTTTCCCTAATGGATGGATTTTTAGGATACAACCAAATCAGAATTGCAGAAGTTGATCAAAACAAAACAACATTTACTACCCCCTAGGGAACTTTCTGCTACGTAGTCATGCCATTTGGATTGAAGAACGCAGGAGCTACCTATCAGAGGGCAATGACGCATATTTTTCACAATTACATCCACAAGATAGTTGAAACTTACGTTGATGACCTCCTGGCTAAATCAAAACAAAGATCAAAACATGCGGAGGACCTTCACAAAATCTTCAATAGGATTTGAGAACATAAAATAAGGTTAAACCCCGAAAAATGTGTTTTTGGAGTCACGGCATGAAAGTTGTTAGGATTTATCATCTCACGAAGAGGTATAGATGTCGGCCTAGCCAAGGTCAAAGTAGTTTTGAATGCAACCCCACCAACAAGTGAGAGTGTAGTAAGAGCTTTCTTAGGACAATTGGGCACAATCAGAAGATTCATACCAGACATGACTTTCAAAATTCATCCAATCAATTAGCTATTAAAAAAACAAATAGGCATAACTTGGACGGTGGACTATCAAAATGCATTTGAGCAAGTAAAAAAGTTCCCATTAACTCCACCCATGTTGATGTTGCCTAAACATGACAAACCCTTCATCTTATACTTTAGAGCAACCGATATTTCCATAGCATGCATACTAGCTCAAGAAGATGAGGGTGGAAGAGAAAGAGCCATCTATTTCATAAGTCAAACCTTGTTGGAGTATGAGAAGAACTATACCCAAGTTGAGAAAGAATGCCTTGCCATAGTCTTCATGACCCGAAGACTAGGACATTACATGTTGAATCAATAAACTAAAGTGATGATACGATCTGATCAATTGAGGAATTTATTAAATCAACCCATGCTCTCAGGAAGAACTGGCCAATTCATAACCCCATTGAGTGAATTCGAGCTGACCTACGTCAACCAAAAAGCAATCAAGGGACAAATAATAGCGGATTGGTTAGCAGACAACCCGGTTCCTCAAGAGGAACCCGTGAATGAAGATTTCCCTGACGAAGAGATTTGTGTGGTTGATCTCGAGAAGTATATAGCCTCATATTAGTACAGGGATATTGTGAACTACCTCACAAACAAAACTTATCCAGAGAACATGACCTCTCTGGGAAAAAGACGATTACGAGTTCTCACTGTGATATATGTTTTAATAGATGACGTGCTTTATTGAAGGGCCCTAAATGAATGTTGCTTTGATGAGTTGACAAGGAAGAAGCATGCACAATATTGGAAGAGTGTCACAGTGGAATCTGTGGAGGACATTTTGGTGGCCATGCCACGACAAGAAAAATACACAGAATGGGATACTTCTGGCCCTGTTTACAAGGGGATGCGATTAAGTTCATAAAGAGGTTTCTGAAATGTCAAGCTTATGCTCATGTTCACCATACACCAACAAGAGATTTACAACCAATTGTTACCCTTTGGCCCTTTTCCACATGGGGATTATATATGGTGGGAAAGATATCTCCTCCATCAACAGATGGACAACTGTTCGTCATTACCGCGACATAATATTTCACAAAATAAGTGGAGGCCATGCCTCTTACCACAGTGTCAGGTGTTGTAATCACAAAATTCATATTGAACCAAATCATTTATCGGTTCAGAATCCCTCAAGTGATAGTGACAAATAATGCCTCATCCTTCCAAAATCTGCAAGTAAGGGAGCTATGTGAGAGATTTCACATCAATCACAACTGTCCCTCAGTCTATTATCCTCAAGGAAATAGACAAGCAGAGACTACCAACAAGACTTTTAAGTCCATATTGGTCAAAATCGTAAAAGATTCCAAAAGAGATTGGCATTTACAACTGTATCCAACTCTGTGGGCTTACAGAACAAGAGTTAGGACTCTAATCGGAACCACCCCTTATGCCCTTATTTTTAGGTCAAAGGCAGTATTACCATTGGAAGTGGAATTGCCTAGCCTAAGAGTGTCATTACATGGATTAGTGGACAAAGAAGAGTATAGAGCAGTAAGGTTAGTTGAATTAGAAATGATGGATGAGACATGTTTGAGAGTAGTTCAAAGACATGATTCCTATCTAGCAAAAATGAAAAAGCAATACAACAAAAAGGTCATCCCAAGACCCTTTCAAGTGGGAGACCTAGTGCTTAGGATAGATAATTTAATCGATAAAAGAGCTGGTGAAGGGCAAAAATTCAGACCTAATTGGATAGGTCCTTACATGGTTAAAGAAGATGATAGAAATAGTGCCTATCTCTTGTGCACAATGGAGGGAGAGGTATTTGGTGAGACAGTCAATGCCTTTTACCTCAAGAAATTATATGTCTAAAAAACCAAAAAAATCATAAAACATAAAAATATAAAAAAATTATAAAAACCAAAAATGTCAAAAATAATGTTGTTTCTTGCATTTCTGCATCATTTTGTCTATCTTGCATCACAGTTTGTGACTTTCTCTTGTACTATTTTCCCTTTAGTAAGGAGTCTAATGTTTCCTAGATATACGTTATCCTTTCAGGACCTAGAGATACCCATGTTTCACAATTGCTATTATCCCCCGTCATTCCCAGTGATTCTAATCAAAACCTAGCTCTTAGCTTCACATTGATCCCAGTCTTAATGAGTCAAGATGTTAGGTCTAAAGAAAGTCAGTATTCAAACCTACAGTGTTCAAATGAAGCTTGCAAGTAGACCTTCCCAATGCTTCCCTAGTGGTAGAGAAGTCCAACCAGATTACAAAAACTTTAGGTGACACTCAGCTCCTTATCTCTCTTGACCAAAAACGTTAGGAAGATCAAAACTCTGAAGGAAGCAATCTAAGATTCGAGTGAATAAAAAAAATGAGTGATCAAAATAAGAGTGTCAAAAAGTGAGAATTGAGAGATCAAAGCATTGCATAGCAAAAGTTCCAAAAAGCATTCATTTCTTGAAAAGTAAAAAAAACTAAAAAAAAATGAGAATAGTCAAGTGAGGAAAATACAAAAAAAAAGTGAAAAGCAAAAAAAAGAGAGATACAAAAAAAGAGTGAAAGAGAGAAGATTGCCGAATGTCCGTAGTCTTGGGTGGAGATCAGTCTAAGCTTGAAGCCTCAAGGGTGACATTCTAATAGAGAAAGAGAGGTACTAAGCACACACATGCACTAGCTGAGCAAAACTGAAGAGTCTAGTAGTCTCTAGGATCATCATCTATCTAGGGACCCTTATTCTTTCCCAGATATCCTTTACCTCAGGTCTAATTTGCTTGCCATCTATGATCTAAGTCTAGTGAACACCAATAAATTTTTTTGCTTGTCTAAATGGAAAGCTTGTCAATTTGTCTTAGCTAGATAAGGATCAGTGTTTAGCCTCCAGTGATGTCTAGAAATAAAAAATGCTCCACTTGCATTTCCACTCCCCACTTGAGTTCTAAATCCTTATCTCACAGCCTTGAATAGGTCTCTTATATCAGGACAACTCGCAATCCCCTAAATTAAAAATCGTATTTAATGGCAGTCACACTGTTCGTTCAACATTGCATCCATGCCAAAAATTAGAAAAAGAGTCTCAAAGCAATAAAGTCAAATGTCATATCTCATGACATTCAGTCGAAGTGATAGTCTCATTTACAACATTTCTTGTGTTCCTGCATTATCATATCGTGAACTGCATAACATATATATGTCATAAAAAACCACAAAAATATGTCATTGTTGTGATACTTGCATTTGTTAAAAGAGTTGAAAAGATCAAACATATTCAAAAAGTTCCTCATTACTTCTAGACATGCACAAGAGAGGAATACAAATTTTGGTAGGAGAAAACCATAAAAGGATAGACTTCCATAGATATATCCAAAGTTTGCATACACAAGGGTATCAAAGAGATAAAAGACAAAATGCTCTCGAGAAAGTAGAGGCTTCCCATGCAAGGGAGCACCAATTTCAAGGAAAACAAGTTATGGGCAGTTCTCTCCAACAGAACCCTTAGGACTTCGGCTCCTCCATCTACGAGTACCACTAGTCACTCCATGAGACCTATGAGAATGAGGTGCTTTGCTGTGGGTATGCGATTATGAAGGCCCTGCCATGCTAGCATCACGACATCCAAAATTAAGGTGGGCCATCTCTTAGAGTACCTAGTTCTTGCCCTTAAGCATGTCAACTTGGGTCCTCAACTCTGTAGTTACCTGGCACCCATGGTAGATAGGAGAAAAGATGTCAGTGTGTCACCCTACAACTGGGGGCACACCAGGATCATCCAAAAGATGATCACGAGTCATCCTAGTGAAGGGAGAAGCTAATCCAACATTGACTTCATGAATAAAGTCCCTCCACTCTTTGATGTTGCCTAAAATAGTGAATCAAAAAAAGACCGAGTTAGTGATACACAAAAAGAGAAAGGAAAAGAGTGTGAAAGAGTCAAGTAAACGAAAACTTATGCGGATTACCAGGCTGCCAATCAGGGTCAAGCTGACACATCACCTCATCTGAATGAGGAGGTTGAGGAACAATAGGAGGACCCTTGGGGATATCAGGAACATCATCTAAATCATCAATATCATCAAAATCCTCACCCTCGGGAGTGGCCTCATCTAACGAATCATTACTATCTAGAACATAGTCCTCATCAGTGGACTCTGAATCAATAGTCACAATCAGAGATCGGGAAGGAGTCCCTCTCCCCCCCCCCCGTACTCCTCTAGAGACCCTAGTAATGAAGATGCCAGGAGTCAAAGGAGTCCAAATGACATTTCCAAGCTCTTCCATCTCCTAAATAGTCTTGTAACAAGTGGACACTGGGGGCAAGTTCTTGGGGACATCTCCGCCAAACTGCTATGAAACATGGTCAACCCGATGAGCCTCAACTAGACCATTGCAGTCTATGATCTCAAAAACCTCACGATAGTACTCTCTAATCTCACCATCTCGGGCCCAAGCCCCCTCCATGTCATGGTAAGAATCAAAAATCATATCCTTATCAGTAAGAGTAGCAATAGTGGGGTAAGTAGCATCAAAATGACCAACACACATCCACCTCACTTCTCTCGGTAGCCATCTATCTAGAAGAGGAATAATCTTCTGATAAGGCTTCATTTGCTCAAATATCCATGCCATAATCAAAGAAGAGTGGCTAAAGGCTAAAGCCCCTCATCGTGAAATCCGATAGAAGTGTCTGTAAACCATAGCCAGGATGTCTGGTCCCCAAGTGAAAACTATGCCCTCCTCAATCTCACGAATGATGGGTGCCCAACACCATCTCAAATGGGCCGAGGCCTTGTTCCCTGATAGCCTTGAGGCAATCAAACCAGGCAATCAAACCAATCAGGAACCTCTTCAAGAGCAGAATGCGGAGTTGTGGCATAGAAATAAGCTAAACCTCTATCTGGTCTCCAGGATGATTAACCCCCATAAATGCAACCCAAGAAGCCTTGTCCTCATAAGACTCACTAATGGGAAGAGACAAAGGTTGTCCCCTCACAAGTACTCCAAGAATGCGATATACATCATATAGAGTGATAGTCCACTCTCTAGAAATCTGTGGGAACCTAAATGTGTTTCTGTCTGCATCCCAATAAGTCAAGATGTTGCAACATATGCGGGATACAAGATGAATCATAGGTACATGGCAAACTCTAGCAAGACCTACCCTCTTCAGTATAGCACGATCCTCAGTACTTAATGAAGCAAACATCCCTGAGATCCATCCCTACTCTCGACAGGCATTCCATCAGATATGCATGTCCTACAAAATCAGAAGAGAACTTTATATTAGATCTCGTAAACTCATAAAATCCCTAAAAATCTAAAACTACAGAAAACCTTACACAAAAAAATCACATAAACCTTCAAAAACTGCAATAAACAAGTAGATTCAGTGACCAAATCATGTCAGATCGAAGCAAAATAAGTGTTAAACAACATCATATGTAGTCAGAAATTAGTTCAACAGGGTCACACCTGGGTGTCTTTCAAGATCTCCCACGGGTGACCTTGGTATTTTTTAGGATCTCCCCCGGGTGACCCTACTATCAGACAAGATCTCCCTCGGGCGACCCTACTTGTCAAAAGGGGCGACCTTAGGTGCGAATCCCTTAAGCAAAAATCACTCTAAAAACCTCATTTTTTGATAGATATTAGAAAATGAAAGATCAATCTTACTCTAAACAACAAGATGAACACAATGCAACAGAGAAAATCACCAAAAATAGACAATTTTAAGAGATATTTTCCAAAATTTGGGTCATAGGGTTATCTCAACTACAACAATGATTGAACGAAACATACAACAAAGGTAGCAGTACTTGCCGACCCCTCTCCACGAAGTCCAACTCTCCAACTAGCTAGACCCCCATCATGTCTTGCCTCTTCTCGTCTGGATAATTCCACATGAGTGAGAGTGACGTGGCGGATTGCCTCGTGGCAAGGAGGGAAAGGGTCTGTGTGAGTGCCAAAATTTGACCCGACAGCCCCAGGCAACCGGAGCCATGATTTTGTGCAAACAGGTACATAATGGTATAGATTTGAAATTCATTGAAAAAGATGAATAATGTTTTTATCTTTCAAAAGCTTTTGGTTTAAGTGAATTTCATTGTGTTTTGAAGAAGTTATGGTCATTTTTGTGTTGATAGTTGTAGATTTTTATTGAAAAGACGACAAATAACATATTGGAATGCCCTTGTATGAAATATTCTCAAGTTTGTGATGACATTGAATGATAATGGAATGTATTAAGGTTCAAATGCAATTAGTTTGACGTGAGTTCATTGAATATTTCTTAAGTGATGGCAAATTTACTACTAGTTGCCCTGTTTCAGAACTAGGGTTTCCAGTGAATGTAATAAATTCATAAATTTTATTTTAGCCATGGAAAAATTATGAAACTTGGTGAAATGCTTCTTAAGGCCATTGTCCAGATACCCATTAAAGGAAATTACACCAAACAACTGTATGTGAAAGTTATGCTAACCTGTATATGTTCTTTTGCAAGAAAACAATCATAAAACCCTAGTTCCATGAGGGCTTAATGCAAAGTTTAATCATGAATGTGTGATGGATTAATGAAATATGTTGTAAAAGGTCTGAACTATCCAATTTTTCCATGTTCCTTGTTGTTTTTACCTTTGTTGAGTGTCATTAGATTTCAGGATCAAAGTGCCAAATTGTACTAGGATGCAACATACATTGCTTGTAATAGGTCATTGTGAGAAATGTGTCAAGTGATTTGAGTTTGAGTCCTTTCTCTACATCATTTTTGGTAGAAGAGCCCAAAGATCTAGGCAAGGAAAGTTTTGGAAAGTTTGTGTATTGCATTTGACAGGTTGAAGTGACGAACTTGGATGTTAAAAGATGAGGTAGTGAGGAAAAGGAAAGGAAACCTAGGTGAGGTATCACAAGAAGAATCCAAGAAAAGAGAAGAGATAGCAAGATGCAACAACAAACTCAAAAGGAGAATATGAAAGTCAATAAAATAAGATCAGATGAAGAGTTTGATAGAAGAATGGCAGAGTTCGAAAAATGTATTAGAAATATAGTAGAACAGTGTCTTGAGAAAGTATAGCAAGGATATGTTGGCAATTGACCAATACATAAGATACATAAGAAAGTGAAATGGCCCATAAAGATGATTGTTCACAAAAGGAGAAAGCAAAAGATGGTTACTTTGAAAAGAGAAGATGAAACAAAGGAAGAAGAGACATTCATTGACATGGGCATGAAGAAAGATCAAGAGTGTCTTCAAGATAGTGTAGAAATCATGGAAGAGCAATGTTCTCAAGAAGACACAAATGCAAAGGTCCATTGGCAAGAGATAAATCCAAGAAACTAGTAGGTTGGTGATGATCAGATAGTTGATAAGAAGATGGGTATAACTGAGATCAAGGAAGAACCAAGACAACAAGCACGAGGACCTAGTGAAGACATAAATTGGCCTCGTGATTTTTGTTTATTGCATGTTGATAATAATGTTTGTATAGATGTAGAACAAGTAAAGACTAATGAGGATGAAGACATGGATAGCAGTAATGTGGCATATGAAAGTGACATAGACTATTGGAGTC
The DNA here is from genome assembly GCA_027924645.1 of Cunninghamia lanceolata. Classification (NCBI taxonomy): domain Eukaryota; kingdom Viridiplantae; phylum Streptophyta; class Pinopsida; order Cupressales; family Cupressaceae; genus Cunninghamia; species Cunninghamia lanceolata. Next base: position 10,094,280 of record BSBN01000635.1, on the reverse strand, counting down.
TTGTAGTTGAGAAGAAGATCCTTAGGAGGAGGTACAAAAAGCAAGCATGAAACAAAAGAGTGAAGACAAAGAATCATGGAGCAGATCAAACTAAGCATGGAGAGGATCAAGAGGAGGTTAAAGAATAGCTAAGCATGCAACATAATTGTAAGAAGTGAAAGAAACGCTGACCATCATTGGAGATGGAACTCAAATTTCTTTTTTCTAGGGAGTATGATGCAAGATCATCCTTTGGGTGCATATGGTAGATGTTTACTTTTGGTTTGATTTAGTTTGGTTTGTATCAATAAGGTCATTTTTGATCACCTTGGATCCTTTGGAGTCATTTGGGATCCTTTTTAATGTTTGGGTCAAATGTTGTCAAAGTTGTAAAAAGTGTCATTATTGTTAACAAAAAGTGCATCAACTTTGCAATATTGGTTAGAGGGAGTTAATAGTCGGTTGGGAAGTTATCAATGATATTAATTCAATGTAAAATACATGAATACACACCAAACAAGGTAGAAGGAGAGTTTTGAATGAGAAACACTTCATTTTTGCACACTTTTACTTTCATTTTTCTGTGAAAACAGACCGAAATCTATATTGTGCAGAGTGGTATGGAATGGTATAGACCTACAATTGATTGGAAAAGTTGAGTAATATTTTTATCTTTCAAATGCTTTTGGTCTGAGTGAATTTCATTGTGTTTTGAAGAAGTTATGGCCGTTTTAGTGTTGATAGTTGTAGATTTTTACTGAAAAGACAACAAAGAACTTATTGGTACGACATTGTATGAAATATTTTTAGGTCTATGATGGTGTGGCACGATAATGAAATGGATTAAGGTTCAAATGCAATTGGTTTTACGTGATTTCATTGAGTTTTTCTTAAGTTATGGCAAATTTACTACTAGTTGCCCTGTTTCAGAACTAGGGTTTCCAACAAGTGTAATAAATTCATAAATTTTATTTTAACCATGGTAAAATTATGAAACTTGGTGAAATGCTTCTTAAGGCTATTGTCCAGATACCCATTAAAGGAAATTGCACCAAAAAATTATATGTGAAAGTTATGCTAACTTGTATATGTTCTTTTGTAATAAAACAATCATCAAACCCTAGTTCCATGAGGGCTTAATGCAAAGTTTGATCATGAATGTGTGATGGATCAATGATATGTGTTGTAAGAGGTCTGAACAATCTAAGTTTTCCATGTTCCTAGTTGTTTTTCCCTTTTTTGAGTGTCATTAGATTTCAGGATCAAAGTGCCAAATTGTACTAGGATGCAACAAACATTGCTTGTAATGGGTCATTGTGAGAAATGTGTCAAGTGATTTGTGTTTGAGTCCTTTCTCTGCATCAACTGTCACCCCCTTTTCTTCTCATCATATACTTTTCAGTTTCTATTTGTATGTTACTCTTATTAGAGACTTTTGAAATGACTAAAAATAGTCAAGAGTTCTATTTACAAAGACGTACTAAACTTAGTGTAAAACAAGGTGCAAAAGTGTGAAGTGTGCACTTTCCATCTCTACAAATTGATGCAGGGACTTCTGGAGATCATAACTTTTGACTCGGATGTGGGTTTTCTACAAGATTTTAAGGGTGGATGCATTATGAGGTGGACCCGTCTTGGCACTTTTTCGGGGTTTGAAACTTTCATCTTGGCCCTCAAAATAGCAATTTAGTGTTTTTTTCTAGATTTTTAAAAAGTTGCTTTTGTAATAAATCAAAATTCATGTTTCGAATTTAGAATATTAGTTGGCATTTCATCCTACCTTAGTTTTAGGAAGCTTTTGGGAAAAAATAGGATTTTCAAGATATGATTGTAAAATTACCTGAAATGGCAAAATCTGACAATTGTCGAAATCTACTAAAAGAGGTAAATTTTTTTTTTTTTTTTCTTGGATATAAGAGAGTTTTCTCTCATTGTAGCAACAGTGTTGATGAATAGAAGTTTTTTAATGTTCTAGTCTTCAAATATTTGGCTCTCACATGATTAATGGCAAAATTGTATTGAGTGTATGTTGTGTGCTGCATCACAAATACATAGAATTAAGTGTGCAAAAAACTCTTGTATATTCTATTAAAATTATGTTATCCAAGTTCTTCATATAACCACTAGGTAAGCACTATTAAATATTTACTATAGTTTTGTCAATTTAAATCTTGAAATTTTATTACATTTATTTATTTATATTTTTTTATAGTCTACAAAATTGATACTAAAATTTAGCTCCTTACAGGTAATACAATAAAAGTCATATCCTCTAGTTTTTCCTCTTGTTGTCTATGTGTTGTTTTACTAATGTTGGGTTTGTTCTTGTTGTTGTTTAGTGTTGTGGTATTCCATGTCTCTTGGAATTTAGATTCTTGTATCCTTTACCCCTAAAAAAACAATCACAAACTTACCAAAAAAAAAAAAAAAATTCCTTATGAGTAATACAATACTTAGCTCCTTTATAGTAACAACTTAGAAATTAAAGTTAATCACTTGATTTCAACGCCTTAGACGTTTTAGCAAACAATTATATTATATTATAATATTTTATTAAATAATTTAGTAATCTAGGATAAGGAAAGACAATGGAAAAAGTGCTCAAGCAATAAAATCTAGAAAATTATTTTAGATGTATTTTAATAATTTTAAGAGTTTTTTTTTATTAATAAAAAATCTAATTGATTAAAAAAGTTTTAAAAAAATAAAAGATAAAAATATTAATTAATATTGTAGTATTAACAATTAGTAAAATATTATTTTAATTGTAGGAGAATTTTCTAATAGTATTTTAAGATCTATAATTAGCAACCTTTAGTAGTTGAATTATTGGGTGAAGTAGGTTTGGAGATAAGCATGTAATAAATCAAAAGATAGGGTGAATGTATCAAAGCATGTGCATATGAGGATAAGGTGGGGACTAAATGTGTGGGATTGAGTATACATAAGAATAGGTAAAGGGTAGAAGAATGAGCCCAACTTTGCACAAGATTGCTCTATTTCACTAATAATATATGAAAACATTTCCTTAAAATAGACACAAAAGTAAGTGAGAAATGACACAGGCATGCATATTTCATCAAAAGAAAATTTACAATATACTTGAAATAATTAAAAACTATATGAAGTTTTTGTGTCTATTTAATATTTTAATATTAATTTTAATTTTGATACTATTCAATATTTAATATTATAACTTCATTATAAGATAATATTTTATACTAATCTCAATTTTCTTGTTAATTCTAAACAATAAAAATAATTATAATTTATAACCTTTTCAACTCGTATTTTAATATTTTAATAACCACAATAACATAATATTATTTATGCTATACTAAACAATATAATAATTCTCTTCTTTTGATAATGGGATTGAGTGGGAGGTGTTTTGATGTTCAATTTATGGGATAGGCAAAGGAAAAGGAACTTCTCCATTTCATTTAATGTTTATAAATTTGTTGCGTGTTGAGCAAAATAATGTGATGTTCTATTATTTGTTAATAATGGTGTTGAGTTGGTAGAGTGTTTGGTTGAATACATTGAGTTATTAATGTGTCTTTGGTAGAGTTGTTACCCTAATTGTCTATGTAGGGCCACATATAATGTTAAGAACTCTCCATTTCTTTAATGGAGATGGGAGTTGGTGCAAACAAGGGGGGAGGAAGGTGGTAAGGGTAAAAGAAAGTTGCGAGTAAAGGTAGATGAGGAGGTGGAGAACATCCTTAGTGGAGAAAGGTTGAACATAGAGAAGGCATTTAGGAGGTTTGCTAATTATATTGCACATGAGGTCAAGAATCCTAAGATGTAGATTTGAATGTTGATGCTATGGGGGTTGGTGAAGGAAGTAGATGAGGATGGTAGAGTGGAGATTTGTGAGGCCACGAAGAAGATATTGTTGGATCTTGGTCATTCGATTGGCTAGCACAATGTCTTTGACATCACATAATCCCTCTTGAGTGCATCCTTACTCTCAATGGTGGTTGACATGTTTTTGCTTCATGAAGTTACAAAGGGCATTTAAGAACAAGTAGATGTATTCTTGGATTGTATTGTGGATCACATTCACACAATTTTGAAGAACCAAGGAAAGATCTATAAATGCCCGAAGATGCTCGGTAATATCCTTCATGTTTAATTTCTTGTTGAGCTCAAGGAGAAGATATTGAGTGTTGTGAAGAGGCCAAGCTCATGGAGGCCCAAAATGAGATGTAACATCCTTTTGTCTTTTGATATTGGTAGCAAAGAGAGGGTTTAATCTTCTTTGTGTGGTCTATAGTGGCAATAAAGATAGTGGCTAGTTTTTTTGTTAATTTACAATGGATGTGTATTAGTAGTAGGTTCTATGGGAGTCTGTGGATAAATTATTATTTTTTTCTTGGTAAATAGCAGGCTTGGGGCCTGCTCTCTTTATGCTAAAATATTAACATAAATATTTAAGAAGTTTTAAACATCACATAGAAACCCCATATAGCATATAGCAAGGGATGGAAAAAAACCCTGCAACATTTAATCCTATCTACCAGCCTACTCCATAATCTAATAGAAAAAGACATAAAAACAACTTGATCAAACAACGACAAACAAAAACCTACAACCAAACCCTACTAAGCATTGTCATCCTCAGCATAGTAAGACTCCAACACCTCGATCTTCCAGGCATCCTCAGCTTTAAGTCCAACAATTTTTTTCAGGAATGAGATCCCCCTTGGAGTGCGCTTCCTTCTCCCTGCAATATGCTCGGTTCTGACCTTCTCTATGAATGACAACCAAGACACTGTATCTCTAGTTGCATTGATTATGTGGAAGTCATCCACCCTAGGAATGCCCAAACCTAGTTTGGCCATGCTCATCACCTCCAACCATCTACCACATAAGTCTTTCTCGACAAAGGCCTCCATTAGTTCTTTAATGGTTGCCTTGTCTTCGTCGAAATCCAAAAGAACTGCAAGGAACATCGATGCCAGACCAGTATTCACTCTATACTTGTGTTCTGGACCATGAATCATTCTTCCAACACCCATTCAATTGCGAATAACATTATACCACTCTTGGGTTTAAACACTTGCCTCATCCTCTTCTCTGTAATACACCCCAAGAAGGACATCTACTGTTTCTTGCATGTAAGCTTTATTGGGGTGTCCATTTTAAACGAGTACTAGCTATCAAATTTATCTAAAACCCACAAAAATATTGTCCAATGCCAATGCCCAAATGACCACCATAAATCCCTTGCCACACGCTTCGCTACCATCATTCTAACATAGAGATGAGACTGGTTGTTAGTCTCGAGAGTTGGCATCTTCATTGCACATTACTTCCCATCTATTTGCATGCTCTGAACTGATTGCTAAGTTATCCAACTCATCGGCTTCTCTATTCCCTTCCCTTAGCATGAGATTTAAAACCATGTTTTCAAAGCTATATGCCAAACTTAGAGCGTCCAATAGAAAGCCATTTAATTTCCAATTAGATAAGCCCCTTTTTCTCAAGGCATTGATCACTACTAAGGAATCCCCTTCTATTTCTATCTTCTTAACCTTGAGGGAGCAACATAGATTAAGGCCCAAGATAAGGGCCTGTAGTTTTGTTTCGTTGTTAGTGCCCTTGGGGAGTATTTTTGCCACCTTTCTAAGAATATCACCCTTGTGATCCCGCACCAGACATCTTGCATTAGAAGCACCCGGATTCCCCTTGGAAGTGCCATCGAAATTCATCTTCACCCATCCTCTTGATGGCAGGATCCACTTTGTCTCCTTTCTCTTCTATCGGGTCTCATCATCCCCATCCCCATTAACAGGGGGCCGTGGATAAATTGTTAAATATATGTATGAAAAAGATATTAATATATAGATAGAAGGAAAGCTTTATTATGGGTATGTTGTTAAGTTGTAGTATATGAGTGCTATTGACAAGTTACTGTATTTTCTCTTAAGAATAGACCTGGTGAACTTTGAGTTACCAACATTTGAGCTTTAATGTTCTTTGTTTACGGCTCTTGAGTGTCTAAACTAAATATTTTTAGAAAAAATATAATAATTCTCTTTAAATTCATAACATATTATTTTAAAATTGTATTCGAATATCCGTAATCATAATAACTCATAATACTTATAATATAATTACAAAACTACAATCACAACAAATTAAAAGAAAATCAACCTAAAATTATGGCCTCAATATTTACGTGGAGAGGTGTAACCTATAGTGAGACTAGGGGGAGAAGCATCTAATGCCATGATTGTGAAAGAAAAGTTATTTAAAGCTGATATTTATTTTTTAAATATAAAGACATTCAAATTTTAAAATATATATTAATATGTACAAATGAAAGTATTAAAAAGTAATATATAAGTATATAACAAATTTAATATAGACACTTATATCTCTTGGCATCTTTTAGATAGATGTATTTAACATATTTATGCTAATATATTTATTCTATAATTATTATTAGATTTTTAATGTTGTTAGATTTCTTCCTAGAACTCTTGTTTTTGCACCTATTTTTCCTCCCCTTCTTTTAAAAAGCTTAGCGTTACAATCTATTTGATCATTTTCTCATCTAATCTATTTGATGATGGATTACAAACTATTAACACAAAAAAATTAGATAATTTTTTACCAAAAACATTTCAAGTATTTGTCATAGACTATTGAAATATCATATCTTTAATAATATTATTATTATTAAAAAAAACCTCTTACTATCATAATGAATAAACCACTAAAACTCTTTTTTTAAGGGGGAGTCTAAAAGACAAATATCCAAAATTAAATAAAGGATGGTACTACAAAAGTGAAATTGAGGATGATAAATTTGATTAATCATTGGTAAGACGAAACATTAGAATACATACATTTCATAATCTAAAGCTTTGTTTGTGATAGAGGTATTGTAAGAAATCTTGCTTGTAGCCTCGTTTGTATGCACTTATGTATATTGTTATGACTCTTTTACTCATAACCACACCTTGTTTGCATTGATGTTCATGTGAACTCATGTATATAGTTTTGGATTTCTACTTTACATAATATTTTGTGATCTAAGGGCTATCTTTATAGATCTTCACTAATCCATTTCATAGACATAACTAGAACAATATGGTTGAACAAAACACAATAGACGTGGAAGATGATTATTTAGATTATGATGAAATAGTTGGTATGATAGAAGTGGATAAGGAGAAAATTGCAAATTCACCTCTTCCATGGGGAAAAGGTATTTATGCTAAAGTTCCTTTGTCACTATCCCTTCAAGGATTGGGAGTGAACCAAGAGGCATCGGATTTACAAATCAGACAACTGCGACAACATGTTATACAAGGAAAAGCTACCATGGTGGAAAATATCCCATTCCGCTACGAAAATCTTAACAAGAAATTGAAGGATCAAAAAAGAACAAGACAGTTATTATTAGTGGGAAATAGTAATGGTTCCCCTCCTCATAAGCAACATAAAATTTTGAATATACAGGGATTTGACGAACAAGCACCACTTGATCATCCTAGAAATACAAATCAAACAAATACAAACTACTCACACTTTTTACAAAAATTGATGGAGCACCTCTCTAAGATGCTCACAAGTTTGAGCCCTTCTTAGCAACAGGTAAGTATTTCTAACCTTGGTGGCCACCTTTGTCGTAGCATAGTTTTCTTGTTTATGTGGCCTCCCCTCTTGTGTTGTGTTCCCCCGTGATGTGTTATGTATTGTTTAGGCCTCCTAGGGTGACCCTTGATACTCTTGTAAGGTCAAGGATACTAGGAGACTGCCTCTGTTGTGACCATTCTTCTATTTGTTTCATTATTTTTCTATCTTTCCTCTCCTCTATTTTATTATTCTGTGTTGTGCCTTAGGGTCATAGCGTTGCGGTTGATGACCTGGGGACATCCTCCCCCGTGGTGTTCCTAAGGCATTTGTTCTCCTCTCTCATTTTATTATTTACCTTCTTCTAGTGATTCTATCTAGTTGGCAGATGACGAAAAACAAACAACTAACTGATACGGACCACGTGTCCCTTCAACAAGCAAGCGAAAATGGACCTAGTCCATACATGAAGATGGGGTTGATTTATATATATGACACTTGGCTAGTAGAATCACTTCGTGTGATATTTGATGTTGTCTTATCTTTTCTAACAAATCATAACAATACATCTTCTTCATGCACTTTGATTGTCTTATATCTCACCTTGTTGTTAGACTCGGTTCTGAGATGCATGTAATATAAGCTGAATGGCTATACTCAGATTCAAACCTGTATGTGTAGCCTTGGTTTCTTTGGTGCAATCTCATATATGATTCATGCATAGCTTTCATGTTTTGCTTTGGTTATTATCTTAGGGTAAGATTTGTAACCTCTCTTATCTTATCTTAGCATATCTTATCATTGTGTTTGTGGGAACATTTGGTGATCATGAGCACATGTCACCTTGGGGGCATGGGCTTTGTGAAAGCTCTTGAACCCTTGTGTGTTTTCTCTCTACTTTAATGTGCTTGATATTGATACACGACATCAACCACCTTAATGTGGGGGCATATATAAGGTAATATGTTTGATGATTTTGTGACTAACGAAACATGTTTGTAAGCCCTCTACGGAGGTAGGATGTTGTATCTCCAGCACGAGTACACATCTTTATCTATATTATAATCAAATAAGCCCTCTACGGGGGCAAGAAAATGTATCTCTTGAGCTAGTGTGTATCCTTTTAGCCCTCTACGAAGGTGGGATGGCGTATCTCTTGAGCTAGTGCACATCCTTTTACTTCAAAATGTCCTCTGTGGAGGTGGGGTTGGATCTTGAGACTATCATCCCTTAAGTGTGTCTTTGGTGGTTGTTGTTGCATAAGCCCAACCATTAGGTGTGTTTGCAGTGTGTTTGAGATGGTGGGACTTAACAATAGGTTCCTTCCATTGCCTTGTTTGTCATGTTTAAGATGTATAGTATGTCTATGGCATGCTATACGACGCTCGTGTTTTCTGTATGTCTTTCGTGTGTTTTCCCCCTCGTGTAGTGTAAAGCATGTGGCGATGAGTCCCCCCTACACTTGGGTTTTGTATGGTGTGTTTTCCCCCTCGTGTAGTGTAAAGGGTGCAGCGATGAGTCTCCCCTACACTTGGGTTTTGTATGACATGTTTTCCCCCTCCTTAAGTGTAAAGGGTGTGGCAATGAGTCCCCCCTATGCTTGGGTTTTGTATGGTGTGTTTTATCCCCTTGGTGTAGTGTAAAGGGTGTGACAATGAGTCCCCCCTACATTCTTGGGGTTTTGTGTTGCAATTTTTATATCCATGCATCTATATATATATGAAAATGAAAATGCTATATTAGTGTATTCATTATGTTTTGCGTGACTAATCTCATTTTTTCATCATGTTTTGCGTGTCTTCAATATTGTCTTCTCCATATCTTGCGTGCCTGTTATTGTCTTCATTGTGTTTTGCATGTCTATGATGTGTTTTCTAGCGCTTAGATGAGACTGGGGGCTAGAAATAGTTCCTCATTCTTGGTGTATGCCTTAGCTTCAAGTGCCTAGCATGTTGGATGTCTTTTTGACCATACTTTAATGCATGTATGGGTCGTAAGATCATACATACATTAAATTGGGGGCTAGATGTTATGTCGTAAAATGTCCCCCCTAGGACTTTTACCTCATAAGTTTAGCTCATGGGTCCCTTCATTTTAATCATGCATCTTAGAAATTAATCCCGTAGTAAAATTCCTTGAAACCCATGACAAATGGAATTTAGAGGACATCTTTGAACTTAATCTAGCCCCAAAATAGGTCCCTGGGCTTGGGCGCCCACGCCCTTGCCCTACCCTATTTTGTTGGGGTCCCAAATTTAAATGTTGGTTGGTGACTGTTAAAAGGTTTTCATTGTCGACATCTTAAGTTTGAACTATGAAATTGTAGCAGGAATGCATATATAATTATGTTTAGGACTTCATTTGTAAACTAGAAGATGATTTTTGAGATTAAGGCAAACTTATGATCTTAGAGCATTTAAGGGATTCATTGTGTTGTAGAGCAGAATTGTGTTGTTGTTGTATTTGATATTGTAGACTTGGATTCATCTTCTCATGGCATGAAAGAGCTTCATCTTGTTGAGAATTACACCTCTGAGGTGACATCTATTTGTGATTCAATCTATCTATTTTATCATTACTTTTGCCTTTGTCCTGCAAGGACACTTACTCTCTATCTAACAATAGTGTTGGAAGGCTTGAATGCCATTTCGGGGCTTGACCGAGGCAAGCTCCTAAACACCACAACGCCCAACCCCTCTCTTGTGATTGTAGGTGATAGGTATCAGATATTGCAGAGAGGAGTTGCAGAGCAGAAGGATCTCAGATTTGAAGAAAAAGGCAAAAAATAACCCTAAAAGGTCAAGGGCGCCTACTCTTTTGATCTCCAATTTTGTAGTGCCAAAAATCTTGGAGAAGGTTGTAGTTTATAGCAGGTTTCATCCTGAAGCCCTTAGAAAAAGTAGCACCTTGGTCTTAGGTGCTCGCTCTTTCGAGCCTAAATCTTCCGCATTCCAAAATCTAAAATCTGGTATGTATCTAATCTGTATTTAGTGTCTTTCTATGGAAGCATTTATCTTGTTTCATCAGTTTGCTTATGATTTTTCATAATTAGAGTTTTAGGCTTAAAATCCTAAGTATCCTACCTACAATGGGGCATGTTATTCCTATGCGACCTAGTCCTTGGTGATCACATCCTTCCCCTTTTCCGCGTGTGTTCCTTCTATCTACTATTGCCCATCCATTATCTATTGTCACCCATCCATTTACCTATCCATGGTGTTCCCTTGTCATCAATATCTAGTGTTTAGGCTATCCAAAAATCCCAGGAGCATCACAATCGTCAGCATCTATCGTCAGTGTCTTATCGTCTTGAACTATGTTGCCTCTATGTTGTCACGTAGGCAAGGCCATTTTCCATGAACCCCCAAGGCTCCACTTCCCATCCATCCATGTGGTCCATGTCCTCGAACTACGTTACCTCTACATCATCACGTAGGCAAGACCATTTAGCAATGCGCCCCCGAGGCACTAGGTCAGTCCTTTAGGGTCCTTTTCACCAGGCGTGTAGGCACAAGCAAAAGCCCGCTTTCAAACAGAAGTTTTGACGCAAGGCATCAACCTATCCAAAGCAAAGCAAACAAGTACCTAAAGCACTCTAAATGATTCTATCTAAATTATGGCAAGAAAAACATATCTAAATGCAAGAATGTTTTGTGTTTGTGATCAGGTTAACCTACAGAGTCTTGATTTCTGTTATCATGTTTCCTATGCTACTCGAGGATGCCAAAAGCTAGAGATGCTATGATGGGGGCATGATTATTTTTCTTTGTTTGCTATTTGTGGATTAATCTTTAGTAATGTGATGACTTTTGTCTAACGACATGATCGACAAAAGATCATTGAGGACTTCAGAGGTCTAACATGAAAGGGGGCAATCCTTGTTTGTTGATACACAATAAATACTCAAGTCATCTCAGTTCAATTATACCTTGATGCTTGTATTAACTTGCTAAATCAAAATCCATGTAAGCAATACTCAGGTCATCTCGGTTCAATTATACCTAGATGCTTGTATTTTCTTACAACATTTTAAAAAGCACAATGATGAAACAAAGCAGTTTAAAATACTTGTAAAAACAAGATGACTAATATCCATATCCATATCCATAACGTATTCAATTGTGTCTCATATCCATATCCATATCCAATTGCCTTCCATTTACATTTCGCATACCATCCATGCAATCAAAATTCTGTGCAGAGTATCAATGTTTACAAAAGCTTGTGAGTCCTTCTCTCGAGTCATTCTTCTATCAATCAAATTTCTATAGATATCATTGTATCTTTCCTCCTTGTGTTGTCAATCCGAGCAATGATCCAAATGCAAGTCCATCCTTAATTCATACCAATAAGGTCAAGTCAATCTTGTCAAATTATCTAATCACAATCAGTGGTCTTGATCCTTGTCTGGTCGTAAACAACCTCAATCAGTCATAACTATTAGTGGGAGATACATTTCCCATGCCTATCATGTTTCTCTAGGGACATATCATTCCCCGCCATGACAACACTATCCTTTGTGTTGCTCTAGGGATCTATCGTTCCTCGCCATGACATCACTGTTGTATACCATTATCAGTTAATCATTGGTTTACCGCTTGATAGGGGCAATACCTTGTTTGTTCTTGTATCATTTGTGCATACTTGCTTGCTTGCTTGTGTGTGTTATCATTTTATCTTGCATCATGTATCATTCAGCTCTTTCTTCAACCATTTTCTTCACCTTAACCTGTTCTTCAGCCTTCTTCATCGTGAGATTGTCCGTCTCATGCCCTCGAAACTCTCTCCCTGTCCAATCTCCCGAGGGGGCATCCTCATCCTATCTTTCCATTACCATCTTTTTCTTCCACCCATACCATAGCTTCTTTAAAATGATGTTACTCGATGCAAATCTCATCATCTTGAACATCACATCAAAGAGGGGCAAAATGTATACGCCTAAAATTGACACGACTCGGTCTAAATTAATATTCTTAATATTTATTCCATTCTAAATTCTTCTATCAATAAATAAATAAACAAATTTATTTATTCGATTCATATTCCTCTAAGTTAATTAAATATCAAAATATTTAATTACCTCTTCTAAAGTCAAAATTAAATAAAATCTTTTATTTAATTTAATTCTTCCAAACAATTAAATAATTCTTGATTATTTAATTAAGTCATTCATTCCTCCAAATTTAAATAAATAAATCAAATTTATTTAAATTCTCTCAATCTCTAAAAATAAAATACAATTAAATATTTTATTTATTCTTCCAAATCATGCACAAACAATTAAATAAATTCATTTATTTAATTTGCTTTCTTATCTTCAAATTCCTCAAAAATCTTCCAAATCTTCTAAAAATAAGTCTTTTTCTTCATGCACACAAAATTAAATAATTTATTATTTAATTTCTCTCAAATCATGCAAAATCAAATCACAAGTTGAGTTAATTGATTTAATCAACCTTGTTTTTATCAATATCTCTTAAATTAGAAAAAAACATTATAATTTATGAAATCAAATCTTATCTTTATAAAAGAAAGCAGTTAACTCAAATAAAACAATTTTTGTGTAACAATTGTCTTCTTTCTATTCGCGCACATCCTCTCAAGGTTCCTATATTGTTGATCTTCTCATTCTTTCTATACTGTTGATTTTCGCTCTCGTGAGTCTATAAATTGAACCCAATTCTTCCATTTCATTCATTCAAACTTTTAGTATTGTTACTCTGGAGGAATTACAGCGCACCTTTGGCACCCAAGTCATTACATTTGCTTGCGATCAACTTGTTACCATACCATCACCCTTTTATTGTATTGAATCTCATCTTCATTACAAGAAGTATCATAGCCATCTCTCCATCGTCATCTTGAAAAACAAAGCAAGGAAGTACGCTTTCTGAGGGCTTCAATTCACATACAAAGATCGATTGAGACTAGGTGAACAATGGAAGCAACGAAGTAACAAGGTTTGCACGGTTTGTTCTTTGTTATTGAATATTTCTATTGAGATTATTGGTTTATTGATTGAGTTTAATAATTTGACAATATTTCTGGTAACAAACACATTAATCAACAAATTCCAAATTTCCTTATCATTTCAAGTGACAACCAACCTGATAGTTGAGTCCTCTTGCAAAAGTTGTGATTCAACTCGGTTAAATGTCCTTGAATGTATTGAGTGAAAGGAGGGCCTAATCAAACTACCAATCAACCCTCTTAACCTTCTTTTCATCCATTACAGATATTTACTTGAATTTTGTCCACAATTTAAATCTTAAATTTTTATTACAATTTTTAGTGATTGTGAACCCTCCATCAAACTTATGTCATCTAATTGATGTCTAAGAATCATTCAAACATTATTTGATTTTGTTTTTATCATATACTTTTCAATTTTTACTTGTATATATTATTCTTATTAGAGACATTTGAAATGACTAAAAATAGTCAAGAGTTCTGTTCAAAAAGACATGTGCTAAACTAAGTGTAAAACGAGATAGAAAAGTGTGAAGTATGCACTTTTTGTCTCTGCAAATACATATAATTAACATTGTATGAAAACTCTTCTAAATTATCTTGAAAATGTGTTTACCTTTTTCATATAATAACTAGGTAAGCACTATTAAATATTTACTTGAATCTTATCCACAATTTAAATCTTAAAATTTTATTACATTTTTAATGATGTTAACTCTCCATCAAACTTATATCATCTAATGGATGTCTAAGAAACAATCTAATGTCATCCCCTTTTGTTCTCACCATATACTTTTTAGTTTCTATTTGTATGTTATTCTTATTAGAGACATTTGAAATGACTAAAAATAGTCAAGAGTTCTATTTAAAAAGACATGTACTAAACTTAGTGTAAAACAAGTTGGTAAAGTGTGAAGTATGCACTTTCCATCTTTACAAATACATAGAATTAACAGTGTGCAAAAACTCTTGTATATTCTATTAAAATTATGTTATCCAAGTTCTTCATATAATCACTAGGTAAGCACTATTAAATATTTACTTGAGTTTTGTCCACAATTTAAATCTTGAAATTTGATTAAATTTATATATTTATATTTTTTATAGTTTACAAAATTGATACTAAAATTTAGCTCCTTACAAGTAATACAATAAAAGTCATATCCTCTAGTTAATTCTCTTGTTGTTTATGTGTTGTTTTACTGATGTTGGGTTTGTTCTTGTTGTTGGTTAGTGTTGTGGGATTCCATGTCTCGTGGAATTTAGATTCTTGTATGTTTTGTGCCTGGGACCTGCTGTGCTTTTGAGTCCTTGTAAAAGGGTTTGGGCCCTTTCAAAAACCCACCTTTATCCCCTAAAAACAATCACAAACTTACCAAAAAAAATAAAAAATTAATTCCTTATGAGTAGTACAATACTTAAGCTCCTTTAAAGTAACAACTTAGAAACTAAACATGCAAAATGTCTCCATAATAAAAATCCACGTTAATCACTTGATTTCAAAGCCTTAGACTTTTTAGCAAATAATGATATCATATTCTAATAATTTATTAAATAATTTAGTAATATAGGATAATGAAAGAATGGAAAAAGTGCTCATGCAATAAAATCTAGAAAATTATTTTAGATATATTTTAATATTTTTAAGAGATTTTTTTATTAATAAAAAATCTAATTGATTAAGAAAGTTTGAAAAAAATAAAAGATAAAAATATCAATTAATATTGTAGTATTAAAAATTAGTAAAATTATATTTTTAATTGTAGGAGAATTTTTTAATAGTATTTTAAGATTTATAATTAGCAACCTTTAGTGGTAAATGGTTGGGCGAAGTAGGTGTGCATACAAGCATGTAATAAATCAAAGATAGGGTGAATGTATCAAAGCATGTGCATATGAGGATAAGGTGGGGACTAAATGTGTGGGAATAAGTATATATAGGAATAGGTAAAGGCTAGAAGAAGCCCAACTTTGCACAAGATTACTCTATTTCACTAATAATATATGAAAACATTTCCTTAAAATAGACACAAAACTAAGTGGGAAATGACACAAGCATGCATCGTAAAGAAATTATACAATATACTTGAAATTATAAAAAACTATATGAAGCTTTTGTGGCTATTTAATATTTAATATTTTAATATTAATTTTAATTTTATAATATTCAATATTTTAATATTATAACTTTATTTTAAGATAATATTTTTTACTAATTCTAATTTTCTTGTTGATTCTAAACAATAAAAATAATTATAATTTATGACCTTTTCAACTCGTATTTTAATATTTTAATAATTACAACAACATAATATTATTTATGCTATACTATACAATATAATAATTCTCTTTTTTAGATAATGGGATTGAGTGCGAGGTGTTTTGATGTTCAAGTTATGATTCCACAAATGTACGTAGTGGTAGAGAGGATAGGCAAAGACAAGGAACATCTCCATTTCATTCAATGTTATAAATTGGTTATGTGTTGAGCAAAATAATGTGATGTTCTATTATTTGTTAATGATGGTGTTGAGTTGTGTTGTTCTCAAAATCAGCTACACTCATTTTTGTAGACAACCCCTACGAAACTTGTCTGTTTCATAGCCTACACTCTAAGTTCGCAAGTCAAGACAAGTCTTCTTGGCCTTGTGCAAAGTCATTTGACATCCTAGAATAGTTTGTGACCTTTATTTAAGTCGATTCCTCAAAATTTGCAAAAATCGATTAGGTTACAAATTGATCAAAATATCAATTTTGATCATTTTAGGGTGTTAGTAAGTTTTTTAGTCTTCATGTGCATAAGCAGTCAAAACTACCGCTCTTGCATATCCTTGATGTTTTAACGTGTAATGTTGACCTATTTCACCGCTTTTACATGCATGTTTGTTTTTAAGTGATATGCATGGGCGGCAAAAATTGTCACCCATACATTTTCCCTATCAAAGTTCAAATATGTAGAGGCATTCATTATTGCCATTCTTACATGTGGCATATCAATGTGTAAAGTTGGTTATTCTTGCTGCTTGTGTAAATCTTGTGAAATCATGTAAACTCGAGTGCCATTAATGGCACTCGTGCCATCATTAAATACACGATTTTAAATCTTTTTAAGTCATTTTGTTTGTTTAATCTTGTTTATTTTTTCATTTCTAAACCTTTGAAGTGTCTGGTAAACCCTCGCTGTGATTGTTTGAGGTGCAGATTTTGGATTTTATGCAGATTTTAGCCTTCAAGCTCGTGCTTAAGGTTTTTCTTGTCTGAGGTAAGCATGTATCTTTCTTTTCTGTTTTCATTTTTCCATTTAGGGTTTTGCTGTATATATGATGTATATTTTTGTTTTGTTGCATTTATTTTCTTATGTGAGTCATTTTTAGCAAAAGCCTATTTTTTGTAAATTTTAGTTTTCTTTACCATTGGTTTTCTCACGCGAATTTCACCATTTTGAATAAACCTTAAGTTTATTAATGTTGAATTTCATGGCTTTTTAAACTTAGGTTTCTTGTTCTTACCTCCGTCTTTCACCTTGATTGTAAGGGCAGTTAAAACCACCACTTCTACACAGGAATAAGACCTCAACACATATGTTTAAGCAATCATTTTCGCTGCTTTTGCATATACATTGATTTTTGATATAAGAGATGCCCGAGAGGTCATTTTGACCGACTTTGCATCAGAACACTTGAAGCTTTTCCTCCAATATGCACTAGCGGGAATTTTTGCCGTTTGTGCATACACCATATAAAGAACTTGCTATTTTTCCCTAATGTAAGGGCGGTCATTTTGACCGCCCCTACATTAAAACATGTATATGTTCCCTTACACATGCAGTGGTGGCCTTATTCACCGACATTGCATGATAGATAACTTGTCCTCCATGCAGGAGCAGTTATTTTGACCGCCCATGCATATCTTCCTGAAATTTTCCTAACACTCAGAAAATTTGCCTTTTAAAGCTTGTTAGCTCACTTTCGCCTTTTACCTCATTTTGCACACTCTCAATCCCTTCCATGCACATTCCCATGTTCATGATCACCAGTTCACAATAACCCTAATTTGCCTATTTTTCCCCTAACTGCGAGATCATGAACTTTTGCAGTTTCTGCAAGCAATAGCTGAAAATCACAAGTTTCTTCCTGTAGAAGAGATGGCCGATGCCTTCGAAAAGATGATCCTGAAGAACTTTGAAGATGAAGCATTTTCAATTGCTTCAATGGATAAAACTCCAAGATTATCAATCAACCCTTGATAATTTGAGAGACAATCTTGGGAAGCATGAAAAGGCGATAAAGGTGTTGAAAGATACAATTGTCAAAACTCATGTTGTTTTAGACAATAGAATTGAACTGGACATTTATGAGATGGAAGCAATAATGGCCATGTATCACAATTTTCTGAAGAGTGTTGATAGTGGTGATAGACAGAAATCAGACATGCAATCTGCAGTCTGACCTTTTAATAGCACTTACAATGAAGAATGATGGTGGCAGCTGATATTCTTCTTTGTGCCTTAGTTTATTCTCATTTTTGTAGATGTAATTTGTATTTTGTTTTGGACATGTTCACATGTATTTTTCTAAATTGTAAGTACATGTGAGACAAAGGAAGTCCCAAGTCAAATAGGACTCTTTTGTTGAATAAGTCAAAGTAGTTAGACTTTTTCCTATTTTTTCTATAGGCTCCTCCCTATAAATAAAGAGGGCCTCTATTGTAATTATATCTTTAATCTTATGCAACAAAGTGCTTCCCAAATTGTGACTCAACTTTGAGACTTTGTGTTCAAATTGTATGATCAATTCCAATCAATAAAGAAGGTGAGCTTTGATATCAAACTTTGTGTTGAATCGAATTTGTATGAGTGAGGATGTACATATTGCATTTTTGCTGATTTCTCTTGTTGATTGATTGGAGAAAGTGGTGTTTGGTTATTACGATTGGAGGACGTTCAAGATAAGTTATATAAACTTTGTGTTATATTATTTCCTTGAATCTATGTGTGTTGAAAGTGTTTCTTGGTGAAGGATTATAAAGAATTTGAGCTTGTAGTTGTTCACTTTGTATATGAATCGTGTTGAGAATTGTAGACTTTGTGCTATAATTCTCAATCACATTCGCGTGGATCAGTGGTGTTGTTAGTTGATAGACTTTGTGCTCCAACTAGTCATACGGTTACTTTTAAAATCTTTCTGGGGATAATTTGAAGACTTTGTACTTGAGATTATTCACTTGGCTCATGAATCTTTTTGTCAAGTGAGTTGAAAGACTTTGTGCTTCAACTCACAAGAATATTGGTAATAACTATTTAGGTTAATATTAGAAGTGTAGAAACATTATTGAATATTACCGTGAAACATTGTAAACATCTTTTCTGAAAGAAGAGAAAAGGATGAATATAACACACCCCCAAAGCTAGTTTTTAGTGTTAATAAGTTTGTAATAGTTAAAAGGGAACCTCCCCTTCTTGAGAGGAGAGATTTATCTCATCATATTGCGGTTGATATAACCATTTTTCTGTTAGTTAGCTAAATGATAAAATATTCACCCAACAGTTTTTAACGACTTTGCTAGGGATCAAATGCGCAACCAAGAGCCTCTCGCCTTTGGTTGAAGCATACCGACCTCATGTTTTGTAATATATATATATTTGTTATATCTGCTCTATAGTTTAATCAAGGAATATGGCTGTCCCAGGTCTATGGGGAAATGCCTTTGGGCCGTTGAAGTTGACTCAACCTCTACATGAACTACCTCGGGGTTCACGCAAGAACTTTCCAAAGTTCTACGAGGATGGTAAACAATATCTAGATGAGCACATTGCAGCTTTCTACATTACATGTGGTGTTCTCGGAGTTGAGTATGAAGATGTTTCTATGAGACTATTTGTAGAAACACTACAAGGTGTTGCATCTGATTGGTTCTATCACCTTGCACCTCGAACTGTCACTGGATGGAATACACTTTGAACCAGGTTCGAAGCCATATTCAAGATAGTAGAAGATGCTTATGCCTTGTTGGCCCAACTAACCCAAATGAAAAAGGAACTGCATGAGCCCATGCATGAGTTCATGGCAAAGTTCAATAAGCTAAAGAACAGGATCCCAACTATTGCTCAACCTACAACTGAGAACCCAAAATGCTTCTTCATCATTTCACAATTGCCAGAAGTAAGTTTTCTTTTACAAAGTGCAGTACCAGCTGATCTTGCAATTGCTCAATATTTAGTAGTTGAAGTGGAGGATGATTTGATCTTGGTGGGAAAGTTGAAGAAGGATTCTATTAGGCCTAATGAGCAACCCTTTTTGGCTTTATCTTCTACAAGCACTATGGATCCTATAGTGCAAAAGTTGGCTGAAGAGTTGTTAGCTCTAAAAAAATAGGTGTCACAGAGTTTGTCCATTCCCCTCTACAAGGACATACTAAGGGGAACTTTTCCTAATGCTCTGAATTACCAAGGCAATGCTTCAAGGGATCATAATCAAAATAGTTTTCCTCCACAACAAGGAATAATTGCTTTGGAAGTACTACTTGTGAATGCAACAATCTTCTATTATGAATCAGAGCAAGACAATCTTCTTCAATCAGAATATGATCAGGGAGGAGATGATGCTAATCTTTTCACAAAAAGTGAAGAGCAGTTAGTTGGCAACTCTACCATCGGGTTCCTAGAATTTAAAGGTGAAGTAGAACAAGAATAAATTACTTTTGGTGAATCCTATATTGTTTTTCCACGATTACATAATCAATCTGATCATCAATATGTGGCTAGTGACAACCAAGTAAGTACATTAGATCTTCATCTGTCATCCCTTGTTCCTAAGACCAGTACCCCCAATGAAATACCTCAAGATGAGAGTATTCCGTCTTCTATAGCAAGTCCATATCAACTTGTTGATATCACAAATCATGTTGAGGAGACACATGTTCAAATGCTTGAGGCAAGAATACGTATTAAGGGTATTATGCAGGAAGTTCATTCTAAAAGGGAAGCCAAGTACACAGTGACAAAATCTCAGGATCCAAAAGGTCAGATTCTCTTTGAGTTTTCCGATATGGGTACTTACTTCTTGATCTCTAATGAAGATCCTGAGTTGTTAGATAGTGTTTCAAATGGAGGTCTAGAAACAGATGGATCATTCTATTTGAGTGAAGATATTTTGTAGTTGAAAGGAAATAGCATTTCCAAAGGATTGATTTCTCCAGCAAAACCTTTTGATAAGCATGATCGCTTTGTCAAATGACAACGACAGTTGGGACCAAATTCATCAGCAAGAGTGGGACAATCCAATCTGGATGCAGAAGAAGATCCCAGAATGACAAATACTGGGAAAAGTTACTCTTTCAATTGTAAAAGAAAAAGATGTGGAACACCTTTTCTGCTACCTCATAGTAGACAACATCTGAAGCTTTTTTTAAAGTGAAGCAATAGATAAGTTTGTGAATTTTTGTATAGTTTTGGTTCTTTTTCGTTTAAGTCCTTTTGTGTCTTTTGTTTTGTAGCTTGACTCTATGGCCCAATGGCATGGATGAAGGCACTTAGAGACACGATTCTTCTCCCTTTGATCGTTTCAAAGAATGATCGAAGGAAGTTCCCCAGTTAGAGCCAGTTGTTGTCAAAATCAGCTACGCTCATTTTTGTACACAACCCCTACAAAAATTGTCCATTTCGTAGCCTACACTCTAAGTTCGTAAGTTGATACATGTATTCTTGGCCTCGTGCAAAGTCATTTGACATCCTAGAATAGTTTGCAACCTTTCTTTAAGTTGATTCCTCAAAATTTGTGAAAATCGATTAGGTTGCAAATTGATCAAAATATCAATTTTGATCATTTTAGGGTGTTAGTAAGTTTTTGAGTCTTCATGTGCATAAGTGGTCAAAACTACCGGTCTTGCATATCCTTGATGTTTTAACGTGTAATGTTGGCCCATTTCACCACTTTTACATGCATGTTTGTTTTTGAGTGATATGCATGGGCAGCGAAAATTGCCGCCCATACATTTTCCCTATCGAAGTTCAAATATGTAGAGGCAGTAATTATTGCCATTCTTACATGTGGCATATCAATGTGTAAAGTCGGTTATTCCTACCGCTTGTGTAAATCTTGCGAAATCATGTAAACTCGAGTGCCATTAATGGCACTCGTGCCATCATTAAATACGCAATTTTAAATCTTTTTAAGTCATTTTGTTTGTTTAATCTTGTTTATTTTTTTCATTTCTAAACCTTTGAAGTGTTTGGTAAACCCTCACTATGATTGTTTGAGGAGCAAATTTTGGATTTTGTGTGGATTTCAGCCTTCAAGCTCATGCTTAAGGTTTTTCTTATCTGAGGCAAGCTTGTATCTTTCTTTTCTGTTTTCATTTTTCCATTAGGGTTTTGTTGTATATATGATGTATATTTTTGTTTTGTTGCATTTATTTTCTTGTGTGAGTCATTTTTAGCAAAAGGCTAGTTTTTGTAAATTTTAGGTTTTTCTTTACCATTGGTTTTCTCAGGCAAATTTCACCATTTTGAATAAACCTTAAGTTTCTTAATGTTGAATTTCATGTCTTTTTAAACTTAGGTTTTTTGTTCTTACCTCCATCTTTCACCTTGAATGTAATGGCGGTTAAAACTACCGCTTCTACACAGGAATAAGACATCAACACATATGTTTAAGAGGTCATTTTCATTGCTTTTGCATATCTATTAATTTTTGATATAAGAGATGCCTGAGCGGTCATTTTGACCGACTTCGCATCAGAACACTTGAAGCTTTTCCTCCAATATGCACTAGCGGGCATTTTCGTCGTTTGTGCATACACCATATAAAGAACTTGTTATTTTTCCCTAATGTAAGGGTAGTCATTTTGACTGCCCCTACATTAAAACATGTATATCTTCCCTTATGCATGCAGTGGCGACATTATTCAATGACATTGCATGATAGATAGCTTGTCCTCCATGTAGAAGCAGTCATTTTGACTGCCCATGCATATCTTCCTAAAATTTTCCTAACACTAGGAAAATTTGCCTTTTAAAGCTTTTTGGCTCGCTTTCACCTTTTACATTATTTTGTGCACTCTCAAGCCCTTCCATACACATTCCCATGTTCATGATCATCAGTTCACAGTAACCCTAATTTGCCTATTTTTCCCCTAACTGCGAGATCATGAACTTTTGTAGTTTTTGCAAGCAACAACTAAAAATCACAAGTTTCTTCCTATAGAAGAGATGGTTGAGGCCTTCGAAAAGATGATCCAGAAGAACTTTGAAGATGAAGCGTTTTTAATTATTTCAATGGATAAAACTCCAAGATTATCAATCAACCCTTGATAATTTGAGAGACAATCTTGGGAAGCATGAAAAGGTGGTAAAGGTGTTGAAAGATACAATTGTCAAAACTCATGCTGTTTCAGACAATACAATTGAACTGGACATTTATGAGATGGAAGCAATAATGGCCATGTATCACAATTTTATGAAGAGTGTTGATAGTGGTGATAGACATAAATTAGAAATGTAATCTACAGTCTTACCTTTTAATAGCAGTTACAATGAAGAATGATGGTGGCAGCTAATATTCTTCTTCATGCCTTAGTTTATTCTCATTTTTGTAGATGTAATTTGTGTTTTGTTTTGGACATGTTCACATGTATTTTTCTAAATTGTAATTACATGTGAGACAAATGAAGTCCCAATTTAAATAGGACTCTTTTGTTGAATAAGTCAAAGTAGTTAGACTTTTTCCTATTTTTGCTATAGGCTTCTCCCTATAAATAAAGAGGGCCTCTATTGTAATTATATCTTTAATCTTATGCAACAAAGTGCTTCCCAAATTGTGACTCAACTTTGAGACTTTGTGTTCAAATTGTATGATCAATTCCAATCAATAAAGAAGGCGAGCTTTGATAACAAACTTTGTGTTGAATCGAATTTGTATGAGTGAGGATGTACATATGGCATTTTTGCTGATTTCTCTTGTTGATTGATTGGAGAAAGTGGTGTTTGGTTATTACAGTTGGAGGACATTCAAGATAAGTTATATAAACTTTGTGTTATATTATTTCCTTGAATCTATGTGTGTTGAAAGCGTTTCTTGGTGAAGGATTATAAAGACTTTGAGCTTGTAGTTGTTCACTTTGTATATGAATCATGTTGAGAACTTGTAGACTTTGCGCTATGATTTTCGATCACATTCGCGTGGATCAGTGGTGTTGTTAGTTGACAGACTTTGTGCTCCAACTGGTGATACGGTTACTTTTAAAATCTTTCTGGGGATAATTTGAAGACTTTGTACTTGAGATTATTCACTTGGCTCATGAATCTTTTTGTGAAGTGAGTTGAAAGACTTTGTGCTTCAACTCACAAGAATAATGGTAATAACTATTTAGGTTAATATTAGAAGTGTAGAAGCATTATTGAATATTACCTTGAAACATTGTAAGCATCTTTTTTGAAAGAAGAGAAAAGGATGAATGTAACACACCCCCAAAGCTAGTTTTTAGTGTAAATAAGTTTGTAATAGTTAAAAGGGAACCTCCCCTTGCTGAGAGGGGAGATTTATCTCATCATACTGTGGTTGATATAACCATTTTGCCGTTAGTTAGCTAAATGACAAAAGATTCACCCAACAAGTTGGTAGAGTGTTTGGCTGAATACATTGAGTTATTAATGTGTCTTTGGTAGAGTTGTTACCCTAATTGTCTATGTAGGGCCACATATAATGTGAAGAACTCTCCATTTCTTTAATGGAGATGGGAGCTGGTGTGAGCAAGGGGAGAGGAAGGTGGTAAGGGTAAAAGAAAGTTGTGAGCAATGGTAGATGAGGAGGTGGAAAACATCCTTAGGGGAACATAGAGAAGTATTTAGGAGGTTTGCTGATTATATTGTGCATGAGCTGAAGAATCCTAAGATGTAGATTTGAATGTTGATGCTATGGGGGTTGGTGAAGGAAGTAGATGAGGATGGTCGAGTGGAGATTTGTGAGGCCACGAGGAAGATATTGTTGGATCTTGGTCATTTAATTGGCTAGTACAATGTCTTTGACATCACATAATCCCTCTTGAGTGTGTCCTTACTCTCAATGGTGGTTGACATGTTTTTGCTTCATGAATTTACGAAGGGCATTCAAGAACAAATAGACCTGTACTTGGATTGTATTATGGAGCACCTTCACATAATTTTGAAGAAACAAGGAAAGATGTATAAATGCCTAAAGCTGTTGGGTAGTATCCTTCATGTGTTTAGATATAGTCACCCCGAGAAGGATATCTCTCAGCGTACTTTAAATATAGGTATGCTAGTAGCATCCACAGTGGTAAGCCTAATTATAACTATATAATATATTATTATATTATAGATTAAATATATTATTATAATATAATATATGATATATTATTATAATTATAATATAATAGTTAAAAATATATATTATATTATATTACGATTAGGATTAGTATTCAAGTTAGAATTAAGGTTACAATTAGTTTAGAGTTAGTATTTGAATGAAGGTACGGTTTAGAATTAGGGTTTTGTTTAGGTATTGAGTTAGGGTTGGGATTATAAATAGGGATAGATATAGCGTTAGTCTTATAAAACAATGGTAAGTGTGATCTTACGATTATGGTTAAAATTAGGCTTAGGCTTAGAAATAGGGTTTCAATTAAGCTAAGAGCCAAGGTTAGATTAGAATTAGGATTAGATTGAGGGTTAGGGTGAGAATTAGGGTAATGCTTAAAATTAGGGTTACAATAATGTTTTAATCTATTTAGAGTTATAATTGTGAAAAAATCATTTTTTTTTAATTTATAATTTTTGGAAATTCATTAAATATAGAACATTGTAGTGATTGGATTCATATTAATTACCATAATAATTATGTGTTGTGGAATTAAATAAATTTTACTATTTTAGAATTAAGATTTATTTTATTTTACTTTATAATTATTTAGTTTAGTGAAGCATAATTTCATCTTTTATTATTAGTTTAATGAAGTTAATTTCTTAGAATATGCATAAATCAACACATCATAAGACAAACATATAATATGAAGTATTACAATGCATGTACATTGCCACCATAGTACTTGTACACATAAGAATAGTATTTATCGACATAAATCATTCATATCATGATTTTCTGATTTTAGTAAATTAGGGTTATGAGTAACTTAGTGTTATGGTAACTTAGTGTTTTGGTAAGTGTGTGAAATTATCTTTGTGCAAATAACAAACAAAATCAACAAAGTTTAGTAACACAAACTATATGTGGAGAAAGCTTTGCGGAAAACAACACTAGCAAAGAGCACCAAATATATACTTATTTGTATAAATAACATTTGAGAATTACAAGATATTTTTTCTATGCTCTACTCTGTTCAATTTGCTTTACTTTTCTCTGCTCTACTCTACTTTTCTCTACTCTAATATGCTCTCCTCTGCTCTCCTCTACTCTCCTCTACTCTGCTCCACTTTGTTCTACTCTATCATGTTCTAATAATTTTAGTCTTTCTCCTTCAATTTTTCTCTTACCAAGTTGTTTTCCCTAACCCCAACCCTAATTTTAACCCTAAACTTAATTTTAACCCTAACCCTAATTTTAACCCTAAACCTAATTCTAATGCTAACCCTAATTTTATCCCTCATCCTAACCCTCACCCCAATACTAATGCGAACCCTAAACCTAATTCTATCCTTAATTGTAACCCTAACCCTAACCCTCACCCAATACTAACACTATCCCCAACCCTAATTCTAACTCTAAACCTATTTCTAACCATAATTCTTACCCTAATTGTAGCCCAAACACTAATTATAACTGTAACCCTAATTCTAACTTGAACCCTTTAATAACCCTAATTTCAACCCCTAACTCTAATTCTAAACATATAAGTAACCCTAATTCTATCCCTAACCCTAACCCTAACTTACTTATTCTAACCATAGTTGCAACACCTAAACAACATTATTTTAACCTTAGCCTTGATCGTAACCCTAACCCCAACCCTAATTCTAGCCCTAACCCTAATTGTAACCATAAACCTATCCTAATTCTAAACCCAATTCTTACCCTAACTCTTAAGCTAACCCTAACCCTAATCCAAACCCTAATTCAAACCCTAATTGTATTTGTGATCATAACCCTAACCTTAATTATATCCCTAACCCTAACTATATTTCTAACCCTAATTCTAACTTTAATTTAGACCTTAACCCTAACCCTAATTCTAACTTGAATCTAAATGCTAGCCCTAACCCTAATGCTAACCCTAACCCTAATTCCAACCATAATGCTAACCTAAATGTTAACCCTAATTCTAACCCTAACTTTAGTTCTATCATACATTTGATTAACCCTAATTTAATCCCTAATTCTAACCTTATTACAAGACCTAACTGTTATTAACTGTAATCCTAATTCTAGCGAGAACCCTTACACTAATCCTAAATGTAACCCTTACTATAATTCTAAACATAACCCTAACTATAATTCTAAACATAACCCTAACCTTAATTATATCCCTAACCATATTTCTAATCCTAATTTTAACTTTAATCTGAACATAACCCTAATTATATCCCTAACCATATTTCTAACAGTAATTCTAACTTTAATTTTAACCCTAACCCTAACCCTAATTGTAACTTGGATCTACAGCCTAAGCCTAACCCTAATTATATCTCTAACCTCAAATCTAAACAAAACCCAAATTTTATCCCTAACCTTAACTATCACCCCAATAGTTTAACGCTAACCCTAACCATATTTTAAACCCTAATTCTAACTTCAACCTGAACCCTAACCCTAATTATAGCCCTAACTTATAATTCAAATCCAAATTGTAATTATAACGCTAACCCTAACCTTAATCTTGACAATAATGCTAACCCTAATTTTAACCCTAATGTTAACCCTAATTCTAGCCCTAACCTTGATTCTAACCATAAACCTACCCTAACTCTAATCATAATTCTAACCGTAAGTCTTGCCCTAACTCTAATACTAACCCTAACTCTAATCCAAACCTTAATTCAAACCCTAATTGTATTTGTAACCATAACCCTAACCTTAATCCTAACACTAACACTAACCCTAACTCTAATGAAAACCCTAATCATAATTGTAACCCTAACTTAACCTTATTTCTAACTATAATTCTAATGCTAATTGTGCCCTAATTCTAATACTAACCCTAACCCTAATTCTAATACGAACCCTAACCCTAACCCTATTTTTAACCCCTAGCTCTAATTCTAAATGTAATCATAACCCTAATTCTATCCCTCACCCTCACCCTAACCCTACATTGATTTGCAACATCTAAACAACATTATTTTAACCCTAATCTTAACCTTTGTCTTATAATGGAGAGTTATAGATTTGGTCTTTCTTACATATGATCACTGGTATGGATATAAGAATTTGGGATTGTCTCATGTTTCTCTTATGGAGAGTTTTGTAAAATAAGTTAAGTTTAATGTTGTGGAAAAGTTACATATATTGCATTCTCATTCTTATTTAGGGTACTTATATGATCAAGATTCACAATATTTTTCATTAATATTAAATATTGTATTTAAATATTTACATTTTAGATGATTTAAAAGATTATCTCTTAAGAATATATTATATTTACATTAGGCGCCTCAAGAAGGATACCTCTTAGCGTACTTTAGATATATTATATTTAATATAAATATGCTAGTGGCATTCAGAGTGCAAGCGTAATCATAACCATAACACTAACCCTAACCCTAAATTTGACCTTGATTGTAATCTTGACCCTAATTAAAATACTAGTTAATTATATATATATACCTGTAATTTATTAAATCTGTTTTGATAATTTAACCATGTGCTTCATTATTCTACCAACATATAGAATAAATATATTTTGTTCAATTTTAATACATAGATTTTGTGACATCATATTATGTATTGGGTATACTTGGTATATTATACTATGTTGATTTAAAAAAATGATAGACCTAAAATAATTAAAATCCAGTCATATATAGATTATATGTGTAAACGAAAATTGAGGTTTCTAGATCTCAGATTTTTTTGCAATCTTTTGTACCCTACAATTAAAATATTGCTAAATATCTTATTTTCCCTCCTCTTACCACCTACATGCATACAAATATCTCATTTTCCTTCCTCTTAGCACCTACATGCATACCATCTTCCGGTGAATCCTGCAGCTGCAATAAAAATGATAACTAAATAATAAAATAGTTAAAATAATTTGTAAAACACTTCCATTCCAAATTCTCTCATTGTGCAACCCTCCATGTAAACCAAGACGAAAAAAATTTGAGAGTTTTGAGTCACCTGAAAAAAAACAATAATGAAGAAAGTTAAAATAAGGTAGTGTAAAACTAGAGTTTTTATATGTTTTTTATATCATTTTGGTAAGTTTTAATATTTACTAAAATTAGAACTCCACAACTCCCTATTTTCTAAGTAATCTCAATTAAAATTAAATTAATGTGGAGTAGTTAAATTAGAAATTTAGGGAAAATCTTGTATGATGTTTAAAATACAAACTTGTTTTATAATTGTGAATTTAAAATTAAATTAATATGCATTTGGTTAAAGTCAAATGGTTGGTAGCATCACTTAGTTAAATTAAAAATTAATAATGCTAGGTAAAACATATATGGTATATATAATATATATGAAATTAAATATGATTATTAGTAGAGGTTTTGTATAGTTTAAGTTTTAAGCTATATTTTAAACAAGTATAGGTTATGTTTTTTATTACATCAGGCGGCAAAAACAAGGGGCCGAACCCTCAATAGAGATTACAAAAGAAAAAGCACAGGCTCAGGAAATAAAAAGAGCCTGGAACCAAAACCCAGGAAACACCAGCTTACAAATGGCAGATAGTAAGCAACAACAAAAAACCAGCAAACATACAGCAGAAGGCACACTAGGACATAGAGTCCTCCCAGTCTTTAGCAAGAACTTCAAAAACTTTGTCCAGCTCCTAAGTTCTGTCATTGTCGGCTCCCTGGGAGAAAAGTTGAATATCCTGCAAAAGGGTTAAGTTGATCATGGAAGACCTGCACAACATGCGGGTAATGAACTTATAAAGAGTAGACAACTTGAGTTGCAGAGCCACCATCTTGTCCTTTAACTGAGTCACTTCAGCAAAAAGAGAGTTACTGTCCCTGCCCTCATTCACATTGCCATCCTCAGTAGTAGCCCTGACATCATCATCTTGAATCTCTTCAAGGACAGACTGACTGTTCGCTTCCACCTCTTCAGCACGGGCAGGATTTTGCTCATTCATGTTCTCCCCTCCTTCACCAGTATCATATTGGGCCTCCACAGGGCTCTGATGGTCAAACTCATCTTTATCACTACCAATACCAATCACATTCTCAGGGTTGTCCCTATAATCATTCTGCAGAGAGTCATGGCCATCAAACTGCTCTGCAGAAACATGATTCTCCATGCAAATTTCCTTCAAATCATCACTATCAGCCTCCTCACCGTGAGAAGAAGCCTCAGAGTTACTTTCTGAGTAGTCTATAAGTTTAACCTTGGGGGCTGGCTTCCCAGCAATTCTGGTAGAGCGTCTGACACCAGGGGATATGCTTTTCCCTTTGCCCTTTCTTGCCTTTTTAGCAGGATTCTCAGCAGACATGTTTTTACCTTTAGGGGTCTCATGACTATCTTTGAGGGAGCTAAGAATAGCCGCTTCCTCAGCTAGCTCAGAGAGGCGATGAAGCCGCTTCCTAGACTTAATAGAGTCCATCTTAGGGGTAGAGGTAGACCAAAGAGTGGGGGTATTAGTTTCCGCAGAGGCTGAAGTCGGGCCATCATGACTATTTTTCACAGGAGTGTGTAGGCAATCACATTTGATAGAAGCCAACAGAGTATTGGGGGAGGGTTCTGTTGGATCTAGGGCATACAACTGAGAGGGGGGGGGGGTGAATCAGTTGTATAGAACTTGTTCTCTTTCAAACACTTAATTCTCTGTTGTTAGTTAGCAGCATATCAAATAATCATTCATGGAAGCACAATACATAAACACAAGAGCAGATAAGCATCAACACATTGAACACCAAGATTTTGACGTGGAAAACCCGGTTAAGGGAAAAACCACGGGGTGATTAACCCAAGAATTATTCTCTGTTAGAAGAATAAAGAAAAATGAATGGCACATGCCAATAAGGGCTCACTGCCCGAGCACACTGCTCACAAAGAGGCCCACTGCCTACAAGGAGACACACTGTCTACAGAGTGATAAAAATCACAGTCTTGAACTGGAGAATGACATCTCTACCATGTCCGGATCAGTTCCAATTAAGCCCAACAATCTCTGCTCTGCCTTTCGCACCTTTCTTCGCTACACCTTACTCATCCACATGCCACACACTGAAATGGATTCACAAATCATTATTTATACAAGACATCGACTTAGGAACAAGCATCTAAGTCGGCAAACAACCATAGGAGCATCCGCAAGATGAATAACACATCCGGTCGGCCATCACAAGAACATTCGCAGGATGAACAACTCATCCGGTCGGCTACACAGAGCAAGAACTTCATCCGGAAGAATAACTTCAATTCCGGGCTCTACCATCAATGCGGACCAACAACACAACCTAAACATGATTCAAGAACCTTTACAAGTCTGTCCGAATGTCCGGATACATCCGCACTTCCTCTACTTACTGGGATCTCTTGTCTTCCTCATCCGGAACTTCAAGAACACAGTCTGTCGTCACTGTCATAATGCAAAAGGTACTTCCGGACCTCCAAATCATACACAAACCAGGATGACACATCACAAGGACATCCCAAACACTCCGTCCAATCCGCAGATTAGGATGATACAATTCCGGACCTCACCGGACCTTTTTGTGATCCTCTGTCACCTCCGGATACTTGCCGGACCCGGTTCTATACCGGCAGCCATAACTCCTTCAGATCTTCATGCGGACCTCTGAAATCTTAACTGTAGCATCTCAAGACTCATATCTACTAACCCTTTAATCCGCATCCTCCGGTTCTTATCCTATACAGTATATTTACCTTCTTCTCATCACTGTTCTTCACTGTTCCTGACTGAGGCTAATTTTCTCAATATCCTCAGCACAAAGCTCATTAAATCCTTCTTGTCAATGCAGTATGAGTATGTTGACATCAATGACAACAATGGCTCACCTCATACTTGCAACAATCTCCCCCTTTGTCATTGATGGCAACATATGATGTGAAAAACCATCAAGACAAGAACTTCTCTTTTCTGTCACAGCTCCCCCTATCAACAACAACTCCTCACATGTCTTCCTTTGCTGCTCCCCCTTTGATCATCAACCACTTGTTTTTCACATGTCTTCTCTCCCCCTTTGACATCAATGGCAAAGGGCTCATACTTGCAACTCTTATGCATCAGAATAATACCAGCTGCTCCCCCTTAGTTGCAGCTCCCCATTAGTCCGGATCACAAGATATGACTGTGATTGCCACCGGACTGATGCACATCAGTGCATCTTAGTTCATCACCGGAGGGGCCATGACCCCTAACTTCTCCCGGAGATATTCAAAAGAGTCCTTGGGAAGAGGTTTTGTAAAAATATCTGCAATCTGATCCTTGGAGGGAACATACTCCAATCTGACTTCTTCCTTGTTTACTTGTTCTCTCAAAAAGTGAAATTTGATAGATATGTGCTTAGTCTTAGAATGCAATACCGGATTCTTGGAAATATTAATTGCACTTGAATTATCACAGAAAATTGTGATAGGCTCCTCATATTCAACTTTGATGTCTCTTAGCATCTGCTTCATCCACAAGATTTGAGTGCAACTACCTGCTGCTGCAATGTATTCTGCTTCAGTTGTAGACAGAGATATTGCATCTTGTTTCTTGCTTAGCCAAGAAACCAATCTCTTCCCCAAAAAGAATGCTCCACCACTAGTGCTCTTCCGGTCATCCACATCTCCTGCCCAATCTGCATCTGTGTAAGCATGAAGAGAAAAATCCGGATCTCTAGGATACCATAGACCATACTCAACTGTCCCTTTCAAGTATCTAAAAATTCTTTTGATTGCCATAACATGAGATTCTCTAGGATCAGCCTGGAATCTTGCCACAAGACCAACAGCTTGCATTATATCTGGTCTAGTTTGAGTGAGATACAACAATCCACCAATCATTGATCTATACTTTGTCTGATCTGCCTTTGGAGAATCATCATCTTTGCTTAACTTACATCCGGTTGCCATAGGAGTGTTCATAGGCTTTGAGTCTTCCATACCAAATTTCTTTAACAATTCTTTCACATATTTGGTCTGAGAAATGAAGATCCCTTCTTTTGTTTGAGTAATTTGCAGACCCAAGAAGAAATTCATTTCACCAAGCATAGACATTTCAAACTCACTTTTCATCTGATTTGCAAAAGTTTTACACATACTATCTCTTCCTCCAAAAATGATATCATCCACAAACACTTCAACAATCAGAATGTTTTCATGATCAATTTTGAAATATAAGTTGCTGTCAGCAGTACCTTTGTTGAATCCAATCTGCACAAGATGCTTATCCAACCTTTCATACCATGCTCTTGGGGCTTGCTTCAATCCATACAAAGCTTTCTTCAACTTGCAGACCATATCATTATTATCAGACAATTGAAATCCATCCGGTTGTTCAATGTAGACTTCTTCTTCCAGATCACCATTTAGGAAGGCAGACTTGACATCCATCTGATATACCTTGAAATCTTTGAAGGCAGCAAATGCAAGAAGTAATCTGACTGCTTCAATTCTTGCTACCGGAGCAAAAGTCTCTTCAAAGTCAATTCCTTCTATTTGAGAGTAGCCTTTGCAGACCAATCTAGCTTTGTTTCTGATTACTTCACCAGCTTCATTTAGTTTGTTCCGGAAGACCCACTTGGTTCCAATTACATTCCTGTCTCTAGGTCTGGGAACAAGATCCCAAGTATGATTTTTCTCAATTTGCATCAGTTCATCTTCCATTGCTTTGGTCCAATTTTCATCATTGCAGGCTTCATTTATTGTTTTAGGTTCAATCCTTGAAATCAGACAACATTCATTCTGATCTTGAGCAATATTCCTTCTAGTTTGTACACCTTTGCTTCTGTCACCTATGATCTGATCTTCAGAGTGATTTAGTTTTACATATCTTGGAATTTTGGGAGTATCCAGTACTGCTGTTTCTTGATCAGGCTCATTTAAACCTAACTCTTCTTCCTGATTTACCGGATCAGGCTGACTCTGTTTCACCGGAGAGGATTGAGTTCCTTGAACACTATCTTGGTCATCTTCATCAAATTCATAAAATCTTGAAGGCTTCTCAATTCCTTCATCAACCTTTACATTGGTACTTTCTATCATCTTCCTCAATCTCTTATTGTAACACCGATATGCTTTGCTTTGAGTGGAGTAGCCCAAGAAAATTCCTTCATCACTTCTAGCATCAAACTTTCCTAGATCTTCATCTCTTTTAATATAACACTTGCTACCAAATACCCTGAAATATTTCACAGTAGGAGTGATGCCAAACCAAAGTTCATAGGGGGTCTTACCGGTGTTGTTTCTGATTTGAACTCGATTGAGAGTGTAGACTGCAGTGCTGATAGCTTCTTTCCAAAACATTTGAGGAACATTTGCTTCCAACATCATTGTCCTAGCAGCTTCCTGGATGGTCCGGTTCTTTCTCTCAACTACTCCATTCTGCTGTGGAGTCCTAGGAGCAGTCAACTGTCTCCTTATACCCTGTTTCTCACAAAAGTCAATGAATTCACCAGATGTAAATTCACCACCTCTATCAGACCTTAGACACTTTAGTTTCAATCCGGTTTGATTCTCCACCATAGCTTTGAAGATTTTGAACTTCTCAAAAGCTTCTGATTTTTCTTTCAGAAAGGTAACCCACATCATCCGGGAATGATCATCAATTAACAACATGAAATATCTATCACCTTGCAGACTCTTGATTCTTGTCGGACCACATAGATCAGTATGTACTAATTCCAACAATCCGGTAGAAGACTGATCTTTGCTTTTAAAAGAGACTCTGCTTTGTTTGCCTAACTGACATTCTTTACACACACTGTTTGTAGGTTTTATCAACTTTGGAAGATCTCTCACAGCCTGAGTATTGCTTATTTTGATGATGTTATCAAAATTTACATGACACATTCTTCTATGCCATAACCAACTCTGATCAATTTGAACAAACAAACAACTTTTATTTGAACCAACCAGATGAAAGATGTTACCTCTTGTCTGAGTACCGGATGCAATTTCAGTTCCGGAGCTTGTAAAGATTCTGCATTTTCCATTCTTGAACCGGAGATCATAGCCTTTGTCCACTAACTGACCAACACTGAGAAGATTGTGCTTCAATCCTTCAACATATAGTACATTACCTGTTTTGCTCTTACCATCAAAGGAAATAGTTCCCCTACCTCTGATTCTGCCAGCAGAATTGTCACCAAACTTTACCATTCCTCCTTCATATCTTTCCAAATCTAAGAACTTATTCTTGTCACCAGTCATATGGTGAGAGCATCCACTGTCAATAACCCAGTCATCCTTTTCTTCCACTTGAGCAGCCAAGGCTTTTTCAACAACTTTGTGATTGACAGATTCAGAGAGCAAGGAATCTTCTTCCTTGATGGCTATAAACACCCACTCATTTCCGGATTTGCTTCCTGGATCTGATTCATCATCTGTTACTCCTTCATTGTCATCTTCTTCATGAACATAATAGCAATTCTTTTGAAACCTTTGTCTGTGAGTATTAGATCTTGCAGATCTCTCCGGACATCTTGAGGCAAAATGACCAATCTTATTGCAGTTAAAACACTTAAAGGGTAGTTTTCCTTCATACTTACCGGATCCTCTTGGCAGTCTCTTTGCAATGAGGGCTTCAAGTTGAGCTGTTTCTGCTTCTTCTTCTTCCATGTCTCTTCTTGCTTGATCATACCATGACATTTTCCTTGATGAGTTTTCACCCGGATCAAATCTCTGTTTGCCTTTCACATAGGCACTGGCTTTAAAAGCAGACTCAGTCTTGGGTGGATCATCTCCAAACTCGGTCATTTCAAATGCAGCTAGTTTGCCAGCCAATTGTTCTCTTGTGACAGTTGTGTGGGCTCTGAATTCATCAATGGCAGCAACTTTGATTTTGTAGGCAGCAGGAAGGGATCTTAGGATTTTGCAGACAATCTCATTTTCATCTAGAGTTCCACCAGCATTTCTGATTCCACATACCAGCTCATTTACTCTTGGCATAAAGGTAGTAATGTTTTCATCATCTCTCATTTTCAATCTTTCAAATTTCCCTTTCAGACTTTGCAACCTTGCACTTTTGACAAACTCATCTCCTTCATACAGAAGTTCCAGTTTAGTTAGGATCTCATATGCAGTTGGTAGGTCAATGACATTCGAGAGATCTGAGTCATTCAATGCGCTTAGAAGAGCTTCCTTGGTCCGCAGATTGTTTTCAGCTTCTGTGGTTTCATCAGGAGTTGTCGGACCACCTTGTGGGGGTATATATGGTTTTGAAATCATAGCCAAGTATGCTTTTCCCATACATTCCAAATGACACTTCATGCGACCTTTCCAGAGAGTGAAGTTGGTTCCATCGAACTTCGGACTATCCTTCTTGTAAGACGACATCCTGGATCACCTCAAGCGGTTAAGCTCCTATCAGAGGAACTCGGCTCTGATACCAATTGTTGGATCTAGGGCATACAACTGAGAGGGGGGGGGGTGAATCAGTTGTATAGAACTTGTTCTCTTTCAAACACTTAATTCTCTGTTGTTAGTTAGCAGCATATCAAATAATCATTCATGGAAGCACAATACATAAACACAAGAGCAGATAAGCATCAACACATTGAACACCAAGATTTTGACGTGGAAAACCCGGTTAAGGGAAAAACCACGGGGTGATTAACCCAAGAATTATTCTCTGTTAGAAGAATAAAGAAAAATGAATGGCACATGCCAATAAGGGCTCACTGCCCGAGCACACTGCTCACAAAGAGGCCCACTGCCTACAAGGAGACACACTGTCTACAGAGTGATAAAAATCACAGTCTTGAACTGGAGAATGACATCTCTACCATGTCCGGATCAGTTCCAATTAAGCCCAACAATCTCTGCTCTGCCTTTCGCACCTTTCTTCGCTACACCTTACTCATCCACATGCCACACACTGAAATGGATTCACAAATCATTATTTATACAAGACATCGACTTAGGAACAAGCATCTAAGTCGGCAAACAACCATAGGAGCATCCGCAAGATGAATAACACATCCGGTCGGCCATCACAAGAACATTCGCAGGATGAACAACTCATCCGGTCGGCTACACAGAGCAAGAACTTCATCCGGAAGAATAACTTCAATTCCGGGCTCTACCATCAATGCGGACCAACAACACAACCTAAACATGATTCAAGAACCTTTACAAGTCTGTCCGAATGTCCGGATACATCCGCACTTCCTCTACTTACTGGGATCTCTTGTCTTCCTCATCCGGAACTTCAAGAACACAGTCTGTCGTCACTGTCATAATGCAAAAGGTACTTCCGGACCTCCAAATCATACACAAACCAGGATGACACATCACAAGGACATCCCAAACACTCCGTCCAATCCGCAGATTAGGATGATACAATTCCGGACCTCACCGGACCTTTTTGTGATCCTCTGTCACCTCCGGATACTTGCCGGACCCGGTTCTATACCGGCAGCCATAACTCCTTCAGATCTTCATGCGGACCTCTGAAATCTTAACTGTAGCATCTCAAGACTCATATCTACTAACCCTTTAATCCGCATCCTCCGGTTCTTATCCTATACAGTATATTTACCTTCTTCTCATCACTGTTCTTCACTGTTCCTGACTGAGGCTAATTTTCTCAATATCCTCAGCACAAAGCTCATTAAATCCTTCTTGTCAATGCAGTATGAGTATGTTGACATCAATGACAACAATGGCTCACCTCATACTTGCAACAGGTTCCACAGCCGGGTGATGGAGAGTGGCAGGGGGCATCAGGGCCAAGTGAAACTGGTAAAGTCTGTGTATGAGGCCTTGGTGTAGGGGCACAGGCTTCTCCAATGGCCTAGAGGTTAAATTCTTATGAACCATTTTAACCGAGTGTTCTAAAGAAGAAAGCAGGTAGTAAGGGAAACAAATAGCCAAGTTTTTGCGAAAATGATTGAGCAGGGGAAGATGGTTGTAATAGAACCTGGCATAATGGCCTTCCAAGGTGAAGTACTTCATGATTAAAAAGCACATGTCTGCCCATGGCTGAGGAAGCTTCGCCCTTTCGAACCCTCCCTGGTAGGGTACCAGCTCTTCGTCGTCACCCAAGAAAAGCTTTTGGTTCTGCATGTCAGAAACCCTCATTTTTCTCAGCAACTTAATGCCTTTAAGGGATAAGCCCGTCGCCTCAGCTATACTTTTCTCTGAGATCTCAAAGCTGACACTGCCAATGGTGACCCATCTGTCAACCCACAAAGAAGCACACTGGATGGATAACAACTCATCATGCCCGTTAAGGCATTCCAGGAACAGAATTATGCCCCCCTCCTTGCAGTAATGCCAGACAATGGCATTTTCTTTGAATTCATTGCAGGTGTTTGGTTCAGTGCGAATTCTTTCACCACCCATAATGATAGCCCACGCCGCAATACCCAGCAGGAGAAGACAAATAAATTGCAGAATACCCTTCAGAGGAATCCACCAAGTGGTATTCATGTGAACAAAAACCAACTGACTCCAATCATGATACTTTAAGTTCCAAAACACAACCCAAATAATGAGTATTAAGTTCGCATGAAGGGAGTACAGACACCGCTGCCAATTCGCACGGGGATCGTGCATAAGCCTAGACAGGGTGGAAAAACATGCCACCTCATCACTCGACACTTGAGTAGACATCATGTAATAACAAAATTCTTCTCCTTAAGAATAAGCATTCCAATGTGACCAGGAATGCTGCTAATTTGGCGCCAAACCTGCCAGATTTGAAATTCCTGACCAAAGTTGGCAAGACCATCAGCAACCGAGTTGCCTTCCCTATAAGTATGGGAGAAAGAGACATTCGGGATGCCATGGAGAATGGTTTGTATATCAGATATAATGTCACTCAGCTTCCACCCACAAGTAGAGAGACCGGTAACCGCATCCAGAATGATTTTAGAATCACCTTGTATGTGGAGATGGCTAATCCCCAAAGAGATTACCACTTTGAGACCCCAAAGGAGGGCCATTGCCTCAGCAATATTGTTAGAATGCTTTCCAAGTCCTTCGGCATAAGCCGCAACAAGATCACCATGTTCATCCCTTATTATACCTCCTCCACTGGCGCATCCATCAGCTTTAACAGCACCATCAAAATTAAGTTTCAACCACCCCGGCTCAGGCAGGTCCCAAATAGTATTAAGTCTTTTCCGAAGTTTCGTATCATCAAAAGCCAAGATTTGGTTCAGCAAACCCCAGTTAGAAGCCACCCAAGATTCCTGTTTGGTCAAAGGTTGATCTGCAGGTTT
This sequence comes from Cunninghamia lanceolata, assembly GCA_027924645.1. Classification (NCBI taxonomy): domain Eukaryota; kingdom Viridiplantae; phylum Streptophyta; class Pinopsida; order Cupressales; family Cupressaceae; genus Cunninghamia; species Cunninghamia lanceolata. Next base: position 10,055,201 of record BSBN01000635.1, on the reverse strand, counting down.
AATGTTAGCATTAGAAACATTTTCAACAATAGCCTTAAATAAAGAGATCCAAACCTGCATCGGAGACCTATGAGTGTCTCGAAAAATCCTATTGTTTGTTTCTTTCCACAGGGTCCACCCAAGTGAAGGAAGGTTCTGCTTCCATAATTCCCACAACCAAGGGTGTTTAAGGGGAACATTCCAACTAGCGATACAATCACGAATCTCTCTGTTAAAAACCCATTGTATACCAAATTTTTCTAGAATTCTACTCCAAACTTCACAGGCATAATCACAATGAATGAGGAGTTTCTTCTTGATTGCAGCAAAGAACACATCTGTTGACAAGTTGCAACCTTCTACATTGGAGGTTATCTTGAGTCAAAATTTTATTATGGGTGGCAGTCCACCAGAAGAAGTTAATTTTAGGAAGACTTTTACAATTCCAGACTTTCTCCCATATCTCATCTTTGTTGACATCCTCCACCAGCAGAAGGTAAGTAGATTTTACCGATAACCTCCCTTTTTTGTCAGCATACCACAGGAGTTCATCCTTCCGAGGGAATAAAGGAAGTCTAATATCCATCAGTAATTGTTGAACCATATTCAGTTTCTAATGAAACTCAGGGTTATTCATGGTGCATTGTAACAGATTCTTCCAGCTTTTAAGCCCATTGTCTTGGGTAAGGTAATTACTAACTTTAGAGCCAAAAAATTGCTTGGCCAAGGCAACAATATCTTTATTATCAATTTGGGCTAAGAGAGCCTGATTAGTTAACCAGGGGTCTTCCCAGAAGTTGATGAGAGAACTGTCCCCTAATTTCCATCTCATTCCTTTTCTAATGATGCTCCTAGTTTTAAGCATTTTATTCCAAATGGCAGACCCTGGCAGAATACCTTCTTGTAGAAGTATCGAGTAGCTATCAGAATCTTTGAGATATTTAGCCTTCATTATATCTCCCCAATCTTTATTTTTGTTGATGAAGTTCCACATTACCTTGGACAGCAGAGCTTTATTCATGCTTTGGACAGTCCTAATGTTAAGACCCCCATGAGATTTAGGACAGCAGATTTGCTCCCACTTGACCAAAGAAATCCTTTTCTTTTCCTCCATTCCAGTCCATAAAAAAGTCCTTTGTATCTGTTCCAATTTTTCAGCTAGGTATCTAGGCATTTTTAAAAGAGATAGGAAGTACGTGGGAATGCCTTGAAGGGAAGCTCGTATAAGTTGAAGTTTCCCAGCATTGCTGAGAAGTTTGCCTTTCCAGCCCATGAGCTTTCTCTGAGTTCTTTCAATAATGCTATGCCAAAAGGCAGGAGTGACATCTTTAATAGTGAGGGGTAGGCCCAAATAAACAAAAGGGAGATTAGCAGCAGCACAACCAAGAATCTTAACAATTTTTCTTTGAAGATCATCAGGAGTATTGAAGAAAAAAATATTGCTCTTCTGAAAATTTATATGTTGCCCAAAAGCCTTAGCATACTCATTCAGTAACCTTTTCCAAGCAGAAGCCTCCACCACAGAAGAAATGCCAAATAGAATAGTATCATCCACAAACTGTTGGATCGTCAAAGGAGTAAGGGAGGTGGCAGGTTTAATCCCAGTGATAACTTTAGAAGAGACTTTGTTTAAAAATGATCTACCCAGCGCCTTAGCAATCATAATAAAAAGGTAGGGAGAGAGAGGGTCTCCCTGTCGAATCCCCCTAGAAGGGGAGAAAAACCCTCTTGGGATACCATTCACAAGAACTGAATATTTTGCAGTAGTAACAACTTCCTTGACAAGAATGAGGAGTTTATCATTAAAACCAAATTTGTAAAGAACTTTGAACAGAAACTGCCAAGAAACCCGGTTGTAAGCTTTAGAGATGTCGAGTTTGAGAGCCATGCTAGGTATCTGACTTTTTTCCATGGAATGAATAGTCTCATGAGTAGCAAGAACAACATCCAAAATCTGCCTGCCTGGGACAAAACCTTTTTGCATGGGAAAAATGATCTTATCCAGATAAGGTTGCAATCTGAAAACCAACAACTTAGTGCATATTTTATAAAAGGTGTTACAGAGGCTTATAGGCCGGAAATCCTTGAACATATTAGGGTTGGGTTTTTTAGGAATCAAAGCAATATAGGTGTTATTAAATTGTCTAAGGAGCTTACCAGTCTTGAAAAAGTCTAACATATAATATGTTAAAATGATAATAATAAATTTAATATTAAAGTATACAATATTTATTTTAAAATTTATAGTTATGTTTAAAATGATTGTGGGTCTTATCACACGGTTTATTATGATCACAAATCTTATATTTGTTTTAATTACTTTATTTTATTAGTATATTTACTTAATGTAATTTAATTGTTAGTGTAAAACTAGAGTTTTTATATGTTTTTTCATATCATTTTGGTAAGATTTAATATCTACTAAAATTAGAGCTCCAAACTCCCTATTTTCTAAGTGATTTTATTTAAAATAAAATAAAATTAATGTGGAGCAGTTAAATTAGACTTTTAGGAAAAAATTGTATGATGTTTAAAATCCAAACATGTTTTATAATTACTAAATCATTGATTTTATTTAAATGTTAATTTTTCGAAACATGTTGTATACTTACTAAATCATGTGATTTTATTTAAATGTTAATTTGCAATTAAATTTATTAAAAATATAGAAATGTTGTGATTATTTAGTTATTTTATACATTTTAATTAAGATAGGGCTTTTATTATTTAATTTCTTAAATATAACACATTTAGGAAAAAATATACATCTCATTTTTATAATTGTAATTATGGATTTTTTATTTGTTCCATCACTACACTCAAATTACTCTATTCATCAATTGTTATTAGGTTGCAATTAAATAGAATTTATGTGTAATTAATTTTAAACTAGAACTATTTTGATTTAAGAGTTTAATTTATTTTACCATATAATTATATTAAATTAAGAGTTATTTTAGGATTAATTTATTTTCAAAATATAAGTTGTTATTTTTTGCAAATAAATGTCAAAACATTTTTCTTCTTAAACTAAAACAATTACAGTGTTCAGTGTTTGTGGTACCTCTGGTTCACGTTTACGGGTCAAGCCGTCGTGATTGAACTATTGTACCCATTACCTAAAATAGCTACAACAATGGCGTCTGTGGCATCGTACCTATAAATCATCGGGGAGAAATAAGGACACTCATTTTCAATTCCTTCCATTACCCATTTGTCACTATCGTATCTTGACTGAAAAGAATTTTGAATTCTTTCTAAGCAAGTGTCGTTGATAGGATGAATTCTTTTCATGTATTTCCTATGTTCCACATACCACTCTCCTCTCATGTGCTTTAATGTTTCTTTCATGTACCAATGGGTATAAAGAAAGGACAGGCTTCTTCCACGTACCAACGGGTATAATGGAAGAGCGAGCATACAGAGAGGTTTGGTATATTGGTCTAGCGATATATAGTAAAGGCAACCTTTTGGAGTGATAAGGAACCAATCCATGAAAATTTGATAACAAAAGCAAAATGTGTTGAAAATTATTTTCCCTCCACATTATTATTGAAAATTATAACTTTAGACTTCTAAAAATTTGTTTTCAAATATTATGTAGGTATGGCTTCACCTATGTTGAATGTTGATTCTAACGAGGAAAGACGACAATACCGAAGGGAATATCAAAGAATATATCAGAGGGAATATTGAAGACGACAACACCAACTAATGACAGATGCACAAAGAGAACAAGAAACGATACAACGAAATGAGGTTGACAAAGAAAGATATCGTAGATGTAGAGCTGAAATAACAGTTGAAGAATTAGAATTACAAAGTCGGAAACAACAAGATATGATGAGAATAGGTCATGAACAAACAACTCAACAACTTAATGTCATTGAAAGAGAAGAAAGAGAACAACATAATATGTCAAATGTTAATATTGATATTAATGTTGTAGATGAAAATTCAAGATCAATAGATTTTGTATTTGAAACACCAGAAAATGCACCTAGAAATAACATGAATCTATTTGCTCAAAATGTTGTAGAAAATGCACCAAATCCTAATGGATTGCTTCACACTAATTTCAATACTTTCCAAATGTATTTTCAAAATGGAATAGATAGTTTTGTTTCACCAAACATGTGCTATATTTGTCAAGAATGTCACCTTGGAGTAAAGGTTTTTTGGACACCTCAAGGTCCTATGTGCAATAGGTGTCGACAAGAAAGAGGCAATAATCAATTTTTAGTATCAAATAATATGGATCTTGGCCCACTAGCACCAGAGCTTGCAAACTTGACACAGGTAGAAGAAATGTTGATAGCATGTGTCAATCCAATTCTACAAGTGACACATGCAACTGGTGATCAATATAAATACAAGGGACACACAATAAGTTTTCCACAAGATGTAAAACAAATTTCAAAGGTTTTGCCACATGCAATAAAAGATTTGCCAATCATTATTGTTCGAAGGAGAGATCAACGTGGCACAAATTACAACTTTACAGTAAAGAGAGAGAGAGTATATAAGGCACTCAAATATAAAATTGAACATGACAAGTTCTACTTTGATGTTCAAATTGATGAAAATGCTCTCACTGCTGTTCCATCAAATTCAAATGAAAATATCTTTGACCAACTAAATACACTGCATATGGAGTTTGATTTAGATGCAAATGAAGTTGTATTTGTAGGCCCATTGATGGAGATGGATGAAGGAAATATCATTGATCACACAACATCAATGGCTTCCAGACTGCCTAACATCAGAAGAGAGATGGAATTGATCCATGCATGGGTGAATAACCCTGATGCAGATGTAGGTTCATTGATCGATTGGCCAACGATTGGTTCATCTCCTATCAATGAGTATGTGACATTAGGATTATTTTATATGGTATTTCCAACATTGTTTCCTAATGGTAGATGTGATTGGCTAGAACCTCACATGAGATGAGTACATTTGCATGAATTTGTCAAGCATCTCTTTCAGTATAGGGATCACCGTTTTGGTTGACACCAACGATTTAGATATTATGTGATGAACAGGATCATGAGACTACGTGCAAAAAATTCATCTGCAGTGTTTGTCAAAAGAAATCTTCAAGATATGCCAATCACCATCAATGAGCTACGTGAACATATAGAAAATGTGCCCCATTCCCGTCTAGTTGATCATTTGATGAGATTTGGAACAACCTTAAGAGGTACAAGGTCATATTGGGCAAAATATCATGCAGAGTTAACTGACAAGCTTCATCAAATTGGTTCACCCACAATGTTCTTCACTTTGAGTGCAGTAGATATGTACTGGCTTGATTTGCATGCACTAATTCTTGGAAGACCACCAATAGATGCACGAGAAGCCCAAAAATGGAGAAGATAGAATGTTATTGAATAGCCTCATATAGTGGCACACTACATGTACCTGTGATAGACAATTTTTAGAAAACAGATTCTAGAAAAAGGAATGAATGTCAAAGATTATTGGTCTAGATATGAATGACAACATAGAGGTTCACCGCATGTGCATGGATTCATATGGATAGATAGAGCACCAAATATGGATAATCTTGATTGGAAAAATGAGCAGCAATGAAAAAGTGCAGAGAAATATTTCCATTCTATTATTCATGCATGGAATCCTAGAGAAGATCCACATCAACGGAGCATACAATTATGTTATCAATGATTGTTAATCAATATTTTATATATTATGTAAGAAAATTCTGTTTCGATGTAACTAATAAATTCATATATTTTTTAATCATAGGTAATGTAAAATTTTGTCCAACATCCATGTCTTTGAAATACAAGGCAGCATACACAAATACATATGGAACATGACTATGAAGAGATTTTAAATTGTGTAGAATGACATACAATGTGTAGAGAGGGTGCATGTCTACGCAAGAAAAGAGGATGAATAGTTTGTAGGTAAGATTCAAAATTTTCCAAATTATTATTTTTAATTTCAATATATTATGAGTGCAGAGAAATAAAAACTATTATTATTTATTATAGGTATAATGCTCCATGGCTGTTAAATCTTGAGGGATCAAAATTATATGAAGACTTGGAGATAGGTGAAAAAAAGTTTGAACCTGCAAGAAATGATGACAGAGTAAATACACACAATCACTACATACTACAATTATGGAGAGAAAATATAGATTGGCAACCTGTTCTTTCCAAACATGTTGTGATCAAGTACATTGCCAAGTATGCTACTAAAGCAGAAAGAGTTCTAAAATTTATCATCAAATGTTGATGTGGCTTGCAAACATTGAAAACCCTGATGATTTAGCATCAAGAGCATATAGAAGACTTCTTATTGAAACAATTATAGAAAGAGACATTGGGGCACAAGAAATATATCACATGCTATTGGAACTTCCAATAGTAGAGAGTAGCCAAAAATTTGTGAATTTGAATGTCTCACGTGAGGTATTCAAATATGTAGCTACAAATAACGAAGATGACTATGAAGAACACACACAATCTTTCATTGATGGATATAAGAATAGACCCTTTTGCATGGAAGGTGTTTCACTTATGGATGCAACTAGATCATAGACATATAATCTAAAGCGAAGAAGAGAACAAATGGGAGGCAAGGGGGATGGCATCTATTGTGACAGTATTTCCAAGGTTTGTATCCACCTCTCAACGTCAATCAGATAAATGGGTTTATTTTTGTTGGTTTGAGTTGTTACTTTATAAGCCATTTCATCATATAAAAAGATATATTGGTCTTCAAGATGATGCAATAATATCAAATTGGGAGTCATTTAATTATAATCCTTGGTATGCGCAAAGAAGAACTACTCCAGAAGATGTTGACAATGGTAGTGATTATGAAATTGAAGATAATCAACCTCTTCAAGGAAACACAACGAAGCATGAATGGGAAATCATATCAAGGCTACATCATAATCAGATTATGCAAGTTTCTAAAATAGATATGTTGGGAAGAAGAGATATTGATAGACAGGCACCATGGTCTAATGAATATCAAGGTGAACACTACATAGATCAAGCAATCAAATTCATAAGCACCATGAAAGATAATGGATTTCTCATGTGGGATGATATAACAAAAAATATCAATTATGCATCATTGGGTGCCAAGCAGAAAAATGCACTTGATATAATTATGACACATTATCATGGATCTCAAAATGCATTGCCATTATTCATGATAATTCAAGGAACAACATGAACTGGAAAATCATATCTAATTGGTGCTATCAGTCAAGCTCTTCAAAAAGTAGCATTCCCAGGGAATACTCCACTTCTATTTCTTGCACCAACAGGAGTTGCAGCATTCAATATTGGAGCCTCAACAATCCATTCAGTACTTCAAATCCCAATCACAGATTTTGGTCAATTAAAAGGGGCAAGACTCACAAGTTTCCAAGAGCAGTTACAACACATAAAATACATTCTGATTGATGAAATGAGCTTCATTGGACTAAATTTGCTGGAGAAGGTGGACTGTTGACTTCGTCAGGCATTCCCTAAAGAAGTAGACATGAGTTTTGGAGGTACACATTTATTTTTTAATGAAGATATGCAATTTTTACATATTTTAAAACATATACTTGATTATTATTAAATCTAACAATTAATAGTAGACACTAATGAAGGCCATCATTTTCCAATATTTTGCAGGTGTATCTATGATTCTCATTGGAGATTTAGGTCAGTTACCTCCTATTAATGATAGACCACCATATGATAGTAACAGACGTGGTAAATTATTATGGGAAGAATTCAAAACTGTTGTTACTTTGGATAAAATATTTAGACAAGAAGGGGAAAGCATTGAACAACAAAGATTTCGTCAACTTCTAACAAATCTAAGAGATTCAAAACCAACTATTGATGACTGGAAATTGTTCATGACAAGAACCAATGTTTGCATACATACACCAAGCAATGAAGAATTTGACACTACTATTCATTTGTTTGCCACAAATGATAATGTGCATAGTCACAACAAAAATAAATTATTCTCATTGAGGCATCCAGTTGCACGTAGCATTGCAACAAGAGTGGATAGTGTCAATGTGCCAGAAGCAGGTTAGATTGATGAAATTGATATGGAGTTATTACTTGCTAAGGATGCAAGAGTGATGTTAACTTCTAATCTTTGGATAGAAGTAGGCCTTGTAAATGGATCCCTAGGGTATGTTTAAAAAATAATATAAAAACCTGGAAGTGTACCACCTGAACCATCGACATATGTTATGGTGGAGTTTGATAATTACATAGGGATACCATTTGAAGATCAATCTCCACGTACAGTTCCAATTACACCAATACAAAAAGGCTGAACAATCCAAATACCCTTAAGATTGGCTTGGGCATTAACAATACACAAATCACAAGGTTTGACTCTCTCAAAAGCCACAATTGACATAGGGCAGAAAGAAAGAATAGGATTAACATTTGTGGCTATATCTCGTGTAAAGTCATTACAAGGTCTCAGAATAATTCCACCATTTACATACGATCATTATGAAAAAATGGAAAAGGGAAAACAACTTGGTAAGAGAAAAGATGAAGAAGAAAGACTAAAATTATTAGAACACAACAGAGTAGAACAAAGTGGAGCAGAGTAGAATAAAGTAGAGTATAGTAGAACAAAGCAGAGTAGAATAGAGCAGAGTAGAACAAATCAAAGTATAGTAGAACAAAGTAGTGTAGAGAAGAACATAGCAGAGAAGAGAAGAGCAGAGAATAGCAGAGTATAGTAGAATAGAGTAGAGTAGAGTAGAGTAGAGCAGAACAAAGCAGAGTAGAGTAGAATAGATTAGAGTAGAGTAGAGTAGAGAAAACTCAATAGAGCAGAGCAGAGTAGAGCAGAGAAAAGTAAAGCAAATTGAACAGAGCAGAGCATAGTAGAGCAAAGAAGAGCAGAGAAAACAAAGAAGAGCAGAGTAGAGAAGAACAAACTCAACATAGCAAAGTAGAGCAGAGAAGAGAAAACAAAGCAAAGTAGAGTAGAGCAAAGCATAGTACAATAGGGCATAGAAATAATATCTTGTATATCTCAAATGCTATTTATACAGATGATTATATACTTGTTGCTCTTTGTTGGTGTTGTTTTCCCCCAAAATCTTTCTCCATGTATATTTTTTCTTACTAAACTTTGTTGATTTTATTTGTTATTTGTACAAAGATAATTTTACACACTTACCATAACCTTAAGTTACTCATAACCCTTAGTTACTAAAATCAAACAACTATGATATGAATGATTTATGTGGACAAATATTATTCTTATGTGTACAAGTACTAGGGTGGCAATGTACATGCATTGGAATACTTCATATTATATGTTTGTCTTATGATGTGTTGATTTATGCATATTCTAAAAAATTAACTTCATTAAACTAGTAATAAAAGATGAAATTATACTTCACTAAACTAAATAATTATAAAGTAAAATAAAATAAAATAAATCTTAATTCTAAAATAAATTTTTTTTAAAAATAAATTCCACAACACATAATTATTATAATACTAATCCAAGCACTACAATATTCTTTATTTAATGAATTTCCAAAAATTATAAATTAAAAAAAAATGATTTTTTCACAACTGTAGCTCTAAATAGATTAAAACCTTATTGTAACTGTAATTTTAAGCATTACCCTAATTCTCACCCTAACCCTCAATATAAACCCTATTTCTTAGCTTAACCAAAACCTTGTTTTTAAATTTAACCATAATTCTAACCATATTCATAAGATCACACTTACTTAGACTAACACAATATCTAACCCTAAATAAAACCCTAATTCTAAACCTTACCTTCATTCAAATCCTAACTCTAAACTAATTGTAATTATAACCCTAATTTTGGCCCTAACTCTAATACCAATCATAATTGTAACCCTAACCCTAATACAATATAATATATATTTTTAATTATTATATTATAATTATAATAATATATTATATAATAATATTATTATACATTATGGGCAGGGCCCTGGCGGCTAAGTAATTCCGTTGCGGTAAAGATGGTCATGAGGTCCAGTCTCCCCCCTGCCCACCTGATATTGTAGCCGGTTCATAGCTCCGGTCAAAAGCGTTTACCCATGAATAAAAAAAAAATTATTATACATTATATATATTTAATCTATATTATAATATTATATTAGGCGCCTCTAAAAGGATATCTCTCAGTGTACTTTACATATATTTTTTAAATATAGGTTGCATCTTTTGTTAAAAATGTTTCTTTCATACATATAACTATTTTATAATTTTTTGGGAAGGGTTATAGAATGTCCATGGACTTGCCATTTATTTTTCCGCTTCTTCTATCTATCTCATTAAATAAAATAATACCTTAACAATATAAACAAGTGCCATGTAATAGCCCTGCGTGTTGTTATTATAGTATTTGTTTAGTTGTAATTTTTTTGTTGATTAACTATTGGTTGTATATAGTATTTGTTTAGTTGTAATATTTTTTATTGATTAGGTATTGGTTGTAAGACAAATTGCATTCCAATAATTGAAAAAATAATTTTTGAAGAGTGTTGAAATGTCTTGGTAAATAAAATTGAAATCTCAAAAATAATCTAATTTAGTAAAAATAAAATAGGACTAAAATATTTCTTTAACTATAAAACTAAACTTTACAAAGCCTATTAAATAACACAAATATTTCCTTAAAATGTAATAATACTAAGAATTTAAAATATTGTAAGTTTGAAGAATAAAATAAAAAATATAATAACATGGCCAAATATTTTGTGGTAGATTTTTAACTTTTGACTAAATAAAATTGAAATCCTACATTTTTAACTCTTGAATAAATAAAATTGAAATCCCAAAAAAATATAATTTCATAAAATAAAATGTGGAGAACCCTAACCCTAGTTGGGTGTGGAGAGATTTGAAATGTTTGCCTAAGATATTAAAATGTAATAATATTGAATACTATTACAATTTAAAATGCATTAAGATATTGTAAGTTTGAAGAACAATTACACAATAAAATATTCATATTTAGATTACTACAGTAATCTAATTTCATAAAATAAAATGTGTAGAACCCTATATTTTTAATAGTATTATTATTATTAATATTATAACTTTGTCCCTTTCACAAAAAAATAATTTTTAGCAAAAAATTAAATTCGTAAAAACTGATGATTCTTCCCTCTCATAATTATCACCATCTATTTAGGCATGACTTAACTAGTGGGAGACAAGATTTGTGTTCATAATTTGTTTACTTGCCATATCCTCCCCTCAAACCAAAATTCTCTCCACATTTATAACTTTTTGTTGCACTCTCCGACAATCCACCAAAGAAGAGGTCATTTTTTTTTTTCAGCGAATGACAATTAAGATAAATCATTTTTCAATAATTTTTTGTTAAAAAAATATTATGTTGACATAAGAAAAGTACAAATTTAAATCAAATTTGCCCGAAAAAAAAGTAATCATGAAGTCATTTTTTTCAGCCAATGACAATTAAGATAAATCATTTTTCAATAATTTTTTGTTAAAAATTTATCATGTTAATATAAGAAAAGTACAAATTTAAATCAAATTTGCTCGACAAAAAAAAAATCATATCTTTTGATTGGTTTACAATCAATAAATTAATAACTAGATAAGTGCAAACTCATTACAATAGTACTTGTGGAAAACATGTACTAATAAAACTTCTCAATATAAATATTAAAAATCTCATATTGAAGAACATTAAAAATCATTTGTAATACAACATATTTTGAGCCCCCTGCAGTCATTCTCTTGCTGTTATTCCGTTGACAGCATCTGTATTCTGTTTAATTGTAACTTTATTTTGCTTTCATTCAATTAAAAAAAAAAAAAAACATATTTTGAGGCCTCATTCAATAAAAAAAAAAACATATTTTGAGCCTCGAAAAAAAAAAATATAACAAAAACCAATTCAAATCTCTTTCTTACAGTTCACAAAAACAAAACAAACCAAAAAAACATCTAATTCAAGACAGATACACAAAATTGATCTCTAATGAATAGTACAAATGCGTACTTTTTAACATTTTCTCTAGTGCCAAAGACCTACACAACATAGCCGCTAATTGTTTGCCAATCACGTGGGAATGTACAGTAACGTCGGGTCCCATGGACAATGGCTGCATAGACTTTTTTTGGGTTTTTTATTAAGAAGTTTTATCAAACAGAATCTGATTTTTTTGGCCACGTTTGCCCTAATATTTTGTAATAAAGTTGGTTTTCTTTATTATATTCCTGCCTAGTTTTTCTCAATACCATGCACTCTTAGAATTTACAAAATTGTATAAAATTAGATTTGTAGGGAAAAACTTATTTTGAATTTTCCCAATACTAGGTAGAGAAAGTCTACTAGACTTTTCTTATAGAATTATTTAATAAATTTGTTCATTTGTTTTTTAATTTTAAAAATATTTTAATTAAAAATAAATGTTTTGTTTAAATTTAAGAGTTTATTTTTTATTATAGTTGTTTATTTATTCGCAATCTTACATAAAACAATAGATAAAGTATTAAAGTTAATTTAGATTTTTTATTTGGATAATTAAGAAATCTGATGTTTGCAGAAGTGGTAGAAGGTTAAGAAGATAATAGTTGGATGTTCTAAATGATTAAAATTAGGTTCTATAATTCTTTAGTCTTTGTGATAGTATGTAGTGTCCTTTTGCATTTGGTAATGTCTTCTATCTCTTTTGTTGAATAAATGTCTCTGCTGCATAGAAGTGTCTTAAGTGGACAAAAGTGTCTCCTATGCATAGTTGTTTCTTTTGTAAAATATTGAGCGAAGTTTGCAACCAGTTTATGTGAGAAAAGGGTTGCCTGAAGGCAGTGTTTGAGATTTGCCTAAGTAAGATCCTAGAGTTGAGCCAATAGTTCAAGACTTGTATATTTTTGGGTGTTTGAACCCTAGGTGCATGAGAGAAATGTTGGTGTGTGCAACAATAGAGGTAGCTCAACATGGCTCTAATGGTGGATTTGCAAATTTGGTGTAGTCATGTAGTCCTAAGAGGTGTGTGTATTGTTTTGTGCTTATGCTTCTTCACTAATGATTCATACTGGTTCATTTCCTTTTTAGCTCTACCCTTTTAAACATTTTCTACCTGACACTAGCTATTGGGGACTCAGACTAGGGCTTATGAAGGAAGATAGAGAAACATCTGGGTAGGAAAAGGGTTGTTTGAATTCGGGGATAATATCACATGTGGTAGTGTCCATGTGAACATTATCATAATGCACTAGTGTCTAATTTGGGTGGGCAATCTAGAGAGGATATGGGAATATCATGCAAAAATGGCATGGGTCTATTATTGGGTGCATGACATGGTTTGAGGGGCAAACTAGGGTTCAAAATGGATAAAAATAGTCAAGTCATGTTTAAAAGGGCACACACTAAACGAAGTGTCAAACAAGGTGAAAAAGTGTGACTTATGCACTTTTCATCTTTACAAATACATAGGAATTAACATTGTGCAAAAACTCTTCTAGATATTCCCTTAAAAAATGTGTTAATCTTTCTTCATATAATCACTAGGTAGGCACTATTAGATATTTACTTGAATTTTCTCCACAATTTAAATCTTAAAATTTTATTACATTTTTTACAATGTTAACTCTCCATCAAACTTATGTCATGTAATGGATGTCTAAGAAACATTCTAACATCATCCCCTTTTATTTTCACCATGTATTTTTCAATTTTTACTTGTATGCTATTCCTATTAGAGACATTTGAAATGGCTAAAAATAGTCAATAGTCATGTTTAAAAGGGCACACACTAAATTGAGTGTCAGACGAGGTGGAAAAGTGTGAAGTATGCATTTTTCATTCTACAAATAAATAGAACTAACATTGTGCAAAAACTCTTCTATATTCTCTTAAAAATGTGTTAACCTTTCTTAATATAATCACTAGGTAATCACAATTACATATTTAGATGAATTTTGTCAACAATTTAAATCTTAAAATTTTATTACAATTTTTAGTGATTGTGAGCCCTCCATCAAACTTATGTCATTTAATGGATGTCTCAAAACCATTCAAACATTATTTATTTTTGTTTTCACCATATACTTTTTAATTTTTACTGGTATTATTCTTACTAGAGACATTCAAAATGACTAAAAATAGTTAGGGGTCGGTTTAAGTGGACAAGTGCTAAACTAAGTGTAAAATGTGATAGAAAAGTGTGAAGTATGCACTTTTTGTCTCTAGAAATACATATAATTACCATTGTATGAAAACCCTTCTAAATTATCTTAAAAATGTGTTTACGTTTCTTCATATAATAACTAGGTAAGCACTATTAGATATTTACGTGAATTTTATCCACAATTTAAATTTTAAAATTTTATTACATTTTTAATGTGTTAACTCTCCATCAAACGTATATCATCTAATGGATGTCTAAGAAACATTCTATTGTTGATGTAAGATCATCCTTTGGGTGCATATGGTAGATGTTTACTTTTGGTTTAGTTTAGTTTGGTTTGTATCAATAAGGTCATTTTTGACCACCTTAGATCCTTTGAAGTCATTTGGGATCCTTTTTATGTTTGGGTCAAATGTTGTCAAAGTTGCAAAAAGTGTCATTATTGTTAACAAAAAGTGCATCAACTTTACAATATTGGTTAGAGGGAGTTAGTAGTCGATTGGCAAGTTATCATTGATGTTAATTTAATCTAAAAGACATGAACAAGGTAGAAGGAGAGTTTTGAATGAGAAACACTTCATTTTTGCACACTTTTACTTGCATTTTCTGTGAAAATAAACTGAAAACTATATTGTACGGACTGATATAGAATGGTATGGACCTACAATTGATTGAAAAAGTTGAATGATATTTTTATCTTTCAAATGCTTTTGGTTTGAGTGAATTTTATTGTGTTTTGAAGAAGTTATGGCCATTTTAGTGTTGATAGTTTTAGATTTTTACTGAAAAGACAACAAAGAACATATTGGTACGGCCTTGTATAGAATATTTTCAGGTCTGTGATGGTGTGGAATGATAATGGAATGTATTAAGGTTCAAATGCGATTGGTTTGGCATGATTTCGTTGAGTTTTTCTCAAGTTATGACAAATTTACTACTAGTTGCCCTGTTTCAGAACTAAGGTTTCCAATGAGTGTAATAAATTCATAACTTTTATTTTAACCATGGAAAAATTATGAAACTTGGTGAAATGCTTCTTAAGGCCATTGTACAGATACTCATTAAAGGAAATTGCACCAAACAACTATATGTGAAAGTTATGCTAACATGGATATGTTCTTTTGCAAGAAAACAATTATAGAACCCTAGTTCCATGAGGGCTTAATGCAAAGTTTGATCAGGAATGTGTGATGGATCAATGATATGTGTTGTAAGAGGTCTAAACAATCCAATTTTTACATGTTCCTTGTTTTTCCCTTTGTTGAGTGTCATTAGATTTCATGATCAAAGTGTCAAATTGTACTAGGATGCAACATACATTGCTTGTAATGGGTCATTGTGAGAAATATGTCAAGTGATTTGTGTTTGATTCCTTTCTCTGCATCATTTTTGGTATCAGAGCCCAAAGATCTAGGCAAGGAAAGTTTTGGAAAGTTTTTGTATTGCATTTGACAGGTTGAAGTGAAGAACCTGAATGCTAAAAGACTAGGTAGTGAGGAAAAGGAAAGGAAACCTAGGTGAGGTATCACAAGAAGAATCCAATAAAAGAGAAGAGGTAGCAAGCTGCAGCAGAAAACTCAGAAGGAGAATATGAAAGTCAATAAAATAAGATCAGATGGAGAGTTTGATAGAAAATGGCAGAGTTCGGAAAAAGTATTAAAAATATAGTAGAACAGTGTCTTGAGGAAGTATACCAAGGATATGTTGGGCATTGGCCAATACATAAGAAAGTGAAATGGCCCATAAAGATGTTTGTTCACAAAAGGAGAAAGCAAAAGATGGTTACTTTGAAAAGAGAAGATGAAACAAAGGAAGAAGAGACATTCATTCCATAAATGCACAAAGATGAGTCCACTTAAGGTGGAAGTTTCGGACTTAAAAAAAACTGAAATCAGGTAAACCAAAATGGGATCCCTTTTTTTATGAAATGGGATCCCGTTATGCTTTGGGATCCTAAGCCAAAAGTGGGATCATGTTTTCTAGAAATAGGATCCCATTTCATAAAGGTTAAAATATTAACCTTTTATGAAACGAGATCCCATTTTTTAGAAATAGGATCCAGTTTATAGAACGAGATCCCGTTTCATAAAATTTGAATTTCTGACCCCTTTTTGCTATGGGTTTTGGGTTAGAAAAAAGGCTTGGGAACCTGACCCTTGGCTTTGGACCTGGTTTGACCTGCAAGTTGAATGTTCTGTCAATGTCACAACAAAATAGTGACTTTGGGCATATGTCTGAAGGTCATTTTTGTAGAATTTTTTGACAAAATTGAAACCCATTATAGATGAGACAATTTAGATTCCAAATATGTAATTTTTTTTTACAATTGGTTTATTTTTCTATTAATTTATGATGAAACAAGTCCATAAGCTTGAATTATCAGGGTTTTTTTAATATTTTAATAACTTTTATCAAAATATTTTTTTGTAAAAAAAATGTACAAAAATGTACTTCAGACAATTCTTTTCAATTTGAAAAAAAAATTCAAAAAATGATAAGTTTAGGTCATCTTATGCGTGACGTACACGACGATTTTTTAAAACACCAAAAATGGCCAATAAAAAATTAACAAAAAAAAATTCATTAAAAAATTACAAAACAAATATGGAAAACGTGCTTTAGTGAGTTACAAATCTTTTCCCAAAAGGATTTAGAAAAATATGATTATTTAGGTCAAAATATGGATGACGTACACGTGTATGGTATAGTAAAAAAAAGTGACTTTTAAACAATAGTTTTTAGTAACACCTATTAAAAATTAATTTGTATCATCTGGGTATTAAAAACAATTACATATTTGGAAACTAGACTCCGAGTACTACATTTCATATTTACTGACTTTTTCAAGATTCCACATTTAAGTGCTTCAAATTTTTAGGTCAAATGTGACAAATTCTAAAAAATCAGGGAAAACACTTCCAATTTTTGTCCAAAAAGTGGACTCAACTTCTTGCACGCCATGGGCATGAAGAAAGATCATGATTGTCTTCAAGAAAGTGTAGAAGTCATGGAAGAGCAATGTTCTCAAGCAGACACAAATGCAAAGGTCCATTAGCAAGAGGTACATCCAATAAACTAGTAGGTTGGTGATAATCAGATAGTTGACAAGATGGGTATAACTAAGATCAAAGAAGAACCAAGACAACAAGCACATGAGCTAGTTAAGACGTAAATTGGCCTCGTGGTTTTTATCTATTGCATGTTGATAATAATGTTTGTATAGATGCAGACCAAGGAGAGACTGATGAGGATGAAGACATAGATATTAATAATGTGGCATATGAAAGTGACAGACTATTGGAGTCTTGCAGTTGAGAAGAAGATCGTCAGGAGGAGGTACAAAAAGTAAGCACGAAACAAAAGAGTGAAGACCAAGAATCATGGAGCAGATCAAACCAAGCATGGGGAGGATCAAGAGGAGGTTAGAGAACAGCTAAGCATGCAACATAATTGGAAGAAGTGAAAGAAACACTGACCATCATTTGAGATGGAACTCAAATTTCTTTTTCCTGGGGAGTATGATGCAAGAGCATCCTTTGTGTGCATATAGTAGATGTTTACTTTTGATTTGATTTAGTTTGGTTTGTATCAATAAGGTCATTTTTTATCACCTTGGATCCTTTGGAGTCATTTGGTATCCTTTTTGATGTTTGGGTCAACTGTTGTCAAAGTTGCAAAAAGTGTCATTATTGTTAACAAAAAGTGCACCAACTTTACAATATTGGTTAGAGGGAGTTAGTAGTCGGTTGGGAAGTTATCAATAATGTTACTTCAATGTAAAAGACATGAATACACGCCAACCAAGGTAGAAGGATAGTTATGAATGAGAAAAACTTCATTTTGAATGACAAACACTTCATTTTTGCAACTTTTATTTGTATTTTTCTGTGAAAACAAACATAAAACTGAATTGTATGGACTAGTACTGTAAGCACAAAAATCATGCACTGCCTCCACGAGAACCCCTATGATGATTCAAAACCTTGTCACATACATGTAAGCATAAAATAATGTCCTTTAAGCATCAGGCCTCTTGATGATGTGTCCTCTTTTCTCGTCTTGTGTTGTTTCTTCCTTATCGATTTCCCTCTCTCCCCGTTTGCGACGCTTTTTGACACTTGTTGCAACACTTGTCGACTTACATTTTCTAGCTTTCAACCTTGCTCCTAAGCCTTGTGAGTGTCTTGTAGGTGAGTTTTCATCTCTCCCCTTTGCTTTTCCTCTAGTGCACCTCCTAGAAGCCTTCTAGAGGTCTCCTTATCCATCTCCCACTTTTAGTTTTTAGTTTCATCGAACCTATCCAAATCTCCCCCTATTATTTTTAGATCTCTCTTAGGAGATCCTATTGATGCAAGTGGAGATTTGGATTCTTCCACATGATTGACCTATTTCTTGATATAGAATCCTTCTTTTCCCTCTCTTCTACCATCTCCCAGCCTGCTTTTTTGCATTTGACCCTGTCTATTCCGGATCTCCCCAGGGTGACCCTACTAGCAAAAGGGGTGACCTTGCCATTTTTGAAGCCGCAGAAAAAATTGAGTTTCTCTCTCATTTTTTCTCCATTTTTTCCTATTTTTCTCTTTGTTTGCATGGTTTTTGATCCCTGATATAGAGTTAATTTTTTTTATGCACACACATGCATAATTATCTCTATTTGATCTCAAATTAACTCTTCAATCAATCTCATGCATTCCCTCACCTCTATTTCCTCTCCAGTGATAAGCTAGCTTTGCTTCAACACTCTCCAATCAGCTGAGTTCATTGGGTAATCAACCCTATTAACTCCCCAATCTATTCTTGTTAACTCATCAATCAAATGAGTTAACTCTCCAATCAATTTCTTCCTCTAAACCTATAAATACCCCCCTCCCTCAAGAACAAAGGGAGGCAAATTCATTGTGCACACAGCTTTTGCCAATTTTGCTCTCCAACTTAGCATTCAAATGCTCTTACAGGATGAAGGTGCCTTTTGTTTTATTTGTTCAACCAAGCAACACTACATTGCTTCATTCTATGCCATTGTGCTTAATCCAAGCTCTCATTGAGCTCATACAAGCTTCATCAAATCTTCCTTCTACTTCTTTGGGTCATTTTGTTGTCAAGAGGATCACTTGCTACCATAAAAGGATTCGAGGTTGCCTATTACAAGGATTGTTGAGGGTAGTGGAGTCAACAAATCTTCATTTCTCTCAGGTTCCTTCATTGTTTTCTTTCAATTCATAGTAATTAGAGAATCAAATTTGCTCTTGGGAATAGTAAAACATTGCTTTTTCCTTGATAGTTAGATCTTGCATGTTAGATTAATCACTTTCATATTTCTAGATCTAATTTATTAGAAGAAGCATTTTCCCTTTTCTTCGATTAAATTGCATTCAAAACATCGAAAACACAAAAAACATAGGTTAACATTGCATTGGAAAAGTCATACAGGATTGCACACATATTTCCTTTTCATAGATTAGAAGCACTTTTATTTCCAAAATACTCTAAAAATACCAAAAAGGCATTTTGCATATCATTTAGTTTGCATGCATATAGAAACATTAGAATAGACAAAATTGCAAACCCTTGATTCCATCACGAGGTAATCATGGTTCAATCAATTCCAAACAAACCCTTGATTTCATCACAAAGTACAAACAAAGTCAAAACACAAGGGTAAATGCAGGAAGATGGGGGGCCAAAAAGGGGTCTTAAGTGGCCACTTTTTTTCTGAAATTAGGAAATACTGGCCTTGGATGAGAAATTGAGCATAGTTACACTCAAAATTTGGAGATGCAACCAAAACAATGTTCGTAGTGCTCCGAGTCTACTTTCTAAACTACTATTTTGTTTTGATAATGGCATAGATTAAGGGGTTCAAAAGAGGGAGCCACAGAAATTGGTGTTGTTTCTGTCAAAAAAACATAACATAGCATGTTTTGTGGCTCCCTCAAAAGGTCAACTTTTTTTTGGTATTTTTAAAATCGCTTTAGTGAGAAATTAGCTAATAGCATGTAGTTTATGCCCGATTTTTTTAATAATTTTTTGATGAATATTTGATTTTTTACTAATTTTTAAAGTGGACACATCCTAAAAAATAGAATTTTGGCCGTGCTACCCCTATAAATTTTGAAAACTAATTGAAAATTATTTTTTTATTTTTTTAATATTTGTAGAATGGAGTCTAGTTTCTAAATATGTAATTTTTTAAAAATTTTAATGAATAGTTATTTTACAATGAAAAAAAGACCAAACAGTGGTTTTTGCCTAAAAACGGACACACAAACAAAAGAAATTAAAGATGAAAGGCTTAACATTGTTAAAATGTGAAAAAAATCACATCATCAAATAGCTAAGAGAAAGCCTAACATTACCCATGTGTTTGATTTGTTCAACCTTGAAACACGTGCAAATCTGAGGGTTAGCACGAACGAAATTATGTGAAATTTTGAAGAATATAGAAAAACACGTCTGTGACTGTTCATAAGGCACTCCAAGCCTTTGGGTTGGAAATCCAAAGCAAATCCCAAGCCCAAGGCTTGGGATTCCCAAAGCAAGAAATAACGCACTCGCGTTATGTTTTGCCTTGCATTTTTCTTTCTCGCATGTCTGTCTTTTGTCATGTTTGACATAACGCGAGCGCGTTATAACGCGCTCACGTTATGTCCCACTCAAATTTTTTTACGTTCAAGGCTATTAATCATGAGGGTTAAAGGATGAGGGATAGAGTTGGAGGGTTTAGGGATAAGGGATTAGCGTTTAAGGTATACTATCGAGCCCGTTGAGGGTCTAGGAATAGGGATAGCGTTAAGGTTTAGGGATGAGGGATGACATATTACGGTTTAGGGTTTAGGGATAGGGTTGAGGGTCGAGGGATCAAAGTTAAGGGTTGAGGGATTAGGGTTTGACATTGAGGGTTGAGGGTTGAGGTTCAAGGGTCAAGGGTTTAGGGATAGGGTTTAGGGTCGAGGGATTAGGGATAGGGTTGGAGGGTTTAGGGATAAGGGATTAGGGTTTAAGGTATAGTATCGAGTCTGTTGAGGGTTTAGGAATAGGGATAGCATTTAGGGATTAGGGATGAGGGATTATAGTTGACAGATGATGGATTAGGGTTGAGGTTGAGGGATTAGGGTTTAGGGATAAGGTTTAGGGTTGAGGGTTGAGGGATTAGGGTTTAAGGTATAGTGTTGAAGGTTGAGGGTTGAGGGTTTAGGATTAGGGTTCAGGGTTGACAGATTAGCATTTAATGTCGAGGTTAGGGTTAGAGTGTTGAGGGTAGAGGGATTAGGGATAGGGTTTAGGGTTGAAGGTTTAAGGATTGAGGGTTGAGGCTTTAGGGATGAGGGTTTAAGGCTTAAGATATAGTGTCAAGTGTTGAGGGTGTAGGGATAGGGTTTAAGTTTTAAGGGTTAAGGGTTGAGGGTTGAGGGATAGGGATTAGGGTTTAAGGTATAGTGTTGAGGGTCGAGGGATCAGAGTTAAGGGTTGAGGGATTAGGGTTTGACGTTGAGGGTTGAGGTTCGAGGGTCAAGGGTTTAGGGATAGGGTTGAGGGTCGAGGAATTAGGGTTAAAGTAGAGTGTGGAGGGTATAAGGATTAGGGATAGGGTTTGAGGGTTTAGGGATAAGGGATTAGGGTTTAAGGTATAGTATCGATTCTGTTGAGGGTGTAGGAATAGGGATAGCATTTAGGGTTTAGGGATGAGGGATTAGAGTTGAGGGATGACGGATTAGGGTTGAGGGTTAAGGGATTAGGGTTTAGGGATAAGGTTTAGGGTTGAGGGCTGAGGGATTAGGGTTTAAGGTATAGTGTTGAGGGTTTAGGGATAGGGTTTAGGGTTGAGGGATTATGATTTGATGTTGAGGGTTGAGGGTTTAGGGTTTAGGGTTTAGGGTTAGGGTTGAGAGATGAGGGATCAGAGTTAAGGGTTGAGGGAATAGGGTTTGACGTCGAGGGTTGAGGGTTGAGGTTCGAGGGTCAAGTGTTTAGGGATAGGGTTGAGGTTGAAGGGATTAGGGTTAAAGTAGAGTGTGGAGGGTGTAAGGATTAGGGATAGGGTTGGAGGGTTTAGGGATAAGGGATTAGAGTTTAAGGTATAGTATCGAGTTTGTTGAGGGTTTAGGAATAGGGATAGCATTTAGGGTTTAGGGATAAGGGATTAGAGTTGAGGGATGATGGATTAGGGTTGAGGGTTGAGGGATTAGGGTTTAGGGATAAGGTTTAGGGTTGAGGGTTGAGGGATTAGGGTTTAAGGTATAGTGTTGAGGGTTGATGGTTTAGGGATAGGGTTTAGGTTTGAGGGATTAGGGTTTAGGGTTGATGAATTAGGGTTTAATGTTGAGAGTTGAGGGTTAAGGGTTGAGGGTTGAGGTTGAGGGATAGGGTTAATGGTCAAGGGATTAGGGTTAAATAAGAGTGTCGAGGGTAGAGGGATTAGGGTTTAAGGTATAGTATCGAGCCTGTTGAGGGTCTAGGAATAGGGATAGTGTTTAGGATTTAGGAATGAGGGATTAGAGTTGAGGGATGACGGATGATAGATTAGGGTTGAGGGTTGAGGCATTAGGGTTTAGGGACAAGGTTTAGGGTTAGGGTTTAAGGTATAGTGTTGAGGGTTTAGGGATAGGGTTTAGGGTTGAGGGATTAGAGTGAAGGGTTGAGGGATTATAATTTGACGTTGAGGGTTTAGGGTTTAGGGTTAGGGTTGAAGGTCGAGGGATCAGAGTTAAGGGTTGAGGGATTAGGGTTTGATGTTGAGGGTTGAGGGTTGAGGTTCGAGGGTCAAGGGTTTAGGGATAGGGTTGAGGGTCGAGGAATTAGGGTTAAAGTTGAGTGTGGAGGGTATAAGGATTAGGGATAGGGTTGGAGGGTTTAGGGATAAGGGATTAGAGTTTAAGGTATAGTATCGAGTCTGTTGAGGGTTTAGGAATAGGGATAGCATTTAGGGTTTAGGGATGAGGGATTAGAGTTGAGGGATGATGGATTAGGGTTGAGGGTTGAGGGATTAGGGTTTAGGGATAAGGTTTAGGGTTGAGGGTTGAGGGATTAGGGTTTAAGGTATAGTGTTGAGGGTTGATGGTTTAGGGATAGGGTTTAAGTTTGAGGGATTAGGGTTTAGGGTTGATGAATTAGGGTTTAATGTTGAGAGTTGAGGGTTGAGGGTTGAGGGTTGAGGTTGAGGGATAGGGTTAATGGTCAAGGGATTAGGGTTAAATAAGAGTGTCGAGGGTAGAGGGATTAGGGTTTAAGGTATAGTATCGAGCCTGTTGAGGGTCTAGGAATAGGGATAGCGTTTAGGGTTTAGGAATGAGGGATTAGAGTTGAGAGATGATGGATGACAGATTAGGGTTGAGGGTTGAGGGATTAGGGTTTAGGGATAAGGTTTAGGGTTAGGGTTGAGGGATTAGGGTTTAATGTATAGTGTTGAGGGTTTAGGGATAGGGTTTAGGGTTGAGGGATTAGAGTGAAGGGTTGAGGGATTAGAATTTGACGTTGAGGGTTTAGGGTTTAGGATTAGGGTTGAAGGTCAAGGATCAGAGTTAAGGGTTGAGGGATTAGGATTTAAGGTATAGTATCGATTCTGTTGAGGGTGTATGAATAGGGATAGCATTTAGGGTTTAGGGATGAGGGATTAGAGTTGAGGGATGATGGATTAGGGTTGAGGGTTGAGGGATTAGGGTTTAGGGATAAGGTTTAGGGTTGAGGGCTGAGGGATTAGGGTTTAAGGTATAGTGTTGAGGGTTTAGGGATAGGGTTTAGGGTTGAGGGATTAGAGTGAAGGGTTGAGGGATTAGGATTTGATGTTGAGGGTTGAGAGATGAGGGATCAGAGTTAAGGGTTGAGGGATTAGGGTTTGACGTCGAGGGTTGAGGGTTGAGGTTTGAGGGTCAAGGGTTTAGGGATAGGGTTGAGGTTGAAGGGATTAGGGTTTAAGGTATAGTGTTGAGGGTTGATGGATTAGAGTTAAGGGTTGATGGATTAGGGTTGAGGGTTGTAAGGATTAGGGATAGGGTTGGAGGGTTTAGGGATAAGGGATTAGAGTTTAAGGTATAGTATCGAGTCTGTTGAGGGTGTAGGATTAGGGATAGCATTTAGGGTTTAGGGATGAGGGATTAGAGTTGAGGGATGATGGATTAGGGTTGAGGGATTAGGATTTGACGTTATTACTGGAACATGGCTTAGAAGGTACCCACATAAGAGTGTTAATATTTGTCTATTTCAAGACTTTGACATGCATCAGAAGATTCTTCATTACTCAAACCTTGTCGTGGCATCCAATGTTCATTTGATAAAATATCAGGGTAGACCTTTGACCAAAATATTGTGGAAGGTGCGTGAGTCTGACCATGAAGCAATACTTGACACAATAAAGAGTAGAGTAGACCCAGATGGTTCATTGGATTAATTTGTAAGTATTTACATTGATTTTGTAAAGTTATGTTACATTGAGTTGTAAGTATGCACATTAATTTGTAAGGTTTGTCTTTTTTTCTTTCCTCCTGTATTTTTACACATATGTACACATTTTTACATCATCATGTTATGCATTTTTGGTGTCCTGCTCCTAATGCGACCAAACTCATAACTCACCCTACTAGACACCATTTGATGATCTCTCCAACACTCTGGATCCAGGGAGCCCAATCATGATGATGACCTATATACCATTCTCCCAAGGCACTCATAATGAATGAAAAGAAGACCAAGGGCGCCCAAGCTTAATAGACTTATTTCTTTCAATTTTGATGATCCAAACTCTTGCAATATGACATCCACTTTCATGCCATTAGATCTTCCTTCACATATAGGGCGCTAAATCAAGTTGAAAAATCCACTTTCATGCCTTTAGATCTTCCTGCTCCTGATGCGACCAAACTGACTGTTCCAACGCGTCCGAATGGGTACATTTACACTAGGCATGGTCCTATTTTTCACCCAAACATGTCGAAACAGTTGCAGCTACATTGTACCGACGATATCCCTGAAGAGTCCAAAGTGCAAAAAGACAGCAATCTTTGACGAGATGTTGCTCGAAAACTGTGTCACTTAGAAACATTCCGTCTGAGGCAACGCGATCACGTAGAGTGCCTTTGTAATAACCTTTCTTAGTTTTTTATAGCTCTGAGGCATTTGCCCGTGGTGAAAGGTTTTCTGCTGTCCCAAAAATTGTCAGAAGGAGGCAGTGTAAAGTTGCAAAGGGGTGTAACTTTTGTCCTGCTCCTGATGCGACCAAACCGACTGTTCCAATGCATCCGAATGGGTACATTTACGCTAGGCATGGTCCTATTTTTCACCCAAACATGTCGAAACAGTCGGAGCTACATTGTACCGACGATATCCCTGAAGAGTCCAAAGTGCAAAAAGGCTGCAATCTTTGACGAGATGTTGCTTGAAAACCGTGTCACTTAGAAACATTCCGTCTGAGGCAACACTATCACGTAGAGTGCCTCTACAATAACCTCTCTCAGTTTTTTATAGCTCTGAGGCATTTGCCCGTGGTGAAAGGTTTTCTGCTGCCCCAAAAATCGTCAGAAGGAGGCAGTGTAAAGTTGCAAAGGGGTGTAACTTTCGTCCTGCTCTTGATGCGACCAAACTGACTATTCCAACGCGTCCGAATGGGTACATTTACACTAGGCATGGTCCTATTTTTCACCCAAACATGTCGAAACAGTCGGAGCTACATTGTACCGACGATATCCCTGAAGAGTCCAAAGTGCAAAAAGGCAGCAATCTTTGACAAGATGTTGCTCAAAAATCATGTCACTTAGAAACATTCTGTCTTAGGCAACACTATCACATAGAGTGCCTCTACAATAACCTCTCTCGGTTTTTTATAGCTCTGAGGCATTTGCCCGTGGTGAAAGGTTTTCTGCTACCCCAAAAATCGTCAGAAGGAGGCAGTGTAAAGTTGCAAAGGGGTGTAACTTTCGTCCTGCTCTTGATGCGACCAAACTGACTGTTCCAACGCGTCTGAATGGGTACATTTACGCTAGGCATGGTCCTATTTTTCACCCAAACATGTCGAAACAGTCGGAGCTACATTGTACCGACGATATCCCTGAAGAGTCCAAAGTGCAAAAAGGCAGCAATCTTTGATGAGATGTTGCTCAAAAATTGTGTCACTTAGAAACATTTCGTCTAAGGCAACGCGATCACGTAGAGTGCCTCTACAATAACCTCTCTCAGTTTTTTATAGCTCTGAGGCATTTGCCCGTGGTGAAAGGTTTTCTGCTATCCCAAAAATCATCAGAAGGAGGTAGTGTAAAGTTGCAAAGGGGTGTAACTTTTGTCTTGCTCCTGATGCGACCAAACTGATTGTTCCAACGCATCTGAATGGGTACATTTACGCTAGGCATGGTCCTATTTTTCACCCAAACATGTCAAAACAGTAGGAGCTACATTGTACCGACGATATCCCTGAAGAGTCCAAAGTGCAAAAAGGCAGCAATCTTTGACGAGATGTTGCTCGAAAACCGTGTCACTTAGAAATATTCCATGTCAGGCAACGCGATCATGTAGAGTGCCTCTACAATAACCTCTCTCAGTTTTTTATAGCTCTAAGGCATTTGCCCATTGTGAAAGGTTTTCTGCTGCCCCAAAAATCGTCAGAAGGAGGCAGTGTAAAGTTGCAAAGGGGTGTAACTTTCATCCTGCTTCTGATGCGACCAAACTGACTGTTCCAACGTGTCTGAATGGGTACATTTACACTAGGCATGGTCCTATTTTTCACCCAAACATGTCGAAACAGTCGGAGCTACATTGTACCGACGATATCCCTGAAGAGTCCAAAGTGCAAAAAGGTAGCAATCTTTGACGAGATGTTACTCAAAAATTGTGTCACTTAGAAACATTCTGTTTGAGGCAACGCGATCATGTAGAGTGACTCTACAATAACCTCTCTCGGTTTTTTATAGCTCTGAGGCATTTGCCCGTGGTGAAAGGTTTTCTGCTGCCCCAAAAATCGTCAGAAGGAGGCAGTGTAAAGTTGCAAAGGGGTGTAACTTTCATCCTGCTCCTGATGCGACCAAACTGACTATTCCAACATGTCCGAATGGGTACATTTACACTAGGCATGGTCCTATTTTTCACCCAAATATGTCGAAACAGTCGGAGCTACATTGTACCGACGATATCCCTGAAGAGTCCAAAGTGCAAAAAGGCAGCAATCTTTGACGAGATGTTGCTCGAAAACCATGTCACTTAGAAACATTCCGTCTGAGGCAACGTGATCACGTAGAGTGCCTCTACAATAACCTCTCTCGATTTTTTATAGCTCTGAGGCATTTGCCCGTGGTGAAAGGTTTTCGGTTGCCCCAAAAATCATCAGAAGGAGGCAGTGTATTAAGTCAGGATGAAAGCCTATTCACTCTAGGCGCCTGTTTTTGACCAAATCACACATGTGCCTTGAACAAGTAATGCTACAAGTGGTGAACAATATGGGCGCCTTGAAGAATTGAGCCCTCCAAGACATCTTGCAATTGCATAAAAGTCCAAAATTTACATAAGTGAGTTAAGGTGCCATTTTCCATCTCCAGAGCCTCCTTTGAGCGCCTTAACATGGAGTGAATGTTTTAGTCTATGAAAGATTGCGCCTAAAGAATATAACAACCCCTTCAGTCACTAGGATGAACTAAGTTAACAAAAGGAACTTCATTGAGGGAGGTGCACTTGTGGAACTTCCCTCTTTCTAGCCTCCAAATGGCGCCTAGAGTCAAAAAAGGATTTCACTGAATAATGTTAATGTTTTGAGCATCAAACTCTACTTGGCACATACCTATGCTCTTGCAACCTCAAATTGGCGCCTAGGGTTCAGTCATCCTCCTAAGGTGTGGTTCTGCTCCTCCATAACCTTGTTTTGGCACCTAAACTTGGAAGTACCTTGAAGACTTGGATTAAGATGGAATTCACCTCCAGAATGTTAGGTGCTTGATAAAAGATAAAGGTGCTAGGGTAAAAGAGCTTCAAAAGTTTGATGTCAAGTATGAATTGAGATAATAGGCGCTGATACCAGTTGACATTACTCCAAACATGCGCCTAAGAGAGATGCAAGTCCCCAAGACCAATTTTGGAACAAGGCGCTCCATCAGAGGGTAAGATGATAATCCTTGGAAGTCAAGTGTTTCAAAGATTCTTTGAGAAATTGACAAGTTGTAACCTAGGCGCCAAAACCCCTGAGAATCCTCATATCTGGCGCCTAGTTAGAAGAACACTAATATTGCACCTAAGTGAATTTGAGTGTCAATATAGAGTCATCAAACCCCACCAGACATTCATCCATGTCTCTACCACCTCAAGGAAGCGCCCAGCTTAGGATGGCGCCTAGTCTGGTCTTTACTACCTTCAGTTGGCACCTAACCCTAAGAGTCTTGCAACTATGACGTTCATCCATGCAACAAGCAAGGTGATGCTCCCTTGTGATATTGTGAGGTGTTGACATTCAGTTGACATCATTGAGTTTGATTGAGTTGATCAAGTGTAGACGCCACTATAAACATCAAGGCTTCAAGGCCTTTCTTTTGTATCTCCATTGAATAAGTTGTAACTTCATGCTATTGAAAGCATTATCCATGTAATAAGACATTGCAAGTTGATTGAGTCAAATAACTAGACAAGTAACCAACTCTAAGGTTGATTCATTCAAGTAGTTATCTTTGATGTATATCTTTGTGTTGTTGAAGTAGTTGATGAATTGATAGCAAGTAAAATTGTTTAAGGAAAATTTTTTGTAGAACTAGTTGGGTATCTTACTGTCATGTCCCCGTTTCCGGCCTGATCATCAAATGAAGAATGAGTTAGCCTATTCCTCATTCCCGGAGGCTAATTCGAAATAATGAGGGAATGAATTGGTTTTTGACTAACTTAACTTTTGTTTTTTGCAGGAACAAAGTCAGAAACTTGAAATTAGTTAAGTCTGGATGATAAACTTGACTAAGGTAGGACTCCTAGAGTCAGGGCGCACTTTCTTGCTTACTCAATGTCAAATGTGCACCTAACCAAGAATCATGGAGCTTTGAAGCACTTTAATCACATCAACTAGGGCGCCTAAGTGCATAGAGGTACAATGAATCTTCCGGAGAACATGGATAGACAACTAAGTCTCCAACTTGAGTCTTCTAAGTGAATTGGATGATGAAGAGAGTCTAGTCATTTTGGGCGCTAGTATTAAGATGAATCATCCAAAATGGGTGCCTAGAACTAGAAGGCACCAATGCATGAGTTCAAGGATCCTCCATTGGAGCGCCTAGCCCAGATGGCTATAGATTGAAAGTTTTAAAGCTAAGTGATGTCTCTTAGGTGAATTCCTAGCCCAGGTGCATGTGTTGGGAAAAACTCTTTGGCTCTGGCGCCTAGAATTGGGAGCTTTGTAAGATGCACCAATTGATGAAACATTTCCATTTTGCGCCTAGAATAGAACTCTCTCACATAGTTGAAATTTACTTGATAGAAGGAGATAAGTCTTAAGGACTAGTTTGGCGCGTCACTTGCCTATCTCACCTTTGAAATGCGCTTTGGTTGATGATCATCATTGATGGCGCCTAGTGAAATGAAAAGCTATTTGCATCTCCAGAGGATCAAAATTGGATTAGGAGATCATCCTTGCAGTTGAGATTGACAGAGAAGTGTTAAAGGAATCACTTCAAATGGGCGCCTAAGCTAGTTGAGGCGCATATCAATTCCACTGTAACTCCAGACTGACGCTTAGGATCCAGTCATCTCCTAAGGTGCAGTTCCATTCACCCATGACCTCACTTGGCATCTAAAACTTGGAAACTCCTTTGGAAAGCTCCTGTTGCGCCTAGAAGCATGAGTTTGGGATATCAACTTGCAAAAGGCTTAGAAACTCTTCAAAGATGTTAGGCACAATCCCATGGCACTGGAGCTCAGTTTTGGCACCTTCAAGGAATAGCACATGAAGGAACTTGGGAGGTCAGGTGCATGTAAAAGGGAACACCTTGGAACATCTTCCAGGGGTTGAAGTAGTAAGAAAACATCAAGTGAGTCTAGGCGCACTCCCTTGTGTGAACAGTTTAGCTCTGGCGCCTAGCCACAGAGTGAGCCAGAAGAAGTAGTTTGGACATTAGAAGATAGGCGCTCATTCTACAATGAAGCATTCCACCTTCTTAATCAACAAAGACTTGAAAGAATTGACAAAGGAAGCCAAGGCACACCTTCTACTTGTTTCCACCTCTAGAATGCGCCTAACCTTGAAAGGGGGTTCAAAGATGTTTGTTAGACCTTTTCACTCAAGGCGCTCACCTTAGGCGCACTTTCTAAGTCCTTGTCACCTCAAGGAAACACCTAGTTTGGAAGGCGCTTGCCTTGTTCTCCACTCCTTTCAATTGGTGCCTAGAACATAGAATGCATGAAAGGAGCGCCTAGACTCCAGAGGGCTCATTTGGGCGCCTAGCATTTAAAACACTTTCTTAATGATGATGTTTTGGCGCCTACTCTTGGAAACAATCCAGAGCATCCATAAACTCTAATTGGCGCCTAATGTTGACATGGCGCAACTTCAGGAGGAGGTCACCTCAACTTGGCGCTCAAGTCAGAAAAATCTATAAATCCTTCAAATATGCACCTACCTTGTGAGGTGATGAGTTGAACATTCCAAATCTTCAAATGTTTAAGTATGGATCCAGATGAGTTCACTTCCAAAGACAATATCTTCTAAGGATGAGAATTTAGGTGCACTTCCTAGTGAGATCCTCCATAACTGGCACCACAGTTAGAAGAACCCTAAAACTGCGCCTAAAGTGTTTCAAGAAGTGGTTAAGGTTGTTACAACTGTCTGAATGCCCATTGGTCCTCAAAATGTCTTCGGGATCTGTGTCGAGGTCTCTGGATAAGCTTGCCAACTTAGAATGAGTCATCAAGATGGGATATTCCCTTGGATATGCTTCTTGGGAAATGTGCCTTGGTTCCTCTTTATGCATTGAAAAATGTGCCTTCATTTCCTTTGGAAGGCCTATAAAAGGAGGAGCTCTCTCATTCATTTGGTATCTGTTTATTTGACAAAATTCTCTCTGCAAAGCTATTGAGCTTGTAATCTTGAGGCCTGCGAGTTTCAAGTGTTGGGGTGATGCTCCCTCAACAAGCAAGGTGATGCTCCCTTGTGATACTGTGACGTGTTGACATTCAGTTGACATCATTGAGTTCAATTGAGTTGCTCAAGTAAGGAAGACATTGTAACATCAAGGCTTCAAGGCCTGTCCTTGTATTTCCATTGAATGAGTTGTACTTCGTGCTATTGAAAGCATTTTCCATGTAATAAGACATTGCAAGTTGATTGAATCAAGTAACAAGACAAGTACCCAACTCTAATGTTGTTTCATTCAAATAGTTATCTTGATGTATATCTTTATGTTATTGAAGTAGTTGATGAATTGTTAGCAAGTAAAAGTGTTTAAGTAAGAAAAAATTTTCGTAGAACTAGTTGGGTATCTTACACTTACACCATACCTATCCATCAAACATCACAATGCAATCAAAATCCTAACAACATGCCCATGATCCAAGATCAAGTGCAATCATGCAAAGATATTATCAATCACAAGCCTATTAAGAATGAACTAGAGTCTTCTAGTACCATACTTTTCCATCAAACACCATCATGTAATCCATGGCCTATCAAGCCTATCAAAGAAAATGCAAACATCCTATGTAATACAATCAGACTTTAAATATTTGAAGTAGCCATCTACAAATATCAATTCAAAAGTGGATTTATAATGCAAGTATGGACGCCATCAATAAAAAAGATTTGTATTAACCAAATATCCATATAGGCATACATCAATATCTATTGATATAAGTATAACATACATACAAAATAGCCATATAGGCTTACAAGAATGCCATATAGGCATACAATGTCAACTATGTACAATACAAAATATATGTCCACAAATGCCATATAGGCATACAACAGAGGAACACAATAAAAAGTCATTCCCCTCTGGCTGGTGAAGAGAATAAATCACGAGCAGCCTTTGATCTTCTAGGGGATGGAGACATGCATGTGGGTGGTCTACTACGAACCTGAGGGCTACTGCTCCTATTTAGTTCTTCCTGCACCTTTACCTGTTACAAAAAAAAAGTATAGACGTTAATATATAGAAATTACATGTTAAAAAAAATGAAACATTTAACAAAATAATCACTTACCACTAACATATAATCTGTCTCCTCGCTTGCCTTAGTAGCAGGAATAGGCCCTGGTGATGTCATGTCCTATAGAAACCATCCAGATAGAAATTAAACTTCAAATCAATAATCTTTTGATTTTTCAAAAATAGACAACTATAACAATGAATGTAAATTGAAATTTACTAATTTGCCTCATACCCCTGTCAATGCCATAGAGCTATGAATCGTAGAGGCCACACCTTGCTCCATTGCCCTATGAACATGGGGAGGTGTATCCGCAGCCTGCATCATCTGGAAATAAAACAACATTATTCAATTACGAAAACTATAATAGTGATGCAAATCATGGCTCCTAACATACACACACGTTCATCTAAACATGGAAGTACACACAATAAAACACACAAATCACATACAAAAATTTAGTAAGTACAATTCATTCATTAAACTATTTATTTTATTACCTCCGTAAAGCTTTGAAGTCCACCACCGCTGGCAGGTGTTGCCATGAAATCTACAGTGTTAACCTATTCAACATCCAAAATCAGAAATTAGAATACCATTCATATAACGATGCTATTCACATGTAATATTTATAATTGTTTACTAGTTACATACCTCGACAGTAGATGATCTAGTGAAAAATGTAGGTGGAGAACCACTGAAAACTGCATCGATGCTATGACCCTAAAATTTCATTAAAATCATCAATTTAAATTAGTTAATCTTGTATTTCAAAAATAAAATTTAATAAATTAAATTCAATAAACTTGCTAATATTTACCTGAGTATCAAGGCCGAAAGTCTCACTCAGGAGGGTATCTGTCATCACCATCTGCTTAGCTGCAGATGTAGCCTCTGCACCTGCGTCCTGACTGTCCATGGGGTCATAACCACAGGCTGACCCGCAAGCCTGGCAAGTATGCGGTGGGACCCTACTCCTCGCACTATCTCCCAACCCACTTTGTGTTGCAGGATCGGCATGCTCTATGATGCTCTGGGTCAAGGCACTAATCGACCTCAGTGTATCGACCTCAACACTCTCCTTCACAATGGAAGGGATAGAAACATGCTCGTGGGCTGGTCTGCTGATTACTCGTCTCACTACCTGTTGTGGGTCAAGACGTGCCCCTGGTCTATCCTGTGCTGAGCCCCCACCTCTACCTTGGAAGTCCCGCATATCAAAATAGTTTGGCACTTTATTGAGGACAAACTCGCAGTAGAGTTTCCTCAAAAAGTATTGCGGGACCTCATTATTATTGCATGGAGGATGGTCAAAAACCATCCACCACCTCTGCCCGAAATTGTCCCTTATCGCTTGGTTGTTGCACCAATGGATAGGGAACCTCTTGTATGTAATGGGTGGAGGTTGATTTGTTTGTGGGTTTGTGAAAATTGAACACAAGTCTACTTTTGTAATTTGTAATTTTTTGACATCTTGGTATGACAATTTATTTGCATAGTAATCTCTAAACTCTCTCTTTTTATCGGTCCAACTAGTTATTTGCTTGCTAATTGAATTTACATTTGATAACATAGACTCAAGAGATTCGGCAAGCGTGGACCTATGCAAGGTTGAAGTGGAAGGATCTTTCAACCTTGCAATTATATCTTCAATTTGTTTTTTGTTGTTTTCAATTTCCCCCATTATATTATCTTGTGTTCCAGGGGCATGTCGAGGAATGAATGGAGGAGGTTGTTGTTCTGCAGGTATTTCCTCCTCAGGATTTTGTGGATTTTGAGGAGGAGGAGGTGCATTAACATTTCCTACAATTAACGAAATATACATCAAAAATC
The DNA here is from genome assembly GCA_027924645.1 of Cunninghamia lanceolata. Classification (NCBI taxonomy): domain Eukaryota; kingdom Viridiplantae; phylum Streptophyta; class Pinopsida; order Cupressales; family Cupressaceae; genus Cunninghamia; species Cunninghamia lanceolata. Next base: position 10,021,120 of record BSBN01000635.1, on the reverse strand, counting down.
AACAAAAACCTACCTATTTAGGAAGAAATTCAAACAAAAAAACAAAGATAACTCACCCCTTTGGCGTGCTCGACGTCGTGGCGGCATTTTGGCGATGAATCGACAAGCCTTTTGTGTTGATTGGCATTTTGTAGAACGCGAGCGCGTTTTTGAGGGTTTTGAAGCCGCGGGCAGAGGAGAAATTCAGAATGAAATGAAATGACATTGCTTTTTTTTAATTTATAAAAGGTTATAACGCGCTCGCGTTATGGCTCGGTAGTGACGAGCCTAAGGCTTGTCATTACCAAGCCATAACGCCAGCGCGTTATAACGTGCTCGCGTTATGACTTAAATTTTTTTAAAAATTTTTTGGCCACTTTTTGGCCCCCCATCTTCTTGCACTTACCCACAAGTTAAACCCTAGGTCAAAACCTTAGATCTAGTTAAGGTTAGAAATCACATGACAACCTCCATCTTGATTCACAAATTTTCTTAAGAGTGAGAGGAGAGTGGGTGAGGTTTATTCGTGACGAGATCTGAGAGGTCCATCCAAGACCTAAACAAGAAGCAATCATTCAACCACAAGGAGACCCATTTGTCCTCTTGGTGTTAGAAGAGACTAGACAATGCCGGATACAACAAGAACTTGTTCAATGCTTACAAAGATAAGAGAAGATCAACAAGAGCAATTGTTTAGCCACACAGAGGTGGAATCATAGGAACCTGAATAGAAGAAGAGAAACTAGTGAGCCTTAGGGTCATAGGGTTATTGCAACTACAACAATGATTGAACAAAACATAGAACAAAGCACACAATAACAAAGGCCACAGTAGTTGCCAACCCCTCTCCGTGAAGTCTAGCTCTCCAACGAGCCAGACCCCCGTCGTGTCTCACCTCCTTTCGAATGGTTAATTCCATGTGAGCGAGAGTGACGTGGTGGATTGCCCCGTGGCAAGGAGGGAAAGGGTCTGTGTGCGTGCTAAAATCTGACTCGACAACCCCAGGCAACTGGAGTCATGATTTTGTGTGTACATATTTTGCTAAACTTGATGTGAATTACAAATTTTTTTGGTTTTGTAGTTTGCATTCCCATTTCAAGCATCTCAAAAATAGTCAACAGAAAAATTTCAAAACATTTTCACACCAGTCTTCATTGTCGCTTTTGTCGCTTTAGCTTCTATCATCTATGCCATCGTCCATTCCATTTATTCTGTGGTGTCTATGGCACCCCCGAATATGATGGAACCCAACTTAAACCTAGGGAACATTCCCTCAAGAGAACTAGAAACTCCCTCATTTGATAGGTATGTGCCGCCGCATCCTGATGCACTGATCACAAACTATTATGATTATGAGGATTCTAACTATGAGCAAGATCAAAGGGAATCTAGGCGCTCTCTATTGTTCAATAACCCAGCTTGGGAGAATAATCCAGCCATACCAAATGCGCCATATAAAGAATGTTAGAAATACATTAACCCGAACAACCTTCCACAAGTACATCAAATACCCACCTTGATGAAGAGGTCAGAAGGTTGGATAAATATCTACAAGAAACCAAAGATGCTCAAGAGGCATTAAGGATTGCCTTACAAGAAGAACAAAAAGAAAACACTGCACGTTAGGAAGCTCATCACTATGAAAATACTCGAAGTGACATCCTAGAAATGAAGAAACCCCTAGAACTGCAACTCCTGCAAATTTAAAATCGTAACTCTAGTGTAGAGAATCAAAATCTTGGAAGTAGAGCAAACTACTCTAGAAAGAAGACTCAAGTCTCATGAACAGGATCAAGGGGCATCTCAAAATCCCCCTACCTTAATTACTATTCATGGCATGCTAGTAATGATACCTGTCTGAATGGGAACCCTCCCATCCAGAACAATCCTATGAATTTGACCACAGGTTATCAAAAGCCACCCATAGGGTTATTACTAACAACCCCGCAATCCTAAAGTGCCATTCTAGGAACATATCTTGAATATTTGAAAGATCCTCTAGACCAAAACATAAGAAGTGTGAAATTAGCTCGACCACTGCCAGATCTCCCGAAGTTCAAAGGAGAAGGAGATCCAAATTCACACATTAAATTTTACACTACATCCATCAGAGAACTACTCCCTTGGGATGGGGTTGTAGCAAAGATCTTCCTGAAAATGCTTGAAGGCATCATTCTGGATTGGCATTATCGTCTCCCAGAAGCTTTGATCCATTCATTCAGACAACTCATTATAGAATTTGTCATGGCATTCAACATGAACAAACTTGTTAAAATAGGGATCAGAGAATTCCTCACAATGAAACAAGAACCAAACGAGTCTGTAGCACATTTTGTTACCTGATGGAGGAAAGTCCTCTATTCTTCAACCAATGCTCTAAACATGGATCATCAAGAACTTGTGACCTCTTCTTGCATGCCCTTAACAAAGACATGAGAGAAGATGTCCAAAAATTGCCATATAAGTCCTACGAAGAGGGATTGGAAAGTGCTTTAGGAATTGACCAAGCCGCCATCGATAGAGGTCAGAAGAATTATGATATCAACAGAAAGCTTCGAACATCCAAAGGAGTAGAAAAGACTATAGCTAATGTGCCTCAAGAAAAAGATGTTAACATCGAAAAAAACAATACAAGTAATGACAAATGGCGACAAAAAGGGAATCAAGGATCAAACTGACCTTCATATAACCCCAATACTTATTGTTGGTTCCATGGGACAAAGGGTCATGAAACAAAGACTTGTTATGGTTATAGTAAAGCCATCTCCAAACTTACGCCGGATCAACAAAAGAACTTTCTTAAACTTCTCCAATCCCAAAGAAAGGAGAAAGAACCTAAAATCAAGAAAGGAAAGGCTAACCAGAATCATACCAATAACATAGAATTACACCAAGAAGTGTTCATGATCCATGAAGAGGAACAAACAAACCAAATGGAGAATGTCTTTTCACAAGTGATAAACTTGTTAAGAGCATCTCCCTCACATCGTAAGACATTCCTAGAAGTATTGGAAGTAGGATGTTCCTCACAAGAGGAATCACCTCCTCTCACACTTGATGTTTCCAAACTACCCCAAAGTGAAGGAAGTAAGAAAAGATATTCACCCCTAGACATACAAATTCAAGTTGAAGAAGTCACTATAAAAAGAGTGGTGGTGGATGAAGGATCGACAGTCAATCTTTTGCCAATGTCCTTTCTATGAAGGATGGGATACAACAAAACAAAAATCAAGCAACAAACTATCACATTGAGAATTTACAATAGTCATGACATCCAAAGAGTCAGAAAAATCAGCCTCTCACTCAATCTGATGGGACAAACTATCTCTACCAATTTCTATGTTATTAACCGAGAGACGAATTACAACATGATCCTTGGGAGACCATGGATTCATGCCATGAAGGCCATCACCTCTACATTATTCCAAGAAATACATTTCCATCATTTGGGAAGGTGACCATAGTCAAAGCAAACCCTAATCCTTTCAATGTTTATAGAAAGGAATAGGAAGAGAAAGACAAGAATTTGAAAATTATCCGACCAAGCCAAGATTACGCTGAGAACGATGAAGCCATCTTGGAATATCTACATGATTATGATGGACTTCCAAGAGGGCACCACAAAAAAGGATACATGCTCCTCTCTCATCTAGAGCACTATTTCAGGAGTGAGAAAGAAATCCTTTAGATTGAAGTGAACTCAGATTTACTGCCTGCACCTCAAAAGTTTGAGGAAGGATATCCATCCTTAATTGGAGATACCATCGAAATCAATGTTGGAACACCTAAAAAGCCTAGGATGTTAAAACTAGGAGGAGAACTAAACGATGAGGAATTAGAGGAGTACACAGAGTTCCTCATTGAATATTTTGACATATTCGCTTGGGCATATTCTGACATGGTAGGACTGGATCCCAAGGTTGTGGTGCATAACTTAGTGACAAAACTAGATGCAAAACCTGTGAAACAAAAGCCAAGGCCCATAAAGCCACAAGTGGCTGAAATGGTGAAGGAAGAACTAAAAAAGTTGTTAAATGTTGGTTTCATCAAACCAGTGGATTATTCAAATTGGGTGTCAAACATTGTCCCCGTTTTGAAGAAAAATAGAAAAATTCAGATATGTCTCGACTTTAGAGGCATCAATCAAGCTTGGCCAAAGGATGACTTCCCTCTACCATCCATCAATCAAATTATTGATTCAACAGTGGGAAATGAGGCCCTTTCCCTAATGTACAGATTTTTAGGATACAACCATAGTAGTATTACAGAAGTTGATCAAAATAAAACAACATTTACTACCCCCTGGGGAACTTTCTTCTACGTAGTCATGCCATTCGGATTGAAGAACTCAGGAGCTACCTATCAAAGGGCAATGACGCATATTTTTCATGATTACATCCACAACATAGTCAAAACTTATGTTGATGACCTCTTGGCTAAATCAAAACAAAGATCAAAACATGTGGAGGACCTCTGCAAAATCTTCAATAGGCTTTGAGAATATAAAGTAAGGTTAAACCTTGAAAAATGTGTTTTTGGAGTCACGGTAAGAAAGTTGTTGGGATTTACTGTCTCACAAAGAGGTTATAGATGTCAACCCAGACAAGGTCAAAGTAGTTTTGAATGCAACCCCACCAACAAGTGAGAGGGCAGTAAGAGATTTCTTAGGATAGTTGGGTGCAATCAGACGATTCATACCAGATATGACTTTCAAAATTCATCCAATCGATCAACTATTAAAAAAACAAATCCGCAAAACTTGGATGGTGGACTGTCAAAATGCATTTGAGCAAGTAAAAAGGTTCTTGTTAACTCCACCCATGTTGATGCCGCTTAAACATGACAAACCCTTCATCTTATACTTTAAAGCAGCTGATATTTCCGTAGCATGCATGCTAGCTCAAGAAGATGAGGGTGGAAGAGAAAGAGCCATCTATTTCATAAGTCAAACCTTGTTGGAATATGAGAAGAACTATACCTAAGCTGAGAAAGAATGCCTTCCCATAGTCTTCATGACTCGAAGACTATGACATTACATGTTGAATCAAGAAACTAAAGTGACGATACGATCTAAGCAATTGACGACTTTCTTAAATCAACCCATGCTCTCAGGAAGAGTTGGCTGATTCATAACCCTGTTGAGTGAAGCCGAGATAACCTACGTCAACCAAAAAGTAGTCAAGGGACAAATAATAGCGGATTGGTTAGAAGACAACCTGGTTCCTTAAGAGGAACTCGTGAATGAAGATTTCCCTGATGAAGAGATTTGTGTGGTTGATCTTGAGAAGTATGCAGCCTCATATTGGTACAGGGATATTATGAACTACCTCACAAACAAAACTTACCCAGAGAACATGAGCCCTTTGGGAAAAAGATGATTATGAGTCCTCACCATGAGATATGTTTTAATAGATGACGTGCTTTATCGAAAGGCCCTAGAAGGAATGTTGCTTCGATGCATTTTCAAGGAAGAAGCACGCACAATATTGGAAGAGTGTCACAGTGGAATCTGTGGAGGACATTTTGGTGGCCATGCCATGGCAAGAAAAATACACAGAATGGGATACTTCTGGCCCTATTTACAAGGGCATGTGATTAAGTTCGTAAAGAGGTGTCTGAAATGTCAATCTTATGCTCATGTTCACCATACACCAACAAGAGATTTACAACCAATACAGATGGACACCTGTTCATCTTTGTCATGATAGAATATTTCACAAAATGGGTGGAGGCCATGCCTCTTACCACAGTGTTAGGTGTTGTAATTGTATACGCCTAAAAATGACACGATTCATCCTAAATAAATATTCTAAATATTTATTCCATTCTTCTATCAATTAAATAAATATTCTAAATTTATTTAATCGATTCACTGTTCCATAATTAAATAAAATCTATTTATTTAATTAAAATTCTTCTAAATGTCCTACACAATTAAATAATAATAAATTATTTAATTAATCCAAATTCCTCTATCCTAAGTTATAAATTCCAAAAATCCACCTCACACTTACACCTCACTTTTCCACCTCACCTTATCCACCTCATCGGGTTGCACATGTAATTAAATATATCAAATATTTAATTACCTATTTTTCTCTGACCCACATGGCCTATTTCTTCTCAAATCAGAAGTTAGTTAACTAATCAATCAAATCTGTTAACTAATTAGTCATTTGAGTTCACTGGTCAATCTATTCTGTTGACTCCTCAATCAATTCAGTCAATCCCATAATCCACTCTTCTAACTGATCAATCAAGTTTGTTAACTGATCAGTCAATGGAGTTAACTCTCTAGTCAATTTTGTTAAATCCCCTCTTTCATGATGGAGGTGGGACACTTGTCATATTTCTACTGGTTGCACATTCCTCAACCATTCTCAGCCATTAATCTTCATATCTTCTCTCAACCGTTGATTCTCATTCTTCTAAGTCTATAAATGAAACCTCATCCCTCCATTCTAATGATCCAAGCTATCTACATTGTTACTCTGCAGAAATTCACCAGCGCGCCTTTGGCACCCTCTTACCATTCACTAGCTTGAGATCACACACTTGCTTTGAAGCTTATTTTCATTGCATATCGCAACAGCCATTTACCATCGACTTCCTCGAACACAACTAAAGGAGTGCACTCTCTGAGGGCCTACTTCATCAGCAAAAGGACGGTTGTAATAGGCGAACAATAGAAGCATCGATTCAGGGAAGGTTTGCTTTGTGTTATTCATTGCTCTTTTCGTTCAATCTTTCTTGCTCTCATTTATTTTGTTGATGTTTGGGTTTTATATAATTCATTTGATTGATCCATGTTTTACCCTTACAGTAATCACAAAATTCATATTGAACCAAATCATTTGTCTGTTCAGAATCCCTCAAGTGATAGTGATAGATAATGCCTCATCCTTCAAAAATTTGCAAGTAAGGGAGCTATGCGAGAGATTTCACATCAATCAGAACTCTCCCTCAATCTATTATCCTCAAGGAAATGGACAAGCAGAGGTTACCAACAGACTTTGAAGTCCATATTGGTCAAAATCGTAAAAGATTCCAAAAGAGATTGACATTTACAATTGTATCCAGTTTTGTGGGCTTACAGAACAAGCATTAGGACTCAAATCAAAACCACGCCTTATGCCCTCACTTTTGGGTCAGAGGTGGTATTACCATTTGAAGTGGAATTGGCTATCCTAAGAGTGTCATTACAGGGATTATTATACTACGAATAGTATAGAGCAGTAAGGTTAGCCGAATTAGAAATGATGGATGAGACACGTTTGAGAGTGGTTCAAAGACATGATTCCTATCTAGAAAGAATGAAAAAACAATACAACAAAAAGGTCATCCCAAGACCCGTTCAAGTGGGAGACCTAGTGCTTAGGATATATAATTTAATTGATAAAAGAGCTGGTGAAGGACGAAAATTCATACCTAATTAGATAGGTCCTTACATGGTTAAAGAAGATGTTGGAAATGGTGCCTATCTCTTGTGCACAATGGAGGGAGAGGAATTTGGCGAGACAGTCAATGCCTTTCACCTCAAGAAATATTATGTCTGAAAAACCAAAAAAATCATAAAACATAAAAATACAAAAAAATTATAAAAACCAAAAATGTCAAAAATAATGTTGTTTCTTGCATTTCTGCATCATTCTGTCCATCTTGCATCACATTTTGTGACTTTCTCTTGTACCATTTAGTAAGGAGTCTAATGTTTCCCACATATATGTTATCCTTTCAGGGCCTAGAGATCCCCATGTTTCACAATTGCCATTATCCCCCTTCATTCCCAGTGATTCTAATCAAAACCTAGCACTTAGCTTCACACTGATCCCAGTCTTAATGAGTCAAGATGTTAGGTCTAAACAAAGTATTCAAACCTACAATGTTCAAAGGAAGCTTGCAAGTAGACCTTCCCAATGCTTCCCTAGTGGTAGAGAAGTCCAACCAGATTACAAAAACTTTAGGTGGCGCTCAGCCCCTTATCTCTCTTGACCAAAAATGTTAGGAAGATCAAAACTCTAAAGGAAGCAATCTAAGATTCGAGTGAATGAAAAAGATGAGTGATCAAAATAAGTGTCAAAAAATGAGAATTGAGAGATCAAAGCATTGCATAGCAAAAGTTCTAAAAAGCATTCATTTCTTGAAAAGTAAAAAAATCTTTAAAAAAATGAGAAAAGTCAAGTGAGGATAATACAAAAAAAAAGTGAAAAGCAAAAAAAAGAGAGATACAAAGAGCTAAAAGACAAAATGCTATGCAAGGGGCACAAATTTCAATGAAAACAAGTCAAGGGCAGTTCCCTCCAACAGAACGCTCAGGACTTCAACTCCTTCATATACGAGTACCACTAGTTGCTCCCTGAGACCTATGAGAATGAGGTGCTCTGTTGTGGGCATGTGATTATGAAGGCCCTGCCATGCTAGCATCACTTCGTCCAAAATTAAGGCGGGCCATCTCTCAGAGTACTTGGTTCTCACCCTTAAGCATGTCAACCTGGGTCTTCAACTCTGTAGTTACCTGGCACCCATGGTAGATAGGAGCAAAGATGCCAGTGTGTCGTCTTGCAGCTGGGGACACACTAGGATTATCCAAAAGACAATCACGAGTCATCCTAGTGAAGGGAGAAGCTAATACAACATTGACTTCATGAACAAAGTCCCTCCACTCTCTAACGTTGCCTGAAATAGCAAATCAAAACAAGACTGAGTCAGTGACACACAAAAAGAGAAAGGAAAAGAGTATGAAAGAGTCAAGTAAATGAAAACTTACGTGGATCACCAGGCTGCTAATCAGGGTCAAGCTGACGCATCACCTCATTTGAATGAGGAGGTTGAGGAACAATAGGAGGACCCTCGGGGATATCAGGAACATCATCTGAATCATCAATATCATCAAAATCCTCATCCTTGGGAGTGGCTTCATCTGACGAATCATTACTATCTGGAACATAGTCCTCGTCAGTGGACTTTGAATAAATAATCACAATCAGAGATCGGGAAGGAGTCCCTCTCCCTCCCCTCCATCCTCCAACTTGATGACCCTCAACACGGTCAACTTGATGAGCCTCAACACAGTCAACCTGATGAGCCTCAACCAGACCATTATAGTCTATGATCTCAGAAACCTCACGACAATACTCTCTAATCTCACCATCTTGGGCCCAAGCCTCCTCCATGTCACGATAACAATCAAAAATCATATCCTCATCAGTAAGAGTAGCAATAGTGGGTAAAGTAGCATCAAAATGACCAACATGCATCCACCTCGCTGCTCTCAGTTGTCGTATATCTAGAAGAGGAATAAGCTTCTGATAAGGCTTCATGTGCTCAAATATCCATGCCATAATCAAAGAAGAGTGGCTAAGGGCTAAAGCCCCTTGTCATGAAATCCAATAGAAGTCTCTGTAAACCATAGCCAGGATGTCTGGTACCCAATCAAAAACTATGCCCTCCTCAATCTCGCGAATGATGGGTGCCCAACACCATCTCAGACAGGCTGAGGCCTTGTCCCCTAACAGCCTTGAGGCAATCAAACCAATTAGGAACCTCCTCAAGAGTGGAATGCAGAGTCATGGCATAGAGGTAAGTTGAACTTTTGTCTGGTCTCTAGGCTGATTAACCCCCATAAATGCAGCCTAAGAAGCCTTGTCCTCATAAGACTCACCAATGGGAAGAGCTAAAGGTTGTCCCCTCACAGGTACTCCAAGAATGTGATATACATTATATAGAGTGATAGTCCACTCTCCAGAAATCTGTGGGAACCTGAATGTGTTTCTGTCTACATCTCAATAAGTCAAGATGTCGCAACATATGCAGGATACAAGATGAATCACAGGTACATGGAAAACTATAGCAAGACTTGCCCTCTTCAGTATAGCACGATCCTCAGTACTCAATGAAGCAAACATCCCAAAGAGCCATCCCTATTCTTGACAAGCATTCCATCAGATGCGTATGTCCTGCAAAATCAGAAGAGAACTTTAGATTAGATCTCGTATACTCATAAAATCCCTAAAAATTGTAAAACTGCAAAAAACCTTACACAAAAAAATACATAAACCTTCAAAAAATGCAATAAACAGGTAGATTCAGTGACCAAATCATGTCAGATCAAAGAAAAAGAAGTGTTAAACAACATCATATGCAGTCAAAAATCAGTTCAATAGGGTCACCCCTAGGCGACCCGTGTCTTTCAGGATCTCCCCCGGGCAACCTTGCTATTTTTCAGGATCTCCCCCAGGTGACCCTACTATCAAACAGGATCTCCCCTAGGCGACCCTACTTGTCAAAAGGGGTGACCCTAGGAGTGAATACCTCAAGCAAAAATCAATCTAAAAACCTCATTTTTTGACCTATTTTAGAAAATGAAAGATCAATCTTACTCTAAATGACGAGACGAACACAATGCAACAAAGAAAATCACCAAAGAAGACAATTTTAAGAGTTTTTTCACAAAATTCAAGCTAGGGTTTAGAGAAGAGTTTTTCACTGATTGCATACCCAATTCTCTGCGGCTGAAGAACAGGCAGCCATCTTGGCGATCTCCTCGATGATACCTCTCTATCGACTGCTCACATGAACGATTCCGTCGCTATTTCGCTCTGATTCTAGAATTTGGCTTACTTTGTTTACCCCTTAGCTTTGTTCATTTATGCATTTTTAGATTAGTTCTTTGTTTTTATGCATCTATTTCATGCATTATTTTGCATGCTCTTATCCCTATAGGGCCAAACTAACAAAGGCAAGCAACTAGTCGAACTCAAGTGATCTATGGTAAGATTCGTCATTTCAATTTTCATTATTTACTTTGATATATTTAAATGTTGGATTAACACTAGTTATTGCAAGTACAAATTGCGAGAAAATTGACAACAGGTAAGGCCTAGTTCGGGAATGGTACCTACCTTTCATGTAGACTACCATCCCTGAGGGGGCAAATACGTAAGCACAAAAATCACACACTTCCTCCACGAGGACCCCTATGATGATTCAAATCCTTGTTACGTACATGTAAGCATTAAATAATGTCATTTAAGCAGCATGCATCTTTATGATGTGTCCTCTTTTCTTGTCTTGTGTTGTTTTTTCTTTGTCAATTTTCCTCTCTCCCTATTTGCGACGCTTTTCGACACTTGTTGCGACACTTGTTGACTTGCATTTTCTAGATTTTGACCTTCCTCCTAAGCCTTGTGAGTGTCTTGTAGGTGAGTTTTCATCTCTCCCCTTTGTTTTTCCTCTAGTGCACCTTCTAGAAGCCTTCTAGAGGTTGCCTTATCCATCTCCCGCTTTCAATTTTTAGTTTCGTCGAACCTATCCAAATCTCTCCTATTATTTCTAGATCACCCTCGGGAGATCCTACTGACGCAAGTAGAGATTTAGAGTCTTCCACATGACTGACTTGTTTCTTGATGCATAATCCTTATTTTCCTCTCTTCTACGATCTCCCAGTCTGCTTTTCTACATATGACCTTGTCCAGCCTGGATCTCCCCCGGGCGACCCATGGTCGCCCAAGAGCGACCCTACTGGAAAAAGGGGTGACCCTACTAGAAAAAGGGGCGACCCTACCATTTTTGAAGCCACAGAAAAACTTGAGTATCTCTCTAGTTTTTGCTCTGTTTTCACTGTTTTTCTCTCTATTTGCATTTTTTTATCCTTGATATAGAGTTAACTATTTCATGCACCCACACATGCATAATTATCTCTATTCGATCTTAAATTAACTCTTCAATCAATCTCATGCATTCCCTCACCCCCATTTCCTCTCCAGTGATAAGCTATCTTTGTTTCATCACTCTCCAATCAACTGAGTTCACTGGGTAATCAACCTTGTTAACTCCCTAATCTATTATTGTTAGCTCATCAATCAAATGAGTTAACTCCCCAATCAATTCCTTCCTCTAAACCTATAAATACCCCCCTCCCTCATGCACAAAGGGAGGCAAACTCATTGTGTGAACAACTCTTGCCAATTTTGCTCTCTAACTTAGCATTCAAATGCTCTTATAGGACGAAGGTGCCTTTTGCTTTATTTTTTCAACCAAGCAATGCTATGTTGCTTCATTCTATGCCATTATGCTCAATCCAAGCTCTCATTGAGCTCATACAAGCTTCATCAAATCTTCTTTCAGCTTCTTTGGGTTGTTTTGTTGTTAAGAGGATCACCTGCTGCCACAAAAGGATTTGAGGTTGCCTATTACAAGGATTGCTGAGGGTAGTGGAGTCAACAAATCTTCATTTCTCTCAGGTTCCTTCATTGTTTTCTTTCAATTCATAGTAATTAGAGAATTAAATTTGCTCTTGGGAATAGTAAAACATTGCTTTTTCCTTGATAGTTAGATCTTGCATGTTAGATTAATCGCTTTCATATTTCTAGATCTAGTTTATTAGAAAAAAGCATTTTCCCTTTTCTTAGATTAAATTGCATTCAAAACATTGAAAACACAAAAAACATAGGTTAACATTACTTTAGAAAAGTAATATAGGATTGCACACATATTTCCTTTTCATAGATTAGAAGCACTTTTATTTCCAAAACACTCTAAAAATACCAAAAAGATGTTTTGCATATCATTTAGTTTGCATGCATATAGAAATATTAGAATAGACAAAATTGCAAACCCTTGATTCCATCATGAGGTAATCACAGTTCAAACGATTCCAAACAAACCCTTGATTTCATCACAAGGTACAAACAAAGTCAAAACACAAGTTAAACCCTAGGTCAAAACCTTAGATCTAGTTAAGATTAGCAATCACACGACTACCTCCATCCCGATTCACAAATGTGCTTAGGAGTGAGAGGAGAGTGGGTGAGGGTTATCCATGATGAGATCTGAGAGATCCATCCAATACCTCAACGAGAATCAATCATTCAACCACAAGGAGACCCATTTGTCCTCTTGGTGTTAGAAGAGACTAGACAACACCAGATACAACAAGAACTTGTTCAATGCTTACAAAGACAAGAGAACATCAATGAGAGCAATCATTTACCCACATAGAGGTGGAATCTTAGGATTTTGAATAGAAGAAGAGAAACTAGTGACCCTTTCGGTCATAGGGTTACCTCAACTATAGCAACGATTGAACGAAACATACAACAAAACACACAACAACAAAGGTTGCAGTACTTGCCGACCCCTCTCCGCAAAGTCCAACTCTCCAACGAGCTATATCCCTATTGTGTCCTACCTCTTCTCAACTAGCTAATTCCACGTGAGCAAGAGTGACATGGCAGATCGCCCTGTGGCAAGGAGGGAAAGGGTCCGTGTGCGTGCCGAAATCTGACCCAACAGCCCCAGGCAACTGGAGTCACGATTTTGTGCATATAGGTATAGAATGGTATGGACCTAATATTGATTGGAAAAGATGAATAATGTTTTTATCTTTCAAATGTTTTTGGTTTGAGTGAATTTCATTAAGTTTTGAAGAAGTTATGGTCGTTTTAGTGTTGATAGTTGCAGATTTTTACTGAAAAGATGACAAAGAAGATATTGGTAGGCCCTTGTATGAAATATTTTTAGGTCTGTGATGACATGGATGTTGATAACCGAGAGGGGGGTGACTTAGTTATCTTAATTACTTCAACTTTCTTTTCTTCTTTAACAACTAGTGCAACATCAAATCATATAAGCATGCATAACCATGAAAGTAGAAATAAAATCAATACACATAACACTATGATTTTGACATGGAAAACGCTGTTAAGGGAAATACCATGGGGTGACTAACCCAAGATTGTATTCTCTATTAAAAGAATAAGGTAGTACAAAATGGCACTTGCCAATTAAGGCTCACTACCCAAGCACACTGCTCACAAGAGGCTCACTGCCTACAATAGTTTATAGAAAGAAAACTAAGTACTTGAACTAATAAGGAGCATCCACATATGCTGAGGTTTAGTTCTGGTTAGGCTTAATATACTGATCTGCTGCACTTCATTCTTCCTTTGTTATAATGTTATTGTTCTGTCACATCCCGGACCTGTATAGCTGCTTCCACACTGCTCTCTGCTTTTCTTCACACTTACCTACACACTACACTCACCTTCACATCAAAATCCTTCTGGTATATATATCCGCACCAAGGATTTCATCATCTTTCTAGTCGACATCCGGAATACTCAATATTTTCCCAAACTCTGGTCTATCAGCTGAATCCTTGCTTACTAAGTGATGTGTATCAAAGAGATGTTTACAGAAGTCATCAATCATGTTGGCCAACCATGAATGATCCCTCAAGAAACTTGATCACCATCTATTTCTTATCTGGATTAAGGTATGATGCTCTGTTGGTCAGTTCTTCCTCAGTCTACTATGCCAAACAGGAACCCAACACTTAGGTGCTCATATCTTTTCACTCTTTCATCACCAGAGGCTCAATTTCTGGAATGTATCAGTCATGGTACTCCTCTTGACTTCCCCAAGTCCACACTTTTATGAGATACTTCCTCTGAGAGATCCATACCTGATTGTCGGACCTTGCTGCGTGCTCTGTTCTTGCTCATCGGACCAAAGTACTCTTCAATCTGACTTTCGGTATAGACATACCATGTCCTACAGATGGGTGGGATGAACTTTGTTGCCATCAATGACAACATTCATGAAGCCACACAGTGTCTTTTTCCAACAATGGAATGATAATGGAATGTATTAATGTTCAAATGTAATTGGTTTGGCATAATTTCATTAAATGTTTCTCAAGTTATGGCAAATTTACTACTAGTTGTCCTGTTTCAGAACTAGGGTTTCCAGCAAGTGTAATAAATTCATAACTTTTATTTTAACCATGGAAAAATTATGAAACTTGGTGAAATGCTTCTTACAACCATTGTCTAGATACCCATTAAAGGAAATTGTACCAAACAATTGTATGTGAAAGTTATGATAACCTGTATATGTTCTTTTGTAAGAAAACAGTCATAAAACCCTAGTTCCATGAGGGATTAATGCAAAGTTTGATCATGAATGTGTGATGGATCAATGATATGTGTTGTAAGAGGTCTGAACAATCCAATTTTTCCATGTTCCTTTTTGTTTTTCCCTTTGTTAAGTGTCATTAGATTTGAGGGTCAAAGTGCCAAATTGTACTAGGTTGCAACATACATTACTTGTAATGGGTCATTGTGAGAAATGTATTAAGTGATTTATTTTTGAGTCCTTTCTCTGCATCATGTTTGGTATCAGAGACCAAAGATCTGGGCAAGGAAAGTTTTAGAAAGTTTGTGTATTGCATTTGATAGGTTGAAGTGAAGAACCTGGATGCTAAAAGACTAGGTAGTGAGGAAAAAGAAAGAAAACCTAGGTGAGGTATCACAAGAAGAATCCAAGAAAAGAGAAGAGATAGCAAGATGCAACAACAAACTCAAAAGGAGAATATGAAATTCAATAAAATAAGATCAGATGAAGAGTTTGATAGAAGAATGGCAGAGTTCGAAAAAAGTATTAAAAATATAGTACATTAATGTCTTGAGGAAGTATACCAAGGATATGTTGGGCATTGGCCAATACTTAAGAAAGTGAAATGGCCCATAAAGATGATTGTTCACAAAAGGAGAAAGAAAAAGATGGTTACTTTGAAAACAGAAGATGAAACAAAGGAAGAAGAGACATTCATTGACATGGGCATGAAGAAAGATCTAGAGTGTCTTCAAGAAAGTGTAGAAATCATGGAAGAGCAATGTTCTAAAGTAGACACAAATGCAAAAGTACATTGGCAAGAGATACATCCAAAAAACTAGTAGGTTGGTGATGATCAGATAGTTCACAAGAATATGGGTATAACTGAGATCAAGGAAGAACCAAGAGAACAAGCACCAAGAGCTAGTGAAGATGTAAATTGGTCTTGTGGTTTTTATTTATTGCATGTTGATAATAATGTTTGTATAGATGTAGAACAAGGAGAGACTGATGAGGATGAAGACATGTATAGCAATAATGTGGCATATGAAAGTGACATAGACTATTGGAGTCTTGCAGTTGAGAAGAAGATCCTTAGGAGGAGGTACAAAAAGCAAGCACGAAACAAAAGAGTGAAGACCAAGAATCATGGAGCATATCAAACCAAGCATGGGGAGGATCAAGAGGAGGTCAGAGAATAGCTAAGAATGGAACATAATTGGAAGAAGTGAAAGAAACACTGATCATTATTTGAGATGGAACTCAAATTTCTTTTTCCTAGGGAGTATGATGCAAGAGCATCCTTTGAGTGCATATAGTAGATGTTTACTTTTGGTTTGATTTAGTTTGGTTTGTATCAATAAGGTCATTTTTTATCACCTTGGATCCTTTTTGATGTTTGGGTCAAATGTTGTCAAAGTTGTAAAAAGTGTCATTATTATTAACAAAAGGTGCATCAACTTTGCAATATTGGTTAGAGGGAGTTAGTAGTCAGTTGGGAAGTTATCAATGATGTTAATTCAATGTAAAATACATGAATACATGCCAACCAAGGTAGAAGGAGAGTTTTAAAAGAGAAACACTTTATTTTGAATGAGAATCACTTCATTTTTCACACTTTTGCTTGCATTTTTCTGTGAAACTAGACTGAAAACTGTATTGTATGGACTGGTACGAAATGATATGGACCTAAAATTGATTAAAAAAGTTGAATAATGTTTTTATCTTTCAAATTCTTTTGGTTTGAGTGAATTTCATTGTGATTTGAAGAAGTTATAGTTGTTTTAGTGTTGATAGTTGCAGATTTTTACTGAAAAACAACAAAGAATATATTGGTATGGCCTTGTACAGAATATTTTTAGGTCTATGATGGTGTGGCATGATAACAAAATATATTAAGATTCAAATGCAATTGGTTTGGCGTGATTTCATTGATTTTTCCTCAAGTTATGGAAAATTTACTACTAGTTGCCCTGTTTCATAAGTAGGGTTTCCAATGAGTGTAATAAATTCATAACTTTTATTTTAACCATGGGAAAATTATGAAACTTGGTGAAATGCTTCTTAAGTCCATTGTCCAGATACCCATTAAACTAAATTGTACCAAACAACTGTATGTGAAAGTTATGCTAACCTGTATATGTTCTTTTGCAAGAAAACAATCATAAAACCCTAGTTCCATGAGGGCTTAATGCAAAGTTTGATCATGAATGTGTGATGGATCAATGATATGTGTTGTAAGAGGTCTGAACAATCCAAGTTTTCCATGTTCCTTGTTGTTTTTCCCTTTGTTGAGTGTCATTAGATTTCAGGATCAAAGTGCCAAATTGTACTAGGATGCAATAAACATTGCTTGTAATGGGTCATTGTGAGAAATGTGTCAAGTGATTTGTGTTTGAGTCCTTTCTCTACATCAACTGTCACGCCCTTTTGTTCTCACCGTATACTTTTCAGTTTCTAGTATGTTATTCTTATTAGAGACTTTTGAAATGACTAAAAATAGTCAAGAGTTCTATTTACAAAGACATGTACAAAACTTAGTGTAAAACAAGGTGGAAAAGTGTGAAGTGTGCACTTTCCATCTCTACAAATACATAGAATTAAGTGTGTAAAAACTCTTGTATATTCTATTAAAATTATGTTATCCAAGCTCTTCATATAATCACTACGTAAGCACTATTAAATATTTATGCTGAGAGGCGTTCTACACTCATAGCAAGGGCTAAAAGATTTAGATTCCTATAAACAATTAAGATTCAGATTCCCAAGTAAACAAAATTCATCAAATGTGTAAATAAATAAATTCGTGGAAGCCAAATGGATAGAAAAATAGAAAAACTTGGGCAGTTATGGAGTGAAATCTTTATTATGTTAAACAAAAAATAAATAAATTCGTGGAACCAAATGGATAGAAAAATAGAAAAACTTGATCAATTATGGAGTGAAATCTTTATTATGTTTGAAGAATATGAAAAGTCTTACAGCATAATCTCTTTAAATTAACTCATGTGAGTATATTAGATATTTTAACTACAAGTAATTTATAAATGCCAACAAATTGGAAGATATCTCTCGATGCACTGTAGATATATTTTTTAAATATAAATTTACTAGTTACTTTAGTTTTGTCCACAATTTAAATCTTGAAATTTAATTACATTTATTTATTTATATTTCTTTATAGTCTACAAAATTGATAGTAAAATTTAGCTCCTTACAAGTAATACAATAAAAGTCATATCCTCTACTTTTTCCTCTTGTTGTCTATGTGTTGTTTTACTAATGGTGGGTTTGTTCTTGTTGTTGTTTAGTGTTGTGGAATTCCATGTCTCATGGAATTTAGATTCTTGTATGTTTTATGTTAGGACCCGCGACTTGGGTCACGCCGACTTGGCCCCCCAAAGAATCCGTCCCGCCATGCCCCACCCCCACCCGTCCTTGTCCCCGTCCCGTCCCAGCATGTCCCGTCCCGTCCCCGTCCGGTGGGGTTTCTAGAAAATTAAGAGTGGTGGGGTTTCTAGAAAAATTAGGAGCGGTGGGGTTTCCACCTATTCGGTGGGGTTTCTAGAAAATTAGGAGCGGTGGGGTTTCTCGAAAAGTAGGAGTGGTGGGGCTTACGCTTGCCCCATCTCACCCACCCCGCCCCACCCCGGCAGCCCCGTCCCATCCTGCCCCGTCCCGACTTGGGTGAGTTGGTGACCTGGCCCCCCAAAGAATCTTCCCCGCCCCGGCAACCCCGCTCCGCCCCGTCCCGACTTGGGCGACTTGGTGACTTGGCCCCCCAAAGAATCCGTCCCGCCCCGCCCCGTGCTGTCCGGTGGTGTTTCTAGAAAATTAAGAGCAGTGGGGTTTTCGCCTGTCTGGTGGGGTTTCTAGAAAATTAGGAGTGGTGGGGTGTTCTAGAAAATTAGGAGCGGTGGTGTTTCTGTCCCGTCCCGCCCCGTCCTGACTTAGGCGAGTTGACGACTTGGGTTGCGGTGACTCGGTCCCCCAAAAAATACGTCCCGCCCCGTCACACCCCGACCCGTCATGTCGCGTCCAGTCCCACCCCGACCCGCCACCCCATGCCCCACCGCGCCCCGCCCAGGCAGCCCCGTCCCGTCCTGCGCCGTCCCAACTTGGGCGGGTTGGCGACTTGACCCCCCAAAGAATCTGCCCCGCCCCGTTGCACACTACCACGCCCCTGCAACCCCGCCCCGTCCCGACTTGGCCGAGTTGGCGACTTAGGTTGCGGTGACTTGGCCCCCCAAAGAATCCATCCTGCCACGCCCTGTCCCCACCTGTCCCGGTCCCCGTCCTCGTCCCCGTCCCGTCCAGCCTCGTCTCGTCCCATCCCGACTTGGGCGAGTTGACGACTTGGGTTGCGGCGACTTGGCTCCCCAAAGAATCCGTCGCGCCCCGTCTTGTTGCGCCCCGCCCTGACTCGCCACCCCGTGCCTCGTCGCACCCCACCCCGGCAGCCCTGTCCCGTCCTGCCCCGTCTCGACTTGGGTGGGTTGGTGACTTGGCCCCCCAAAGAATCCGTTCCGCACTGTCGCGCCCCACCCCGCCCCATCCTGCCACGCCCCTGCAACCCCGCCCCGTCCCGCCCCGTCCCGACTTGGCCGAGTTGGCGACTTGGGTCGCGCCGACTTGGCCCCCCAAAGAATTCGTCCCGGTGCGCCCTGCCCCCACCTGTCCCCATCCCCGTCCTCGTCTCCATCCCGTCCCGGCACGTCCAGCCTCGTCCCGTCTCATCCCCGTCCGGTGGGGTTTCTAGGAAATTAAGAGCGGTGGGGTTTCTAGAAAAATTAGGAGCAGTGGGGTTTCTCAAAAAGTAGGAGCGATGGGGCTTACGCCTGCCCCGTCCCGCCGCACCCTGCCCCACCCCGGCAACCCCGTCCCGACTTGGGTGAGTTGGCGACCTGGCCCCCCAAAGAATCCACCCCGCCCCACCCCGCCCCGGGCGACTTGGTAACTTGGCCCCCCAAAGAATCCGTCCTGCCCCGCCCCATGCTATCCGATGGTGTTTCTAGAAAATTAAGAGTGGTGGGGTTTCTACCTGTCCGGTGGGGTTTTTAAAAAATTAGGAGTGGTGGGGTGTTCTAGAAAATTAGGAGCGGTGGGGTTTCTGCCTGTCCGGTGGGGTTTCCGTCCCGTCTCGCCCCGTCCTGACTTGGGCGAGTTGACAACTTGGGTCGCAGCAACTCGGTCCCCCAAAGAATCCGTCCCGCCCCGTCGCACCCCGCCCCGTCACGTCGCATAGCGTCCCGCCTCGACCCGCCACCCCGTGCCCCGCCTCACCCCGCCTCGGCAGCCCCGTCCCGTCCCACCTTGTCCTGACTTGGGCGGGTTGGCGACTTGGCCCCCCAAAGAATCTGTCCTGCCCTGTCACGCACTGCCCCGCCCCATCCCGCCACGCTCTTGCAACCCTGCCCTGTCCCGACTTGGCCGAGTTGGCGACTTGGGTCGCAGCGACTTGGCCCCCCCCAAAGAATCCGTCCCGCCGCACCGCACCCCCACCCGTCTCCTTCTCCGTCTCCGTCCCCGTCCCGTCCTGGCACGTCCAGCCTCGTCCTGTCCCATCCTGACTTGGGCGAGTTGACGACTTGGGTCGCGGCAACTTGGCCCCCCAAAGAATCCGTCCTGCCCTGTCGTGCCCTGCCCCGTCCCGTCGCACCCTGCCCTGACCCGCCACGCCGTGCCTCATCGTGCCCCACCCCGGCAGCCCCGTCCTATCCCGCCCTGTCCCGACTCGGGCGGGTTGGCGATTTAGCCCCCCAAAGAATCCGTCTCGCACCATCGTGCCTCGCCCCGCCCCATCCCGCCACACCCCTGCAACCCCGTCCTATCCCACCCCGTCCCGACTTAGCCGAGTTGGCGACTTGGGTCGTGCCGACTTGGCCCCCCAAAGAATCCATCCCGCCGCGCCCCGCCTCACTCGTCCCCGTCCTCGTCCCGTCCTGGCATGTCCAGCCTCGTCCCGTCCCGTCCCCGTCTGGTGGGGTTTCTAGAAAAATTAAGAGCGATGGGGTTTCTAGAAAAATTAGGAGCGGTGGGGTTTCCGCCTATTCGGTGGGGTTTCTAGAAAATTAGGAGCGGTGGGGTTTCTCAAAAAGTAGGAGCGGTGGGGCTTACGCCTGCCCCGTCCCGCTGCACCTCGCCCCACCCCGGCAGTCTCGTCCCGACTTGGGCGAGTAGGCAACCTGGCCCCCCAAGGAATCCGCCCTGCCCCGCCCCGCCCCGCCCCGACCCGCCTTGGGTGAC